>CM062344.1:13909752-16409752 GCA_031216105.1 Dalbergia cultrata | reverse complement strand
GTTTTGTTGGTTTGTATGTAGAGCGTGTTGGCATGCGAAGTCGACCTCGGCGTCGAGGCAGAAGAGAGAGCTCGTGCGGGCCGAGCCAAGTAGTGAAGGGAAAGAAAGACGATAAGAGTGGAATGACATCTTGCCCTCATGAGCTCGAAGCTGAGAGAAGGGAGAGAAGAGTGGCAGCCAGCGGTGGCTGTGAACCGCACTAGAGAGCTCGAGCGCCAGCGATCTTTTGGTGGCAGCAGTCATCAAGCAGAGAGAAGAAAGCAAGGCTGGAGGATTTGTGGACAGAGATCGAGAGAAAAGGAGGAGTTTAGGAGTGCTTGGCTCGCCAAGATTGCCCGATTCCAGTGCTTGCAGGATCTTCCCCAACGATCCCACAGCAAGACAGAAATGCGAGCCCGGGGGTGGAATCGGGATCGCTAAGGGCTGTTGAGAACTTTGGATCGTGAGATTTCACAACCTTGCACGCAATCCTAGCTACCTTGCACAGTGCTACCTATTCTTTTTGTACAAATCTTTTTTTGTCTTCTTTACGGATTTCAATTTGATTGAGATCAATAATTACTTTTATTTATTCTATCAATTCATCAATCAAATATATTTTAATCAATATTTATTTCTTTACAATTTTTCAGATTTTTGCAACCTTTTTCTCTTCATTCAGTTTTTTAGTAAGATTTCCACAACATTCAGGTATGACTTCACTCTCTGCTTTGTCTGTACAGTTACAAACTAAATCTCCAGCTCACATTATAAAGAGCAAATTCACTCAAGCTCTGAACAAATATGACTTTGATTGTGACTCCACCAAAAAAGGTCTGACTAGGCATTGCATATATGGTATCTAAAAAGCAAAATTTGCCTTTGCTTAATTAATTGTTGTGGGCAATTGTGTTCTTTCCTTTTATGTTTTTTCCAGGTTTCTTCTATTGATTCAATGGTTTTTTTTTCTTTCTTCAAGGTCGTATTTATTGAGTTATTTGGAATCTTTTGGTGGAACCATTGTGGTATATTTATCAATTTTTTTATTTTCATTTTTGTTCATTTCTCCTTTAGTATATAACCTTTATGTGTTGTTTTTCAATAGTTTACTGAAATCAAATCTTGGATCATTTATGTTGGATTTTTATGTAATCATAAACTACAGATTGCGCAATGGAAATTAAAATTTCGTAAAATCGAAAGTTGGATCCATCCGAATCGATCAATTTGAAGATAAGGTTTGAGTTATGTACCTAGGAGCATGCTTTACAGAACTCGATCCTCGTGCTTAGACTATAAGTGCTGCTCAATGAATGATCGCCTTTTATCAGTATCCATACACAAATGGTCATGAACGGTTGTCGAGTGCTAGTTCAATGAGATCCCAAATTGTTGTTGTAGGGTTTCCTTCAATTTGTTTGCAGCTTCTGAAGTTGTGTCACACGTGCAAATCGAGATCCTTATCTTTACTACTTATAGAGAGATACGTGATCTTAACTAATTAGAAAAAAGTATGTTCGGTTTTAAAACAATATCTTTCAGAATTTGAGAACCAATCTTTTTTAATATGATTTGACAATATCCAATATATTTATCATCAGATTTCAAGTTTATATTATCTAATGATATAAAACAAAATCACGAAGTTAATTTACAGATAATATATTTGATATGTATCTATATATTTTAATAATTAGTTAAAATGGTATGAGTTAAATAGTTTTGAACATTTTACAAAACATAAATAATGTTGCAGACTGAGTGGAATGTTTTCATAAAATTAAATTAAATTATATCAAAAATTGAATTTATAATAGAATTGAATTGAATTTTTATATTTGGAATAAGTTAGTAAATTAAATAATTGAATTCAATTCTTTGATTAGGAATGAGTTTAAAAATGAATTGATTTCATTATTTTTATTATTTTGTCCTTCATTAATAACTCATGAACAAAACATTATATTTAAATAAAGTTTGTTTGATATTTTTATTTGTTGGAGTTCAATTTTCACACTAAATCAGACTCATTTGGGTGTGATTTACTTTTACGGGTTTTGATGGAATCGAATTCTCTTGAGATTTCAATTCTTTAGTTGAGTTTAGCTCCAAATCAAAGAATCAAATTCCAATTTTTGAGTGAATTCAATTCAATGGTTTTCAAATACCATGTCAAAGTATTAGGGGATTACACGAAAGAAGGAAATATTTTTGCTGTCGTCTCCTAACTACTGAACAAAGCACTTAACAGGGAGTAGATCACATGAGGTTCAATTAGCTGATAGTAATCAATTAATTAGATTACTAAAGGATATTGGTGAACAATTGAAAGCTAATAGGATGAATTGAAGTGAATGAAAGTTATAATGACTGAAAAAATGAAAGATTATAAATACAGTAAAGTATTGAAAATGTAAAAGTGAGGAATATAAAGTGTTGAAAATAAGGTAGCATTTGTTTTGTGTCCCGAGGGGACAGAGACAAAAATACAGGGACAGTAGAGATGAAGACAAAAAAAAATATTATTCCTGTATCATATTTGGTTGTGGAGACGAAGACAGAAAAAATATTGACTGTTGATCGGTGTTGATAGGCGTTGACCGTTGACTCTGATGTTGACTGGTGGTTGATCGGCGGCAGGTGGCCGGACCATTGTCCCCATTTTCTGTTCCCACTTTTTGGAGAGACAGAAATACATGAAATTTTTGTCTCTAGGCTGTCTCTGTACCCCATCCCCACCACCAAACATAATACAAGAACAGTGCGTCCTTGTATTTGTGTCCCAAGATACAAAACAAACACTACCTAAATGTCAAAATGTAAAGCCAGAAAAAATAAAAGGCATAGAATATGTTTATAAGTTTGATTTTGTAAAGAAAATGAGGGAAAAGAAAGAATTTAGAGTAATCTGCACTATATAGTAATTAAGTGAGATATTGGGTGGTCTCGACTGGAGTTTGAGCCATTGGTGGACTTTATGGAGTAGAGACGATGCGGGCAATTTGTTCAAGAATTCGGTCAATTTTGTTAGATGTTTGACCAATTTGTTCATGAACATTCTAAGAGAACATTGGGTTTGAATTTGTTTGATACCAAACCAAACAAAAAAAAAGTGAGACAAAAAGTGAGGGTATTTTTGAAAAATCACTAATAGTTTAGGGGAAATTTTGATATTTGATGCTCTGAGGATAAGTGAGTGTAGGTTGAACAACTAAATGTGAGGTTGATTGTATTTCCACAAATTTCAATGGAGGTGATTTACCCTAAATTAAATTAAGAGATTGTTGGAAGTCACTTAAAATACTTAATAAAACCCTAAACTTAATTTTGATTTTCGATCGATGAATGTGTAGATTAACAGACAGGTTCGGGTTATTTTAATTTAATCAAAAGTCTCATGTTTAGGCCCCGGATATGCTATCCAGTTACAAAACTTGCTAAGAAGGGGTTTTTCAGCCTAGTTATTTTACTCAACTTGTATAGTATTATCTATGATTTTAACCCCAAAAAATGATTTGAAAAATTTTACAATTTTCCTTATATAACATTAAACACATTAATTATTATATATTGAAATAAGGGAAAAATTAAATAATTTTTTCTAAACACAATTGCTATGTAAGAGACGTTCATAACAATGGTGTCTTCTCCCATAACAAATATTAAAAAATATTAAATCTGAAAAATAAAAAGGTAAATTACAGTTACCTATATTTCTTTAAAATGTTTATCATAATAGGTGCTCTAATAATTTGTGTCAACATGAAACAAAGAAAGCATCACATCCAACAGAATATCACTAAAATGTTTAGAAGGAAACAGAAAAATGCAAGTTTGAAGGGAGATACCTTCCCCTAACATATTCCAAAAGAGTAATGCTATTTGCCTATTAATAAGTTGGTATCTCATTTAAAATCTATTTATTATTGTTGGGTGAGCTTGCTGAGTTGAATAGATAGAGACGACAAACTCATTTAGTGATGATAAAAATGGAGATTACATGAAATATCCATTTTTTAAATGTCCAAATACCATTTCCTATTCTAAAACGATCGTATAATAATTCACGTATTCGTAGCTGTACAATTATTTAACAATGCAATATAGTCGAATGAACTATGCAAAGGAACACCAGCGCGTGCTCGTTCATTTAGGTGGTTTGATATTTATTTCTATGGATAATTTATTGAATTCGTGTATTATTGTAGGAATGCAAAGGACATTATGTTATGAAGGGTAGATTAAGGATATGTTTGGTTGCAGTGTAAAAATGCAAGTAAAAATTATACATATAAGTTTTATTACGTGTTATTTTAGATATAAAATTTATTTATGTAATTTTTAGTCCTATTTTTTTTTCTCAACTAAACACATTCTAAATATTTATTTTAGTCCTTTAAATTGTATATGTATTTCACTTTAAGAAATTATCAATTTACTATTTGAAATGGTTAGAAGTGATTTAAATTAGTCCCTACAAATATTCAGGTACTGATTTAAATCATCAAAAAGATTAATTTAAATAATTTTTTATAATTTTATGGGTTAAATTAATAATTCCTTAGTTGCAATGACTAAAACAAAAAATACATATAACTTCAACAACCAAAATAAACCTTATCAAGATAATTTACTTAGTTTACTTAAAAATAAGTTCGTTCAACTCAAACTCAATTAGGTAGAGTGAAACAAAAACTATGCAAATCACTATAAAACTGTAAGCAAGCAAGAAGATCAAAGGGTTGTTAGAGAAAGTTAGTGGTATAAGATTATTAAATTTTATGGAGGAGATTTAATTTTGGTGCATTGGTCCCCACGCTCCCAGGGACGGCAAACGAAACACGCAACCACTGCGCATGCGGCTCGTGCATGAGTCAGTAGTATAAACGCAGGAGCACGTACACATCCAAAGTGTGCGTCGTTTGGATGTATTTTAATTGGTTGTGCTATTCAAACACCCATAAAATAAATGTTTATTAGGACACCCACTTAACAATTATTGAATGTGATGTGATGAGTAAATTGTGTGAAATTCATTGTCACATATAATAATTATTAAGTAGATGTCTCAATAGACATTCATTTTTTAGGCGTCAAAATAACATTTTTAATTCTAATTCAATATAATACCAAAAAGAAAAAAAAATTATCGTCAATAAATCCTCTACCATTCAATTTGTTATGTAACTATATTTCTAAAAAATTTAAATTAATAAATACAAGTACTTAAATAATTTTTATATTTAACATGTCTCTTTTAATAAATATCTCTATTTATAATGAAGGATAATAAATATTAATCTCTAATGAGTTGATCATAATGGCTTGAATATCAAATTTATGTAACTATTTCTTCCACTTTTACATCTAACACAATCATTGCGTTTGTGTCTATATAAATCAGTGCCTTGGTTCCTTGGTGTCTCAAACCCACGAATGCCTGGCACATGCCTCATGCTCCTTGAGAGTTGTGCATAGAGATAAATATATATTTAATTTGATGCCAAATCCAATTACATAGAGAGCCATAGAGGAAGAGCAATTTAGCTAATTATATCTAGCTAGCTAGGTACGTACAATAGTGATCTCTGTGAGGAAATAAGGATGTCGGGTTCTGAGGATAAAGGATCCAAGCTTTCTGGCTCTCCTTCTTCCCTCTCCCTCCCCCATTGGTCCTTTCTTTGCTGCAAAAGTGGCATTTCTTCATCAGCTGAAAAAGAACCAACCGATGAAAAGATGATGAGCAAAGACTCTTCGGAGCCAGCTAACAAGGAGAAGAAATTTGGAGGATGGAAGGCCATGCCTTTTATTTTAGGTCCTAATGTTTGTCTTTATTTCTAATTCATCTATTATTATTAACTTCTCTTGCTTGATCATGTCATGCTTTAATTTCACAAAGGAAAAGGTTGGTTTACAAAGAATCATGTCTTTTACTCAATTAATTTGTTTCTGTGTTAATTTGCATGTTTTACAGGGAATGAAACGTTTGAGAGATTGGCAGTGATAGGGTTGTTAGCTAACTTTATGGTGTATTTGATGAGAGAGTTTCATATGGACCAAGTTTATGCTTCAAACATTCTCAACATATGGAGTGGTGTCACTAATTTTTTTCCCTTGGTTGGTGCCTTCATTTCTGATGCCTATGTGGGCCGATTCCGGACCATAGCTTTTGCTTCATTTTCTTCTTTTCTGGTACATATTTCTCTCTTAAGTTCTGTTTACCTTTAGATTATATTGGCATGTACAGTCTTGTGAACTTGCCAGTTAATTATTGTCATCATTCACCTTGATTCAACATTTGAGACTCTGGAAAAGACGAAAGATGGTTACGAGTTGCAACTTTGCAGCCATGGGCCCAATCAGGAGTCAACCAGTGTTGTCCTCATGATATATATATTTTTTTAACATGACAGACTTCGATTATTTGAGAGTGGTGAAAAACAAGTGTAATCCATTTAATTGGTTATAAAAGTAAGAGATATCTTAATTAGACTTTTTTTTTTAATAAATCTTTATGATTGTGTTTGTTTCAATTTTTTTAAGAAAATGTAATTCTATAAGAAGTTATTCGTTTCAAATTCAACTTAAAAAATTACTTTTTTATTTTTCTGTAGAAATTTATATAAGTGAATTATATGAAAAGTGATACTTTTAACTAAAAAATTGTTTCTTTAATTAAAATTTTTTAATATAAAAAAAACTGAAATAAATGCACTCTATAAGATACTATAGGGTTTATAAATTAAAAAGTGCAAATAAATTTTCTGGTTCAACTTTTCATTTCTTTTTCACTTTTCTTACATAACACTCAAGAATGTGACAAATAATAATATAAAACACTTCAGTAAAAATAAATCAAGACTCAAATGTTTTTTGATGATATGTAATGCACAAAAGGAACGTTCCAACCACTTCGAGTGGCTACCTTTTTTTTAATCCCTCTTTTATATTATGGTCACTTTACCTGTCATTGTTGGCGTACTAGAATAGAATACAGAATATTTGACTCAATTCAGTGTGGATTCACGTGAAATTTTTCATGCATTTCCGAGTCAATTACTCAAGCACATCTAGACTTCGCATCTATCACAAAAAAAGAGTATCTTCGGAACCCAATTTTTGTATAATATACCAAAGTTTATAGACAAGAGTATCCCCATCATTTTATGGTTCAAAGAGAAAATGCACTTGGCGATAGTGAAATTTAATTGAGCCACTTGAACTTAATATAATAGTAAAAGACGGAGTGATATATAGTAACTATTTTGATATATTTTAATTAAGAGGTTAATTTTTATGTATTTATAAAAAAAAACTTATATTATTATCTAATCACATACTTTAATTTAAAATATTTTTAAATAATGAGTAGTTGCATCAAATATTTTTAATTTACTGATGACATATGATTAAATCTCTATGATAAAGTATTTATACCGACAAGACAAAAATTAAATTCTTTAATTGAAAAAATGGACTTTAAAATAGCGAAATTAAATTGGGCCAGTTGAACTTGATTCAAAAGTAAAAGATGGCATTATTGCCTTTAGCCTTTCACCTGATACATGAACACGTGTTTAATTTAATTGTGTTTTCTAATTTCTATTGCAAAATTGTTGAATAGGGTATGTTCGTGGTGACTTTAACAGCCTGGTTACCAGGGTTGCATCCTCCACCTTGCACTCCTCAGCAACAAGCATTGGGTCAATGTGTTAGAGCTAGCACATCTCACCTTGGTGTTCTGCTTTTGGGGCTTACCCTTTTAAGCATAGGCTCTGCTGGTATAAGGCCATGTAGCATACCATTTGGTGTTGACCAATTTGATCCTACTACAGATGAAGGAAGGAAAGGGATCAATAGCTTCTTCAATTGGTACTACACAACATTCACAGTGGTGTTGCTGCTGACTCAAACAGTGATCGTCTATATCCAAGATTCTGTTAGCTGGAAGATAGGTTTTGCCATACCTACTGTGTGCATGTTGTGCTCAATCATCTTGTTCTTTGTGGGGACAAGGTTGTATGTGCATGTGAAGCCAGAAGGAAGCGTCTTTTCTGGTATTGCACAAGTTCTAGTGGCTGCCTATAGGAAAAGAAAAGTCAAGCTTCCAAGTGAGAAGCAAGTAGCTGGGATTTTCTATGATCCACCACTAACCGGGATTGCTGCTTTGGCAAAGCTCCCTTTGACCAACCAATTCAGGTAAGACACATCCCTATTATTAAGAGAGAAAATTAAAAAAAAAAGTCAGATAGCTAGAGATTTTGCTGGAATTTAGTTTTTAAAATAATATGGCATGCTTTTTATCTCTTAGATGAATAAGAGGATTCACATCTCTTCATTTCATTTAACAACAATCATGATTTCTATCAAAGATTCTTATAATATTTTTCTTATTGTGTTATTGTGTAGTATTGCAGGAGTTTTTATAGCTATGGATAGTTTTGTCATTTACTCGTTATACTATGTCATTGTCTCATTGACCAATAATGAGAGTGGTTGTCAATAATAGATTTAGAGAAATTTAAATAAAGATAGCTTCTAGAACTTGGGGGTTTTTTTTTATATGACCAAGTTGAGACTAGAAAAATATTATAATATATAATAATACATAAATGTTCTAATTATATCAGTTGATTTATCTTTTGTTAGGGCCTTAAATAAAGCAGCTCTAATAATGGAGGGTGAGCTAAACCCAGATGGGAGCAGATTAAATCCGTGGAAACTTGCCAGCGTCCAACAAGTGGAAGAGGTTAAATGTCTAGCAAGAATTTTCCCAATATGGGCTGCAGGTATCCTCAGCCTCACATCCATGGTACAACAAGGAACATTCACTGTGTCACAAGCCTTGAAAATGGACAGACACCTTGGACCAAAGTTCCAAATCCCAGCAGGGTCAATTGGGGTCATATCATTCCTCACCATAGGATGTTGGGTCCCATTCTATGACAGGGTCATGGTACCAGCACTAAGGAAAGTCACAAAACATGAAGGAGGCATCACTCTCCTCCAAAGAGTTGGAATTGGCATGGTGTTCTCTATCTTGTCCATGGTTGCGGCTGGCGTGGTTGAGAAAGTTAGGAGGGACTCTGCAAATTCCAATCCAAATCCACTGGGAATTGCACCAATGTCAGTGTTGTGGCTAGCCCCACAATTGATCTTGATGGGTCTATGTGAGGCGTTCAACATAATTGGACAAATTGAGTTCTTCAATAAGGAATTCCCTGAGCACATGAGAAGTGTTGCTAACTCATTATTCTTCTGTTCCTTTGCTGCCACTAGCTATGTTAGCAGCATATTAGTCACAACTGTTCATCATGCAACTAGAACACATAGCCATCCGGATTGGTTGACAAATAATTTGAATGTTGGGAGGCTAGATTACTTTTACTACCTTATAGCAGTGATAGCAGCCTTGAACTTGGTTTATTTTGTGTATGTTGCTCAAGGATATCGTTACAAGGGGAACCTCCAGGAGAAAGCAAAAGATGTGGAGTTAGGTTCACAAAAAGCTTAAGGAGGATTAGATTATTATATACTAATAGTTACAATGAAGACTCTAGATAAATTAAAAAAGAAAAATATCTGTTATGTGGAATTTTGGCTATGTATAATAAGGTTCACTCCTTCAGTTTCTACTCTTCTACATATCAGCTCAAGCAAAGTTCTTGTCATCACACTATCTTATTGTTCTTGTCTCACAGTCAAGTTGAGAACAACTCAGTTAAAGTATATGAAACTAAAACTTGAATCTCAAATAACTGCTAGTATAAAGCACCACCCTTTCCCGGTAATGTTTGGCAAATGATTGTTTCACACTGCAATGTCAAGTCTTAGGCAGCACTCCAGCTAATAGGAAACACAGTAACTGCCGTATCATCAAATGATTGTGTAAATACCTAATATGTCATGACAATGTCCTTAATTTCTATTACTTTGCAGAGTATGGAAATTAATTTATAGTAAAAGATCATACCAAGAAAATAATATCTATTGGTGATGAGATTAAGAAATTTAAAAATAATAGTAAAAAAAATATTTGTCTCAAATTTACACTCTATGGATATCCAATATTAACAATGCCAAAGGCTCAGTATTACCTAGGGATCTGTCTTTAGTGCACCTAGTAAAGTCATGCACACCAAACTCTTAGAAAATCTAAGAGCTGAGATTGATGGATCACCTATGCAACCAATGATCTCTGTACACTATAGTGGTACTCTCCCTCTCTCCTTCCTTATTGTCGCTTTCCCTCTCACCACGATCACCCATCCCAACCACCGCCGATCGACTGCCCCGACCACCACCTAAAGGCATCACCACCTCTACACTTTCATTATCTCCTCCCCAGTCTCTCCTCCTCTGTAAACCCCTCTCTCTCTCTCTCTCTCTGTGCGCATTAGGTGACCCGGCCGGGTACACTACAAGAAGCTAAGCTTCCCTCTAAACTTCCAACCACTAGAGACGAATGCTATCGAAGATAGATTGGGCAATGCCACTCTGTCTCCACTATCGTGTTATGTGGCCACGTGTCTCCACCATTGTGCCCAAGCTCCCTACGTTGGAACTACATGTTCATCGAGCTCCTTTAATAAAGTACTTTATTTAAGCACTTACTGCCTTAAAAAATTTATGAACAAAAATACGTAATTATATGATGGAATAAAATTCTTTTATATGTATATATATTTTGATAATCAGGGTAAAAACGCCCAAGCAAAACAGAAAAACTACAATAATAACCTAGGCCACACAAGCCATATCATCGCTCAAAATCAACCTAATACCCCTAGGAGGAAGGGGATAATAAACAAAGCAAGATTCAAAGCATGACCCTTAGAAGCTAAAAAATCAGGTGCTCTATTAGCTTCTCTGTAAACGTGGTAGAGTTGAATATGCCGGCGCTTGTTAATGAGATCTTGAACTCTTGCAATTAGAAGAGCATAAGGATGCTTCCAATCCATCTCCTTCTGAGTAAGAGATAAAATACCCATGAAATCTAACTCAAGAATTACACTTCTAGAGCCCTTTCTCCAAGCTAATAGTATATAGAAACTAATCTCAGCTTATAAAGATATTTACAAGTAACCTACAAAAGATACTCTTCAGATTCAAATTTGGACCAACTTAAAATCTCATACAATCTACTCTACCATATGTGTCAACCGTGGTTGGCACGAGGATTGTTACACGAGAAATGTGATAAGCTACTTTAAGGCAAGAAGCAAGGAAAACTGATATTGGTAATGTTTAAATGCAGTATAATCTTAGTTTATTTAATCACCAAGTTTATTCATTTTAATTTCTCTCCTTATCTCTCAACTACTTTCCGTTTTTCATTTTTCTATCCTTTCTGTTCCCCGCAGCACTAATAAATTCGACAACTTGGAATTAAGTGTCCGTTTGCTGCCTCTAATCTCTGTATAAGTTATTTTCCGCAGGAAAATATGTTTCCTAAATTAGGTTACTTTAATAAATATTTAAACTCATGCACATAAATAAATACACACATATATAGGGCATATCACTGAAACAAGGAGTTTATTAATTATGAGAGTGAGAAGAACAGTTTATTATGAGAATAAGGGAGCAAATCTTGACCATACAACCATATATAGATAATCAAGATTAAAAATTAATTCATGCTTACATGCTCATTTCAAAAAAATCCCACGATTTTATGTCTTAACCTTGACCGTCTACATAAAATCTAATGATCAAGATTCACTCCTATTACCCTCATAATAAATCACTAATTTAATATGATACGCTCCTAATATAGGCTATACAATCATGCATAGATGATCAAAATTAAAAGCTGATTAAAATAATTAATATTCACATGCTCATTTAAAAAAAATCATATGATTTTATGTTTTAATCTTGACCATCTATATAAAATCTAGCGATTAAGATTCATTCTACTCATTCTTATAATAAATCACTCCTCACGTGATATATATATATATATATATATATATATATATATATATATATATATATATATATATATATATATATATTTCAAGCGATATTGCCGTGTGGACACCGCTATAAATTACAATATCCATAGATTTAGTGCATGGTTCCTTTTCATCTTTCACTTTCGATCGTTTTGAATGGTCTTCATCAAAGAAAACAAAACCATTAATACCGTGAGTGAGAGAGAGAGAACAACACCATACTCTTTTGTAAGGAAGAGACAATTTGGAAAGAAACTTGCCTACTAGATCTCTTGATACTTTATGTTGTAATTATGGTTGGGGGAGATCAAAAGTTAATAAGGAATAAATTTGGAGATAGTAGTCGTTTACATATTCACTAGAGATAGTACCCGTGAGTTGCACGGGTTTTTAATATTTTATGATAATTACTTTTAACGAAAATATTTGTAAACTAAAGTTGTGATATTAATAAGAGTTAGATATAAAAAAAATTTATTAGTTTTTTTGTTTAATTGTTCTGCGAAATAACTCTGTTTGAGTGTGCTTAATAAGAGAAATAATACTTAATTTGATAACGAGTGCTTTCAAATATTTTTACTTATTTTTCTGTGCATTTAAAAAACTTTCAATGAAAAAATAAATATGACATGAAGAATGAAATCAATTCTGTTCTTAAAAAATTATTCTTGATATTTTTTGGAAAGACAAAAGATGTGTACTCATCTTACCATCGAAACCTTAATCAATGCTTAACATTAAAAGAAACCTTAAATATATATGTAGTCCTAATAAATATATGTAATCAATACTGACTTTAATTACTCCCATACATTCTAAAATAAAATAGTTTATAATTATGGAGATAAAGTTAAATTATTTAATATTACTTAAAATCATCTTAATGGTACACATTATTTACTAATAGAATGCATTATAATCGGTGGCATAATTTAGAAGGGCTATATATATATATATATATTATTAGAAATATTTAAGAATTAATTTGTCTTGTTATATAAGAGAAAAAATCCACTAATATAATTCAAGCTAAGACTCTTTTTTCTTCTTTAATTTGTGAGGGAAAACAGAAAGCACACTAAAACTTTTTCTATCTTCTATGTGTTGATTCAAGGTATTTTATTTGTATATTTGTATTTTAAAATTTATTTAGTTAATATTTCAAGAAATGATAAATATGTCTAATATTAGCATGCATAAAATTTATCTTAATTTAAAATATATCTTACATGAATAGTCATTGAATATTGTGTAAATTATAATACATACCATTGTGAATGTAATTTGAAATTAGAAGAAATGATGGTTAGGATAATACTAAGATATATCATAACTCTATGTCTATCCCCCTGTACCCTTTTAGTCATCTTTTGCCATTGATCAATCTCAATTAATTAAAAAATTTAAAATTAAAAAAGGGAAAAGAGCAAGTTACCCTCCCCAAACCCAAAAATATAGTTGATGTACACTTTATCTCTAAAATTGTAAAAATATGTATTTGATCTTTAAAATTATCAAATGGGCTTTTTAGTCATTATGTTAAAATTTTGTGTATTGTGAGTACAAAATAAATGCATCATATTTTTTAAACTTTAGTTCATGTACAACTCATCAATACTCTAAATTAACTTTCTTGAACGTTTACTATTTACATTAACAGTAGATTAAAAATTAACAAAAGGATCGATTTCCACTGTTAAGAAATGTGGTAGAAGTTGATTTGCATGTTTTCAAAATTTTAGGAATATAGTATGCATATCTTATACTTCAAAGATAAACTGTTATTTTCTCTAAAATCATTTTATTTCTTTGATTTTAACATAAATTTAGTTTTAAATTTTCTTAACCATTTAAGAATTAACTTTCAAAATAAAAATCACATAAGTTATGTTTGTATAAGCTATAAAATAAATATAATAATTAAGACTCTGGCTTTATAAAATTGGATGATAAAAGATGAACATTGTCACGTTGTAATAAACTAAATAAAGTGTTACATAAAATTAACTTTTTTTGGGATGTTATGTTCACTTCTTTCTTTAAACTTGATCACTAAATAATTAAATGTAAAAAAATATTTTTGATTAAAAAATCAATTTACCTTTTTTTAATTCTTAAAATAAAATTATAAAAATTATGACATCATGAACTAAAAGATTGATGTAGTTATTTAAATTTTATTCTATTTAGCTTAGAAAAATAAGATAATTATTCATATACAATTAAATTATTACAAATTAGAGTTAGTATTTTCTTTAAACGAGAGAGTGAGTTTTAACTATAAATTAAATTATTATTTGAATCAGATAGCAATTGTAAATCATATTAAAATAAATTCTTATTACAAATTATAATAAGCTATATATGTAATAAATGCAAGTTAGTGATGATATTAAATGCAAAATGCAGTGGATTTTACTATATATAATAATAATAATAATAATAATAATAATAATATACATAGAATATAGATTGTGTGTATGACTAAGAAAAAATAGTTTAATTTTGATACATTATTTTGCATAACTTTTCAAGTAATGAGTGTAGAAATTAATCATATTTACTTATGTAGTATTATGTAATTAGATGATAATGTATTAAAATTAAATACAAAAGATAAAGATAATAGAAATAAAAATTAGATAATTTAGATGTGAAAAAATAATTATATAAAATGTAAGAAAATAAAATGCACCATTTTTGGAATACATGCAATTACTATTTTAAATTAATTTTTATACTCTAACAATATAAAAAAATTTATATTACTAATAAATAAAATTTGAAAAAAATTATAAAATCATAGTTAGAACATATGGAAATAGTCTATATGGTAAACTAGGTTTGGCTTAAATATGTATGATATGTATTTCAAAAATACAACTTTAGCTTGCGTATGCTTATTACCTAAAGAAGCTTTTTTTAAGGATCTTAGCATGACATTTTCAAAAGTGTGACATGATCCAAAAATCAATGTAGATTCCTACTTGATAATAAAGTTTTCAAATAGACCAAAAGAAGAAAAAAAACTTAAATAGGACACGAGACATCCCAACATGCCATATATAGGTCAAAAGGATTTTTAAATAGGTAAAAAAATTCTTTTTTTGATGCTAAAAAAGATCTATTTTCAATACACAAAAGTGTTTCTAACATCATTGGATTTTCATAATAACAATATAATAATAACATAATAAAAATAGGTTAACCTGTTATCAATAGGCTTTTTTTAGTAGCTATAGCTTGACCTTTTTTGCTAAAAAGACTTAGGTAGAGTTTGGTAAGGGGACGAGAGGGACGGGTACAGAACTGTAGAGACAGTGAAGACGGAAATATAAAAAATACTGTCTTTATATCATGTTTAGTTGTTGAGACAGGGATAGATATTGACTTTTCGTTGACCGGCATTGATCACCGTTAACCGATGGTGGCTGGTGGTGGTCCGGCAGTGGTTAGTGGCCGAACCACCATTGAAAATTTGTGTCCCTGTGTCCCGTCCTCACTGTCCTCACTGTCCCCACTTTTTGGAGGGACAGAAATACAGAAAATTTTTATCTCTAGGATAAAAAAATTTTCCATCCCCGTATCCCGTCCCTTTTACCAAACAGCATACAGGATAGACCGTCTCTGTATTTGTGTCTTCGTCTCTCAAACTAAACACTACCTTAAGACTCTTTAGAAAAACTTCGTCTAACTTGTCTTACTAAATAAACTAGGTTAAATTAAGCTGAAAATAGGATAACTATCTCAGCTATATTTCCACCCACAATTAATCCTAACAAATAACTATTCACAATGATTTTGACATTTTTTTATACTCGCACCGATAATTAATCATAACAAATAAGTATTCACAATGATTTAACATTTTTTTCAAAATTTTTATTGGTTAACAGTATAAAGTGATTCTACACAAATCACAAAACACTGTGTGTAGATAGGTCTCTGTCTGCATTTATACGTGTGTTAGCGTATCCACATCATGTCAGTATTCACATTAAAAGTAGATGATTCAATTATGAGGATGATGACTACAGACATAGTGCCAATCAAAGTGCCTGTGATTATCTTGAAGATTGTCTTGTCGCTTTTCCTTACACTCTTACAGTCACAGTATTCTATTTTACATCTTTGAAAGGGACAACTTCAGACGGCCAAGCCATGCTTATTAATTAAATACATACAACGTATACACAGCTAGAGGCAAGAGGCTTTTTTTTTTTTAATTTAAAAAGAAAAAAAGAAAGAAAAACACATGCAGCTAGAGCCAGTCAACAGGTCCAGCAAATCCTAGAAAGCAGAATCAACACATCATGGAATTGAAGACGTTCACATAGGGACAAACCATCATTGTGATGACTTTTTTTGGCATTTTACAAATTTATGGCTAACCATACATCTCGCAAGCTAAGCCAACAAGTGGAGGAGGGTAGTGGAAAAGGTGTCCACAATTTCAATCTTTTCAGACGTACCAAAACTCCACTAAAATGAAACATCATAAGAAAGAAGCTTGAACTTGAATTTGGATAGCTAGGCATGCAAATGCCACTAGGATGAGAGGTGTGTGATGAAAAATAGATGAGCAGTGCTAGCTGGACCATGCTGATGTTCTTCACAGCACTAAACAACACGAGTTGTGAACTTAAAGGTGATGATTAGGTTGAAAGTTGAAAAAAATTCTGGCCTAAGATGATAGAGGATAGAATGCTCTGCCTTATGGCAGGCAAGTTGAGAGATATATAAGTGATTAATGGAAATGATTTGAACAAAATCAGATTAATGAACAGATTAAGGAATTATTGGTGTGGAGAACAGGAGATTGAGAAATGGCGTTCCATATTTGTGTGCGCGAGTGACACAAAGGATAAGGACATGTACTGATAAATTAATTATATTAAGTGAATATAAAAAAACCCTATAATAAACAGTCTAGTTACTATAACCACAAAAGGATCCAAATCCTCCCTCTTGGTTCAATGTTTTCCGTCTTTGTTAGTGATTTGCTAGGTTAAATAAATGTGGTACATTACATTATTTTGTTAAATTATTTTTTTCAGACCATATATATTATTTTATAAATGTTAAATTATAAATGAAAAACATAAAAAGATCCAAACAAAAAAGATAGAAGATTTTAATCCATTAGTGGTTGAGGTCATCACAATCTAGGTTGTGGCGGTTGTCTCCTATACTTTTTTAATGGGAGGTCCCATATTTGATTCCTATATTTCCTCTCTCCCTAACCCTTTAAGAAAAATTCCTAGCTTTATATATTCATTACATACACTGTGATTGTTCCAAATATAATTTTTCTATTTAAAAGAATTAAATGGTTGAGCATTAATGTCCAATTGCCATCTAATAAAAACATTACAGAAAGTTAATAAATTTAACATCCATTAGTATTCTAACACCTTTTCTCCCAAAACAGTAAAAACAAAACTAAGATAATTGAATGCAACTTATTTATGAACAAAATAAGATTTTGAGGAATTTGTTGAGAATTTTTGTTTTCAATGAAGTCTCATGATTGAAACCTTATCCCAATTATGTCGATTCAGATATTCC
The DNA here is from genome assembly GCA_031216105.1 of Dalbergia cultrata. NCBI lineage: Eukaryota > Viridiplantae > Streptophyta > Magnoliopsida > Fabales > Fabaceae > Dalbergia > Dalbergia cultrata. The sequence goes on along the minus strand of CM062344.1, from coordinate 16,392,245 downwards.
TTTTCAAACGCCTTGTCATTCCTTTCCCGTGGGTGGCCTTGCCAATTCTAACATAAGAAGCACAAACATAAAATACGATACTAATACAATTCAACATTGATACGAGAATATGTTAAAATTTTAAAGTTTAAGATACGATGATATATGTGTATATACATATGTATTAAATTTATTAAATTTAAGGTGATATTTTAAATATATTATTAAATTTATTGAACTCTTATTATAACTATCTTAAGAAATCATAGAAAATATATATATCAATAACATTTTATGGACAAACAAATTTAGTAAACCATAAAAAAGATTAATTTTAACATATGTTAAAATATGAAAATATCAGCTTCGATATTAGACACAATACGCCATAGATATTATGCACAATAGAATAATGAAGTATGCATGGGCTCAACATAGATTATATTCTAATCTTCACAAAAATCTGTCTCCACCCCACACAAAAACCAATTGATCAATCTATTTAAGTTTATTTTTTTCTCTAAAACAATGATGAACCCATAAAGTACTTTAACACTAAGTCCAGTACTAAAGGTAAAAGTAACTGGTTGGCTTCAATCCGATTATTATTTGGTTCTGACTAAAATCCATGTATAAGTATATGGGATTTTCCTACTCTTAAATGGAGCACACAGCGCAACGGTGAATGGAGCATCTTCTCTATTTTCCTTTTCCTAAGGGAGAAAAGCAATTTGCCACTTTAAACTAAAGCCAGTAAGGGTGTATTTGTTTTAATTTTTTTAAAAAAAAGTCATTATAAAATTTAAATTTATATATAATTAAAAAAATAAAAATTAATATTTTTTCTCAAAATTTGCATTTTTTAACTTCTACAAAAAGGTTGAAAATTTATTTTTTGATATTCTGATTATTTTTAAAAAGTTATCCAAATGTATGAAAATAATTTTTTTTGTTGAAAAAAGTTATTTTGAGCTTTCATAATCCCTCCAGACTCACCCTAAATGAGTTTCTTGCCAATAAAAATTTTAAAAACATGTAAATCGAACCCATGATATTTTTTGAACATATGAATCAATCATCTTTACAAGTTTTGTGGATGAATTGTATAAGACCTATAATTTAGGGATAAAGTGATTTTTTTTTATTGATAAAAGTTTGGATTGGTTTGATGGCACTCCTCACCATGAGGTCAAGACATGACCCTTGGGCTTATTGAACATTGATAGAAGACTTATGAGATCACTTATACCTGGAATCCTCACATCAACAACGTAAACCAAACTCGAACATTTGTGGAATACAAAGCCATTCTTTAGGTTACATTTGGTTGCTATCCTAGGACAGAAATACAGGGACAATATGTGCTTGTATCATGTTTGATAGTGGAGACGAAGTATGAGAATAGAAAAATTTTCTTTTACAGAGATAAAAATTTTCTGTATTTTGTTCCTCCAACAAGTGGGAACAGGACACAGAGACATAAGCCTCTACCGTCTGTCAACGCCGGACCGCCACCGATCAACGGAAACAATTATCATATCTTGTACTTCACAATCAAACATTATATAGAGACAGGATTTTTTATGTCTCAGTCTCTACTGTCTCTGTATTTCCTTTCTCGGGACAGGAAACAAACGCTACCTTCTAGACTGTGTTAACATGTGTCGGCAAAATAGTAAATCTTATTACAAATCTCAAAATTATATGTAGACTCTTTTATTTTTATTTTTATTTTTTATTGTGTCATTTTTTACTATTTTAGTTGTACATAAAAACACTTCCATTTTTTCCTTTTTTTTTCAGTCAAGACACTTTCATTTTTGTTGGTCGATAAAAAGAAGCTTGTGCCTGTTTTTGGTTGTGGTGTTTGGGATTTCTTCAAAAGGCCACACATGGGCCCTGACCAAAAATAAGCCATACATGAGATAGGTTATCAAACGCTTACTGAATTTAGCTATGGTCTAACGATTCTCATAGTGCTTTTACATGGTTTATATAGAAAGTTCTGTTCCGTCTCTTTATTTGTTACAGTGATACAATCATTCAAGACCAAACTAGCGGTGTGCAGTGGTAGTCTATTCTGTGTTTTTTTAGTTCATCAAGGTGTATTCTGCTTGGAGATAATGGCAATCCTCCATAGAACTCCAAGAAGAACATGTCCAAGCCCAAAGATAAGCCTAATCTGCCAGCGTGGGCCTGAGCCGAAGCTGGACTGAAGTCTACAAGGAGCCCATGAAAATGTTGTATACTTGTGAACACTGAGGATATTGTATATCGAAAAATTAGCACAAGCGTTACTAAAATTAATGAAGCGAATGTATTCTAAATAAAATCAATACAACCAATAAACCAAATAAATAAAAAAAAGAAGAATACAACCAACATAAAATAAAATTAATGAAGCTCATTCTTATTATGAGTATGTGCAAATGTAGAGTGTTAAAGTTGTGTTAATCCAAAAATTTCTTATATACAGAACCAAACTTCTGGGTGTATATGACAATCGATGCTCCAACTTTTTATCTGCCAGCCATCGTAAATTATCTAATGGCTAGGAAGCAACACATCACGAAGATATTCATAACATGGGATGGGAGAGTTAAATATTTACAATCATCGAATATTATCATATACAAATAACACGTAAAACTATCCATGGAAAATATCAAACAATGGTTAATCTACTCAAATAGTTAACTTGTAACAAATGATGTGGCAAAAGGGTAGAACAAAAAGTTTCTTTCCTGTGGAACAAGTAATCATTGGACCGATGCCATATACTATGTGATTCTCTATATGGAAGGAACATCTAAGAAACTACAGGCACTAAAGTGAAAAGAATTACCACCATGGCAAAATGTGGCCCAGCCTGCTCTTGCATGGGTTAGGCTCGCACATACGTTGAATGGAATGTTAAACTAAGCCCAACCCCGTCATATTTAAATTAAATGGCAAAATTGACAAATACCAGTATATCACTTTCTACAGGAACTCCGTTCTGCCGTTGTCTCCATTCCTTAAAGCGTCTAAGGTGCATTTGCACGTTTGGTTCCATCATGAATAAAGTTTCGCAACGTGTTCTTGTTTGTTAAAGTTTTTCTCACGAATCTCGTGTAGCAGCATTAAGCAACTGCCACCTTGAGAGGAAGCCACGTCAGCATAAGACCATAACAAATCAAAAACCGCCAAAACAGAACGCCCCTGGAGCCGCACAAAAGAGCACACGCAATCACGCAAAGCAAGGTTCTCGCAACTTGGCTTTCTTCATTCCCTTATCACTATAACGACTCACTTCAACTTCAACTTCAGCTTCAACACTTTCACAGAGAAAAGAGAGAGGGGCGGTGGGGAAAAGAAAAACCGGTCATTCTGTTTCTGTTTCTGTTTCTGTTACTGCAATGGATCCCTCTCCCATGCCAGTGACTCTTCACCTCGCGATGGCTGCATTGTTCGGAGCTTCTTTCATGGCAGTTTCCGCCTTCTACATCCACCGCAGCAGCGTCGACCAGGTCCTCCGCCGCCTCGCTGAGGTCCGCCGCCGCAGTAACAGGCAACTGCGACAACAAGCAACCGACGACGAAGATGACGATAACGATGACGGCGATGACGATGACGGTGACGATGACCCGTTAGGGTTCGTTCCAGACGGCGGAGGAACGGTCATCGATCCCGGAAGCCATCCGCGAAGCTTGTCGAGGTCCTTGGACGATAACGTGCTTCGGAGCCATAGGATTTCATCTTCTTCGTTGCCGAATGCGGATTCTTCTAAGACCGGTTGGTTCGAAGCCGAGGAGAATCCACCTCTTCGAACTGATGGTATATGAATGGGAGTGAAATTCTTTTAATGCTGTTGAGTTTCGGTTAATTTTGAAATTTTGCGATGGAAAATTTTCTCTGTGCTATGCTGTGGATATGATGTGATTCTTTGTGAAGTAGGAGGAGATGCTTTGAAATTCTATTTGCGATAGCGCATGACTAGTTACTGTTTTCATATTCTGTTTTAATTTTCTGTTTTGTTTTGTGGAGAAAATATTGGTACGGTGTGATTCATTTTTGTGTGTTTCTGTTTTTGGTTTTGTGTAGTAGGAGGGAATGCTCAGGTTTCGTCTTCCTATAAGAGGATGTCTCCAGGTCGTAATGCCTTTGAAAGTACGGAAGGCTCTGTTGAAGCGGCATCGCACCTTGCAGATGACAATCTTGTTCCTTACGTGAGAATATATGTTTCCTTTTTTTTTTTGTTGTTGTGTGTACTGATTAATTAATTTTGTTCTGAAGTTTGTCAACTGAACTATGATTATCGGGGGAGATGCTTAAAAAGATGCATTCATTTTAATAAATGGTCATTATTGGTTACCGACTTACCCTTACGTCAGGATTCAAGTAGGGAAGTTTTGTTGAACTCGAGTTCTACTAGACTTACTGGTCATTATGTGTTAGAAAATTATATAATGAGAAATATTAGATATACTCATTTGACCTGAGATACTATGTCGACTCATCTATTATCTACCATTGAAATGATAAGCTTTTTGTTTTAAATATTTTATGATCATTTTCAATGGTGGATGGTGGATGATTCAGCATGGTGTCCTATCTTATATAGTAGTTGGCTATTCATAGGCAATAAAATGAGAGGTTGCTTTGTGACTTGTTAGTTTAGATTTAAAGTTCCACTGTACACGGTGGATAATGCTGGTTCACGATTTCCATATTGTGATATCAGTCTTTCTAAATGATTCATGATGTTGGGGGCAGGGACCAAATTCGAACATATGCCATTTGTCCACTGTTCCATTCCGAGGCCAAGATGCAAACTGTGCCAAAAATCAGATGCATGTTGAGATTTCAAAAAATGAAAATGACCTTGCATTTGTCAATACTCTCTTGCCTCCAAGAAACACAGCGCTTGGTACTTTCACACACCTGTCATAATCTGTGTCTACATATTGCTTCTATATTCTTTCATTTCATTCTCAATTCTAATTATCCATGAATGTTAGTTCACAAGTTTCTATCATCTTTTGACTTTGTTCTCTATCAACACCATGAATAATATTTTATAACTATTTTCTTCAATGAGATCATGCATTATGCTATGCTTTCATTTACTTATATATTATGAAGAAGGATTGAAAGAGCTAGCGACCGGATGCATCATTTTCTTCTTTACCAAATGCTTTCAGAATCAACAAGCATAGAAGAAGAGGAAGTATGCAAGATGATTCGTGAATGCTTAGATTTACGGAAGAAATATGTTTATAAGGAACAGGTTGCTCCATGGAAAGCAGAACCTGCAGCAAAGAGCTCTGATCCATTTCACTTTGAACCCATTGAAGCGACAGCGGTAAGTTCTGTTGCTTTAAGCAGAATTTGAAATCCGTATGAGTTAATTAACTGTCAATTTTGTTTTGAAATGTTCATCTTATATTGTTATATCTGACGTTTGGTGTTTCACACAGCACCATTTTAGGATGGAAGATGGAGTTGTTCATGTTTATTCAAGTAAAAATGGTAAGGGCTGGAAGTAGCACATAGTATGGTGAATACAATGATATTTGGTTCGCTGAAATAAGACTGGAGTGAATGGGACTAGGAATGTTAATAGGTGAAAATATGTTTTCTGGCAACTATTAAAAAATGATTTCCCATGGAATGCTATTCCCTCATTTTGAGTAAATGGCATTTCTTCCAAATTGGAAGGAACGGTCATTCCATTCCTAAAATCAAAAGTTCAGTTACGATTACATCTTATCTATATTCTAGAAGTAACAAAAAATCCTTTGTTGTTACCACTTCCACATCTTCTAGTAGAATGCCTCTGCCATCCATCCACCACCACTGTTCCTTCACTCCCATCACCACCACACACACTGCCACTGCTACCACGTGCCATCACCACCATCTTACCATTGTTGATGCCGTTGCCACAATAGTCAATGCTATCACCACCACCACCACCTTACTAGCACCACATCACTACAACTATTGCTACCTTGACAGTGTATCATTGATATTAAGCTAGTTTTCCCTTTCACTCATGTCTTAGCTCATCAAATTCTGCAATGGAATAAGGTATTGCATCCCTGATATGAGAATTTATGCAAGTTTTTCCAAGAATTTGTATTTGACAATTAACAAGGTATGAAAGTCTCCATGAACAAGTGAGCAGGGGTTTATTGAACCTTACCACCCCTGGTCTTCATAACTAAATTAAATTTATAAGGCCGGTAAAGTTGGCTTGTATATTGTCCAAACTTTAAGCCAAAATGGCCTCTTGCGTGAAAGGGGCTAGTTAGAGATACAAAATCAGTCTAGGGCTTGCACTTATTTTTGGAGAACTGGTCTTTCACGTTGACCATACCCAATAGCGTAACATGAATGATGATTGATTCCCACCAAAATAACTCTATAAAACTAAATGTTGCCTGATAATTTTTTCAGCTTTCTTGTATTTATTTTTTAATATTTAGTTTGTTTACTATGAAAAAACTAAGCTGTTTAAGAAACTGTTCACAGACACCGAAGAGCTCTTCCCCGTTGCAAGCTCAACAACTTTTTTTACTGATATGCATTACATTCTTAAAGTTATGTCTAGTGGTAATGTCCACTCTGCATGCCACCATAGGCTAAGATTCCTGGAGGAAGTAAGTTCTCACTAACTTATGTATATATATGATTTCTCTGTTTTAGCATGTGGCATTTGGTTATAACATGCATTTGATCATTATACAGAAATTCCGCCTTCATCTGTTACTAAATGCAGATAGGGAGTTTCTGGCCCAGAAGAGTGCACCACACCGAGATTTTTACAATATTCGAAAAGTTGATACTCATATTCATCATTCTGCTTGCATGAATCAGAAGCATCTTGTCCGATTTATTAGGTCAAAGTTAATAGAAGAACCTGATGAGGTGAAAACCTTTTCATTTTTATTTTCTATTACTTCAGGGTTGTAGTTAATTTCTTTATCAAACAGGAGTTTTCTATTTTCCCTTTCCATTTTGCTTTTCTCTTTTTTCTAATTGCCTGTGCTTCATAATTACACCATTAGTATTAACCTATGTTGGCAGGTTGTTATATTTAGAGATGGCAAATATATGACACTTAAAGAGGTGTTTGAGAGCTTGGATTTGACAGGGTATGCATTGATGTGCTATTAATTTTTTCTTTTTCAATCCAATGATTAGGAAAGTAGGAGGAATTTTGCCTACATATATTTTTCGCTTTCACGTGAGCATGTTGTCTAATTAGTGGCCGTTGTCATGCAGGTATGATCTGAATGTTGATTTGTTGGATGTTCATGCAGATAAGAGCACATTCCATAGATTCGACAAATTCAACCTAAAGTATAATCCTTGTGGACAGAGCAGACTCAGAGAGATATTCTTAAAGCAGGATAATCTTATTCAAGGTTTGTATGAAAATGAAAATGGTCCTTTAGTTAGTGTTATGAAGTTTAAGAACTACAAATAAATGTTAAGGGTGTTATTCAATGCCATTTGAATTCATAATAGTTTAATGCCGCCCAAATATACAGGAAGGTATTTGGCAGAGATAACGAAGCAAGTGTTGTCAGATCTTGAAGCAAGCAAATATCAGGTTTCTTGCCCATGGGGTATAAGATTTTTCCCTTTTGATTTTCCATATCTTAATGCATTTCTTTATATTCATAAAATTTTCAGATGGCCGAGTACAGGATCTCAGTTTATGGAAGAAAGCAGAGTGAATGGGATCAGCTGGCAAGTTGGTTTGTCAACAATGCTCTTTATAGTGAGAATGCCGTCTGGCTAATCCAGGTAGCTTGCTATTCCAACTTCTATTCTGGCATCATTTTTTGTTTGTTTGTATGCATGGTCTGATGGTCAGCCATTGGGCCCTAGATCGGCTCTATCATGGCCTCAAGAATAAGTGTATACACTTTTGTTTACGTATCTTCCAAGTCTTTGATCTGACTATCTAGTGGTTTGATCCTTTCTCTAAGATCATTGGTTTACAATACAGACTACCTATGCTTTTATGGTAAAAGTAGTTTCATTTGTCACACTAAACTCCCTCTGCATATTCAATTCTTGATTTAGTTTTCCGTTGGAGTTCGTGTTCATAACTTGATCCATGTTTTATAACCATTTTATTTTTCAAACTTAAATCAACACGTGCAATGGCAGTAGTAATCACAAATCATGGGAAATGTCCTTGGTAAATTGATTACCATAAGAGGTCTCTAACCTGTGCTATATTGTTATGGTTCAAAAGGTTAACACTTTTCAGTTTTTTCTGCTAACTATAAGATAATTAACTTATGTGCATTAATAGCCCTAATAAATGTGCCATAAGCCTAAAGCCAAAGTTGTTGGGATGATTTTTTTTTCTTCCTTGAATTGCATCATAAACACCATAGCATTAATGGAGATGTTATTACTATTACCTTTCTTGTCTTGATACCTTCTCATTTGCTCTTTCCTAGCATATTTATTTATTCTGTCCAGTTTGGATGGATCTTCCATTTCAAGTCCTATTTTGTTAATTCATTGTGTGATTATGATGATTGTTTCTACTTGTTGTCATCAATATCCACACCTTATTGTTCACATCATTTTCACTAGAAAGGAAATATGAGAAAATGGATAGACTGAATATCATTTTATGATTGTAAACATTGTACAAAGAGGCTTACAATATATAGACATCTCCTAATAAATTGTAATAATTTCCTTATACTAATTTCTTAAATTACGGCACTAATTATATATACATTTATACAATATCCCAATACTCCCCCTCAAGCTGGTGAATGGATATCTATCATTCCCAGATTGAGTGTTAATTCTCAAAACCATGGGGTGGGAAGCCTTTTAATCAAGACCTTTGCTAGCTAGAGCCCTAAAGAAACATGTATTGTAGCTATGAGTTCACTGTCCAACTTTTCTTTGATGAAGTGTGGTCAATCTCAATGTGTTTCGTTCTGTTATGTTGGACTAGATAATGGGCAATGCTGATTGTTGACTTGTTATCACAAAACATCTTTATAGGAGCGTCACATTTTATTTTCAAATCATCTAGTATGATCTTCATCCATAATAGTTCATACACTCCCTGTGCCATAGCCCAAAACTCTACCTTGGCACTTGATCTAGCAACCACGCTTTGTTTCTTACTTCTCCAAGTCACCAAATTTCCCCCCAAAAATATGCAATAACCTGACATTGATCTTTGTTGATCTTTTATCAACAAGGGAACCTACATAGTCAGCATCAGTATATTTCAATAGACAAACTTCCACCCTTCTTAAATAATAATCCTCTTCGAGGTGTGGCTTTGAGGTACTGCAATATCTTATCAACTACCTGCATATATCTCACCCTTGGATCATGCGTGAATTGATTGACAACATTAACAGCATATGCCAAATCTGGTCTAGTATGTGCCAGATATATCGGTTTCCCTACCAACCTTTGATACAGTCCTTATCGACTATAGGACTTTCTTTATCACTACCTATCTAGTGATTTTGTTAAATAGGAATACTTGTAGTGTTGCAACTTTCTAGCTTCCCTGAGAAGATCCAAGACATACTTCCGTTGTGAAATGAAGATACCTTGTTTGGAGTAGGCAACTTCAATTCCAAGGAAGTACTTTAGTTTTCCAAGATCTTTCATTCGAAACTCAGCTACTAGTTTTTCTCTTAACAGTTGCTTTTCAACCACATCATTCCTTGATATAATAAAGTTATCAACATACACAAGTAAAATAGTAAGTTTTTCACCTGATGTATGTTTAAAGAATAGGGTGTGGTCTCCTTGAATCTGTTTGTATCCCAATGATACCATTGTCGTCGTGAACCTTCCAAACCAAGCACGAGGGGACTATTTTAGTCCATATAATGCCTTCTTTAGCTGGCATACTTTGTTCTTTTCACCGGTGACACCATAGCCAAGTGGAATTTCCATGTAAACCTCTTCTTCTAGGTCTCCATGTAGGAAAGCATTTTTCACATGAAATTGATGTAACTCCCATTCAAAATGAGCAGCAAGAGAGAGCAAGATTCTCACTATGTTCATGTTTGCTACTGGGGCAAGCGTCTCCTCATAATCAATTCTATAAGTCTATGTGTATCCCTTTGCAACCAATCTTGCTTTATATTGGTCTAATGTGCTGTCAGACCGATATTTCAATGTATATCCACCTGCATCCCACTGGTCTTTTATCTCCCGGTCTCTCAACAATCTCCCATGTTCCATTCTTTTCTAATGCACTCATTTCCTCATTCATGGCTTGAATCCAATTCTTATCTTTTAATGCTTCCTGGACTAAGTTTGGGATTTGTATGGAATCAATAGCTGCAATGAAACTCTGGTGCTATAGGGAAAGATGTCTAGTGGAGACAAATTGAGACATAGGATACTTGGCACTAGTCCTTTTTCCTTTTCTCCATGCAATAGTTAAATCATCTGGGTTAGGTTTAGACTCATTCAAAGATTCATTTTGAGAAATAGGATACTTGGCATTAGTCTTTTTTTCCTTTTCTCAATGCAATAGGTAAATCATCTGGGTTAGGTTCACACTCATTCAAAGACTCGTTATCAAGAACAAGAGAACTTGTACCTTTAATACTTACCATAGGTTCAGACTCTTGGGGCTGTTGCTTGACCACTTTAAGCTACCTTTTCTTTTGGTACACCTAAATTGGTGATTTCTGTTTGTTTGTAGTTGGTTGAGGTGGTGCTGGAGAATCTTCTAACTCTTGGAAAAGTCAAACTGGGGACCACAGGTAGGCATCAATTCTTGAGGTGGCAATGTCCGTGTGGTTAAAATGGGAAAGAACGACTTTGGGATAACCAACTCAACTTCCATAAGACTCCCCTTGAAGCTAAGGACAACTAAAGAATGACTCGTTTTCATTAAATGTAACATCCATGGAAACAAAAAAAAAACAGCGACTAGATGGGTGAAAACACTTGTATCCTTTCCTGTCTGGAGCTTAGCCTAAGAAAACACATTTAACAGCTCTAAGATCAAGTTTGGAACGATGTTGACGATACACATGAACAAAAAGTTACACAACCAAAGACCCGAGGCTCTAAACTCTACATAATAGAGGCAGTAGGAAAGTGACACAACAGAAGCTGCATAAGGCTAAAATTACCAAGAAGTCGTGAGGGTACTCTATTAATTAAATAAGGAGTAGTCAAAATCGCTTCACCCTAGTATGACTTAGGAACAGACATTTGAAAAAGTAAAGACATAGTGACTTCGAGCAAATGATGATTTTTCCTTCCTGAACCACTATTTTGCTGTGGAGTATCAACACATGTAAGGTTCATGAATAATGCCATGTTAACAAAATTTGAAAAATGATGATTCACATATTCCTTACCATTATCAGAACATAAACGCTTGACAGATTTTCCAAATTGGGCTTGAATCAAGTGATAAGATTGAACAAACAAGTGAAAAACCTATGATTTGCCTTTCATTAGTAAAGTCCAAGTAACTGTAATGCAATTATCAATGAATGAAACAAACCATTTTTTTCCAATGATGTTAGAAATAGATACAGGACCCCAAACATCTGAATGAATTAATGCAAAAGGTCCATGGCTCCTATTAGGGTGAGATGGAAATGTGACACAATGATGTTTTGCAAATTGACAGATATCACAATGAAATAACTCAACTGCCTCTTTTGAAAATAGAGATGGAAACGTAGATTTAAGTCAAGAGAAAGGAGGGTGAGCAAGACATTTGTGATATAACCAGGTTTGGGAAGAGGCAGACTCAGAGCTTGTTTGGAGACAAGAAGCGAGCAACTTCTTACCAGTACCACTTACAGCCTGCATATTGAGGAGAAAGTACAACGCTCCATGTTCCTCAGCAACTCCAATTGTCTTCCCTATGGCAAGGTCTTGAATGACATAATGAGTTCAAAAAAGGTTACAGCACATTTTGAGTCTTTGATAAGTTTGTGAACAAAAATAAGGTTATAGGTGAGTTGGGGAACATGAAGAGCATTTTTTAGCTGCAAGGTAGGATTAAGAGCAATGCTACCAATTCCTGCAACTGTGGCATGAGATCCATCGGCTACAATGATATGGTGTTTGCCCGATAAAGGTAGGTAAGATAAAAATTTGGTCAAACAAGAGGTCATATGGGCAATTGCACCAGAGTCCATTATCCATAGATCCACAAAAATAGAACCAAATGCATTAAAAAACAAAAAGAAAATAAACCCTTACCAGACAAGAGCAGAGAGCAAAAGTCAGAAGTGTTATCGAGAGATTTAATGAGAGCTGTCTACCCTAAAATATGGCTTGATGTTGTTGCGTTAGCCATGTTAGAGAGATGAGAGGAGAGCCTCCACTGAGGGTTATTTTCGAGGCTTTGTTACGGGGCAAAAGTGGCCGAAGAGAGGTCGAACTTGGCTCGCTATGGTTAGAGAAGAAAAGGCGGTCGGAGAGGAAGACTCATGCGGCTTCATGCGCTTCAAAGGTGACGGTGCGTGGAGCTACGCCCAGGGAGAAGATGGTCGGAACAGTGGCCGGAAAGTTGGCTGGCGGCGAATATAGTGGCAGAGGTAGGGTTAGGGCTGGAAAAGTTGGGGGAAAGTGATGGAGGCTCTGGAACAATTAAATAAGGGTTTTTGGAACAACAATTAAGGCTATAAGAATGGCAGAGACACTAAAAATAATTTGGAATTGACTTATGCAGCAAGAGGGAGATAAGAGACTCTAAACAAACAACAATTAATGCCGTAATATTTTGGAAAAGTCCAGCAATGAAGGTTGTAAGGAGATGCAACAATTGTAGTGGAAGAAGCTTACAATATGAGAAAGTGGGTAAACTGAATATGATTTTCTGATTGTAAACATTGTACAAAGCTTACAATATATATACATCTCCTAATAAATTATAATAATTTCCTGATACTAATTTCCTAAATTATGGCAATAATTATATACACATATTTATAATATATCTCAACATTTTCTTACCAACTTGCCTCTCTATGGCTGTCTGGGATAAGAGCTTATAGGAATAAGACTCTTTATTTTCTTAAGTATAACAGTAATTCACCTTTTGCAATTATACATGCATGATGGATTTTTTTTCAAATTGAATAATATGTATGAAGCTTTGGATTTTTGTGCTGATTTGTTATTTTGAAATAAGATTGCTTAAATTTCTTGATACCATTTCATTTAGCTGTCAATTAATGTTATCAAAATATGCACTGTATTAGAGGAAAGTAATAAAAAGTGGGAAGGAAGATACCAATGTGTACCTTTATTTTTTGTGAACTCCTTAGGATCATGTTTTTAGCTTTGGTTGGAGCTGTAAGTTCATTTGGCAAGTATGATGAGCCTATTTATTATAGTCTTGCTTCATGGCTTGAATGGGCTAGGACAATCACCAATCATAGCAATATCCATGTATGCCCCCTTCAATGTATTGGTCTTTTAATGTAGATTTTATTCATAATTTTTCATGATGGCATCCCTTGCGTCTTCTTTAAGCATTAGAATTATTTGTCTGTTCATTTACTCTGATTATTTCTGCATCATTGACACAGTTGCCACGGCTATACAATGTGTACAAGAATATGGGGACTGTTACATCCTTTCAGAATATTTTGGATAATGTGTTTATTCCCCTTTTTGAAGTCACAATAGATCCAAATTCTCATCCTCAATTGCATTTGTTCTTGATGCAGGTTTGTCAATCTGTATCCTTGTGTGTGCCAATGCCCCTTTTTGTGCTTGCATGTTCACTCATAACGTTACACTATTTTCAGTATGTAACATTTTTGCAACAGTGACTATTTCCTAGCATAATTATATTTTGTTGTATGAGCTGTGCGTGAAAAAATGATTGGATGGTTCTTTGTCCATGCTGCTATGTATATGTTGAGAAGTAGAGAGAGATAAAGATATATGGAAATCCATAAGTCTCAAATGCGCAATGAAGAATGAAATATACAGACATAATGTAATCAATATAGGATATTTACAAATATATGATTATCCTAATTACAGATATTTATATATTCCAACATTTACCCTCAAGTTGGGGCATATAAATTATATGCCTAGCTTGTTACATAGGTAGCTTATTCTAGGACTTCTCAATGATTTGGTGAGCATATTACCAGTTGATCATTTGAATTGATAAAACTTCTTGTGATATCTTTGGATAGAATTTTCTCTCTAATGAAGTGAGAATCAACTTCAATATGTTTATCTCATGAAAAGCTAAATTCAAGACAATATGTAAAACGACTTTCTTGATTGTCATAAACAAGTACCATATGTTTGATTTCCCCAAATCGAAGCTCTTTAAGGAGTTTTTTAAGTCAGATAAGCTCGTATGTTGTCGAGGCCATGACACAGTACTCTGCCTCAACACTACCTCACAACTACATTTTGTTTCTTACTCTTCCAAGACTACAGACCACCTCATCAAGAAGGTTGAAGGCATCTTTGCGCCTAAGCACGAATGTTAAGGCAAGATTGATGCCTAGTTGTGTTTCATCCTCAAGTCCACTATCAATCCCTTCATCAAATAGTTCTTATAGGCTCATGTCACTTGTGAATTAGTTTGGGCGGCTAAGACATTGCTCACCAATTACACCAATGAGATGCTGACACACCCTATATAGATGTTGAGTGTCGTTGGTGAAAAGTGTCTTTGCCTAGTCTCAAATTAATTCACAAGTGAATGGGCCCGGAAGACCTATTTGATGGAGGGATTGATAGTGGACTTGAGGATGCTGCACTGCAGGGCATCAATCTTAACCAATAGGGCGCTCAAGCGCAGGAATGTCTTCAGCCTTCTTGGTGAGGTGGTCTACATTGTCTTGCCTTTTCAACCAGAGCTTGATGTTTGATGCCCAAGTATCATAGTTGCTTCCATCAAGCTTGTCAGTGGAAAAAGGCACACTAGTGCAACCATGGATGACACAAACAGGGGCAGAATTGAAATAACATAAATCCGGCGCTTACACGGCACATGGACCACGAAACCTAAGAAAAATATGGAAAACAAGGAGCAGCGCAAGTTCGGCGGTGGTCGAGGCTGCTAGAGATGTTGTCGTACGCATAGTGAAACCATCGGTAGATGAAACGGTGTTGTCTTAAGCTGTGGGGATGCATGGAGGTCCATCGGAGGCCAAAGTAAGACAGGATCATCTGGGTTTGAATGCACAGAGGATGGTGAGTACAACGAGGTGGTCAGTAGCTAGACCCATTGTCGGAAAAACCCTCCGATGGTGGTTAAAGGTGGTAGAAGGTGGCTTTCTATGTGCCGAGGTTGGTGATACAATGAAGGAAGAGTAAGCAACCGAAAGGAGGACACGGTTGGCCAAAAAACAAAAATTCACTGGAGGACTGTGTATCCCTTTGATGGCATGGATTAGGTTTGTCATTCTCTCTTGGCCCCGATACCATGCTAAGAAACGGAGAAAGGAAGACATGGGTGTTGATGTGATGATGGCTTGTTTTCTTGTGGCCAAGTCAATATAGTCAACCTATACATGTAGGTGTAGGTGTGCAATTGCATTCAATGCAATTGTTGGGTGTTGCAAATGAAATCCAAGCGTGGGTGGCAAATGATATATTGTCTTTGACATTTTTGTAAGATTATTAAATGCCATTCTTGACTAATTGGTAGCATGGAGGGTTCTATATAAGCCCATCGATGCAACTCATTTGCAGAATAAAACCAACATAGAGTGCGAGCTCAGAGTATCGAGAAGAACCAATTATCAATTGGTTTGTGAAATCTTCTCTTTGTAATATTCTTTAAGTGTTGAGCACATACACCGGTGAGGAAAATACTATCATGTATTTTGAGTGTCTTTGGGACCTGGTTGAGTGTGATCTTACCACTTTTTATCCCTATTATTTGGGGGTTTAGGTTCAGTGCAATGTTTCCACTTTTTGTATCTTTATTATATTTTCATAATGAAATATTTCGTTGTCGTCTTTGCGTGGACGTAGGCTTTAAGTAGAATCATGTAAATTCCCGGTGTCATTTATTTTTACTCTTCCATATACTTATTTTGTGCTATTCTGTTTGTCTTTTGGGCTCAACATTTCGCAACAAATTGGTATCAGAGCTCTTGTAGAGTTCTGGGCAAATTTGTTTGGAGATGTTGCCCATGAAATTTGATATCCAACAATTTGATGGTCACATCAATTTTGAGAAGTGAAAGGTGTGGATGATGGTTATTCTTGTATAGCAAGGTTTGAAAGTAACACTTTCTAGCAAGGAAAAGAGGCCTGAGACAATGAAGGATTTTGAATAGGAAGATGCCAATCAAAATGCTCTTTCTGTTATTCAGTTATGCATTTCAGAGGATGCGTTGCAGGAGGTCCTTTCAAAGAAAATAGCATAATTGCTATGAACCAAGTTGGAGTCACTATATGGCTAAGACGGTAGCTAACTGTCTCGGTGTGTTGCAATGTCTGTACATGCTTCGTATGGCAGAAGGGACATTGATGAGAACTCACATAGCTGAGTTCACATCACTTGTGATAGAGATGAAAAATATGGATGAGACATTCTCTAGTGAGCAATAAGCGTTGGTGTTGCTTTGTTCTTTACCTCATTCCTACAAGCATTTTCATGAAACACTCATTTATGGACGTGAGCGTCTTGATATTGATGAGGTCAAATCCTCACTTTTGTGTCATGAAAGGATGGAACATGATAGCAGTGATTTTAATGGTGCCGCATTTGGCTTGGTAGCTAGAGGTAATTGGAAGAATGTTAGTTCAAGTTGTAGCAAAGGTAAAGGCAAATGTAGATATTGTAAGAAAAAAGGGCATTGGAAAGCAGATTGTCCAATGCTCAAAGACAAGAAAGAGCAGGATTTAAGTGATGCAACAAGTGTTATTAAAGATGCCGGAAATGTTGTTGCAGTATCAATAAGTTTAGTTGGTGATACTTGGATGTTTGATTCAGGTTGCTCCTACCACATGTGTCAGAATCATAATTGGTTTACAACTTATCGGTCAATTGAGAGTGGTGTTGTTCTTATGGAAAATAATATATCCTGTAAGGTTGTCAGCATTGGTACAATCTGAATTAAGTCACATGATGGAACAGTGAGAATTTTGTCTAATGTTCGGTATATTCCTGACTTAAAGAAAAATCTTATTTCTTTGAGTACTCTTGATTCTCAAGGGTATAAGTATTCTGCTAAAAGTGGAGTTCTGAAAGTCTCCAAAGGTGCTCTTGTGGTGATTAAAGGTAGATTGGTTAATGATCTTTATTTACTTCAAGGTAGCACGGCTATTGGTGCTATTTCATCTGATTTGAATACTACTGATTTGTGTCATACGCATGAGGCAAGGATGCCTATGGTGAGCAAGCATGGTCTGCCTAGTGATCCAAAATTTGTTATGCCTGACTTTTGTAAACATCGTGTTTGTGGGAAGCAAACTAATGTCAGTTTTAGTACTACCATTTACAGGACTAAGGGTGTTGATTTTGATTTGTGGAACCCATTGCTTGTTCCGTCATCAGGTAGTTTTGGTATTTGAGTATACTTGTTAGGCATATTGGAGAAAGAGATTTTGATAATTTGAAGATGGATGAAAATCAAGTCAAGGTGGAGATATGTTGATGTGATGGTGGCTTGTTTTCTTGTGGTCAAGTCAATATAGTCCAGCTACACATGTTGGTGTAGGCAATGCAATTGTTGGGTGTTGCAAATGAAATCCAAGCATAGGTGGAAAATGATATATTTTCTTTAACATTTTTGTAGGATTATTAATTGCCATCCTTGACAAATTGGTAGCACGCAGGGTTCTATATAAGCCCATTGATGCAACTCATTTGCAAAATAAAACCAATAGAGTGCAACCTCAAAGTATAGAGAAGAACCAATCAATTGGTTTGTGAAATCTTCTCTTTGTAATATTCTCTAAGTGTTGAGCACATGCACTGGTGAGGAAAATACTGCCAGGTATTTTGGGTGTATTTGGGACTTGATTTTGAGGGGGATTTTATTACTTTTGTATCCCTATTATTTGGGGTTTGGGTTGAGTGCAGTGTTCCCACCTTTTATACCTTCTTTATATTTTCATAATAAAATATTTGATTGTCACATTTGCTCATAAACGTAAGTTTTAAGTTGAACCACGTAAATTTCTGGTGTCATTTATTTTTAGCTTCTACATATTTATTTTGCATTACTCTGTTTTTATTTTTTGGGTCCGTCATTTCACAACAATAGGAATCCATGAGTCTCAACTACATAATACAGAATGAAATATATAGACACTATGTAATAAATATTGGATATTTACAAATATATGATTATCCTAATTATAGATATTTTCGGATTCTCACTATGTATAATAGGTCATCCTTATTGTTTTGCTGTTAGAGAAAGTCTACCTTAATTTTATCTAATTTCAGCTAGTTGACAGATATGCTCACTTTTTTTGTGACAAAAAATTGCTTAACTTGGGATTTCGTAAAGGATAATTTTTCTCGAGCTTTGGTTAATAGTGTGCATTTTGGAGACAACAATTTAATTCATGCTCGAATTCTTGTCATGGAACTTACTTATCCTATATATCTCAAATCAAGTTCATTTTCTACTTTGTTACATTTACTTTTGGAACAACTACTTTTGGAACAACTATGATATATGTGGTATAATGTTAGAGAAGGAAGGTACGGGAGAGTTTATGAGAGGAAAACTAGAAGGAATAACTAATAACTGTCAGTTAGTTATAGAAATGACAGTTAGGCAGAATATTTTAGGAGGGAAAAGCGGTTATGCTGTAAGAGTAGGCGAATAAAAGGGAGAATAGGAGAGATGAGAGGGGGGCGAATGATTTTTGTACCTTGAGAGAATTGGGGAGTTTTCATTTCCTCTGTCCTCGTGTATCCATTTCTAGGGTTCTTGGGATTTCCAAGCTCCCCTCAGTTCAATAATACTTCCAGCACTTCTTAAAAGATACTAGTCCTATCACTGGTATCAGTAGTCTTGTGATCCGTGGGATTCGTATGGTGCGCAAATCCAAGATGGAAGCGAAATTTGAGGCGTTCTTGGAAAGGTTTGAGGAATCGATGGCGGGGATAGGTGAGAAGATCACGCAGGTTGAAGCGCGCTTGGAACAGGTGGAGCGCAACCGTCCTTCCACACGTCACAGTCGCGGCGGAGGCCACGGTGGGAACAGTGACGGCGATGACTACTCCGCAAGTCGCCGCGGTGGAGGATCGGAGCAGTGGAGGCGGATCGATCTTCCCGTATTCAGTGGCGAAGACGCGTACGGCTGGATCGATCGCGTGGATCGCTACTTCGAGATCCGCGGAGTACCGATGGAAGACTGGTTAACCGTGGCGAAAGTAGCGATGGAAGGCCCCGCGCTGACGTGGTTCAGGTGGTGGGAGACCACCACGACGGACTACTCTTGGGAACGCTTCCGATCGGCGGTGGTGAGAAGGTTCCAACCGTCCATGGCTCGCAACCCATTCACAGCGCTGATGGCGCTGAAACAAAGAGGATCGGTGCGCGACTACCGCCACCAATTCGAACAGCTGGCGAGCACGTTGAAGACGAGAGAGCGACGGTTCCTGGATGGATTGTTCGTCAACGGTCTGCAAGCAGAGGTAAGAGCAGAACTGGACTTGCACCATTGGGACACACTCGATGATATGATGGATATGGCCGAATTGATAGAAATAAGAAATAAAGCATGGGCCAGAGACCGATTTGGGCCAAACACTGTTCCAAAAAGTTGGGCCAAAGGAGGGTTAGTAGATAAAGGAGGCACTATGGGGAGTTTGGGCACCACTATCGCCTATCCGAGCTGATTCTTCATCAGGAAGCTCCGAGATAGCAAAAACAAGGCAAGGCCCAAGCCGAACAGGGTTCAGACCTGTCTCAGATGAAGAGATGCGAGAAAAAAGGTTGAAAGGGCTCTGTTTTACATGTGAGGAAAAGTACACCAGGGACCATGTATGCAAGAACAAGGGGTTCAGACTTATGATTTTAGAAGAGGAGCAAGAAGGAGTGAATGAAGTGGAGTGGCATGATGCAGAGGAAAATCTTAAGGACACAACTTGCCAAGTTCACCTAGCCTGCAAGAGCATGACAGGGAACACCGCTCCAAGATCCATCAGAGCATGGGGAGAAGTAGCAGGCCACAAGGTGCGTGTCCTCATAGATCCAGGAGCTTCACATAATTTCATATGTCCTTCCCTGGTGAAAGACGCAGAGCTACCAATCCAAGAAGCAGTCTTTGTGGTAACAGTGGCTTCGGGCCAACAAACAGGGGGACAAGGCAAATGTAATCAGCTTACTATCAAATTTCCGAACCTAGAGGTAGTTGAAGATTTCTACATTTTTCCATTGGACAATTCTGAACTGGTCCTGGGGTTGGCGTGGCTGGACAAACTGGGAGATACCTTGACCAACTTTGGCAAGTCAAGGTTAACAATTAAAATAGGAGACAAGTGGACGATATTACAAGGGGCACCGGAGCTTTGTTATGGGGGAACAGCATTAAGGACTGCCATGAAAGAATTAGCACAGGAGAATCAAGGGTTTATGATACAGCTGTGGCCGATGGTTTCTCAGCTAGCACACACCACAGTGATCCCATCGCTAGTGCAACAGGTTCTGGACGAAAACTCAAAGGTGTTTGAGCCACTAACAGAGTTACCACCATCACGAAATCATGATCATGCAATAACTCTAAAAGAAGGGGCAACCATACCCAATCTGAGGCCATACAGATACCCCCATTACCAGAAGAATGAGATTGAAAAGCTGGTCCAAGAAATGTTAGCAGCAGGCATAATTAGACCAAGTGTAAGTCCTTTTGCTAGCCCTATTTTACTGGTGAAAAAGAAAGATAACAGCTGGCGTTTCTGTGTTGATTATAGAGCACTCAATAGCATTACTATTCCGGATAAATTCCCTATTCCTGTCATAGAGGAATTGTTGGATGAATTAACAGGTGCTACCATATTCTCCAAGCTTGATCTAAAATCTGGATACCACCAAATTAGGATGGTGGACAGTGACATTGGGAAGACAGCATTTAGAACACACGAAGGGCATTACGAATTCCTTGTAATGCCATTCGGGTTGACTAATGCTCCATCTACTTTTCAAGCATTGATGAATGACATCCTAAGACCATTTCTAAGGAGGTTTGTATTGGTATTTTTTGACGACATATTGGTATACAGTAAGGATGAAGAATCCCATGCAAATCACCTTAGAGCTGTATTTGAGGTACTGTTACAGCACAAACTAATCTTGAATAAGAAGAAGTGTGATTTTGGGGTGCTAGAAGTGGAATACTTAGGCCACATTGTCTCTGCGAAGGGAGTAGCAGCTGATCCTCGCAAAACAGAAGCGATGCGTCAATGGCCGGTGCCTAAAGACCTGAAAGCTCTCCGAGGCTTCTTAGGATTAACCGGATACTACAGAAAATTTGTAAAAAACTATGGAATCCTTGCTAAGCCACTCACTGATTTGACCAAGAAAGATGCTTTTCTATGGTCCCCCGCTGCCCAACAAGCATTTGACACCCTTAAACAGGCCATGGAAGAATTACCTGTGCTAGCAGTACCCAACTTCTCACAGCCCTTTGTCCTAGAAACTGATGCCTCTAGCCACGGTCTAGGAGCAGTATTATCCCAAGAAGGCAGACCAATAGCTTATCTCAGCAAAGCTTTATCAACCAGAGCCCAACAGAAATCAGCTTATGAGAGAGAACTGATGGCAATTGTTTTTGCTGTCCAAAAATGGCGACATTACCTCCTTGGCCGCCATTTTATCATCATCACAGATCACAGGAGTCTGAAATTTTTGACAGACCAGCGTTTAATGGGGGAGGACCAGCTGAAATGGACTTCTAAATTACTTGGGCTTGATTTTGAAATTCAGTTTAGGCCTGGATTGCAAAACAAGGCAGCAGATGCCTTGTCTCGCCAATTTCTCTTTCAGGCGATTTCAGTGGTTCAAGCTAACATGTGGGAGACTATAGCTGCTGAGATAGCAGAAGACGACCACCTACAACTCATAATTCGCAGCCTTCAGCAGGGAACAGGGGGTTTCTCAAGATATAGCCTGCAACAGGGGAGATTATTTTACCAAGGCAGGGTGGTGATTCCACAAAATTCATCTCAAATACCAGCCCTTTTGGCGGAATTCCATGACTCACCAGCTGGAGGTCATTCCGGGTTCTTTAGAACATATAAACGCCTAGCAGCAGCAGTTTATTGGAGAGGCATGAGACAGCAGGTAAAGGCATATGTAGCACGATGTCAAGTATGCCAAACAAATAAGTATGAAGCACTTTCACCAGCAGGACTGCTGCAACCTTTAGCAATACCTAACCAGGTTTGGTCGGAGGTATCCATGGATTTTATTTCTGGATTACCACGTTCCAAAGGGAAGGATTCAATAATGGTGGTAGTTGATCGTTTAACTAAATTTGCCCATTTTATTCCCCTCTCACATCCCTATTCAGCTAAGGAAGTGGCCCAACTATTTGTCAAGGAGGTAGTCAGGTTGCATGGTTTTCCATCAACAATTATTTCTGACAGAGACCCGATCTTTCTTAGTCGTTTCTGGTCAGAATTATTCCAGGCAGCGGGTACTAAGCTGAAGTATAGCACATCATACCATCCACAAACAGATGGCCAAACAGAGGTGATCAACCGCTGTTTGGAGTCCTACTTAAGATGCTTTATTAGTGCTAAACCAAGACAGTGGATTGAATGGTTGTCGTGGGCGGAATATTGGTTTAACACTACCTTTAATGCTTCCAGCAAAACCTCCCCATTTCAGGCTCTTTATGGCAGAACACCTCCCATTCTATTTAGGGGAGAAACATACCCTTCAAAACTTCCAGAGGTGCAATCCATGGTGGCATCAAGGGATGAGTTGCTTGATGACCTGAAAGCTAATTTGGAAGTTGCCCAGCAGAGAATGAAGCACTATCTTTGACGGACATCGGAGGGAGTTAACTTTTGAAGTAGGGGATTGGGCATTTTTGAAGTTGCAGCCCTATCGGATGAAATCCTTAGCCAAGAAGATCAATGAAAAACTTAGCCCACGATTTTATGGGCCGCTTCAGTGCTTGAGAAATTCGGTCCAAAGGCATACAAGCTAGAGTTACCGGCTGATTGCAAACTCCACCTGCTTTTCACGTCGATCGTTTGAAGAAGGCGCTGCCCCACATGCACAACCTTCGAGCTCCCACACGGATCACTCAAGAAGGAGTTTTGCACACCGGACTTAAGAGGTCCTGGATTGCCGCCAAACCCTCGATGGTGACACGTAAATTCTGGTGAAATGGATAGACTTGCCAAACCATGATAACTCATGGGAGTCCCTCACAAGCTACAGAGCAGCTTCGAGCTCACCTTGAGGACAAGGTGAATTTCCGAGGGGGGGATAATGTTAGAGAAGGAAGGTACGGGAGAGTTTATGAGAGGAAAACTAGAAGGAATAACTAATAACTGTCAGTTAGTTATAGAAATGACAGTTAGGCAGAATATTTTAGGAGGGAAAAGCGGTTATGCTGTAAGAGTAGGCGAATAAAAGGGAGAATAGGAGAGATGAGAGGGGGGCGAATGATTTTTGTACCTTGAGAGAATTGGAGAGTTTTCATTTCCTCTGTCCTCGTGTATCCATTTCTAGGGTTCTTGGGATTTCCAAGCTCCCCTCAGTTCAATAATACTTCCAGCACTTCTTAAAAGATACTAGTCCTATCATATGCTTTATATTAATAAAGGGGTGCATGTAATGTACATACTTTTTTATTCCAATTCACTATTGTTGGATTTTCCCTAACGGAGTTGATACTTGAGCGATGGAAATTTTCTGTCTCCTCCAACCATTTATTGTAACGTGTAAAGATAAAAATCAAAATAAATTTAAAAATTAAAAAGTTATTAAAAATACAATACACCTCTTTCACATATCAATAAATGAATGAGGGACAAGAAATAGGATACTATTTGGAGATAGAAGATTTTCATCCATAATTGAGACCTGGATCCATTTACGCTGAAAATTGTTTAGTTTTTAGACACTGTTATTTCTAGTATGCTGAGTGTGCAGACTTTGACTATATTCGGTAATCAAAACACAGATGAAGGACCACTTCTTCATTTCTCCATGTTGTGTTTGTTAATGCTTGTAAAATAAATTCAGTTATGTTGTTTATTCTGGAATCTGAATATTGTTTTCTTTCTTTTCTCGATGTATTTGGCTCAATATATTGAGCTGCTTTTGAATGCAGGTGGTAGGATTTGATCTTGTAGATGATGAAAGTAAACCAGAAAGGCGTCCAACTAAGCACATGCCCACTCCAGCTGAGTGGACTAATGAATTCAATCCAGCGTACTCGTACTACCTTTATTACTGTTATGCAAACTTGTACACGCTCAACAAGGTTTTTGCTATTTCCTCCTTTGCTCTGAACCCTCAACGGCTAACCATTACCTTTTATTTCATTTTATAGACAATTATGCCTCTCCCTTTTTTTTGTAGTTTTGTTGGGTTTGGAATGGAGGTTACGTTCGGTAGTGCTTGTTTACTGTCTCCAAGGCAGCGTTTAGTTGCTGTCCCAGGATAGAAATACAGGACAGTTTGTCCCTGTATCATGTTTGGTGGTGGAATGGACACGTAGATAAAAATTTTCTGTATTTCTATCCCTCCAAAAAGTGGAGACAAAACACGGAGACAGAAACCTCCACCGCCAATCAATGGAGACAGTTATCATGTATTGTACTCCACAACCAAACATGATACAAAGACAAGATTTTTTATGTCTCCGTCTCTACTGTCTCTGTATTTCCGGTCCCGGGACAGGAAACAAATGCTACCTGAGGGAGAAATACAGAGACAGTGAAGACGGAGACATGAATAATAAATATATATATGAATATTATTAAAAGAAAAAAATATAAAATTTTTATTTCTGTATCCTGTCCCCGCATTTTGGAGATATAGAAATTTTATATTTTTCTATCCTAAGGATAGATCTACTATTAAACAGGTTTCTGTCTTCAATGTTTCTGTATTTTTGTCTCAGAAAGATAGTAAACAAATGCTACTTACAGTACAGCAACAAAAAGAAAAGGGGGAGGGGGGATGGAAAAATAAAAGAAAAACGAGAAGATGGCATGAATATATTCACAAAAGGAATATCTGAGTACCAACAATATTAACATCTGACTTTCTGTCTGTTTCAGCTGCGTGAATCAAAAGGAATGACGACAATAAAGTTGCGGCCCCATTGTGGAGAGGTTATTTTCTGGAGTAGTATGGCTTGGTCCTTTATATTCATTGCGATGGTCTTAAATAATTAATTTACTATGCAGGCAGGGGATAACGATCATTTGGCTGCTGCTTTCCTCTTGTGTCATAACATATCCCATGGGATCAAACTACGCAAAACTCCTGTTTTGCAGTATTTATATTACCTTGCACAGGTTAGGCCCCCCCCCCCCACAATGAATACTCATTTTTAATATAGTTTTGCACATCAAAGATCTCGCAACTATTTTGAGTTTGGGTTCATTACAGGGAAAAGTAAAGTGGGAAACTTATTTTGTCCCAATAATTTCAAGCCTTTTTGCTGATCCTGCTAACTTGTAATAGTATACTAAGGCCATTCTGTTATCTCTTCAGATTGGATTATGTATGTCACCGCTTAGCAATAATTTCCTATTCTTGGACTATCATCGCAATCCAATGCCTATCTTTTTCCAGCGAGGTCTAAATGTATCTCTCTCTTCGGATGATCCTTTGCAAATTCATTTGACGAAAGAGCCACTATTAGAAGAATATAGTGTTGCAGCTAAGGTTTGATATGCCTGCCAAATGAAGCATTCCGTCATCCCCTTTTCTTTGGTTGTATCATATAAATTGGTCAAACTTTCTATTTGTCATTTCTAAGGTAAAGGGATCATATTTCTCACATAAATGCATGCACTTCAGGTATGGAAGCTCTCTGCTTGTGATCTGTGTGAGATAGCTAGAAATTCAGTCTATCAATCTGGATTTTCACACCAAGCCAAGGTCTGTGTTTATGTTATATACAAATGCAAATTATTAATGATGAATTGATGTATTGAATCTGAAGCAAAATATTCATGTGTTTGGCCTTTCTGCCATTTTGGCGGGGTTGAAAGTTTGCAATTTGAGAGCTCTAAAACTCTTCCGTTGTTTATAATTTTATATCTTTTCAATCATGGTATATGATCCACTAGTCAAGACTCGAGCTGGTAAAATGTATGCAATTATCTCAACTTTGTAATTGTAAACATCTACTGAGGCTGAGAGCTTAAGCTTGTTGGTGTGAGCATGTCTAAAACAGCGGTGGAAAACTTACATTTGTTTGGGTGTTAGGCTGCTTTTTATATTCCAGTAATGTTATCATTCCCATATTTTCCCTAAGCCTTGTCGGACATCTTGTTTACTTGCTTGCTGATTTATCAATGCCTTTGATTTTCTATATTCATTATTATTAACCTTACTGTCCTTTCACAGTTGCACTGGCTTGGGGATAAATACTTCTTTAGAGGTTCTGAAGGAAATGATATTCATAAGACCAATGTTCCGAATTTTAGGATCTCTTTCCGATTTGAGGTAAAAAATCATATATATGAAGCAATTTGTTTTGAAAAATAATTCTTTATTGATAATGATTCTCGGTTTATGTTCAGACTTGGAAGGACGAAATGCAATACATTTACGCTGGTGAAGCCACCATCCCTGAAGATGTAGACCCATGAAGCAAGCTAAATGTAATTCCCCGAGATTTGTGAAGCTGTTGTCAGTTTGTCACTGTCTCACAGCATCGATTTAAGTTTCTTTAGATTAGCTGCAGCTTCAGCAGTCACAAATTATTGAATCCCTATAGATAAGCAACAAGGACTGTTCTAACATAATTGTCAACGATATGATGACATGCTATGTTGCCAGATTGCTCAAATTGCCCAAAACAAATCAAAAAATGGAAAAAGTAGAACAACAGCTTGGAATTAATGTTCGCAAAGACCGGCGTTTGCAGTCATATTTTGACATGGCAGGAGTTATAATATCATTTGACTTGTAGACTGAAAATATCAATTAGGTTATTGAAAGATACAAATGAGATCTATCAAAAAGAAAAAAGAAGAAAAGATACAAATGTGATCAATTTATTTCTCTAAATACATGTAACATCAAATAATTCCTCTAAAATTTGTTAATGGTATCAATTTAATCTTTCATTGACTTATGACGTCACAAAAATCTTTCAAGGATTTTAAATAACATCAAGTTAGTTATGTCTTAATAGAAAAGAGCAATGTTAACCTGGTTGGAATCACTCTCTAATAGTAGAGGTTCAAATCAGGGGTTCAAATCCCACATTGGTGCTGGGTTTGACGATGGGATCAACTCACTTCAAGTTTGACTGCTTTGATCGATTCAGGTGTAGAACTGATCCGATCAATAAATCGAAACATTGACTTGGCCTGTTTTTGGTCTGAAGCAACCAATTTGGACCGATTTGATTCTGATAACTATGATTAGATGTGATGAATGAATAGGGTGAGTGAAAACCACCATCACATATTAGGACACTTACTTTTGGGTGTCAAAATAACATTTTTTAATAAAAAATAAAGTAATCCCCAATAATAGTTATGAGACAAGAGCATATATTTCATGTCACAAGTTCTTGAAGG
Organism: Dalbergia cultrata; assembly: GCA_031216105.1. Taxonomy (NCBI): domain Eukaryota; kingdom Viridiplantae; phylum Streptophyta; class Magnoliopsida; order Fabales; family Fabaceae; genus Dalbergia; species Dalbergia cultrata. The sequence continues at coordinate 16,364,548 of CM062344.1, read as the reverse complement.
ACTAAAGGGATAACATCTACACGTCTAAAGGTTGGTCATTATTTGTATGGGTGAAAGTAGGTCCAGCGGCTAGTTGGGACCCTTGGACCTAATATTTGACCTAGTTTAGCTTAGATAATTTAGTAAACAAGTTAAACTCTAGGTAATGAAAGCATATTAGGCCTAATAGGTTGTCAGAAGATTGCACTTTGTTTTAAACCTTTTCTTTTACTTGAATATTATGTATGTAATTAACATTTATATAATATTATCATATGTGGATAAATACATTTAAGTAAAATTTTAACATTTTTAATAAAATCATAAATAATAATTTCTTATACAAGAATATATACTTGTAATTGTTTAATGATAAAAACAACTTTAAAAACAATTGATTTTCTTATACTATTTCAATAAAGCTTTGATAAGAGGAATGATTTTCAAAATAGTAAAAGACAAATGAATATATATATATATATAACCATAAAGACTAGCTCAATTGGTAAATAATTCTACTTCTTAAGTATATAATTAAGAATTCAATTCTTATAATGGATACAGAGACAATCTTGTGACTAAAAATTTACCTGAACTCCTCCTATCTTGAAGATATTAATCATTGTTATTGGTGATAAATATCTTGAAAAAATAAAAATGCATATATAAAACTTTCGCTTTTAACACCTTTGCTATAAAAGTATAGATAGAGAATTTCCCGATAATTCAACTTATCCATTTTCAGCGTAAAAAAAGAAAGATAGAAAATCAACTTATCCAGTTGACAGCTGGCATGCGCGACGCTGTCTACAGTCTCCATGTCAGATTTGGGTCCAACAGAAAACAGATCCCACAAGCCTAGCTACGCCGCTCCACACAACCGATAAACTCGGCCCATTTCATTTTCCCCCAACACCCCCCCCCCCCCCAACAAAAAAAAAAGCCAAAAAAAAAATCAGAATACAAAAAATCTCCCAAACCCCCCTCTCCAAAATCTCGAAACCCTTCCTTTATAAGCAATCTCTCGAATTCAACACCACCACAGCACCGTATTACACAAACCCCCCGCTCCACTCACACACACCAGCACACTCTCTTGCGCGTCGCTTCCCCTTCCTCTTCGCCTGCCTCCGCCGCATCAAGCGGCGCTTCCCTGACCGCCGCCACCACAACCACCACCCAACCAAACCAAAACTTGAAAAAAAAAAAGGGTTAGTATTTACTAGGAGGTGCTTGGTTCGGAAATGGCGACCACCACCGACAACAACAACAGCACAACCTCAACTGCAGGAAACGAAGTCGCCGAGGGTCCCGTTCTGAGCGTGTTGAACAAGCGCCTCCGCGCCCTAAAGAAGAAGCTGAAACAAATCACCCACACGGAAGAGTCGGCGGCCCAAGGAAAGCCCATCAACAAGGAGCAAGAACAGGTCCTCCGCTCCAAGCCCTCCGTCCTCGCCCTCATCGACGAGCTCGAGAAGCTCCGAAACCCTATCTCCTCCGCACTCACCGAAGAGCTCAACCTCGCCCTCAAAAACCAACACCAACAGCCCGAACCTGAATTCGAACCCGAACCCGAACCCGAGCCCGAGCCTGAACCTCAACAGGAACGGAGCTCCGAGCCCAAGAACGACGCCGTCGTGGAGGACCTCATCAATCTTATCTATTTCGGCTCGCTCTTCGACGTGGAGTCGCAGAACGACTTCACCTCGACGATGCTCACGCGCACGCACGAGCGTGGGTGCTGCCTCACCTATGATTACGTCACCGACGACGCCACCGATCTGCTTCGAGAGAGGGATCTGGACCTGATTGCCGCCATGCGTGGGCTCCTGATCTCGCGCCCCGCCGACTCCAGCCTCTCGCACCGCGACGCGCTGCGGCGCTGCGTCGACCACGCCAGGCTCTGGCTTGCTAGGGCCCACCAGCCCATCGAGCCCAATGCCGATGTCACCTGTATGAGGATTTTAGTTGCTATTTTTTGGTTGTGTGTGGTTTTTGTTGTTGTTATTGTTATTCTTTTTGGTGTTGATTGATTCATTGATGTGAGGTTTTGGTTTTGTTTGTTTGTGTGTGTAGATGCTGGATTGAGTGAGAAGTTGAACAAGATTATGTCTTCGGAGTATTTCATCACCACTCCTGAGATTAAGCCTACGGTTGAATTTGCTGCTGCTGCTAGTGGAAGCTACTCGTCTTTCCAGGTGCCGGTTCACGGCTCGGTTGCGGTGGAGGTGGAAGGTTCGGTTTCTCAGTCTCAGGAGAAGGTATAATGCTTGGTAGAATGGTGGTTTTTTCTGTTGAGATTTTGGTGTTTGGATGTGTGGTTACTATTTAATTGTTTAGATATTGCTTGGCTGTGGGTTTTTTTTTTTTTTTTTTTTGGGTTATGCTGAGTTAAATGCGTGGTATGGGATGCGGGTACAATGGTCATGCCTTGTGTTTTGGTCATTGTAAGTTGTTCCTTGGACTGCTTTGCGAATGAGCTGCTCTAGCTATCTACAGTGTACATTGCATTGACTGGATGGATGAGTTGTGGTTGATTGTTAAGGTTTTGTTAACTGATAATTCTTGATTGCAATTTTACAAGTATGAAGATGGGGAGGGGAAAAGAGTATATTATCTGTTTTGTTTGTTTTTTGTTTTTAAATTCTTCTGCTGCATAGTAAGATAAGGGTGAAATCAGTAAGGATGAATTTGTGGATATAAGTTTGGTTGAACGCCATCAAGTTCATTTTCTAAAGTTTATCGCATTATGCGTCATAGTTCAGTTGTAGTCATTCATTTATAGATGAGCAGAGGTAACTGCTAAACATTCTATGTGACCTGGAACAATGTAGTTTTGATTATTTGCTTTTACAAGCATATTGGTTTTTGAGTTCTATATGAGCTGGTGATGTAATAGAAGTTCACAAGCTGTTACTTGGAATGTCAGGTGACACTTTTCAGTAGCTAAGTAATCTTCACATATGCATGACTTCAAGAAGATTATTGTTCAAATAGAACAATTTAAATTTTGAATTTGTTTTGAATAGAAAATTTGCAATGTGTGCATAACCACATCAAAATTTAACTATAACCATTCCTGTTATTGGAGAATCCATATATGGAGGTTCTTATCTCTTGTTCCTGTTTCATGTGGACTTGGTTACATATTTTGAATACTTGTAAATTTTATCCAATATGCATAGAATGATCATATTGGAGAAAAAACTTTCCAACTTCCAAGATCTTAATTAATTTTTCCCATTAGGTTTAATGGAAGAGACCTTGCTTTAAGACATTTTGAGGAGTTGGATCTTATACTTTTTTAACCTGGGCCCTTTGAATATAAGAAGTGTATGCAAGTGCTTTTTAGCATAGACCTTGTACTTAATCTCTCTGTAGGAAGGAATTAGATACAATTCAAAGAGGGATTGGTAGTACCTGAGTAACTCCTGTGTTCTGTTGTAGTTTAACATCGTAGACTCTTGGGTCCCTAACATTTGTTTGTAAAATTCAAGCTGAATTTATCTTTTATTGATCTAGCATTCTTTGTTCCAGCTGTTAAACAATGTTGCATATCCTGATTCTAAGTGGTGAATTGTTGCTGCTATGGTATGTTTAAATTTCCTGCTTCTGGGGAGTTTATCTGAGGTAAAACCAATGGTATTTGTATGTCATTGCAAGTCTGGTTGCCTCAAATGGCAGATGGTGTGCTACTCATGGGTCTCCAAAAGTATGACGGGGGAGTTTAACGTAGGGCTTAATAGCGATTCCCATTGTTGGTTATGTAGCCATCAGTTTCCATCACCCTGCCCACATAGGTTGCAGAGAGTGACAAGTAACTTTCAGTAGGTTGCTGAGAATGACAAGTAACCATCAGTTTCCAACACTATTGCTTTTTGGATGATTCAGGATAAACACCTATTGAAGAGAAGATAAAAATAAACCAGCTTAAATGTGAGAGTAAGTTAATGGAAGCTTCAGTGAGAATGGTGGATCAAATGGTAAATAGTTCAATAGAAACCAGTAAATGAAGGTCGATGAAAACTTCATGAGCAGAATCTATTTAAAAGGCCTGAGTTCAATATTGTTTATTGAAAAATTTGGTTTTACTGACAGCCCACTGGCCTAGTTGATTATCTATGTATTTGATGCCATCCAGTGGGATCAAACTTAGTTGTTGTTGTTGTTGTTGTTGTTGTGATTGTACATACTTGTGCTTCTCCTTCTTAACATTTTGTATTACGAAGTTTTCAGTGCAATTATGGTTGCTGGGAAAACTGATGTTCTTGCTCACAGTTCTTCCTCTTTTTGCTCACTCACACAGATATATGCGTGTGGATGTGTGTGAACATTCTAATTGATAGACTTTTTTTCATCCAGTATTAACAGGTCTTTTCTTGAATTTGTGTTTAATGATTGTTTGTTGTGTTTATTACAATTCTACAAGCACAGATAAACAACAAGCTAAGTTTCTATTGGTGTACATTGAGAAGATTAGTAACAAGAAATTATATCTAACTTACTCTACATTGGCTGATCTTTACATATCATTCATCATTTAAAAGTTATATGTATTACTATTTTGGTAATTCACCTCTCAGTCTGTGCTTGTATTAGTACCTTGTACCTACCAAAATGTACAATTGTCAGTATGATAATCTTGGTTAACCCGAGATTCTATGGTTTAAAGGAGATTGTCAACTTGTAGACCATGCTATGATTTGGGGATGAATTCCAGAAGCATGGTCTTGACTGTCATAAGAATTCAAGGGAAGTTAACAATGACATTATTGGCTTAATTTTCCATCTTTTTCTGGTTTGTTAATCTATATATTTGTTGTTACTTGTTTGAGTTTCTGAATTTAAGGCTCTGAAAATCTCATGTTTTGATATGTATTGAAGTTTTGTATGGTTTGAAGTTGAGAGGTGGAGATTAGAACTTTGAAGGGTGTTTTGGATTACCAAGGAGTATATGACACAATCTTCATACATACTAGAGAAAATTACATATATTTTTCAGCCCTATGATCATCACTGCATTTGATTAATTTTGCTCTGCAAAAAGCAGGCGAGCAGCCCCCCCCCCAGCCCCAAAACAACCTACACCCCACCACCACTAAACACCCCCAACTTCTTCTCACCTTTCCCTTTTCTAGAAAAGGGGTTCCAAGCAAAGGTTTTGCATTCCATATGATATGACTATCTGGAAAAGGCCAGCCTTGATTGTACAATGTACATGAGAATCTGATTGTACAATATAATTAACACATGACTATCTTGATGACGTATAGTGAATCAATAGGTGGGAAGAAAATTAGATAGTACCATAAATATAGTTACCACTGCTGCTTGCTGCAAGCTTTGTGCAGTAACTGCCATGTTTTATATCTAGCAGCAGTAGGCAGCCCGGCTTTACTTTGTTTTCAAATTTCTTGCAAGTACAGCTACCCAATTTGATTCAACCACCATACAAACAAAAAGTAGCTGCTCTACCCTTTTGCCTCTTTTTGAAAATACTTGTTTGTATAACTTGGGATTGATCACCGATAAGCTTCTCTATCTATGCTACTTTTCAAGGTCTCAAATCTGGTTAGTTGGCTTAGTATTGTAGTTGCATTTCTCTGTTTTTCAACTGGTTCTTTTTGTTTGTACATTTACTTTTATCTCCTTTAAGATGTTATGTACATGTCCTGCTGTGTAATTATGGAAATTAAGAAGTTTTCTGTTTATATTATAACAGAGTTGAAAAGAGTTATATTCATTCTATGACATCAGTTCTATAGGATAACTGTTTACTTCTCTAGTTCTCTTTGCTTTTATGCTTTTGGTAAAGAATATTTTAGTGTAACCAATTTTCTGCATTTTCTTAGATTCAAGCCAAAATAATTTCTTATGCTTTACATTTAAAAGTTCCATATTCGTTTTATAGGATGAAGGAACCATAAATTATCAAGGGCACGGATCAGGAGGTGATCAGTCTGATCCAGAAGGGGAGCTTCAGCAGGTAATTTATAGATTTTGCTAGATATATTGCTGACTTAGAACTTGTGACTTGATCTTATTCTTAACCTTTTTCTTTTTTGGCAGGATGAATTAGGAGCAGACAATGTAGTTGAAGTGTCAGTTCAACACGAACAGACCAACCCACAGGTGGATGTAGAGTACAATCAACGAGATGTTGAGGCAAAGGAGCAGCAGTATTATCCGAGGAGGGGTTATCAGAACCAAAGAGGCGGTCGTGGTGGAGGAGGTGGTCGGAGGGGTTATTCAAATGGGCGTGGTCGTGGTGGTGGCAGAGGAGGCTACCAAAATGGCCGCAATCAATACTATGACCAGCCTGGGAACTATTATCCAAGGACCTACTATAACAATAGAGGAAGAGGCGGCAGAGGTGGTGGCTACTCTTACAACTACCATGGTTCCGGTGGTCAATTCAATCATGTTGCAGGTGATGTTGGGGTGCAATCATGAGTAATTATGAGGTGTTCATAGTGTTTGTTATTGTCATTAGTTGGTGGTGAACCTTTCTGTCTGCCTGGTATGAAAGACATGTTTTGAACAATTTTGTTTGATACTTCCAACACCCGGACTCCACCATTTTGTAGTCCAGTTGCTGGTGGACTTTCATCCGCAATCTTACAGGAAGAAATTATTTAACTACACCTAATGTTCTAGAATGTTGCTCTTAGGCTTTCTGCGTTAGCTTTCAAATGCTTTGCATCACTGTCTCAGTCGTTGGATAGGCAGTGAGGCATTGCCATCGTAATGAGTATGTAGTGGGACCTACCATAATGCACATTTTGGAAAGCAGTCTCATTAGAATATTTTCTGAAATATGTTATCTTAAACCTAAAAAAGTAGCGTAATTGGATGCGACGGACGGATCAAATGCAATAGTAATTAAGTTAATATCCCAATAAACATTTTTGAGGGGTTAAAATCACGCTAATCATAATTTTTTACCGCATTCTATTTATGGATTTATGGTCTACTGAAGTATCACGATTAACCATGGCGTAGTTGGCGTATTGCTTCTTCCACGTGCTGTGGATTCATTTAATGCACGGAGGCTAGAGCTAAAGCAATTGGAGGTACGAATTAGGGTGGATTGGAAAGGGGAAAGAGAGGAGTGAAATGGAGTGAGTGATTTGATTGTTTTAGCAGTAGAATGTAGTATTTTTATTTCATTGTTTGAATATTTCAATAGAATGGAATTAAAATATGACAGTTATAAGTTTTTTATTCCTATTATATTCACGTATCAAAGGTTACATCAGTAAATAATTAATTGTAAACTTCAATTTTTTTTATTGGTAAATTAAATTGGATTTTATCTCATTCTTTTAAAATTGGAAGGAAATAAGAAGGGGAGTGTTACGGACTACAATCCTAGGCCCAAAACCAAATAAGCTAGGCAATGACTTTAAGGTTTAATGAGATCTAAGATAAGGATTAATCTCATTAACTTACTAAAGGAGGGCATAATTGCTCTATACATTCTATTTAAAGCCACCTGATGGCTCAATATGGGATATAGAATATATAAATGTGCAATTATATTAAAAAAAAATTATTATTTATTATGTATACTATGCATAGAAATGACTAAATTTTTTAGTGGCTATAATATAAAATATGCATATAATAATAATTTTTTTATAAAATAAATAGTTATATAGAAAGTATAAAATTAGTCATTATATAGTATTTTTTTTATGCAAATTATTGATAAATTAAGGTTTATTTCATCATTTATTCTCTCTTTTCTCTTAACAAAAGAGTCAGTAATTTTCTTTTTAAACATCTCTTAGGCTCAATATAAAAAAATATGCATATCAATATATTATTTAACATCAAAATAGAGTATCATAAATAACAAACTAGTAAGTAGAAACTCCATTAAATAGATAAGATGAGTTAATAAGAGAAAAACATTTTTTTATATCATACGTGCTGCTATATTGAAAAAATCTTTTATTATTATGTATAGAAATAACTAAATTTTTTAAGGGACTATAATATAAAATATACATATAATTATATAATAAATGCACGGAAATTGAGGGACCGTGGCACCCCCCTCCGTCCACCTTTGACCACTACGACCTCACCGCGTCCTCTGCTGCACCCTCCGCCTCATGAACCAGCAGGCACTGCAAGCTCCGTCTCTAAGCCGCAGACCTCCGTGCTTGCACCGCCGCCGCGTCTTCCGCCAACAACTGCTAGGGCTCATTGTTGTTGTTGAACTGCCTTCGTGTTCTGGTGCTTGTTTCGGTGGCGGCAGGGGTAGGTTTTGGGGCTTTGGTGGACAATTGAGGCTGAGAGGTCGCGGGTTCCGGCGAGAGCTTGAAGATCTTGTGGGGGCAGATGGGCATCTAGGAAGGTGGAGGAGGGCTTGTTGGTGGCTGGGGTGGAGGAGCATTGCTCAACTCTAATTAATCTCTTTTTTGTGTTCATCAATTTGTTGGGTATATGTTTTTGTGAGATTTCATATTTATGATTTTAGCCCATTTTTATTTCGTTTTAAATTATGAAGAAGCCCAATTTAAAAGATTATTTACAGTCACCACATGTACCAAACAAATGTCACTGCCACATAAGAATCGCCACCAAAGAATCACTTAACTTCGAGCTAAAGTAGGTAGTTTTGAGACACATGAAGAATATACCAGCACTCCATAGCCCGTATTTGGAGTGTTGATAAATGAGTTAAATTAAAATACTGTGATGTTAACTGGAGTTGACATATTACACCTGTCAGTGAGATCTTCTCGAACGAACCATATTCCTATCCATTCGCCAACGAAAACGGTTGTTAACGTAAAAGCAAAGGAGTAAAAAAATAAAATGGAAGCGCTTGCAATGGTCCCGTGTAATTTTTGGACCACCAGTGTACCATTATTTTCCCGGTTAGTGCCCCGGTTAAAAAATTACAAAAACACAATTTGAGCCCTGTTCAGATCTCGTAAACTTCTGCTTCTGTGTGTGTCACACCACAGCTCATGAACTTCTCTCTTCTGTGTGTCACATCACATCACGGTTAATTTTTTTTTTTGGGAAAATGTGTTAAAAGATTAAAGACACCTATAAAACTTATATTCATGATAGCTAAAATCAAGATCTTATATAAAATTGGATGTGCTGTAAAACTATGGAACGTTAAATTATAACACAGATCATAAAATCCCATCAAAATACAAAAAATTACATTATACAAATATGTACACCACATAACATAATGTAAATTAGTAAATAAGTCACAATTAACATATCTAAAACTCCATAGTGTATAAATAATATTTACTAATTAATTTTTTTAAAACAATTAAACCATATAAACCTACTCTTGAACTCAAATTCCCAATTATTATTTTTGTTGAATTGATATAAATAAAAAACAATATGGGCCAACATTAAGCATCAATTTTCTTTCAAAAAGTAGCAGCACAAAGGCCCAAATAACAACAAAGAAAGAGAAAAAAATTAAAATAAACAGAAGGTGAAAATAACACAAAGTGGGGGAAGCTTCTAGTACGCAGAGGTTGAGTTTGAGAGTGAGGGATTTAGGGGCATCTAGTGATAGGGAGAAAGGGAGATCATGTGCATGCGGCCATGGTTTTGCAGTTCAAAGCATAGGAGGACGAAGATGGTTTTGCTAGTTTGTGGATCAAAGGTGTTGGCGTGCAATGTTAGCGTTGGGGCAAAAGAGAGAGCTCGAGTATGGTCGAGCCAAGCAATGATGGGAAAGAAAGACGATAAGAGTGGAATGGCACCTTGTCCTCTAGAGCTTGGAGCTGAGAGAAGGGAAAGAAAAAACGACAGCCAGGGGGTGGCTATAAAACATATTGAAGAGCTCGAGTGCAAATGGTCTTTTGGTGCCAACGATCGTTGAGCAGAGAAAAGAGAGGACGATTGGAGGAATTGTGGACAAAGATCGAGAGAGAATGAGGAGTTTAGGAGCCTCCGGCTCGCCAAGATTGCCCGATTCCAGTGTTTCCACGATCTTCCCTTGCAATCCCACAGTGAGGCGGCGACAACAAGCCCAGAGGTGGAATCGAGATAGTAAAGGGTTGCTGGGAGTGTAGGATCGTGTGATTTAATGATCTTGCACGCTATCCTAGCTTCCTTGCTTATATCTACAGTTGTGGCCCATTTGGGCCTACCCACTTCGGACTGGGCTATTTTTTAATCAGAACACTCTGGGTCATGTTAGTTTCTGGCCAAAACAGTATTGTTTCAGTCTAATTTATTCAACTCATGGGCTGGCTCATTAACTAATTTTTTTTCTTGTTCATTTTTTAAATTGTATAGTTCATGTAAAATGTCAATGACAAAATACTTTTTATTTTATTATAATGGATTTAGTTTGGACTTTTTATGTAAAAAATTGTATTAAAAGGTCTAAATTCAAGTATTTATAACTCATATTGCAATTTACCGTGTAATGAAAAATTAGTGTTCAGGTCATCGAGCTGGTCCAGCCCAAGGAAGGCCCAGCCCCGGCCAGACCGAATCGGGCTAGTCGAACCAAGCCCAATGAGTTAACTCATTTCGACGGCTCTACTTATATCACAAGAGTCACATATTGTTTCCAAGTGGCACCACTTACTCATTTTTACTAAGTGCATTTGAAATATATAATTTAAATATATTTATAATTTGTGAATTTACTAGTATTTTCATATTAATTTTATTGAAACATTGTTTTATTTTTATTTAGAGTTTAATTTTAATGATTACCGGTGTAGAATATAATTTTTCACACATAATCATCTAATCACATGTTGATATATTATCTGAATAAATTTGACTTTCACCTACCTCTTCAAAAATCATGGACCAAGAGAATTTAATTGGATGAAAATGTATTTTTTATATAATATCAATGTATTTATATTAAATCTCTTATTTATATATTTATAAATTAATGTAAATAATTTGGATTTAATTTAAGGATTAAACAACTTTTCTAATCGTAACATTTTTAATTTGGTATCATTTTTTTTGCGTAGTTATCTAATCACATATTAATATATTATCCAAATTAATTTGATTTTCATCACTCACCACTTCAAAACTTATGCATAAGAGAGAATACAGTTGGACAACAGTGTAATTTTTTTTTTTACATAATGTTAGTGTATTTAAATTAAATAACTTATTTATATATTAATAAATTAATATAAATAATTTGGATTTAATTGAAAAGTAAAGAACCTTTTTAGTAACTTTTTTAATTTCTTTATTTGATCCAAATTTTTTAATAATATTAATTTTGCATTGTCAACAAAAGTGGAAAACAATCTGGCCCTCATAATAAAATTTGATAAAAACAGCTATCAAAATCAATATTGTTAAAAAGTTTGGATCAAAATAAAAAATTGTAGAAACTAAAACTAAAATTCACCATTTTTATTCTAAAATTCACCATGTTTTCACTAATCAAGAACGCATTTAAACCCAAATTTTTCGAACTAATACAATTAATAATAGAATACAATAATAATAAAATGTATCTTATACTTCTCGTCCACCAATTGAAAAAATTAATACAATTAATTTTACGTGTAATTGACTTTTAAGACCACCTAGAAGAAAACAGAAAACTATGATTTACCTCCATTTATGTCATTTCATAATTACATAATTTTTATTTTTAGAAAGGTCAAACCTGCTATCCGGCAGGTCTAACTGTGCTCCTCTTGCATATGCGACTACCAAAGAGCTACACCATTTCATCTAAACCCTTCCATTATTTTTAATCATATATCGATGGTTTTAAAGCACTGGACCACCAATGTGCCATTTTGAGCCTGGACCATTGCAAACGCTTCCGAAAAAATATATATATTGATTATAGTGGAAGCTTCTTTTGGATCATGTAGAAAATGTTGCTACATGGTAATTTTCAGCATATGTTCTCCACACAAAATCGACCTTTCACTTTAAGCATATTCTAAATTAAAGCCTTCGTCATGCACCAAGTCTTTTATTTTTCTTATAGAATACATGCTTTTCTGCTTTATCTTTCTGATGTATGAATAACAACCTACAATATAATAAGCATACCGGAAACACACCTATAAATGGGCATTTCGTACTATAAATGGTTTAAGTGCAGGGGAGAATAAAGTAAATGTAAGATTGACACAGAAAGTTTTGCATGCTTAATGGGAAAATATTTGTTTCATACTTGCTTTGCTTTTTCGCTCTTGAGAATTCTTTTATACTCCCGCAGGAAATCAATATTTTCCTCCATGCAAACACTTCAACCCTTTATTGTTTTCTCTCTACCTCTCTCTCCCATTCACCCTAGGCGCATCAAACGTTGATATAAAATGTGGAGTGAATCCACTCTTCCTCCCGGTGGAGGAAAGAATTACTCCAACTTTAGTTTAATGCGAGCGTGTCAGCCAAATTATTTTAATAATCAGTTAAATTGGTATCAGTTAAATAGTTTTGAGCATTTTACAAAAAAAAAAAATTATATCATGGACTGATTGAAATGTTTTAATAAGATGAAATTGAGTTGAATTCAATTCTTATATTTGAAATAAGTTACTAAATTAAAGAATTCAATTCAATTCTTTGATTTAGAATGAGTTTAAAAATAAATTGATTTCATTTTTTTTTTTACTATTTTAACTTTTATTAATAAGCCATGGACAAAATATTATATTTAAATAAGGTTATTTTGATATTTTTATTTGTTAGAGTTCAATTTTCATACCAAATCAGATCTATTTGAGTATGATTTTTTTTTTACAGGTTTTGATAGAATTGAATTCTTTTGAAATTTCAATTCTTTAGTTAAGTTTAGCTCCGAATAAAAAAATTGAATTCTAATTTTTGAGTGAATTCAATTTTAAGGTTTTTAAATACCGTGTCAAAGTATTAGGGGATTACACGGAAGAAGGAAATATTTTTACTGTCAGCTCCCAACTACTGAACAAAGCACTTAACAGGGAGTAGATCACATGAGGTTCAATTAGCTGATAGTAATCAATTAATTATATTACTAAAGGATATTGGCGAACAATTGACAGCTAATAGGATAAATTGAAGTGAATGAGAGTTATAATGACAAAAAAAACGAAAGATTGCAAACACATTGAAGTGTTGAAAATGTGAAAGTGGGGAATATAAGTTTTTGAAAATAAATGTCAAAATATAAAGGCTGAAAAAATAAAAGGCTTAGAATGTGTTTATGAGTTTGATTTTGGAAGAAAATGAGTGAAAAAAAAGAACTTAGAGAAATCTGCATTACATAGTAAGGTGGACCGGTTGATGCCTAAGCGACCCACTGCATTACTTTGAATCAACCTATTCTGACTCAGCCTCTTCTACCATTTGGACTTCGAGATTGTGGGGGGCTTATGAATTCTAATTCACAGGTTGCACCTCTTTTGGAACTTCCTTTTAGTGCTCCATAACAATTTCCCTCCTTTCTATAAAAAGGAAATCTTCTTCTTCAAATAAGAATTACCTTCCCTCAAATGCCCCTTGTTTTCTACGAAGTAGTAGTGAATTTGGTCAAACTCTTCTTTTTCAGCTTTTATTCAATCTTCCTCCGACCAATGTGCAGATGTAGTTTGTGGGTTGATGCAGTGATTTACCTTGAGGCCTAAGACCTAACACGAGATTCAATACCGTGGCTACATTCCCCCTCACTTATCAGCAAATTTTTTTGGTGTTAACATCATTATTTTCTAACATGAGTTTATTACATTGGTTAACAACATACAATTTGTTAATTAACGATGTATATTTTGCAATTTACATGATAATTTAATTATTATAAGTAATTAATGGTGTATACCTTTAAAATTAATTATATATACTATGATTAATAATACTATAAAAATCCATGAGTTTAGTTTCTATCTGTGTTGCATGGATACGGGTATGGTATCGATATCCGGTACAAATATGGGCATGAAATACAAAATTTTTGGAAAAAGTAAAGTTCAGGTACATCTATATATATATAATGAAAATTTTATAAATTTCATGTGATAAAAACTAAAAGTATAACATAAAATAGATCAAAATTATTCAATAATGTATTCTATTTTTTTAAAAAAAAATTGGGTAAGGTAGATGTTAGGGCTCAATGAAATTAAAAAAAAAAAAAAGAAAAAAATGTAAAAATTCATTAAACTGGCATACTAAGACTTAGATACGCATCTCCCGAGCATACCCAACCATATCCCATCATACTCAATTTTTTTTTTCAAAAATAGAGTGATCAGATATGTTCCCAAGCATACTTGACACATACTCATATCCCAAGAGTACTTGGTATGGGTATTTTTGCCAAAAAATGAAGTGCGCTTCATAGGTTTCTATATATGAATAATGTAAAATTTTTATATACCATCATTCAATCACGTATTATCATATCATTAAAACTCATTGAGTCTTACATATACTACTTAAAATATCATGGAAATGGGAGAATTTCATCGAATGATAATATAAAATTTAATTTTTTTTTTATATTGATAGTGCATCAAATTAAACTCATGTGTCAAATATAAAATACACATTATCTTGACATTTTTGTCTTTGATCAAGTATAAAATAAATGTAAACCTTTAGTCTGATAAACATTGAATGTTGGATGTTATTATAATAAAACATTATAACCACAACGAATTCTGCCCAAAGTCTGTGGCTGCTTTTCTTTAATTACTTTTCTGTATTTCTTTAGTTCTTATATGACTCTTTTTTCCCCCTTCTCTTTAAAGTCCAACTTAGAGGCCACTATCATAAAGAAGATGCCCGGTGACCATCATTGGCTAGCCGCAACTCGTGTAACAGCAATGGGTATTTGACTACAGAACACAATGTAAGATTTCACTAGATTATATTCGGAATTTTTAAAACCAACCAAATAGAATTAAGGATTAATAAAATGTACACACTTGTATATGCCAGATAAAAGAGAATTCACTCCAATTATTTCTCTTTCAAAACCCACATCAATGGAATAGTGAGCCATTAAATTTTGCCAATACTCCGATTGGAGATCTGCACATAATATGAATCTATAGTAATTTGGTTTGTCCATCAAAAGGCTTAAGCCACACTGAACCTTTGTATCATAATTTAGCACTCATTATGTGACTTCCAAACTTATAATGGATCACATATTACATGAGTTTGCCTGGAATATGCCAAACTTATCGGTTCATTTCGTTTTACAAAATTAAAATTCCGCCAATAAATAAAAGCTCAACTCCAAAAACATTTTCCAACACAGAAGGCTACGAGTTCAACAGTCAATATTATTTTGGCTTGGGGAAGAGAGTTTATTATTCGAGACTTTCCCCTCCAATATTAAAGCTCTCCCTTCGACGTGCCAAAAAAGAATAAACACTGTTCTTTATGGTCTTCTGGTCTTCCACTTTCTATTTCTTTATTTGTTTTGTTTTGTTTTTTTTTTTTTGGGGTCCAGATTGCATTGTCTAACTTTTCTTTTTGGATATTGACGATTGTCTTACCTATGATATGATTTATGATTGTGCACAACTCTAACATCACATAAAGCAGAAACCTCATTTTACACAAAAACTTTATCCGCTTCAATGTATATATGGATTGTATAAACATGACTAATGTTATTTGTATACACACAGAGATACCGACAACCACCCTTAACTGTAACATGTTATCTCTTTTTCCATACCTTCTTGGAAATTGACAATAGATCAATAATCAATTATTTCAAAAACTAAAGGACCATTTAAAATAAATAATTTTTTAAAATAAAGTAATCTTCTTTTCGTCTCCAAGTTAATTAGATTAGTTGATAATGACATGATTCATAACATATATATATATATATATATATATATATATTTCTTTAGTGATGAATTAATGAGGTCAAAAAAGCTGTTTTCACGTTTTTATTTGATCGTTTTCATATAGTTCTAGCTATTTTTTAAAATAATGCATAAACTTTTGGAAGAAGAAAACTCATTTCAAAATTAATACTTGTACATAATTTTGATTTACTTATTTTTAAAAATATAGATTCTTATACTCTTTTCAACTTTATATAAACAACTTGATTAAAAGAAACTATCAATATGTTAAAGATAAATTATATGGTTTTTATTCTATAAATTTTTATTTTACAAAATATATTTAAGTCTAGAGTGTTAATTATATTATACAAATTATAATCTTAAAATATT
This sequence comes from Dalbergia cultrata, assembly GCA_031216105.1. Lineage (NCBI taxonomy): Eukaryota > Viridiplantae > Streptophyta > Magnoliopsida > Fabales > Fabaceae > Dalbergia > Dalbergia cultrata. The sequence goes on along the minus strand of CM062344.1, from coordinate 16,348,385 downwards.
ATTAAAATATTTATATTTATTTTTAGTAGTTATTAGTATCCTTAATCTTGATACTCAAGATATTTGTAGAAAAATTAGAAAATAAGAATTTGAAATATTATAAAATATGAAGAGTCAAGAGTATACCATAAAGATAAAAAGTGAAGAAACGAATGAAAAATAAAGCAATGCAAAGTCAAAAAATAAAATATTATTATAAGTAATAAAAATATCATGTGACAAGTATAGTGGAACAACTTATATATATATATATATATATATATGTGTGTGTGTGTGTGTGTGTGTGTGTGTGTGTGTGTGTGTTTTTTTACCTCAAATGTATGAAAGTATAATTACTTTATAAATAATATATCCACCTGTTAATAGTAAGATGCGGAGCTATGTTTTCTACCTCATAGTTGATATTCCTAGAATATTTGTAGCAGTAAGGTAACCTAACTACCTTATTTTAAATCACAACAAAGTTAATGATAAAGTGATAAAGCAACATGTGTTTCAGAAGCATATCAATTAGAATAAGGGTTTAATTTTAGGATTTAAGTATAAAATTTTGATATTGCAAAAAAGCTTTATACCATTATTCGATTATGTAATACCACATTAATCAATATAGTTAACTTCTAGTCCCAATATTTGAAAAGTCATACTAAAAGAGAAATTTAATCAGCTGTTATAATTTAAATAGTACATTAAAATCAAACTCTTATTTTTAAAGTAAATCCTCTAAATGTGCCTTATCAATTTTTTCACTGGACAAATTATTCTTCGATGAAAATGAAAAAAAAATTGATATTGATTGCAATCTCTAGTCTGTAATTATATATCAAACTTCATACCATATTTAAGTAGTTAGCATGACATTGATATTCTCCACTCTATTATCTTAATCATTTCTATTTTAAAAGATGTGCGTTAAAACTTTAGAGAAAAAATTTTGCTGCCTAAGTGGTCTTATTCGGCTCAAGGAGGATTAATTTGCATTTTCCGCCACAAAAATCTTCGGGGAATGCTACTCTATCTTATTTTTTCATGTAGCATCATCATATATAGGAAGAGAACAACCATGTTCAGTATTGTGAATGATGCCTTGTAATGTATAAAGCAGGTATTTGTGTTGTACTAATCTGATCTCCACCTAATTCACTGAGGACCCATTCAAGAACTTACTAACATGTCAGTTAGATAGAATCTGATGCCTCATAATAAAAAGAAGTGATTTAATAGTTTCTCCCCTCTACTATAAATGAGGCTTTCATACTCAAAATGTAATCATCCAAACGAAAAATAAGCAAAGCCTCTCCTACTTGCATATAGTCTCTGCATATTAAGTTCTCAGTGCACAAAAGAAAGAAGCAAGATGGGAGCCAACATGTCCAACATGGAGTACTATGCTCATACATCAACACACTCATCTCACATTCTCACCTTCCATTCCACTGCTAAATGGAAGGCTCACTTTGATGCCTCCAAAGAAACGAACAAGCTGGTATGTTAATTGCAACTATAGTAATTGGTCTATTTTCCCCCTTAAAGTTCATGAGATAACCACCATAACATTTTGTTTCTAAAGATGGTGATCGATTTCACTGCTACCTGGTGTGGACCTTGCAAAAACATGGACCCAATTATCCAAGAGTTTGCTTATAAATACACAGATGTTGAGTTCATCAAGATTGATGTAGATGAGTTGATGGTATTACTCATTTCTTTCCTCTCATAGTTACTAATTTGCCATTTATTGTTAAGAGAGACACATTTATACCAAGAAATTCCCAGAAGCTCCGAGAGCAAGGAAAAGTATTTATTTTGTAAATTTATTATTTAATATATTAGAAATTGTTAGAAGCTTCGAAAGTGAAAAAAAAAAGTCTTAGTTTTTTCAAATCTTTTTACAATAACTAACGTGTTAAATAATAAATGAGTTTAATTTTAATGTACTGATAGTATAAAATTTTTATACGCTGTCATCCAATGAAATTATCTTATTTGTATGATTTTTCAAGTAGTGGATGAGAAATTTAATCATTTTTATTGATATGACAGTATATAATTGAATAATTGTGTAAAAAAATTTTACATTGTTACTGTATACAAATTAAACTCACAATAATAGCATAGTGCTAATACTTTTTCTTATTTCAAGGGAATCTAACAATTTTTCTACCGTGTAATTGTGTTAATTTCTCTTTTGCTACTCAGTTCCATTAGATACCCAAGATCATTTGGATCACATAGAAACTATGTATAAATGTAAACAGGGGGTCTCTCAAGAATTCCAGGTGCAGGCAATGCCAACATTCATTTTGTTGAAGAAAGGCAAAGTTGTTGATAAGGTGGTGGGAGCAAGAAAGGAGGAGCTGCAAAAGCTGATTGAGAAGCATCGATACTGAGTGTGTTATCACTGCTGATCTTGCATTTGGTAAAAGGGTATCGATTAATACGGAGAGGGAACACAAAATAATGTATCTCCTGTCATTCCACATTTGCATTTTCGCGTGTTGAAGTGACATGTTTTATCCCTTAATACTTCTTTTTCTCTTTTTTTCTTTTTCGGCTTTGACAAATGTAAGGTCAGGGTGCAAAGCATTTGTAATGTGACCAAAAGAAGAATATATTAGTGCGTCATTTGCGAGTCCTTAATGTGAGATACCCTCTTGTTTTCATTTTCAAATAAAGAGTTAAAAGATTTTTCGGTCCGTAACACTAGTGTCCCTGTTAATTGAACCCAAACTAGCTAATTTTTTTTGGTACTAGCTAATTTACTTCGTCTGTTAGCATTATCATTATTTTTTTTATTAATTTACAAGATTCGACTATCAGGCTTTATTATTTAAGAGAAATAAATATCAAATCACGTACGTAAACCAACCAAGTTTTGGTAAAAGAGTATAAATTTAATTCAATATTATAATTCTTTTAGAATTTAATTTTGACATCCTATTAATCTAAAACTTGTTATATCTTCCTTCAATTATATATAATTACATTATTAAAAGTGTTTGATTCTGACTTTTATATAACTACCTCAAAAATAATACAAAAATATTATTAATTGACAGTATAAAATAATTTATATTAATAATATCAAAATTATTTTCTCATCTCTAATTGTATGTTGAGACATCATTACGAATTAGACCTTTTAGGAAATCTTTTTGTTAGTCAAGTTTTTTTTTAAGCAAATGAGGGATTAAAACAAAATAAAGTTTTTAGGGACCAAAACTAAAAATGCCAATATTCAAGGGGGCGAACCTTTTTTGGTATTGGTCTGGGGCGAACCTTTTTTGGTCTAACGGAAAACATATTTAGATTTTTCACATCTCATGTTTTGTCAGATTCTCACCTCTCTTCAAAGAATTAAAAAATTGATCCCCATGCTTCGCACGACCCAATGTAGGCCCAACTACAAATAAGCCCAGAAAGGCAAGAATCTCATCCGAAATGCTACTTCACGCTGAGTTACTAAATGTGTGGATAGAACTATTGTGTTAGGCTTTGTTTGCTTAACTATATGGAGGATGGTCTGTCAATTAAGGGGCTTTGTGTCTTAGAATGTTCTTTAACTTCTGTGATGTAGTTGGTTGTGGCTTTTTGCTCTGTATTTTTAATAAAAAAAAAATGAAATTATTAAATTGCTGCTGAGAAAACAAGCTAAGCTTGACTTATGTCATCATTACATAGAAGTTAAATCCATATATAAATATTTCTTTTTTACAAAATTGCAGTTGAAGACATGGAGAGAGGGTGTGTGAAAACTAAAGAAAAAAATAAAATGAATTAAAAAAAAAAAGCTTTAAAGATAAAATCGTAACGTAATGTAGCAACTCTTAAATTCAAGTAATAAAATTCTCTCTTCTACTGCTTCTACTTTTGAGAGAAGTAACTTACCTGCTTCTGCTTGGCTTCTCCTACACATCCCTCGACATCGAGCTCCTTTCATCCCATTTCTAATATGTTCCAAGTGTAACATGAAAGCTTCAAGTGCATAATAAAGGCAGGTTGCTGCACCAGCCATTAGCATAAAAACACCCTCTCTTTTTTATTGTTATGTACTTCTTGATTCCAATCCTATCTAAAACCTTAAAACAACATACGATTCTAGATACACCGTACAAACCAAGTGATAACATACATCAAACAAATTCATAGCTTTATTTCAAAACCTTTAAGCTACTCATCAAAGAACATGATAGGATCCTTGGGGAAACAGCATATCAACTCCCACCAATTTAGGTAGTTATATCATAGCATCCATGATATTTTACATGTAAAGAATACATGTTCAAGACATTCTATCTCCTCTATGCAGAACAAGCATTTTGTATCATTCCCATACATGCAATTCAAAGTTGCTAACCTTTCTTTTGTATGTATTTAACCTCCCTTGAAGTATGAACCATATCGAAAGCTTTGCCCTTTGAAGAAAAGGGAACTTGTTACTGGTCCGGCATCTAGATGGTGAAACTTGTTATACGGTCATGCTACGAATGGGATAAATCACGGTGTCTGTGCAGGTGAGCATTATCTAACCTCAGTGCTCATCGGCCGCACCCTTGCGAATAGCGGGAAGCTCTGAGGAACAAACATGTAGGAGCACCTTGAAGGCATCATCCCGGTATCAGTCCGGGGTACCCAGACACGACCCACCGGCAGGATGAGTCCAGGAAGAGCACAAAAAGAGCACATGTTGAGCACGGGCCTTGACACATCTTCTAGAATGATCCCTTAATGATTTTTCATACCATTCATAAGATACAACTTAGTCCTAAATCAACTATTTTAAACGTATTTAAATGGTATAAATAGAAAATGGAAAGTACAATAGTGATAAGCTATTCATTCTAATTATCTATTTTCCTCTTCCATAACCCACATTGACTTGGGCGTTGAGGTCCTTTTGCAAGTACCCACTCCCAGCACCTGGATCACTGTGAGGAGGAATGAAACCACCAACAATGCCACTAGCCATATGATCAGAGAAAGCACAAAGAGAGCATGTCTTGAGCGCGAGCCTTGACACATCTTCTAGAAGGATCCTCTAACGGTTTTTTATATTATCCATAAGATATAGCTTAGTCCTAAACCACCTATTTTGAACGTATTCAAATTGTACAAATAAAAAATGAAAAGTATAATAGTGACAAACTATTCATTCTGATTATCTATTTTCCTTTTCCATAATCCACATTGACTTGGGCGTTGAAGTCCCTTTGCAAGTACCCATTCTCAACACCTAGATTACCGTGAGGAGGAGCGAAACCATCAATAACATCACTAGCCGTATGATCAGAGAAAGACCCCAACGTTACAATACATAACAAAACTTATTTCCTCATTTGAGAGTTTAATAATAGGTAGGAAGTGAATGAAACTCATTTTCTTTACTCTTCAAAATTTGGGATTTGGGTGGAATGAGGATAGTAAACATTGTTCCATTTTTTTCATTTTTTTTTTGTACAATTTATTTTTTTTCTCTTTATTAGGATGGAATCAGGGTGAAATTAATAATTATAGTTGTTTCATTTTGCTTTCCTTTATTATGTAGCTTCCAAATACAGTTATTAGCGGATTTCCATTCTGTCATTCCTTTAATAATTATCAAGACAAGTAAGGAAGGACCATTTTCCCTTTCCTTATTTTCTTTCCAATCATTTCCTACTATTTATGATCCGTTATCTTAATTAAAAAAATCCAAACAATATTAGTTCAACTAATAGCATTTTCCATGAGAAACTTTTTCGTTCACCGTATACATGAATATAAATAGAAACCAGCAATGACGTTTTGTTCCATCAATTTTGGCACAAGTTGGCGTCCCAGAAGGAATATATGTGTGAATCTTTTGTTTGGCAAAGTAGCGGAGATAAATAGATTCGGGACCATTGTCTCCTATTTTACTTCTTTAGCCGTTTATGTGTTTTCTCTTTTTATCTGTGCAGGTTTATAGAGACCGTGCGTTGTCAAAAAAAGTAGATGCTTCCTATCTAATATTTTTCTATAGCCAATGTTGCATAGAACTTTTTATCATAATTTGTTAAAAATCAAGAAAAGTTTAAAATAAAGTAGAGTTAAAGACTACCCATATATTTAAAAATTTAAATAATGTCACATCGTTCTAATAAAAATTTCGACAATAAAGAGAGAAAACTTTTATGTGTTTTTAAAATAAAGAAAACGTTGTGGGTGTTATATTCGTAGTTTAATAGTTTTAGTTTCGTAAGTCACAGTTATTTTTACTTTTATTATATTTTTAATGTATTAATTAAAGTGTTAAACGGTAAAATAAAATAAAATATAATTTTTTTTCCTAGAGTTTAATTTTTATACACTTTCAACATAAAATTATTTTATATTTTTAATCAATAAAAATTTCAAAAAAGTGTCAAATTACGATAAATAGTTATTATAGTGAATAATTATCAAGTATGATTTGATGTTTTTAATTATTATTAATTAATGGTGTAAAATAATTTATTTTACACTTACAATTACATAGAAATTAAACTTTTGTTTCATTGCTAGCGTAACATCTATAAATGTCTCTAACAAAATTATGATCGCCTAGTATTTTTCTTTTTTCTTCATTTTAACCGGTCATACAGGTATCGTTTCGCATCATGAAAAGATGACAAGCTCATTTGGAGAGACAGCTTCATCAGAATCTTGAGATGCTACAAGAGTTCAATCCAAAGTTCCAAACTTCCAATCCCTGCTAGCAGTGCCAACGGGGGAATGAACACCGTTCTTTATGATCATTTTGATTTTCTCTTTCCATAAATTTTTGAGGTCCTAGTTCAAGCGCGTGATTCCTGAAAGTCATGTTGCATCTCTAATCAAGGGTTTGAGCCAAATACAATTCACAGAATGGTTGCACGAGACCAAAAAAGAGTACAATCAAAGAAAATTAATATTTTTTTAGGAAGATTTTAAGATGTGGATTTAATTTTGATATATCATTCAATTCTATATTACTATATGGGAAAGAAATATTGTTCTATAAAATGATTATTTGATTGGATTGGATGTGTAAAAGAGTTCTGTATCAATTAAAAACTCTTCAAGATGATACATTTATAAATATGAATACACAATTAATTATAGTACTGTAAATATAAAAAAAAAACAATTATATTGCTAACAATCGTATTTCATTATATGAGACTTTATATGTGACAGGACATAATAATTAAATATATGTGCAGAATTTTTTTTATACTAACAGTATATTAATATTAAATTATTTTTCCTTGGTTATAGTTTAAGCAGCTGAGTGTGAGATATAATAGTATGAGAACTTGTTATAATTAATGAAAATTATTATTTTAATAAAATTTTATTTCTTTTAATATAGTATAAGATGAAAAATACTAATAAATAAAAATGTAAATATCTAAAAGAAATAGAGTATTATATATTTACATATAAATATTTATTAATTGAGTTAAATATGGTTTTGATCCTTGAAAAATAAATAAATTCTGGTTTTATTTTCTTTGAAAAAACTATTTAGTTTAAGTTTAAACATTTCTAAAACTATTTGCTTTTCGTAATTCAATTCTTGTCATAAATTATTGGTGGCTATTTTGTAGGATTGAGAAACCCAACCTTCCATTAGTCAGTTTAGCATTTAATAAAAATAGTTTGACAATAGGGATTAAAACCAAACAAATTTTCAAATGTGTAAATTGAGACTAAACCCAAAAAAAAAAAATTAGGAACCAAAACCAAATTCACATAATTTTAAAGGACACAAAACATATTTAAGCCTTATTAATTTTTATTATTTAAAATTAAAATTTTCATAAAACTTAATTTATTATTTATTTCATTTTTTAATAATTATATAATATTATTTCTTTATTTACTTTTTTATCATTTTTTTCATCCATGTAGAAAAAAGAAAATAATATTAAAATAATCATTCTTATTGGTTATTTAAATTTAATGGGTGGAGTGCAATTTAGGCAAACTTCGAAAGTGATTTGTGTTATTGACTCTATTCTACATTAAAAAAAAAACATTTTATTCACTATTGGTGCCTCCTGATTCTATGTACCAAACATGTTTCTTTAACATTAAAAAAAAAAGCATATGAAACATAATTGGAATACCTTTTTTATGGTATGTTTGGTTGAAGGATGAAAATGGAGGTAAGTTTTCCTTGATGAGTTTTATGTATAAAATTATACATAGAGCTCAATAATAAAAAAGTTATACCAACAAAGCATAGCACAGTTGGTAAGGTGGCTGGGTTCTTTAAGCATATATTAGGGGTTCTACTCCTACCGTGTATATAGGAAGGGACTTTATTGGGAGAGGCAAAACCCACTTCGGTGATCTCCACACCTCGAAAGGATTAGTCCTCGGAAGGATAATAAAAAAGTTATCCTTATTTTTACTTCCCAATCATATATACCCTTACTTGGTCATTCTCCTTCCAATGTTTTCATTGGATTTTCACTTCAGTCCTTTCACTTAATTTTTTCTCACTTTAGCCAATCATCCAAAAATTAGGACAGCACTAATTTCTTCTAAAAATCTTATTGAAAATCAAGGTTATAATTTCTTTAAGATATGTGTTATTTGAATGTACTATAAGGATGCCATTGCTAGTAAGAATGCATACGTTAATGTTGGAGAATTCATATTGATTAATAAAGAATCAAGAAAACTGCAACAATAAGTTATTCTGTTATCACTCGATTTCCCAATCGTATACAGAAAAATGCTTAGTCATTTACACATGAATCTCGAATGACAGCAATGTCATCACGTTAATCTTCCAATTCGACATTCATCAACGTGAATTTTCTACCATTAATATATGCATTTCCTAATGATCAATCGACATATTCTGAGTTTATACGGATAACATGGTACAAGTAATGTTTTTCTTCCCCACATACAATGCAATAATACTAAAAGAAGGTTATTGTGCATTCTTTCACATTAACATCATGGGATAAGAATGAACATTTAACTAATTGGCGCGTATGGGTTGGGACCAGATAGTGAATAGTGATAGCAAGTGCTTATGCTCTCAAATGTGCCTTGATTGGCTTCGAAGGTCCATTTTACAGCTTGCCATTTAAAAGAATCTGATACGTTATCTTTCAAAGAAATCACACGGTTGTTTCTCAATACTTTGTTAGTCCTATATATATGCCTCCCTGTCCAGTTTCTCATCATCAGAACCAGCTAAGAAAACTGCGACTCATAAATCATTTCTGGTTTACCAATTCAAGGCTAGGAGAAGGAACCAACATGGGAGCCAATTTATTCAATTTTGTGTATTTTGATGAATCATCAGTTTCATCCAACATCCTTAACATCCGCTCCACTGCTAAATGGAATGCTCATTTTGGTGCCTTAAAAGAAACTGATAAGCTGGTATGTTTGGATGACTATAATGCTTTAACTAGTATCTTCAATCAACTGGTAAATTTTGTTTTCCTAATGCAGTCTTTCTTTGCTATATAGATGGTGATTGATTTCACAGCTACATGGTGTGCACCTTGCAAACTCATGGACCCAGTTATCCAAGAGTTTGCTGCAAAATACACAGATGTTGAGTTCATCAAGATTGATGTGGATGAGTTAATGGTATGTGAATTATTCCCCTTCACTTAACTAGTTTATCCTTTATGGTTAAAGCAATAGGGACAAATGATTTTCACCAGTTGATAATCTCTAATCTGTGTTTCACTTTATAAATTGCAACAGGAGTTGTCTCAAGCATTACAGGTGCAGGCACTACCAACTTTCATACTCATTAAGAGAGGAAAAGTGATCGATAAAGCGGTGGGGGTAAGAAAGGAGGAACTACAAAGGATGATTGAGAAGCACAGAAAGTAAGTGTGCGATGATCCACTGTAAAATCAGCAAGGCCCTGCAGCAGATTCTATCTTGGGTGGCAAGGGAACAAGCAAAGACCAACAACTGGGATTGCAATAAGTTGGTTTTGATCACTTTCACCCAAAGAAATGGAAGAATTGTTGTCATTCTTTACCATTACAAGTTTTCAACGTTATATTTATCAATACTGTTGAATTATTTACTGTTATTTGATTCTGCTTATTAAAATCTTCTACAACACGGTAATATTATTGGCAAACCAGTATTGTTCTCTTTTGGAAGAAAAAAGAGAAACATAGTTCACAAGGCATCAGCAGAAGAAAAGTGTTACAAAATAAAAGGCAAAAATTGAAAGAGAAATCATGGGGCCAACTGAATGGACATCAATACACGGCAGATCATAACATAAGGAAATTATATCGCCAGAAAAGTCAAATTCATATCAAGCACTTCATAAATAAATAAGATACCTTTGTTTAACTGAAACTAGTCAATGTACAGATAATCACAGTTCCTTTTCTTTTTATTTTCTTAAAAAAGAAGGGCAAAATGTAAAATATTGATATAGCAACTATACTTGGTTTATTTCTATTATGCACAAATTCCATAAATAAAAGTGGAATTACATATTTAGTTATTTACAGTTCAAACTAATCTCTCATGTCAAATATTGCTAACGGAGAGTTACAGCCATTAGACCGAATATATTGGCTTAGTTATCAGCATCACTGAGAATCCTTTTCAGCTCATTCTTCTGTTTTGTGGTCAGCCTTGATGGGAACATGACATCAAACTTGATTCTAAGATTTCCTTTCTTGCCAGGTTCCTTTGAAATTGGCATACCTTCATTTGGGACCACCAGCTCATAGCCTGGTTTCACAATATCTGTCACTTGCATTGTGAGGTTTCTCCCATCCAAGGTTGTAAAGTTTAGAGTCTTTCCTGTGAGAGCTTCTAGAAGCAATATCTTCTTGGTGATTACCAAATCATTCCCATCCCTCTTGAAAAAAGCATGAGGCATTTCATCCACCACAAAAATTAGATCAGCAGGAGCCATTCCTGCTTCTTGGTTTCCTTTCCCAGGAAAAGTGATTTTTGTGCCCTTCTTCCAACCAGGTTTGATATCTATCTTCAAGATTTCATCTACATACTTTGACTTACTGCCAAAAAAAATAGAGGACTACCATGTGAAACCAAAAGCATATATTTCTAAGCAAATTGAAATGAGGGGAAAAATTTTGTACTTATTGTACTCCTACTTTTATGTTGGTACAAATTTGATTCAAATAGCCAAGTTCAACAATATTTTATACATAGTTTCTTTGGCCAGTATCTAATTAAATTCCAAAAACAATTAAATTACACCTTCCTTTTAACACAAGTGGGGCAAATAGTACAGATAAATGTATATGCATGCAAGCCTGCACAACTGTGCATGATCAAGCCAAATACGTGTAAGGCCAAAAGAGAAGAAGGCCAAAATAGCAGAGTCTAGTAGCCAAATATAATAATGATAATAATAACAACAACGATTACAATAACAATGAAAACGAAATAAAATGACAGCCAAGGCAAGGCCATCAGCATAATTTCTTTGTAATTAAATACCAGCAGCAAAATTCCATTCAATTGCAGTTAAATTTAACAAAACAAGTGGTACTAGTTGCAGTATTAATAACATTCCAATTAAAACCCTTTCGGATAGCTGCTAACTATAAACATTTAATAATAAAAGTTGCATAATCGAATTACTAACAAAACTTTCAATTCATTGATCAATTCAAAAGTGAAAGCAAATCCGCTAACATAATTCTACCTAAACTCCAAAGAAAAATCACAGACTGTTACGAATCATCTCTCCCAAAAGCTTACGCTTTTAGGTAGAGCCACACGCCCCCTCGCACAAATGCCTGACCAATTTATTAGAATGGGACTTGAACCCCAAATCCCTTGGTCATGGAAGCTAAGACATGATACGTCTCTTCCAAAAGTTTAAGTTGAAGGGTTGACCCAGATAAATATTTTATATCTAACACAAATTTCTACCAATAATGCATGAACAATAGCATGATTGATAAAGGGGAGAATGGAGAAAATTGATTACCCAAATCCATCAGGAACAGTCCTTGAGATTTTGAGCTTCCTTCTGCAACCATTGTAAAGATCCTCAAGGGTACATTCCAACTTGCTCTCAACCAGCCCAGCTTTCTCCACCTTCATATTCCCAACACCCCCATCACCACCATCTTCCTTGCCAAACCCATGAGAATTGAGTGGATAATGGCCATACAAGTCATAGATCTGGCGCTTCTTGGGGTCACTCAACACATCATAGGCCTCAGAAATCTTCTTGAACTTGGCCTCAGACTCCTCTTTCTTGAGGGGGTTTTGGTGATGGTTCTTGTCAGGGTGCCATTTCATGGCCAGCCTCTTGTAAGCCTTCTTCAACTCCTCATCCGTGGCATCACGGTTCACCTTTAGTATCTTGTAATAGTCACCAGCACCCATCTCAACAAAACCCAAAAGACCCAAAAGAATAAATAAATAAACAAAGCTTAATTCTGAGTGAAAAATTGTTCAGTGCTTTATTTTTTTGGGGGAGGGGTGAAGAAACTTTATCTGCTTTAACTGTGACTCAAAGCAAGTGGATGCAAAAGGGTAGGTAGTACTTGTTGCTATAGCGAGGTTTGGCAAGATGTGAAAGAGAGAGAGAGAGAGAGAGGGAGATAGAGAGAGGGAGAAAGGAAAGGGACAATGCAAACGCGCAAAGAACGCAAAAAATCACGCTTCGGAAGAGAATTATGAGGAGAGGAACACACACTGTAACACACAAAGTGATGGGAGGAACTGAGTGTTGACTACGCGTAACGCATACATTAACATCAGCATGTTATGTGTCTTTTCTTTATGGCTTCATTTTCCAAACGCATATATATAAGGGAGAGAGCTGCAGCTGTAACAGTTTTTGGAGTGAAAGGGTTCACCAATGGAAATTGGGCACGTCTTCACTTGGATAACAAGTCAAAAATTGAAATCTGGAATGAATTGAAAAAGGAAAATAAAAAAGAAGGAGAACAATTTATGCATGAGATCAAAATGGAAAATAATGATCGGATTCAAAATTAATCAATGAGAGGACTTTTTTGTTTTTTTTCCTTTTTTCTTTTTTGGTGACGATTGAGAGGGCTTTATTGATTTGATTTAAGGCGTGTTTGAGCAAATTTTCAAAAAAGAATATTATAAAATATAAATTTTATATATAACTGAAAAAATTAAAAAATTAATTGTTTTTACAAGCTATTCTTTTGAGTTTCTATAAAAAAAATTGAAAAATATTTTTTAAAATTTTAATTAATTTTAAAAATTTATTCCAATATATGGAAAATAATTTTTTAGGTAAAAATAGTGATTTTGACTCCAAATAATCTCATCCAAACACCTCGTTAGTTTAAAGAATATACTCTTTCTCTTTTAAAATATCTATCAATTTTGATCAAATATAAATATTAAGAAAGATAATAAATTATATTAGTAATAAAGTAAAATATAATAAATGAACTAATATATCCCATGCATTAATTAATGCAACATAATATTTAAGGCTAATATTAGATGAAATGCTTTGAAAATATGAAATTAATTAAGGGTAATATTGAAAACATATAATTAATACTGTATCAAAATGTGAAATTGTCATATATTTGAAATATGAATTTCAGACATTCTGAAAGGAGGAAGTAGGATTTAATTTTGACACACCCGATACAGTCATTTATTATGTACTAATGTGTCAACTAATATAGTTGACTTTCATAACTTTTAAATAATATCATACAAATAAACAAATTTAATCATTAATATTTTATGGTACTGTTTTACATTAGAAATATATTAATTAAAATTAAACTCAATCATCACCAAAAAGATTAAACTCAATAAAATAATTGAGAGATATTGCGCTGGTGCTTTTATTTCTAAGAGGAATCGCTGCGCTGTTCAGCGTTTCAAAATTGCCATAATTAAGGAAATTAGTGCATGTAAGATTTATTACCCCTTTGTAGTACTCTAGGCTTTGTTTCATTTCAGGAAGTTTCTCTGAAACCCATCTAGAATTTAAATGCGTAGTGATTGAGTTTATAATAATGTGATATCTAATAATTTAGACCCGAGATATTTGGTGACCGACTTGCTATGTTATCAAATAGATGAAGTATTGACACAAAAAGGAATAAAAAAAAAAAGAAAAGAAAAAATTGATGAAGTATTTCGTAATATTAAAAATAGAACCGTGGAGTGGAGTTAGGGCTAGGCAAAAGGCAATGGCAATAATAAGTAGAGTAACAAGAAAGGGTTAAGTGAGTGGAAAGAAAGAAACATCTTACTTTCGAGTTTCTACGATATTTGACTTAATTTTAAGAAATTCTCAAATTATGATATAATAAAAATCTATCTCTTACAATTTTTACCTGAATTATAATTTAGATTAATTTTGATTCTTCATCAGCCAATTTTATATATATATAGCTATTATAAGATTTGACTTTTAATTATATAGAAATACACTATCAAATGATTCTGTAAAAATCTTTTTGTATTGACAATACTGTAACAAAATTAAATTTATTATACCCACCACAAAAAATTAAATTTATTATAATTTTATGTTTGATATCTATGCATATACTTATATTACCGTATCTTTCTTCATAACAAAAAAAATCAAATTTTTTCTTTTTGAAAAAATTATGCTTATATCAAATTTGATCCTCGGGCTAATTAGGCACCAAGCAAGCAAATCACTCGTCTTTGAGCTCCGGACAGGAGCGCTTGTGGACTGACCAAGGGTTAAGCGAGTGGCTCTACTTCATGGCACCCTTTCGCTCTTCGTGGCTGAGATAAGAGGGCTTTTAGACCACCCCGGATCCGAGCAAGTTCCAACCCAAAATCATTCTTCCAAGCTCCCACTCCCGAGAGCCCTTCCAAGCATGCCTTTCCGACCTCCTAATCCTTGAAGCCCTCTACAGGTATATATATATATATATATGACAATTGAAGTGAAGGAGGTGGTTTATTTGAGAGTAATAACAGTAAATCTGCAATGTACATGTAATCACCCAAGAATGATTAAAATTAAAAGTTAATTAATTATGGTTAATCATTATACAATCAATTGCAATATCGAGGCAACACATTAGTTCCTTACAAATATAATTTGGTCCCACAATATTCAATTGGTTTTGAGGTCCCTAACAATTGGAAACCATGAATACTTGAGTCCTTATGGAGCTTGTAAATTGATAGGTAAACCATTACTCTCACCTCCACTCCTGACCTCACTCTCTACTCCCCCACCCCCGCTCCTCCACTCTTATGTTTTTAGTGTGGTGAGGGTTTTGATAACGAATGTGAACAAACATGAATATATATTGCTTTCATTGATATTTTCATTGCCCATGACTATCTCCTATGAATACAAACATATGTAATATCGCAAACATTCACAAATTTCAATTATTCTAGATATAGCTCAATGAACTCATGTAATTCATAAAACTCATTAAGCATTCATCCATGTATTGGTACACTTATTATTACATATTGGGTTATCTTTTAAGAAATCAGTGTTCACTTATAATCAATTGTATATTGCATTTTCAAGAATGACAAATAAAGAAAGACTAAAAGTTTTAATATATTTGATCTAAGGATAGAAATATAAGTATTGAAATAGCAAATATACTCTCCATGGAAAGGTTTAGAAATTTAACTTAAAATAATTTATCTCATAGTATTTGTTTCAAATTCATACACCCTTCAAATTTTAGATATTTTGAATATATCTCTTGAGATATAACTGCCATATGTCTTGAGAATTACTTAATAGAACAACTTTTTAATACTTTACTTAAAAGAAAAAATCTCGTACATCGCACAGGTCACTATATTAGTATTTGTCATAAGACAAATAAAATTTTAATTTATTCTCAAAAATCTAAATAAAAAAAAGAAAAACATTATATTCAAAGATATTTTTCTTGTTAAACAAACAAGTTTTTTAAAAAATATGAGAATACCTTTATCAGATATAATATTTACCAAAATCTAACTCTTAAGTATATAATTTTAAATTTTGAAACAAATGTCTCGTTTCGGATGGACAAATTATTAATTTAAAACATGATTAAAATCAAGTAAAACTCAGTCTTCATGATTGATAGAAAACTTAAGATACGAAAGAAATCGAGATACATACAATAAATAGTGAAAATCTAACAGACTAAATAATTACAATAATAATATTTAACTAAACCACTAGCTGGATTTCTTGCGCTGCCAAGTGCCAAATTAAAAACACTACTTCGACTAAAGCACCGTCCTCTTTTTATTTATAACTTATTTTTGGCACCGCCTAGCCGCTTTCTTATTCTTAATTCCCTCTGTTTATTCCTTATGACTTTAGCCACTTACGTGATTCGCATCCCTTACATATAAATTATGATTTGCTTTTCAACCAAGATTTTACGGATTGAATGCACCTACAGGCTACAGATATACGGATTAGATTCGTATGTCAATGATTTAATCATGTTTTTATAGTATGAGAAGGCTAATTAGTGTTTTGGATCAAGGTTTTGACTTGCAAGAAACAAAGACATAATAATAATAGAAAGAACAAGGTTTCAGATTTACGGGGATTATATAGAGATAGTTCGTAAACTTGAAAGGCGTAGAACAACATGAATATGGTGGCTTGAGAGGCTGAAGAAGTGGGACCTTCATGGGGTGATGAGACAAAGAGCCATAGATTATGTGCTTGAAGCTCATGTTTTAAAGAGTGTTTATGTGTGGGTTCTTCTTGTGTTGTTGTTTTCCCTTCTTTCTCCTTCCTTACTATTTTATCTGATTGTTCATTTTAAAAAATTTCCTTCTCTGTAAGTAATTATCCATTTACAAAATTTATATAGGATTAATTATTTTTTTAATAATATCTCTATTAAATACTATTAGATGAGAAAAGAGATATAGTAGAGAAAAAGAGGTGAGAGAAAATTAAAATACTAAAAATAAATAAGAGTAATATAGTTAATTAATCTTAACTTTTTCTAACATTGATATTCTCCAAATTATTTTATTAATTTTAAGGAGTAAGAAGTATTTAAAATTAGATAATTATTCAAGAATAAAAGAAATATATAGAAAAACTTATACATTTGAGAACAAGCCCATTACTTGGGACCAAAATGTAAAATATGATCTTCTAGGCATACAACAATATGTAAAAGGGGTCAAGGTGTCATTATTTAGTCACTATTAACTTGGTCCCTTTTTGTGCTGTAGAATATTAAGCTCACCAAGGCCTCTTTTTAATGTTTCTTTCATTGAGGTCTCTTGTCTCATGAAGTTTTTCTCATGCTCCCAGTCCTCTTTGAGGGAAAAATCTACCACTTCTAAGCCTTTCAAGCCATTAGACCCAAGAATTTTCATTTTTGAGATGCAAGGGGCTGAGTTTCTTATCATCACCTTAACTCTAACCTAGAGCTGGATATACGGACCGTGATCTACGGACCAACCCGTTTAACTCGCAATGCATACAAAAGTGGATAAGAAAATTTGTAGTCCGTCAACCCACGGACTTTTTTAATCTGCACCACCTAACCCACTGACTAAACAGGCCCAGCCCATAGGGTTCATGAACTAACCTGCTAGCCCTCATAAGTGAGGAAATGCTTCCATTTGTGATATTTATTTATGTTTTTTATAGATGGACTTTGGTGAGTTGATTTATTCTACTATTTTTCGTCTTTGTATTTGATATTTGCTTTGCTTATGTTTGGTGTTTGATAATTGTTAGTTATTAATTTATATTATGTAGTAGTTTTGTTATTTTTTATAATTAGAGGAATTATACACATTTGATTGGTTTGTAACTTTATATGTTATTATTTTAAAAAATTAACATTTTGGATTTTTGAAATTGAATATTTAATTTTATATTTGCAATATTTAGTAATTAGTACTGTTATTTATTTAAAATTTAACTTGGATTGGATAATGTAAAGAAAAGTGTGTGTGTATATATATTTTACGAGGTAAAATATACTGTAAAAATACAAATATATAATATAAGGTATAAAAAAGTAAAAAAAAAAAACATATGAAAGAAAAAAAAGGGCTGGTCCACGACTGGTCTGTGTGGTTCGTGGGCTGGTCAGCATGATCCGCAGGCTGGTCATGGGTTGGTCTGTGGGCTTATGCGGGGGCAAAAATATGAACAAAAAAAAGAGTTATGCGAACTGGTCTATTGGTTTGTGGGCTTATGCGGGGCGGATGTAGACCACTCTCAAGCCTAGTCCGTTTATGAAACAAACCAGTCCGGTTCGGCCTGTTTAATTGTGGTCCGTTATGGACTGGGCTAAATGGACTAGACCGAAATGTATAACCACTTCTACTCTAACCTAATCCTCTTTACTCATGTTATTTCAATGAAAGCTACCCCAAGAACTATTAGGAAGCAATTTAGTTAATATTTTATTTCTCTTATTAGAGTATTATATGTAATAAGCTGCTAGAATTAATCAAATGGTGAAGGGTTTGGGATTCTGATCCTCTATAGTGAACAATTTACTTTAGTGGGCAAAATGAGTTAATCTTAACCATTTAAAACTTTAACGATGCACATATTATCATATTAAACCATTATATTGGAAGAGAAAAAAAAATTAGAATGAGATAGTTTCACTTCTTTCCTTGCTTCTCATTTGGGCGAGTAGATCCTATCAATTTATATTTTTTGACATGAAAATATTGGATGCATTTATTTGTGATTATTTTGACAGATAATCACTTTTTCGTCTAAAAAAAATCATTTTTCATATGATTAGATAATTTTTTTAAAAAATTGAAATTTAAAAAAATTAGTTTTCAGCTTTTATGTAGAAGCAAAAATTAGTAATTTTTGGAAAAAAAAATTGAGTTTTTTGTATTTACAGTTATATATAAAATTTAACTTTTATAATCACTTTTTTCAAAATATAAAATAAACACACCCATTATATAGAATCCTTATCATCCAGCAAGCCACTTTTTAGATTTCAAATTTTGTTTTCAAGGGTGAAGATTGGAACATGACACTTAGTATGTCAAAAGTGTAAACCTATTTGCTTTTAAGTTTCTATCTTTTATTTTCAGTTATATAGATTTTATAATTGAAATATTGAAAATTTTGAAAACTACAGACCTGTTAGTTTGAGCTTTTAATTTTCATTTTTAGACTGAAAATTGGATTTTGTAGTTTTTAGAATTTTTAATATTTCCTTCACAAAATATAGAAAATTGAAGAGTAGAAATTCAAACCAAATAGACTCATACATATTTCAATATTCAATATTTCTTTTATAAAATTTTAAAAATTAAAAATAAAAATTGAAAATTGACTTGTCATGATCTTCTACCAAGTGATTTTTTTTTTTCTTTCGGAAAGACTTTTTTTTAGAAAAAAAACATAACAAATTTTTTTACACAAAATTTTACTATTTATTTATTTTTATAATTTTTGTCCCCTTTGAACTAGGGTTTGTCTTTCTCCTTGGCACCCAGTAGACCATAAGCCGCACGCATTCTCGTTGCTACACACTCTCACTTCAGCTTCAATCTGCACTCCGACCAACTACTGCGCCTCCTCTTCATCGCCGCCGTATACTCTATTCTCCGGCTACCACCCTCCTCCTCCTACTCCGCCGCCGCCGCCGCAACTAGCGAAGCCATCTTGTGACCTTTATCATCTTGCGCTTCAGCTTGTTCAAGGTTTTGTCTATATTTAATTATTTTCTTTATCTTTCGCTCTTTTTTTTCCTCTCCCGTGTTGAGGATTATCGTTGTGGCCGCACTTCGTTTTTGTTGTTTGAATTATTAATTCAGCTCCGTTTTTATCAGTCTTTGGTGATTTATTTTTGCTTGGGCATGCCAAAGATTTAATTTTTTTTGGGGATTTTTATGCTCTCATGATGGTTGTCAGTAGTTAATTAGGGTTTATTGGGAACGTTTTTGATTTGATTAATTTGAACACATAGCTTGTGTTTGAAATTTATCAATCTTTTAGAAGGAGCTGTAATAAAGCCTTGATTTTTTGTGGGGTAGGATGCACCGCTTAACAAGAAGTTTGAAAGGCGTGAATTGTTATTCTCGACTTTTATCTAGTTTATTTTTTTTCTTCATTTTTTTTTCTTGGAAATGAGTATGTTCCATAGCATTTTCCTTGTAACATTTAGCAATTTTCATTTTTTTTTTATTGATTTTGTTTGGAGCACTTGTTTTTTTTGGCTCTTCTAAGCAGACTTCCTTCTATTTTGTCCTGTATTTCTTTTGGGGGTTTATTTCAAGCTGCATTTTATACTGCTATCTGTCGGAAGAGTTAAGTAAGATAATATTGCTAATTGACATGGTGCTGTCTGTCTTATTATGCTAATTCTTGTTGGATATTTTGATTATGTTTAGAGACAAGTGCATTGTTTCGCATTCACTTTGAAAAGATTTTCTTAGCTGCTTTGTATGGATTTTGGTTAGTTAATTCATCATTACTATCATTCTCAAGCTTAAGTTTTTCAATTGTTTATCCACCCATTGTGTCCATTGCAAAACATTGTATAATAATGTAAATAAAGAAATCCAAGTACATATACATAGCCATCACACACTCCTAAAATTGTATGAGTATACTTACAAAGGCCTTAAATCTCAGAGGTCTCCGACTCTCTGTACACTATTTCCTTTTGTTTTGAAAATTACTGTCTTGGATAGAAGATGCAGAACAATCAATCAATGTTTACTTGTGGATATCATGGGATTTTTCAAAAAATTTATAGAGAAAATTTTTGAGAGGGTGAGCCTTTGCGCAACAATAAGGTTGCTGCCTTGTAACCTGGAGGTCATGAGTTCAAATTTTGGAAACAGCCTCTCCACAAAATGAGGATAGGGCTACATACATCTACTCTCCCTAGACACCACCTGGTGGGAGCCTCGTCCATTGGGCCACCCCATTTTTTAAGAGAAAATAATAAATCTGCATGAAGCATAAATCTTTTTCTTGATGATGGCTCATGGTAGGGTAAGAGAGAATTAGGGCCTGTTTGGTTTCCAAAAATATTTTATGTTCGCCTTGTGTTTTCAATTTTAGTTACCAAAATGCCACATTGTTTTCAATCAATTTACAGGATTTAATAAAGGAAACAGTAAAAATGAGATCTGTAAAATCTTGAAAATAGGAAACAAATTGAAAACAAGGTGACATTTTTGTAATTAAAATTGAAAAAGGTCCTTAGGTTGTGTCATATATTCATATACAGAATTATACAAAAACAAAAACTATACATTCTGATGCAGATTTCTGTCCTGTAATGTTGAACAGATAGTTAAGCATCAAACATTATCGAGTCATAAGTTATTTTCTTCACTTAATTAAAGTTTCCATTGGAAGCAGCCAAAATGTCGAAGAAGGGTTTGATGGAACAAGACCTGAGTAAATTGGATGTGACAAAACTGCATCCACTTTCTCCTGAAGTCATATCTCGGCAGGCTACCATCAATATTGGTAACATTTTCTGTCATATTTCTGGTTCATTTATGTGAAATTCTCACCACCATATTTGAACATCAATTACTTCATCATAAAAATATAAGCATGTGTGTGCGCTTCTTCACAATTGATGCTGTTAATACTAATAAATTGTATTCTAACAGGCACCATAGGTCATGTGGCACATGGCAAATCAACAGTTGTGAAAGCAATATCAGGTGTTCAGGTATTCCTTTGTCTTTAATGTCTCTCTATTTTATTTGTGGTATTGGGAGTTGGGACAAGGATAATGGTGTTCATTTTATATTGTATATATATGTAATATCTGGCACATTGTGTTCCAGAGAAAATTTTCATAAAGGAATTATGTAAACAGAAGTTATTGGTGCCAAATAGAAAGAAAGGATCTTCTCATTGTCATAACTCGTAAAGATTATTGCTAAGAATTATTATTTTGCCCAATCTAAGTAGGCAGGTGGGTATATTAAGCTTGTGAAATTTGAGTTGGCATGATGAAGTTGGTTTGTTTCAATCAGTGGATTTTAATTTGTCGTAGTTCTCACTTGACCACTGTATTTCCCAATTTACAGACTGTGCGCTTTAAAAATGAGTTGGAGCGAAACATTACAATCAAGCTTGGCTATGCAAATGCAAAGATATATAAGTGTGAAGATGAAAGGTGTCCAAGGCCTATGTGCTACAAGTAGGTATTTATTTTGCTGGTGCTATTATATTGTCAGGTTATTTTCTCTGAGTGATGTGATCAGTTTTTCTTCTACAGAGCTTATGGGAGTGGAAAGGAAGACAGTCCTGCGTGTGATGTGCCAGGTTTCGAAAACTGCAGGATGAAATTGCTGAGACATGTTTCTTTTGTGGATTGCCCAGTAAAGTTCTAAACTTTAATTTGTTATTCAGGGCTGTTTTATGCCATAATTTTTAGATATGTATTTTTTTTTTTTTTCACTTTAGCAAATTACTTTCCCATGGGGCATGGATTTTCACATTCCTGTGGGCATTTTAAAGGTTGCCACCAATGCTAAATCATCATTTATAGTTTGCTTGCTTTTACATCTATATGGTAGTTGACTTAACTACTACAATCCCTGTAGGGACATGATATTCTTATGGCTACAATGCTTAATGGAGCTGCAATCATGGATGGAGCTTTACTACTCATAGCTGCTAATGAGAGTTGTCCACAACCACAAACCTCTGAGCATCTAGCTGCTGTGGAAATTATGCGTCTACAGCACATAATAATCCTTCAGAATAAGGTAGATCTTATTCAAGAAAATGTGGCAATCAATCAGCATGAAGCAATTCAGAAGTTTATACAAGTAAGTTTTCTGTGAAGAGGTTTCTTCTGTACAAGTTAATCTCTTTTCAATAACTAATGTAGTACTCTCCCCTTTTTTTTGGTGGCTTACCAGGGAACCGTTGCTGATGGTGCTCCAGTTGTACCTATTTCAGCACAACTGAAGTATAACATTGACGTTGTTTGTGAGTATATAGTGAAAAAGATCCCAATACCCGAAAGGAACTTTGTTTCTCCACCCAATATGATCGTTATTCGGTCGTTTGATGTTAATAAACCTGGATTTGAGGTTGATGAAATAAAAGGAGGTGTGGCTGGTGGAAGTATTTTGAGGGTAAGTCATGGTCAATATTCTAATATTATGCTTGAATGCACGTGCGTTGATCTGACTTTGTATGCATTACATGCAGATTTTAGTATTCCTAGTGGTGTTTGCTGTGATTTCTGCCTTTACTGTGTAATGCATACTTTTCACACTGTTAAAACTATGCTTAATTTTCAAAGTATTATGCAAATAATGCAACAGGCATGCACTTATGTATCTAGATATCAGAAACAAGTGGCCTGCTAATTTATTGAGTCTCAATATTTAGCATAACATTTTGTTAATGCAGTTTTACAAAATACCTTTGAAGAATGTCTGCTATTCTTTTTCCAAACCTGAATCACGGAATCAGCTTTGTGTTGTTTTTTTATCTCTAAACCCACTGAAGTTTTTGTGATGAAATTTTGAGGTGCCTTAAAGGTGTGGGCCCCATTGATCCTTACTCTGTCTGGGATCAAGTTTATTGACCTGTTCTTGTTGAACAGATCTGACAATCTGTCCGTTACAGGGTGTTTTGAAGGTCAACCAATTCATTGAAGTTCGACCTGGGATAGTTGTTAAAGATGAGAGTGGAAATATTAGATGCACACCCATATACTCTAGGATAGTTTCACTGTATGCTGAACAAAATGAGCTTCAATTTGCTGTGCCTGGAGGTCTAATTGGTGTTGGAACAACAATGGATCCCACTTTGACACGTGCTGATAGGTTGGTTGGGCAAGTTCTCGGAGAGGTTGGATCACTGCCTGAGGTCTTTGTTGAACTTGAGGTAGGTGGCTATCTCTAATGGTTCATGCATGCTTGCCATGAAATTTGGGTTGCCAAATCAACTAGGTGATTTTGCAATTCATGAGAGTTGTAGGGATAACAAGCCTCTTTTTTGCATGAAAAGTTGATGTCATGACTACTGGAAGATGAGCATTAGTTCTCCTGTTGTGCTCGGAAGTCATTGTTTATGACTGAATTATGCACTTCACGGTTTTGCAGGTAAATTTCTTCTTGCTTCGACGGCTTCTGGGTGTCCGGACTAAGGGTTCTGAGAGACAGGGCAAGGTATCCAAGCTAGCTAAAGGAGAGATGCTAATGTTGAACATAGGATCAATGTCAACGGGGGCCAGGGTCGTTGCTGTGAGGAATGATTTGGCGAAGTTGCAACTTACCTCCCCCGTGTGCACTAGCAAGGGTGAGAAGATTGCACTCAGCAGACGTGTTGAGAAGCATTGGCGTCTTATTGGGTGGGGTCAAATCCAAGCAGGAATCACTCTTGATGTCCCTTCTGCTCCCATTCTGAGTTGAAGACACAATAGAAAGACTACTAGAAACACCTGTTATAAAACCTTGAGAGGAATTTAGATAATGTGGGAAGGGAGACAATTGTTAGGGACCATTTTTTTGAGGTGGAGAAGAAAACGTTTGGATTTTCAATTTTTGTGTTTCTGAATTTTTGTTTTTCCTACTGTCTACACCAATTATTGAAGTTGTATCTTATGCTGATTGAGTTCAAGACTTGGAGCAAGTATCTCACCGAGCACTTCTTTCTTTCCATTGTCATCTTAACAATAAGCAATAATGGTCCGGTTTGCTATAGTGACGCATTTCATGTTGTAAACAATATATCATAAGAATGAATGGAAAATGCTAATACTGTGGTGCTCTTTGCCCCGGCCTGAAGCTCTTCCAGTAATGGAATGTGTGCTTTATTTATCTATTTACTTTTTTATGTGAATTTAATTATAATCTACTGATAGCGTGAAATTTTTTTATTTTACTATTAATCAAATCTTTTTTTCTTTTTAGATGACTTTTCATAGAGTTGAAGTGATACGTAAGTTAAATTTGCTGAGATTTTATATGATTGGATAATTGTGGCACTTAAGGATGTATGAAAGTGATCCATAAAAAGTGTTGGTTCCCTTAATCTCTGTTATGGGATTCTTATAATAATTTGTTACCCACTCGTTACTAACAAATGCACTCGATAAAAAAAAAAAACCATTAAAAAATTGTTGCATAACTGTACGGAATCGAACCGGAACACATGCACTTGCATACAATAAGCATGAGCACCAATATTTAACATGAGAAAGGTGTTTTGACCGAAAAAAAAAAAAACGACGAGGGTGCAAAGTTGGGGAGCGCTTAAGCCACTAGATAGAGTTAATGGTTAGAAACTTCAGTAATTTATATGAAATCATAAATTCAAACTTTATTTCTATTAAAATTTTGTTTTACGGAACAACCAGAAAAGAGTTGGGGGTGCTTTGGCAGAAGGAGGCAATATCTCTGTATGGGATTGCGTGGACAACAGATAATTCTATGCCATGAAACTTTTTTGTTGATACTAAAACTAGATTATTATTTTCGAATGAATACATGATCATTGATTATATCTTGTGTCTTTGGAAAAATATGATATAATTCTAGTTGGATATATGTTTCTCTTGGATTAAGCGATTCCTTCTAGATTAAAAGCTTGTTTGAGTTTTTTTTTTTAATTAAAAAAGTTTTTTTTTATATTTTTCTGTATGTTTGGATAATTTTTTTTTAGGTAAAAGCAAAATCACTAGAAAAAGTAAAAAATGATCTTTTTGAGAAGCTATAATTTTCATCTTTTGAAGAAAAGATCTTTTTTATAACATAAAAAATATGTTTGATAATAAATAAAGATATTTTAATATTAAATTCAAACATAAATTGACATTATATCTATACATAAATTAACTTTTACTTTTTCAAAAGATCTTAATTAAAAAGATCAGTTAAATAGAGATATTTTCTGAAAAGTACATTCAAATGATTTCTAAAAGTTATAGCTGATAGTAACTGTATAACTTTAATTCATTTCTTAAAGTTTCTTAGAATTACATTAAGTTTAAGAAGTTACATCTATTACAAATATCATGGATCCAGATGTTTAACCGAAACCGATCAAAAGAATGACGCATGCGAAATTAAACCAACAGCTTCCGTATACCATATAACTAAACCATTCAGAATAACGGCACTCGAATACTAACTTGTAGCCTTGTACCCAAAGTTTTCACCCTTTACAACGACTTATAATAACTTTGACTTACAAATAAATGAATGCTTACTAACAAAATTTAAATTTAAATTATGTATGTACAATCCAAACAAATCAGATACTATTATTTATACCTGAAAGCTCGAACAATCATTTCATGAGATTTGACGAAGGAAAGATATAAAAATCAACAAAACTTAGTTTTTTTTCCCACGATACCAGCTAGGAAGCCCTTGCTCTTATGCATTCATCAACTTGAAAATTTTTTGGAGTGTAATCTCTCCGAAACTTCCTAATGACACCAATTATAATTCATAAATCAAACTTGTACATTAAAATCAAAGATAACTATTATTGTTTGAATTCTCCAGATGTGAAAGCATGTCAGGTGACAAACGAAGCATGCGAACACTTCTCTCCATTTTAAGCTCTGTGATACGTTTAAGGGTAGCTTGATGATTTCTACAGTTTTCTAGAGTAGGTATGCTTTGAAAAAACTGATCCTGAATCTGTGCAAGTTGCTCAAACTTTGCAATCTGCTGATCTAGGTCGCCAACATATACTCGGTTCAGTTTTTCTAACACATCCTTCGCAATTTTGTCGATAAGCTCCGATTCCATCCTTTGGTTCGTAATCATCATGGTTCAAAAAAAGGCATGCAAACAGAGAGATTACTACAAGTTCCTATCTATTATATTCTCTATAATCCTAAGATAAAAAGGCCTAACAAGCATAACACAAAAAATGAGCATAAATATCTGTTCCTATATCCATTAGAATCTATTGGGTATGTGAGCTTGAAATAGGTCCACGATCACTTCATTTCGTGAATTAAAATTATCCACTAGTTTTTAATACTTGTCATGGTTAAGGTCAAATTGAAGTTTTTGGTATTTAATTACAAATTTCACCTTTATTGTACTGTTCCTTTTTGTCACATGAAAAAAAAAGACTCAACTACATTGCACACTTAAAATGAGCTTCTATTTTTCATAACTAATCAATCAATAAGATTATCAATATGTCTGATAATTTTTTTCTTTTAGTAGTAATTTTTTTAGCATCCATTTCGTGATGTATATGACATTATGTAGATGATGACCACTATAATATGGTTGACCGAACTACCTCCTCAATTGTCTTCAATTGAGTTTCATTTTAAAAGAAAAGAAAAAGGTAAAAAGAAAAAAAATTTAAAAAACATCTTGTAGTAGTGTTTGATATGGGCAAAAATGAGACAATTTTTTTTTTAAACTATCACAATAAGGTTAAGTGACAATCTTTTATTAAAAACTAATTGTATAAATTATTAAAACATTCAAAACTTGTCACCTTTAAATCCTTAACCTGAACTCTGGTCTGGTTAATTAACGAAGAAAAGTTTAAAATCTGCGATATTTAGATCCTTAGCCATGAACACAAATACCTGTCCCCAAATCATATGTTTTTTTTTTTCGTTTCGTCTTACCGCTTACTTCTTCCAATGTGTACTAAAGAATTTCATATTATTTAGAATGTTAAAATAGTTAATAGATATATATTTTTCATCTTTTATACGATGAGAAGTAATTGATGAAATAGTAAGTGGACATGATTTTGAGAGAGGTAATGTTTAATCCCTTAACGATAAATCTGGTTAGAATAATTTATCCCTGTTTTTACTCTTTAACCACCCAAACAAAAATGAAGACTTGAGAAAGTAATTATCAATGGAATAAAAAGCTTGAAAAATAGGTAGAGATAATGAATTACCTGTTGACGGAGCAATCCCAACCGGAGTAATTGGCTGCTTCTTTCAAAGCCTCTCTCCACATCTGAATCTTGTCCGAACCTCCACCCTGAAAATGCCTCTCATGTTTCAAGAAAGCCTCAGCATAAGACCCTGTTTGGTTCCGCACATGGGAGGGATCCACGTCATAGAAAATGGGCAAGAGAATCTGGCCCTTGCTCCTCTTGCACTCCAGGATCTTCACAAGCTCATCCAAACACCACTTGGAGTTCCCGTAGTTCTTTGAGAAAACAACAACGGAGAGCTTTGCCGCCTCAATGGCCCTAAGGAGAGAGGATGATATCTCATCCCCTCTCTGGAGGTTGTAGTCTATGTATGTGTTGACTTGGAGCCTTGTTAAGGCTGCATGAAGGTGCCCTGTGAAGGTGTAGCGTGTGTCCTCACCTCTGAAGCTGAGGAACACCTCGTGCTTCTCTTGTGGGGTGCTAGAGGAGGTGCTTGACCATGCCATGTGAATTTTTTGGCTGGTTACTTAGCTTAGTTTTGATGAGCATGAGGCTATTGGTTAGAATTAGAATATGACGAGTTCAACTCTTCCTGCGAATTTATAACATCTTGTGATATTCCTTTTACAGCATTGTGAAACTAGCTCTCCAAGAACCGATTACTAGAAAAAAAGAACAATGAAAAAAGAATAAGAGAAATCGGAACCTTCCTTGAAGTCAACTTGGCCTACTATGTGACCTCCGTTTGTAGTGTACCGAGAAGTGAAATTTATAACAGCGTGGAAAAATGGTATAACCACCAATTAATCTATATTCTTAGATATATATGGTACACTAATATTTCAAAACAGTCGGTATACGTGTATTAGATACATATTATATCAGATATTTTTGTGGATACTTTTAAATATTTTTAATTATATTTTATATTTGATTTACATTGTATTTTTATATCAGGTTCATATTTTGCCAAATACTTTTATCAATATTCGTACAACACTAAAGGTTGACAATCATAACATATTATTCTGAATACAAAATTTTGAAAATTTCTTGATTTTTAGCATTCTCTTTATAATTTTTTATTACAATTTACAAATTTATTTTGTCTATAGAGCACCGTGATTTGCTCAGATATAAATTATAATACCTTTTCTCTATCTTACCGACATGAAAATATGGCTCCTTCTCTCTCCTTACGTCAAAGTTGATGGCTAAATAAATTCAATTCCTGATTCCACGTACTTATCTGATTGCTCAAGTATATATATATATAGATGGAATTCGCCTTCTGGATTTGTAACAACTTGAGTTAAAATAATAGAAACCGAAGAGCATAACTGAAACTCTCGTTCTCTTTCACACATAAAATCACGACTTTCTAGTTTCTTCTGTCCGCATGCTAAATTTTCATCTGTTCTGAGCTGAATTGTTCTTCACCAAAATGCTCTCCAATTCACTTCCGGGTAGGGCACAAACGAAGTATCCATGAAATTCAAAGCATTGGGCCATATACTTTAATTAGGAGGAGTTGACTTAGGAGAAGTTGACTTCTAGCTGGGAAGGTTCAAGTTTCCTTTTCTTGTTAGTTTTTAGTTCTTATTTCTTAATGATAGTACGGGAGAACTTGGGAACGTGGATTTGAATCAAACTATATGGTTTAATAAATTTTTTGACACAGTAAAACACTGATAAAATCGTTCACTTAAATGTTACGACAAGTGGCGAGACAAGTTAACAATATGATTTTGCACTTGTATCAAAATCTTAAACAGCCAAACAAAAAGATATGACTCAGATGAATAGAAAAATTGTAAAAAAATAAAAGAAGAAGAAGGTTTGAACAGATAATTAACAAAATAAAAGACACGGGATATATAGAGCAGTTTGTTCTAGGGAATTTTTACTAGTTCGATCTTTCACAGTCTACATTTTAATCCTCATCAAAAGCGAGGCTTTTACTAAACTTGATATTCTTTAACAACTTCCCCCTAAACTCACGAATCACTCAATTCCTCGTCCTCACCAACTAAAATACACTTACTTTAGAGAAAATTACACTAACATTTCTTAAAATTTAGTGTAATTATACTCTACACTCTTCTATTTTATAAAATTATCACTAACCTCCCTTGAAATTTAATAAAATTACATTGACCTCCTCGATAAATATTAATTCGTTAATTTAAGTGATAAAAAAGATAACATAAGTCATATATATAATTATTAATAATGAAATTATAATCTTTTGACAATATTTAACACATTTATTGAATAAAATATCTTTTTTATCACATAAAAATGAAACTAATAATTATACCTTATGATAAAAGAGATATTTTAATTAATATAAGTTAAACATGACTAAGATATTGTAGTTTTATCATTAATAATTACATATATGTCACAATATCTTTTTTACTATTTAAATTGATAAATTAATATTAATAGAAAAGGTCAGCAAAATTTTATAAAATAAAGAGGTGTCAAGTGTAATTACTCTATGAGTGTTAATCACTCTTTACTTTATGGCTTTTGCTATGCGCCCTTGAGTTACTAGTATTTTGATTCTTCACAAACATAAACAACCTGTGTCATAAGAATACAATTCGAAAAGAGTGTAAATAATTATTGGAAAGATTAAAATTAGGAAATAATTTGATTTGTAAGTTGAATCTAATGTTTTTAAACATTTAATAGGAAATGGAATTGAATTAATTTGATAATCAATTCTTGTGTTTAAAATACAATGTAGTGTGTTTGGAATGACTAAAAAAGAAAAGAAACTCGGAATGTGCTTGGTTTGAGAAAATAATTTTCAGTTTTTTAGCTTTTAAAATTTTGTAAAGGAAACACTGAAAATTGAATTTAAAGTTTTCACCATTTTTAATATTTCTTTCACAAAACTTAGAAAATAGAAAAATTAAAAATTATTTTCTCAAACCACACACACCCTAGCATTCCTTACAATATTCCCTAACCATACTTGTCACAATAAATCAACTATACATAACAGGTATATTAGCAGCTACTGAAAATGACAACCATGATGAAGACTAGCTAGACAAAAATTTTCATAAAAAATGAAAGTTGACACAATCATTTCTTGAGATCTTGGGCTCATTTTCTCACGAGCTCAGAGAACAAAAACTTGGAACATACAACTTCAAATGGAGGTTCTTGTTCATAATACTACATATCATATAGGAAATTGACAATTGGTATTCGGAAATATAACTTCATGGACAACCATTGACACATGAAAATTAGATTAGAGCTTATTTATCAAATTCCCAGTAGCAGATAGATCGAAAAAGAGAGTTAACTTAGATACAATAAACCAATCAGTTAGTTTGTTTATCACAACAACAACCTAAGAGGTCAAACTCTTTCAACAATGTGTTAACACATCATTGATGATACTCATGATAGTGTAAAAAAATTTTAAACAGATATAGGATCAAATTTAAGCTCAACCAATTTTCCCCTCAGCAAATGAGGATGAATTCAATCAGTAATCGTATGCTTAAACGATAGGATAGAAACAACTGGAACAGGAGAGGATAGAAACAACTGGAACATTGTAGCCTAGTAGGCGTTTGGATGGGATGGGAATGGCAATATGACATGCAATCAAAGCTTCTGTTAGGACCACTCAAATTTGGTTTTAGTCCCAGAGGTGGTGGGAATCATCTCAAATTGCTGTTTTTCTTTTAAAGAAGAAAAATGAAATAAAGAAAGAATAGATGTGCCACAGAAGTTGTAATTTGATTATATTTGAAGTTTCCCAAGCGAAGACATAATCTAGATGGGTGAAAAGATCATCATATGCAGGATGTTCGGCAACAAGGACGAACAGACATGATTTTATCCGAAAAAGGCAGACGCAGACATGTCAGCCATTTCAATTTTGCACATTATTGAACTAGTAATCTATGATATGCAAACGTACATTGTAAAGAATCCAAGGAAGAGAATGTAGAGCAAAGAGTCAAACTCTTTAAAAATAGTAATATTTTCTTCATTTGTAAGCACACAATACTTACAAATTTGGTATGACTCAAGACGCACTTTGTACCCTCAAATCACGTCACTCACTGTGCACTTCACAGACTCTTTCACTAATGACACGTACTCACACTTGTACTAATGTGCACCTCATTACACTTTGTGCGCTCTAGACACTCACTTTTTCTCAGCCACTCTCTGCACATACATGACTTACGGGACTTGCTTTCTCCCACGCACAAATTGCAACTTCCATTCTCATATTTATAGGTAGTATATGTCGGTGTTAATAGCCGACTTCAAATTGCTAGAAAGTTCTAGCATTTTAGTAAGTCTAGGAACTTCTTCGTTTTTCTTTGTCAAGTTTTCCAGATAATTCCTATAAAGGCCTACACTTAGAAAACACTGGAAGCTTCCATTTAGTGCCTGATATTTTCAGAGAAAGCATAACAAAACTTCCACAACTGTCTTTGTGTTGATGAATGAAAACAGAACATTTCAGGTTGAGCTCAAACCTTTTTTGAGATTTCTAAGGATACCCCACATGAATGTCGAAACAAAGAAAAGAATGATACCAGTAACGATCGCATACTTCAGACCAAGGTTCACTAGCAAATTTACCAGCAGCCCAGCAAAGACAACACCAACAAAATTTGCTGATACCCCAGACCAAAATGGCATATCAAGAATGGATGCTATAATAGCTCCAGACCATGCTCCTGTTCCGGGAAAAGGAACTGCCACAAACAGCATTAGACCAAGCCACTGAAACTCCTCCACTGGACCTGCCTTCTCTTTGGCATTCTTAAACAGCATGTCCAGGAGTCGTGATGCAGTAGCGCTCCTTGCAGCAATGAAAGACGCAAATCTTTTTAGGTAGAGTATGATGAAAGGCACGGGGACCATGTTCCTACAACAATCACAAAATTACCAAAAATCAAACTAAGGCAAGTCAACAGGTATTGAGGAAACACACTCCAAACAGCCAAATACATGTTTCAACTTTCAACTGTTGAAACATTCTCTAAAAGTGTTGAGTGTAGAACTAAAATGACTAAGGAAAATATACTCAAATATAACTGTTCAAAACGAGAGTGCAGAATTGCAGATGCCTGTGGTATCAGTATCACAATAAAACAATCATATTCATATCACATTCCCGCAAAACAAGACAACTAGCAATTCTAAAAACTAGAAAGCCACATAATTGGAGTGAATTTCCAGAATATCTGATGCCAATTGCGGTTTGCAACCACAATTGTCACTGCAGTATTGCTGTTGTGATGCCTTCGGCAACCACAGCAACAATTGCTGTGGTGTCAGGAGCTTTTTCTTGCAATTTTCCGCATAAAACCGTGGACAAAGTGTGTGTGTCTAACTGTCCATATATTCCCTCCGATCAGATACATTGAGTTATTAACGTACACAAAAAAGTGAAAGAGATATTTATTTTGAAATTAAGGAAGAATATAAGGACAAACTCAAGATTAACCATAAATAAGAAAAAGTACTAACCCGAGAATGGATAAGACCGTTAAAGTAGCAGGGTTAAGCTGCAGCCAGTAACCAACGGGTATAGCCCCACGAAGCTCAAGAACAGGAAGAGTGGCAAGGGTGAACACCACAACCCCATCAGGCCAACCCAATCTTCTCAACGAATTGGCAACCTTTAAGCCAAAGCCAGAGGCTTTAATGGAGTCAACTGCAGCATTAGCATCCTTGGAGAAAGCAAACCAAGCCAGTGACACAGAGGCCCAGAAGAGCACCCAAAGAGCAAACTTCACTGGCTTATCCTCAGAAAGCAGCAGCCTTTCGGATTCATCAGAAGCAGAGTCCAAAAAACCATCAGAGGAAGCACCCCTATGGGCAAATGAAGAAGAAGGAACTGCAAGAGGGGTTCTAAAATGAAGGGAAACTCGAAGGGTCGTCAATTTAGGAGGAGATTGTCTGGCGTTTGAAACGAGGGAATGGCCATTGAAAAGTGAAATCCTTTGTTGGGGTTTTCTGAAACAGAATGGGGATGTCAGTGCCAAAGCTGAAATAGCCATTAGACCAAAAATTGGGGGCAAAAAATGAAGAATTTCTTTGAGCTTAGGTTAGAATTAGAATTGAAGCTTCATTTGCAGTTAGTGGGGGCTGAGGCCTAGTGGCTAATACCAACTACCCAGCTTGCAGAACTGCAAAGAGTATTCAGCTTTGGAGTGTACACTTGTTGACCAGGGGTTTGAGAGGGACGGGGGTTTTAAGGGGAATGAATGGATGAATGATGAAAAGATTAACACAGGCTTTATGATTTCACCGGTGGCATTGCCAGGGGCCAATCTCAATTTTCACTACAGAAACAGTTTCGAGGAAAAATCGAAAAAGTATAGGAGTTAACGAGGTTACATCTTACATTGGCCCAGAGCGTAGTCCTCAAGGAGGATTAGGGTACAAGAGGATGCAAACAAACGGAGGAGTTAACGAGGTCTTTCTGAATTCCTTTTTTTTTTCCAAGATTACAATTTATTTTGAATTTAATTTTAATGTATTGTGAATATAAAAATAAAAATAATTTACACTATATATTTAGGATTTTGTTTCAGTACCCCAGAGGATCAATATCCTTCTTGTTTTCAAAGATTGAAATCGAATATTTATTTTTTTATATTTTAATATATTAGATTAGTAGAACATATAATACAATTTTAATAACAAATAATTACGAGGTATTGGTACCTTAAAAATTTATAAGAATACCAGAGAAATTTTTATTTATTTAATTATATATTATTACATTAGTATAAATAATTGAGTGAATCACTTGGTACAGTATCCATGCATCAAAATTAAACGGTTGATTTATCATTTATTTAAACTGTAACTAAGACTAATGAGAGGATGTTTTGTACTTTTGTGTGCCCGGATGTTTATATATTTTATAGAAAGTTATTATGAGAAGGATTTTTCTAATTATTGTGTTAATGTAGTGGTTGAGAAAGCCAAAAGTGGTAAGTTTTTAAACTTTATAGTAGGGCTTATGAATTGAAAACTTAAAAATCTCTCTGTTTTGTATAGCGCTTATCTTTTTTTAATCTTTAATAAGTGTCTTGAGGATATTGAGCAAAAAAATCTTAGGAGAAAGTAAAGATTTTCGTATTTAATGAGCATTCTTAAAAAATATTTTTAAAAATGGTTCACTTCCATTCTATTTGCTCTTATGAAGATATTCATGTAGAAAAGAAATATTTTGAAATAATAATAACAAACTGTCCTAAACCACCATAACCATTGCTGCAGTGTTGCCACCATATATACCACCATTTCGAACCGACATCGGCACTAAACCTCGGCCACCACCATTGTCACTGAACTACCATTCACTTATATTTTTGTCTTCTGATTTTCTGTTTCCGTCTTGACACAATTAGGAGGCATTTATCCAAATATCTTATAAAAATTTAGTAAAGTTTTAGAGTGTAAAGAAACTTTTTTAAGGCATCTGATCCCCCCCACCCCTCGAGGCCGGCATGGCGCTTAACAGCTCTAATACCATCACTCTTTAAGTATCTAGTCAGAAGTTTGACTCTCGACAATGTGTATAGAAAAGATCTTGTGATCAAAGACAAAATCTATGACTCCTTCACCTCATTTTTGTGGGGTCACCAAGATTAATGTTTGCAATAGCTAAGAGGGGGTGTGCTTGTCTCTTGTTGGTCATTCCACATCTCCAGTAAATAACTCCCAAGCACATATTTTGTGCAAGTGCTCTTTCCATTCCATTCCACTCCCTCCAGTTTTTATCGTCCCAAACATAGCCTAAATATATTAAGTTCCATGTACTGGTACAAAATTCACTTGGATTAACAAATTGCATTCCAATTCAGACAAGAACCAAGTACTAACGTAAAAAAAGCTTCCAAACTTGCGATGAATGTTAGAAATTTATATCTGATTGAAAACTCTGCCTCTCAATTTCTGACAAAGCTTAATATATACATTAGCAATCACCTAGAGAAAAATCATGAAGCACAGAAAATCACGAAACCATCAAACAACAAAATTACTGAATCCACCTGAAGGATAGGTTTATAATTAAAGCTGGGCTAAATGAAATAGAAGTCCGAACAACCCACCACCAGAATCGCCTGTGAACAATTGGATGTCATTGATGAACCGAAATTGATGTTATGATCCATTCTCTGCCAAAGCTTTAATCAGCCTCCAAACAGGACCTTGGTGAATTCTGCTATATAAATGCAATGGATACAAGGCGAAACGCTACAACATATTCCTAAATGCTCTCACATATAGAACTCGAACAGGCTTGGATCAGTATATACATAGAGGCTTCAGTGTGCTGCAATAATCTAGGCTTCTCAGAGTAAACCTTGTGCCTCAAAGTCTCTTGCCACTGAAACACACCAGACAACAGAGCAAATGTTAAGTTACAGGATAGCACATGTAATAAATGATTAAATTCAATATGAGAAGGAATTATAAATGAAACAAAAGAATACAAGTTCTTATATGCAATGCAAGCAATCAAACCAATAAGTATCACCAAATTATGAAGCATTCTTCTCTAAGTTTGATTAATGTTTAGGTAAAAGATTGAGATGCAAAATCTTATATGTTTGGCAAAGCTAGGGATGCAGTTGCAAAATCCTTTGTTTTCACTTGTCCATCATGAAAAGTGAATCAAGATAAGAAAATTATGGAGATTTAGGTTATTAACATATCATTTCAACACCAAATACAACATTTCTCACACAAATGTACACAATCCTACTTCTTTACTACTTCAATACTTGTGTACCTCGATACCAAGTCACACTCAATTTCATATGTTATGTCTATACATTGTGTGGTTAAAATGCTAATATCTCTAAATTATTAATTAATGTTGGTTGTCAAACATTTATGACATATGACAAAACCATAGCCTAATAGGTTGGTCCACCTTGGCATTAACTCTTTCTTCTAGCTTAACAGCTATACCATCTTACCACCAAAAGTCCAAGACAGAACAGTAAAGGCCCGCGAAGTCTGTTGGTTTTTGTATGAATGATGATGCATGTACAGTGAAAGACTAAGCATCTATGAAGAAACACAAATTCGAAGCGGTTAAAATAAGGAAAAAAAAAACTCACCTTTTGAGTCAGGAAGAACCAAGACAACCTGCATCGTGACACTGTTTGGAGGAAGCTGCAAGCGAAGAGGATAAAGCTTTCCATTCAAAGGACTCTTATTACACACAATGATTCCCTCTAGCCCCGTCTCTTCCTCAAACTTACGAGTCAGTTCTTCAACTCCATTCCCCTTGAAATTCAAAGAATATCCCAGAATGCCTTCGTCAGGCACCTCTCCATTGTCTTCAGCAACATGGTAGTATATGGTTCTTCCCTCCACCTTCGGAGACGAGACAGCACTTGAATCATTCGACTGCAAACAAATCAAAACCAAACCAAACAAAACACAATCATCACCAAAACAACAAAAACCAAAAAGGCAAACAGGAAATGTTGTGAAGAAAATAGAGAAAATAGGAAATGAAAACTGAGAACATGATTTAATAACCAAATAGGCCAGCCTATTTGATTTCTGTTTTCATATTCTATCCTGATTTTCAGTTTTTAAATTGTTCTGTTATGTAAGTTTTTATGAAGGAAATGATAAAGCAATGAGTTTTCTAATTTTCTAGGTATCCATCACACAATTGAAAACACAATATAAAAAGAAAAAAAACTATTTACAAAACCAAGCATACCCTTGAGTGCCTTATATCTGTCTCTGTCTCGTCCAATTCTCAAATGAACTAAGAACATGTCTACATTTTTTAAGCTATGAATTTCCAGCAAATGAGAAAAATGTCCCTATACTTAGTTGACTTGAGAATGAGATGAAACTTGTTTCTTATACCATTTCTGGAGTTAATATTCACTTTTCTCCCTAAAATTAAGTCCATGAGTCATTTTAGTTCTTGAAATTCAAAATTTGACTAATTAGTCGTGAGTTTAGGATTTTGAATCATATTAGTCCTTGAAAACATATACTAATACGATTCACCATTACAAACTTACAAACTAATTAGTCAGATTTTAATCTTTAGGAAAAAGTGATTTGCATATACAATTTAAAGACCAAAATTAGCATTAATCTAGAAAAAATTGGTAAACTTTTTTTTCCCCCAATAACTACATACCTGCTGCCTTAAGAAGCTCCGAGTTTTGACGGGTGCAGTTGCAGGTGCATGTGAAGCTGGCGCCCTCACTTCAAACCTCTCATAACCATCATCCTCATGAGGCAACGGCGGAGCAGAAGGCTTCAAATCCTGAACAACAGGAGGAGGACGAGGAGAATGCTGAACATGAATCTCCACAACATCAACATCCCACAGCACCCAATCCTGCGTCGCAGTCCTATGCGGAATATCATGCGTCACGGTGTTCCTCCACGGCGGCACCCCACCGTTCCCTCTGAGGAAGTTCCCGTAACGCGTCTTCAGCTTCACGCGCCCACCGTCCTTGACCGGTTCCCACTCCACGGAAGAGTCCAGCCTCGAAGGCAGTGTCTGGAGCACCTTGTGTCCCGTCATGCCCAACAAGAAAGGGTGGCTCGAAGCCGTTAGGTACTTGCCGTAACAGCTCCTGAGGCGAATCAAGTTGTCGTATTCTGGGACGTACTCGACGAGCCAGCGCGCGCTCTTGGATGAGCCGCTACGGGCCTGCGTGACGGTTTCTTCGTCATCATCGGCGAGTAGGTACTTGTCGTGGTGGCTCCGGAGCCGCACCGCCTTCGCGTGGCGGAAGAAGTCCATCCCGTTCCTGAACTTGTTGGAGCTCGGTGTCTGCATGGAAAGTTAGCAAGTTTAAAACAAGACTAGAAGAGTTTGAGATGTGTAAAACGAATGAGTTGTGGAAGTGTGTAGCTTGAATAATTGGTGTTGGCGATGGGTATTTAACTATTTATATGAAAAGATCAAAAGGGACCACTTTCTTCTATGATTTGTAGTAGTGAGCACGTGTTTTTAGTCTTAGGTAAAAGTTTGTGCACACACATGGTGAAATTTTTGAGGAGAAGAGGTCAGAGGTGGCAACTGGGTCGGGACAACACGGTTTGCGCAGGCACGCGCGGGTTACCTGGCCAAAGCGGTTAATCTCGTCTCCTCTTTGATTCAATTCAAGTTCCGTGTGGTGCGACGCCATATCGGGAGACTAGGTACGTGTGCTATTTTCTAGAAAGAAAATTGACTTCATTTTTCTTCAAAATTTTTTATATAAGTTATTAAATTATATATAATAGGATAAACTATTCTAAATATTCTTGTTCAAATCAGGTGGAGTTGGGAAAGATAAAGTTCTCAACCTAAGCTAACATGACCTGACTAGCATCGAGTTGCTTTGAGTCAACTTTACAAGGTTGAAATTTTTGTTAAAAAAATACTAGGTATAGATTGATAAGCTAGATACTCGAACATACTGAATTTTATGATAAAAAAAAAACCAAATAAAGATATGTTTTGTGACCGTAAAAAAATTTATGAATAAAAATCATTCTTATAAAATTTATTTGACGTTGAATTACCATTGTGCTACTGGCAAAACTTAGAATATTTTCGGTTTCAATTGAGTTTGGTCTAAAGATTGAATTAGGTTTGTGGATGAAACTAAAAGTAAAAATTTATGCGATTCAACCCAACTCAGGCCAGTAGGATTATCGGTTAAACTTTTTAACCGAAACCAATAGCCCAATCCAACTCATACTTTTAATTAAAGTAACATTGGATAGCCATCATGAGAAAGCAAAAGGCAAGATAGAACAGCTGAGTCAGCTCAGTTCAATAAAGATTAGAAAACAGTCACTCACGAATGAATATTGGATATACTATGGTGGATCTACTGACTCATAAAGCCATTGCATAAAGACAAAAGCTACTTTAATATCCGCGTCTAAAATAAATATTCACTTTATAATCATTAGATGTGATAGATGTCTCCACTTATTCTTAATATCCATCCCATCTAATCGTTTGTTAGCATTTCTCTTGCATAAAACTCTGCGGTTTGTCGCTGCCTTGCCGTGTTTGACAATACCAAATAAATTAAGAGAGAGAGAGAGAATCAAAATGGCATCTAGAATAAGAAGGCATTAAATTAAGGCACCTTATGGTGACTTCCAGCCGCAAAAAGAAAATATGGGCAGCATAAAGAAAGTGACCACGAAATACCATCACAAGAAGGAATAGAAACAATACGTGAGGTATAAGAGATGAGGTATATGGACATTTGCATACCGACAGATGCCATTGGAAAAGCACGAAACAAACGTTTACATGAGATGTCTTACACTAATTGACAATCTTGTCAATAATTGATTTTGTTTCCTAGGAATAAAATATTCTAATCTTAAAAATACTCCATTTTTAATTCCCAAAATCATCCATATAAATGAAAGCGCTAATTTTATCCCATCTTCGTTTCTTTTTCATCCATTCGGCTGCTTCAAAGAACCAAACATTATGCATAAATTAATAACATATAAATACACATCTATATTTGGCTTAGAGTCTGATAAGCAAAGACAACGAATATTGTAGTTATACCCTCCTTTCTCCGCAAGAATATGCCATACTGCTTAAATGAACTCGCATGAAAATGTCTCTATGATGTTTCTTTTTCGGCCATAACTGTGTACAGCGTTACTCATAATGTTTTCATCTACCAATTGACCAGTTGAGGTTGACGTATAACTCCTAATAAGAATACGTAGCACATAGATATATTTCTATCTAATTAAGTGACTAGATTGCTCAGTTACGTTCAAGACTAGATATTAGACACTAATTGGAAATATGCAACAAATTGACCGTATATCAAGTCGTACTTTTCTTTTGTTAGATAATATTCGAATGTCATAAAAAGAGATTGAAGAAAGGGCCTATAATGTTTGATACACTTAGTTCTTATAATATTAAATATCAAAGTTAGTGCCACTGAAAATACGTAATTGGATGTGCGAACTCTCGGAGAGTATTACTACTCGTTTACTTTACTCTTCCACACTCAGGAACTAGTATAATTAGACATGAGAAATGATATATATATCCTCCTAATAAATCCTTCTAAATATTCTTCTAATTATTAAATGAAAAAATAATTTATTACTTTATAAGATTTCAAAACATTGACTATATCTAATTTTTATCTCATTTAGTACTTTTTGTTTTTAACACTTAGAAGGACTTAGAAGGATGTTTAGAAGGATTTGTAAGAGCTATAGCATTTCTCATTAGACAAATATGGACAACTTTTGTATTGCCAATCTTAAGTGGTGCATCTGTTTATTATTATGAGTGTGAAAACATTCGCGTGGGTGTGTGAATGCGGGATAACATTTTTCTTAGTGCTGAGGGGTTGGTGAAGGCATGAAGCAACATATATTGTCTGTCTCTCTCAAATCCAACTAAGTCGCAATCACTTGCTTAGCGTGGACTCCCACGTTGGAGTCTTAAAAACCCAAAGTTTTTTTTTTTTTTGGTAAGTATACCTAAGTATAAACCCAAAGCTTTTAAATACTTGCAATACAACTCACCCATTTCAAATATTTTATCATATTTAGATGAACAAAGTTTTCACTATGCTGGAACTACGAGAATTGCCACTCACAATCATCTCGCTTGACTTCAGTAACAGCAAATTGCAATTCTCTCCAAAGTATATGCAGGAATCACATATTGAGGGCACGTGTCTGTTAATTTTTATATATTTTATATTAAGATTAAGATGAAAATTAAAAAATAATGACAAAAGGGCTTAACATTAACTACTTTTAATTTTGATACATTAGCAGTGTGAAAATATTTTACACCATCATCTAATCAAAATATTTCATTTGGATAATTTTTTATGCAATAAGTGTAAAAGTCAACCATCATGACTTATGTAACAATACATGATTAGATCATTGTTTAAAACGTTTTCACACTGTCAATGTATAACAATTAAATCCAAAAATATTTATAATTTTTTTTAATAAAATGAATTCATTAACTTTTCTATATAGTTTTAAAATCTTTAAATGACGGTAGCCTATTTTTTCATATATAAAAAACCTTTCTTCAAATCAATAAATAGGAGATTAATTAATAATTGTCGTACGAAAATAATGTAGTCATACCCTATGAGATCATCCGCTTATAATTTTCAAATCAAATGGTAGCATAGATAGTAATAGTATTCTCCAAATTAGTCAAGCACTCTTTAAAGCCATATAATTTCCAATCAATCTTGCAAGAAATTGGAAAACCTCCGCGCATTGGAAAAACCATCCGTCAACAACAATAATAAATGAAGAACAATCAAAAGGGCATTAACCACAAATACACGCACCTGCCCCAGCTTCGAGCTCTGCCTCCCGGGCGGCGACTTTAGCAAGAAAACCGACATCGGCGACGGCGGGTCCGAACCGCCGGAAAGCTCACCGGAAAAAGCAAAAGACGACACAGGTGTAACCACCGATGACTCGTCCACCTCATCATCTTCGTCCTCCGGCAGCTCCACAGCCTCAACATCCCACAAAACCCAATCCTGCGAAGCAAAGCTAAAAATAAGTATTAAGAAAGGCAAGGAATTCCAAAATTGACCACTAGTATCGAAATCTTCAGCAAGCACAGTGATATCATATGAAATCAAAATCAAATTGAAGAACTAATACGTGACAAAAATCCAGGGTGGTTAGTATTTTTAAAAAAATTGATTAAATGAAAAAAAAAATCATGATAATAAGTTGCACAACATATCTCAACTCAAAATCTTAACAGAACTGGTCTGCCAACTTTTTGGTGTCTACCACTCAAACATCAAACAAGATAAATGATTTAACGTGAGAATGAGAGCGATAAAATTTGCGTGATATTAGAATATATGGTTACTCACGCTTGAAATCCCAACAAATGGGTCATCGTGGGTCACCGTGTTCCTCCACGGTGGGGTCCCTCCGTTTCCTCTGAGGTACTTCCCGCACCAACTACGGAGCCTAACCTGGAAACCGTCGCGAACCGGTTCCCAGTCGAACTTCCAGCTGAGGCTGACGTCGAAGTCAGCCTGGACCACCCGGTTTCCGGTCATGCCCAGAAGAAAAGGGTTGTCCGTCGCCGTGAGGTACCTACCGTGGCAGCTCTTCAGCCGAACGCGGTGGGAGTTGACGACGGGCTCAACAACCCATTTGGCCCTTCTGGTGTTGCCGTTTCGGCTCTGGTGGACTTTCTCGCCGTCGCCGTCGGCCACGAGGTACTTGTCTAGGTGGCTTCGCAGCTTGACGGCCTTGGCCTTCGCGAAGAACTCCATTAACGGTTGGTGGTGATACCGGAGACTATGGCTATATGGTGTCTGTGTGTGTATTTATATATTGTGTGGACACTGCCCCCGTTTGATGAGGCTCTAATTGGAGAGTGTGTTTGATTTATTTATTTATAAATATTGGAGATAATTAAGAGTGCTGTGGGGAGATGTGGAGGGAGTGAACGCGGTGTGAAATACAAGGGGCTGGGGTTGAAGCTGTGTGGAAGTTGGGGGGCAGTTTCTGGATTTTCAGTTCAGACAAGGGATGACGTAGTATATTAATAAATGTTTTATATATTTATTTGATATAGGACATCATACTTACTCAATTCTTATTTATTATTAAATATAATATAAATTATATTTAAATAAAATTTATATTTTATTTAATAATAAATAAAAAATAAATTAATACAGTATTTAATATTAAATTAGTACAAATAACATATCTTCTTATAAGAGGTTGTTGTGGTTGAATTTTGATGAAGGATAAGTACTAATCAATGTGGAAGGAGATGCATGGTCTTTACTATTGAAAAAATAATAATAAATGAAAACACCTAAAGAGAGATGATTCAAGTGAAACCAGGATTAATCATAATAGTTGGAAGAAAAAAAAGGTAAATATGAGCAGTATAATAATACATGCAAAATTGAAATTGAAATTCATTTAATGACACATGGTCATTTGAATTATTTTAAAAAATTTCATTACTTTATATTTTTAGTTCGACCATTTATATAAAATTTAGTGATTTAAATATATTCTTCTAACTCTTTACAATATTGCTTTAATTTAATTTTTGGTTTTACTTTTAAAATATTGATTTAAATATTAACCATTTC
Organism: Dalbergia cultrata; assembly: GCA_031216105.1. Classification (NCBI taxonomy): domain Eukaryota; kingdom Viridiplantae; phylum Streptophyta; class Magnoliopsida; order Fabales; family Fabaceae; genus Dalbergia; species Dalbergia cultrata. The sequence continues at coordinate 16,304,384 of CM062344.1, read as the reverse complement.
ATTTGTTTATGATAAGACACCCAAAAAAAAAAGAAGGGACTAGAAATCGTCTATCCAAATATTAATTATGACAATTGTCAATTGAATTTTAAAAAATTAAAAAATACATAATATATAAAAATAGTGTTATTTTAACTTATATTTTTTATATGATATTGTATTGATGGCTTAGTCATAGATCTCACTTAGTTTGGATCTCACACCCTATCTAATAATGCATATAAATAAACCAATACAATATCTTTCGAAGTACGAATCAAAAATAATATTTCTAACAAGCGACTATAAACTATGAAGTCTTTCCTAGTCACGTGAGATTGATGATATCGATAAAACTTTTAAAAAATAATTGGCATTAATGTAATCTTTCGATCATAGAAAGAAGTATCCAAACGATCTTTTATGTAAAATGTGATTAAGGGACTAAATGGGTATTATATTTTGCTGTTGACTTATCATGTTTACGAGAATTATACGGTTTTCCTATTACTGACGAACTAACATATATGTCAATTTTTCCAAAGATCAAACTGATACCACTCTTGTATTCTAGGTACTAAATTAATCACGTAAAAAAAAGAACTAAATTAATACTATTACTTATCTTTCGGAAATCAAATTGATAATATATAAATATCATTCCACTTTTCGAAAGACCAATTAATAATTAATTGGTTAAACTAAGAAAGTTATGACTCATAAATTTTATCGATTTATTCTTCAATTTAACTTTTAAGATATTGCTTTTAAAAACATCTTTAAATTTGTGTTTAAGCCTTAATTACGAAATTTATTACCTGAAATTAATAGTTAAAAATACATGATTTGAATAGATGCATATCCATATGGGACGACTCAACTCACGAGGATTTAAATGATGTGACAGATCTATAAAAAATTTTTAAACGATGCCTATGTACAAGTATCTAATTGATCATAAGAATTATTATGGGATCAAATTATTGAAAAAAAAAAACTGTATACATGTATCTCTTTCCGAACACATCAATGCATAATAATAATATCATAATACTAAAAAAATAAAAAGAAAAAAAAAGTTAAAGCAATGATATGATGCGTACTTTTCTCTCCGCAATGAAAAGGCTAATGAAAAGGTTAATCATGTTCGGCCTTAACTTGTTAATCTGAGTTTCTTAATTAGTGGGCCATATTTGAATTATGACCGCAGAGAAGATGGGAAGGAAGCCCCCATCTTGCGGTTGATTAAGAAGAGTACTAGAACAGAAAATTTATGTTGACGGAGAAGTTTCCAGGTAACACAATTGTTTGAGACAATAGAAAAATTATATTATTGCGTGTTGAAAGTGAAAGTTTTTTTTTTTTGTGGTTTTCTTTTTTTCAAGTTTTGGGTCTGGAAAGTGAAAGTTTGAAAAGAAAACTTGTAGAGAAGGCGAAGGGTGATTTGGATTTGGAATACGGAAATTTGAATGGTTCCAAGCCATCCAATCTGCGCCACGAAGGACCAAGTGGAGCAGCTTTTATTCAGGGCAGTGGCTTTTTGTCTAATGGTTTTATTAGTTGGTTGCACTCAAAGGATATTTAGGTTGAGGTAAGGTAAACATAGCCCGAGTAAAAGTTTTATATGTGAATTTTATGTATTTACTAGTGCATTGATAGCTACTCATGTGCCTGTCATATTTCTTATTTTCAATATAAAATTTATCATAATATTATTATTTTTAGAAAAAGATAAACTAAAATTACGAGAAAGCATACAAAAATGTTAGTGGAAAAAAATGTAGTAATGAATAGGGCAATTATCGGTAATTTGAAAGTGGAGTGAATGTTACTAAAAAGGTTTTTTTATAATTTTATTTATATTTTTGCTTATAAAATATATTAATTGACTTAAAAAATTAATTTAATATATTGAGGAGACACGAAAAGTAATTATGGAGGGAAATTCTCTTTATGTATCATTCATAGATCTTTTACTTCTATTTTTATTTCCCCACTAAATATAAAATGAAAAGGAGAGATTTTAATTCGATTAATTTTAATACAATAATAACATAAATTATTCAATTACATGTTTTTATTTATAAAACTTCAGACAATGAGGACTCGAGGCCCTCCAAAAGAAAAGGAGCAGTTCAAGTTCAAGATAGCAACGACTAAATAAAACAGTCCTATCACACAAACAAGACCTCCCTATGGATCTCTTTAATGTACAAGAAAAATTAGGCATATACATACCACACATTAATTATATAAAGATGGAGAATTAAATTTAAGAGTTGTATAAAAAGTATACTGTTATCAAATTTCAACACATTTACATTAACCCATCTGGTATTAAATTTCGATTATGATTGCATGAACTTAATTCTTGTGGATCTTTCAAAATAATAAGCAGTATGAGTGAAATTAAAAACTAGTCCTTGATGATGAGGTAAAAGAACTTCTACTAAATTGACTCGTGCATCTCGTGTGATTATAACAAGTGGGGTTTGACATCCTTTATTACGCCGTGCCTTACAAGGGGACTTGATCTTGACTAATTAGTATATGTGCCTAGTCCTCCATCAATGAGGATAGAAACTTTTAATTGTATTTTGGATATTGTTTTATTAACGGAACATATCAGAACCGGTAAAAAAGATTAACAAAAAAGAGAGTTAAGTTTCTATTTATTTAGAAGATTAAAAACAGAATAGAGTGAAAATTTATAAATTATATTTGAAAGTTATATTATAAAAGAATGAGTTAGAATATTTATATTTATTAACTTCTTAGACCTTCATTCTCCCACAAATTATAATTGGCTTTCAAGAAAGAAAGAGGAGGAATCATTCTCTTGAGTTCCCTTCTCTTTTTACCTATCATAAAATATATAATCAAACAAGAGAAGAAATTTATTTCCCCATCATTCCTCTTCTGTCCCCAGTATCACATGCCATCCAAACACGCTAATAAAGTCACATATCAACTTATAATTACAATAAACAAAAATTATTTCTACAAGCTATCATGTGTCTGTCAACCTATAACTGAATGGATTACCTCTCAACAATGCCGCATGGTAACTCCTAATTAAAATTGAAAAAAAAAATTATGATGAAAGCTCTCATCTATATTTATTAGGTATAACTAAGTAAATGGATTACCTCTAATTATAAGTTTGGTGTGAGGATAAAAATATGGAAGAAAATTTCATAAATAAGTTTAGTTGCAAAAATTATAAATGAAACCCATATAAAGTGTTCATCCTCATTTCTACCTCCGCACCAAAATACTCTAAGTGAAAAATTGATTTCCAGTAAGAGCTCTCACTATCTATTATCTAGTATCCATAGACTATACATGAAATGACGACCTTTAAGTGTCATATAGTAACTTCTAACTACAATTAAACAAAAATTGTTTTCGTTAAAAGCAATGCAAATGCCAGTGATTCCTTACCCTTCTAAACAATAAAAAAAAATGTCTTCGTTCTAAAACATTGTTAGGTGCTATAACAACAAAATAAAATATTTATTCTATTTTATTCATTAATTGACATATTAATTTTAATTTATAAATTATCATTATCTCTCATTTTTTTCATTATTTTTAATGCAGTGAATGAAATATCAATAAATAAATGACATAGAGCACATATCTTATTTTATTTTGAGAGCACCCAAGAATGATTGTACAATTGAGTGCACGGCATTATTGAAACCCTTGTACAAGTTGCACGTTGACCAACGTTCTATGGCAATATCAAGGCAGCAGTAGCCCACGGTAAATGCAGGTAGGAGCTGGCGCAGTTAATGCAAGTGTAGTTAGATTGAAGTTCAGAAAATAATTTAATAAATTTGACCTCTCAAAAAATTCTATCAATAGAACCCTGGTTTTCATACGTTCAGTCTAACATAGCTTTAAGGCATGAAAGCTAGTGCCCATCCCAACTGCATGTGGAAACGTGGACTATTCATTGCAATATCAACATCAAATAACTTCTAGAATTTAAAGCAAATGGGCCCTCAAAATTAAAAGGAATCTCTTTGTAAGACCAGGGACAACGGTCGCTAGCTGTTCAACTTGCATTGTCTTGTACGTTGCAAGAAAATCGAACGAAGGCAAAGTTCCAATGCATAAAACGACATGAAAATGTCCATGTGAATGCGAAGATTAGTAAAAGTTGGACCCTTCTTTTTCCTCTTTGGCCTATGTGCACTTGGCATCTTCAGAAGAATGAAGTATGGTAATTGGCAAGGAAAACATCCTGATGCCACTCCTGGAATAAATTTAATAGTGTGCTAAGGTCTCCAAATCTTGTCCCATACAAAAGGCGATTTTTTTTCTTCTTATTTTTTGGTATAGGTTGCTACATTGGTGTAATTAATCTCCGGCCAACCAATTTCATGTGTAAAAGTAATCAAATGTGGCATACGCCTAGCACAAGTAAGAGATACATAGATGATTAGTAGGAATAATTGCAACACTTTTTGTCGAAAGCAAACAAATGGTTGTTACTCTGGATTTGAACAAAAGGGAGGGTTTTCTTCCGTGGTCGTCGATTTTGGAGGATTAAACCCGTACAATTCTTTGACAGATGAACAGAATATGGAGTGGCGGAAGATGAATAAAAAAATTAGAGCAGACAAATATATAAAGTGATGATATATCTTTATAGCCATCAATTGTTTTGATTGAAAATTCCACTAATAATCATATGAGTTTTAGTTTACACAACATTCAATGACTATTAAATATATGCAAAAAAAATTTAAATTAAGATATTTTTTATACACACAAAGAAAAATTTATCACTTCTCAACAAACAAATCAATAAAATCAATCTTAAAAAGCTAATATGCAGACTAAGTGTCTTGATGACCACATAATGAACGCAAAAAAGAAAAATTTAGTGAGTTTTTTCCCCTCATAAATTAGAGAACAAAACATTCTTGAACTTATTACATAGAGTTTAATTTCTATGCACAACAATATTATCTAATCACGTATTATCATATTAGTAAAAGTAGTTAAGTCTCACACCCACTATTTAAAAAGTAATGCAAATGAGGTAATTCAATTTAATGACAGTGTAAAAAAGTTTTACACTATCAATGTATACAAATTAAACTCAATTACATATTAGTGCATTTTTTCTCTTATATATAACATGACATATTAAAATCAAGTTAGTAATTTAAAGTAATTTTTATACTATTGAATAACTTCTTGTTAATGAAGGCTTTTACAAAACCAATCATTGGATTAGAAGTTCCTATCCTATCATATAGATCATATCTATAAATTTTTTAATTAATTTAAAATCGTTTGGTATAATTTCTATGTACATCAAAATCAATGCAATATATTTGTTTAAAATGAATAAAAATAAGAGATTCATAATTATATTCTTATCAATTTTATGAAATTTGCCACAAATAATCTTTATAGAAGGTCATTGTAATTCAATGGTCAAATAGATAAAAAAAATTTATTTATTAAAAGTTATTCATGGTGTAACAGTGAAAGTTATATTAGCATAATTTATTCTTAATTCACATATATGCATATTATTTTAAAAATTGGTTTTTTTTTTTTTTGGGAGGGTGCCTCTACCTCAACTAAGTTCCACTTCTAAGTATATGGGGAATAATTATCAATTTACTGGGAATTTTCAATCTACATCGAGGATTAAAAAATATTCTCTCTTTAACTTATGATCATTCTCCTTCTACCTTTTGTATCATATAATTGGTCGGGTGGGGATTTATGTATAAAATTTGAGGAATTTTTAGTTTAAGATAAGAGAATTTTTTTGGCTAAAAAACAAAAGTATGTATTCAAGTACATGCTTGAATACAAATTTAGTTATTAAATTCTCATTATATAATTATAATTTACCAACAAATTTAACATCTATCCCCATTTCAAAACAGACCATATATTCAAATACATATTGAAGTATATTTGATAAGTATTACATAAATAGATCACAATTAGCTATTCAAGGTAACGAAACGGATTCCAACGGTTTGTGTTTGGACAGTGTTTCAATTTTATTTGGATTTGTGCCAAGTGTTGTGAACCGCAACCTCGTGGTCTTGAAAGATATGTCCTTGAAGGAATATTCATAACCATTAGGAACCAAAGGCCATGTGGTAATTGTGATGTGGTTTTTATCAGTGTTGTTTCAAAAGATTAAGATGCTTTGTGCATTGGTTGTGCCTACTGCCTAGTGCTGTGTTTTTACAGCAATTATAAATATCCCTTGTACCAAACAATTACCACACTTTTATTCTATGTAATGTGGGAGTTTGAGTGTTCTTAAATTTTAACATCACGTGAGGAAGGTTTCATTTAGGGATGAAAATGGGTATCCATGGAGCAAGGACATGCTTCTTGTAACATCTCATGCTGTTTTACGGATTGACGACTATTTTCACAAACCAATGCGGGTTTCAACATGTTTGTCCTCACTCACACGCTTCCTAGTAAAACTTCCTAGGAGGTCACTCATTCCAAAATTTCTCCAAGTCAAGCACGTTTAGCCATAGAGTTCTTTAGTCATGGGATATCGAGGAGCTCTTGCCTAGCAATCCTTGATCTAGAAGATGAGGCAGCCAACTTAGCGGAGAGTTTGTCCAAAAGAGGAAGAAGATCTGCAGGGTATGTGGCTGGCACAATCCTATTCCACCACAATACAAACTCGGGAGTGGGCCTAAGGCAAACTACAAACAACTCGAACTTGAATTGATCTGCGTAATGGCAATTGAGATCCTTAATTTCCTTAACAGATGTATGAAGAAAGGTGGCCACAATTCATCCCAATACACCTTCGAATGAAACAACATGGAAACCCCTTGAACAAAATGCAATTGAATAGTGAAGAGGTTGGCATAATAAGGCTCTACAAAAATCTTATTGTACCTCGAAGTGGGATCCACACCATTCAGGAGATCTCTAGTAGTGACCACGTACATTAGCCCAATGAGGATCTATGGCAATTAATCCTTCAGCGGAAGCTTGGAGTAGATTTGTGTGCACCTAGTTGCCGCAAGCTCATGGTACATGAATGGGCATGCGTCTATGAAGGTTCATTGCTTTATTCTAAGTAGCTGTTCCATAATTTGTGTCACGACCCTTCTTGGGCACGTGACCAACACGTGAGAAACCCCGTTCCCACATAAGCCTTATGACCTGTATCGTCTCTACACGTAGATTTGAATTAAGAAAATCCATAAAATAAGTTCTTAATTTCCTATATAAATTCATACGCTTATAAAACCATGTTCAAAAATCCAAAACATATCTTAGTTTCTACCAAAGATAATGTACAATATTGCTAAATAGGCATACAGTCCATTTACATATAAAGTGTTTATGAAAGTAAAATTCATACAATGCAAATAGTATATGAAAATACAAGACTATGCAAAATGTGGTCATGCCCTACGGTCCGAGGTCCTGCCTGCACTACACTGGAGCACATCTAGAGCAAAATGTCAGACACCTCACGTAACGGGCTCAGTAACGAAAATCTAGCACTGCTGGGAGGAAGATGGTATAGAAGTACCCTCAGTAGTTGCAGTATCTGTAAAAATAGAAAAGGAACAGAGGGGTGAGTTTTGTAACTAAAACTCAGTGAGTGAGCCCTCATCTGGAACCCCTCTTCATGGGACACCAAAGAAGGTACACAACACCAAAATAATAGCAATAACAGTACTAGTATCAAAGCATTTCATAATTATAATCAAGGTTTCAAATCTTGGTTTTCTATAACCTGACCTAACAGTAGTCTAGTAGAGAAACAATAATCTCTGCTCTAAATATAAAGGTCTAGTCATATCCAGGCATTACGTATCGCCGTCCCCAGAATGACAGTAAATCTCTGTACATAAACTCTGAATATCTCTGGTCACATTTGGGCGTTACGTATCGCTGTCCCCACTGTGACAATGAATTCTCTGTTATATCTGGCCTAGGCTACTTGGTACCAAAGTTAACGGATTAACCACCGTTAAAGTACAGTCTATTTCTCTATAATTACTACCAGCTCAGCTAAAAACCTCATTCTCTTCTCTATCATTTTTAAAGTCCTTTATCCTAGGGTTCAAAATCTCTTTTATATAACAGTATACAATATCAAAACTATATAATTATAAAACCAGCTCTAAATGATTAAATTTGCAATACAACTGTATGAAAACTCACCATTAACAATAGGTGTCCCATGGTTTTCAAGAAAACACATTCGTTTATTAAACCAATAGTTCATAACACAATATTCCACAGAAAGCTCAGCAGTTCACGAAATAAATTCTAAAATCATATATACTCTCATGTTTTAGGTGAAAATACATACAATGATTAAAGTAGAAGCTACAGATGTGAACCCACTCACTTGGAATGGCAGCAGACACAGGAATGACACCAACAGAATTGTGGGGAGTGAGAACAACACTAGTATCTATCAATAAAGTAATAGAATTCTAGATTAACGGCTAAAACCTCTATATAACTCAAATATATTCCTAACATGTTGCAAGAAATATACCTCCTTGAGAAGTAGGAAAACTTTATGCTAACCCTCCAAAAACCAAGAAAAATGGAGAGAATAGAGAAGAAATCACTAGAATAACATACCTTAAAGCCTTAGAAGTGAAGTATTAAAGTTGATTTTAAGAGAAAATGGAAGAAATGGAGTTAGGAGTGAATTTTTGGGAGAGAGAACTGAGTTCTTCGAGTTTGGGGGGGGGGGGGTGTGTGTTTGTGGAATGAAGCTTCTGGACCTCAAAATGGGATATTTAACGCTTTAATAACTGCCTGGGTAGTCATAAGGTCATTATGACCGCCTAGGCGGTTTCCAGGGAAGTTCCTACATCGACTTATTTTCTGATGACTGCCTAGGCAGTCTCCTTTTTTTTTTTTTTTTTTTAGTCCTAGGATATTACAATTTGGTAGGCTATTTTTGTGGGAATAGGTACATCCTTGGATCGGTTAGTAGCAGTAGACACTATAGGGCAGGAATGGTGGTTGCTCTACTATCACGAAAGAAATTGCGGAAATATTCATTCACCCACAGATAAAGGAACTAGAGTGGGCAATGAGAGCCCTTTTTAAGGAGGATGTCTTAAGTCAATTGATCCAGAGGTTCATCCATTTGTAAAACCAAAAAGGGAACAGAGCAGCCAAGTTCAATGGTCTACCAGAAATGATAGTCGCGACATAGTAGTTATATGAGTTAACTAGCTAAAGGAAGCTAGTGCTAAGAAGAAATTTGCACATCTAGAAAAGGAGAAAGGCATAATGCTTAGTATCATAAACAGGGCCAATCATATGGTTATGTTGGGAAAGAAAAACATGGTAAAGAGCATTATTCCTATTAACTGGCCAACCTCAACTAGAAAAAAAGACGTTGGAAGCTTATCCCCTGTCATAGAAAGACTCAAAATAGCAGCCACATCATATAGGGTGGGAGTGAAGATGCCAAAAGAGAAGATGAAAGCATTGATAGAGATGTTCCAAAAGCCCAAAAAGGTTATCAAGAGATCCTAGTTTAAGAAAAACTCTTGTTTGGAAAACATGATCATATCATATATACTCCATGTGTTTCCAAAGATGGCATTTTTGCTCTTCAACTCAATCAAGCTAGTTAGTGTGGGCTACATTAGGGCGAGGCTAGCCTTGAATCTTAGGGGGATGTTTGGGGATGGAAAACCAAGAAGAGCAACTGAGGAGTTCAAACGTAACGGGTATGATGTAGGTCTCTACTAGGGTTTTAAAAAGAGAAGATTCATATACGACATGACCTAGCATATCATTAGCACCTTCATTTCCATAGGGGGATCAAAATGACTGCCATGTAGTCTTTCTCAATAGAGAAAGAACAATAATTGTGTCAGAATCTTCATTCTAGTGTGATGAGCTAAAAGATAATGAAGAACATAATCATATCTACGTGGAGAAGAATTTGGGTTTTGAGAATTGAAACCTTGAGAGGAAGACATGGTGAAGATAGATGAGGAAAACGAGTAAGAAAGGGAAGGAGTTTAAAGAACAAGGGAAATCAAAACATAAATTTGAAGAAGCAAGATTGTTGCAAAGAATCACGTGAAGAGGTTAAAGAAGAAGAAAAGTGTAACGGCTAGGAAAGCCTTTAACTTAAGCATTTATTAATTCGTCATAGCTCATAATGGCTACTGAGTTGAGAGGCGTATGAGACATATGTTGGACACCTAAAATTATTAGGCCAATTAGTGTAAGCCCAAATAGGAAAGCTAGAGGCTGTCGCTACTGAACAAAGGATTAGGCTTAGTGGAAAAAGCTAAGGCCCAAGTAAAGGAAAACAATAATTGAAGAATGGGCTTGCACGATTTAAGGAACTATTGGTCCAACAAGAAAAGGTGATGCTAAGTGAAACATGTGTAAAGACATAAGTAGTGGTTGTTGAAAAGTAGGATCAAATATAATTATACATAAAATGTAGCCAAGGAACTACAAATAAGATATCTTTTGTGTGAATGGGACATGCTATAAGTCTCCAAGCAATTAGCTATTTATTTACATTTTCTTTCAATCTTTTATTCCATTGGTCTTTCACATTAATATAAGTTACTTTTATTTTCATATTCACTTCTCTTAATCTGATTTTTGTCCAAAATCTTGGTATAGTGATTTGGAGAATCTATGAGTTAAAGTTTTAATCTCTAGCTTTAGCACAAATTGTCTTATTTTATGAGATTTCTCATGTGTTTAAGTTAATTGGATCAAATCAATCTTAGTCGATTCAACTTGGATCAAACAGATGCCAAACAAGACGTAAGTGATCAAATGCATTTTAAATTCAAGCACTGAAAATTTGCAGTGTTATTGTCGAAATAAAAAAATTGAGGGTTTTAATTTTCACATAATACAGAATAAACTCTAGAGTTTAAGAATACCAGTCTTCATTCACATAACTAGTTGAAAGTTTAGCAGAGGAAGCGAATATATGCACATAAAATAACCTTTTGTATTCTACATTTCATTTCATACAATGATACTGGTTTCAGCTTATTGAGATTCATATAAAGTGCACAATTAACTTCGGGGTTTAAAACTAAGTTTGTAATCGTAGAATCGTGCTGCTGTTTGAGCTTTGAAATCTAGCAGTATCATTATGAGATTTGAAACTGAACAAAATTCTTCCAATTATCTACGTCATAATTCCACTATTGGACCATAATTAAAGTGGAAGGCCCCCAACCTGATAGGTCGCCTCCCAAATGATGTCGTCCCAGGAAAATCAGGCCCAAACCCAGAAAACAATTTTTTTTTAATTATTACAAAAAAAAGTATTTGGATAGTGTTATTACACTAACATTTGTTTATTATATTCGCCACTTTTAGATCTGCAAGCATCAACATTTTTTCATGTAAGTTTATATCTCTTTTCTCCATAGCAGTTATTCACATAACATTTCGAAAATTAAAAAAAAAATTGGAAAATTCTAGTTACGGAGGAAAAAAAATTCAAGAACACAAAAAGGAAAGAAAACATAAAGATGCCATCAGTGCGCGCTCTTAACAAAGAAAAATTTTAGTAAAACACTGCCGGAAGTGCAATCTAATAATACAAGAAACAATTCTGAGTATTAAACGTACAATGTTATTTTTATAGAGTTACTCTTATGATTGAAGTAACTCTTTTAAACCACATAGTATCACACAATCTATTTTAAGAACAAAATCCGTGTTATGTAATGTATACAATATCTATTTCTAAATCAGTAAATCACAAACACACACACATATAAGGGTAAATCACAATCTATGTAATATTCATATATTCATTTAAAAAAACCAAGTAATTCACTACTCTTTCCCTCACAATAAATCACTTCTCATATATATATATATATATATATATATATATATATATATTCTATTTATCGTGCATACTTATATTGAATGGAAGATTTTTTAGTAACTAATATAGTTTAATTTGATACGCTAGCAGTGTGAAAGAGTTTCACACCACATCCGATCAAACATTTCATTTTTCATGACTTTTTAAATTATGGAGTGAAAAATAATCATATTTACTGATATGTTATTACATAATTAGATAACTGTGTAAATTTTTTTTATATTGATCGATGTATTCTAATTAAATCCTAAATAATATATGTGTATTTCTTAAATGCTTGATTCTTAGATTGTAAAGATAAATTTATTAATCGATAATTAATATACTATCTGGTAGACATTGTATCGCAATAAATGGATAATTAGATACTATAAACTGAATTCTCGTATGTGAACATCAAAACCGATTCTACAAAATTTTAGTGATATTTGGTTTTGAGAATCAACTATTATCTCTATAATTAATTTTGAGAGAAGTAAAAATATATTACTTTATAACAAAATCACTTTAAAAATAATTATCAAACATAAACCATTTTATTTTAAAATTAATTTTAACATAATCAATTCTATACTAACACAACCAAAACATTACGTAACATTTCCTTTTTTAAAAAGAAATATGCTTTTGACCCTAACATAGTAGCATTTTGACGTAGCCAACTTATTTTTGTTATAAGAAAACAACAAAATACAAAGTGTTTTGAAGATGAAAATAAAAAGGAAAAAAGAAAAATTAGAAAAACAACAAAAGGACACGAATTTCGGCAGCCAACAGGCAGGCCCCACAAGTGGCGCGCCCAAGCTTCGTCCGCTACTGCCCCTGCCTCTTTTGAGAATTTTGTTTGACTTGGTGCCTAAACACAATTTTTGAGAGTTGATGCAACTTATACAATCGTATTGACCGAAATACCCTCAATAGAATAGTAGCAAGGGAAATGAGAGTCATCATTGGACAGATTTCTCTACTCGGAATCTGTTAGAAACACTCCAAGTTCATGAGGCCCAGATACATGAAAAAGGAAAGAGTGAAGAATCCAATGAAGAGTGATTGGCAATGAAGCTAGTAATGTCCAAACAGCATAATCAGCACAACAAAATCACAGGCAGTACAACGATCACACCTTATATTACATAGCTGTGGCAGTGTGGCACCAAAATCATAATCATCTTGCTTAGAAACTGCTGTGGCAATATTGAGTGCACATTAAAACAACACAGACATCATACTTAATATGCCATCGAGAACATTAATTTGGGGCAGAGTGGAATTTCTACAGTGATGCGGTGGATGAAAGTCGTATCTCTAGCAATTCAATTCACTAAAGAACACAGCTACAGTGGAAGCAGAAAGGCCTATGCCACATGTTAGAAAATCTTAATATATGTAAAGAATGAAAGGTTTGAATTATGGGAAAATAATTTAGGCCTTGTGGGAATCCAATGATTGCTCTCAAGCATATAAGAGATGATGAATATGTGACATCAACATCTAGACATCATCAACTTTTTAACTTGATTTTGCAGTAGTAACATCTCCAGAGTTTTCTGTTGCATCCACATAAATCACCTTGAGATGAAACAGTTGGCACACAATAGTTTCCAAGTTTAGAGGTACAAAATGCAAACCAAAGATCAATATAATGGTTTGCAAAGTGGATCTAAAGCCACGTAAATTAACCATATCCCAGTGGTTTAAGGGATGAAGAATTTCCAAGATTCTGTGGTATCATATTTCTAGACTAATTATAAAATCAAAAAAATATAAAGAAGCAACCTCTATTTTATTCCTTAAAACATCCACACTCCTACTCGCTTTAAATTAGCAGGAGACCAAATAATGAGGAGTGAGAACTGAGGAATGCACCAAGTTTGTGTAATATGGGTCTGAGGGCTTCAAAAATTGCAACAAAAAAAACCGGTTTACTAGCAAGGGCATTTCGGTGAACACAATTGGGAAACTAGCCCTTTGGTGTTCTAATATAAAATAGCTAATATAAGTGGCCCCAACTCTAATATACTTATGTTACCAGCTCCTTTGCACAAATCTTCCAAGACTATATTTGTCTTCACCTCCACTGCTACACGTGACCCTCTAGTCTCATCTTTTCCCCTCCTCTAAATCTCTAACCCCAAGAACCAACACTCTCCCGCAGTATCCTCCTCTCTTTCCTCCCCTAGTGAGAACATCAAAACCAGATCTCAATCTCAATCTCACCAAACTCTTCTTCCCTAAACCCCTTCTTCTCATCTCAGTTCTCACCATTGATGACTCACCCACCCACTTCCTCTCACCCCCACCCATGTCTCCCCAAGCACCCAACTCCTCTACCTTAGCCACACCCTGGACCAAAACCACCCTCCCCTTCACATTTTCCTTCTTGCTTCTAGTCCCACCACTCTTCTTCTTCACATCCACATATGCACACACATGCTCATCTAACTCCAACACCACCACAACATACCCTTGTCCACCATTCCCTTCCAATCCACCTTTCCCATTCTCCTCTTCCCCAGGTTGTGGCCACCCTTCCTTCCAATTAAAGTGCTCCACTCCCTACTCCCTCATCTCTATCAACAACATCTCCTTCTCCATCCTCAGTTACAAGCCCAACACTTCCTCCATTCTCCTCTCTCCTCACAACCCCATCGCCACCACACAACAAGATAACAAAACCTGCCCATCAAGCCACTTCCTTTCCATTCCACACCAATCCATCAACCTCTCAGGCTCCCCATTCAAGGTCTCAGACGCCACCTGCTCCCGCTTCAACTTCCTCAAACCGTGTGCCCCTCCAGCGCTTCCGAACTGCAGCCACTGCCCCTGGGAATGCAAACTCATCAAGAAACCAACCCACCTCCTCCTCAACGACTGCGGATCCACGCACTACTCTTCCTCGGACTCCGAACCCAGCTGCCAAAACGACATCTTGGGATACCTAGACGACATGCTTTCTTCACATGGGATCGAAGTTGAATGGGACGAAGCACAAGACCCTTACTTCTCGAGCTGCAAACAATGCCGCAACAACGACAGGGGATTCTGCGGATTCAACTCATCGGACTCTAACAAGAGCTTCATCTGTTTCCACTCTGAGTCAACAATCTCACCGCCATGGATTAGCAAGGTGAAACTGAACGCTAACAAAACGACAGCGTTGACCGTTGCGGCGGCGTTGACCTCGCTGTTAGTCCTTGTTTCTATTGCCACTTTCGTTGTCCGAAGGAGAAGCGGCGTTCTGAAGAGACCGCCGTCGTCGTCGGAAGATCCGACGGCCGTGTTCCTCCGCAACAACCGGAGTGTCCTCCCACCGGTGTTCACCTACGAGGAGCTTGAGTCCTCAACCAACAGCTTCGACCAGAAGCGCAAGATCGGCGACGGCGGGTTCGGCTCCGTGTACCTCGGCCAGCTCCGCGACGGAAGGCTCGTGGCGGTGAAGCACCTCCACCACCACCACTCCGCCGCCGCCGAGAAAGCGTTCTCCACGAAATCCTTCTGCAACGAGATCCTCATCCTCTCTTCGATGAACCACCCGAACCTCGTGAAGCTCCACGGTTACTGCAGCGACCCGAAAGGTTTGCTCTTAGTGTACGACTATGTCACCAACGGCACCCTCGCCGACCACCTTCATAACCGCAAGAACAGGAAAGCACCGCTGAAGTGGCAGGTAAGTGAAGATAAGATTTCGTCTGGTAATAACATTACCACTAATTAGCTTTGTAAATCGTAATTAGTTTGTGTTATGACGCTAGATTTTATCTTTTGGTACAGGTGAGACTGGAAATCGCGCTGCAAATTGCGATGGCGATGGAGTACCTTCACTATTCGGTGGTGCCGCCAGTGGTGCACAGGGACATAACTAGTTCGAATATCTTCGTGGAGAAGGATATGAGGGTTAAGGTTGGGGATTTCGGGCTGTCGAGGCTTTTGGTGTTGCAGGACAAAACGGCGTCGTCGAGCTCAACCGGGAACGGGTGCGTGTGGACGGGGCCGCAGGGGACGCCAGGGTATTTAGACCCGGACTACCACCGGTCGTTCCGGTTAACCGAGAAGAGCGACGTGTACAGCTTCGGTGTGGTGCTTTTAGAACTGATTTCAGGGCTTAGGGCGGTGGACCAGAGGAGGGACAAGAGGGAGATGGCGCTGGCCGACATGGTAGTTTCGAGGATCCAGATGGGGCAGTTGAGCCAGGTGGTGGATCCCGTTTTGGCGGCGGAGGAGGGGGCGGTGGAAGACGCCGTCGCTGCCGTGGCGGAGCTGGCGTTCCGGTGCGTCGCGGCGGAGAAGGACGATCGCCCGGATTCGAAGGAGGTTGTGCAGGAGCTCAGGAGGGTGAGGAACCGTGCTGACGTGGCAAAGGAGTGAGTGCGGTTTTTGTGTGTGGTGGGACTTGTGTGCACATGTGGATGTTTGACTGTGGGAGCTTACTTTTGTCGGAAGGTGAAGTTGGTCCCACACCGGAAACCAAAGGCCCAAGTAAGAACCGTGGTTGTGATTTTTTCTTCTTCTTTTTTTTTGAATTGTTGCCACCTTGGACTTGGACTCACAAGTCACACGCACGAGGGTCTTGTTTGTCACTTTGTTGTGTTCTAGTGAAGATCTATTGTTTGTGTTAACGTATGGGGGAAAAAATGTCAGTGACTCCGTACCGGTACGGGTTGGTTTTTGTTGATGGTACTTGGAAGGGTGAGTGACCAGTTCACTTCCTTTTTAGGCTTATCTTACATCAGATAGTTTTACGGTAAATATACTTACTATCCTATAATGTAACTCTCTAGGCTCTAGCAATGTAGATTAATCTTGTTTCTTTGAATCATAGAATGATAAGTTTCCTTTCCTGTTATGTATTTAGAATGAAACAATGATCTTATGTACAAGTTTTATTCATTTTGGACCTCACCTGTGTGTATGGTAAATGGGATTATGGAGTCCACACTAGGGAAAATTTTGCTTCCCTGTTGAAGAGTTGGATTGGTAGGGCATTGTCATAGAGATTAGTTTGGCAAAGTTTTATTGAAAGGGTTGTTACTTGTTGCTGTTGGAATACTTGCAGGAAATTGAGATGGAGTTTCTACATTGGTCGGTGTTAAGCCTAAAAGTCTTCTTACTAAAAAGCTTCACGTTAACCAGAATTGACCTCCTCTCCGCATCTTCTCCGTGATTAGCGGTTTGAAGTTAGACAGCTGAACTTGAACGCCACGTGTCCCGCTTTCGTTCTCACCAGTTTCCCTCCAACTTAAGTCAAGCAAAATCAATGTGAAATTTCGTGAAAGCGTCATAACATAAATCATTCATGAATTAACATGATTGATTTATGCATTTGTTTCTTTAATGTACTATGGCCCCTTTGCACCCCAACAAACATGTTTTCCTGGTCATGAGATACATTGCGTGTTTACACCGACAAAGAACTTTAGCATCAGTAATTACATGCACGGTCAGGAAGTAAAAGTGGAAATGATTTGATTCTTCGTTGCTCCCTTAGTTGAAATAAGCACCCTCCAAAGCCTTGGCCTTCTCGTTTGCAAGTGCAGCTTCTGGCCTGTTGGCTAGTTTGTATGCCCTCTCCTGAAAAATTGAAACAAAATGCAAAAATTGCAAGAGATCAGATCCGCTAGAGAAGATTATTGGCATTATTCTCACAAACCATAAACAAAAGGATCAAGAGAAATTTTTAGGGCCGGTTTGGTTTGCTGTTTTCAATTTCCAGTCTTTCTTCACAAAAATTGAAAACTGAAAACTAAAAACAGAAAACAGCAAACCAAATAGGCCTTTAGCTGCTTGCGAGCAAGAAATAGCTTACTACGCATAACTAAATCTTGATAATTTAAGAGACAACAGTGTCCCACATTTTCTTGTGTGTTAAAATAAGGAATGGATGTGAATAAAGGACTTTTTCTTGCTTCAGGAGCAGCTATGAATTTCTTAAAAGATCAAGAACAAGGCTAAAGGTACCAGCATTCGCCACAAGAAAGGGATGCCTTCTCTCTTCTTGATTCGCTTCTCAATCACATCAATTGCTGTGTAAAATTTTGATAAGGAGTTAAAATGGGTGATAGGTTTGAACACTAGATGAGAGAGTTTTCGATTTTACCCTTGGTTGCTTCTCCGGCGTTCAGCAACATGCTATACCAGACGTCGTTGAATACATCAACTTGTTCATCAGATGCCCCAATTATCTTCATAGGGGTAAGTGTAATTGATATTATTAATTTCAAAAATAAGCAAAAGTGAAAGCAACCATACAGAAAAGAGGCTTGATTTGTACAACCTTATAATCAGTGGCATCAAAATCCGGACCAAGTAATTCCAGCCCATGCCTGTCGTTACCTCTTCCATAGGCATAAAGTGCTTCTGCAAGCTAAGTTAAAACCGAGAAATGGAGGGAAGAGTTGTTATAAGCAATAATAGCATCAACAAACTATGCAGCTATATAGGTGTGTTCAGCAGCTAGTCACTGCTTTAAACTGACCTGTGTGAACCACCCAAGAATGGGCATGACAAATGCTGTTTTGGGCTAGTGGTTTACTATAGCCAAATACAATATACCTCACTTTTTTGTAATGCTTAGCATAAAAACCAATCAACTATGTGTGCAAGTGTGCAACAATACAGGGTTGTCACAAACCCCATACCAGGAAGGAAAGAAAAAAAAAGGAAGAAGAAGAAGAAGAAGAAAAGAATTTGGGCTGTGAACTAGGCACATTATATTAATAGATTTTCATATATTCATAGAAGCGGCAACTAGACCATACCCTCATTGCTCTCTGCATTACTTGTTGCTTCTTTAAGGTCATCCTCGAAACTCTACAGTAAGATAACATGCCTGTTATAATTCATGTCATATTGTTTCTCAAATACTCTATGCAAAATATAACACTTCCACCTTTCTCTTAAGCCCTTTAGAATATCTTCTGCTATAGAAATTTCTCCAGTCATTGCCAAAGCCCACACTGTCAATACATCAAAGTGCCACTCTATATACCAGTTTGCCTGAACATTTAGCATATATCCATAAATTGCACAAGAAACATTCCAGTTGAATACCCCTAAAATTGCACAAAGCATTTTCTAATATGATACTGAAACTGTATACAGAATCTATACCAAAATCAGCATGTTTAACTTTGATTACCATTTCCACTTGCACATTGATGTGTCATATGCATACCATATTACCATTTCCTTCATTCATATAACATGTACTTACTTGATCGGTTAGGCATTGTGCAAGCACCTTGAGACGATCACCAAAGATATCACCACGTACATACAACCGCAAAAGCAGAGCCACAGCATTTAAGTAAACCTATGTTCAGATGAAGTTAGAATTCATGTCAAAAGGAAGAAAATGAGGAACTATTAGCAGCTATAAAGGTTTTGCAATCATATACCTCTGCACCCTCAGTATCAGTTTTGTCTAACTCCTTCCATATGTGATTGTCATATACATCAAGCACTCTTTGCCTTGGAGCATTACCTTCTAGGTAGCAAAGTGCTACATGCCACCAATTGTGGGTCAACCTGGAAGATGGAAATTCTTTAGCTGACCAATAATAAGTGAGACAGAGCCTTGGTCAAAATGAATCAAAACAAATTCATACATAAATGGCGAACAAGAACTCCATGATGATGAACATCCTTCCATGAATTCTACAGCTTCTTTAAAACGGCACTCATACTGAAGAACATGGCATAACTGCATAAAAGAATTGAAATATTTTACTAAATTTTTATGCCGTAATTTATGAAAAGTTCTTGTTACAACATATTTCTGGCAGTAGTATATGTTTATGAATTGTTAGTCCATTGAGTCTAAAACTTGAAATAATCCCCCAGTCGATGGTTAATTGATTGATCTTTCTCCTAATTTCTTTCCTTTATTTGACTCAAACCAAATTCTGGGAACTTCAAACACACTAAGTTGATACTGCAATGTTGGCAAGAAGAGTGGGTGGAGGCTTATCCAAAATCCTAATTATGTAAGTGCTACTAGGAAGAGTGAAGAATATATAACAGATACGTTGACCTACAGCATGCTGTGACCAGCTGTCTTGCTTATTGATTTCAAATCCCCTTTTGGCAGCTTCCTCAGCATCTTTCATTTGTCCAAGCTCCAACAAAGGAAAAGCAAGCATGCCGTATATGTAATTTTCTCCTTCGTTTTGAGGTAGAACCTGTAAAACTTAAAAAGTTAAAAGTACTCTATCCGTCCTTCAACAATTGACAATATAAAGTAAGTTACATCTTGTTTGGATGGCAAAAGATTCTCTTACATTGAAACTTTTGCAACTTCTTTAAACAATCTAGAAGACACAGAAATTCATTACCAATAAAGATGTACCTTTATTTTGGCAAAGAAAACATTTATTTGCACAAACAAATCATTCTGGAAATAAAACAGAAATGTTCTCTAATTTGAAAAGAACCTGATTAACAATAGATAAGGAAAGATCAGGCCGAGCCATGTAGAAGCACAGGACTTGCGCTCTCTTTAGAGAAACCAGATCCTTTGGGAACTCTTTGAGAAGCTTCAAAGGAAAAAAAAAAAAAAGTTGCATTAAATATTGAGTAACGATATAGATGAATTTCAAAATATGGTGCAGGCAACTAGAGTGGCAAAAACATCTAAAGTAGGCACAATGCATTAATCTCCCTACTCCCCATTCCCTACTTTAGAGTGAGCTTTCTAGAGTAAGAACATACAGAATATCATGGAAACTTGTTAATGATTCAGTTTCCCACAAAAGTAACAACCAGATTTCAAAGGATAAAAGAATGCTATTAAAATATCAAACTTGTAAGAGCCAGTTGTTTCAAAGTGGCAGTTCACATTCAATATGAGCCGTTCAAGAGCATAGCAATGACAATGGTGATGAAGCCCACAACAATCTCATATCAGAGAAAACCATAGACCAACAGAAGGGAACACTGAAAATCTGAGCAACAGAAATAGAGATTCTATTACTGCCTTAGCTTCATGATTGATTACAAATCAAAAATCAGAAATTCCTATTAATAACTCCCCTTTTCTTCTCCCTCTCTAGTTCTCTCTGTTTTTTCATCATCCTTCTTTGTTTACAAGGAGTAGTATTTATAGGTGTAGGGGAGGGAGCTTGGACAAGACATTCATCAAACCACCTTCATTACAGGCATGCTACCTGGTTGCCCATTTTTCTGGTGTCAGGCTGAGCAGCTATATGTGTTTGATTATTGGCCAAGGGCAATTATCCACTGGTTGCTAGGAGTGAGCAAATGATTGTGCCTTGAATCTTCTGGCAGGGTGAAGGCGCCTTGAATATTCCTTCTTGATAAGCGCATGCTCAACTGGGTGCAGCTACCCTACATTAGACAGTTGACCTCTCCTTCTCCATCAAGGGCCGTGGTGGCCTTTCCTTCTTGTCGTTGTGGTTGTGGGAGTCCTAAGTACTTGGGGGTTTTCCCGGAAACACCAACCTTAAATTTATTTTCTCCTAATCCTTTTGGGATATACTTTCTGATTTGCATTCTTTCCTATTCTCCAGTATACTAGTCATGCAGTTGATACCAAATAATCAGCAGTTATACGCTCTAAATTCATAAGGACTCTAAGAATTATTTTTAAATGCATCTATGGCATGAACGAATTACATCATTGCGTGAAAAATCAATCATTTTATGTTCTAGGAACAAGATATATCAATATTGGAGGATAACATATTTAAAAGATGAAGCAAAAGCCTGAGATTCTATATGAAGCTTTTACGTAAATTTCCTCCTAAAATTGCATGAAAAAATAAATCCACTGGAGCTTCAATGAAATTTTTCGAGCCTTTTATGTAATTACGTAAAGGAACTACTAGCCACCCTGGCCAATAATAACAAACGTGTACCAAAATAACTCGTTCCACAAAATTCTACTTTTAGCAATTCACATATTAATCTGAAGCTGTCAGCTAAATGCATCAGAGAATGAATTTTGCACACAGGGGAAGACAATCGCCTGAGACTCATTGTAATTAATATATAAAAAAAAACAGCAACACGCACACGCAGTGGAAAATATACTATTTAAAAGGACCCCACCGACCTTAGAATGCAATTCAACAGCTACATCATCGTCTCTGCCTTCAGATATCAAATAACTGATGGCCTCAAAAACTCGTTTCTCATACAAGGTAGCATGTTCCTGTAACAACATAATGCCAATTACGCCAAGTATAAAAAAAAAAAAAAAGGTGTGGGAAGGAAATGATGAAAAAAAGAGAGATTACAAGATGTGACTCAGCGGCATCAAGACAAGAGGGAGCACGAGAAGGGTCAGAGGAAAGAAGGAAAAGGGCAGCCAAGATGTTGGCCAAGACACAGTCTTTGTCATGAGCCACTGCTTCCAGAATCACAGACGTCTCTCTGCCATAACTGAGAACCTTTTTCAATTTGAGAAGGAAACACCCATTTGAGAATTCCCAAGAATTTTTGAGTTTTGAACAAAGACAAGTCAATCAAACAGACATAGAAAATGTGAAAGAGAGTGAAAGATCATATGAAACGTGGGAGCTAATTGGATTACCTGATGGTAGTAGGAGTTGATGGCAGAAATGCAGGCTTGAGATGAAGTTCTAACCTCGTATCCCCATCTGTCCAGTTTGACGAGTCCTTCCATGTTTCGAAATCTAGAGTCTACGGTCTGAAGTCTGAACCATCAGTAATGTGGATTTTGGGTTTTAAATATAGAACAGGACAGCAATATGAGAAAACGACGGGAATGGCGCTTTTACCCTGCGACTCCAAATTATAACATGATGTTTTCTATTGGAAAATACATGAGCTAAATGTGTATATATCATCCGCATCAAATTTTTTATTTTTTTCAAATAGTAAATATGGAATTTAATCATTTTGGTTTACTGATTTTACAACATATTTGTTATCCATTATCTATAATAATAATAATAATAATAATAATAATAATAATAAAAGAATAATGGCATGAGATTTTTTCTTTTTATGGATAGAATTTTCAATCATAAATGATACTTATAAATCAGCCAATCATTGTATGTATAACTAGATAATATGGCATGATATTTTTCTATTTATTTACAATTATAAAGGGATAGAATTTTTATCATAAATGTTGCTTATAAATTAGTCAATCCAATATAAATTATGATTGTGATGTGATTTAGATATATAATATTATAGATAGATAAATTACAGATAGATAAATATAGATATTCTTGGTTGTGATGAGACTTTGATAAATAAAATAAAAACTGATTCATGATAAAATATTAATTTTTTAATATTAAAAAATAACAGTATTCTCTTCTTCATCATTCAATCAAATTATATAACAAGAGAAGATATTATGATAAATGTAAATTGTGATTGTTATTGGCCATAATTAACTCTTCAACTTTAAATATTAAAATTATCTATTATAAATGCAAAATATCGTACATTGCACAGGTTAAATATTATTAAATTATCTATTATAATATATATATATAATAAGAGAGCAGTAGCACGAGATTTTTTTTTCTTACCTATTTACAATGACAAATCGGTATAATTTCCTTCATTACACTTCTATATTTTCTTCTTGAATTTTGATATCTGTTAAATGGGCTCTTTATGCACTTTTTTTAAAGGATCCTACACTTACTATTTGACTTGATGTGCCTTTAATCATTTGCAGCAAACGTTTGTATCTTTTTAAATTATTTTTTCTTGCATGTGCATTATAAATATAAATATTATAGCCATTGTATTGTATACAACGTTGACATTTTTATCTTTAATTTCCTCTTTTAAAGCCATTCGTTATGGATTTCTTTTTCCTAGATGCCACACACTATTTGTAAGGTGAGAAATAACTTAAGAGTTTTCACTTGATTTGATACAGAATGAAGCGAAAATGACAAATCAAAAGCTATCATTCTTTTAAAAAAAATAGGACTATGATCCACTAATTTTCAATTCGGTGTTACAATTCGATGCGTAACACCCTTTTATACAAAATCTAATAATATGAATTGACATATCAAGCACAATGATTACCTTACCAAAAAAAGCACAATGATTAACATTAACTGAAAAATTACAAACACAGAGTTATAACACAAGCACTTATCCTATTGATTACAAATTAAATATTTTCAAAATTTATAATAAAAAATAACACATTAATTAAACACAAGTCCATAAATATTTAACTGTTACATGTTACTCGATATTACTTGGTTGCATAAAGCTTTTGGTGTTGCAGGACAAAACGGCGTCGTCGAGCTCAACCGGGAACGGGTGCGTGTGGACGGGGCCGCAGGGGACGCCAGGGTATTTAGACCCGGACTGCCACCGGTCCTTCCGGTTAACCGAGAAGAGCGACGTGTACAGCTTCGGTGTGATGCTTTTAGAACTGATTTCAGGGCTTAGGGCGGTGGACCAGAGGAGGGACAAGAGGGAGATGGCGCTGGCCGACATGGTAGTTTCGAGGATCCAGATGGGGCAGTTGAGCCAGGTGGTGGATCCCGTTTTGGCGGCGGAGGAGGGGGCTATGGAAGACGCAGTGGCGGAGCTGGCGTTCCGGTGCGTCGCGGCGGAGAAGGACGACCGCCCGGATTCCAATGAGGTTGTGCAGGAGCTCAGAAGGGTGAGGAACCGTGCTGACGTGGCAAAGGAGTGAGTGCGGTTTTTGTGTGTGGTGGGACTTGTGTGCACATGTGGATGTTTGACTGTGGGTGGTTACTTTCGTCGGAAGGTGACGTTGGACAGGAGATATCTTACATCAGATATTTACGGGTAAATATACTCACTATCCTATAATGTAACTCTCTAGCAATGTAGATTAATCTTGTTTTTTGAATCATAGAATGATAAGTTTCCTTTTCTGTTGTTATGTATTTAGAATGAGACAATGATCTTACGTACAAGTTTTGTTCAATTTTGGACCTCACCTGCGTGTATGATAAATGGGATTATGGAGTCGATCATGTGAACTTACTTTAAGGAAAATTTTATGACAGTTTGCGAGAGTTTTTAATTTTCATTTTCAATTTTTCACTATTTATTTAACAAAATCTTAAAAATTAAAAAATAAAACTAAAAACTGATACCAAACATCTTTATTTGCCCTGTTGAAGAGTTGGACTGGTGGGGTATTGTCATAGAGATCAGTTTGGCAAAGTTTTATTAAAAGGGCTGTTAATTGTTGCTGTTGGAATACTTGCAGGACCTTGAGATGGAGTTTCTACATTGGTCGGTGTTAAGCTTAAAAGTCTTCTTACTAAAAAGCTTCACGTTAACCAGATTTGACTTCCTCTCCGCATCTTTTCTGTGATTAGAGGTTTGAAGTTAGACAGCTGAACCTGAACGCCACATGTCCCGCTTTCGTTCTCATTACAGCTATGTCTTCTTCTTTTTTTGTTCCCTCCAACTTAAGTCAAGCAAAGTCAATGTGAAATTTCCGTTAAAGCGTCCTAACATAAGCCATTCATGAATCAACATTATTGATTCATGTAATCGTTTATTTAATTTAATGTTCTATGGCCCTTTTGCACCCCCAAACAAACGTGTTTTCGTGATCAGGAGATACATTGCTTGTCTACACCGACAAAGAACTTTAGCATCAGTAATTACATGCACGGTCAGGAAGTAAAAGTGGAAATGATTTGATTCTTCGTTGCTCCCTTAGTTGAAATAAGCACCCTCCAAAGCCTTGGCCTTCTCGTTTGCAAGTGCAGCTTCTGGCCTGTTGGCTAGTTTGTATGCCCTCTCCTGAAAAATTGAAACAAAATGCAAAAATAGTAAAAAATCAGATCCGCTAGAGAAGATTGTAGCCATTATTCTCACGAACCATAAACAAAAGGATCGAGAGAGATTCTTAGTTTGCTCGCGAGCACGAAATAGCTTACTAAGTAAATCTTGATAATTTACGAGATAAGGGTGCCCCACATTTACTTGTGTGTTAAAATAAGGAATGGATGAGAATAAAGGACTTTTTCTTGCTTTAAGTGCGGCTAAGAATTTCTTAAAAGATCAAGAACAAGGCTAGAGGTACCAGCATTCGCCACAAGAATGGGATGCCTTCCCTCTTCTTGATTCGCTTCTCAATCACATCAATTGCTGTGTAAAAAAATTAATAAGAGTTAAAATGGCTGATAGGTTTGAACACTAGAGCGAGAGTTTTAGATTTTACCCTTGGTTGCTTCTCCGGCATTCAGCAACATGCTATACCAGACTTCGTTGAATACATCAACTTGTTCACCCGATGCCCCAATTATCTTCATAGGGGTAAGTGTAATTGATATTATTAATTTCAAAAATAAGCAAAAGCAAAAGCAACTATACAGAAAAGAGGTTTGATTTGTACAACCTTGTAATCAGTGGCCTCAAAATCTGGACCAAGTAATTCCAGCCCATGCCTGTCGTTACCTATTCCATAGGCATAAAGTGCTTCTGCAAGCTAAGTTAAAACCGAGAAATGGAGGGAGGAGTTGTTATAAGCAATGATAGCATTAACAAACTATGCAGCTATATAGGTATTTTCAGCAGCTAGTCATTGCTTTAAACTTGCCTGTTTGAACCACCCAAGTATGGGCATGACAAATGCTGTTTTGGGCTAATGGTGTAGTATAGCAAAATACAATATAGCTCACTTTTTTGTAATCAATAAAATATGTGTAAATGCAAATAGTTGAAACTGAGGCATTGGACTTATCCATTATTTATAAAATCATCTAAACAGAACATAAACTCTATAAGGACTTTTTTGCTCATCATTTGCTCATCATATCCGACAGTTATTAATGTTCTTTTAAATAACTGAGAAGCACATAGAGCCCCAGTACCCAACCTACAACATCTGAGTAATACCCTGCTAATTGCTCATGACGAAGTTAGTGCAAGTGTGCAACAATGCAGGCTGTCACAAACCCCATACCAGGAAGGAAAGAAAAAAAAAGGAAGAAGAAGAAGAAAAGAATTTGGGCTGTGAACTAGGCACATTATATTAATAGATTTTCATATATTCATAGACGCAGCAACTAGACCATACCCTCATTGCTCTCTGCATTACTTGTTGCTTCTTTGTAGTCATCCTCGAAACTCTACAGTAAGATAACATGCCTGTTATAATTAATGTCATATTGTTTCTCAAATACTTTATGCAAAATATAACACTTCCACCTTTCTCTTAAGCCCTTTAGAATATCTTCCGCTTTAGAAACTTCTCCAGTCATCGCCAAGGCCCACACTGTCAATACATCAAAGTGCCACTCCATATACCAGTTTGCCTGAACATTTAGCATATATCCATAAATTGCACAATAAACATTCCGGTTGAATACCCCTAAAATTGCACAAGGAATTTTCTAATATGATACTGAAACTGTATGCAGAATCTATACCAAAATCAGCATGTTTAACTTTGATTACCATTTCCACTTGCACATTGATGCGTCATATGCATACCATATTACCATTTCCTTCATTCATATAACATGTACTTACTTGATTGGTTAGGCATTGTGCAAGCACCTTGAGACGATCACCAAAGATATCTACTTCACCACGTACATACAACCGCAAAAGCAGAGCCACAGCATTTAAGTAAACCTATGTTCAGATGAAGTTAGAATTCATGTCAAAAGGAAGAAAATGAGGAACTATTAGCAGCTATAAAGGTTTTGCAATCATATACCTCTGCACCCTCAGTATCAGTTTTGTCTAACTCCTTCCATATGTGATTGTCATATACATCAAGCACTCTTTGCCTTGGAGCATTACCTTCTAGGTAGCAAAGTGCTACATGCCACCAATTGTGGGTCAACCTGGAGGATGGAAATTCTTTAGCTGACTAATAATAAGCGAGACACAGCCTTGGTCAAAATGAATCAAAACAAATTCATACATAGATGGCGAACAAGAACTCCATGATGATGAACATCCTTCCATGAATTCTACAGCTTCTTTAAAACGGCACTCGTACTGAAGAACATGGCATAACTGCATAACAGAATTGAAATATTTTACTAAATTTTTATGCCGTAATTTATGACAAGTTCTTGTTACAACATATTTCTGGCAGTAGTATATGTTTATGAATTGTTAGTCCATTGAGTCTAAAACTTGATATAATCCCCCAGTCGATGGTTAATTGATTGATCTTTCTCCTATCTCTTTCCTTTATTTGACTCAAACCAAATTGTGGGAACTTCTAAGACACTAAGTTGATACTGCAATGTTGGCAAGAAGAGTGGGCGGAGGCTTATCCAAAATCCCAATTATGTAAGTGCTACTAGGAAGTGAAGAATATATAACAAATACATTGACCTACAGCATGCTGTGACCAGCTGTCTTGCTTATTGATTTCAAATCCCCTTTTGGCAGCTTCCTCAGCATCTTTCATTTGTCCAAGCTCCAACAAAGGAAAAGCAAGCATGCCATATATGTAATTTTCTCCTTCGTTTTGAGGTAGAACCTGTAAAACTTAAAAGGTTAAAGTACTCTATCCGTCCTTCAACAATTGACAATATAAAGTAAGCTACATCTTGTTTGGATGGCAAAAGATTCTCTTGTATTGAAACTTTTGCAACTTCTTTAAACAATCTAGAAGACACAGAAATTCATTACCAATAAAGATGTACCTTTATTTTGGCAAAGAAAACATTTATTTGCACAAACAAATCATTCTGGAAATAAAACAGAAATGTTCTCTAATTTGAAAAGAACCTGATTAACAATAGATAAGGAAAGATCAGGCCGAGCCATGTAGAAGCACAGGGCTTGCGCTCTCTGTAGAGAAACCAGATCCTTTGGGAACTCTTTTAGAAGCTTCAAAGGGAAAAAAAAGTTGCATTAAATATTTGAGTAATGATATAGATGAATTTCAAAACATGGTGCAGGCAACTAGAGTGGAAAAAACATCTAAAGTATGCAGAATGCATTAATCTCCCTACTCCCCATCCCCTACTTTAGAGTGAGCTTTCTAGAGTAAGAACATACAGAATATCATGGAACCTTGTTAATGATTCAGTTTCCCACACAAGTAACAACCAGATTACAAAGGATAAAAAAATGCTGTTAAAATATCAAACTTGTAAGAGCCAGCTGTTTCAAAGTGGCAGTTCACATTCACTATGAGCCGTTCAAGAGCATAGCAATGACAATGGTGATGAACACCACAACAATCTTATATCAGAGGAAACAATAGACCAACAGAAGGGAACACTGAAAATATGAGCAACAGAAATGGAGATTCTATTACTGCCTTAGCTTCATGATTGATTATAACAAATAAAAAATCAGAAATTCCTATTAATAACTCCCTTTTTCTTCTCCCTCTCTAGCTCTCTCTGTTTTTTCATCATCCTTCTTTGTTTACAAGGAGTAGTATTCACAGGTGTAGGGGGAGGGAGCTTGGACGAGACATTTCAACCTCTTTAGCCCTCATCAAACCACCTTCATTACAGGCACGCTACCTGGTTGCCCATTTTGCTGCTGTCAGGCTGAGCAGCTACATGTGTTAGATTATTGGCCAAGGGCACTTATCCACTGGTTGCTAGGAGTGAGCAAATGATTGTGCCTTGAATCTTCTGGCAGAGTGAAGGCGCCTTGAATATTCCTTCTTGATAAGCGCATGCTCAACTGGGTGCAGCTACCCTACATTAGACAGTTGACGTCTCCTCCTCCATCAAGGGCCATGGTGGCCTTTCCTTCTTGTCGTTGTGGTTGTGGGAGTCCTAAGCAAGCGGGGGTTTTCGCCGAAACACTGACCTTAAATTTATTTTCTCTTAACTTAATCCTTTTGGGATATACTTTCTGTTTTGCATTCTTTCCTATTCTCCAGTATACTAGTCATGCAGTTGACACCAAATTATCAGCAGTTATCCACGCCAAATTCGTAAGGACTCTTAAGAATTATTTTTAAATGCATCTATGGCATGAACCAATTACATCATTGCATGAAAAATCAATCATTTTACGTTCTAGGAACAAGATATATCAATATTGGAGGATAACATATTTAAAAGATGAAGCAAAAGCCTGAGATTCTATATGAACCTTTTATGTAGATTTCCTCCTAAAATTGCATGAAAAAATAAATCCACTGGAGCTTCAATGAAAATTTTCGAGCCTTTTATGTAATTATGTAACGGAACTACTAGCCACCCTGGCCAATAATAACTAACGTACACCAAAATAACTCTTTCCACAACATTGTACTTTTAGCAATTCACATATTATCTGAAGCTGTCAGCTAAATGCATCAGAGAATGAATTTTGCACGCCGGGGAAGACAACCACCTGAGACTCATTGTAATTAATATATAAAGAAGCAGCAACACACACACACAGTGGAAAATGTACTATTTAAAAGGACCCCACCAACCTTAGAATGCAATTCAACAGCTACATCTTCGTCTCCGCCTCCAGATATCAAATAATTGATGGTCTCAAAAACTTGTTTCTCATACAAGGTAGCATGTTCCTGTCACAACAAAATTCCAATTATGCCAAGTAAAAAAAAAAAAAAAGTGTAGGAAGGAAATGATGAAAAAAAGAGAGATTACAAGATGTGACTTAGCGGCATCAAGACAAGAGGGAGCACGAGAAGGATCAGACAAAAGAAGGAAAGGGACAGCTAAGATGTTGGCCAAGACACAGTCTTTGTCATGAGCCACTGCTTCCAGAATCACAGACGTCTCTCTGCCATAGTTGAGAACCTTTTTCAATTTGAGAAGGAAACACCCATTTGAGAATTCCCAAGAATTTTTGAGTTTTGAACAAAGACAAGTCAATAAAACAGACATAGGAAATCTGAAACAGAGTGAAAGATTATATGAAACGTGGGAACTAATTGAATTACCTGATGGTAGTAGGAGTTGATGGCAGAAATGCAGGCTTGAGATGAAGTTCTAACCTCGTATCCCCATCTGTCTAATTTGACGAGCCCTTCCATGTTTCGAAATCTAGAGTCTACGGTCTGGAGTCTGAACCATCAATAATGTGGATTTTGGATTTTAAATATGGAACAGAAGAGCAGTCTGAGAAAACAGTTTTCATTTTTAATTTTTCAAAAATCTGTTTGGTTTGGTTCAATGTCTTCAGTCTCCAAAATATGAAAACTTTGAAAATCTGTTTGTTTTTGTCCGTTTCCAATAAATTTAGAAATTTTGAAAATAATTTTATATGACCTCCAAATTAAATTTTAATTGAAATAATTTTATTTTTAATAAACCATCATTTGATCTAAACAAAATTTTTAACCTGAGTGATGTTGAAATATTTTTAATTTTGATGTCAATTTAGTTCTAATAAATTTTCTAGAGATCAATTTAGTCCTAATTCTTTTAATTTTGACTTCAACCCAATCATATTGTAGTATAATAAAATTATGTATAGCACAACAAGCAATTAGAATTAGCCTTTATCTTTTAACAAAATAATTTGGCAACAATTCTAAAATTGGAAACCTTGCCATCAATACTCTAAAATATCTCTCAATGACATTTCTCAATAAATAGTGTTTATGATCGAAGAATTCTTTTTTTTTTTTTTCGTGCCTATCTCCCTTTCACGAAAATCACACAAATGATATCTTTTTTTTTTTTTTTTCTATATGGAGCAAGATAATTAGACATATTAGGAAATCCAAAACCAACAAGATAGAATATATACATACATACATACATACACATATACATATATATAATGCAAATTGCTACTGACTCCCAATTTGGAAATGATGCAGACAATAAACACAATTTAACAAATCAAAAAAGTACGCCTAACCACAAAGATACAATAAAAAACAATCAGAAAAATATTCCTAACCACAAAGATAACCCATGAAGAAATTTCACACCAATGTAACAAAATTTCTGCTACAAATCATGGACTGATGCAATCCTAATCACTAATAGGAATAACTTCAGATTTGAAACATCAGTAACCAAAACCCATAACTGTAAGATTTATGCTATCCAAGACCCATAACCTATCTTATTCTTCATTACAAAAAAATTCTTAGCAAATCTCTCATATTCATCTATACAACCCCAAACCCCTTGAACCCAAAACCCATGGAACCAGCAGCGACCTTGGCTTTCTTCCTGGCAGTGGTCACGGTGGCATTCCAAGCGAAGCAAGTGCAGAAGATTAAAGAGGTGAACTACACAGTGCGATGGGTGCAGGAGATGTGCAGCAAAAAAAAGGATATGGGCGAGGGAAGACGTGAAATTCGACGAAGAAGAAGAAGATCAAAGAGGTGAAATATTGGATGGATGGAAGAGTACCTGATAGAAGAGGTAAGAACAAGATCAGCGCACAAAACAGGGAGGAGTCTGTTGGGTTGGAGGCGCTCCCATGCAACGTGAGAAAGGGTTTCACAAGAAAGAAATAGGTGTAATAAAGTTCATTAATATTACGTCTATGTCACCGCATTTTCTCATTTATCGTTTCTCATTCTCAGAATTTTTTCAAAGGAAAGAGTGAAAACAGATTTTTGCGGGTTTCAGTTTTTCCAGCCTCTTCGAAAAAAAAAATTTAGAAAAATTTCTAAAAGGCTCAAACCAAGCGTATTTTCTCCGGTGTTTTCAATTTTTAGTGAAATTGTATTATTGATGGAAACTGAAATTAGAAAATTTGTAAACCAGTATGTAAAAAGTTGTAAACCAATTGAGGACACATACTAAATAAATTCGGGATTAAACGTGAAATCATATGTAGAAAAATTGTAAATCAGTATGCAAAAAGTTATAAACTAGTAGAGAAATAATTATAAATCAATTGAGAACACATACTAAATATGAAACGTGGGAATTTATTGAATTACCTAATGGTAGTAGGACTTGATGGTAGAAATGTAGGCTTGAGATGAAGTTCAAACCTTGTATCCCTATCTGTCCAATTTGACAAGGTTCGAAATCTTGGAGTTGTTTGGAAGTGTCTTTATGTTTTTGTTTTCTAAAAACTGTTTTAAAAAATAAGTTTAAGTTCATTTGAAAAAAAAAAACTTTGTCTGGGTAATTTTTTTTTAAAAAAAAACTTTTAAAATGGATAAAACAAAAAATTATTTGGCAAAGATCATAACCATAAAAATCAACAACCACCGACAACCACAACAAAGATCAACAACCACTAGCAACCACAAAAATTCAACAAACAATAACAGTGAGATCAATTTACAACTTGGGGTCAATGGTGAAATCAACAAAGATCAACAACCACAATAGTGAGAAGGAGAAAGAGAAAGAAAGGGGAGGGTCACGTGCGGTGGCGAAGGCGGCAGATCTGGTCTTGTACGCCGGCAAAGGCGGATCACGTCTCGGAGGTTTGCCACGGCAAGTGTACGTTGGCACTGTGAAGGACGATGAAGGGTACTGGATGCGCACAATGGCAGTGAAAGGAGGAAGGAGCATGAAGGCAGATCTGTCATGGCTTGCGCACAGCGATGGCTAATCGGCGATGGAAGGCAAATTAAGTTGTGGTTGGGCTTGTTTTCTTGGAGGAGCCACGGAGCTCGCTGTTGTTCACGATGGCTCTGAAGGCATATCTAAAAGGGAGGGGTGCTGAACGTTGTTCGCGGAGGGAATAGGCAGCGAAGCTTGCAGTTGCTCACGGCTAGGTAGTGAGAAAAGGATGGAAGACAGAGATGGCGCCAGCGGTGGTGGCAGATGTTCCTTCCTTCTTCTTCTTCAAAGTTACTAACACAGGTTATAAAATGAAAAAAAAAAAAGAGAAGAAGTTGGCAATTCAAAACAGTTTTGAAAAACATCTTAAAATTATTTTTATTTTTCTATTTTTTAAATGAGAGTTTTGTTTTTTAATTTTTAAAACATGTTTTCTGAAATAATCTATCCAAACAAGTTTTTTGTTTTTTTACTTTTAAAAATAAAAAAACTTTAAAAACACTTGCCAAACAGGCTGCTAGAGTTTACGATCTGAAGTCTGAACCAGTATGTGGATTTTGGATTTTAAATATGGAACAGAAGAGCAATATGAGAAAATGAAATGAATGGCGCTTTTACCCTGTGGGACTCCAAATTATAACATGATGTTTTCTATCGGAAAATACATGAGTTAAATTTGTATATATCATCCGTATCAAATTATTTATTTTTTTCAAATAGTAAATATGGAATTTAATCATTTTTGTTTACTGATTTTACAACATATTTGTTATCTATTATAATGTATAATATATAATCTTCTATTTATATTATAATTTATATATTTATATAGAAAAATATAATAATAATAATAATATATAATAAAAGAATAATGGCATGAGATTTTTTTCTATTTATTTACAATGATAAATGGATAGAATTTTTAATCATAAACTATACTTATAAATTAGTCAATCATTGTATATATAATAAGATAATAATGGCATGAGATTTTTCTATTTATTTACAATTATAAAGGGGTAGAATTTTTATCATAAATGTTGCTTATTAATTAGTCAATCTGATATAAATTGTGATTGTGATGTAATTTTGATATATAATATTATAGATAGATAAATATAGATATTCTTGATTGTGATGTGACTTTGATAAATAAAATAAAAACTGATTCATGATAAAATATTAATTTTTTAATATTAAAAATAACAGTATTCTCTTCTTCATCATTCAATCAAATTATAATTAGATAAGATTAATCAAATTATATAATGAGAGAAGAAATTATGGTATATATATATATATATAAAATAAGAGAATAGTAGCATGAGATTTTTTTTTATTACCTATTTACAATGACAAATTGGTATAATTTCCTTTATTACACTTCTGTATTTTCTTCTTGTATATTGATATCTCGACAAATGGGCTCTCTATGCCTTTTTTTAAAGGATCCTACACTTACTATTTGACTCGATGTGCCTTTAATAATTTGCAACAAAGGTTTGTATCTTTTTAAATTATTTTTTCTTGCATGGCATTATAAATATAAATATTATAGCCGTTATATTGTATACAACGTTGACATTTTTATATTTAATTTCCTCTCTTAAAGCCATTGGTTATGGATTTCTTTTTCCTAGATGCCACATACTATTTGTAAGGTGAGAAATAATTTAGAGTTTTCACTTGATTTGATACAGAATGGAGCGAAATGATAAATCAAAAGCTATCATTCTTTTTTTTTTTTTTTGTAACAAAAAATAGGACTATGATCGACTAATTTTCAATTCAACGTGTAACACCCTCTTATACAAAATCTAATAATATGAACTTTCATATCAAGCACAATGATTAACATTAAGTAAAAAGATTACAAAAAGAGAGTTCTGACACAAGCATTTGATACCAATGTTTACAAGTTGAATATTTCTAAAATTTGTAATAGAAAATCACATATTAATTAAATATAAATCCATAAATTCATAGCAATGTTGCCTTTCACTCGGTGTTACTCGGCTAATAAAAAATCATCATAAATAAATAAAAGGAAAATGAAAAATGAAAAATTCTTAGTAGAAAATAAATTATTTTTATAAATATTTGATCAATGGTTACTTTTAGTCATGTTTGAATAGAGACTACACGGGACTACAATTTCATCATAAAATAAATTATCATAGCATAAAAGATAGAAAACATTTATGCAAATTTTACAAGAATTATGATTTCTTTACTTTAATTTTTTAGATATTTTCTAAAAAAATAATAAATCTAGCATTATATTTGAAGGTCAGAAATTTTTTGTTTTGAGCTTTTTTTGTACTTCAAAAACTATATTGTCCACAATTAAGTTTGAACCTAAGATTTCATGCTTTTTATCCAAACCTCTTACTATTAGATCAGTCCTAGTGATTTTGAGTTTAATTGTGATTTGTTGACAATAAATTACATATGTATATATATATCATCTAATTTTTTTCATTTAAATTGACCTTTAAATAGTAAATATAAAAATTAATTATATTTAGTATATCATAATTACTATAGTAAAATCATAACAAAAGAGAGTTAAAAGAATGTTCTAACTATTGAGCTATTGACATGCCATTATGCATGTAGAAATCACTTTATCACATGGTCAAACAGAGTTAGGTCACATGAAAGAGTAATAATACTTATAAAATAAAAATTTATAATATTCTTATACTTCTCACTTTGTTACCATTATATATAAGGAGTGAATAAAATGAGTAGAGATTATTATTATATCCAATAATAATAAAATAAAAAATATAAAAATATTATTTTTTTATTATACAAGTATCTTTAGTCCACATAGAAAGGATTTTTTACCCCTTTATCAAGGTTCTACATTTTTCTCTTTCTTTGCTTTTTTTTTTTTTTTTTTGTTGGTCGGGCTTTTTCTTTAATATTTTTTTTCTGGGTTGTTTCGCCTTTGTTCGAAGGTTCTACTTCTACCATCTATAATAATAAGGCCTCAACCAAAAACCAAAGATTACTTATTGGCAGTTGAATTTTATCCAGTTTCGACATTGAAATTGTGTTGATGGGCCCTTACATGCCTAGATGACCACTTGCCTTGTCTATAGCGATTGAATAGGGTCCATGCAATCCCAATTCAAATATGCTTAATTGCTTTTTAATTCACATCGCCGCCCAAAAGCAGAAGAAAGGACGAAAGATCAAATCAAAACAATCTAAGATAATAACTCCCAAACGCTAGTTGGCTAGCACTATTATACAACATATCACAACAAATAAGTCGAAAGAAGGCATCATTCAGCATAAAGTTTGAGGAACTTAAAAGAGTGTATTTGGTTTTTATTTTCATAATCTGTTTTCATTTTGATTGTATTTTCTATTTTCAGGATATGAGAAGAAAACCATTAAAAGAGTGAAAATGATAAAACTTTGTTTCTTGTTTTCATTTATAGTTTTTGTTTGTTTTTTTCATAAAATTCTGAAAACAGAAAATGCACAGAAAATGAACCCTAATCTTTCAATTCCATTTTCAATTGGCAGTACTAGCAGCAGCCCATTTCTGCTGAAGAGCTTTGGCAAACACCATAAGCTTGTCAGTCTCAGGTAGAAGCCCTTTCACAGCAGGATTAGCAGCAAACCTATCAGCCCAATTCACCAAACCAGGAGCCTTGGCTTCAACAAGCACCTTCCTCCCATGCATCTCCTCTATGACCCTCAACCAACCCAAAAGGCTTCCAAAAGCAATGTCAATTAGTCCAATATTGTCTCCTCCAAAATAGCTTTTCCCTTCGCAGCACTTGTTGAACACCTCTTCCAACCTCATAAGCACTTCTTCCATTTGCTCAAAATTCGGCTTCTTTGCCTCCTCATCTTCCCCAGCAACTAGAACGTTTCTCAGGGACGTAAGCCACTACACCCAGTTGAAATCAATCACCGAAAAGATTGAGAAACAATGCAACAACAACCAAATTCAAAAGGAGGAATAGGTAAAGAAACAGAACGAATTTAAGTAGGGGTGGGTCAGCTATGTTTCATGAGAGACATCAATACTAAACATAACACTTATGTTTTAACTTTTACACTTATCTAAAATTTTAAATGCAAATTATAATATATCTAAAAAGGAAAAAAAAAGCCATTTTACAACCAAATTAAGAGACACATATATGCAACGTATTGCCTATTAACAGTATTTAAACATTTAGTTCAATAAAAAAATTTTGTAATAACTACTTGAATAAAAAATCCAGAGAAGGTCATATGAAAATATATATACACATATATTTTAGGAAAAATAAAAATTTCTAGGGACGCCAGGGTCTGTTGGGCTGCAAGAGGAGCCAACCCAGAACAAGATCTGTGATTGAATTATTTTAGATAAGAATTTTTTTTTTTCAAAATTTATCTCAAAAGGTTTTTTTTATCATAAATTGTCAATAAAATAATGTAATCAAAGGACACATAAATACCTTATCATCAATGTAGGAAGCCCAGAATCGAGCGTTGGCTCGGTCATAAGCGTTTCCAGGAAGGATAGAAGAACCAGTGGACCAAACCTCATCAATATACTCAACTATGATTGCAGATTCACAGACAGGTTTGCCGTCATGGAGGAGAACTGGGATTTTCTTGTGCACAGGGTTGGACTGAAGAAGCAGGTTACTTTTGGGATCCAAGTTCTCTTCAACAATCTCATATTCCAAACCTTTGATGTTAAGGGCAATCTGAGCCCTCAGGGCAAATGGACTGAACCAGGCACCCAAAAGCTTCAACTCACTTTTAGCCATCCCTACGAATGCCTAAAGTTGTCAAACACAAGATGAAGTGGTACTTGATTGGTTGCCAGGCAAGAAATATCGAAGTATTGAATACCAAAAGAAACAAAGTCCAGATCATGAGATAACACGTTTGTGGTTGGAATTGGCCTTAATAATAAATACAGTAGATAGTGAAGCCAAAAGGATACCGGCCGGTATCCATTGTGTTAGAGTTATCATATTTGTATAGATGGTACATGCAATACTGTGTTGACTCATATCTCATCCATTATTAAATGAGATGTAGATTCAATTTAAGTAGGATCTACATACTATTC
Organism: Dalbergia cultrata; assembly: GCA_031216105.1. Lineage (NCBI taxonomy): Eukaryota > Viridiplantae > Streptophyta > Magnoliopsida > Fabales > Fabaceae > Dalbergia > Dalbergia cultrata. The sequence continues at coordinate 16,266,019 of CM062344.1, read as the reverse complement.
AATGATGGATAAGATATGAGTTATCACGATATCCTATATATTATTATTATAAATAACATTTTCCATTGTATAATTAAATATTTATTGAATTAATTATTCCAATCAATCAATTTCATATGAGATTTCCTTTACGCCGGTTAGCATCCTGCACATTTTTCTTTTGACACAAAGTGTGATTCTCTTTCTTGTGAATAAGATTTCTAATATTGGCAATTTTGTAATTATGCTCTATCCTAATTAATTTTTCAACTCACATTGTGTATTACATTCTTTCTTTTTCTATTCTCTCTCTTCCTACTCTCTAATTGTTGGTCCCTAAAAAATTTTTTAGTTGCCATATAAATAATTACTAGAAATTTTTATTTTCTATTTTTAGAATCTTCACATAAAAGTGTGTAGGCTAGCGATTCTCATATTAGAAATTGTGTGCCTAGTATTAATAATTCATGCATATCTTTAACTAGTATAAAAGAAGTTGTATAAAACATGTTGTTTTTGCAAATTTTTACTTTTGATAATTTATATTTTATGTTTAGTCTACTATTATCAACTCCCATATATGCTTCGTATGTCTTCTCATAGTAAGTTTTTGGTATTAATCCTTCTTGAATGCAGTTGGAATCAGCTCCTGAATCTATCAGAGGTTTAATTTCATAAACTTGGTCATGAATTACTAAATTTACTATACAATGCCATTCATTAGTAAACATTCTTGTGATCATATTAATATAATTTTATGAAGGTTCTTCTTCTTCTTTAATATTTTCTATTAATTGCCTATTTCTTGCAGTGGAGGTTGTGTCTTCAAAATTTCCATTACTTTAGGATTTTAATATTAATTCTCCTTTTATATCTGGATATTTTAATTTTAGATCGAAATCTTTTTGTTTTAATTGATTTATTTCTAGTTTTAAAAATTTTGATTTCACTTTGTAACTCTTTAAGAGTTATTTGCTCAGAAGGATTTTTAAATCGTTCTTCTACGTCTTTTAATTCAACTCTTGGAACATAATCTTTTATTTTTTCTTGTTCATCTAGTAAATTTTTTAATTATTGTAAAAATTCAGATTTTAATTATGAATCTTCCATTTTATCTACAATGCTTATTAAAGTGTTTGTTTGATGTCTTGATAATACATCTATTGTTTTTATACAATTTGAACATATGCAAAGTTCTAGTCGTAAACAAACTTCTTGTCAGTATTTTGAATAGATTCACTTTCAGAAAAGTAATCTTCATAAATTTTTGAACTAATTTATTATTCATCTTCAGATTCATGTTTAGATTGTTGAACTTGTCTTTAACTTCGTAATTTTTTGCATAATGATCAATTCTTCCATATTTATAATATTTTCCTTTAAATTGTTTTTTTGGTTTTATTTTTTCTCTTTTTTGTAGTTATAGGCTTGGGAGTATTTTCTATTGTATTTTTTCATACCTTCTAAAGGGCTTTTTACTAATATTTTTATTTTTGCGATTTATTCGCTTACTTGGGGCTTTTACTCCTGAAATCCCAAATTGATCGCAAAATGTTCCCAACTCATTGCGACTAATTTGGGTTTCATACCTTAATTTATTTTAAAGTTTAAAATCATTACAAACTTGTATTCCTATTTCTACTATAAGATAATGTATTTGTCCAAATATTAGCCTATCATAAGGGATGTCACCATTATTTTGTTCAGCTATATTGTTTTTTACCTTTTCTCCTATCAGTCTAGGAAGTCCAACGATGAATCGTTCTTTCCCATATGCTACAACACCATCCGATCTCATGAATAATTTGGAAAAGGACATGTATTTATACCATAGGTAATTAGACATTGTTGAATAGTGCAAGTTCATTAATTACTCAGTAGCTCTTTGATATAATTTAAGTGGGTCTCTTACAAAATGTTTTATTATTGCATAAATTAAAGTTGTTGTTGCCTCTTCTACTGGTGCCTCTATACCAAGTTCAGTTTTAGTTGTAGTTAAGATTTGTTGTTTTTCTACTTCTGTTAAAATGTTATCCCACCATCTTTTTAATTGCCCCATGCTATCATCATAGCACAATTTTCTTATTTGAATTTCCTTTTATTGAAAAGGGTCATGGATAATATGTTCTAATTCTTGCATATTTTATGTTATTAATTATTATATCTTGATCATTATTTTGTTCAAGGGTATTTATTAATAAAGGAGTTTCATCCTTTTTGTCTTTTTTTTTTTTTATCAATTATAGTTAACTATTCTACTTTTTTCTTTATCTCTTCAACTACCAGTCCTGCTAAAGACCTTAGTTTTGCTGTTTTTAATTCTTCTTCAGGAATCGCTAATAACTTATATATTAGTCTTTGTGGATCTAAAGGGAATTCTTTATGAGATTTCATTGATGTTTAAGGTTTTTGGTCTTCTTTTATCTCTATTCTATCCACTTGTTGAGCCATATAGTATGTAGGGTTTGATTTGTATAATTTAGTTGCCTATGAACCTTTTGAAATTCTTTATTTTCTTTGTTTATTTTAAAAGGAGTGGCTTCTACCTCTTAATCACTAATCTTGATTTTGATTTGTTGTAAGGGTGGATGAACAGAAGAAGTGCTTGCTCTATGAGCATTCTTCCATTCTCTACATACCTTAGCATTTGTTTGTATTTGTTTACTTGTTATGAAAGGATTTTATATTTTTTGTTTTTTACAGAACCATTCTCCGAACCATAGGAAAAAAAAAGGAAGATTCATTTTATAGATTTCTTGTCATTTATAAAGTTTTTGTAAATAGTCAAAGGTTTGTTGTTTGCTAAAAGTTTTGAAATACCACTTTCTTTTTTCCTTGTTATGTTCTGCTTCAAAATCTTTTCTTATCCATGACTTATTAATCTTGAAAGAATTCTCCTCTCGAGATATCATATTTATGACCTGAGATCTAGTAGGTGAATATTTTGGAGATTCACCGTTTTGAGATTCTTGATAAATTGATTGGTGGACTATTTTGAGAAAAATTAACTCCTTTTAAATCAATGCTGGAAAATTTGTTATCTATAGAATTTCTTGATAATTAATCAAACATTTGTATTTTTTCATGAAAGGTTGAAGTTTCCCCTATTGGATTAGATTTATGTTTTGATCATTATCTTGAATTATAGTTTCTTTTTTGTATTTTCTATTCTTTTGTGAATCATTACTGACTTTAGATTCCAATTAGTAGGCATCCTTGTCATTACCTCAGCATGTTTCAAAACTTTTTGGAGTATGAGTTGTAGATTTTGACATATATGTTTCTAAAATTAATGTTTCATTTTTTGGAGAGGATTTTAATGCTTTAAAATTATAATCTACTTTTGGAATTTTTTAGTAAATTCTATATATTTTATCTAGGCGGGTTACACCAGCATTAGCTATGTTAGTCTTAATATTTAATCTAATATAGTTTTGGTAGGAGGATTCCAAAGATCCATTGAGTTGTTGGGATAACGGTTGAAAAAAGTTAGACCATCATAAACATTTTATTCTAATATAGCTAGGATTTGATCTTTAAATTGTTTGAGCATTATATCTCTTAATATTGCAATTGTGGGAGTATTGATTCCTAATCTTATGAAGGGTTTTATTGCAACTTGTATTGGATCTAAGTGAATATAATAATATCCATTATCAACATGTTTGTTGATCAATTTCTCATCTAAAACTTTTGGTAGTATGTGTTTCTTCTATTGATTTGAGTTTTTTCTATACAGAATATATCTTGTTTTGATTGAAAGTTTGTTATACTAGTTTTATAGATTTCTCTATGGTTTATCTTGGGCATGGACAAGTTTTGAAGCTTATTTTCTATATCGGCTATTACTAATTCTTTGTTTTGATACTTGTCTTGATCTATATTAGGAGTAGAGGTTGAGGTAGACAGAGGATCATCTCCCATTACTATCGTTTTTTCTTTAGCTAAATCACTCATCATTCTTAGAAAACTAGCCATTAATTAGGTTTGACTAAAGAGTTTTTCTAATAACTTAATAGAATTTACTTCCTAGGACTTCTCCTAATTTTGAGGGAATACTTTCCAAAAACACCACTCTCAGACTTACCAATAGACTACTAGAGGCTTACTAACATAGAATGAAAATCAGAATTTTCTACTTAAATTATTATAAAAACATCTTAAATTGAAAATAAGTAATGATTAATGTTCTAAATATAATGGAGTGCTAGGATAAACATTTTCAGGATTAGCGACAATTCTTGGCCTAAACCCTAGTTCTGATACCAAAACCGGGGTAGGATCGAAAAAATAATGGTAGCAACATAGATGAAAACAATTAAGAATTTCAACTAATATATATTGAAACACTAACAACTTAATCGATCAATTCTTTCTTCAAATTCAATCACTATAAAAAAAAGGGATAAATTGTGGCAGTTAATTTTGCAGATTAGGGCAGTTTTTGACTGCTGTTTTTTACAGTAATGACGGTTTTGGGAACCTCCGTAATTATCAACGCCATTCGATTAATTATGGTGATTTCCTTTTAACTACCATGATAATCACCACAATTTACATATGAGTAATTATGGTGGTTTAGAACCACCACAAGTTGCAATAGTATTTTAAAAAAATTATTAAAACTGCCATAATTTTCAGTCAAATTTAAAAGTATATTATTAATTATGGCGGTTTAGAACCGCCGCAAGCTGCAACAGCATTTTAAAAAAAATTATTAATTATGGCGGTTCAGAACCGCCGCAAATTGCAACAGAATTTAAAAAAATTATTAATTACGGCAGTTTAAACCGCCACAATTTGCATTCCAATTGGAAAAAAAATAATTCCTTTATTTTAATAATAATACCACATAATTTAATAAAATCAACTTCAACTTCAAATTAATCTAGTAAGATAAAGTAAAGGAATAAAGAAGAGATCAAGTTTCAAATTAAGCTAAATCACATGACTAGAATACATAAAGATACAACTATCAAATGTTTACAACTAGTTTTAGTAAAATCACAAAGAACTAACATCTAATGTTCATTCAACAAGATTACAAACATATTTGACTTGTTACTTCTCAAGTAATAATCCTATACAAGCCGTATCATTACAATGTATCATTACAATGTAAGTAATTTGTCAATTTGTGCAAGTCCAGAGTCAACATCCCATAGTAAAATCATACTATGTCATAATACATGCAACAATATTAGAGGTGATGCAAGAAATCATTACATTTTAAAACCAAAAACTAGAGATACATTAGTCATAAGGCAGAAGCCTGTAATAGAAAATACAAAGAATGAATGTCTATATGGCAATTTGATCAACTGCAAACTTTACCTTGGATAGTCCGCACCATAAATGTCCCCAACAAGCGTGTCAGTTGTTCTATTATCTCCTTTCTGACTCAGCTCGAGCAACTCATCAAAGTTGGAATTTATATAAACAAACCTTATGAGAATAGTTCAAATAAAACAGTAGATAATGAGGGAAAAGAATATCAGAAAATGACCTGTTACAGTTTGTTAACAGTCTTCCCAAGCCCCAATAAGTACCACCGCCAACATTTGTCCCACTAACCTTATCAAATTTTCCATCCCCATCAACTATCTCAACCCAGATGAAAAGTATAGATTACCACCTGTGTGCCTTTGTGAAACAAACCAAAAGAGATCATGGGTTTAATAAGATCAAGAATCAAGACAAGTATACCTTGATCATATTAACACCAGATCCAATGTCAATAAGAAGATAAGGAAACAAATCATTATGGTCAATTTGAACAAACCCTTTCTGGCCCCCCATGTGTGTATAAGCTTCATGACGAATTGCCTACTAAGAAGAGGCAGAACATCTAATTATTGATAGCGAAAAAAAAATGTAGATAAGTCAGAGAATGAGTTAATGGCGTAGAATATGCATTTCAAATGTTCCAAATGATAGTACTTGCTTTCTTTCAACAAGAAACATTTAATGCAAAAAGGAAACAATAGGAAAAGAGCAACACTCAGCTATGGCTATATAGAAATTACGAGACACATTAAACTTTCAGCATATGCCTTTAACAAGTTCACCAATAAAATGGAGCATCTATGTGGATGTATAAGATGGCTGTCTGCCAAAATCAAAGCAAGGACATGCAAACTTGCCACGTGAGAAGCTCTTTACGTTCTTAAACAAGGGGAAATCACTATAATCTGACCAAAGAAGGGAAGCCAGGTAGAGACTCAATCATTTTTTGGAATTATTTATTAACAAGCAACTGGCCATAATAGTTCACAGACTTTTATGATAACTATCATGCAAGAAAAGGAGATAATGAATGAGGTGTAGACTTGTACAAACGTTTCAACTTAAAGGATGCACCAATCTGTCACTCTCAAGATGATTTTTAAACAAATACAAGATAAACAGATAACTCTAAAAGTCAGATCCACCTTAAGCAAGAAATTTGCTCCTGCTACAAGGCAATCCATTTCATCTTCTTTGTCAAGACTACTCTCGAGTCTTTCTTTGAAAAGGCCAGCAAATTTGTATGCTCCATCACCAGTAGCCTTTGTCACATTATGAATGCATTAATTAATTGATTTATTTCTTGTTTTAAAATTTTAATTTCACTTTGTAACTCTTTAAGAGTTATTTGCTCAGAAGGATTTTTAAACCGTTCTATTACGTCTTTTAATTGAACTCTTGGAACATAATCTTTTATTTTACCCTGTTTGTCTATTAAATTTTTTAATTGTTGTCAAAATTCAATTTTTAATTATGAATCTTTCATTTCATCTACATACTTATCAAAGTGTTTGTGTGATGTCTTGATAATACATTTATTGTTTTTATTTATATAATTTGAACATGTCCAAAGTTCTAGTCCTAAACAAACTTTATTGTCAATTTCTTGAATAAACTTTCTGAAGAGTAATCTTCATAAATTTTTTAAACTAATTTTTGATTCATCTTCAAATTCATATTGATCGTCTATTAGTACATTAATAATTCCTTCTTTTGATTATTCTGGAATGTTTACATTGTTGAACTTTTCTTTAACTTTGCGATTTTTTGCGTAATGAACAATTCTGCCATATTTATAAAATTTTCCTTTAAGTTGTTTTTTAGTTTTATTTGTCCTCTTTTTTGTAGTTATAGGCTTGGGAGAATTTTCAATTGTTTTTTATTTTTATTTTTTGTATCTTCTAAAGGGATTTTTTACTAATATTTTTATTTTTGCATTGTGTTCGCTTACTTGGAGCTTTTACTCCTGAAATCCCGAATTGATCACAATGTTCCCACTCATTGCGACTAATTTGGGCTTCATGTCTCAATTTATTTGAAGTTTAAAATCATTACAAATTTGTATTCCTGTTTCTACAATAAGATAATGTATTTGTCCAAATTTTAGCCTATTGTAAGATATGTCATCATTACTTTGTTGAGCTATATTATTTTTTTACCTTTTCTCCTAGTAGTCTGGGAAGTCCAACAATGAATCATTTTTTTCCAGTATGTTGCAGTACCATCCAGTCTCATGCATAATTTAACTAGGTCTCATGCAAAATGTTTTATTATTGCATAAATTAAAGCTGTTGTTGCATATTCTACTGGTTTCTCTGTTCCGGGTTCAGTTTTAGTTGCATTTAGGATTTGTTTTTCTAATTCTGTTAAAATATTATCCCACAATCTTTTTAATTACCCCATGAAACCTGTTGCTATCTTCATAGCAATTTTCTTATTTGAATTTCCTTTCATTGAAAAGGCAGAGATAGCCATTGTCATTTGTTTCATGGTATGAAGGATGAGTTGTTCACTCATTCCATCGATATTCCTTTTAACAATGGAATCTCTTGAATATTGGTTTTCTGTAAATTACTTCTTTGCTTCAGATTGAACATAAACCAAAATAGGTCAAGGATAATATATTTGGGTTCTTGCATATTTTATCTTATTAATCGTTATATCCCGATCATTATTTTGTTCTAGGGTATTTATTGATAAAGGAGTTTCATCCTTCTTATCTTTTTTATCAGTTATAGTTAACTCCTTTATTTTTTTTCTTTATCTCTTCAATTGCCAGTTCTACTAAATAACTTAGTTTTACTGTTTTTAATTTTTGTTCGGGAACAACTAATAAATTATATATTGGTTTTTGTGGGTCTAAAGGGAATTCTTTATTAGATTTTATTGATGTTTGAGGTTTTTGGTCTTCTTTTATCTCTATTCTATCCAATTGTTGAGCCATTGTATGTAGGGTTTGATTTGTATAATTTAGTTGCTCATGAACCTTTTGGAATTCTTTATTTTCTTTGTTTATTTTAAAAGGAGTGGCTTTTACTTCTAAATCACCAATCTTGATTTTGATTTGTAGTAGGGGTGGATGAACACAGAAGAAGTGTTTGCTCTATCAACGATCTTCCCTTCTTTACATACCTAAGCATTATTTGTTTACTTGTTATGAAAGGATTTTGTATCTTTTGTTCTTTATAGAACCATTCTTCGAACCATAGGAAAAAATAAAAAGAAGATTCATTTTATAGGTTTCTTGCCATCTATAAAATTTTTGTAAATATTCAGCGGTTTGTTATTAAGTTTTGAAATACCACTTTCTTTTTTCCTTGTTATGTTCTGCTTCAAAATCTTTCCTTATCCATGACTTATTAATCTCGAAAGACTTCTGGGTTGTTTGGGAGTGTTTTTATGTTTTTGTTTTCCAAAACTGTTTTAAAAAATAAGTTTAAATTCATTTTTTTTTTAAAAAAAGAAAACTTGTTTGGGTAACTTTTTTAGAAAACAACTTTTAAAATGGATAAAACAAAAAATTGTTTGGCAAAAATCATAACAACAAAAATCAACAACCACAACAAAGATCAACAAATAATATCAATGAGATCAATTTCCAACTTGGTGTTAACAGTAACAGCAACCACAACAATAATTGTGAGAGGCAGGGAGGAGGGAAAAGGGAGAAGTAGAGAAAGCGATGGTGGTCTAGCAAAGGCGGATTTGGTCCAAGCGGAGTCTTGGTGGCTCTGACCGCAGATCTGAAAGGGAGAGGTGTTAAAGGTGGCTCGCAAAGGGAAGAGGCCGCGGAGCTCGCCGGTGCTCACGGTGCTACCGATGCTCGCCGGCGCTCCCCATTACTTGTGGGGCTCGTGGTTGCTCCCAATGCTCACCGTGCTTGCAGTGCTCGTCGATGCTTGCGGCGACGGTGGTGGTGCCGACACCGGCGGTGGTGGTGGTTGTTCCTTCTTCTTTTCCAAAGTTACTACCAAAGTAGGTTGTAATATAGAAATGAGAAGTTGAGAGTTCAAAACAGTTTTCAAAAACACCTTAAAATTGTTTTTGTGTTTCTGTTTTTTAAATGAAAGCTTTGTTTTTTTATTTTTAAAACGTTTTCAGAAATCATCCATACAAACAAGTTTTTTTTTTTTTTTACTTTTAAAAATAAATTAAAAACAACTTTTAAAAACTATTGCCAAACAGGCTGTTCTCTTCTTGAGATGTCATATTTATGATCTACGATTTAATGGGTGAATTTTTTTAGATTCACTTTTTTGAGATTCTTGAAAAATTCAATTTGTGGAGTATTTTGAGAAAAATTAACTCTTCTTAAATCAAGGTTGAAAAATCTACTAACTATAGAATTTCTTAATAATTGATCAAACATTTGAATTTTTTCATGAAGGGTTGAAGTTTCTGCTATTGAATTAGGCCTTCTCATCCTAATATTTATGTTTTGATCATTATCTTGAATTATTGTTTCTATTTTTATATATTTTATTCTTTTGTGAGGGATTATCGACTTTTGATTCCAATCAATAGGCATCCTTGCCATTACCTCGGCATGTTTCAAAACTTTTTAGAGTATGAATTGTAGGTTTTGACATATATGTTTGTACAATTAAGGTTTTATTTTTTGGAAAGGATTTTAATGCTTTAAAATCATAATCTACTTTTGAAATTTTGCTCTAAATTCTATATATTATATCTAGGTGGGTTACACCAGCATAAGCTATATTATTCTTAATATTTAATTATAATGTAGTTTTGGTAGGAGAATTCCAAAGATCTATTGAGTAGTTGGGATAACAATTGAAAAAAACTCGACCATCATAAACATTTGATTCTAATAAATTTAGGATTTGATCTTTAAATTGTTTAAGCATTATATCTCTTAATATTGCAATTATGAGGGTATTGATTCCTAATCTTATGAAGGGTTTTATTGCAACTTGTATTAGACCTAAGTGAATATAATGATATCCATTATCAACATGCTTGTTGATCAAATCCTCATCTAAAGCTTTTTTGGTAGCATGTGTATCTTCTATTGACTAAGTTTTTTCTAGATAGAATATATCTTGTTTTGACCGAAAGTTTATTATACTAGTTTTATAGATTTCTCTATGTTTTATCATGGGTATGGACCAGTTTTGAAGCTTATTTTCTATATATGCTATTACTAATTCTTTGTTTTGATACTCGTCTTGATCTATGTTGGGAGTAGAGGTTAAGGTAGACAGAGGATCATCTGCTATTACTATTGTTTCTCCTTTAGCTAAGTTCTTAGAAAACCAACCATTAATTAGGTTTGACTAAAGAGTTTTTCTAATAACTTAATAGAATTTCCTTCCTAGGACTTCTCCTAATTCTAAGGAAACACTTGCCGAGAACACCACTTTAGGCTTACCAACACATAATGAAACTCAGAATTTTCCGCTTGAATTATTATAAAAACTTCTAAACTCGAAAATAATTAATTATTAATGTTCTAAATACAATAGTGTGCCACGGTAAATGTTTTCAGGATTAGCAACAATTCATGGCTTAAACCCTAGCTCTGATACCAGAATTGAGGTAGGATCGAAAAAATAATGGTAGCAACATAGATGAAAACAATTCAAAATTTTAACCAAGATATATTGAAACATTAACAACAACTTAATCAATCAATTCTTTCTTCAAATTCGTTTATGTCGTATTCTAGACCAAGAAAAATATCATACAATTGATCTAATAACACTCGACTTCCTAGATGGGGATCATTTTCAAATTCGTCAATTAAATCTAGTATCCTATTCTGATCTTTTGTTAGTCTTCTTAGTATCCTGTTCTGAGCACATAAAGTGAAATCATAAATATAGAACAAGATCAAGAATAGAGAAAGAAAGAAGACATTTATAGATATTGAAAAAGTTCTTCAATATATATTGAGATGATATAGAAATACACGAGTTTTGAAAGTATTTAAAAGTTTTACAAAGATGTGAATACTTAGAACTTTTGCTAAAACTCTCAATGCCCCACAACTTCAGTCTTGAATTCTTTAATAGACTTAATCGTGGTCTTGCTTTATTATTGTCAAGACAACTGTGATGAGCTATCTTCTATTATTGATTACTTTAATGATAGCGGGATAGAAACTTTAAAAAAGAGACGTTATTATTGATCTTCTTTATTAAATCATCAAAAGAGAAAATACAGAAAATGAAAACAAGAATGAAAAATTGAAACCAAACATGACCTAATCTTTCAATTCCATCTTCACTTGGCAGTACTAGCAGCAGCCCATTTCTGCTGAAGAGCTTTGGCATACGCCATAAGCTTGTCAGTCTCTGGAAGAAGCCCTTTCACAGCAGGATTAGCAGCAAACCTTTCAGCCCAATTCACCAAACCAGGAGCCTTGGCTTCAACAAGCACCTTCTTCCCATGCATCTCCTCTATGACCCTCAACCAACTCAACATGCTTCCGAAAGCAATGTCAATTAGTCCAATATTGTCTCCTCCAAAATAGCCTTTCCCTTCACTGCACTTGTTGAACACCTCTTCCAACCTCACAAGCACTTCTTCCATTTGCTCAGAGTGTTGTGGCTTCTTTGCCTCCTCATCTTCCGCAGCATGTAGAACGTTTTTCAGGGACATAACCCACTACACCAAGTTGAAATTAATCACCGAAAGGATTGAGAGACAATGCAACAACAACCAAATTCAAAAGGAGGAATAGGTAAAGAAACAGAACGAATTTAAGTAGGGGTGGATCAGCTATATTTCATGAGAGACATCAATACTAAACATAATTCTTATATTTTAATTTTTACATTTATCTAAAAATTTAAATGGAAATTATAATACATCTTAAAAAAAACATTTTACAACCAAAATCAAGAGACACATATATGCAACATATTGCCTATTTACAGTATTTAAATATTTAATTCAATAAAAAATTTGTCATAACTACTTGAATAAAAAATCCAGAGAAGGTCATATGAAAATATATACACATATTTTAGGAAAAATAAAAATTTCTAGGGACGCCATGGTCCTTTGGGCTGCAAGAGGAGCCAACCCAGAACAAGATCTGTGATTGAATTATTTCAGAGCAGAAATATATTTTTTTTCAAACTTTATTAAAAAAAAAGAATCATAAATTGTTTGACAATAAAATAATGTAATGAAAAGACACATAAATACCTTATCATCACTGTAGGAAGCCCAGAATCGAGCATTGGCTCGGTCATAAGCGTTTTCAGGAAGGATAGAAGGACCGTTGGGCCAAGCCTCATCAATATACTCAACTATGATTGCAGATTCACAGACAGGTTTGCCGTCATGGAGGAGAACTGGGACTTTCTTGTGCACAGGGTTGGACTGAAGAAGCAGGTTACTTTTGGGATCCAAGTTCTCTTCAACAATCTCATATTCCAAACCTTTGATGTTCAGGGCAATCTGAGGCCTAAGGGCAAATGGACTGAACCAGCTACTCAAAAGCTTCAACTCACTTTTAGCCATCACCACGAATGCCTAAAGTTGTCAAACACAGGGTGAAATGGTACTTGTTTGGCTGCCAGGCGAGAAATATCCAAGTATTGAATGCCTAAAGAAACAAAGTCAAGATCATGACATCACATGTTTGTGGTCTGCATCAACCTTAATAATAAATACAGTATTGTGGATTGGTTGGAACTTGGAAGTTGTCAAACAGCTTCATATTAGAAAATCCACTCTCTCGAAACTTCAACATTATTTTAGTTTTAAAATAAGTGTTTGGTACAGATTCATCCACGTACATCCCCTAATACGAGTTTATGCAGTGACTTTTCCTTTGTTTTGCTTATCCTCCAAGTTATAGTCTTTTGACTGAAGCCATCTTATGTATTTTTAATTTTTTCCATACATTCGAAGGTCTAATTAAATAGTCAAGCAAATAAACCGTTAGTTAACTAATTTATCTACGGTTGAAATTCATAGTAATTAGAGAAAATGAAACAATAATTGAGTGAATATTAAGATAAAATTCTACTAATGATCAAAAAGTAAGACAATACAAGTGCAAAATTCATTATAAAAATAAGGAATATAACAAACAACTAATTGATATTTAACTAACTAAACTAATTTCAATTAATTTATAATTACAATTATATCCTCCAACAAAAATTTTACCTCATAAATCTCCTATATTCGCTTACTTCTCCTCTCAATTCAAATTTGCAAACACATACATCTTTAGAGAACCAGCTATAAAACCAAAAAAAAAAAAAAAAGACTTGGGCGGGCTATCCTTTGTTTGTTTTTCTTCATCAGCCAATATTGAGCACACAAAGGCCTCCTTTTTGGGTGGACTATACTGTATGCCTTGCTGCCCCAATCACATAATGCTTGTGCGAATATTTACACATGATAATAATAACAACTTTGTGATTAAGTACTCGTTACCAATGGAAGAAGGTTTGCGATTCTGGGAGCTTCAGGAATTAGGACCTAGATTTGATAGGATTGTGTTCCTGACAATGTCATCGGAGGTTCCAATTTTGAGAAGATTAAATACGGCCTATTTGCTTTGTTGAAAGCAGTTTGCTTCACTTTCCGCTTTGAGAAAGCGAAAAATCGAAACCACAAATTTCGGGCTTGTTTGGTTTGCTGGAAACAATTTTCAGTTTTTATGAAGGAAAAACTGAAAATTCTGAAAACTGAAAACTGGAAACTGAAAACTGAAAATTGAAGAAACTGAACCAAACAGACCCTTCAATTTTCAGTTTTTTCAATTTTTCCTTCACAAAAACTGAAAACTGAAAACTGAAAATTGAAAACTATTTTCGACAAAGCAAACAGACCCTTAGTTTTCAGTTTTTGTGAAAGAAAAACTAAAATTTGTGGTTTTCAGCTTTTTCTTCACAAAATCGAAAACCTGAAAATTGAAATCAAAACTGTTCAAAGATAAAGAAATGCACTTTAGAATTCTTCACTAACAAGTGACCACATCCATGTGGGCACTTAAATTATCATATCAAAGTGAAAGATAACATGATATATACTTAGCGTAGCAACTATAAGGACATCGACAAGATGAAAAGATTAAATCTGAATAAACTCAAGAAATATTGAAGTATTGATGGGAAGAAACAAAGTCAAGATCACGAGATAACACATTTGTGGTCTGCATCAGCCTTAATGATAAATACAGTAGGTAGTGATGGTTAAATTTGCGGTCTACACCTCGTTAATATTGTTTGCACAATTTAAGATTACATTTTGCTAACGATGTAAAGGTAAATTATAAAGTGGACCCATATGTTTAGGTCTACTATGGACCCCCATTTTATTAGTCATTAAATGAATACTATTTGTTGAATGATTAAATCCAATAATCAATAAATAGAGGGTCTATAATGGACCCAAACATATGAGGTCCACCATAAAACCCATCATGATGTAAATAAAATGTTTGAGTAGTAGACAATTTATAATGAATGTCAAATGCAAACAAAATACGGACTCACAAAGAGATAAATATCAATTAATCATAGCATTGCTTAGTCGGTCTTCTTTAGTTCATGATGTTCATAAGTTTAGAAAAAGTAACTATGTTACTAATTGCTTTGCTAATTTGGAGCACTCAAAGGAGTTTAATATTCGTTTATTTCTAGGTCCTCCCACTGAATGTGGTGATATTCTTAATAAATATATTAGAGAAATTAGTTTTTTTGCTAAGGTCTTAACTTTTTAGGACTCATAACCCTCTTTGTATTCAATAAATATTTATTTGACATGTCTTGTTCAAAGAGAAAATTTATAAAAAAAATGGATATTTTTTAAATGAGCTATTATTCATATTGTTTAAGATGCTACAAAAAAGCACCACATGGTTGAAAAAGGAATTCCAGATTCAATTCTTAGTAAATTATAATATATTATTATTATTTATTGGTAACAGAGTGCTTCAATTTTATGGAATGAAAGTAACTAAAAACTAATATGAAAAATATGTTCATAATTTTAGAAAAAAATGAGTAAAAATAATTCAATAATATGATATTAGATTTAAAATTGTCATTTGTTAAATAAATAAAAGTGAAATGACTCTTGCATCTTGATATATATGAGAATAAAGTAGATATAGAAAAAAAATTAAATAATGATAGCTAACTTTGTTTAACCTAAAAAAAACAAACTATGATGCATTAGCATGAGAAACACACCGAAATACATTATGACGATTATTTAGAACAATAAATAAATCTTTAAATTGGATAAAAATTTAGGGAAAAATGTTTTAAAAGAAAAAACCTTGTTTAAAATATGATTCAATACATGCCTAAAATTAGATAAATACCTAAAATAAGCTGGACATATGAATAATATATGACATATGATTCAATATATTTAAATGTATTACCTTTTTCATTAAAAGATACAAATGTCAAAGAAAACAATGAAAAACAAAAAATGATAGATAATATATTTTACAAAGATGAATTAATGTTTGCACCAAAACAAAAGTTTAAATAGATTATTACTCATTATTATTTCAATCTGATAGAAATATGAAGTAATAAATAAGAACAATTTTTCAAATTTTTATTCAATTACTTAAAATATCTTTTCAGTATGCATATTTGCAATAAGTTAAGAAAAAAAAACAAGTCACAAAACAAATTGAAATTTTAATGCTAATTTTCATTTTACTATTGAACATTTTGTTACTCATAGACCTTAGAATTATTTCAAATAAAATTATATTAAAATAAATCATTTAAATTTAAATTAGAATAAAAACCTACTACACAAAAAAATATGACACCCTAAGAAATTGAAACTTATGACTATAATAAATGTACATAAATATGACAAATTAATTATCATGGAAAGCCAATATTGTTATTTATTCAAAAGAATGGTTAAATAAAAATAATATATTTTTTATAATGGGTGCATTTAAACTCTAGCAATTAATATAAATTAAAATTAATAGCTTAATGTTGCAATCAATATTTACTATGTTAGATAGAGGATATTTTCCCCTACCTATAACTATGATAGGCATAATAAACACCTATTCTTATAGTACACATACTTTATTTTAGTACATGACAATTTTTTAATGCTTTAGAGAGTAAAATATGGAGAAATCAATATCTGGATGTGAATAGTATATCTGCAGTGAAAATGAAAAGTCCTAATTTGTATAGTATGCAGATAATTAATAATCTAAGTACAGTTAGCATTAATAGTTAATTTTTGGTAAAGAATAAATAGTTAGAGTAAAAGGCCTTGAGCGTGGGTTTGTATGTGCAGGGGTTGTAGATACCAAAGGCTTTCGCCCCTAAAATCATCTAGTACACTTTGGTCTGCACCATAGCCTCCAATCTAATAAGTCAAGAGAAATGATAATTGTACTCATGAAGTATGAGATACCACATCGATTCACACACTATTTATCATTAAATTATGTGTAAACTCTACTTGAATGAGTCAACATGCTATCTAACAGTAGATAAGGTATGAGTTGACACAGTATTCCATACCTATAACATTACTCATATGTCAATGCATCAAAAGTTGTGGCATTATATATATAAGGTGACAATGCTAATGACATTCTCTTCACTTTTCACGTGAAAACCTATTTGGTGGACAAATGTAGGTGAACAGTGGAAGTGTGAACAATTGAAATGTATAGTGTATAAATAGATGTAATTAAAATAGTGTACAAATAGAGTTTAAAATTTTGTGTATGAGATGGGGGTTTTGGGTCGATGGTTATGGCTGTGTTTGCTGGTTTTATACTTTATCATCTGAAGATTTACACATACAGGTATTATGTTGGGTGAAAAACAAACAATAACCTGATTACTGGATCCTGCCTAATGGGTCGCTTCGGGCTTAAAAAAACAGTTTTTTGTTCAAATCATTCCTAACTTTTGTTATGGTTCATCTTATTGATACATTAGTGCATTGATATATTGTTTATTTGTCTTGTTGATCTATAAGGAGAGACAATTTCCACCTTATTATTTGAAAATTACTGAAAAATTTTAACGGAAGTATGAAATTAATGTCAAAAGTTTTTAAGGGCCAAACTTATATAAACCAATTAACCCATTTTATTAACCAAACTAAGCACAAAAAGCAAAATCCATTTAGAACTCGGTTGGATGATATTATTTTGCCAAAAAAGAGTCCTGAAAAATCATTTTTAATATATTTTGATAATAAATATTTTTAATAAAATTAGAGTTATTAAAAAATATACTTTTTTAGAAGTTATAATTTTTATATTCTAAAACAATATTATTATAATATAAAAAAGATATTTACGAATAATTTTTTAAATATTATATTTAAATATAATTAAATTTTACATATCAACATAAAATAATTTTTTCAAAAAACTCATTTCAAATATTTTTGAATGCTCATCTAAACAAGCCATCATTCTTCAACTATTAAGAAAAATGAAGAATATTTTTAAAACTGAATCAAAGTGCCAACGCACTACTCTCGTCATCGCCACCAAGCTTAGATTACCGATGCTATCACCCGTCAATAACGGTGGCATGCTTCTCTTCGTCAGTGGCAACCTCTTGCTTTCCGGCAAGTAGCTCACGTTTTTGTCTTGACTTAAGACTTTGGTCTTGATTTGGAATGAATCTCCATCTCCTTGTATAATTGTCGCATGAGTTGTTTTTGCGTAAGTAAAAGTTCATTTTGATCGTTGAAATTGTATGTCTACTTTATTTTAATCCTGAAACTAAGAAGTATCAATTTAGTTTATAAAATTGTAAAACATTTTTTAAGTTAATACCTAGAATAATGTCCACAAGAACTAACTTGGACCATTAAAATGACTAACGTGAATAACTGTTTACAATTTCAGGTCTTAATTTTAAAGATTGAAGTGAGCATGCATACAATTCCAATGGGCAAAATGAACATTCACTCTGTTTTCATGGTTGTGTTATTGACGTGGATTTGTGGAAAATATTACTTCTCTATGTCCGTTGCTGCTTATTGACCCCATCTTAGCAAAGGCTTGAAATTGGTGATCGTGAAGCTGATATTGACCAATGTCAGTAAGTCAATAGTACTATCTGCTTCTCAACCAATAGAAGAGAATACATTCAAGGAATAAAATGTATACTTGGAGCTTGATCAATGTTTGTGGTTCAATGAGGACTCACAGATCCCTGCTTCAAGTTCCATGCTGTCTTTTCATTGTGCTTATTTTGCATGTGTATTGCAGTGTAATTGCTTTCCGTTCTCTTATGCGGTTTATGGCATGACATAGAATGGACAATTGTTGGCTGCTTATTCTATTAATTGGTAGTTATTTTTATACTAATTTCGGAATATTTTGGTTTTAGCTTAGTTAATTGGAACACGAAACCTAATATATGTTCACTAAAACTTGCTGCAATGGATATTGTAAAATGTGTTAGTCATTATATTAATGTTCAGGATGATAAGTTTCTTTTGTCCTTGAGTTTATGTAAAGTTTTTCGTTTTTCGATTTTTGGGTGGGGTTGGGGGTTGTCATGGGAGCAGAGATAGTCATAACAATTAGCAAGTGCACTGTTGTGCTAGAACCATGACAAATAAATGACATCTAGATTTTTGTTTTGGTACCTATTTTATCTCTGATTGTATGGAGCCAAACTGATGGTACCCATGCATAGGTTACTTACACAAAAAACAGAGTTATAGCTCAGGTTTGTAATTTCTTTTCTGTTCAATTTGGCAGATTGCTAATTCACTTTGCGAAATGTACAGAATGATGGAGCAGCAACAATTCTTGTAGCCGACTACAGGGAAGAAACATTGATTACCATGGACACTCCTGAAAGAATGAATGCTGCAAAAGGTGATTATGTGTCAAGGTCAAGGAAGTTTCCATTTTTGTTGATTTCGATATTACATTTTTTTTTTTTTTGGGTTTAAATTTCATGGGAGACTTTGAATTTCCTCTGGCTGCAACTCTCTTGAAGCCTTCCACATTCGATGACCCTATGTCAGGTGGCTTCCATTTTTTCCCCTTCTGTTTGGCACCCTAGAAAACGAACAAAGAACGAAACTTTTTGGTATTTGCTCTTAATTTGGGTTTTGCAATCTGTTTGGGCAATTTACGCGGATAGACAAGACCACCCTTTTGTTTTTTTCTGGAATTCTTGTTAATCCAGGATCAAAGAGCTTTCAAGTAGAGTTCCTTTCCATTGTTACCAGCACTATAATTCCTTTGTTACCAGAACTTAAAGGAGACTCGTGGCCACTTATTTTGGGCACTTTTTTCAAATGGGAATAACAGAGAAGTTATTGTCAAGTTTTGTATGACCATTTATTATATTAGTAGTGTTCTTATTATAACCAGAGAAATATAATCATGACAAAAGTTAACGTTCCATGTTTTGTTATCCACTTGTTTTGCTTCTTTTGTCTTTTTGCATTCTTTAATTATTTTGGCTGATAGTGTCATATTGTTACGCGATGGTGCATATGCAGTGCAATTAGAGAGAGCTCCTTGAAATTCTATTGCAATTCGGAAGGTATCAAATATCTCTGGGAAAGGACGTGAGCTGGTGCCTAAACTTGAAACTGATGAGGATGGTGGGGATAGCGGTCAGTACTCAATATGATAGAATAAATTGGGCGAATTCTATTGTACACTCTACTAAATATGGTATGGAGGTTGTATTGATATACCACAGCAAAATTTCTTATCCTTCCCCACGCAACAGCATAGCTTGACGGTTGTGGCATCCCACTGCACACACGCGGTGGCGACCCACCACCCACCACCCACCACCTCACCTGAAAAGTGTTATTAAAGAGAAAACGACAACGACACAATCCGCTCCTCCGACAAGACCAAAACCAATGCTAATGACAAAAACGACAACGCACCCTCCGTCATTTCACTGCCGAGGACGACAAAGTAAACGAAAGCGCCTTTTCGGACGACGAAGAGGAAAGCTACCAGACACGGACGCTGAAGGAGAGCAAGATTCCGACAGTGCTACCGTGTCTGTCGGCTCCGAGGAAGGTGAAGGCGGAGTTCGTCGGGTGCAAGAGGAAGCTTCTAGACAAGTTCCAGTTCTTCAAGGAAACTAACAAGGAGGACATCAGAGAAGAAAAAAAAATTGTTGTCGTTGAAGAGTGGAGGTCGTCTGAAGGATTTGCGGGAAGGAGAGAGCAGTGGGGAAGGAGAGCCAGCAACAATGGTTGGGGTAAGATGAAAGGAAGAGAGATAGAGTTTATGGTGTACTATAGTTAAATGATGTATAGATGCAACCTTGATACTCAGTCATTTAGATCACCAAGAGTGTGGTACACAATATTTTGGAGGATGTGTAGTTGAATTCACCAATAAATTGAAGTAAAACTAGATAGATAAATGAGAAGGTGTTGTTAACATCAAACACTATTATGTTCTAAGGAATTCGGAGACTCCTATCTTCGATGAATAAATAAATTTTATCTTTGAGCTTAAACACCTAACTAACTTTACTCACTTAATAAGATTTATGTTCTAAGGAATTCCAAGACTCCTCCTATTATTGGCGGCATTGTTAATGTTGTGATTTACAAGTTGTCAACATAAGTATCCAAGTTTTTTTTACTTGATTTATAAATTTTCAACACAAACTTACAAGTTTTTTATACTTATTTTATAAATTTTTAGTACAAATTTTTAAGATTTTTGCACTTAGTCTATAGGATTTAAGCACAAGTTTTAAGATTTTTGTAATTGATTTACAATTTTTTACATTTGATTTATAAATTTTAAGTACAAGTTTACAAATTTTAAACGTAACTTTGATTTACAAGTCATTTGCATTGATAAAAGTTTTTTGCACTTAATTTACTAATTTTATGCACTTAATTTATAAATTTCAAATATGAGTTTATAAAATTTTTACACTTGATTTATAAATTTTAAACACAAATTTACAAATTTTTTATACTTCAATGGATGTGTTTGCTTTATTGTAAAAGTATTGACTAGCATATAGTTGTGAAATTGATTACCGAAAAGGGCAGTTTTCAACTTTGTTAGGGAATTTTATTAGAATTTTGGTGTCACATCCAATTTCTAACTTTTAAGGCTGGATACACAAATTACCTAGCATCTTATATAAGAGTTTTTCACTCATCTAAGTATTTAAAATGATTAAGAAAAAAGTTCATTGACAATAATTTTGTTCCGTTTGTTTCCTGGTCGCTTTTGAGAGTAGCAAGATTATGTGCTTCATGAACATAACAAAATGATTATTCATACACACTGTTTATTGTGGAAAAAAAAAAAGACAATTTGTGTAGTCCTTCATGACATAAATTCATAAATGTGGATTTCTCGTAGCACTTATATTGATATATATGGTCTGTAAATATTTATTAACATACTATATTGATGCATGTGAACAAACCAAATTGTAAATTTATAGTAAAAATTTCTAAACCTTAAAAAATAAAGTTGTAAACCAATTACAAAAATACCTATAAACAAGTATCAGAATTTATTTGGTTTGAGTTTTTATTTTTAATTTTTTCTTCAGAAATTGTAGAAAACTAAAAATGAAAACTGAAAAATCAAACCAAACAGACTCTTAAAAATTAGTGTTGAAAACTTACAAACCAAATTAAAAAACACTAAACATGTGCTTAAAATATGTAAACCCTTATTTAAAACTTGTAAACCATACGCAAAAAATTTATAAACCTATACTTAATACACGTAACCCGTACTTAAAATTTATAAACTAAGTGTAACAAATTTATAAACCCATAATGAAAACCTATAAACCAAATACATAAAATATGTAAATTAAGTGCAAAAAAAATTGAAATCTATGTAAAAAAATATTGCAAACCCATGCTTTAAGACTTGTAAATCAAATATAAAAGGCTTATCAATCCAAAACTTGTAAATCATATTACAAAAAAAATTGTAAACATGTTTAAAACTTGTAAAGTAGGTGAAAAAGAACCTTATAATCTTGTGCTTAAGACTTCCATGTTCTCACAACACATCTTTAGTAAAAAATAACATGATGTGCGTTTTGATCTTGTCTTCCGTATAACAAAAGTATGCAAAGATAACATCTGTCCTGTATTAAAAGAAAATAGGAAAATTAATATTTTCAAAGTATATGACATTGGACCTGAGCACACAATATCTTAAAGAGAATTACTTTATCTTCTTGTGTTTCCTTTTGAAGTCGATTGAGAGGATATCTTTATTCTTCTTTTCTCCCTCTTTTTTCCTTCTCTATATCTCGTACATGCATAGAAACGTATAGAAGCTAAATGGAGTTGGAACAAACTATTCAAACTCCAACAATCACAAGAAAAATTAATTCCAGATTGGCTCGGACTTTGTGACATGGATTTTCTTCTTGGAAACAGAAAGTTTAGAGAAAGGGAAAAAAATCTTTCATTATAAAATAAGAACACCCATGATACACAAGCAAATTTACAACCTTTTAAGCACTAGTTTATAACCTTTTTAGCACCAGTTTCCAAGAATTGAACCAATTTCCAAGTATTAAACACTGATTTTGAAGTGTTTAGCTTAAGTTTACAACTTTTAAGCACTAATTTCCAACAATTTACTTATCATTTCTATCTATTTACCACCAGTATCCAAGTATTTTCTTGTGTATCAATAAATAATTATGGAACAAATATCCTAATTTGAGTGCTATATGCACAACATATACAAACAATGAAATTCTAAATTCAAATATACACCCTGCACAAGAATATACAAAGCATTTACAAGAAGCTTTTCTGTCACTAAAGACTACACAAACTGTCCTTCCCAACAAAAATATTTATAGATAATCATCCGTTTGTGCTCATGAAACTCATAATCTCTCTTCTGACCAGTGACCACACCAGAAAGAGAGAAACAAACAAAACAAATCAATCAAATATCAATTTTTTTTTAATCTCTTTAATCAATTTTTCTTTTATCAAATTGTTTATCTTGACTGCTAGTGTGAATTCAGCAGATGCAATTCTCACGAGTCATGATCTATGATCAGATCAAACGGTCAAATCCAGTTATGCTAAGAAAATCGCACATCAAGAACTTGATTTCTATGACGGAAATTATATCAATTCTCTAGACATTCATTTAATGGCTCAAACTCGAACTGTCGGAATATACTGTCCCTTTCCAACAAATAAACCACTGATTGATGTGAAAATGTGAAAATTCATCAAACGACTTGACTAACTCCTATGCTAGAGTGAATTTGATTGCCTAAGTCTAGTTTATAACTGATAAGTTAACACCAAAACATCATAATATAATTTCATTATATCCTATATATATCTGCAAAAGAAAACTCCAAGGCCACATTCAATTACGCTAATCCAATCCAATACAAAAAGCTAATCCAATCCCATACAAAGAAAAGGAATTATATCACTTTGTCACATTTGGAACTTCACTGATTCCATTATTATGAAACAGAAATTGAAAAGCACTCCAGCTTTCCAAATGGTTGTGAAAATCAACTTTTAGGTTCATATCAAAAATCAAATAAATGTAACCATCAAAATCACAAATGAAAACCTCTTCATCCCTTGATGTTCACATGAGTTTCTAATAGATGCATAGTATACAATCTCTACCAACCCTACAGCATAGATGATAAATGCAAAAATATATGAAAACACTTGTTTCTATATAACTGACTTCCTACACTTCTTTGACTACTCAACAAACACATGATTGATAGAATTGGTAAGATCAACAAAGCTGAGTTTTTAACAATTAGCATTTTTCTAGTTGCCAACTATTTAGCACCAGATTCTAACTATTTACTTCATGATGAACTGATGAAGATAATCTAAACTCTTGAGTCATGTTTATTAGTTGAAATGATGATATAGATCTAATGAATTGCATCCTCAGCCAAGAACAATGTTTCCATAACAATCAAAGAATATTAAATGCACAAGTAGCAATCACAATGGTGAATATCTAGGCATTCACTTAATATCTTTGACAATTTTCCAATCAAAATACTAGTCTGCAGCAGCAATTGGCACTAGCTGCACAACAAATTATTAGGACCATATTATCAAATGGCTAAAATTTCATCAAATCACTGTTATGGGTTCAGAAAAGGATACACATAAAACTGAGTATCACTAGTATCAAGAACATGCTACTATGAAGTTGGCACTAATTAAGGAGTAATCTTCTCATTTCAGAACACACCAAAGCCAGAAATGGCGAATGGAGATTAAATTACCTCTTCATTCCTACTTCTTTAATTGAATCCCCTTTCCAAGAAGATTACTTTCAAATGAAAATCTAAAAGCATTTTATCCCTTTATAGTCCTTTAGCAACACAATTTCCTAACCCTTTTCTTCACTTAGAGATGCCCCGTCTTTTGTGGCATTTTCACAAACAGATAAACAACAACTGATTTACATTCACTCACATTCATCAACTCCTAAGCCAAGAACATTCCTTGCCTATTTTTTTTAATCCCCTTTGAACACAAGGCTGTACAAAAAACAAAAGGCCACAACAAACACAAATGAAAACAAAAACCCATAAAACATTACAGGCCGAAAAATAGGAAAAAGAAAACCTTTGTAAATCACAACGATATTCTAAAGGCTCAACAAATTGTTGCAAGTTATTATCTTTCTCTAATTACTCTGATTCTTCAGCAGCTTACATTCATATCTACCAATAAAATTGTCATTCTCTTCTAGCAGACCACTACTATCGAGAATTAGAGAACAGACACATTAAAAATTGGAAAAAATAAAAGATTGAAAAGAAAATGTGATGGTTTAGGGGAATACCTCGGTGGAAGAGATGGCAAACCGTGTCGCAAACCACCACTCTAAGATGGAGCAGAGTTTCGGTAATCGGCAGCTTCACAACTGAGGAAGAAGCAAACCACCAATCTAAGCAGGACGGCAAAAACGCGAGTAGCAGGGCAGCACGCGGTGGTGCAGTTGATGGGCGGCGGTGGCACGGCAGTTGAATACTTGAATGGCCCGCAGTGTGGATTGGAGGATGCGAGAATGTGAAACGCGAGTGAGAGAGCAAATTGTTTTCTTTTTCATTTTTCAATGTTTTTTGAAATGATGAAAATCTCAATTTTGACACTCTAGTATCCACACAAATTATGCACTTATTTTGCCCTGTTGCTCACCTATGTGCCTAAACAAGTGATGTGCAAATATCATTTTTCTTTTGATAATTATCAAAAGCTCAAGACATAACAGGGCGGAGCAAAAGAGTAGACATTAATACAAAAAGCAATTCTGAAAATGTACAGCACATAACACCTGAAACCAGCAGCAAAAATTGTCTACCTAATCCACAAAAATATGACCTATAACTACCCACAAATACTATCACCATCCCCTTCGAAATGGGCACCAAGGATGGAAAACAACTGAGAACATCACAAAATCAAACAAATCAACTCACCACCACTATAATTAATTCAAAACAAAACATCCACCGCAGTCTATAAGATAAAACAATCCATTCAGCCAATAGCTTGCCATCAATAACAAGATATAACCTTCGGAATGCAAAAACATGCATTGAGCCCTGAGGCCACTAGAGTCCCCACCACCTGTTTTCTTGTGAACTTGAATTCAACCACGCATCAGCTAAAGAAACACCTGAAAAATGATAATGATACTAGACTTTAAAGTAATATCAGCCCAAGATTACAATCACTTTCTCCTCCCAAAAAGGAATAGCCACAGACTAAGATTGTAAGAAAGCCCCCACCAAATCCTATCTCTTCAAAAGTACATAAACGAGATAATTTTTTTTCACGAAAATAAAACAACATATCACAGTAGAAAAAATAATAGAACATTAAAAAAACAGATTTATCAAAAATAAAAACTACGATAAACATATGATTAAAAATAACACAGCAGTTTGTCAACAAAATAACACAAAAGGTAGCCTGAGAAGCTATTGAAAACACAAATATAATCAGAGGGTAACAACAATTTAGTTATGAGCTTGGTCAAGGAGCATATAGACATCGATTGCGGTTGTTTCCCTCGCCTTTACAAAAACTGCAATGCCGTGGCTCTCGCATCTCACACATATCCATTCCATTAAGGAAACAATTTGATTTGGGTCTACCTTTCATTGTGAGCTCCAAGGCAGGGTTAAGACAAAGCTTTGGGCCTACATATTGAGGCCATGTACTTTTGGGCCCTATAACCCCAAACTCCTTCTTATACACTTTAAAAATTTCAGTGATCCTATAAATATCATTGACATAAACATGCCAGTCATAGTTTTGGCTGGAGCAACATGCAATCACATGAGGACATGGATATCGATCTATAGAAAAATTGCCACAGTCACAATATCTCTGCCTCAAATCAACTTTGTATTCTTTCCTATTGGGTAGTTCTTGAACACGGAAAGATTCGTTTCTTCTATCAAATTGACTGACACGTATGCTTCTAGATGCCTGCTCGTTTGCTCGCAATTGTGTTGTCATGGCTTCGGAGAAAACATTCCCTGCATTTTTTTGTGCCAGTGCCTCTCTACCTTTTTGAGCAAACAATTCAGCCAAACGAAAGTACGTTGCTCTAACTAGTGACATGATGGGAAGATTCCGAACCCCTTTTAACACAGAGTTTATGCACTCGACTAGGTTTGTGGTCATGTGGCCCCATCGATGTCCACCATCAAATGCTAGAACTCACTTTTCTCGTGGAATTTGGTCAATCCAGTTTGTGTAAACCTTGCCTCGTTCACGCAATCGCTCATAGTGGTAATTAAATTCACACTTGGTCCTTGAGTACCCTGCAAAATACAGTATGGTTGATATATTATTGACTAGTAATTGCATTCACAACTTTTATCTTATTCACAAGTACAAACAAGGAGTAAATTACCTATGCTCACAACAATTTTGTGCAAGTCATGCACCTTGAATTTTTGCAAGAAATTGGCGGCAATGTGTCTGACACAATACATGTGGAATGCTTTTGGAGGTTCCCACTGGCCATTGCTTCGTGTCATTGCTGCTTTAATTGATTGGTTGTAATCAGAAACAATGCAAATTCCATCCTGGGTCACTACATGTCTACGTAGATTGTCTAAGAAAAAATACCAATCATCTGCAGTATCACCCTCAACAATAGCAAAAGGAACTGGCAACATATTCTTATTGCCATCTTGTGCAACTGCAACCAATAGAGCCCCTTTGTATTTCCCATACAGATGTGTCCCATCAACCTGGATAAGTGGTTTGCAATATCTGAATGCTCTAATACAAGGACCAAAACTCCAAAACACTCGACGTAATAAAAGAATGTTCGGCACCAAGTCATTGCCACGATAGGCCTTTACACCATCCAAGAAAGCAACTGCTCCTCGATCAATAGCACACATTGCTAGACACCATTGTGGCAAAGCTTCATATGAGCCTTCCCAACTACTGAAAACTTTTTCAATTGCCTTTTGCTTTGCTGCCCATGCTTCCCGATACGATGTCTTGTACCCATACCGAGACTGAATTTCTGCAATAACAGATTTTACTTTAAAAGTTGGGTCAAATCGTACCATGGGCTCTATATATTGTGCAATCATGTTTGAATCCAACTTTCCATGGTCTAGTGAAATCCTTGTCCCAGGACAAGTGTGCGGGCCATTGTAAGCCGTGATTTCCCAAAAATTCTTATTCTTTATGAAACTGGCCTGAAGAAGCCATCCACAGTCTATGCCATAGCGTACACATCTACAAGAAAACATTTTTGGTTCTGACTCGTACACTTTGTATTTCACTGCTTTCGAGATGTTGTACCTCTCAATTGCTTGTATGACAGCCTTCCCATTGTTGAAGTGCATTCCAACATATAATTCACCATTCAAAGAAGGAACACCTACAAAGCACCAAGACAAAATGATAAAAACAATAAAAATTAAAATGAAAATAATTAGCATATGACAGGGAAAAAATAACTAAAATCAACATTAAATTATAAATAGGCAAAACAATAATTAGACTGAAGTCAATCAACATATTTTACATAAACAAATGGTAAGAAGGCCAAGCAAGAAAATAGATAATCAACTTTCGTTTTTTCAATCTCAAGCAATAAATCATGTATCTCAGATAATGATTAAGATGAAGTATCAATGTTACATACCTATGTTTGCATACACTGCAAAGTCAGGTGTCTGTATAACTTCAAGATTTGAAGCACGCATGAAAGATTGCCCATCATACCAATTCTGACTGGTCATTCTGTTTGATAAGTCCTCGTCATCTGCATCTTCATCCACATCATCATTGTTGCTTTTATATTCTCCTTCAACATACCCTCCACCACCCTCATTGTCGTTCGTTTCACATTCTACTTCTTTGTCTTGAAATGTGATTGGCCTAGATTCTTCATAATTCTGCCCAGTCATCAATGAATTGTGATCACCCTCATTGTCAGCTTGGTGATTAAGAGTAAGAGCATTTTCTTTGTAGTCGACAAACAACTCGATAATAGGAATGTTTGGTTGATGTCGTTGATGTTTCATAAACATTTGTTGAATGCTGCTGTCATCGTTAATTGGAACTGCTTGATATTGTACGAACGCTCCAACAACAGAGATTGGACATTTGTACACTATTTTCTCCATTTTCTTTGGAGTGTCAACATTTATGCATCGACAAAGCTCATTCTCCAACTCTGCAAATGACATAGTATATGGAATAGAAAAGTATGCTGGCTCCTCACATGTGAATGTTACACCTTCACTTGTATCTCTAATAATATCACCCTTAAAATATACAATTGCATTTGCACTAATATCCATTTTCTCTCTCCTTTCTATACTTCTTTTTCTTTGACAAATTTTTTTTTTTTTTAATCCTTCTGAGAGGCACAACCCAACCATATAATCTAGCCCAAAAACACTGAACACCTTATACCATGCACTCAGTCATTCAGCACCTGATGTAAAATCATTTAGCACCTATTAACAAGAAAACTTACGCCTTATAAATCCCAATATACCACCGATGCCGTATATCAGCAATACATACAAGAGAGCAGAATCATATGAGCAGCATCAATATACCATGATCTCCATCTTTTACATTTCAATCATCATTTCATACATCATATCAACGAAAACCAGTCAGCAGCAAACCAAAATCCATCTAGTCTTGTGTGGGGGATGTTGCAACCAAACTGTATACCAGCCTAAGAGAACTTGAAATGATATCAGATCAAACCAAGCATGTAGCATCTGAGGTTGACCACAGCTGAAATCGGAAAAAACAGCAACCACCACCAAAGCAAAGCAGTTCCAAAGTGTAAACAACACCCAAACTAATATAATAAAAGACCGCCACCGGTACCTTAAAGAAAACCAGCAATATGCTACACCAAAAGGCTTGTAAAATGCCGCTCAACAATCAACCTCCAATGTATTGGCACAACCACAGCATTGATCTTTACAACACCAGCCCATATAACACACTATCCGCAGCAACAGCACATAAGCAATGCAGTGGTCATTGAGAGATAAAGTCCCAAGTGCAAATCAGCAGGAAGTAGCAAACACAGAACTCAACTTTTTCTATTCTTCCTCTTCCGATGACTGCCTGTTCTTTTTTGCAGAATATTTTTTTTTTTCCCTGCACTTGAAACACACTACACTTTCTCCTCCGATGAGATTAAATGAAGTGAAACCAGTCTTTTACTATTATTGGGTGAAACCGGTCACATGTCAATTACTTGTTTGTATTTATTTTGTGTATGATTCGATATAGATTTACATTTTAATGAAATATAAATCTTTACATTTAATAATAATGAACAGAACGTGAATGAAGGTAATATCCATATACTATTGTATATAAATAATATTTTTTTATGTCAATAATAATTTTTACCTTTCCAATGACGGGAAAGCGGCACATGGCGCCACATAATCATCTGTGGATTGCAGAGGGTTGCAGGTTTCACGTGAAGACATTAGAAAGACTGGCCCGTGGAGCACCACGTATCAGAAGGGACGGTCTTCTCGCTGACTGTGCATTGAGAGGCCGTGTCTTGGCATGGGGAATCTTGCTGCTGTGAAGACGCGTTAAGTAGTTTTGTTACTTATTCAATTTAATTTGGATTTCGGTAGAACTGTTTTATGAAATAATTGATGAATTAATTTTAAACCAATTAATTTATATTTAAAATGCATGTTAAAACTTAAAAGAATGGATTCAGAAAAATTGTTGTGAAGGATATCCGTAAATTCATTTTATAATAATCAAAGGCATGACACCTAAATTCTTTAGATCTTATAAAAATAAGAGAAAAATAAGTGAAATTAATATGATACGGCATCAACACATAAAATTAATGTGGCATGTCACTTAATGAATTACATCAATTAAATGTAATGGTTGATTATTATTTGACTAAGGATTAAAATGCATAGAAGAGAAAATTGGACTAGACATGCCGGTCCGATCGGGTTAACTGAAAACCGATCACTTGGGCAGTCCGATTAAACTCTTAAATCAACGGAGTTCAAAACAGGTCAAAACCAAAAAAAACCAGTTAACCGGATTGGTTTGAAACTTTTTTATTTTTAAAAATTTAAGTGTGTATTTCTTTGTGATTATTTTGACAAATAATCACTTTTTTTTCCCAATAAAAACTTTTTGTATATTTAGATAATTTTAAAAAATAATCAAAATTTTTAAAAATTCAGTTTTCAGTTTTTTTTTGTAGAAGCTAAAATTATTAGCTTCTAAAAATAATCAATTTTCAATTTTTTCAATTATATATAAAATTTAGTTTTTATAATATTTTTTTCAAAATTTGAAATAAACACACCCTAAACATTAATATATTGTGGCAGTCAAAGAGTAAAAATGAAAAAAATGAACTAAAGAAAAGTACTAACAAAAATTGATCTGTTGTTCTTTTTTTCTCTCCGTCATTTACAAATTGTTCACCATAAACCTCGCTAATCACTAATGATATTATTTTCAAATGCTTTGTGACCATATTATTAGGTTGAGACTAGAAAAATTTCATATGAATTATATTTATTTTTGTAGACTTATGAATATATTTTTTTATGTTAATTATATTAATGTTAATGATTTAATTTTTTTTTTATATTCTAATTATTCATATATGTATATATATTTATATGTGTGTGTATTAATATTTCAATTGGATCTCTAAATTTTTAAATCAATATCTTGACTGATTTGATACCCGATTTGATTTTCTCTTTTTTCTTAAAATGACATACAGAATGAAATTTCAGAAACTAAATAATTAGTTTTGAAATTTCAAGACATAAAATAAATCACGCTTATAATTTTAAAAATTAAAATGACACTTTACTCTTTTATCAATGTATCCATCTATTTTTTATTGAAATATAAAAAAAAATTCACAAAGGAATTTAAATTTTATTTAGTTTAGATTTATCGTCACATTTATTAGTTGATAAGAACGTATCAATTTATATTATAACTCCAAATAACACTTCTCTCTTCAAAATTCACATGCAAAATTTGAAAAAGTCACTGATTTGACTTGGTGCTCGGTGAATCTGAAGAATCTCTGTTGCGAGCAGGGCGTAGCATGTCCTATCCTTTCAGGCAACAGCTTTTCCTCTACCCTGTCTACTTCATCTGCGTTCTATATTTAAAGGGATTAATGGGAGAACACAGGGTAACAGAGAAAGATTCGAGGGTCACGATCTCACGGATAAAGGAGAAATGGTAGAAGAAGATGGAAAAATATGTAGAGGGCGTCATTTAATGAGAATGCTCCTCTTCATGTTACAGAGCAAATAATTAGTGAGAATGTAAGATTGTTTTATAAATTTTATTAATATTTTATTACATCAGTTTAATTAATTTTTTTTAAGTAATATCTTTTTTATTATAATGTGATGCAGTTTATTTATGTAGAAGTGTTTTTTTCCCCTCACCGAAAAACCAAAAGAAGTGGATTTATTTTTTAATTTTTTTGTTACAATTTATTTCTATTAGTTTGATAAAATGTTCTGAATTATTTCAGTTTAATGTGATGTAAATTTTTTTAAGCATAATATACTGTAATGTATTGTATTAATTTATTTATAAATTCTATATTTATTTTTAGTAGATTAAAGGTAGGAATAGATTAACATTTTAATTAAATAAATTTTTAATTAACTAGATAGCTTTTAAATTTTTTGGCAATTTGTTTAGTAGTACAATGTTCTTTATGAAGTAATAGTTGCGAGTTGTATAATGTATTTAAGTATTATTTTATTTATTTTTTACATTCCATTAGAAAAAGAGGAAAAGAATGTTGGGGAGTCGTCATCTCCTATTGGATCCACCGAAGGAGGAGATT
Organism: Dalbergia cultrata; assembly: GCA_031216105.1. Classification (NCBI taxonomy): domain Eukaryota; kingdom Viridiplantae; phylum Streptophyta; class Magnoliopsida; order Fabales; family Fabaceae; genus Dalbergia; species Dalbergia cultrata. The sequence continues at coordinate 16,233,384 of CM062344.1, read as the reverse complement.
GTTGGGCACGGGATGCTGGTTTCTATCGATTATGTTTTGCGGATCTGCATAGTGGAAATAAACCGAGCTCTAATAAATGTACTAGTTGAATATTGGAGACCTAAGACCTATATATTTCATGAGTTATGTTATTTGTACTCATAATATATAAGATACTATATTAAATCACATTTTATCTACCACATCCAATGCTAAATGATACGCAAGTCAATACAGTGTCATACACATTATAAGTATAAATAACTTTCTTCATATTATCTTCAATTCGAGAAATACAAGTGACATTAGAAGATGACGTCATGTAGCTTAGGCTTTCCATCCATGCCCATCGCTTTGTGGGTAGGGGTGGAAATAGGCCACGCACTAGTGTCGGACTTCTCTCGAGTTACCATCATTATAATCAATAGCGACATCTTCTAATATCACTATGCATTCCCCCACCTTGAAAATAGTATGTGTGGATATCAGTTCTCCATCTTTCGACCAATGCATTGATTAGAGCTCAGTTTACTTGCACTATGCAGATCCTGTTAAGTGTTGATTGAAATTGTGTAGGGAAAGAAGTCACACATTGGTAAGAATTGGGATGGGAGGAGGTTGCCAAGGCTATATATATGAGCCTAAGTTCTCCATTTCAAAATGCACCAGTCGGAAAACACTTAAAGCTTGTTTCTGACTTTTCTTCCTCTGTACTCTTGTTTTAGAGTGTTGTGAGGTGTAATTTAAATATTTGCTTTGGAGAGTGTGGGTGTACTGGGGTGTGGGTATTTAAGATAGAAGTCTATGTGTTATAATAATTTTCACATAGTGTTATTCTCTGGTTGTCTTTTTGGCAGCGGCCGTGGTTTTTCTCCGGTTTTGGAGTTTTCCACGTTAAATTCTTGTGTTGTGGTTGTGTTCCTGTTTTATTTCTCTGTTTAGGGTGATTCTCAAGGAAGGGAAGTGGTGTATTTTCCCAACAATTGGTATCAGGAGCTTTGGTTCGGTGGGATTTATTCTTAGTATGCTCTGTGGTTGCAGCTTAGTCTGATCTTCCACATCAGAAAAGAATTTGTCCCTGGTGCTTGCAGATCATCCTTGGTTATTGTTGCTGGAAGATAGTGTGATACTGTGAGTGCAGTTTGGAAAGGTTCTGGCTAAGGAAAGACTTGGTATTTAAGCGTGTCCATTATGACCCACCTCTCTTTCCTGGGAACCTTCCTGTGCATGGTTTATAGCTGATTTACACTATTTCAGTACACGGTTGCAACAATGTCAAGTTTTTCAAGTGCTGTGAAGTATGACATAGAGAAATTTGATGGAAAAATCAATTTTGGCTTGTGGCAGATACAAGTCAAGGATGTGTTGATACAATCAGGTTTGCACAAGGCGTTGAAAGGGAAGAATGTTGATATGGATAATGAAAACTGGGAGGAACTAGATTTGAGAGCAGCAAGTGCTATTTGTCTGTGTTTGGCTAAGAATGTTCTTGCAAATGTGCAAGGAATATCAACAGCCAATGAACTTTGGGAGAAACTCGAAGGGTTATATCAGGCAAAGGATATCTCAAATCGACTGTTGTTGAAGGAGCAGTTTCATAATCTACGCATGGATGAAAGCATGAAAGTCTCCGACCATCTTAGTGCTATCAATGGTATTGTCTCTTAATTAGAGGCAATTGGAGTGAAGATTGATGATGAAGATAACACACTAAGACTTATATTGTCTCTTCCATCTTCCTATGGACATATTAAGCCTGTTTTGATGTATGGGAAGGAAACTCTAAATTTTGAAGAAGTTGCTAGTAAAGTCATTGCTGAAGAAAGAAGAATGAGGAATGAGGGCACTTCATCAAATTCATTGTTTGTAGGTAGAAGTGACACTTATAAAAAGAATCGTGGAAGGAGTGTGACATGCTGGAAATGCGGAAAGCCTGGGCATGTAAAGAAAAATTGTCCAAGTGGCGCGGTGTTGGAGAGAGGTTCTCAATCTGATACTTGCAACATTGCTATCTTGGAGGGAGAGGATGATCTTTACTAGAAGATAAAAAGTGTATCCTCATGGCATTACCGCACTGCCATGGAAAAGGATAAGTTGTTGCAAGCGGATCCACAGTTACACACGGGGCATTGGTTGGTGTTGAGATGTAGGGTGTGTGGTGGGGGTTATGTCGATGGCTGAAGAACTTCCGGAGAGAGTCAACATGGAAGTTGCACCATAAATTTTTCAGTAAGGTTTCGACATGTGTCAATGTGAAATTCTTGGAATTGTTCTATTCCAAGTGAGTATACATTTTATGGTGGAGTATGATAGTTCTTTGAACTATAATTGTCGATATAGACAATGACAGCAAGGGATTGTCGGTGTTGACAATGGAAGTTGAAGCTGTGTTTATTTCAATCAAGGTGGAGATTGTTAAGTATTGATTGAAATTGTGTAGGGAAAGAAGTCTCACATTGGTAAGAATTGGGATAGGAGGAGGTTGCCAAGGCTATATATATGAGTCTAAGTTCTCCATTTCAAAATGCACCAGTCGGAAAATACTTAAAGCTTATATCTGATTTTTCTTCCTCTGTACTCTTGTTTTAGAGTGTTGTGAGGTGTAGTTTAAATATTTGCTTTGGAGAGTGTGGGTGTGCTGGGGTGTGGGTATTTAAGAGAGAAGTCTGTGTGTTATAATAATTTTCACATAGTGTTATTTTCTGGTTGTCTTTTTGGCAGCAGCCGTGATTTTTCTCCGGTTTTAGAGTTTTCCACGTTAAATTCTTGTGTTGTGGTTGTGTTCATGTTTTATTTATCTGTTTAGGGTGATTCCCAAGGAAGAGAAGTGGTGTATTTTCCCAACAGATTCATGGAACATGATAGAAACCAGCAAATAACCCCAAACTTGTCCAAATATTGCACCCTCCCCTAGCCTTACAAAGACTAACATCAATTGTTACTCCCTCTATTGTGGAATTGTACTTTTTTTTGGTAAACTAATGGGTAAAACTCCACGGAGAGTAGTTTAAAAAGTCTGATTACAAGCAACACAAGAAGTACATGATGCAACCAACAAAACTGCAACTCCTTAATAAACATATGCTAGTGTGACTATCATTGCTAGCCTCCATTTGTTACTTTAGTTGCTTGCGAATTAGATTAGAACTACATGGATTTGTAATAAAGAGATGGATTTCACGGTCATAGGTTGTTCCTTTCAAACTTGCAAGTGGAGACTTGGTAGTAAATAAAGGATTCACTTGATCATGGCAGTCAATAATGAGAACTATGAAATTTGAAGTTTAAGTTCATGTTGTAAACCAACTTTATTAGCCGATAACACGAACAACACTCAAAGCCGAGATTCTCAAATAAATGGGTTTGCTCAGAATGATATACAATAACTTTGGTGTTGGGTTTGTGGTTTATATGGAAGTATTTAGAATGATGGGGCATAATGTTCTCTCGGGGGCTAGAAGTGCTTTCAATTATTTGAGTTGTATGCGATGAGGATTCGTATCCCTTTCTTGTTTTTGTTTTCTTGTTGTTTATTTTTTAAGGATAACTATTATTTGCCTTTTCTTAAGTAAGGATATTTTTTTGGGATTAACTGAAATATTCTTATTTAATTCTTAAGTCAACAACCATTTTCATTTTGTTGGGATAACATATAATGTTTCTTCATCATATGTGTACTCACATAAGAAGATATCAAGAAACTCAATTTGATCTCACATTTTTTTATAATAATAGTTTGGTTCATGGACCTAATTATAATTTTTTATTCACTATAGGTATCTACAAATTAATTAAACTTTTCTATACAAATCAAAATTTATTAAGTTATTTGGATTTGACAAATATAAAATTAGTTTTTCTTATAAGATCTTTTATGTAAAATCAAGTTCCACACAAACTCGAGAAAATCTTCCGCAATCAACTGTCTTGGCTGTGAGATCAACTTTGATCGACTCGCCAACACTGGAAGCAATTAATCGTCTTAATTATTATCCTCTCTTCTTGGTATAAACTCTCTTGTTTCAGGATAAAATTATCAATTATATTGTTAACTTTTGCATGCTTCAGAATATCTGTTCATTTACAATGTATAAGTAGTATTAATTTTTTTTTCATTTATATCATTAATATATATTTATTTCTTCTAATTAAGTAATCAATGTATTTATTAAGATGAATAATAATAACTATAAAATTATAACTTTATTAATTTATATAATTTTCTACATTTATTAAGATTTTTTATTTTTCTTAATATATATATTATTTAGGGTTTGACAGTTATTCTCAAATAGTGAGAGTAATGAGTTTTGTGACCTACTTGACGCCATAGGTCATCCAAAGGCTACTTCACTTTGCCTGAAATCCAACATATAGTAACACTAGAAGATAATCGTCATTAAGCATTCAATGTCCTCCTTCAATCACACCTTGTCCCTATCCTATAACCTCCTCGAAACCTCCAATATTATTGAGTTTTCTCCTTCAAAATCGTGTAGCTAATATGTTTGATAGAGCCTGAATGGCTTTTGGCATAAATCAAACGATCACCCACCAAATCCTCTCATAGTTGAAAACCTGACATAGACCCATCAATTATACCTTATTGATTTATGTATCCTAATGTGACGATAAAACATTTTGTGTAATTGTATTACTCTTAATATGCTTAAATTGATTAATTCTTGCTGAAGTTTCTAATATGTATTAAGTGTTTCAGCCTTATTTTAATTTAATTGACTCGTATAAATGATTATGCTTTTGAGCAAACCTACACTTTAAGCTCACACTTTAGCATATGTATCCAAGAAACAGAAAAAGGAGACCAAGCACAAAAAAGTTTTTACCAAGAATGACAAACATTGAGTCTCACAATATATTGCTTGCTGGTGAAGTAACTAAGACTTGTGTGCTGCTATCCCATCAGAAGTTTTGAAAAGCAAACAGGTCAAAGGATCTCTCTCATATGCCGAAATGGACATTCTCTTTTTTGTGAACGTCTCGGATTGCACACTAGCAAGATGAAGAAAAGCTGAAGATCACTCATTTCATCAAAAGAAATGTTTCAACCCTCCAAGTATCAAATGGTCAAGAAACTCCCATCCTCCTATAAAAGGTGATCTTGGAGCAGCTTTTAAAACAAGAAGAAAGACAAAGAACCTGAAAGCCAATACTCCTATCATTTGAAATTTAAAGCTAAAATATATTCCTCTTCTCTCCATTTGTAATAGTTATTATTTTATTGTTTTAACAGTGTTCAAAACTATTGTATTGAATGTTATATTTTTCTTCAGAGTGAAACAACAAACTTCATTTAAACTATTATTTTAAAGCTTTGTCTTATGAGAGAAAAGCTAATTGGTTGAGCTTGGAGAGACTCATTGAAAAACTACTTAGTTGGAGTGTCGCAACCGGGATCGCGACGGGACGGCGAAAAATGAGTTTGTTTAAGATTGGAGTCGCCACCAAGTTTTTATTTGATTGGGAAAAAATATGGAAAACCCATTTAATTTAAAAAAAATGATCTTTGAAACCAGATTTGAATTCGGGAGTCGATTATGCACAGGGAAGGGCAAAAAGTTCATTTTCGCAGCACCCCTGATACATCCGTATTACTACGGTTACCTTAATTGAATTGTGCAAATTATTAATAACCTTTCAAAATATTTATTTACACCTTTATCTTAAGGAAATTATAAAAGAAAATCTTTCTTAGAATAAGAAAATTTGGAGTACCAAACTGTCACAGCTCAGGTATCTGTAATATTGAGTTAACAAGTCGTCACGACTAAATTAACATCTCTATTTGAAATAAAATATATACATTTCAATGATTAACTTAAATTAAGATAATAAAGAAAGAGGAGGATAATAATAATAATAATAATAAATAAATAAATAAATAAATATTTACAATAATAATAATAATAATGAACAAAAATATTTACATGCAAAACAGAATAAAATAATATCATAAAATTTAATTTTAGCTTGAAAATTTGAAACATCAAGTTGTCATAACTTAGATGTCCAAAATATTCAATTAACAAGCCGTCTCGGCTAAATTAACTTCTTTATTTGAAAATAAAATATTTAACTAATAATTGATTAATTTAAACTTTAAAGAATAAAGTGCATAAAAAAATATTTAAAAGTAAAACAAAAATTATGAAAATTTAATTTTGGCTTGACAAGGAATACCTGCTCCTACGTATCCCCTGGTGCAATGGGGAACTCAAAGTCATGTAGTTCTGTAAAAAATATTTGTGTGTTGGTTGATTTTAATTAAGTTGATTAAAGCATATCCTTTTGGTAAAGCATATTTTCTTTAAAAACAAAATCCGTTCTTAAGAGGATTCAAGTTAACACTCGATTACTCAATGAACCCTCATGATTCAACAATAATGAAGGTAACATTTGCTACTCAATCACTTTCATTGATCATTGCACGAATTGAAGGGTTTTCAAAAAGATTCTTTTATTATTTTTTATTGGAAAAGAAAATCTTTTTTTATTTTTAATGACAAACACTAATTTTGACATGAATTGACAGCTAGTTCATAAGCAATAACAAATATACAATTAATTTGAGCCAAACATAAAGATAAATAAAATAATCAAACAAGGAAGTACAAGAGTCCTAACTACTATTTATTTTTTTTCAACCCTTTTTAAAATTTTTATTTTTTACAAACTTTTAACACACAATTCATTCCAAATCAAAATAAACAATTAAATCACTCATTGAACTAATTTATTTGATTTCAATCAAATGATTTAAAATGATTACTAAAAAAAACTTTTTTTTTTAAAAAAAAGAAACATATAAAAGAACAATGCAATCAGAGACTCTTTTTTTTTTTTTTATAGAATATAAAAACATGTTTGAGAATATATATAAAAGTAAACCATGAAAAATAGAGGAACATAACACGTTTTGAAAACTGAATGAAAATGTTCAGATTTGAAATCTAAATGAAAATGTTTGGAGAGACTTCCTTTTGGGCTTAGAGCAAACAATCCAACAAGAATTTTTTCTTTTGGTTAAAAATGCCACTAAAACCATCATGCCAAAGAATAAATGGTTCACATATAATATGAAGTCCCACACCAAAAAATAAATTGGAATCCCACACAATCCACATAAACTAATACAAAACAAAACAGAGACCCACCCCCACAAAAAAAATGAATTCCCACCCCACATAAAATAATACATACGGTAGTCCCACCCCACAAAAAAAAAAAACCAAACTTGACCCATATGTATATTGCAAGCACACTGTGAATAAAAAGACTAAGATAAAACTAATAAGCCATGATTCATGTGAAACCTCTGGAACAACACAAACAGTGGTTTGGGGACTTGGTTTTCTAGGATTTTGGTTTATGCAGAAGGGGGCTATATACCATTTACACACATATGCATGTGAGGGAGGGAGTAGCGATCAAGGTGAAGGAGAGGGGAAACCGCCGGTGGTGGGGGGAGAGGAGAGTGATGGTGAGTGGTAGATGGCGGCTGTTTTGTGGCCGAGGGTGCACGTCGCGGCTGTGAAGGGAAAAGATGAAGTGCAGCTAGTCTTGGCTGTGGGGAAGGAATCACAACTGAGAATGGAGGGCAAAAGATGGTGTCCGCAGGTTGGGGAAGCAGCTGTCCATGGTGACTTTCATCTTTCAGATCTGGCTTAGAATTTTATAGATCTGAAATGGCAGAAGGAGGGGGTGAGGAAAGAAGCTCGCGATTTTGTGGAGTTGGGCTGTAGGGGAAGACCGCCGTGTGGAAGGGTATCGTAGTTTTGGCAGAAAAGGAAACTACTGCGCGGCTGTGATGGTGAGGTGGGATCAGGAGCTGTTGGAGTTTATGGAAGGAGAGAGGCCACGCAAGGGAGCAACACAGTGATGTGCTGGCTGTCGCAAAGGAAGTCATCCCTTTTTTTGTATCTTTCACATTTTAATTTCTCCTTTTTGGATGTGCATGTGGACTGTTTTGAACTCCTTTGATTATGTTTGGATGTGAATGTTGGACTTTGATTTCGGCTATAATGGTTCTTTTGACAGGGGGGTGTGATTTTGGAATTGAAATGGTTTGTAGGAAATCTTAAAACAAATTGGCTTCAAAAGAAATATAGAATGAACCAATGCCAATAGTTTACCTATGATTTTCTCTCCTTTTTTTTTCTTGTTTCAATAGAAATCTAGATGATGATCAGAGATGGATGATGATGATATTTTTTTTGTTTTTGAAAGTGAATATAGCAGTGGGAAGTGAAGTCTGATAATTGTGATCCATCCCCCCCTTTTGATCATCATCAGATTTATCTATCTAGCTCTTTTGACCAAAATCATTAATCCTTCCCCTTTAACAGGTTGGCTGGTAGGGATTACTAGCTCATCACCGAAAGGGATTTCATCATTTTGCAAGTAATGGAGAGTGATACCATCATTGTGTCTGCGCTTTCCTTCTTATTTTTCTCCACTTTCCAGTTCACGTGTAGGAGGATCCAAAGAATGGAATAATCTGTGACATTATGTCCTTTTTATTTTTTATTTTTCCTTTTTAAGAATTGAAATGGGCCACCGTAGAATGGGCCTTTTTAGGGACTGGAAATGAACCTAAAAGCAGGGTCTTAATTGAATTTAAAATGGTTTACAATAAAGAACTATAGACAAAACTTGAAACGGTTTGCAATTTCACTTAACAAAATTAAACAACCAACATGATTCTATAAATGGGTTAAACTCTAAAAATATGCTGATTTTTGGATTTTTGTTTTATGGGCCGGACAAAATCGGGTGTTCACATGGAGTTTGGAAATGCTCATTGAAAAACTACTTGGATAGAGTTTGAATAGGCTTGGTAAAAGAACACTCAGTGTTTGTATTGATTGTGCAAATTTATAGTAGATACACTCATCTGAAGGGTGGGAACTAAATGTAGATCCAAAGATAGAGAACCAAACCAGTACAAAAAATACTTGTGTTCAACTCTTCTACCTTTTCCTTTTCATATTGCATATTTGCTTAATTGGAGTTCAAAGTTTTAACCAAAGAGTTTTCATAAAACTGACTGTTAAAATAACTTGTATTATTGAATCTGTTTTAAACTTCATCTTTCCATAAAATATAAGTTTCATTAAGATCTTTTGAGAACTGATTTCAGGGACAACCTTGGCATTATTCCTGATAAAACAGTCTCTCATTTGTGTATTGAAACCAAATGTTCACATTATTCTTTGTTTATTCAATTTCTAAGTCATTATTGTTTCATTTGTAACAAAATCTCATGTAATGACAAAAGACTTATGGCTGAACATTTTAACTTATGTATTAAGTGTGTAGTTAATTTTTAAGGATCCCTTCTTAAGTACTTTGGTACCATTGTACTTTATCTTGAAAATAAATACACCCAACCATTTGCCCCTCCATGATCGTTCCCTGTGTTCTCCCTGTCTTTTTTATAACGCCCTCATTCACATACTAAGTATGTGTGTTTGGATTGCAAATCATACATAGGGATTTGTGTTCACTTGATTTTGCAAAATTGATTTTGATAAGAAGAAAGTTGATCAATATAATTTATATTTGGTAATTTTTGCGTCAAAAGTGAGTTTAATAAAATGAATGTTGATTAGATAAGATGAATTAGAATTACTTTTACGTATGAAATTACTAAAAGAGTTATTATAATAATTTAATTCATCTAATATTTACCTTTAACTTTAATGTTTACTTGAAGGTTAAAAATGGTATTGAAAAAATTACCTGACACCTTCGGTGTTTGAACAACAAAGTTTAAAGTGGAAGTAATAAATATTGCATTATTGCTTCAATGAAATGGGTTGAGAGTTGAAAACCCATTACATCATAATGAAAATAAAAGCACCCAAACTTTACGTGTGCGGCGTTCCATGAAAAGCAACGAGGGTTCAGTGTTCCAAACGCCAAAACAAACAAGCATGGATTTAATTGACCATTAATTTATATTATATTCTATTGATAATTAAGTATATTAAATTTTAAAAAAATTAGATAATAATAACCATATAATTTATTAATTAATATTACTCATATTTTTAAAAATGTATTATCTGTCAAAAGAAAATAAAATGGTGAACTATTAAATTATTTTTAAATTGTATGAAACTTTACATACTTGATCTATTTGGTAGAAAATTTAAATTCAACGGTTGGATTGATACAATTTTATGTCAAGAAAGTTATTAGATAAAATAGATATATCAACACTTACTCTTAGTGTAAATTGATCCCTCCTTTTATATATATATATATATATATATATAAAAGGAGGGATCAATTTTTGTTTTTGGATTCTCAGAATATTGATCACAGGACACAATAATTGATCCCAAAACAAAAATAAAACCTTCACACTTGGTTAAAAATGGAAGAGATTTATTATTATCTCACATCGGCGATTGTGGTTAAGGCTTCATTATTTAAGTTTAACATAAATATCATAAGAATTTAATTTTTATGCATAAATAATATAAATTTTTTTTACACAATTATCAAATTGTGTGTTGTCATCACGTCAGTTACGAGAGTTGATTCTCATCCATTAATTGGAAAGTAATACAAATAAAATGTTTTGATTGAATGACAGCTATATTATTAGTGTATCAAAATTAAACTCACATTATAATTAAAATATCTATTTTTCAAATCTAATTTATCTCTACTTTATTCATTTTTATTATATAACATGATCATAACTCGTATTAAACACTATCTATTACTAAATATATATTTTCATTGATTTATATATGTTATATTATTTTGATAACTACTTTTGTATTAACAACAAATACTTGTTATTAATATTGTAGATAATAATAATAATACATTTTATATGTTAATAAACTTGTTGTTTTTCAATAATTATTTTAACTTAATAAAATATAAAAAAATAAAAAATAAAATCTTATACGTTAAAAGTCATGATTAATTTTATTTCTCTGGGCTCAATTAAACCGTCCATCATTTTTATATATAAGAAAACTTAAATAATATATGGCTTGAAAGCAGAGTTAACCATTGATTATATTTGCTTTCTGTTTTGTTTAATTATATTTATTGGGAAACAGATAATCAACGGCCCAACTTGTGTTGTTGTATATTTTGCATGTTTCGTATTCGCGCAATATAGCTATGCTGGTAAGAAAATTTCAACAATTGAGTTCATACTTTTTTTTTTTTTGACAAAATCCTATAACCAGTCTCTTGTAAATTTTGTATTGAACAAATTAGTTTCTCTTAAAAAAATTCAAAAAAGTCCCTGCCACTCAAATATATTGCACAAATTAATCCTCTCGAAAAAGGATAAATTAATTGTTCAAGAATTATTAAGAATTCAAATTATTGATCTCTAAATAGATGGATTAACTTGTCTAATAATTTTAATTAGCAAGGATCTTTTTGATAATTTTTTTTGAGGGCATAATTTGTTTGGTTTTCTTTTTAAGGACCAATTTACTATATATTTTTTATTTTTTATTTTTTTTTACTTGAAGCTCATACACTGTATTGTTTGCATCAAATAAATAAGAAAGACATAAATTTTTTAAAATTAAATTATCATTCTTAATATAACTTGTCAATCATGCACTAAGCTTTCATCAATGGTATGCTTGTTCACTCTATAAATCAAATTAAACTTATCTTGATCTAATTTTTTTTGGTAAGGTTATCTTGATCTAATTTGACTTCAAAAAATGGTGAACGATATTTTCCTGTGTAAACTATAAATACATAAAACTTGTGAGGGTCCAATATCGTCCTTCTCTTTCATCATGACTCTTTAAATTGATTTGCTTCCTGCATGCACCAGACACTTTCTTTGAGTTTTTGTCTTTTCACTAAATAATAATAATAATAATAATCATGATAACCGCCCACACAATCGAATGCGTTAGACTAACTTGATTGTTAGTGTTGAGCCATTAATAGCTTCTGCATTTGTCAGTATTAATCAATAATTATGCATAGTTGGCAGATAGCCTAGCAATCCGTTGTATTCTCACTTGGAAAAGATAATATAGACTTTATCATAATTTTATTTGTTACAACAAAGTTAGATGATTATTAACGTTTAGATGAATAAATTGGTGATTTTTTTTTCAATAATTATAATAATTTGTATGAAAAATTCTGTCAATACTTTTTGAAATGGGTAACATTACTTTTAATACTATCTGTGTGCTGGCATTTTCCCTAGTCAACTAATCCAATTTGGTTAATCTATATTTTCTTATTTAAAGTTATCGGTACAATTATTTCGAGGCCCATGAAACAAAAGAATGGATCCGGCGGAAGGAAGAAAGAGCAAGAAGAAAGCAGAGGTGGTACCAATGAAACGGCAAAATGAAAAAGAGCTTGCACTGAAGGAAGAAGAGTTATTGAGAAAGGATATAGAAGACCTGAGTACATGGGTATGTATGTGTCATATTTTCTGCTCCTCTCCCATAACATTTCATTTCATTTTGTAGGCTGTTTTGCGTAATAAACTGATATTCCTCTACTTTTTATTTCTCAAAATAGTGTTATCTTCGTTTGACATGTATCAAGGAATTTCTTTAATTCAAAGTTAGCTTATTGTTCCACAGGTTGATATGATAGAGACCATGAACTACCAGCAGCTAAAGGGATATCTAGAAAATTGTCCTTCTGATTCAAAGATGATAAAGGGACAAAAGATGATGAAAAAGGTATGTCTATGGCTATGTTTGGATGAAGGGTCATCGGAGGGGTGGCTAGGAAGGAATTGAATTATCGTGTTAAAATTATGTTTGGAAGTGATTTTGAGGTAGGGAAGAGGGACAAAGTGTCCTTCCATCATCACTAAACATCTAATGTTTTATTCCTCCAAATTGGGGTTAGAGAGAAAATAAGAGTATATTTCTCTTTCCCTTCCTCATTAAATTTATTCATCATATAAGAGGGTGACATGTTTGATTTCACTTCTCTTTTTATCACTCCTTTCTATTTTATTATTAGTTATTCATTTCCATCATTTATTAAATTCCAAAACCTTATTAAAGGTTCAGTTCGATTTTCTTTAATTTGAAAAAACGGAGAATGAATGAGAAGACAAAACATTTACAACAAAAAATATATTGTCAGCTGAAAATGTTGGTTTTGTTTGATGTTGTTGTGATTTTTTTTAGACTATTGAGCTCTTTTGGATTCTCGAAAAACTATTATAACATTATTTAACAAAATAATATAAAAGTTGCTCTTAATAAGAAGAAGTCATCATAATAGTATTTGGTAAATATATAAATATCTCTTAAAATAAAAAATTACTGTAATAGACATAAATATAATATTAAAGAGTATAATTTCTTTTTTTATTATCATTAATTAGAATGAGTTTGTACTAGTCTTTAAGGCTTTGAAGAACATAAGTTAGCTTTGAGAAACACTTCATGATATAGTATGAAAAACACCCTTAATTTTCAAAAGTAAAAAAAGCAAAACAATTCAACTTTTCATTTTACCAAATAGAAAAAAAAAATTGATTTATATTTTTCATAGATAGTAACACCTTCTTAAAGAGCATTATCAAACTAGCCAATTATACTACTAGAAAGGATTCATCTTCTCAACCATAGAAGTAGAGTATAAAACTTGCTTAAAGCTTTCTTATTGACAATGTGTGAATTTTCAAACTCTAATTTGGCTTTTAACTTATTGAGTTTTTTCTTTTTGTAAGAGAGAAACACTTCTTTAGCTCTTGAAAATTCATGTTGTTGACAATATAGTTTAAGTAAGAAATTATATTTGTTTGTGATTCTTAAAAATTCATTTCATTTGTCAAAGTTAATCGACTTTAATTGAAGTGATTACATCTTAAATTTTGTATCAAATTGACACTGAAGAACCACAGTTTTAATCCCAAAATATCATATATTTCACAAAGTAGTCTTTAAGAATATATTTGAGTTTGTAATTTGAAGAGAAAAGAAGGCGAGGGAATGGTTTATAGTATAAAATTTTAAAATTTTACACTACAAGTTAGGGCGGGAGAGGTACAATCAATGGGCTAAGTGAGAACGACAAACATTGAGTCGGATGTCACGTCTTGACCCAAAACCTTAAGGCAATGAGTTATAGCTCTTTCCACATTATATACTACTCACTTAGTCCACTGTTAATCAATATGAGATTTCACCTCTCATACTTAACCTCAACAATTTTAAACTCATCAACATACCTAGCTAAGAGAATAGTTTTCATTAATGGAAATAGAGGGTAGTTGATATATTTCACAAAATGATAGTTTTTTGCTTTTGTGAATGAGTTGCCACTTCTTCGACGATATTTTATTACGTGGCACTTATCTTTAGTTTCATTTGACAATTCATACCTTGTAATGGAAACGAAATTGAAATTGGATGCCACGTAGCATTAGGTTTATAAGGGTCTGTTTAGTTTGTTATTTTCAGTTTTCAATTTTTTCAATTTTTTTTTAATAAAAATTGAAAACTGGAAACAGCAAACCAAACAGATTCTAAATATTTTGAAAAAGAAAAGCAGTTTCCTTTATGAATGACCCATGCGAATGTCAACTCTCTTTGATCTTAATAAGATTTTGAACTGATTTCAAAACTGAATTATTTGCTTATTATAAATGCCTTCGTGCGTGTGTTGAGTTTACCAGCCGCGCAAGGTGAATTACTTTGCATGGTTTTGTTTTGATAATGCCATTATTACAGGTTCAAAGAACTGGCAAGGCCAAATCTTCAACCTCAAGTGGGATCATGGCTTCAGTTTGGAAGTTCCACAAGAACGGATCGGAGTAATTATTTATGGAAAATTTGAAGAATTTATCAATGATGTTTGGACGGATTCCCCTGTATCTCTGTTGTGGAGGTTGTAATTAAAATTCGGACTGGGGTATGCTGTCTTGCTCGTAACTCGTAAATCGTAATGTTTATATAAATTATTATTTGTCTATTTTTAATAATCATATTATAATTTTCAAGCAAATCCAAATATAAAATTTAAGATTCAATGATAATTTCAATTCTTTTCGAATTATAATTGAAGCTAAAATTCTAGTATATAATTCCAATTCCAATGTCCAAACGGACCGTTATGGTTTTTAAAAATTTTCAATCTGTGATGAATGTATTATTTTTATAATATCTTAGTGAATCTTTCTTTTAATGAGTTTAATCTTGATGATAAGGCCATTGTCTTTATTTTTTCAATTCTATTGTTAGCATATACATACCCTTAAATATCTATATCTATCATATAAAAAAAAATCTATATTATTATTATTGTTATTATTAGTAGTAGTAGTAGTAGTAAAATTAACTGTATTTCACATTTAATGCTTACATTACAATTAGTGCATGTTTAACTATATTTTTTTAATTAAAATATATTTTTGATTTGCAAATAATAGGTGATTGAAATAATATAATGTATAGTTAAAACACCCTATTTTTAATGAATTTAATTTTGTGAATATTTTTATTTTAAAATTTAAATAGATGAAACTTTAAATGATTACATTGATATATTAACTCATGATAATATAATTTTAATTTTTAGATTTAATCTACTTAAAATAAAAAATAAATTGATATATATATATATATAATATGTAAAATTAAGCACAACCTATATTAAAATTTATTAAAAAAAATTTACAAAGTTATAAATTTTTTTTTCTAGATACATTATATATAGATATTTTATAAACCTTAAACTTTAAACCGAATATGTATTAAAGGGTATTTATAAAAAAAAATGTATTATATTTATATTACATAATTTGTGATGTTATTTATTGCATATATAGGGGCAACTCAATGGTTAATAATTATTTTTTAAAAATGAAACCTATTCAGTTGCACAATATATATGATATTCTTAATGTAGATAGTAAATATTATGTTTAAATGATTTATATTCTCATATGAATTATGTTATTTAATTTAACCTTCTTTTGCTTAACTGATAATAATTTCATATATTTTATTTAAATAATATATATGTGTGGATAAAATAGACTCTGTTATGCAATTAGAACACAAAAGCTAGCCAGTGAATTTTTGCACTAAACCTTCTATTTTACAAATTTATTAAATATTATTAAATCCTAAGCCTTAAAACTTAACTTATATTAATTTACATTATTTTTCTTCAAGCCAAAAAATTATTGGTCATTACAATTTTTGAATTAACCACAAATAGCAATCAGTATTCCAATATATATATATATATATAGTAATTTTTCCTTGGCTTACAATAATTTATTAATTTTAAAACTAAATGCAATAAATATGACCAAATTTAAAGTAGACTTTTATTTGCTTTAAATAATATTTGTAATGACATAAAAAAGAAAAAGCTGCTCAAACTAGGCACACAAAGAAACACAAGAGTAGGATCAATGCAATATTAACATATTGATCACTCATTTGTTTTGATACTTGCAATCTAAGGGGCATTTGTGCAAAAATTATAGTAACCAAGAATATTTTGAGAACTGAGAAAATTGCTTCCTACAGGGTTGTCAAGTTTTGAGTTTAAGATTAGTTTTAAGATGTTCTCTCCTTTCTCTTTTAGAGTTTTTATCGATTCAATTAAATTTTGATTAGACTTTATGTGTTGGTTAAACATTTCTTAATTTTAATTTGTTTTGGGGTTCTCAGTTGTTAGCCATATCAAATTCCTATCTCTTCCATGTTCAACATAAGTCTTGAGCTGGGACATATGGCATAATTAACTTTGGGATCAAGTAATGCTTTCTTCCCTTAATTTTTAAGCATAAAAAGAATTTTTTTTTTTAACTTATGCATGCCTAAAGTGGTTTATACTTTAAAATAGAACATATATTTCATTAAACTAATGTTTATATGAAGAGGATTGTATCAAATAACAATAACTCCTTCATTCAGAAGTTTTTTCAGCCTCAGACTTATAATTTCTAGAGCTTAATGCTTCACAATCCTTAACTATGTACTTTCTCAAGATCTTTCTTTTTCACTATCTTCGATATCATGCTCCACTATTTCTTTAATTTTTATATTGTAATGGTTTCTTAATAAAGAAACTTTCTCAAATTGACCTTCATAAGATTAGATGAAGTTTATTTTCCAAACTTAATTAAAGACTTTGACTTTACTTAATAATGGTCATTGTTACTAACCGTAACCAGAGTTTGACGGGTGCTTGGTGTGGGGTCTTTTTGGTCTCGTTTTTCTAGTGACTGGAGACGGTGGCGGGGTATCTGCAAAAGGCACTCCAACGCTCAAGTCAGATTCAGAAGGAGATATATCAATGATAAAAGAAAAACCTACCTCTTGTTCATTTTCCCTTCACCTATTTGTAGGAGTGCCCCTCCTTTCTCAACGGATTATTAAGGCTGAGGTGTACAGTACGGATTTGTTGATCTGTGAGGTATGGAAGGGATTCCAATCATCATAGGTATCTTCTAGAAGTTGTCCTTTTCGCTGTCGTTTGGCCATCTGCCCTCATTTCGAGATGGGTGACTTCCGAGTTGAATGGGAAGGAAATCCCTCCCCATTACCTTACTGATCCGGAGTTCAACAAACAGCTTTGAGGAGTTCGAGGGAGGGGGTTTTCACAGCTCCATTTATTATCTGGCCCATCTCCATGCTAGGCTCACAGCACCAGGTCTGGTATCCAATTTCCGTGTTTATAATAGTTATATCAGCCACATACTCAATATCATTATTATTTTAGATTATCCAAAAGAGAAATGTTATGAAGTTAAATTCTATAGTAGTAAAAATTACTTCACTAATATTGGAAGGAAATTATTGTTTGAAAAAAATATTATTTATCCTACCTCATTTGTTGAGCTTAAGCCATATATGAAACTCCTAATGCTAATGTATTATTTTGTACATTACCAACCAATAAACAAGTGATCTCATATAGATGTTTAAATCCAGTTGAAAATCACTAGAAGACAAATCATAATTATCAAATACATTACTTCAACATTTTATGTGTATTAATTCATGTAAAAATATATTAATCAGATAGAGGGAAAAAAATTAAGATATATTATTTTAAAAAAATCAAAGGTAAAAAGTTATATTGGTTCTTTTATATAAATAAAATAATATAAAATTTAAAAAATTAAATTAATTTAATATTTTATCATTTTATATTGATTGTAAATAGTATTTATTATGTAAATAAAATGCACGAAATTTTATATTAAGATATATTATTTAATTATAATTATCAAAATTTGAATGTACTAAGATTAAATGACTTGATATGAGTTATTTGTATATATAATTTTAGGTGGGTCTAGTGAAACTATCAAAAGAATAATTGTCAAATTATAAAATTGAGTTAAAAATTAGTAACCAAAGATACGAAAAATGATATGTGTTTCTTATGGTGATTAATTATGTGTTTAGTTGTGTCACATAAAATTTACACAACATGATATATTAACTATTTGACTATCGGCTGTTAAATTACACTTGAGAATGAAGAATATTACTATATATTGATGATTAAATGTATAATTTTAATTTTAATTTATACCATTATACTAGAAACACCACATAATTATGCTAAAAATGTTGTCAATAATGAAGTTTTTCATGACCTCCATAAGTGACATTACATACAATAATTTGAAAGACTCTATTGTTTATTATATTTAATTATTATCACAATTTGCTTGCAAAAATATTATAATGAAAAATAACTATAAAATTTATAATTGAGGGCTGTCTCGAGGAGGGACCATACTGTTTACTATTCCAGGTCCCTGAGGGCTTAGACTTTCCTAGCTAACATTTTTTTTTATAAATACTAATAATAATAATAATTCAAATAGTTAAAATATAACTTACAATTAAATGTCGCTTTTGCTCTAGTTAAAAATACAACATATTTAATATTATTATATATAATATTAATGTTTCATCTTTAAACTTTACACTGAAATTTAAATTTCTATATATAATTTTGAAGAATAATTTGTTTAAAATTTTCAAATTAAGTATGAAACCTAACATATATGTTTTATTAGCTACTCATCATATATTTTATTTTCATTTTTTATTTCACCTATTTGGTCTCACTATATAAACAAAACTTATAATAAACTTTTTTTTTTAATTTTGTCTGTGGATTTGTATGATAATCGAAATTATTGAATGAACTCTCCTCCTTCAATTGACAGACTCATAGTAAATTTAAAGGACAAAGTATGTCATAAATTACTCAATATATACCACATTATTTATATTTTTTTGAACTTATAATATTCTTAATTTATATTTAATAAAGGTATCTAATTTAGCTAAACAACACATATTTAATTCCAATAAGCGTGTACGTATAGTTGTTGAAAAATTGTCTATTTTTTTTTAATAAGATAAACCAATATATATATATATATCTCATAGAAAAATAATACAGTACTATCAATACAAAAGTACGTATTCCCTTAATAGTTTTTTATAGCAAATGTTTCAAATGGTCTTTTGTCTAGAAAAGAAACAATTCCCAAAAATGTTATGCAATGTAATAAACAAAGGTCAAAGTGAGCCATCGAACCATATACATTTATATTTTTAAAATTTTTATTATGTGATAAAGAATTATATATTGTATTGTCCAAATTTACCTAATAAAAAAAATTCAAAAATTATTATAATTTAAAAAGATGGAAGAATATACATACATCACTAAAAACATTATCTAAAACAATTAAAAATATCTATTATTTCTATATTTAATTTTTAATTATTATTACATATTTTAAAGAAAATTTATTAAAAATAATCATCAAAATATATTAACAAACATGTGCAACGCACAGGATGCTATATCTAGTATGATTGTAAGAAGGACGTCTCACGTCTGCGTATAAAATTGATAGAATATATTTTTTATGTACTAACAGCATAAAATTATTGTCAATCAATATAGATTTAAAAAGCATCAAATCATAAGATGGAACTAGTCGCTATACATGTTTGGTTAAACTTTGAAAAAATTACTTCTTCAAAAGCAGTAGTAAAAATAGAAATAAAATTTGTTTTATGTTTGGATGTAATTATAAAAGTATTTTTATAATAATCAAAGTTATTAAGTTAATTGAATATGACAACTATAGAAGCACATTTCTCACAAAATTACACTTGAAGACATAAAAATTCAGTTCTCAAGAAATATGGTTGGATAAAATAATTCTTTTAAGTTAATTCAAAAATTATGTCAATTAAGTGATCTTAGATTTATGGAAAAAAAAACCTATAATGATAATAATAATAATAATAATAATAATAGTTAAAAGTAAAGGGGTGTCATGCATCATATATATTATCATTTTAATAAAGAGATTCTAGATTTGTGTTATTGCCCATTGCATGAAGGGATTTGCTCATTGGTCACCTGAGAATATTGACACGGGTGCATTTTGGTACTCGGGTGTTACCCTTGTTGACTCGTTTAGGTCAAAGTCAGCTCGTCGGTTGGATTTAGCAACATCTCGCTGAACAGCAACGTCGAAGTTGAACTCAAAGTTGGCCCCTGACCCAAGTTAAATCTAATAGCTGGGTTCAGCAACATCCCTCGGAAAAAATATCGGTGGATTTTTTCTGCCAATAATACTTATTAACGTGTGTCAAAATCTACCAAAAGTTTTGTCAATAATAAAAATTTTCGCCAAAAACTACAAGCAAACAAAAAGAAATTAATTCTTCTTACATTTTCTTTTTTTTTATCATTTCATCTAAACGTACTTGTAAAAATTAAAATTTCGTTCAATTTATTTCCTTTCATTTTCTTTTCTTTCCTCTCTATTTATTTCTCTTGCCAAACATAGTGTTAGTGATTTTCCATTCTTTTCCTCATAAATGGTAACTAGACACTTAAAAATTATGAATAATATGATTTTTTATTTTCTTTATAATTATTTTTATAGCAATAAAAATTTAATTTTGATGTACTGATAGTATGTAAAAGAGTTTTACATTATCATCTAATCATATATCTTTTTTTACCATGACTTTTCATGTAGTAAAAATAAAAGCTAATTATACTTATTGATATGATATTACATGATTGAATTTAATTTAATAATTGTTTTAAAAAAATTTTACGTTATTAATGTGTGTTTTCCTAACAATAAATCTAATCTGCATAAAAAATATCAGCTCTTGAAGTTGATAGCAAAGTGTGTGGACGTGGTAAAAACCATCGGCTACGAGTTTGAAGAAATATTCAATTACACTGAAGCTGTCAACCAAAATATAATGAAACCAATGAAAGAACTTGCAACTACTGGCCGAAGGCACAATCAAGTAGAGAAGAGAAGACCATATTAGAGTCTAACAGTGATATAAGAGACAAGTGGATCGACCATTGTTTGAATAGACAAATGTACACATGAAGAGGAAAAGTGTAGTACAACATATACTATGGTCGTGTTGCCTACGAAATCAGAGAGATTTGAGCGTACATTATTGAAGTGCTATTTCAGTGACTTCCAACCCAAAATGCACGAAAAGTTCATGTTCAAATTGAGAGAATTGATGTAGAATTTGTGGAGGTAAAGAAGTTACCATCACTGTGAGATAATATGGCATGAAGTGGACCAATTCTTATTATCCGTAAAGCACGAACATTTCATCCTTTCATTTAAAACCATCTCATTAACTTGCTGTAAAACGTCAATGACTAAGATCAAACACATATCCTGGCACAATCAATTAGTCATAAACAGACCAAAATTTCTTGTCCAAAGTGCCTGTCTACTTGCTCAGGCTCCTAATTTATCATTATCACTTGAAAACACTACCAAAAATAAAATAAAAACAACATAATAAAAGGACCAAAACATAGTAGGGGGACAAAGAATTTTCTTCCTCCATCGAGTAATGGTGGAATGACTTCACTTAACAACCTAGCCAATCCAAATAGTGCAACATTTCAATTGAGACTTGAGAGCACCACGAATGCAAAATCTCCTATCGATTGGTCAATGTATGACGTGACAAAAAATTCCCACCTATATGTACCAACTCCTTCCACCTTTGATTTGGATCAACCAAAGCCCAACACCTAACCACCGCATTGAAACTGATGTACAAACTAGATAATATATCACTACAACGCAATTAAAATTTAATACAATAAAAATATTTTTAAATTATATAACAGTATTAATAAAATTCTTTAATAACATAACTTATTTCCATACTTATAAAAAATACAACTAAACAGTCCAAAAAAATATGAATTTTACTGAAAAAAAAATGAACTCAAATCAAATCATCAAACCATTCAAAATAAATTTAGTTTAGATTTGTTTTTTTTTTTTTTATGTAAATCCAAACCAATCTAATTGAATTTCATCCCTAGTTCATGGAGAAAATGAAGTGTGAATGTTAAGATAGACCTATTCTTATATTTTTTGTGGTTATATTGACCTATTCTAATATTGACCACGAATTTCCTTTCATTTTCTTTCCTTTATCTATTTTACACACATACATAAGGAAAAGGGAAGGAATGACACAATTTTCCTATGTTTGATTGGAAGGAAATTATGAGGGAAAAATAGAACAGTGAATCAACATCTGTCGGGCCCACAATTTTTTTATTCTTCCCACTATTGGGGGGAAACCTGAAGGGAAAATTGCATGGATTTGTCAATGCCAACAATACCCCTATGTTCGTGACTTGTACACCTTGTGACCTTCTTCTTCCCTGTGACCCTCTTCTTTGTCGTTTTCCCCCTTCATTGTTATTGCTTATGATCGTGCCATCAACCTTATACAACCATCACTTTGAACCGCCAACTGCTACCGTGTCGTGTTGCCGTGCCCACAGTTTTTTGGGTTTTGTTTATTAGATTTTAGCTTAAATTTAGTGGTACATTTTAGTTTATTTAGAAGGTGTGTTAGTCTTTAGTATAGCATTATTTACATTGTTATGTTAATGAATATATTTATAAAAAATCTATTCAAAAAAATAACATCTAAAAATAACATCTAAAAATTTTTATGCTTCTATTAATTTTTATATGTCTCTATATTTTGGTTAAAATAACATCTAAAAATAACATGAGGGTAAAATTGTCATTTGCCATTATTATCTTTTTCTTTCCTCTCACTTTTCTACACAAACAAACAAAAGAAATTAACTCTTCTTTCATTTTCTTTTCTTTTTTTTTTCCTTTCATCCAAACATACTTGTGAAAATTAAAATTTCATTCAATTTATTTCTTTTTATTTTATTTTCTTTCCTCTCCATTTATTTCCCTTGCCAAACATAGTGTTAATGATTTTCCATTCTTTTCCTTGTAAATGGTAACCAGACACTTAAAAATTATGAATAATATGATTTTTTATTTTCTTTATAATTATTTTTTATAACAATAAGAATTTAATTTTGATGTATTGATAGTGTATAAAAGATTTTTATATTATCATCTAATCATATATCTTTTTTACCATGACTTTTCATGTAGTAAAAATAAAAGTTAATTATATTTATTGATATGATATTACATGATTGAATTTAATTTAATAATTGTGTAAAAAAAATTTACATTATTAATGTGTGTTTTAATTAAATCCTAACAATAAATCTAATCTGCGCAAAAAGTATCGACTCTTGATGTGGATAGCAAAGTTTGTGGACGTAGTGAAAACCATCATCTACAAGTTTGAAGAAATATTCAATTAAATTGAAGTTGTCAACCAAAATATAATGAAACCATGAAAGAACTTGCAAGTTACTTGCAACTACTAGCCGAAGGCACAATCAAGTAGAGAAGAGAACACCATATTAGAGTCTAACAACAATATCAGAGACAGGTGGATCGACCTTTGTATGAGTAGACACATGCACATATGAAGAGCGAAAGTGTGGTACAACATATACTATGGTCGTGTTGCCTATAGAATCAGAGAGATTTGAGCGTACATTATTGAAGTGCTATTTTAGTAACTTCCAACCCAAAATGCATGAAAAGTTCTTGTTCAAAGTGATAGAATTGACATCGAATTTGTGGAGGTAAAAAAGTTAACATCACTCTGAGATGATATGGCATAAAGCAGACCAATTCTTATTATCCGTAAAGCACGAACATTTCATCCTTTCATTTAAAACCATCTCATTAACTTGCTGTAAAATGTCAATGACTAAGTCCAACACATGTCTCGACACAATCGATCGGTCATAAACAGACCAAAATTTCTTGTCCAAAGTGCCTGTCTATTGGCTCAGGCTCCTAATTTATCATTATCACTTGAAAACACTACCAAAAATAAAATAAAAATAACATAATAAAAGGACCAAAACATAGTAATGGGATGAAGAATTTTCTTCCTCCATCGCATAATGGTAGAATGACTTCATTTAACAACCTAGCAAATCCAAGTAGTGCAACATTCCAATTGAGACTTGAGAGCGCCAAGAATGCAAAATCTCTTGCCAAATGGTCAATGCGTGACGTGAGAACAAATTCCCATCTATGCATACCAACTCCTTCCACCTTTGATTTGGATCAACCAAAGCCCAACACCTAACCACCACATTGAAACTGATGTACAAACTAGATAATATATCACTACAGTGCAATTAAAATTTAATACAATAAAAAATATTTTTAAATTATAAAACAATATTAATAAAATTCTTTAATAATATAACTTATTTCCATACTTATAAAAAAATATAACTAAACAGTCCAAAAAAATATGAATTTTACTGAAAAAAAATGAACTCAAATCAAATCAACAAACCATTCAAAATAAATTTAGTTTAGATTTGTTTTTTTATGTAAATCCAAACCAATCTAATTGAATTTCATCCCTAGTTTGTGGAGAAAATGAAGTGTGAATGTTAAGATAGACCTATTCTTATATTTTTTGTGGTTATATTGACCTATTCTAATATTGACCACGGATTTCCTTTCATTTTCTTTCCTTTATCTATTTTACACACTTACATAAGGAAAAGGGAAAGAATGATACAATTTTCCTATGTTTGATTGGAAGGAAATTATGAGGGAAAAATAGAATAGTGAATCAACATCTGTCGGGCCCACAGTTTTTTATTTCTCCCACTACCGGGGGGAAACTTGAAGGGAAAATTGCATGGATTTGTCAATGCCAACAATACCCCTGTGTTTGTGACTTCTACACCTTGTGACCTTCTTCTTCCCTGTGACCTTCTTCTTTGTCGTTCTCCCCTTCATTGTTATTGCTCATGATCGTGCCATCAACCTTATACAACCATCACTCTGAACCACCAACTGCTACCTGACTCAACTCGCAACCGCTGTGTCATGTCGCCGTGCCCACAGTTTTTTGGGTTTTGTTTATTAGATTTTTGCTTAAATTTAGTGGGACATTTTAATTTATTTAGAAAGTGTGTTAGTGTTTAGTATAGCATTATTTACATTATTATGTTAATGAATATATTTAAAAAAAATCTATTCAAAAAAATATATAAAAAAATTGCATTAATTTTTATATGTCTCTATATTTTGGTTAAAATAACATCTAAAAATAATATGAGGGTAAAATTGTCATTTGTCATCATTATCTTTTTCTTTTCTCTCACTTTTCCACACAAACAAAAAAAAGAAATTAACTCTTCTTTCATTTTCTTTTTTTTTTTCCTTTCATCCAAACATACTTGTGAATATTAAAATTTCATTCAATTTATTTCCTTTCATTTTCTTTTCTTTCCTCTCCATTTATTTCCCTTGCCAAATATGGTGTTAATGATTTTCCATTCTTTTCCTCGTAAATGGTAACCAGACACTTAAAAATTATGAATAATATGATTTTTTATTTTCTTTATAATTATTTTTTATAACAATAAGAATTTAATTTTGATGTATTGATAGTGTATAAAAGATTTTTATATTATCATCTAATCATATATCTTTTTTACCATGACTTTTCATGTAGTAAAAATAAAAGTTAATTATATTTATTGATATGATATTACATGATTGAATTTAATTTAATAATTGTGTAATTTTTTTTTTTTACATTATTCATGTGTGTTTAAATTAATCCTAACAATAATCTAATCCGTGTAAAAAAATATCGGCTCTTGAAGTTGATAGCAAAGTGTGTGGACGTAGTGAAAACCATCGGCTACGAGTTTGAAGAAATATTCAATTAAACTAAAGTTGTCAACCAAAATATAATGAAACCAATAAAAGAACTTGCAAGTTACTTGCAACTACCGGCTAAAGGCACAGTCAAGTAGAGAAGAGAAGACCATATTAGAGTCTAACAGTAATATCAAAGACAAGTGGATCAACCTTTGTTTGAATAGACACATATACACATGAAGAGGGAAAGTGTAGTACAACATATACTATGGTCGTGTTGCCTACGGAATCAGAGAAATTTCAGCTTACATTATTGAAGTGCTATTTCAGTAATTTCCAACCCAAAATGCCTGAAAAGTTCATGTTCAAACTGAGAGAACTAACGTAGAATTTGTGGAGGTAATGAAGTTAACATCATTATGAGATAATATGGCATAAAGCGGACCAATTCTTATTATCCGTAATGCACGAACGTTTCATGCTATCATTTAAGACCATCTTATTAACTTGCTATAAAAGATCAATGACAAAGATCCAACACATGTCGCGGCACAATTGATTGATCATAAACAGCCCAAATTTTCTTGTCCAAAGTGCCTGTCTATTGGCTCCTAATTTATCATTATCACTTCAAAACTCTACCAAAAATAAAATAAAAATAACATAATAAAATGACCAAAACATAGTAGGGGGAGAAAGAATTTTCTTCCTGCATGGCGTAATGGTAGAATGACTCCACCTAACAACCTAGCCAAGCCAATCCAAAGAGTGCAACATTCCAATTGAGACTTGAGAGCACCATGGATGCAAAATCTCCTACCAAATGGTCAATGTGACATGACCAAAAATTTCCACTTGCATGCACCAACTCCTTCCGCCTTTGATTTGGATCAACCAAAGCGTAACACCTAACCACCACATTGAAACTTACATACAAACTAGATAATATATCACTATAGAGTAATTAAAATTTAATACAATAAAAAATCATTAAATTATATAAAAATATTAATAAAATTCTTTATTAACATAACTTATTTCTATACTTATAAAAAATATAATTAAATATTAAAAAAATGGTGAAGTATAATAATGACAATATTCTGTAGTACATCTTGATAAATTAGGAAGCAATACGCACCTTGTTGAGTGACCTATTATTACAAGTTTTCTCACTATTTTGCATGTCATTGTGTTTTTGATTATCTGAAAATTAGAATTTCCGAAATAACCACAATGTTTTCCTTCCCTGAATAACCTCTATTTCAAGATTAATAATATCAAACCGAGGAAAATAAAATTTATACTTATTGTATTTTAAAGTTTCTAATATGGAAATAGTAAAATAAAAATTATGAAAAAAAGTTACTTCAAAGTTAATGGTATCAAATGAGAAAAATAAAATTTAAAACATTTTATTTTGAATTTACCAGCATTAAAGTGAAAAACAATAAAAAGTTTGATTTTGAGATTATTGCCTTCTAAAATGTTTTGACACTTTTTTAATATTTTCAAATATATATGATATTCTATTTCTCAAAGTATATGAAAGACTAATCTCTTGGGATATTATCAAACACCTAAATGGAGACCTCTTTCAATAATATACTTCAAATATTATTAATATTTTTTATAATACTTTATATCAATGTCCTTAAAAATTAAATATGATTTAGTGTGAGAAGATTCTTTGATGCACCTTGATGAGTTAGGAAGCACCATGCATCTTGTTGACTGACCTTTTTCCTACTATTTTATAAGCCAATGTTTATTCTGTTATTTAATTTAACATTTAAAATTAGAATTTTCTAAATAATCACAATACTTTCCTTCCCTAAATAACATTCATTTTAAGATTATTAATATTAAATGGAGAAAAATCAAATTTAAAATATTTTATTTTAAGGTTGCTATCATGAAAATAGTAAAATATAAAATTATGAAAAAAACTTCAAGGCTACTAATATGGAAAATGAGAAAAATATAATTTGAAATATTTTTTCAAATTTATCAACATTAAAAAAAAGAAGAAAAACTTTGATTTTGAGATTGTTTCCTTCGAAATGGAAAGGAAAATTTTAAAATAATATTTTTAAGTTGTCAAATGAAAAAATATAATTTAAAAATTCATTTAGATATTATTACAATGAAATAAAAATAATAAAAATGAAAATATTTTATTTCAAAGTTGTCAACATAAAAATGAAAAAGAAAATTTCAAAACTATCATCATCGAAATGAAGATAAAGAAAAGTTGAAGTAGTTACATAATTGCGTTTGCTTTGCTGTTTTTCAGTTTTCAGTTTTCAGTTTTCGGTTTTCAGTTTTTGTGAAGGAAAAAATTGAAAAAACTGAAAACTGAAATATTGGAAAACCTGAAACAAACGCAATTACTCATTTATCTGGCATATTCAAATTTTATTGTTATTCATGTTACCAATGGATTGGATTAAAAGTGCACCACATACCTTAAATTTCAAGGTGCACAGAATATCACTCGATCAGATCGACAATATATCCAAATTAAAATTCTCATCAGTAAATGCTCATAGACTTTATTCCTAAAATATTCCAGAAAAATTATTTTCACACGAAGCACAAAATTTAGCTTCTGTTCATAGGCATTCGTGTATGTAAACGCCTTTACCCTTACCAACCAGCATATGCTTCACCTTTCAACAAAGGAAAATGCCAGATAAATGAGTAAGTTATATTACTTTATTTTATTTAACTACTATCATAATTTTTTGTAAAAATTCTGTCAATATTTATTTGAATATGTAGCATTCCTCTAGACAGATAATAACCGCCATCCATCCCTTCCATCCCTTGAAAGTAGATATGAATGTAATGTTAAAAAGTCCTCTTAACACTATATTGACTAACAAGGATGCTTTCTGGTGGGGTGATTAGATCCAATCCAATCTAAATTGCTCATCCAATTCAGTTCAATCCAAAAATTGATCAAAACTGCAAAATTTTGGATTTCAACTATGCTTTTCTCGTGGTTCGGTTCAATTTGCGATTGGTATATTAGGAATCAATCTAATCCAAATTGAACCGCATACAATATTACATATACTTAATCCAACAAGTGGTTAGCCCATTCCATATACATGTTTAATCGAGTCCACTTTATTTTAAGTCTATTTTTCCTTTTGGTGGCATTAATAATCACAATACCCGAGTCAAATAAAAATCACACACAAATTTATTTTTGTCAAATCACACATATGATCAAATGACTAAAAAATGAGGACTAACATTACCTATCTAGTGGACCAAAAAAAGATATTGAGTGACTCATTATTTCATTGAGACTTAGTGTGCTCGAGAGATTGATTTTGTACGTAACACAATGGAATATTTTTATTTAATGGAATATTTTTAATTTTTTGGTCATTTTATAATTTTTTTATTTTTAAAAAACAAACCACATATCCAATCCAATCCAAGCCGCTGTTAATTGGATCAGATTGGATTGGATTGGATTGCAAAGTGAAAATCATCCAATCCAAATCATACTGCATAAAATTTTAGTTTTTGAATCATATGACTTTTTAGTCCAAAACTGATCCAAATAGCACTGCGAACACCTCTACTTCTTCCATGAAGACGTACAAGCCATCACCATCAAGTTCATGAGTATAAAAACCAATTGGTGTGCCCAAAGCTTTTCATCACAACGTTTGCATCAAAATTATTAAGATACAATGGGGTTGTTGTGGTCTCTTGCTTTGTCGATACAATCTCTTATCCTTTCCTTACTCTTCTCATCCAAGCTTACAAATTGTTTATCTTTTGTTCAACATCCAACTCGTGAATGTCATGAAGATGAAAGCTATGCCTTGTTGCACTTTAAGGAAAGCTTTGTCATTAGTAAGTATGCTTCCCTTAATCCTTCCAGTTATCCAAAAACAGTGTCTTGGATGTCAAGCACAGATTGCTACTCGTGGGATGGCATCGAGTGTGATGATTTCACAGGTCATGTGATTGGCATTGATCTTAGTAGCAGCCAGCTCTATGGATCCATGGATGCCAATAGCAGTCTTTTTTCACTTGTACACCTTCAAAGGCTTGATCTTTCTACAATGACTTTAATCATTCTCAAATCCCATCCAGCATCGGTAAGCTTTCAAAGCTAATACAATTGTAAAGTGCTTGAGTATCTTGATGTGACCCATAACCAGATCAATGATTCATTTCCTTATTGGTTGGGATCGCTTCCTGAGTTAAAAGTAATTGGTTTACGCCAAAATCAATTTTATGGAGCTATAATGTGCCCAAGGAAATGCATATTTCCCAAGCTCCACATCATTGATCTTTCTCACAATAATTTCTCTGGAAATTTGAATTCAGATACATTCAAGAATTGGAAATCTATGACAACTCTCAACATAAGCCAGCTACAATATGAGGAATGGGAATTTTATTATGGGAGAAAATATTGGTTTGATCATGTTTCTTACTCATGCATTTACAATTTCTAACAAAGGGGTTGCCATGAATTATGAAGGGCTTCAGCACTCTTACTTCAAGATGGTAGCTATTGATCTTTCAAGTAATAGAATTTCTGGAGAGATTCCATATGTCTTGGGAGACTTGAAGAGTCTTATTTTGCTCAACTTATTAAAAAATATGCTTAGTGACAATATTCCATCTTTCTTAGGAAAGCTTTCAAATCTTAAAACCTTGGACCTTTCTCTCAATAGCTTGTCAGGGAAGATTCTCAACAATTAACAGAACTCACCTTCTTGGAGTTCTTTAATGTATCCTTCAACAATCTCTCGGGTGCTATTCCAAAAAATAAGCAATTTTCTACATTTGAAGGCAATTCTTTTCAAGGAAACCAAGGCTTATGTGGGATTCAATTATCAAAGAAATGTGAAGATCATGCAAGATCTTCACCTCCCGAATTTAAGGGTGATGAGGGCTCCAACTCCAAATTTTTTTTGGAATTTGATTGGAAAATAATTCTAAAAGGATATCGGGGTGGACTTGTTGCTGGGTTGGCATTGGGAAACGCTTTCAGCTCAAATATTATTAGGTGGCTAAAGAGGATCTTTTAAGTTAGACTTTGAATTTTAGAAATATGAACTTTTTGATTGTTCTCGTTTGACCTTTATTTTTTCCATAGTCATATTAATTGTGTTATGTAAGAGTGTGCTATGTAAAATTAATTCAAAATAAAGTGAAAATGAAAAACATGGGGAATTGTCTTTTTCCATAGAAATAATTTTAGTTTTTATTTACAGTTTCCTATTTTCAGGATTTTTGAAGGAAATATTGAAAGACATTTTGAACATTGGGAATGAAAATTTAACACTGTATTTTGTAGTTTTCATTATTTTTAGTATTTTATTCATAAAATTCTAAAATAAAATTTAAAAAAAAAAACAGAAAATGAAAACTAAACACATTCTTTTGTGTGTATATGTGTGTGTGTGTGTGTGTTATGTTTGTCCCTATTGATTTCGTTTCATACTGTGGTACGTGTGGCATGACAAATGTTTATTCTTCGTAATAGGAGCGAAGCTCAAGCTAAATGTCAAACTTTAATCTATACAAAATTCGATATTAAATTACGTTGAATTAATCAATTTAAGTAATTAGTTGTTGATTACCTCTATCTAGAATAAGAATTTTAAGCGATACTAAGTACATGTTGATTACCTCAATTATATATATATATATATATATATATATATATATATATATATATATATATATATATATATATATATATATATATATATATATCACATTTTATCATCCTAATTAAAAATAATCACACAAATAAAATTACTTTTGAAAGAATAGCATCAAGGCCTTGTTTGGATGAGATTTTTTTATCTGAAGATAATTTTTTATCAATTTTTTCTTATACTTAAATAATTTTTTAAAAATAATCAAAATCTAAAAAGATTTGATTTTCAGATTTTTCTATAAATTAAAAAGAGCCGCTTTTGAAAAAAAATAAATTTTTAATTTTTTAATTATATATAAAATTTAAGTTTTTTAATTAGTTTTTCAAAAATCTAAACAAACGCATACTAAGAGTCAGTTTGGTTTAACAAAATTATTTTTAAAAGAATTAATTTGAAAAGAATTATTTGAACAAATTGATTTATATTTAAAATTAATAGCAAAAAAGTGAGCTTAAGAAAATTAACGGGACGGAGAAGTGAAAATTATTAAATTTTCCCTAAAATCATCGTTTATCAAAGTGAGACATTTCTTTCAAAAATAATAAACTAAAATAAATAATTTCAGTTTTCTTTAACCCAGTTTTAATTACCGTAACGGAGAAAAATGTGGTATCCATACAAGTTGTAAGTGCATGTTGAACTTATTTTAAACATTATGATAAAAATACTAAAGAAAACTAATTTGATATATTGATAATACAAAAATATTCTACGCTGCTATTAAATCGTTTATAATAGGATCAAACAAATTTGACTTGTACATTTGTTACTTCAATAAGCATGCATATATCAGTATGGAAAAAAAAAAGTAAGCATATTTATAAGAGGAATTAATTAATATGAAAAGAAAAACTGCTAATTATTTTTTCTGTTGGTAGATACAGAGTTATTCTTACATCATTATTGAACACCTATTTAAATGTTGTGGGAGTAAAATGAGAGAAACAAAATAAAACATTAAAAAATTGTCAAATTAAGATACGTATGTATCCAAAGACTACTACACCAACTCATCAACAACTCTATCAGTTTTCAATAATATTACATCCGTACTACCACCATTGATATACAAACTAAACTGAATTGCCACCGTATATACCAAAAAAATAATATTTGATGTATAATTAAATTGTACAACAAATACATATCATACATTTTACCACTATTTGATGTAATGTGTGGTCTCTACTTATCCTACTCATTCATCAAATTCAATGATAATAAAATGTATAGTGTACATTTTTTATACAATTTAATTATATATTTAACATCACTCATGCCAAAATCAGCTTCATAATTGATCCTTAAGAGCCACACATCCTTACTTCATCAGAAGACACCATCACACTCCACGAAGAATTGAATTGTTACATCCTCCAGTTGCTTAATACACTGCATCTCCTGCCACCTACTTGAGTATCACCCCTGATTTGTTCACTTTCATGTACGAATATACATTCTAAGATGCATTTTAAGAGTAGTTTTAATTGCTGGACAATAACTTTGAAGAATATGAACTATACCAATTACTAAATTTAAGAAGATTACTAAACATACATTGGCTAGTTAATCGTCATATATACTGCGTAAGACGGCACCCAAAGTTCCCCCAAACACTTCAGTAAGGTGGTACAATATAATATTCCTTACCCCAAAAAAAATAGTAATAATATAATAAAATAAAAAACGTCCTTTCCGTAGCTAAAACTAGAAGAACCGTAGGTCCGTAGTGAAGTGTTTCCGGGGAACCCAAGGGGACGCCTGACCAAACTCCTTTGTGCAACACAATATTTATATGGAAATTTCGATCCTCTTGAAGAATTAGAAAAGCATTAAGAGATATTCAGTGAAGTCCATGCATGTATACGAGCTTTCCTAGATGAATCTGGCCAGGATTGTGGGAAGGATTAAGTATTATGGCAGAAAAGTGCATTATGGCAATTGGAAAGGGAATAACATAGGAAGTGCTTGGCCCATGATATCCCAGCTTTTCTGACAATCTCTATTGACCCAACCACTTCAGTCTTTTTCAAGTGAACTAAGTCACCACTCACCTATTTAATTTCTTGATAGAATCGTCAAATCTTCAAAGTCCAATTCATTTGTTTAAGTTCATTTTAAATCAGTGCATAAATTAATAACATTTAGAGCATTAATATATAGTTCAAATTGTACCATATTATGATGATGATGAGTGACAAGGGAAATAAAAGGGATAGTGTGGCCACAATTGGTTTACTTGTGTATGTATTATATCTGTCGTCAACATGGCTTAATATCAGCGTGACAACACCCTTACATACTGTTGCCATAACATAAAAGAATTTCTATTGGTGGCCACAATATTTGCACAAATTCTAGAAAAGCATTTTCTGAGTGTGCTTTGGCCAGAGAATACCTGAAAATGAAATGCTGCGAAAAATAGACACATTTTCTTGGAAACAGATTCTTTCATAGTCACCATATTTTATGTGGACTACAGATCCGTCCAGGTTCATCACCACTCACATTGTCTCACAAGATTTTTTTTTGCTCTACGGAGATGTGTAAGCTGAACCATACATTGCTATAACATGAAAACACATCACTATGTATATATATATATATATAAACCTTTAGTTCCCTCACCTTGAAGTCGTAGGGGCACTTGAAGCAGTGGAGAAGGCATACTTCAGGTTTCCCCTAGAGTTCCCCTTAAACACTTCATATGGACTCTCTTCTAAGATCAAATTAAAATTGTTGTTATATATCATCACTAGCTAGTTAGACAGTCCCTAGTGAAGTGTTTGGGGGAACTCCTGGTGGCACTTGATGCTTGAAAAAAGATTGTTGTTGGATCATCAACCTTCCTAACTTATATACGCACTCTATTGGTTTTCATTCAGATAAATGATTTGTGAGTAATATTTATGTTGTTGTATTTATTTAATATATGATTCTATGGTTTGATGTTATATACTTACTTTCTTGTTCTGTTGTAATTATGAGATATATGCCTGTATATTATTATATTACAATTTATTAGCGTTTAGCGAACCTGTTGGTGTCTTGCTCGTGGCGAGTAGTTTCAATTTTTATGCTTTCTGAAAAAATGAAAAAAAAAAAGAAGACGTGCATTGGATATGAAACAAAAATTGTGAAAATATACCAAAACATATGTGTGAAATGTGAAGAGAAAAGAAAGAAAATGGTCTATTGATAGGTAAAGACATATAAATAATTTATACTAACAGAATTAATATCTTTTTGGTTTTCCAGGATATCAATAGAACTAATATCTTGTTGTATTTATGGACTATTTAAAGTAATCATTTATGATAATAAGTCTTTAATTTATTAAAAATATTCGGTATAACATTTAAATTAGTTGATTTTATCTTAGAGAAGCCAAATTTGAAGAAAACGTTGGACCCAAAATAAAAAGCTGTGGCTAAATGTTTTTTTAATATACGATAAATCAATCCCAATATACTACAATCTTATAACATATACTAGAGAAATTCATATCTAAAACTTCATAATTATCACACATCATTTTTATCTTGCTTGTTAGTGATAATATTTCTTTTTATCTCATTTTAATATTTAAAACCCACTAGTTAGGTTCACGAATAGATAATTTAAGTTTATATGTCAATTGTGTAAAACCGAGTTAATCTCAAACTAAAAATCTCATTTTACCTATCTTAACAATGTTTAGTATTTTTTTGTGACATAAAAAACCTATATAATTCTTATATAATACCTTGTCTATATATTTTTATAAATCAATTATGTTTAAGTACTTTTCTCTTTAAAACAGATTAATTTCAGCAAAGAAAGACATCTGTATATAAAACTAACAATGATATAAATCAATTCTCACTCAAGCTAATGTGATATTGATAATTAATCATTAATAGTCTAATAGTCTATAGTCTAATTAAATACATTTGAAAGCAAATTTACATGCATACATTGACACTGAAAATATGATATCATTATGTTTACTCTTTTTTTTCAATTTAATTATCTAATCAAATTATCTCTTTGCTTTGCTCTCCCAAGCTCTTACCCAACTCCCAGGAAGATCGTGCTTCAAGTAAGTCTCCAGAGTACTCAGACTCATTCTCCCCCGCTTCGGGTGCATATATACGGATTGTGTTTCTTCGAAGTCTTCTTGATGAGAGGAGACCCCACACAACCTTTGTCTTTCCCATTCAAAACATTATATGGTCTTCCAGAAAGTACTCAGAAAAATGAACACATATTTTGAAATCATCATCCAAGCCATCCTCAAGTGCGACATCCTCCAATGGACAAGGAGCTTCCGAAACGAGCAACCAAAGAAGAAGGTTGGGAAGCATGCACCACACCAAGAGGACAGGAGACTGAACCGACGACGCCCTCGTGACCTTCCCATCATGCGGCGAAGAAGTGGCATCGTCAAACCCAACGAACGATCCCCAACATTCAGCAATTCTTCGCAACGTAATGCTAGTCCATGCACATAGAGAGGCACTCCGAACATCTCCAGCGAAACAAGCCTGGAGCATCTCCATACATGATTAGATCACTGTGTGCATAGAGATTAGACTTTTTTTTTATTTTATTTACATACAATAGTATCTATAATTGGATTGTGTAAAACAACTAATCATCTTCTCGCTGTCTAACGGTTGCTTTTTTTTTCCCCCTTTTATACATCAAATAAAATCATCTCATCAATTGAACGTTAATATAAAGCCACATGAATAATTAAATTAAAAAAATTAAAGCCTTGGATTCTGAAACATGAAAAAGATAAATGGTATTAATACACAATTTATAAATGTGTAAGAATACTTTGTTATACTAGTTCTCCTTTTAACATATCCGACCCATCCTTTTTTCTGACTCTAAATTCTGCAAAATCTCCAACAACAAGCTGTCACTTAGCTTGTAAGTTGGGAAGATACGTTGTACCAGCAGCTTTCGTATAAAAGTTTTTGAGTTATATAGCATTTCTCACCATTAAATTTTTCTTATGCTTTGTTATGTGTAATTTGAAAGAGGAAAGATTGGTACAGTCATTTCATCAAACTATATATATATATATTGTGGAGTATATATGCATTGATTTAGAGAACCTGGAGATATGTATGGGAATGACAAGGAAGAATCCTATATTCAGTTAAAGTTGGTCCTTGAAGCTTTCCAATTGTTTCCCAAAGAAGATGGCTTGGTCCTAAATCAAACACTTAGGGTATGTTTGATTATGGGATAAAAATATGGTGTAAATTTTTATGAGTTATATATGTAAAATTACACATAAATCATAATCATAAAAAATTTATTCTCATTTTTATTCCCTAACTAAACATATCTTTAGTGATGAGGTAAATGTGGATGTTCTCATATTTGCTGCCTACCAGCACTTTTATGGTATTAGGGTAGTAAACAGTAACTAAAGATTCAAAAGGAAATTTTTCAGAACCAAAACTTAGCGAGTGTCTTTATCATTAACCAAGCTTAATGATTCATGGGTTTACAAACTTAAAGGATATATGAAATGATTAGTATCAAGAACTATAAGCCTCTTTGGAAATGATTTTCAAACCAATTTTCTGTTTTTAAAAACTATAAAACATAAAAACTTGTTTGTGCTACTACTTTCTTTTTTACATCAGTTTTAAAATTAGAAAAACCGATTTTGTGTTTTAAAAACAAAAAATAGAAAATAGTATAAAGATGTTTTCTAGATTTTTGTTTTGAAAACATTAAAAAACATGGTGGCATAACTTGTAAATAAATCTATTTATTCATTTTGTCCACTCTTCGATTCTTATTAGCCGTCTTCTCTCATATTTTGATCATCCCTCAACTGGTGTCTCCCTCTCTTCTACCCCTAACCTCGTGCCTCCACCAATGCAAAACCTTTGCTTCCCTGTGCATGGCCCAGACCCTTTTATAAATGAAGCTTGCCACATAACATCAATCAAACGCTTCTTATCCACCCATTTTCTCTATTCATTCCCGCTTCCTTTAAAACAATCAAAGCACTTTCTCTCTCCTCCTTCAACCTGCTCAGGTGCTTGCAGTCCAACAAGGTAGCAATGGTTGGAGCCAAAACAGAAAGCTCCACAGCCTATTGCACTGCCCACTTCCCAATACCCTTCATCTTGGTCTTAGCCAAAATCTAATCCACCAAATACATACCCATCACCACATTCTTCCTCTCATCCTTTGCCTAGAAAATATTTGCAATAATCTCAATGAGAAAAAAGTATCCCCATACCGTTGTATGCCAGTGTCTGAGATTAATAGACATGCCATGGAGATGTATGTGAAGGCTATGGTTGTGATATACTGTGAGGATGTTAAAGAGGGGGTTGAGAGGTTAAGAGGAGTTTTCAAAGTAACCAAGAACATTGGGATGGTGTATATCTCCATTCAAAATTTTAGGATTTGCTTTTAAAAACAATTTAGTCAAACAGTTTCTTATTTTTTATCACCGCAAAAGAGTTTTTGAGAATTCATTTATCAAATATGTTTTTCTATTATAGTCTTTTTTGTTTACTAAAATTGAATTTAAATTTATTTTTGAAAATAGTTTTATAAAATATAAAAATAAAAACACTTCCAAAATCACCCTATACATTCGAAGTGGCCTTGACGATGAACATGTATAGCCACCATAGAACACTATTAGGGGATGAAGAGGTCAGAGCCTTCCTTCTTGTTATAAGACACTCAAGATGCTCAATGGAGCTAGATGGTTGTTGGGTTGGTCTCAAAACAAGTCTTTTGAGATTTGGATCGTCATCCTTGGATAATGCTTATCCTCTTGTTCCAATGGCTCCTTGGTTTTTTATTTTTATTTTTACGGACAGTGTTATTTCAACATTTAAAAAGTACAATGAGTATCTATAGACATCCAATCAAATCTAAAGATGAAAAATTAAAGTTTGTATTTTTAAATTAGGACCATACAAAATTTAAGTATAATAGATTGGGTATCGATACTGTGTATTCAGGATGTAAGTGATTAAAATATTTTTTTTAAAATTTTTTTATAATGTCTTGTGATGGAATAGGACAAATATGCTTGACTTTGTGACGGGGACAAGTGTTTGTGCTTTGATAGGAAATGTAACTTCTTGAGAAAGTGGATGAGTTGTCAAGATTGACATAAGAAAAGGGAATAGAGGTTTTACAGGTTAGCAAAACATCTTTCCATTTTTGGTGTAATTATAGTACTTTCTTTGTGATGGAGGTTTGGGGAACACACGAACGTCTTGCCCATCGAGTGTCTTGGCAGGAAGCATGCTGAATCCCTTCCTTCAAGGATTTGATGAGGTAAATGTGGATGTTGTCATACTTGCCAATGACTAGCACTCTTATGAATTGACTAGCACTCTTATGCTATTCGGGTGGTAAATAGTAACTAAAGATTGAAAAGGATATTTCATGACAGCCTATGTTGGCCGGATACGAATATATGATATGAAAATTATATATATATATATATATATATATATTCTAAAATAACTCTATACCATCAAATAATCAACGTTACGTTCCAAAATAAAATACTATAATACTAACTCTATACAGCCAAACAATCAATATTACATTTCAAAATAAAATACTATAATACTTAAAATAATTTTCATCATTAATTTCTTTCCTTTCACTACAGAGTTCAATGTTGTAGCCCTTACCTCTATAGTACTGACTCTGCAGTTGGATTAGGCGGAAGGAAGAGTGGCTTTCACGGCGGAACAATAGTGCAGAACAAACAAATCAGAAGCTGCAAGGCACGGAGTTGGAGTGATCGTGAGAGCGATGCTAATGGCGAAAGGTTTTGCCTCATCTCCCCCAAGTATATATCTCCTCTCCACTTCTTCATCTCGCCTGCGACATCACACCAATGGCGGCGACGCTCACGGAACGTAGGCGACCCCACAGCACCACCTCACATAGCAGTGGTGCGACAAGTTACCAGTTACCACACAGCACTAGCGCGGTCAGTGGCGATCCAGTGGAGGGCGACGACGGCTCTCTCCGACTGCAGCTCTCTTTGACGACGGTGGCCGTCTTTGGGGGCCGACTGGAAGGTGAGATACTTGGGAACTTTTGAAACAAGCAAAACACTTAAAAAGTACCCGACGATACGTGTACTTTTGCCAAAACCATGTACCCCTGCTTCAGTGATGACAGCATGTTATTGATGCTTTGGTGTGGATTATGGAACTATTATTTTCAGTTTTTAAACTTTGTGGATCAAAACATTGTACTTTGCAATTTTGGGTGATCCTGTTCATGGATTCTTCACTATACTGAAACTTTC
This sequence comes from Dalbergia cultrata, assembly GCA_031216105.1. Classification (NCBI taxonomy): domain Eukaryota; kingdom Viridiplantae; phylum Streptophyta; class Magnoliopsida; order Fabales; family Fabaceae; genus Dalbergia; species Dalbergia cultrata. Next base: position 16,193,270 of record CM062344.1, on the reverse strand, counting down.
CTACTATCTATTATGGCAGTGAACTGTAAATGAACAAGAATAAGGTTATTGTGGGGATTGCACCTAGCCTAACACAATGGACTCATGCCCTCGGTAATATTCTCGTCCTCTCGGCATTATCACTTCACAACTATATATCTTGCACTCAAAATCCAGCTGTAAACTCATTGTGAATAAGCATGCAACGGTTATGGTGGAAAAAAAATGTGTGCCAATGATTAATTACTGAAGCTAGCTATTTGTTTGTCTCTTTTAGGATAAACAGCCATTTTATGCACAACTAACACAATAGACAATGGACGAGGTACCCTGCAGGAAAAATAAAATCTGCACCAGCCGGGAATCGAACCCGGGTCTGTACCGTGGCAGGGTACTATTCTACCACTAGACCACTGGTGCTTGTTCTTTAAGGGGCTACTTAAAGAACTAAAATACATAAACAACTGCTATTAAATGACATAAACAGCCTGCTGTTTCTGGGGGGAAAAGTGTTTAATCATTCTAACTAGTATTTGTGAAACAATGTACCAAACAGTTTAAAATAAAATATGTGATTTGCATTTTGCATGCCCATGTGTTCTTTTCTCCTTTTTCATTAATATTCACATCCTATCTCTTGAATGTGTGATTGTGATGATTCTACAATGTACACCGAAAAACTTATGGTAGGAGGGATTGTATTAAGCCATTCTTATTTTATCTAATCTTATTTTTGAATTAATATATCAATGGTCAAAATGTGTGGTGCAGCTATGCACCCCCTAATTTCAAGAGGTTGAAAATCTGGTTGCAAACCATTTTTTATGCTGCATATGAAATTTTATTCGTAAGAAAATATAGTATTATTTCTACAATAGGAATGCTATTTGGCATGAAGAGAATCAAATGAATTTAAGTGTATGTTTAAGAAAGTTGTATGATTAAAATTATTTTAATAATTATTTATATGTTCAATTTCTTTTGTATAATCTATTATGTGAGAATCATTTTATATTTGAATGCTTCAACTAAAAATTTGTTTTAAGATAATCCATTTTGTTTGAATTATATGAAGTTTTTTTATATGGTAAATTTCTAAAAGGAATAGAAAATATTTGTTTATATTGTATAATATTTTGTCCTTAGGATTAATTTGATAAAGTATCATAATTATAAAATAATCAGATTTTATTTATGATCAAAAGCTTCAAAACATTGAGAAAAAAAAACTGTTTTCATAGTTTTCCAAACATGCTCTTAGGTACCAAATGTGAGATGCATATTGATAGATCTCACTTTTTAATATGGTAATCATCAAAGTAAAATTAAGTATGGTAATACCTCTGTCTGTACCCTTCATCCGTAACCCTCATCATTTGCAACAATTTCGTACAATCATTTTTCATACTAAAAAGCATTTTTCCTTCTAAAATTAACTAATGATTTAGGTGGGTTTCTCTTTTAGAATTTGTGAAACTTGTTGATAACATTGGGTTATTGACACATGACTGGTCATCCATTGGGGGTGATGAATGAAACCAGACCAATTAACCTATTTTTCTTATGTGGGTTAAAAATATTAATCCATCTCATCAAAAGATGACAAGTAAATAAGTCATAGTCAAACCCATTTTAATTATGTTTTTAATTATGCTGCTAATTTGCCTTGTCCCATCCCAAGTTGGCCATTAAATTGGATGGGACGGGATGATTTATTTTTGTTATTTTGATTGCAAATGACAACTAAACCCGTTAAAATATTGCGGGTTGGACCAATCAAGCTGTACAACCTATCTTGGCACTCCTATCATCCATATTCTACAAAATTTGTTAAATTCAAAATATTGATTTGTCATATAAAGTTCAACCTTAACTTGTCATCTCGTGCTCGTACCTTTTATTTGTCATGATCATCATTTGATGGCGACAACTTTGTTGTGACGTCCAAATAGCAAAACCAGACTTCAGTAGCACAAAATATGTACTAAATGGCATTTATTAAGTTTAGTGTTGTTTTAATCCGTACTTGACTGAAAATGAGATAGAGTAAATGGGAAAAAAAAAAAAAAAAGAAAGAAAGAAGAGGGAGATTGAGGAAGGGAGAAGATGATAGAATTTTTATTATTATTATTATTTATTACTCATAGTTTTGATATATTTACATCATTTTTATCAATGTATTTTTAATTTTTTATTAAAATTTGTTTTACATAAATATATATATATAATGTACCGATACATTATTATTATTATTATTGCATTGGGCGGGTTACGCACATTTTCGTTTCTTACCCAAAAACGTTTTCATATTTCAAATAGATTTAGAATGTATTTATTTCAGATTTAAAAAATATATATTATAAAAATTCAATTTTATATATAAATAAAAATATTGAAAATTTATTTTTTTAAAAGCTATTTTTTCAGTTTCTATAAAAAAAAGTTGAAATTAATATTTTTGAGATTTTAATTATTTAAAAAAATTAGCTAAATATATAAAAAATAGTTTTTATATGAAAAAAAAGTAATTCTGAGCCATCAAACTCCAAGTCAAACGCACCCTTAAGCAATTTCAAATCTCAAGTGGATTTGACTTTTGACTTTGGTCTGGTGCTAAGATCAAGTGCCACAACAATGACCACATCGTACCAATTCCCCCATCCTCTCCTCCATTTCCACTCTGCAGTGCACTTAATCATTTCGTGCATGTTTTCTTAGACAACAGATTTCCTGCTGATAGAGAGGAAGCACCCTTTCTTCTCCCTCAGAGTTAGATGTATTTTCAAGTATTTTCTAGCAGACAAACCAGATTCCTACCTATGATAATATCGCCGGGTTCAGCTCATTCACCCTCAAACCAAAATTAAGAGATTCCCATTCCCATACGCGCTTGCATTCGTTCACATTAACTATTAATTCATTACAGACACAAGATTCTTCATTTTATTTTTCTTTACATTGTAGGCACATCTTATGTCCTGAAAGCTCTGATTTTGTCCCTCATCTTTTAATGATATTTTGATTTTCTTTCAAAAGTTTTTTTTTTTTTGTTTCAATTTTGTCCTTAACGTTTTGATAGTATCTCAATGTTATCCTGTTTGATAATAATATCAATTTGTTTAATGAAAATTGTTGATGATCTGACTCAAACATAACAATTTTTATCTTACGCAAATATCATGTTATATATACAAAAGCTTTATTTTCATCCTTAGTCCCTTAAACTTTAGTTTTTGTAATTAAAAATTGTGTATAAATAAGATCGATTTCATTTTAATAAGGAAGATTAAATAAAAATAGAGCTTCAACTTGTATAATAAAGCATCCACTTAAGATAATAATGAATATTTTAAAGTTAAACCGATACTATTTGTTAGTAAAATTGACGGTATTCACAAATAGGACAACATAAAAACATTATCAAAATGTTAAGGACAAAATTGAAACGAAAAAAAATTTGAGACAAAATTGAAATATTACTGGAAGGCTAACGACAAAAATAAGGTTTTTGCCATTTTTTTATTGTGTTGATCTTTTAGATCTGAGAAATTGAAACATGTATCACTCGAATTATTAAAACAAATACATATATTCACATGGTTAACACAATACTAGAGAAACAGTACTATAATGTACAGTTATGTTAGGGTTGCTTTTTGACGTACAAACTGTTGTTCTCCTCGGACATCCCTCCTAACTTCGCGAGGTGGATACCTACAAACGACTCCAACGCCCAAGTAAGCATATGTATATGAATGAGGGGAGGATAATTGAAGTGAATGGCATACCTTGGGAGTATTTTCCCCTGCTTATTTGTACCATTCGAATATGTCCAAGAATGGGGACACTAGGGATGAGTTAGCATGTACCTTTAATATGAAGTACAATTATTGGATGATATCAGGGTTTGTTGGTGCTTCAGAGCAACTCCAGCGGATGGAATTTCTCACCCAATCACTGTACATGTCAGGGACGTCTCACACATTCCCGTTGGAGCATAGTCGTGGGACGATGAGAGAGAGGCTTCAGGGACACCAAAGCGAGACGGTACCAATTCATTGTTGACACAAAAAAATAATTATTTTATTCTATTTTCATTACTGTTACTTCACCAAAACAAATTAAGATCGTTTGAGTGACACCAAAAATAATACATAGTACGGACTAAAGTTGGTCCCTTCTATTAAGAAAATAGTTTCACTAAATAACAGCTTATGTTTCATTAATGACAATTAGGAATGTATATATACAACCTTGAGGGGAGGAAAATAACAAGGATGTAAGTAACTTAGTTAACAAACTCCTAATAGCTGGTCATCATGACAAAATAACTTACTACAACTAACAGAAAGTTAACTTGAGTTAATAATAACTAAAGTTGTTTCTAACTAAAGTTAATACTCCCCCTCAAGATGGGTTGTGGAAAATGTTGTGCATGCCTTTTAAAAAGAGGATTAGGAAGAGCTTTGGTAAGTAAATCTGCAAGTTGGTGTTTGCTTGGGACATGGACTAATCGAATTAATCCTTGCTAAACTTTCTCATAGATGAAGTGGAGGTCAATCTCAATATGTTTTGTCCTCTCATGGAAGGTTGGATTAGAGCCTTTGTGAATTGCAGATTGGCTGTCACAATACACCATAGAACTAGGTAGATCAATTTGAAAGTCTTTAAGTAAACTACGGAGCCAAGTTAATTCACTTGTTATGGTTGCTAAGGATCTGTACTCTGCCTTGTTTCTTTGATTTCCAAGATATCATGGAGTCTCCAAGGAAAGCACACTGACCCGAGATAGATTTCCTTGTGTCAATGTACGTGCCCCAATCTGCATCTGCATAAGCACTGAGTCGTAGCTAAGATTTTGAGGAAAAAAGGATTCCTTGGCCTGGTGTTGATTTTAGATATCTGAGGAGATGATGAATGGCTTGCAAGTGAGAAGAGAAAGGCTTTGACGTATACTGACTAAGTTTATTAACCACAAAGGTAATGTCGAGTCTTGTGATTGTTAATAGAGGAGTCTGCCAATCAATCTTTGATAAAGGGTGTTGTCCTCTAGGGGTTCTTCTGATGTTGCATTCAGTTTGGTGTTGGAATCCATTAGGAGGGTTGCAAGTTTTGCTTCCAGAAAGTTGTAATCTTCAAGTAATGAAAGAGTGTATTTCCTTTGAAAGAGAAATATTCCTTTTGATGATCTAGCCACTTCAAGTCTAAGGAAATATTTCAATAATCCAAAATCTTTTAACTTGAATGCCTTCTGTAGTTGTTCTTTAATATGAGAAATTGTTGTTGTTGATGCACTAGCAATGATAATGTCATCTACATATACCAACAAGAAAAAATGTCTTCTGTTGTTGTTGTTGTTGTTGTTTGCTGTAAGGAATGAAATGGATATGTTTCCTCATGGAATGTCATATCTCTGGAGATTAAAAATTGTCTAGTGGAAAGGTTGTATAGCTTGTAACCTTTGAATCTAGGTGGATAACCAAGGAAGACACATGGTGTGGCTCTTGGTGAAAATTTGTTCCTTTGTAAAGGTAAGGTAGAAGCAAAAGCTAGGCAACCAAAGTTTCTTAAAACAACATAGTCAGGTAACTTATTGTAGAGCAACTGAGATGGTGATTTAGTATGAGGTAAATTAGGAGGTGTTCTATTTATAAGATAAGTGGCAGTGGATGAACAATCTCCCCAAAAGGATAAAGGAACCTTTGACCGAAAAAATAAAGATCTAGCCACATTAAGGAGATGTTGATGTTTATGTTCAACTACTAAATTTTGTTCAAGCCTCTCAACATAGGAAAATTGGTGTAATATTCCTTGCTTGGCTAAAAAATCTGTCAAGGCCAACTCTTTGGCATTGTCAAATCTTAAGGTTTTAATAGTGACACCAAATTGGGTTTTAACCATCAGAAAGAACTCAGTAATAAGTTGAGATGCCTGTGACTTGTTTTTGATGAATAAGGTCCAAGCGAACCTTGTGCATTCATCGACAATAGACCAAAAATATCAATGATTCTTATAGGTAGGAGTATGATAAGGCCCCCATATATCATATCGTATTAGATCAAAAGCATTAGCAGAGAAATTGTTATTAGAGATGAATAATAATCTTCTTTGTTTTGCTTAAGGGCAAACAGTTCAAGTAGCAGTATGGATGCATGCATGCATTTTTATTGGTTTTACAAGTAGGAAGTAAAGGCTGTAATAATTGTAGCCTAGAAGCAGAAATGTGGCCTAGTCTAGAGTGCCAAATATCACTAGGAACATTATTTGTGTAAGTGCAGCTATGAACTACATCAGTATATGAAGGGATCTTCAAGATATAGAGCTTATCTTCAAGGCTAGCCTTGCCAATCATATGAGAATTTGGGTCTTGAATTAAGCAATGGTTAGTATTAAAGAGAAAAGAGAAATTTGATGTAATAGTAGTAGCAGAAACTGATACAAGATCGACTCTAAATGATGGAATAAAAAACACATTCTTTAGGAATAGGTGAGGGAATAGTTTTATATCACTTGTTCCTTGTATAGCAATTTTGCTATGATCAGGCAACAAAACATATGTATTTGTAATAGGTAATAAGGAAGTAAAATGATGGAGAGTGCAAGCAATATGTTTTGTGGCACCTAAGTCAATAATCTAAAGATTGCTTAAAGAATAAAGGTTATTTTCAACAGAGTTATTGATGATGCCTCCCGAGAATTCATCAGTAACAGCAGGTTTAGTAACCTGAGAAATCTGAGTGGCCAGCATTGAGAGCAGATTTTGGTATTGTTGTTCAGACATGCCAAGGGAATGCACAATTTCTGAAGTGTCAGAAACTTGATTCACAAAGTTAACTGAATTCTTGCCTTTTCTTTGTATCCAGGAGGGTAACCAACTAGCTTATAACATTTTTCTATAGTGTGACCAATGTTGCCACAGTTAGAACAATGAGATCCCTCCTTTTTGCCTTTGGCTTTGTTGTTTTCAATGCTCGGCTTGACTGCAAAGGCCACTGAGTTTCTTGAGTGCCAGAAGATTGACCAACCTATTGTTGCTTCTCTTCTTGAAGAATGAGAGAAAAGGCTTTAGTAATATCAGGTAAAGGTTCTTGCAGTAGAATTTGTCCTCTAACAAAGGAGTAGGAGTCATTAAGCCCCATGAAAAAGGAAAGAAGGTATTCTTGTTTGAAACCATCGAGTAGAGATCTAGAGCCTCCACAAGTGCAAGTGCAAGGGGTCTTGAATGAATTCAACTCTTCCCAAATTGCTTTCAGTTTGTTATAATATTGATTCACAGAAAGTTTACCTAGGGAGAGTGTCATTAACCTTTTCTTGAGTTCAAACACCCTTGGAGCATTCTGTTGCTTGAACCGGGTTTGTAGATCTTACCACATCTTAGCAGCAGTGTTGGCAAAGATGATGCTCTCCACCAAATCTTTTGAAACAGCATTAAGGATCCAAGACATGATGATTTGGTTGTTTCGATCCCGAGAAGAATGAAGCAGAGGTTGAGAATCATTAGTTCTAGAGATTTAGCCATCAATGAAGCCAACTTTGTTCTTGGCAAAAAGTGCAATAGACATAGATCTACTCCTTGAAGCTTAGTTATGAGAGGAAAGTGCCTGGGAGACCAAGACAAGCCCAAGTTGATCTGAAGGATGCAAGGCATAGGGATTGGAAGCTTCATCCATGGGAGGAACTTGAGCCATAGCTTCGAAGGAGAAGAATACAAAAGCAACGCACAAGTTAAAGAAAGAACACCAAGGAAATGAAGCATAATCTTGTTTGAGAGAGAAAGCGGAAGTAGAAATTTCTTTGATACCATATTAAGAAAACAGTTTCACTGAATAACATCTTATGTTTCATTAATGAGAATTAGGAATATATATATATATATATATATACATACAACCTTGAGGGGGAGGAAAATAACAAGGAAGTAAGTAACCTAGTTAACAAACTCCTAACAGCTTGTCATCATGACAAAATAACTTACTACCACTAACTGAAAGTTAACTTGAGTTAATAATAGTTGAAGTTGTTTCTAACTAAAGTTAATACCTTCTATTGGAGCAAAAGGGACGCTTTTGGAATACTTTTTCTTTTTATGATAAATTGATTATGTGGTAACAAGTGGGATTAATTGTGGTAATGAGTGGGATTAACGTAGAGACACCGTTGGAGATGCTCTTACCCTCTGTGGTCTCCTCCTAGGTTCATACTACTGATCGTGCTTGTTATGCGCTCTCCATGCACTCCTTCCGTCCTAAGGTTGTGCCTTTTTCATCTTCCCCGCGATGTCGGAGAGTTCTCGGATTTCGTTCAGATAGGTTGTCCCCGGGGTGTCACTTGCTTACTTGGTGGTGGTTGTCTGTCCAGAGTCTTTATGCCAGGCACCCCAGCTCAGGCCTCTGACCCTTCACCCGTGTACCTGAGATCCGAATTCTCGAATCGTCACATGTACCTCGACTATGTATGAGAGATGTTCATCGAATAAAATTGCATTTGGTAGAAGTGAGATTAAAAAACATGTACAGTAAACAAATAAAGTTAAAGGGTACAATTACAGATGAATATATTCTCTTTAAAAGTTATCTGCGTTTTTAAGATTCTTCCTTCCACCAGCTTTAGTCCAAATGGCTAAAAGCACAATGTAATTGATTTAAGGATGATAATTGGATAATAATAATAATAAGAAGAATTATAGGGATTGGAGAAAAAAGTAGAAATGTAATCATTACTGCATTATTCTACTCATATCTTTTAGTATTTTATTCCCATTTTGCTTCTTGTAAGCAGCGGCACGGGCACGGGCACGCCATTTGCCTTCAAAAGCATAGAAAAGTTTGGCAACCCTTGTTTCGGGGGGCTGAAGTAGGTAGGTATGTGTTGCTTCTTCTTTAAAATCTTTCTTTATTGTTTCCTGAAACAACAAATAAGGGTAGATCAAACGCTAAAATATTTTTCGGAATATAACAAATTAGAAGGAAGAGTATTATTCTGCAGCTTTTGGTACTTCAAAATGTTCTGGGGAAAAAACACTTAATGGAGTTATTCAATTAGATATACTTAAAAAGTTGATTTAATTTTGAACAAATTGAAAGATAAACTCGATAATACATGAAAAAAGTTTGACATTTACATCTGATAAAAGTTAAGTATTATTCCTTCATACCCCATGCAGCGATGCAGAAAATACTGCTTCATACCTGATTGTTCATAACAATAGAAGTCAAAGGTTTTAGACTCGAGGCACTATTGCCTGAGACTTGTGCTACTGATTCTGATGAGCAACTCAAGCATGTGGCCATGTGATTTCTCTATGTATGATATTTGAGATAATTAATGTGCTCCAGCATCTCATTTGGTTAGTTTTATTTTCAAGCTCAAATTCAACATACAATATATGAAGGTTGGAGAAGAGAAACAAAGCTCACCCTCGTATATAAAATCATAATTCTAGTATGGCACTGCTGATAAATAACACGATGAATTATTTGTGGAGCCAAGGCATCTACTGAGCCTACTAATAGTGAAAGGAAAATATATATATATATATATATATATATAACAAAAAGCCAGCCAGCATAACAGCAAAAGCATTAAACAAATCCTCATATAAACAAAAACGCAAATTCCTCACTGCTTCCATTTTATATTCCACTGCTTCAAAAGGAAATACTAGTCTGCTTGCTAGCTAGATGTTTCCAAGTTCCAACAGTTCAATAAATACCAGCACGAATCTTGCTATCTAGCTGCTCTTCTTGCTTTATCTCTTTGCCTATCCTCCGTCATTCCCTCTGAGAACTAATGGAGCTTCCTCATTTTGTTCCTATTCTCTCCATTTTCCTTTCCCTGCTTCCTTCTTTGATCAGTGCTCAAATCTGCCAAAGAAACTGTGGCAAAGAAATCCTAAAGTACCCTTTTGGCAGTGGCCCTGGATGTGGTGATCCTCGCTTCCAACCACATGTGACTTGTAGCCAGCAAAAGCTCACCTTCACCACTCACACAGGATCCTACCTTGTTACCTCAATTGACTATACCAACCAAGTCATGTACATTTCAGATCCCACCATGTCAACATGTTCTTGTACAGTGCCTAGCAAAGGCTTTGGCTTAGATTGGGATGCCCCATTTACTTTTGATGATAGCACCATCTTTGCTTTAGTAGATTGCTCAATGAATTCATCATCCATATGCACATCAAAGGGCTATGATGATGGCAGCAACTCTAAGCTTCTTTGCGATCAGAGCACACCCATTTGCAATCTTCTGTATTCATGCAGGCCTATTAGTACCATCAACCTCCCAATATCCACATGCTGTGTTTACACACCAGTCAATCTTGGTCCATCATTTGAAATGGATCTGCAGAAGCTGCAGTGCCCTTCATATACTGGATTCTACAACTTCAATGACCAACAATCCGATCCTGAAAAGTGGAACTATGGAATAGCTCTCAAGTACAAGTTCAGTGTGACAGATGACTATCCAAGCTCATGTGCTGCATGTGAAAAGAGCTATGGAGTGTGCGGCTACGGTGGAGATTATAATTCATTTATATGCAACTGTCCCAATGGGATCAACACATCAACAGATTGTTTCTTCACATCATCTTACAATAATTGTTTTAGAAATGGTAAGCAAAATCACTTCATTATATGAAGATACTATTTTAGACACTTAAATAGACATGTAGTGATCGCAATTTAAATAGATATAGATTTCAATTATATCAATGTCAAGTCGACATATTGTCTTCATTGACACCGTAAATCCACTCTTAGTTAACATCACATTTTCACTTACATAATTGAAATCCATACTTATTTGAAAGTGATTTGTGTGTATATAGTTATGCACCACGTAAAAAAAAAAAAAGACAGTTGTAATGACTAATGACCAATACTAAAATTGTTTTGGCCCTTCATGTTTTTCAGGGGTTGCTTGGTTGATCTACCCTATGGCATGGTCACTGGCTTTGTTCTTCTTGTAGCTTATTAAGGATGGTCCATCAGCAATCAAGTTATTGATCCATGTAACTAATCAAAATACTTCTGGGGTGTTTCACAGCTTTGATTTGTTAGGGGGTGGAATTGTGTGTGACTTTCTTGGTTAAAATAAAAGAATTAGGCCATTCATTTCCGGTGTCACCGGGTGGCGGGTGTGTGCACATGCAAAACTGTAATTTGAATCTCCTGTAAGTTCATTTATGATTTGCGGTCAATGAATGCTGAAAAAAAAAATTAAGAAAGAAAGAAAGAAGGAAACTTCTATGTAATTTACAATAGATTACCTACAAGATGTGCACCCAAGAAACATTATATTCAGCTAGCTTCATTTTAGCAATATTAGATATAACTATTAATTCATCATACCTTCTTTTATAAAGGTAACCGATTGGGTTATATTGGTGAAAGCTTCGTGGGCCGCCATCAGCATAATGGAGTTTGTGATACAGATACAGCTAGAGCAGTGAATCTTTAAAGTGTAAAGTGTAAACCTACACCGACCCAAAAAAAAAAAAAGTGAATGCTGGATGGATGGATAGTATATTAACAATTAAGGGATATGGAATGAGGTTCCAAGCCTTTGGCCTCGATCCACTAACAAAGAATCTCTTCCTTTGAAGAGGGCTTTTTCCTACTTTATCTGACTATATCTATTCTCTGCTAACCTAAGAAGCTACAGCATGCTTTATGGCTGCAGATTTATTCTCTCATCAATAGGGCACTGGCATCACTGCTTGAACCCTTTTCTAGAAAACACTGAACCGATCAAAGTATAATATACACGTTTTAATACCAACTTCAATCTCTAGTAATTCAAATAAATTAATACAATAAAATTGAAAAGTTTCTTTCTCCAACAACTTGTGTTTCTTGCAATCATCATGTAAATACAGCCACGATGCACCATCATTGTCTAATTGAGTCCTTACACTTTCTGAGTCATTGTAAAAGCCTTTTTCCGTTGACATAAAAGTATTTATTCATTGATGCAGAGAGGTTGTACTCCTGATAATATGCTTGTTAGACGCATGCAGTATAACCAAGATTATTTTATTTTTATTGTTTGGAGATAATAATTATAGACTCTACACGTTTCGGTACACTTTTTGAGTCATTGTAAAAGCCTTTTTCCGTTGACATGAAAGTATTTATTCATTGATACAGAGAATTTATCTTCCTGATAATATGCTGGTCAGACGCATGCAGTATAACCAAGATTATTTATTTATTATTGTTTGAAGATAATAATTATAGACTCTACACATTTCTGTATTGAAAATTTCAGGGTGACACCCCGGTCCAAGACAAGGCAAGTCTTCAAACTCAAAAGAACATTTACCAATGAATTTATATTTATTTCACTTGGTCAATCCATTGAAGTTAGAAACTGCACATTTGGTACGAAGCAATGGTGCATTATATCATTAATGATATGTATTTTACAGGAATGAATCTTCTTATATCAAATTTTCACGTAACCTTGTCATATGTGATAATTAATTTTGAAGGTAGGCCTTGACAAGACAATTAGTTATCATGTGAAAATTCAATGTAAAATAATCCATTCCTATATTTTTCCTTCATTAGTTGATAGTTTTCTGATAGGTGATTATTTTTGTTCGGTATATTATCATGGTCTTACTAATATCAAGAGTTAAATACAAAATCAATTGGCATGAAAATACGCAGGGTAGAATTTAGGAAGCATTTTTATGTGCTCCTTCATCATCCATTTTTCAACGCATCAAAAAGTGACAGTGAAACTCTTTTCCTTTTATAAGAGAATTAAGTACTATATGTAGAATCTAAAAAGTCCAAACTCGTTGGTCTACCAAAACATATACTAATTCTAATTTCATTTTTTTCAGTATAGTTCAAAATTTCATTCATTCTTTTCAATAAACTTTATTCTTAAGATGTGTAATAAATCATGAGGATACAAACTTCCGTTTTTTTTTTTTTGGTCGGATAAGGATGCAAACTTTGGTTGTGTCAAAATATCTGAACTTCGTGCATTTTGGTTTTTTTTTTTTTCAGTCAAAATGGAAGGATTTGCTCTTTGGTCAATTTTACTTTTTTCGGTCAATTGGAAGAATTTTTTTCTGGTCATGTCAATTGGAACGATTCAGAGTTACCAAAACGTAGATAGCCGTTTGGTCACGGAGTAGATAGTTCACAACATTGGGGGAAAGTTATCAATAAATGACCACTAATGGGCTTAATGTGGAAACCCAATAGACTGATTTCATACCTAAAGCTAGGTGAGACTGGACGTACCCCAAAAAAGAGAAAAGGTGGGATTGGATGCAAGTGATTTTATTTTATACTTTTGGCCACGAATGGGTGCAAGTTTAAGAGGCGAGCCAATGCATTTTCTTGGGTCAATAGAGGTGAGACAATGCTGCTGACCCATAAAAAAGGTGGGACAATGCTTGAACACGTTGTAACCAAACATGATTCTTGCATGACTAATACCATTTGATGCCAATCAGCACACAACATTGTCAATGGGAAAAACTAGAAAACGATAGCCTCACGTGATTCTCAAGGTTCATAATAAATAGCGAACTATCATGGTGGATGAGAAAGAGAAATAAACTAATAATGGTGATAGCAAGAATTATGTTAACAATACCTTTTCTCACTACTTACCACGTTGTCAACAATTGCACTCATGATTATTTGACCCTCATATATTTATCATGGAAAAGGGACCCTCACCATTAAGAGAAAATAAGTGAATTTTACTAAAATTCCCCAATGTGCAATTCCTTTCCTCCTCCTTTTCTGTTGATTCAACAAAACTCCATGATTTGCTAATTCCCCTTTCCTATCAATATCTGAGTTTCACATATCAACTCAAAATAACTACGTACACAACTTTTCCTTTTTTTTCACATCTTGAGCAAAATTCTTGTCTCCCCAAAAACAAAAAATTGAACACCAAAAAAGGAGTGGGGTTGCCCTTGTTTGTGGGACTTGGAACTTTGGTCTCTAACCACCGCTTAACTAAAATTCCAAATGTGGCTACTTACAACTACCTAGACTAGATAACTGTCACAACCACCAACTTATATGCATGAAAGAACGGATGAATAACAAAATAAAACTAGAAAATTCAATTTTATTCTGCTTCCGTACCAGTTTGCTCTACATCCCAAATTTACAAACCATCGGCTTTTTCCTTCACCTGTTGTGATATCCAACTTTATGTTATGTACCTAGGCCATCTATTTTTCAAGGTAGGGGGTGGATAAAAAAGGGAATAGAAACAACTAAAGACCCCCCAAAAGTGCATATTTACAGCCTTAGAACTTGGCTCACTATGCTCTATGCCTCTCTACCTGTGTTTCTCATGATCGTGTAGATCACCTATACCTTAACTCATTTGTCATCTCATGTTGCAGCAAACTGGTTTTCCCTGCTGTAGCAACTTATCCCACATGCAGGTCATCTGTCGCGGCGATTGGTAATGTGCAGTGTAGTAATCTTCTATGCATCCAAATTGGCAGAACTTCAAGCTGTGCACATAATCTACCAGTCCTGTGCTGTTGAACTGCTCTACCCACATTCCCATGCTCACATCCTCCATTTTAAATAACTGCACCAAATTGAAATTGGTTAATGAGGGTGTCACCTACAGCTAACACCTTCACCGCAAGTGTGTCAAAACAATACTATGTGCACAAACTAACAGACACTAACACATTCATATGCAAACATGCACAACGCGCATATACAAAGAATATTGCGGGGTAGAGGAGACTAGCAGACAGAAAGGGGAAATATGCAGGGGAAAGATAATTTGCAAACATACTTTTAGTCTACGCTTCTCAAAGTCAGAAACAATGAACTGAGCAATGTCAGATGAGACTATGTAACCTGGACCATTAGCATAGGTAGGATACTCCTCCTCTAGCCATTCCTGTAAGTCGTGAAAAACAAAATAACACATAAACAGTCAGTAGTGTTCTTAATGCAGATAACATCAGATGACAAATTCAGAGTCACAGAAGAAATTAAAAGCCTCAAAGGTCAAAAATATCATTGCAGAGAATTTTCAAAGCTATGGAACTTCAGCTTTTCCAAATTCAGTCATCTTAGGTGAAACTCTGCCAGTCTCATATGCCATAAGGGTAAATTACATAATGTTCTGTAATCCACTTAGAATCTCACTCTCACAGCAAAAACAATAGATAACATGCAGGATGCAGCCCTTTCATTTATGACCAGGAAATCCAAATGTTATCAACTAATAGAAAATTTGTCAGAAAACGGATGCCACATAACTTCATTCGAACATTTAAATAAAGATAACCACATGTTGACTGGATTTATATACCATTCATAACACTCAGAAAGTTCATGATAAAAGTGGCATTTGTTTCTTTAAATGATCAGATGCTAAAAAATAAACTATGCAACCCAAAAAAGCTATGCTGCCTGACATCTATGCTAGAATGAACTACCTGAATTAGGTAGCTGGTTGGGCACCTCATTTTTCTTTCACCCATGGTTTCTGTATTTCCACTCTACTATCCTAAAATATTGGCGCATTATATTTGGGCAACAATTGTAGCTGTTTAGCATTGCTGTTTGCAAATTGCAACCAAATACTAAAAGCAAGTGTTTTAAGCCCAGTTTCCAAATTATAAGTGTATTAAAAAAAATATTAAATACATATGACAAGCAACATAGGTATATACAGAAAAATCAAAAGCAGATAACTACTCCCAAAAGCAGAGAAACCAAGAAAAAAATCATATTTATCAACAACAAAAAAGGTTATACCTCATATGATACAGCCCATTTGCCATGGCGAAGAGGTCTATGGTGATAATTCATATTTCCCATGTAAAGACTTCTATCGCTTGGAACTTGTCTTGCTTCGCTTATGATGGAATCCACTCTGACAAATGTGTCATCATCGCACTTCATGATATACTTAGCAGCTACAGTGCGAATCTGCAAAGAAGTATGTTAACTAACAAGTAACAACCAATAATATGCAACCAAGGAGAGAGGGTTAAAAATAAAATAAAATCTATATATAAAAGCAACATTTTGCTCCTCTCCCATCACTCACCCCATATTCACAGATAGCTATGGTCTTCAACACAACAAGGTCATAATGATCCATGTATGGGACTATAATAATATCGCCAAAATACTCTGCTTCTTTCTTTATGTCCACATTTATATCCTTCCTTCCATGCTATCATATGAGAAATGGAAAAATTGTCGACATCAAAAAATTATATACTCATTGATTTTTATCAATACTTCAGGTACGAAAGACACATTCCCTCTTACCAAAGCTACAAAAAACCGAGCCACAACATGTGAAGATTTGATGAGTTTATGTTGCATCCAGGACTTCCTCACTGCCATCCGTTCAGCGAAATGGTTGCCAGCAGAAAGGATACCAATAAAAAGCTCCACATTCACATTGAGAAGAGGAGGAGCTTTCCATTGAGGAAGCAACTCAAGATGCATCTGCGGAGCAAAGCTAGGATGTGAAGTAGGTAATGACGCAGCAAATATCGAGTGCACATCAATGTCCCCATTTATGGATAGTCCAGTAGCATCCTCAAGAGCAAAGCCCTGTGAAATATGAATAACAGTGCACTTAAGACACCCCTTCACTCACATACCATTAGAAGTTAAGATTGATGTACATACCGTTCGATAGGGAAAGGATGTCACATGCCTCCCATCCACACTAATATGGTAGCCTTCCAAGCCAGCACTCAATGTAAGAACAAACAATTTCCTCTCAGCAAAAGGGTATGGCCAGTCTATATTCACCTCCTTTTTACGCCCAATCAGCCTGTTCAACCACCATGTCGCCTTCCACTCTTCCGACCGGCTGTCATCATCACGAATCCATTTCTCACACTTCACCTGCCCATCAACTTCACAAAACCCAGAAAAAATCAACAAAATCAAACAATGCACCTCAGAACACAACACACTGAAGTTAAGAAACTTAAGCACACAAATGTAGTACAAATTCACAAAAAGAGAACAATAATGACAACCATCAGAATGAAGCTTTCCTCTTTTTTTCCTTGAGCTTCCCATGATGTGTTGGCAAATCATTCAAATATCAAAAAGTTAAAGACTTACTTAGCAGCTACATCATGACTTCAATGATGATTTAACATAGCATGATTTCAACCCTTTTCTAACTCAGTACAGACCATAAAGTGAACCAAAAATCACTACATAACCGAAAATAGAGTCCACAAAGTCACACATTTCAAACCACCAACCAAAAAAAAAAAAAAAAAACTTCCCAATGAACTCACCGGTTTCCTCATCGGCACGTGACTTCCACCCCTCGCACCTTAACGCAGACCCCCACTGCATCCTGTAACACGTGTTCTGCTCGATCACAGGCTTCCCACTCCAATCCCCCTTCAACCTCGGATTAAAATGCAGAATCCTCGGTGGCTCCTCGTTCTCCACGGCCTTCAGCCCTTGCAGCTCCATCATAAACTGCGACACCAGAACCGCATCCTCCCCTTCCTTCACCACCGCGATCTTAGGGTCCCTCTCCGCGTGCGCCCACCTCGGCGTCCCCACAACGGTCACGTGCGACCAAAGCGTCAGCCCACACGGCAACACCATCACCCCATCACTGAACTCCGACCCAGAAACCGAAACCGAGTTCGGACACGAGTCCGACCCGTTCTCGACCCGGTTCCGAACAAGGCTTTCAATTTTACCGCTTTCGAGTTCTTCCCAGAGGCTTCTTCCCGCCACCCACGCTTGCTTCGCGACCTTGTGGAGCTCCGAGAACTCGCCGTTGAAGCTGTCGTTAAAGCTCAAGGTGGAGACTTGTCTGGGAACACGGAAGGGGTTCTTGTTTTCGGGTCGGGTCGGGTGATCGGGTTCCATGAGTGGGACCGGCAATGCGTCGGTGAGGAGGCCAAAGGTTGCGGCTTTTTCGGTGGAGACGGAGAAGAAGCCTGCCCTGAAGGCCAGAGGGATTTCGAAGGTCATGAAGAGGAGGTAGAGGAGCATCACCGCCATGAAAACTTGAAGTAGTGTGAGCCTGTTCGGTAGCATGAACGGTGGTGGTGGGTCTAGCTTCCCCCTCTTCATGGTCACAAGCAAAAAATAAAGAAAAAACAAAAAAGTCGAAACTTTTCTCTATTTGTTGTTTCTTTTTTATGTTTCTTTTTTTTTTTTTCTTCTTCTGGATTTGTTCAACTATTTTGGAAGCTTGTTAACCCTGGAGAAGAATGTATTTGAGGCAAGGAACGGAAGAAAAACCAAAAAATAAGAGGAGAAAAAAAAAAAAACTTTCTTCTTCTTCTTGTTGCGAGCACATCACATGAGAATAAATGCAGGAAACAGAGAACGAGGAAGAGAATGAAAGCTTGTTGTTGGTGCGTGTGTGCGAGTGTGTGCCTTTGAGTAAAGTTTGAGATTTTGTTACCGATTTTGAAAAATTTTATTATATATGCCATATAAAGTAATGAGAAAGAAAGAGAAGGTCACTAAAAATTCTATTTATAATTTGCAGTGCCATGTATGTAGGTTGGTGCTGTTCATTTGATGATTTGATTCAATTTGGAAACTGAAAACGACACCGTCAGAATAGGGAGCAGTGGGGGGGCCTACCGCACAAACACTACATGCGCCACACACATTGATCGTGATCGGAATCTTTTAAACTCGGATTTGATTTAATTAAGTAATTAATTATAGTTTTAAGATTTAATTTAAGTATATCATCAGTGTAAAATTTTAGATAAATATCTCATCATACATTACTATATGATAATAAAAATAAAATTTAATTAGAATATATTTACAGTATAATAAAATTTTATACATTCATCCAATTATGTAATGACATATTAATAAATAAGATGACTTTCAACTTGTACTACTTGAAAAATTAAATAATAAAAGAGATATGATTAAATGATAATATAAAATTTTTTTACACTATCAATATATCAAAATTAAACTCATAAAAATTAAGTCCTCGACTATTTTGAAATTCTTACCTATAAAATCCATGTGTTTAATTGAGAGTGAGTCACAATTAGTTTCAATTGTTTTAAGTGGAATTAATTTTATTAATTTTTTGGAGAAAAAAAGGAACAGAGAAAGAAGTTAATTAATTATGGCCCGAAATTTGCCCTTTATGGAATCGCCGTAAAGGGGGACAGGTGGTCATGAATTGCACACCGCATTCTCCCATTGCCAACTGGGTCGGTGGTCAACTTTTTTAATTCTTGTTTAGGAATATAGAATCTTTCGTTATTTTATAAAATCTTTGATTGCTTCTGTTGTATTAATAATTTTAAAATATTACCTTTTAAATGTTGCAATATTTATAAATTTTTTATATTAACAACGCATATAAATTCATAAAAATTATAAAAAATTTCATTCACGCTGAAAAATATATAATTAAAAAGTAGATAAAATAAATTAGAATTAATTTGCTCAATTAAGTTTTATTGCATTTGATTATAACTTCAATTTGACTTTCAAATGAGTTATTTGAAAACGCTTATTTTATAAATGCTTCCTGAACCTTGTCATCTGCTTTAAGTAGCAAATATTTCCTCAATCAATTTTTCATCCCGAAACATGAAAGATATTGTGCCCATTTATCTTATTGTTTGAGGTGCAAAAAGTAGAACCTTTTTTTTTCATGGAATATAAAATTATCTTCAGAAGATATTTTGTTTGGAAAAAATAGAACAAATAACCCCATATAAAATGAGGATTAACTTATGTTAAAGTAAAGTAAATCTTAACAAATTTAGTCCATTTAAATTTTTTATAAAAATTAAATTTCATCCCTTCAATCATTTAATTGAATTTTTTAAATTTTTTAGCATATCAACAGCTAATAATTTCTCTAGCCACTCTTTCCATACACACCACCAGGACTAAATGTTTAAGAAGTCCAATTAGGTACCAACCATACTAAACCTCATGATTTTAATTGAGAGTTTTTATCCATTGTGTAAATTTCACGTAAATTTAAAGTAATTTGGAACTTTATTGTTACGTATTACTTTTAAGTATAATATTTTTTCAAAAAAATTAAATATTTATTATTAGGTTATATATCTATTAATATTCATTTTTTAAAAAATTATTATATTTTATCAAAATAATAGCACATAATTCAATTATTAAATTGATTAAATTAAATTTTTACAAATAAATATTTAATTAACCAAGTATATAAAATTTGCTTTTGATATAAATAATATGGTATAGCCTATAGAAGTTATTTTGTAAAAAAAAAAAAAATTATACATTTCACTCAATTATATATTATCACATTAGTAAAAGTAGTTGATTTACACATTAATTAGTTTCAAAGTTTTATAAATAGTAACATAATCAAAATATTGGAGTAAATTTTTTTATACCCACAATACATTAAAATTAAATTAAAATATTTTATATTAAAAATATATTTGGTTTGAAAAGAGAGGGTTCGGAATTGAGTTGACCCCATTGGAAATAATGATTTGTGTGGCGAGGTCGTGGTCGCAACTAGCACGGTGGGTTGGTGGTGTATTCAATCCATTGGCCATGCATGTCATTGTAATGCTTTTCATTCGGATTTCATTTTTGGTTTACTTCATTTTCATAGAGTTTGTTTGATGTACACTGGAACAACGTGTCTTGTTTCGTACAGAAATCCGAGTTCTTTAAAATATATCATTGGTTACAATATAATTCTAATTCCTACATGTTTTATTGATTTTATCTTAAAAAACAAAGGATTTTAAATCCATTGATCTGTACAAGTAAAACGTCCTTGCTATAAATCATCAAGGCAGCATTTGTTTTAGGAAATATGATACAAAATACAAAGATAGTAGAGATAAAAACGTGTTTAGAAAGGGAGACAGGAACAAATGGCAAAAAAATTTCTATTTTTGGGATATAAAAATACAAAATTTTTATACCTTCAGAAAGTGAGAAAGAATATAAAAACAGAAATTTAATATTTTTTCTTTCAATAATATCCCTATAGGCATTTATTATTTATGTCTTCGTCTCCATTATTTCCATTGTCCATGTTCCCCTATCAAACGCTTACTAAGAGTGTACCTTTTTTTTTAATACTTCTAAGAGTGTACTTATTGAGAGAGGCTTGGGTAGTCTGAATTAGAGTATATATAATTTCATTGATTCTACGTTAATGTTAATAGAGTATGTTCTGATTTCAATATATATATATTGTCTAACATTTATCATATATTACCCAATTAAATAAAAGAAATAGTTAGATTATACTCAGTTAACCATATAAGATCCATGGAAGTATAACTTTTATTGTCCATGAGGATTATGAACAATTAAACGTATAGGATTTGATTTTTTTTAATAGGGAAAAATTCAAAATTAATAACATATGCAGGGAGAAAACTTGGCATATTGAATGTTCCAATCTTTAGAGGAACATCTGTAAACGTGACTAGAGATATCTGGTGCACAGTATTTGTAGCACCAGCTAGCATAACATGCAGGCACATGAGATTTTTTTTTTTTTCGTCAGTTTTTATACATTTCTCACCAAAGAGTTAGTAGAATGGATGAAAGAATTTAATTCTCAGTTGCTCTTCATCAGCATAAGAGCTCTAACCTAGAGTAAATAACCCCACATTCTGAATTGGTGGGCTATCTGTTTCGTTCATTAATATTGCTAGCATGTTCTGGTTTAAGTTATTGTACAAAACATAAATAGAGCCGTTGGGTGTGTAGTCCTCATAAACTCACTAATAATAAAATTATTCTCCACCACTTATATAATTTCTATTAAATTTGCTTGAGTTTGCAGCTTTGCATCGATGTTTCGAATATCAGATCCAGGCTATTTGGCTAGCGAAACTATTGAATGCTTATGAATTATTGATTGAGATTATGCCCCGCCAATTTGTAGTGACTTTTTAAAATAAATTAAAGGTACGAATTAGTGATACTTACTTTTTTACCTCATAAAACCAAGTTTAATTTGAATGCAATGTTAAAGTACAATAATTTTATACAGATATCTAATCATTAGTTGCTAACCTTGGTAAAAGTATTTAACTCAACTACTCACTAATAAAAAAAAAATTCTTATAAATAGAAAAACATGGTTGATTGATAGTTAGTACATGAAAAATAAAACCTAAAACTAAAATATCATTTTATAAATATATAGAATATAACTCTAATTAGTAATTCATAAGCACCTAATAATTCACTTAAAAAGAAGCTCATTATACTTCACCCAAAAAAACAAAAAAACAAGCACATGTTATTATAGTTTTCAAACTCAATCTGGTGCTTGACTCGATCAAGACACTGAGTTAATAGATCATCCATTGGTTGAATCAGTTGATTCTGATATAATTAAAATAATAAATATATAAAAATTCAAAATATATTAATATATATGATTTATTATATACTATAAAATAAATGAAAAATGAAATATATATATATATATATATATAGAGAGAGAGAGAGAGAGAATATAATTCCTATTAGTAATTCATAGGCACCTAATAATTCACTTAAAAATTAAAGAAGCACCATATAATTCACCCAAAAAAACAAACAACATTATCATAGTTTTCAAAGTCAATATCTAGTATTTAACTCGGTTAAGGCATCAGGTCACTAGATCACTTATGCAACACTGGTGGATCATCAATTGACTTGGATATAATTAAATAATAAATATATAAAAATTTAAAACATATTAATATGTATGCCTATGATTTATTATATACTACAAAATAAATGAAAAATAATATATATATAATATTCAAAACCCCAGCCAAAAACAAAGGTAGGCTAGAGAAAGTACTTTCACAAAGCACCACATCTCTGCAAGAAAATACACCAAACTAACAAATTGAAACACCAAACTGCTACTCCTACAATGCTTTCATACGTAACACATAAACTGAATCAAAATTCAAAAGTCCTTAAAGAAGTGTCCCTAAACGGCAACATGAAGAGGTATCAAATTCCCATCACATAGCCAAAAGTCCATCTCATTTCAGTCCACCACCCTTCATCGATTCATAAGGATTAGTCATAATAATTTCAAACTCCTAGATAATGGTACTATATGTATGATATATGGAAAAATGAAAGTCAAATGTTTTCATTTTGAAATAGCAAAAATGCAGAAGGATTTGTATTGGATTTCCTTTGTTATCGAGAAACAAGGTGGTACAGACATCTCTTGTGCAGTCTATTTGAAGTCCCACGTGGATAAAAAAAAAATGAGGTAGAAGGCAACTATTGCTATTATAAAAGGGAATAGTTGTCTAGGTTTTTTTGGCTATTAAAACGTTGCTCCTTTCTCTAGAATGTGGACCTCATAAAGTTCAATAAGTGGGCGAAAAAGTTAAAAATTTCTTAGTTTTTATATTTATGTGTGACCTAGCCATTTAGAATTTGGTATTTTTATTTGATACTTTTTCAATATTTATCGATTGTTATGATTATTAGTAATAATTAGCCCTAATTATTAACAATTTAGGTCTGCATTTAAAAAATAATAATAATAAAGATGGATTTTTAGATGAAAATAAAGTATATTTTTATTTTTTTCAATTATTACAAACAGATTTACAAATGAATTTGTGTTTTCTATTTTTTAATTTTTTATTCTTTAGAAAATTACAGATAAATTTTTTCATTTATAATTTTATAGACGATAAAATCTGTCTAGAGTCCGCTAATTTTGTATCATTATTTTTAGCTGAATACAAGTTAAAAAATCTGTCTATAAAATTGTTTCTAATATACAAACAAATCAGAAAATTTGTCTGTAACATTTATAGATACGAAAATAATAGACAATATGTTGCCTTCTAGAAATTCATCTATAATAAAAAAAATCTATTCGTAAAGCTTAAAAAATTCTACTATACATCCTTCTATGTTTAATGAATTTCTTGTAGTGTCAACGAGGTCTTTCATAAGATAATTATATTAGCCCACTCTTTCTATATATGAACGTGAGTAATTAGATATTCAACATGTATAATATTAGTCTACAAGCATTAAAAGCTTCATAAGTAAATTCACTAACATGCTCAAAACAAAATTTCTTGACTGGATTATATAATTAAAAATTATATTGTGCCCTTCATCAAATAACTTATGCAAGTCAACTCACAAATGCTAGATTGTAAGGGGATAATAAGCACACATGTGGTCATCTCATATATGCATATATTAAAAAATATCTGAAGGTACACAGAAAGAATAAATTGATCCATATATCCTTTTGAATTCATTATAAGAATTTAGTAGATTCAAATTCATTCTTTTCTAGTGATGAGCTAAAATTATTTTACTTTGAAAACACATATCACATGAAAACTTATTAAATTGAAGAATTTTATGGCTCTTCAATAAATATTTATCTAAATTTTTAATAATCTTTCACATCATTATAGTTTTGGAATTAATGTCATAACCGGTCATGCCAAATAGTAAAGTTTATGTCCCAACCGATAAGATATTGGATGTTTGACTAATTTAGATAGTATTATTAAAAGAAGTTTTTCCAGTGATGCCATGTAAGTAATTATTGTTGATGTCAAATGGTAAAATCTTTTTCTATCTAAATGTCAAAACAATAAATTAAAACTCTACTGACAAAACTCGACGAAGGTTTTTCTTTTATATATTAATATTAGATTAGATAGTAGACTAGATTCATGCATTTTAATATTATTTGAATGATAAAGAAATGCGTTGATTGTATCATTTTACTTATATTATTTTAGTATTACGTAAATATCTCTCTGAAACATATTAAAGAATTGTAATTGAATAACTAATCAGTTTCTTAATTTAAATGCCCCTTTAACTATATATTTTACTATCTGAAATACTACGTGAGTTTTCATGAATCAAATACCATGCTGAAACATCGTACTAGTGTATTATACGGTGAATTTAAGATAAAATAGGTTTTTTTAACATTTTTATAAAAGCATCTTTTACATTTTATTAAAGAATTTAATTTCTTTATACTAACATATAACAGAGTTTTACATTGTTAACCAATAAAATTTTATAAATAAAAGACAAATCTTAATATGGGTTGTTATGATAATGAATAATTATTTTCTATGATTTGTCATTTAGTAATTAAACTTAGGATTTAATTTTGATATACTTATATAGTTATCTAGTCATATAATGACATATTAATAAATATAATTAATTTTCATCTCATTATTTTAAAAATATTCAAATGGAGAGACATAATTGGTACCAGGGTAAACATATCAAAATTAAACTTTTCAAATTATATTACTTCACAATATAAGATTTTTTTACACTTGTAACTTTATGGGAGAAAAATGAGTTCGTTCGCTCTAAATATATACGTGGATTACAACTAACTATTGAGATTCTTACACGTGATTTTGGCGCTGCATGTTTTGCTGATCTACAATTCATCTCTCGTGTGTAAATTGTGCTGGGTTTCTCTCAGTTTTCTTGTGTGAAGGTGCATCTCATCATTCGTATACATCGAGGAAATTTAACATCCGCTGTGTCGTGTTTTGTTTTTGAAGCATACGTAAGTAGACAACAATGGAGCCGTCACGATTCACGACTCCAAGAGGATCTACGTCGTCCAGCATAGGAGACTCCTTTGAGTTTGAGGACGCCAATCTCACACTCAGTGATAGGCTCAAGGTTTTCAAAAGTTCCACCTTTGATCCCAATTCCTACGTCGCCGCCAAATCTCGCAGCATGAATGAGAAGGTCCTTCTCTCCCCCCCCCCCCCTCCGCACTCTGGACCCACATTTCATTCAATGTTAGATGAAAATCTATCAGCACGTTGCCTGTGTATTAAAATGTTGTAGCTTGAACGCGCGTTACATTGCATAAATTGCACGTATGAGTCTATTTGTTAATTCTGAATTAACATCTTATTGATCATGCCTGCAATGAATCGAAAAGTAATATTATTGTAGCATAGGACTTCAATAATATCCACATGTTCCACACTTGATTGTGAATAGGGTGCCTGTATCTATTCATATTTTATGCTTGTGCTTGTACGGTTTGTAAGTGGAGTGCTTATAAGCAATGTACTCATGCCAAAAAAATCTTAATTAGCTTGTAGGTTCATATGTCTATAATGTCAATTAGATAATCCAACAGGGAAAAAAATAGAGACATTTGATGCAGGTATTAGTTTAGATTTCTACAGTTTAGGAGTTTGTAATGCGAAAATCCTAGCTATTTATCATAGTAAAAGGTATTAATCCAGATGGGTAAACAATCCCTAGAATTAAAATAGTTCTGCATGCTTTGAAGTGTAATGATAATTATTAGTTTATAATTTCGGGTTTATGTTGCTCTTGTGCAATTTGTTAGGCAGTATGCTAAGTGCTAACACCATTCTTAGTAAATAGAAGTCACATGGTTATGGAAAGAAGAGTACCCATTTTTTTGGTCCATCCATTTGATTGTAAGCACCTTTTTTTGCTTTCCTATACAATCAAAGTTTACGCCGTTTACAGGAGATAAGACACTTGTGCGCTTATCTTGTTGACCTGAAGAAGGCTTCTGCAGAAGAAATGCGCAGAAGTGTTCTTGCTAATTACTCAGCTTTCATACGGTAAGCACACACCCAAAATGGGTTTTTTAGGGAGTTTATATGTGCAAATTACATACGTTAGCTAAAGAGCCTTTGCTGCTACATTTTTGAATTGGTAGGAGATTTTAGTTTCAAGGCATATGATTACATTTCCTTGAAAAAAGTTGCAAAAAAAAAAGGGTCAAGGAATGTTATTCCTGGGTAAATTTAAAAAATATGTTTGGTTCACAGTTGATATTTTGTAGCAAGTATTCAATAGTGTTCGTCACTAGTCATTCTATGACCAGAATAGTGTAACCAGAATTTTTACTCAAAAATATATAGTGGTGGTTGAATTAAATAGAATGATAGGACCTACTTATTCGGTTAAAAATTAATAATTATATCACATTATTTTTACGTTTATTTTCCAGCAAAAGTAATGACTATCTAGCATTTTCGTTTTTTCTATTACGTATCCTTTGGTATAAGCTTAGCAAATTGAGCTTTTAGGTAAGGGTTCAAATCCAGAAATATGTTTCATAGCAAAAAAGACGTGCTTTGTACTATTTAAATCTTATTGCTATGAAAGCATCTAAGATTTTCTCCCTCATATAAAAACCAAGTGTTAAACTTGGTCAGGCATGTACTGACTTAAGCCAAAGATACATTTATGAAATTCAAACTTTCGAACAAAAGACAGGAATGGATTATGTAATTCTACCAAAAGATACTAAATCTATTAGGTCAAGTGGTGGAATGTCCAATAATAAAAGCATACATTATCTGCAAACATTATTATGATTACTTTTGCTATGTTGAAAACTATATCTGCAATCTTTATATGCAGTACATCCAAAGAGATTTCAGATCTTGAGGGGGAGCTTCTTTCAATGAGAAATCTTCTATCCACACAGGCTGCTTTAGTTCATGGTTTAGCAGATGGGTGTCAGCTTAGTTTAGTGATTACTAGAAATGAAGATTCAGACATGGATGATATACTAGGTGAAAAAACAGATCTATCCAAGACAGAGAAATGGCTAATAGGATTTCTAGAAACTCTTGAAGTTCTATTAGCAGAGAAAAGAGTGGATGAAGCAATGGCTGCATTGGATGAAGGAGAAAAAAAGTCAGAAGAAATCAGCAAAGAGAAAACTTTGAGTTCAAGTTTATTCCAGGCATTGCAAGAGGCTATAACTGAACAGAGGAAAAAATTGGCTGATCAGCTAGCAGAAACTATCTGCCAGGCATCGACTCGCAGTTCTGAGATTCGGTCGACAGCGTTGGCATTGAAGAAGCTCGGAGATGGTCCTCGTGCACATACATTGTTGCTTATTGCTCACCAAGAAAAATTGCAGCGCAACTTGCAAAGTCTTTGCTCAACTTCTAATGGAGGAGTTGGGGCTAACACTACTACCATTTCACAGCTTGTCTTTTCAACCATTTCACAAGCAGCATCAGATTCTTTGACAGTTTTTGGTGAAGAGGAACCTGCATATACTTCTGAGCTTGTGACTTGGGCTGTAAGACAAGCCGAGCGTTTCGCTCTTCTCCTTAAGAAGCGTATTCTTGCCTCAACTGCTGCTGCAGGAGGTCTCAGGATTGCATCTGAATGTGTTCATGTTTGCATGAGTCACTGTTATCTGTTAGAAGCTAATGGGCTGGCTGTTTCCCCTGTCTTGCTAAGACATTTTAGGCCCTTTGTTGAGCAAGCATTGAACACTAATTTGAAGAGAATTGAACAAAGCAGTGCTGCATTGGCTGCTGCAGATGATTGGTTGCTTGCTCATGCACCAGTCACCAGGAATTCAGGCCACCCTCCAGTTCCTCCAGTTTCTTCACTCCAGCCAAAGCTTTCAAGCAGTGCTCACAAATTCAACTCAATGGTTCAGGTGATTACTTCTTACATTTATTCATTGTGTTTTCCTGGCTTGAAGTTAAAGGTCTTTTAGTACGATTCATTTCACCATTGTTTGTATTTGAAACTTTTAAGAAAAGCATTGCCAAGTAGCCTATATCACTTCACAAATCCAACACCACGTTCTTATCGATATTCACAATAAAGGTGGGTCTCATAGCCAAATGATTGTAACTCAATTAAAGGTACTGAAACTCTCTTTTATTGTGGAGAGTTAGGTTTGTGTTAATTCAAAAAATTTCTTGTTAACAAATCTATTTGTTAAACAAAAAGAGATGAGGCACAACCAACTGAGAGTAAAATGGTGGAAAAATCATCTACAAGCTCCTTCCCCCAAATCCCCGCCCCTCTTTTTTTTTTTTTGTCTCTTTCTTCAAGATGTTCAATGCAGTTTTTCATTGTCGGAATAGGAGCTTTTTGAAGATGTAGGACCTCTTGAGATCCTGCAGTTGGATGGTCTTGCATTTGAAGGCCTTCTACAGGTGTTCAACTTCTATATCAATCTGCTAATAAATGCATTGCCAGGTTCTGTGGTAACTGAGAACTTGGAAGGTTCAGGGCACAAAATTGTTAAGATTGCTGAGACTGAAGCACAACAGTTAGCATTGCTGGCTAATGCAATATTGCTAGCAGACGAGCTACTACCGCGTGCTGTTGTGAAACTTTCACATAGCACCAAAGGTGATGAGTCTCAGAGAAAAGGATCAGACAAGCAACAAAGGCCTCCTGAACAACGCGAACTAAAGAAAAGGCTCCAACGCGAAGTTGATCGCCTAAGAGACAGCTTTTGTAGGCAGCATGCCCTTGAGCTCATCTTCACAGAAGAAGGTGATACACGTCTGAACGCAGTTATATATTTGGGTATGGAAGGAAAAGGAGAGCAACCTGAATGGTTTCCTTCTCCAATCTTTCAGGTAATTTGTGTAATAAAAGGATGCTTCCTTTGGTGGTATTTTATGACTTCGAACAAGTATAATGTGTTTGAATAATGTTATGTGTACACAATTTACATTGGATATCGTGCTGACTCATTGGATAGGGTGTGAACTATGGGGTCCACATCCTATCAAATATTAGATGGGGTATGAGTTAGGATGGTGTTTAATACAAGTTATGTTCATATAACATAACTCAATGTGCTTTAATACCTAAACACAATGCATTGAGACAAGAAAAGTAGCATGTCTTGGTTTTAAGGTTTATGATATCATGCACTATTGTTCAGGAGCTTTTTGCAAAGCTTACTCGAGTAGCAAGCATTGCAACGGATATGTTTGTGGGAAGGGACAGGTTCGCCACTATTTTGTTGATGAGACTTGCAGAAACTGTGATCTTGTGGCTTTCTGATGACCAAGCCTTCTGGGAGGAGGTGGAGACAGGTCCAACGCCCTTGGGTCCTCTTGGCCTTCAACAGGTAGTCACTAGAAGACGTGTTCATAGAGATTTTTGTTTTTTTTCCTGTGAGTGACTTCAATTCAAAATACTATGAATCTGAGATTTGTTGATGCTCTATAAAAAGATGCATGACTATTAGAAGAAGCGCATAACTTTAGAAGACTGTAAAAATAATATTTGCTGGCAACATTTTGAAAGTTGCTTGAGAGTAATAGAGTGTTTGATAAATAGAGTGCAAATAGTATAAAATAATAATGTCAAATAATGATGGAATTCATTGTAATTTTGAGAAACTAGTTAGATGTGTTTGGAATGGAAAACATTTTCTGAACATCATATGTATGGACGTAGTATAGAATACAATATACTCATTTGAGTGCGGGTGAATATAGAGATATCAAGATAAGATAATATGTTATATATTTATGCGATAAGGTGTAATGCAATGTTCAAGTAATGGAACTCATTTGGAGTTTTAAAGGAGTTAAGTGCTTCATAAATGAACATGTAAATAGTATAAAACACAAATGACAAATCATGAGGGTATTCATTGAAATTTGTGAAAATTTTAGATATGTTTTGGAATTTCAAAAACTAAAAAGCACTAGTAGCTTCAAAAAGGTATTCTCAAGCAGACTTTTTTAACACACATCAACTATTTTTAAAAGCTTGACTATGATTAATTTATTAAATACATAAAAGTTAATGCATAGGATCACAAACCAAAAATAACATTAGATTAATTATTCGATGATTTTTGCAGCTTTATTTGGATATGCAATTTGTGATGATATTTTCATCCCAAGGTCGTTACTTATCTCGTCATCTGCATCAAGCAATTAAAAACATTATTGCTAGGGCTATTGATGCTGTTGCGGCTACAGGACTTGATCCCAACAGGTACGTCTATCCATCATAAAAAAAACATTTATGATGGATACATATTCACTTGTATACATCAACAGAAAACCAGAGAGGAGAAAAGAAATTTGTGTCTAAGTTCATTTTCTTTTTAAATCAAATTGGCGACCCTTGTTATATATTGCTTCATACTAACAAAGAACCTTGGTTATGTCAGTGTCTTGCCAGAGGATGAATGGTTTGTTGAAGTTTCTCAAATAGCTATAAAGATGTTAACAGGGAAAGCTGCCTTTGACAACGTGGAGGAAGATGTTGGTAGCCCCACCACCTTTGGCTAAACATAATAAACGTCATCATTCCATTCCAATGGGAGTAACAACACTTCATACACTTATCAATCCTGATATATATTGCCGGGTGCATAAGGGAAATAAGAAAAATGAAGAGAAACAATTGTGTAGTTGTCATCTATCATAAACTAGCATAATTTCTCATAAAGGGGTTCAAGTAATGTGCTTCTTCAGTCTTGAGTAGATGGATTACATTATATCAATGTACATTTCCATGCCACACGTGTTATACATGACAGGTATGGTACAGGAGGTCAATATCTAAATATCTAATGTTAGTTCGAGCATCCTATCTTTTGGACCTTAGTTGATACTTGCTGTCTAGCAAAATTGAGATCATGCGAATTTTTGTTACTCAAACTGCTGTCAAGGGCTTCAGGTTTCTGAATCATTGTAGCTACTTGTTTATTAATATCTCTAAACTCTAATATAACCATAGCCCAATGGTAAATTTAGAATGTCTCAAGATATTACATTTATGGATTTAATTTATATACACAGCTAATGTAAAAAAATTGACACAAACATCTAATCATATATTATTACATGAGTAAAAGAAGTTGTACTCAACCATCCATTACTTTGGAAGAATTACAAAGAGAAGAATACAATTAGATCACAGTGTCAGTGCAATAAAATTAATCTCTATATTTATTTAAAAATTTCCAACTTCTTGGTCATGGATAAGGAAATCCTAATCCAAATATATATGTTTTACCCTAGTGAGCTTTAATTGTTGTTATAAACACAATGCAGTGAGGGGGAAACAACCTTGCATAGAAAAATCCAAAAGTGACGCACTCTATAGTATGCCAAGATGAATGGTTATGGTGCTTGGTTGCTTTGCAGTGGTTTTTTCCTCTTTTAAGATGGTTTTTCTAATGAATGTCTTCAAAAGAAGCAACAAATGCTGATTTATGTTTTCATTTTAAAAGAAAAGCCAACAAGACCCAACTAAATTCCTATTTTCTAAATGAGGATATGATATCTAGTAGTAGCCTTGTACAATGTAGATTTATGATTCTTTTTGTAAAGATGTTGCCTTTCGAGTAACAAAGTCTACCATAGATCATTGATATTCGAAATCCACATCATACTCCTCCCTTTATATTTTACCTGTCCAAAAAAAAAAATAGATTAAGAAAATAATAAAGGTATCTTGATAAGATAAAAAGAGGTATGGGTAGACCATATTATCCCAATTAAAATATAAATTTACATAATTATAATGCTATTGAAAAACAAACAATTAATTATATTAGGGGTAGTATTGAAAACAAAAAATTTAATACTTCTAAATATAAGAAATGGATAGGTATTTTGCAAGAAAAAAAATTAAAAAAAATGGACAGATAAAGTGAAAAAGAAAGAGTAATAATATTCATGAAAATAATAAAGTTTGTAATGAAGCAAAAAGTAAAACTCACGTATTTAAGACGTCTCTTGGAATTTCAGATTATGTAAATGCATACAAATTGCTATGACAAGAGGTATCTCTTAGTTTTCAATAGGAAAATTCTAGATCCACCAACTAAATATGTCTACAAATCTTTCTACATGCTAAATGAAGTAGATATTAATCATTTTTTATTTTTTCAAGACATTAATTACTTTTATTCTTTTACTTGTTTTAGTATTACGGAGAATTTATAGGAAGATTAGAAGGAGAATATAGCAAAACTCCCAACATGAAAGTCACATAGGAAGAATATTATTAGACCCTAGAAGTAGACAAACTCCTAATAGTGAAACTTCTAAGGATGCATTTGGTTTCAATTCTCATTTTTTATTTTCCATTTCTCAAGATTTTATAAAGCGAATGCCAAAAAATTGTAAAAACTATAAAATCTATTTTTTAGTATCTTCCTCATAAAATCTTAAAAACTGTAAAATTGTAAATGAAAATTGAAACCAAATACATCCTATTTTGGTTTTTAGTTTTTTAGTTTTCAAAATTTCATGAAGGAAATACTAAGAATTGTAAAATCTACAAAATTCAATTTTTCAGTTTCATTTCCAAATTTTAGGATTTTCTTTTTCTTTTTGGTGAACTTTCAGTATTTTCTATATAAAATCAAAGTTAAAATAGTGAAAATTGAAAATCGAAACTCAAACACACTGCACATCCACATCCACCAGACTACATCAATCCTTACTATGTGGTTGGCTAGCTATGGGAGAGTTTGGTTCCAACTGCCACATTACAGTTGCAACATCTTAACATAGAACTCCTTCATTTCTTGAAGGCAACTGTTTAATTCAGTACCCAAAAAACTCCTACTGTGCATCTTGTGGAATCCAGGGCCAAAAATACCACACTTTTCGTAAACAATCTAGAGTTGGACTAATCAGTGAACCTTCTCACTGGAGGCGTGAAATTAAGTTACAAGAAGTTCTAGAAAGTCCTACATGACGAACTAACGCGAGTATCTGGAGTTTTCTTGCTTTAGAAATTGACAAAGAAGTAATTATAAGATAGAATAATTAATTATATATGCTAGAAAATTCTAGCTAAGGCCGGTTGTATTAACCGACATACAAGCCTATCTATAGAGACCTGTGTGCGTCTGTGCATGTGTGTGAGAGAAAGAGTGCTGACGTGCACCTGGAGTAAATAATTGTGTGCAATAGTGTTAGTGTGTGTCGTGACTCGTGAGTGCTGTGAAAGAGTAAAAGTGAGATCGTTAAATTAGTGTGTGTTGTGTACTAAAAAGAGCATTGTGTGCCGTGAGCTGACATTAAAGTGAAGTGAAAGTGCGAGTGAAAGTGCCTCGTGTGCATAGCTAAAGTGAGGTGAACAAGTGGAGTCTAGTGTGTTTAGTGCTAGTGTGGCCTTGAGATAAAAGTGATATTGAAGAGTTCAAGTTAAGTTGTAGTTTGTGTCATTGTAATTAAAGGAAGGTTTATTTTTTTTAAGTAGTCTTCTTTCTTATTTTACAATTTGGTAGATGGCCGAGGGTTATTTTGAGAGTCATCAAGAATCACTAGTTTTAGGTGAGCTTTTCTATATGAACTCATGATGCGGGACTATAAAGCTGTGAGTTATGTTACTTATACTCATAATATATGGAACACCGTGCCGACTCACATCTCATCCATCTTTGGATGGGGTGTGGACCTCATTTAAGTAGGGTCTACATCTCATCTAATAATAGATAAGATATAAGGCAGAACGGTGTCTCATACCTTGTGAGTACAAATAAAATTTTTCTAAAGCTATTTGTCTAGAACTAAAGTAGTAGTATGAGAAAAAATTCATCAAGTTATTATGATAGATATCCAAGTGATTGGTGGTATTACGAAGCTCAATTCACAAAATTATAATACATGACAAACATGTATGACGTCGCATCTTCAAGGCCAAGACCTATGGAAAGTTGTTGGAGTTAGTGAGACCACATCACCTCCCGCAGGTGAAGTTGAAGCATTGCGAAAGTGGAAGATCAAGGCAAGGAAGGCTATGTCCGCAATCAAGACCACAACTGAGGACAAGATGCTGGAGCATATGAGGAAAGCATCATCATCAAAGGAAGCTTGGGAAACCTTTCTTACACTGTTTTCAAAGAATAATGACATGAGGCTGCAACTCCTGGGGAATGAGTTTTTGTCAACAACACAAGGATACTTGACAATCAACTAGAACTTCAACAAGGTAAAGATTTTCTGCCGAGAAATTTCTAAATTAGATCCTGATAGTAAAATATTTAAGTAACGCATGAAGAGAATTATTATTCATAGTCTAAGACCCAAGTATAGAAGATTTATTACTATCGTTCAAGATTGGCATATCTAACCTTCAATCTGACGATTAGAAAATTTATTGACTAGTAAAGAGGTGTTAGCTAAACAAAGAGCTGGAGTATCAATTAAGAGTGCAAAAGAAGCACTCTTCCCTAGTAATAGGAAAGGATGAGAGAAACCACATGCTAACTAAAATTTCATGGGAAGGAAGTAGCAAAGAGAAAACTCATGTCTTTGCAAATGTCATACCAATACCAAGAAACATGATGATGCATGCTTTAACTATGGAAAACAGTGACATTTTCACAAGATTGTTTATTCAAGAAAAAAAATTAGAGTTTAATGTTGCAATCTCAAGTGGTTCAACAGAAAATGAAAATAACGAAGAATGAGATATATTCACTCTACTGGCAATTGAAGAAGGCATTAGCTAGGAGAAAGAAATAATTTATGCTGATAAGATTGTGAAGTCAACAGAGGCAGATGTGGTGCTCACAATAACACACAAATCAACAATCGACTACAATAAGGATTGGATTAGTGATTCAATGTGCTCCAATCAGATGAAGGGTGAACGGAGAAGCTGGAAAGCACAACAAAAACATAAAGGCAATCAATTGGTGGTGACAATGGATAATTCAAGGTTCCTAATCACCTATTATGGGAAAGCCGCAATCTTACTGCATTGTAGTGACAATCAGGTACACCTATAGAATATCTATTATGTTCATAGAATAAAGAAAAATTTACTTTCAGTGGTACAAATAACAATGTCAAGAAGATTTATGGTATTTGGCCTAGTAGATGCTAAGATTTATGACAAAATAAAAATTATTAGGGCACCAACATTAAATGAGTGAAGACAACATTTAAAGTCAATCTATATAATGTCTATAGAATCTGCTTACATAGATAGACTCAAAATAATGAGACTAATGTAAATCTGCGCCATGCACGCCTTGGATACGTAAGTCATCATAAGGTGAAAAAGATGAAGAAGTCAATGCTCAATGCTTTTCCTCAGCTAGAAGTGCGAGAAGACGTTATATGCACTTGAGGATCTCTAACATATATTGATCTTTTTGATAATAACCTTTCAAGTGGAGTTGACGAAATAGTTGACAATTTACAGGGGCTAAAATGACAATCCTCCCTTATATTGAAAGTGGCATAAATTGTAATTTACACAATATTCAATAACGATTTGATAAATTAGAGATTTTGGGTCCCATGATTTACCATCCTCTTTCCTCGCATAATTGGGTGACTATAATTTTATTTCAATTAGACTGTAGTTCTACTGAAAACATTACTATTCTGGAAATATATCATTATGAGGTAGTTGCCTTTTCTGTTTGTTTGTGCATACCCAGAAAACTGGGGTCAATCCAACACCACCATTTTCTACACTATCATCTATATAGTAAGCAACTGTCAAAGTAGTTCTCAATTAGTTATCTTAGACACCGTAAGTAGAGTAGTTGATTCAATCAAGATTACTAAAACAAATAATCTTGATTAAGACATGACCTATTATGCTCTAATCATATATTTTTTTATTAGAAAGAAACCCTCAAATTCATTGTTAGGATACTCATTTGCCTCTCTTTGCCAATCATTTTTTCTTCCCTTTGTGAAGTTGGGTTCGACGAGTTGCTTTCAATCACACTATGCTCGCGTTTTCAGCTGTTAAATCGGTATAATTTATTTCTTATAGGTGTACACTTCTCAATGGATCACGTCTTGTCCTCCCATGAAGAAGAAAAAAAAAATAGACATTTTGATTTTTTCTCAGACGGAGCCCACCCTGTCAAATTTATGTTTGTTTATCTTCATTTCGTTGCCAATAATTTCTGTGTTTCCGTGGTCAACAATAAATTCTTTGTTCAAAGAATGAGTAACTGTGAGTATGGACCCTCCCTGTCCGTAATTTAAGTAGGCATGGGGTAGGTCTATTTTTGTGCCAGTGACCCTCTTTCCCTTGAGGCTGGCGTTGGCCACTATCACAAGACGAATAGTAGCCATCGCATCATCACACGCTTGTTGCCTATATTATTGCATATGACAAGATGTCCTAACCTCTACAACAACAACACACGCCATAGGGAACACATCTTGAAATGAACCATTGTCAATCATAAATTCCAAGACTGCGAAAAATGCTTTTGCTATTTTATTGTAGTTAGAGGAGGGGGTCCTGAGTTAGCCCCAGTTGATGGTAATTCATGTAGTCAATGCCATTTAATCTAATACAACACAACACTTGCTCTGGCAACTCCTCTGCCTTGTTCCCCTGTTGCATGATGCAAATATTAGATAAACTACCACAATGAGCATCATATAAAATGAGTAAGGCTACACAACAAGAATGGAATAATCATAATTTTGTATATATAATAATGGCTAGATTAAATATAGTGGTAGGATTTACTTATTTATTCGAAGGTTATAACCTATTCAACATCATTTTAGTACATGTTTTATTGAAAAAATTCTGAATATTTAGCATTTTTCCATAAAAAAATACATTATTTTATAGTTTAATTTCTATGAACTAAAACTCAACCAATAGAAGTTTAAAAATGTGTGAAAATATGGTAGGCAGTTATTCTAGTGAGTGGTTACCTAACAAAATGTGACATTTTTTCAAAAAAAATTTGTATTGATGGTGTTGGTGTATAGAAATTATACTCGATCTTATATTTGGCATAAGAGAAACTACTTGCCTGAATTGTGAGACCAACATCTAGAGTGCATATCTTTAATCTGTCAAGGAAAGCTTCAAATCCTTTCCTGGAGATATAACTAAATCTATGCATATCCAAATCAATCTCAAAGTAATTTTCTCCCTGCAAAACAGAAAACACATTGGTTAGTTGATTCAAAAGAAAGATCAAAAGGTAAAGTACGACATGTGGACATCACGACTCATTTATAACGAAATGACACCACTATAAATTGTGGGGCCAGAGATAATAAAAAGAACCATAAAGAATCCATAAAGATACAACAAAGGTGTACTAAAAATCAACAAGGGGAACGAGCCCACAGGAAAAACTTTAGTTTTACCGTTCACTTTTCGTAAGTCTTCATTTCATGATGTACATCTTGTTTTTCTCAGTTTCATCATCATTGAAGAAATATCATGGCGGCACTAACTCTCATCACATATATCACAAGATGACATGGAGAATGGCCACACAAACAGGACCATTTTATCCTTGGTGGCAAAGTAAGACATGTATGCATGTGTAGATCTTCACGTTCATATTTTTCACTTAGTAACAAAATAAACATTCAACATCAGTGAGACATCCAATACTACACACTATTTTGATCCCTAAGCAAAAATATCGGAATCCTTTAAGACCCAAGATCCTCGCCATTTGAAATGCCAGAGACTTTTGTCCCTTTGCTGACCCTACACCACTGTGCATTTTGTTTGTTTACAGACCAAATTGTCCCACATTTTGAACAGTGAGGGACCTTACGTATACTTTTAAATATCAAGGTATTAATTTGTCCCTCGATGTATTGGTGAGGGACCAAAATCGGGGATTTATTTTCTATAGTTTCAATTGAAAGCACTAAATTGTCACAACCATATTCAAGATGGTATCAAATGAGATTATGGGGTGAGTGAATGGAAACATAAGTACCATGCAGCAGTTACTGAAAGTAATGCATGTACAAACAGTTTGGTTTTCCCATCATTCAAGTGTTTGTCTCCACAAGCTGAATAGTAACAGCCTGTAATATATATTGAAAGAAAAAGTGAAATTACAATCAGTCAATGGGACTTACTGAGTAAAACTCATGCTGGGGGCGTGACAGAACAGGTTTCTCATTGTAAGCCTGCATTAGTTTTCGTTCTGCTGCACTCAAATGAAGATCTTCGAGGTTTACAACGCGACCTAATATTTTCAACCTTTCCCGAAAGGGTGCAATTGTATCCACAGGAAAACCCTTCACCTTTTCGACCTCGTCATCCATCAGCCTCTGTAGAAAGACATAGGCAAGTGTTATTTTCGTAAGCAACAAACAGAAGGTTAGTAGGATGAAGTGATAGAGAATTGCTCAAATTAATGGACAAAACAAAAGGACAACAATAATGGAATTCAAGAGGAGACAAAAAATAATAGAAATACCAAAGGTGAATATTTGGTTGTCCAATTCTTGACAATTTATTTATGCACAATCAAAGAATTAATCTCGAATAATTTAGTAACCAGCTAAAATAGACATGATGCAAATTTTAGCAGGATGTATTATTACTAATAATCAATAAACTGACACATAAAGGCTCCATCTTACTCTGATGCTTTCTTGAAAATGCAGAGGAAGCTCCTTAGAGTAACTTTCAGAAAGTTTAAAGTACAACACAAAACTCATTCCTTCCCCGTCAGTTTCACCTTGAAAAAGTGTGGCAGGGTAGAGTGGAATCTGAAATCCACAAAACAGAGAGTTTAAGGATGTTTATAAAATTTTATGTTGACAATGTCCCACAATCAGATAAAGGTAAAAAGATAACTAAGGATTAGAATGAGACTAGGAGTCCAATGTTGGAACTATAACAATTGATAGGAAGAAGATTAAACAGAATCAATGAATTTTAGCAAAGTAGGAGTACCTGAACATTTACAAGAAGAATGGGTGGCAATTTCCCAGAGGAACCAATACAAGGAAGTTGCACAAATCGAGCTATATGATCCACTTTTCGTGGAGATAAGAATACGTCTACACCAAATGGGTAATATGCAGAACAGTTTGGAGCAAAATCCTTCTTCTTGTCCCTTCCATAAAAAATAACAGGCAAGTCAAACATCGTGTTCTCTATCTTATGCAAATGAAACATAATGGTTAAATGTTTAGTTTAAACTATTTACGCATTTATTTCGTATCCATGCATTTTCAAACAAACTATGGACAGGATATTAATCTTACTTGAAGTAATTTACTCCTCGAACTTTAAAAGTGCTTGGATCAATGTGTGACCAACAATCAAGCATTTTCTTCTCAATTGGACAAAAGGGTACTTGAGAACCTGCAACAGGTCTTTGTAGAAGTGTCTTTGAGGAAACTGAAAATCAGAACAAGGGATAGAAACAAAAGTTAGAACAATTATGTTTACTCAACAGCACCACAAGATGCTTTCTGCAGGAAAACTACAATTATACTAAATCATCTTTTGGCACCGCAATTGATAAATCAAATATAGGTGCATTGAACGTCAATGAAACTCGCAACAACCAAGAATGAAAAGAATGTTGTTCCAAGAATTTCAACTCACGTAGAGTAGCATTCCCATGCCCTTCCCTCCATTTAAAGGAAAGTTTCATAGGACCCTTTTTCCTAGCACTAGGAGGACTAGAGCTCGATGACCGTCTCTTTTCAATAGAAGGAACAGTTGATGCAAGGCATGGCAAACAATTGTTCGGAAGAATCCCACAATTGTCCAAAAGTCCTTCATCCTTGTTGGAGCTCGCATCCACTGAGGAAATTTCATCAAGGAACACAGGCTCATTCACTTCAACAATATTTCCATCGCCTTTACGTTGAGAATCAACTGCATCTACTCCAGAATATTGAACATCTGAAGTTCTGGCAGCCTCAGAGATACTTGCAGAATATCCTGCTGATAACTCCCTTGGTTTCTGCACCTGATCAGAGGAAACTCCATGGTTGGCATCTCTTGAAGAAGGAAAACTTGGCACGGATCCACCTTCTATTCCACTCAGAGATAACACGTCTGCATATACTAGCAGGATTTTAATCATATTTTTCAAAGTTATCATATCTGATCCATCAATAGAACCAGCAACACATATCTAAATTAATTTAGAAGTATCAGAAAGTCGTACCATCAGGAACACTCTGGTAATCATCATCACAGTCAGAGTCAAATATTGCAACTGAATCAAACCATGCTTCCTCGATACTTCCAGCTGCCACAAATTAAAGTTCCAATAACACATGAGCAATAATGAAGGTCATTAAAAAACAACTAGGATTTCACAAGAAAAGTTTTTTTCCACCAGAACTCTTGCTATGTGCATTCTAGTCCAAAAGTTGAATTTCAACACCCGCTCTTTCTTTTTTTTCACTTCTCTCTTGTAGAAAAGTATGATTTTGGATAAGTATGATAACAGAGTAAACACAAATGTTGACATTGCTTTTGGTTGTGAATGAAAGTAACCAATTATTAACATCTACTTTATCCTACTAAAATAACTCCTCAGCGTTACTTTTTCAGTTACTTCATACTTCCACCAAAGAATAAACTCCACGTACAACATCTCCCAGAGCCTAAAACTCCAACTACCCCAAAAGCACCGAAACAATCAGCACAAATTCACTGCAACACACAAGGGGAGAAAAAGAAGAAGAAAGAAAGACCCTTGAAAAGCATAGCAACCAACAACAAAACACGAACCATAAATTTCAATCCAAAGGAAAATGTAACAACTCTCTCTCTCCTAAAAGCTTAAATTAACACGTAGATTTACATGAATGGTTTATATTTAACAGAAAACAAAACAAAACATCTTCCACACCAGAATCACTTAACAGAAATGCACGTCGGAAGACAAGAAATCAAAAGAATCAACCTTGGAAAGTGGGGTTGGCAATGGAACGATCAGGCAGAGCAGGAACATCAACCTTGTCCAATGATCCCTTACACAACCGAGAAGAAACTTTTTTCCTGAGTC
Source organism: Dalbergia cultrata (assembly GCA_031216105.1). Lineage (NCBI taxonomy): Eukaryota > Viridiplantae > Streptophyta > Magnoliopsida > Fabales > Fabaceae > Dalbergia > Dalbergia cultrata. Next base: position 16,151,720 of record CM062344.1, on the reverse strand, counting down.
CACTCCTCCTCCTCTTCCGGTTCTTCCTCTTGGATGAAGAGCTCAACCTCCCTCCCACACACCCTTGTGGAGCTGACACACACGCCCCCATGTAGTAATAGATTGCACCCAAAAACTCTCTTCCTCAGATCCCTCGCCTCCACCACCACCATCACCACCACACAACCATAACCATCCCACAAAGCCCTGTCACGAAGACACAATGATAAAAACACAAGACTCAAACTGAATAAGGAAAACTCCACCAAAAAAACAAAAGCCAAAAAAACTGAAATAAAGGGGGAAAAAAAGAGAAATACTAATAGAGAAATAGATAAAGCAAAGGTTGAAGCTACCGTTTGCTTGTTGAAGTTACAAAGAAAGTCTTCAACTTTTTTGGCCCCAATCATCATGGTAGTGTGAAATCAATAAATAAAGCTACCCCAGAAAAATACAACAAATAAATAAATAAATATCAAAAACTGAAAAATAACAAAAATAGGGGTCAAAATTCTCATCTGGGTGTGTTTAGATTTTGAGGAAAACCAGAAGCACAAAAAAATTGAACAGTGACGCCAGTCGTTGGAGTTAGCAGGAGCTTTAGGCACAAGTAGGTCCCACGTGGAAGTAGGGACAGGTGCCACGTGGAGGAAATTGATTAGGTGAACGTGTGGAAGAGTGGTGGCAGAGATTGTGGACCAAGTTCTCCGTTGCTGGTGATTGCTGGTGCTGGCTACTGTACTTTTGGCGTTTATCTGACGTCGTTTCACACACTCACGTAAAGCGCTCAGTATCTTTATCAACGTCCGTAGATGGTGTGTGGTCATTCCAAATTTGTGCGTTATTGAACCCAAGAGCTGTGCCATGGTACCTTCATACATTCATTTTAGCACCCTTTTCGTCAATTAATATGGGGTCCCCAAAAAAATAAAAAAACACTGAGATTTTAATGCTGCATCGTGCATGTTAGATATGAATGAATCAGATTTGGATCTACTACATCAGTCAAATGAGGTTAGTTTTTTTATTCATTTATTTATTTTTCTTACTGACTTGATCAGCTTTTACCTTCTGTTAGAATTTTCAACTTCTTTCTCTGTAAAGCTTACTTGACATGCCGAGATGACTCCGGATTGAGATCTACGACGGACGTGTTTATATTATTACTATTAAGAAGGTAAAATTTAATATTTGATTTAAAATCAAAGTTATATATTTTCTTAGATGAACTTAAAGTATTTATCACTCAAACAAATGATTAATTTCCTTGAGACGTAGAACTCTCAAACATGTATTTTGTCTTTATTAACGAAACATTCTCCATATACAATACTAGAAATTTAGACGTTTTGGTTTATTAAAGTCATACTTTATTTAAGTGAATTTTTACATGTATACATGACTTTTTCTTTTTTTGAGTAAAACCAATCCATATTTATAGTTTTCTAAATTTATTATTAAATGAAAAGGTTAATTACAATATTTTGAGTAAAACTTAGCCTCATGACACAATATATTAAATAATATTGTTAGATTTTAAAAGAAAAAGGAAAAAAGACTATTACGGATTAAAAAAAGTTCCAAAAGAGGTCTACGACCTAGTATTGGAAAAGCCATGTAAACTAAAGTGAAGACATAGTCAGTTGATCCCAGAATTAAGTAGTGTTCAAAATTTTATTTAGTGTTGTTGTTTATTGATTGAGTCAAATAACAATTAACACCTTCAACCTAACAACCTGTATATTTGTATAAAAGCGTTTGACTTATATCCTCATGTAAAATCTTTGAATTATGAAGGAATGAAGATTTTAATGGAAATGTATAGTAAACCCAAAATATACTGTGTGTCTGAAGATAAGAGTCTACAAGAAAAATAAACTTTTGAATGGCAGGTACTTGTTGGGGTGAGTTACGCTGAGAGGGTGGCTGGCTGCACTTCTGGTGCAGCTGCAAGAGAGGGGGGACAGCTTACGCACACGGGAGAGAAATGATCAAACCTAAATTTTGACAAAGGCCGCGCCAAGCGTGTCATTCTCTGCCCAATGTTTATAGTAGTGGGGCCAGGTGAACCTCCTTAAAATGTCCATCAACTTTCACCTAATCTGGTAATATTAGAATTGTATTATTTTTACTTATAAATTATGATATATCATATTAATTTACAATTCATTTATTATTGAATGAGTTGTGATTCTTATTCAAATAAGATCTAGATCTCATTTAATAATAAATAAGGTGTAAGTTGATACGATAAGCACAAATAACATTTTTCTACTAGTATATCTGGTTCAGTGCTGTGTTGTGCGTGACTCACTTGGTAATGTTTATCTTAATCTTGAGTGGCCCTTACTCAATCAATCAACCTATTGTGTTATTCATATATCTAAAAAATAAATTAAGATATTTATTTAATAATTATTAAATATGATGAGAAATACTTTATCTATTATATTATGTCTGATAGTTGTGAATTGAGTGTCTCGATAAACATTAACTTTTAAGTGTTTAAATAATTTTTTTTATACTCAATAATATTCAAAGTTGACAACGCAAGTTTCCCGGAAAAAATAGCAATTTTAAAAATTAAACCAGTCTAATAGTCAAAACAGAAACATGGAATTTTCTTCATTCCAACTTCATTACAAATTTAGCTTCTTTTTTTCTTTTCTCTTTTTTTTTGTGGTCTCAATTCAATTCCACTTTTTTTTTCTGGTTGATCAAGGATTAATATATTCGGGTATATTAGTTTAAATAAATAAAATGAGTAAATGTCGCGTCATTTCTAGGCTTTCCTATCTAACCTTGACAAAGACGCTATGAATCGACCATTATACGAGGGGCTAAAAGCCAATAACAAAACGTCAAGGTAGATAACTGACGAATTGACCATTATACAAAGAGGTCTCGCAACTAACTTGCGGTTTACAACTCTGTCAGCACATCTACTTATATTTCCAGAATGACTAGATGTTAGATATAGTCCCTGAAATTATGTATGCCAATCATTTTGATTCTTAAATTTTAAAAATTAATTTTATAGTTCTTCAAATTTTGAAATATGAATTACATTAGTCTTTAATTTTTTTTCTTTTATTATATCCTCATATTTTTATTGATATTTATTCTCATTATACTTACATTTTACTTTGTATTTGTCAAGTAAATTGCATGACAACAAAAATAATTGAAGATTATAAAACGAATTTCAATATTATTAATTTATTTGACTTATGATTGTAATTCAATATGATTATTCAATTATGTACATCTCTGAGGTTAAATAGGATGTCAGTTTATCGTTAGTATATTATTTCACATTATATGTTCATGAAAATATAATGACATAGTAACGGAAACAAAATCGGGACTAGTTTAATTCACATTTTATAATTTGAGAGACTAAAAGATTAATTTTCAAATTTTAGGAACTAAAATAACTCATGTTTACAATTTTATGGACTAAAATAAATCTTTACTCTTTCCACAAGTTTAAACTTTGATTTGTGTAATTATCATCATCAATTGAAATTATTAACCTACGTACGTGTATTATATGATTTGATATTATATAAATTACTTAGTAAATTTAATTTAAATTTTCTTTTTCTAGAGTGTTGACTGAGTAGTGTTTGTTTTGGGCTTTTGGCTCCGCAGTTAATCAGAAGTTTACTTAGAAAATTGTAATATCGAAACACTCTTTCGAGTTGATATGTCAAAATGCATAGAACATTATAAAAAAAGCAAAAATTTAATTTCACGCAACATTGTACCACATGAGGTGATACGCAATTTATAATATTTTAGTTATTAAATGTTAAATAAAAATTTGAGTGAATGCTCATTTTAGTCCCCAACTTTTCACTCATGAGTCATTTTAATCCCTGACTTTTAAAACGAGTCAAATCAGTCCCTAACATTACAAAATGTGAGTCAAATTAGTCCCTTGTTCCACTTTTATTTAACATTTTATCAATTAGATGATGATATGTAACATTAAGTTACATATTATTATACCATGTGTCATTTAAAGTGTAATAGAGTTTAAAATAGTTTATTTTGGTATCTAAAATTGTACAAAATAAGTCAATTTATGGTATATAATAAATATTTAAATGATTTATTTTATATAATTTTAAATATCAAAATAAGTCATTTTAAAATATATTCTACTTTAGATGACATATAGTATGTCAAGGTATCACTTAATGTTATCAATCATCATTTAATTGATAGAAAATTAACTACAATTGAGTTAAGGGACTAACATGACTCACATTTTGTAATGTTAGGGACTAATTTGACCCATTTTAAAAGTCAGGGACTAAAATGACTCAACAATGAAAAGTGAGGGACTAAAATGAACATTAACTCTAAAAATTTAAAAATAGGCCATTTAACAAAAATCACATCGCCTAATTTGTGGACGGTTTTTGTTAGCACATATCTCTCATACCAATTAGCATTTTTCAAACACATATATACAAGTTGGTAATTAAGTAACATGTCCCGACAAATTTAATTAAAATATATTAGGCTGCTCGACTGCTCGATCTTGGTCCAAACATTATATGGGTGTAATTTTAGTTGGTGGAATAGAACTTTAGGTACATCTCAAGCTCAAACTCTCAAAGTGAGATATATCCACTTTCAAAATATTATGACGGTATTTTGAAAATCTTATCATTATTATTATTACTTTTTTGTTTTTGGTCTAATAACAGTGTTTGTGGGAGAAATTTTCGATTTATTTTGAGTTTTATTTTTCTGCGGTGTAAACTTTTACACCATTAATTAATAGAAATTTAAAAAATATCAAATCATATTAAGTAATCACTATTTGCACATGATAATTATCCACCATAATTTAACACTTTTTATTTTTAATTTTATTTAATTGATATATACTATAAAATAACTATAAGTACATAAAAATTAAACTCCTTATATTTATTGAAAAGTTGATTTTTATATTTTGGCACTTAAACTTTTTTTGGAATGTGCTTTACCCACCTATATTTTTAGTCTTGTGTAATTTAGATTCTGAGTTTTTAAATTTTGCAATGCAACCCTTATACTTACCACATTATGTGAAGAAGCCTTTTCATTACTAAGACGTCCAATCCCTCTATTAAGTCCCATGTGCTTCTCACATGCGCATCTATTGTTGGACAAAATAACCCTATTTTAAATCTAATTTCCATTCCATGCTCCCTCCACACTCAAATGCACACATCCCTCCCCCTCTGCATCTTTTGTCTCCAACCCTATTCCCTTTCTCCATCTTGCCTTATCTCCACAATGACTCTTCGAATCTAAACCTCCCCCCTCAAATTTTGTCTTTCTTCATCCCTACCAGTGAAGACCAACGAAGTCCTAGGGAAGAAGACCAGTGAAGACAAATGAAGAAGGAGACTTGCAAAGAAGAAAACCAAGGAAGAAGAAAATGGAGAGTGGTGGATCAATTGGAAACATGAATTTATCAAATTACAACGGTGGCCTTCCTTCACATTTTTTACAACGGTGGCCTTCCTTCAAGTCACAATAGTCGAACATGCAAGAATTTTTAAACTATGCAACAATTTTTAATATTATTTTTAATATTTTTAAGGTATTTATTGTGGGATGCAGTAACTAATCCCTTCATATAGTGTAGGCCTATGTGTCGATAATTGAATTCTCGACACTTGATTAAAAAGGGAGAGGACTATGTGTCGACATTTTTAATATATATTTTAATATTATTTTTAATAATACTTATATATTTAAATTATTTTTTACAATTAATTTATTTTTAAAAAGTTCATATTAAATTCACAAAATGCAGATTGATAGTCCTTATTAATCGACTAGTATTTATAAGCCTTTAGGAATATGACCATGATTGTACGTAGAAACAAGTCTTTCCTCGACCCTCGACCCTCGTAAGTGAGTGTCTATTGAAATATCTGATTTATTATTATTAGATGTGTCGGTGATTCTATTTATTCCATGTATCCATCATATCTAGTAATAACAAATTAAGTGTTCCGAAATGTTAAAATAATATTTTTCTTTCTTAGGTTTACTAGGCGGCATATGATTTTTTTTTTCTTTTGTTCTTTTTTATGAATTAAAGAAGAATTTCGAGAGATCAATCAACAACCGTGCTAACAAGTCTATTGAATGGGATTCGTGAATGCAATCTTTTGTGGATCGAGTTATGATACGATGCTTGGAAGTCGGCGAGGCGGCGACACAGAGATTTATACTAACAGAACACTTGCTGAATATGCTCATCCGAAATATGCTTTGTTAGGTGATTTAAGCTTTACAAACACAAGTTGACTCACTAATTGTGGATCCAAATTAAGGCTCTTTGGCACACTAATTTTAATAGAGGGACCATCATCGCTGAGGCAATGCACCAGGTTACACGACAAGCATATTATTACCCTTTCAACACGCTTTGGAATAAAAGTATATTCATACTTGTATAGAGTTGAATAATTATTCGGTTATAAATAATTTTTAAATTAAAGAGATGATTAGTTTATTAAATTATGTTTATTTTCTTTCAATACTTTAATTTTCTCTTTCATCCTTTAATAATAAATCAATGATATTTAATAAGGATATTATTGGTTAAAAATAATTAATATCACCTAAACTTTTGAAATGAACAATTACTTATAGATAAAATTAATTTTTAAAATGAATAATTATTTAAGGGCGAAGGGAGTATTAAAGAACAATACCATAAACGTTACTGGAAAGGGGAATACTCCCTTTGTTCACTTTTATCTATCTTTAAGGGAATGAATAAAAGCTTGATATATTAGAAACTCAATGGATTTGGATATAAATTGTGTCCAGATATATTAATTTTTAAATGTACTAAAATTTTGTTAATTTCCTATAAGATATTCTCTCAATTCCATATTAATAATCGCTCTCAAAAATTTGTGTAATCTTAATATATTTAAAAATTAATGTATTTTATGACTAGATATATTAACTTTTTAATATATTAAAATTACATAATTTTTTTAAAATGATTATTGATACGGAATAGAATGAATAGTGTAAAGTGTACGGAGATAATAGAAGAATCGATTTTAATTTCGGAGTTTTAAAAACAGGGAAGTTGGTGCATCACTGAATTTATGAAGGTTTGACCCACGTGTTCTTCGATGTAAGAAGGAATATTAAATGCATACTACTTGGAAGTTGAATTTTATTTTCCACTATCAGCGGCTTGGACATGCGTGCCAATTTAATTAGGTATTTAAATGGATCTATTCAATAGAAAATGATTGAAAAAAGTTTAATTTTTTGAAAAATTTATGTATTTCATGAACTGATATCCCTATTATTTATTTCGGTCTTTTTTTAATTATCTTTTAATATTTTCTCTAGTTATTATCTCTCACCCACTATTTAACAAGGATATAACTAAAAAAATAATTAATATATATTGTCTGAATTTTTTAAATGAATAGTACTAGTATTTAAGAAATAAAATGTTTAAAGTGGATAACTATTTGAGAATAAAGATAGTAGTATATATATATACACTAACAATGAATATTAAATAATAAACAATAAACTACTCATAAAATAAAAATTATTTTAACCCAACACATTAAACAAAAAAAAAAACAAATGTCCAACACTAGTCATAGCATAAAAATATTTTAATCGTATAATATTATACTATTATATGTGATATCAAATATGTAATAAAAATTAATTTTATAATACTATCTAATATTATCAAACCTTATACTATGTATCAAACGAGACTTTAAGAATTTTTTATTTCTAGTAAATTTACATGAAGTACTTATGTATTTAACGTTCAGCGAAAATGATAAATCATTATATTAGAATTTTCCCACCAAAAAAAAAAAGGTCTCTCTATCACTACTATAAAAACCCTATCAGCTTTTTTGGACTGTCCATGCATCAGTTTTATTCATAAATTAAATTTTGATATAAAAATAGCATAAACGATTTTTTTTATGTATAATTTTGCCCTCTCTTTATACGTATTTTGAAACACCGCCTCGTTTCCCTCCCTTTTCTTCTATATAGTAGAAGTAGAGTGACAGCTGCAAAAGCGATAAGCGAATCTGGCAAAGAATAAGACAAGAGAGGCAAAAGCCTAAAGCAGAAGTGTAAGGAAGCATCAAGCAGGAGCGCGAAGTAGGCGAAGCAAAAGCACAAAGCAGCAGGGCGGAGCAGCTACAACTTCTCGTCAGATCTGATGAGACAGCGAGGAGGTGGCACGGAATAGGTAACGTTCTGCTATTCTTTTTTTTTCAGGTCAAATACTCGAATCGAGGAGCTGAGAAAACCGGACCGTTCAGTCCACTTGTTTTCCTGGTTTTGAGCGATTCTAAGTCCATCCGGTTTTAGGTACCGACCGGTCTAGTCTTCTCTTCTACGATTGGATCATTGACCACTTTCTACCTTTTCAAACAACTTTCGATCTTTGTTGAGTGAAGTTGTAGCAAAGGATGATCATGTTGTGGGAGAGACCATAAAAGGTAATTGGATCATTCCGAGGATGTTTAGTCAATGGCTAGTGGAAACCAAATAGTTGCAAGGAGCAAAGTGGTTTGATGAGTTGATTGTTGTCTCGAGTGAAGAATTCCATGCTATTACATCCCGGAATTTGTGTTTTGTGTTATACATTTCATTTCTCGAGTTTTAAGCTTTTATGTTTTGATTTATGTGTTTGTGCAGTGGGGCTCCTAGTGTTTTGTATGTCATGAGTTTGTGTATTTTAGAAAGTGAACTCTTAGTGTTGTGAGTTTCTTTTTGAGTTATATAAGCATGATGTACTTATTGCTCTTTCTTTTAAAGAATCAAGCAATATTTACCTGAAAGAATGTTTATATTAATACTTTTGTTACAGACTACTCCCTTCGCTCTTGATTAACTATCTATTTCAAAATATTTCTTTGTATAAAAATAATTGTCAATTTACAAAATTTAAGTAGTATAAATTATTTTTTTAACTAACATCCCTATTAACTTATTAATACTATTAGTGGAGGAGGAGAGAGAAAGTTGAAGTATTGAAAAGATACAAGAGCAATTTAATAAATTATTTTTAACTTTTTCTAACATTGATTTTTTTAATTATTACCTTAATTTCAATAAATATTTAAAACGGGATAATTATTAAAAGACAAGAGAGTGAATATTTTAACTAAAAAATTATTGAAAGACGGGGGAGAGTATTCAATAGACCCATATCAAAAGGGTTAGACAATAACTCTTAAAATCCTAAATAAAGATAAATTCCACTAAAGTAAAGGTCTAACTGCTCTGCTTCAGATGAAAAACCCTTTATTTAAAATCCTCTATTTTTCTCCAAAATCTCCTAAGCATTTTATAACTTGATCGCCAGGATTCTTACAAATATACCCCACCATTTCAAATCAAGAAGCGAGGAGGATCATCCACGGCAACCTTGTGTTTCGTAATCTATACCCCAAATACCATGTATTCTATACCCTATTTACTAATTGCAAACAATTTTTTATCTTTGACGTTTTTTTTTTTTCTTTTAACTGTAAGTATAGGCAACTGCATTACGCAACGCTCATCCTGACTCAAGCATTCTCAAACCCGAACCTAAGAAGATATCAAAAATTTTTGATTGAGTGAAGCTGCTTGAACATAATTGAGCTAAATGTGTTGAAGCAGCCTGTTGTGTTGGGAAACTGCCTCCCCAACAGTTTGTGGAGGTTTACACGGAACCATCTTTTAATATTTTTTTATGGATATCGTTTAAATGATAATATTTAATATCTCTCATGATTTACATTAAAATTTTTGGTAAAGTGAAAAATGATGATGTTTCACATTTGTAGTATTAAATACACAGTATAACCTAATAATCTTTTCTAGTTCTAAATCATCTTGTAATTAATTTTTACCACGTGAAAATGTTGTAGGAGCCTTGCTACAAAGTCTTAGGGGATTATATGATTATGAAAAAAATAAGATATATATATATGAAATACACAATAAAACCTAACCATCTACACAATAAAACCTAACAATCTTTTCTGGTTCTAAATCATCTTGTAATTAATTTTTGCGACGTGAGAATGTTGTAGGAGCCTTGCTACAAAGTCTTAGGGGGATTTTAAGAATAATATAATTTGTAGTTAAAACCCACTCTAATTTTCCTAAAGTTTAGTTGTATATGAATATTTATCTTTTAGTGTTTTAAGTTTATAAGACTGAAATTCAAACAACCACATTAATCTTTTAGCTTACGACATCATAATTTTTGAGTGAATATTCATGTTAGTCCATGAATTATATTCGTGAGTCATTTTTAGGTTTTCTATATATATAAAATAAAATAAATATGATATTACATAGATCCCTGATTGTAATTCATTTACATATATGTCCTAATGTTTATATAATAGAAATCGATTGACTTATGTGCAAAATTTAAAATTTCATTGGCTACTATAAAGAAGCCGACTATAATCGATTTTCATACAAGCCTCCAACGGTCACACGAGCATTTCTGCATGCGTCAGAACGGTGTGAACAGTCAATTATAATTTACTTCTATTTTATACGGAAGTCTATTATAATTTACCTTAATTCAATTAAGAAGTCAATTATAATCGACTTCATATCAATAAAAACTAGTGGAAGTGGGAGTTGCAATAGATATTTTGGAGTATCAATAGTCACTCTCTAAGGCAGCGTTTGTTTACTGTCTCTGAGACAGAAATACGGGGACAATGAAGACAATAGAGATAGAGACATAAATAATAAATATGTATATGGGTATTATTGGATGAAAAAATATTAAATTTTTACCTCTATATCTTGTTCCCATTGTCCCCACATTCTAGAGGAACAGAAATTTTGTGTTTTTTTTTTGTTCTGGAGATAGAAAATTTTTTCGTCCTTTGTTCCTGCCTTCACTACCAAACAGGTTTATGTTTCCAGTGTCTTTATATTTCTGTCTCGGAAACAGTAAACAAACGCTACCTAAGTTTACATGAAAAGCTTTGAAAGCTTAAAAACAAATTAAGAATAATTGATTGGATGATCGGATTGAGTGTTTGGTAATCAAAATTAAAAATCATAAATTTGAAAGGAAATTAATAACAATTGATTTGGTTTAGATTTTCAAATGATGATTATGCATCCAATGAGGTTTTTAGGGCACCGTTCCAGCATAAATGTTAAGTTTTCAAAATATGGGCTCTATTATAAAGTTTATAAACTTACCTAATTAGTAATCCTTAATCAGGGCATTAATACAAAAGCTCATATGTAAGAGATTGCTAAGGCTATAAAGTTTGTAAGCTTGAAGTAGACACAATCACTATATAGTAAATTGTTTGAATTATTCGCCTACCATGTTTGATGTGTAACCAAACTAAGGCTCCACTTCAATAACAATAATAATAATGAGTTTATCTGATACTCTCATAAAATTCAAGGATATAGATACCTTTTTGTTATTTGTGACTAAAAATAAGTTATATATCTCACTAACTTAAATTTTTTTAAATCTATCAAATCACTACTTTTAATTACATAAAAGATACAGAGCAAAACAACAACAAAAATGATAATAAATAAAAATTAAGGCTACACTCATATATGTTGACACAACCGCGGCTATGCGTGTAATGCCTAACAAATACGGGAGGGACCCGAACCATAATAAAAACAACAACATTTATCGACATGCATTGGCAGAAGCTGCTTTCACGAGAAAACGGTCTCCGATGGGCATGTGATAAATTGATAGGGCCTTGAATTTCATGGATTTTAACAGCTAAGAATGCGAAATATTATCGATGATGGGTCCCTACTTAAAAATAGAGTAATGATATATTCTCCTGTAAAATTCCTCTACATGTTATATAAAGTAAAAATGTACATTAAATTTATATCTTAAAATCTTAAAAAGTAATCAAAACTTATTTTATTTAATATTTAAGAGAATTTATAAGGTTTATAAGGAGATAAAGTGGGAGGATAAATCATTTTTCTTAAATAAAAATATTCATAACGTGTTTTCAACGTCTATCTCAATCATCAACTCTAATCAACAAAGTAATGTTGATGTGTTAAGTAGAAGTATCAATCAAGTTGGTTTGTAATAATCCGAATGTCTCTTTTCATATTTATTCTAAACACTAAAAGAGTACCATAAGAATTTATATGTTGATTGATGATATCATAGACACAAAATGCGAAAGCAAAAAACAAAAAAGGCACATGTTGTAAAACATTAATTACAGAAAATAATAGAAAAGAAGAGAGAATAATCCTATTGATAATTTCAAAAGTATTATACATAGAGCACCCAAAAGAGCTATTTTTTTTATCAAAGGTAAATGATACAAGATCAAATTAAATCATAAAAAAATTTACTAATCAAGTCAAAATCTTAACTAAATCAGTTAAGATAAGGACATTCATATCTAAATAATACTTTATAACATAACATTCTTTCTTGAATGTCCATAAGATATATGCCTCGTTTCCATGATTCACTCGACCCTCACACGAATAACTCGCAAGATCATCAACCACACGCAGGAACTCTCTCATGTCCACATTCCCCCACATCCATCGAGAAGCCAATAGTGTGGCTGACGGTCCGCCACACTGGACCTTGAATCAGAATGTCGAAGCCCAAGTTTGAATCCATAACCCCCGATATCCATTATATCTTTCTAGCTGATGTTGCAGGGGCATCTACACCCGGCCTTATTTCTTTGTAATGAATTTGTCTACCTGGTTTGGGCCCTGTGATCCTGCACAATACAAAAACAAACCTTGGTTAGAAAAACTATTCAATGAAAAAAAAAAATCAGTGGAGAAAAAAGAGTATAATACTCTCATAGTGGAAACTGTCTCATCTTATTAAGGAAAAATTCAATAGGAAAAAAACACTAATTAAGGAAAAAGATTACAGTATTTCTCCAACTCTTTAAAATATCATTCTATATCTCAGAATCAATACATTCTGAATTTGTGCATCACTTTAAAGAATAAATAGGTAGTGACTTGTTCACTTAAACAAATTGGACATCAACTCTTCTCTTTAATTGAGTTATCTATGCCACATTGTTCTTATGTAAAGTTTTGCAAATTTATTTTAAGATAATTCATATGATAGTTTAAACATTTGATCTAATGCTCTTAACCAAAAACATCTATAAGTTTCGTGTATTGTACTAATTTCTCCATGATTTGAAGTAGTGGTATAGTCTAACTTGTATATATTTAGGATATGACCATGTCTTCATAAGAAAAAGGAAACATGTTTGGTATCTTCCTCTATGTAAATTTGATTTATATCCTATATGATAATATACTTGCAGAAAATTTATGTGATTTATTCATATAAAACTTAACAAATTCTTTGTGTAAATTGATTGACAAATAAGCGTTTTGTTTGTTCAATGCCGATTTACAAGCCGAAATAAAACTTTATCCTTTAGAGATCATTCAGCCCAAACTCTTTAGATCTTTAACTGCTATGGGAACTTCTTCAAAAATTCGACTAATCAATTTACACGTCAACTAGAATCAACATAGTTGTAAAATTCACCAAAAACACAATATGAAATAGCATAATAGACCAAACAAAAAACATGATATATTCAATAACGTGATAGATCAAAACCAAAATATACATAAAAAGTATTCAATAATATAGAAATTTTTAGAACATGTCATGGAAATACCATCAATCCATAATTTTATTTTTCCCATGTAGATACTATTTTGTATCCCATATGTTTAACACCTTCCACGTCTGTGGACTATAAGTCTAGAGACTTCACATTTTACAAGTGAATCATGATTTGCCTGCAGGGCTTCTTTCCATTTTGACCAATAAGTTATACATCAATACTTGTTGTATAACCATTAGTTCAAAATCCTCATTTTTCAGGAATAATGTGTAGTGCTATATTATTTGCAAATATATTATTACAATATTACTTATTGGTTCTATCATTTTCCTACAAAGACACAGTCTATTAAGACCTTATCATTTTAAGTATCTTTAACTATTATTAGGTACTTAAATGCCTTTTGGCGTCCTCTTAAAGAGGAAGAGTATCATTTGCCCCCTGTAATATTATTTGCTCTCTTTACCTCTTTTCTTTTCCAAGGATTTTCATTTTTTGAATCAACTAATCTACCACACTTCTAGTGTGCAATTTTTGCATTGACCAATTGTCCAAACAAGGATATCAATTCGAATTGGGGAATTTTTAGCTAATTTATGGGATTTTGTTATTCTTCTATCATGAATTAATGCATTTGTCAATTCATTTGCAATTCTTTGCAAATTTATTATTTTTTAAACTTTTGTTTCACATTGCCTTGATCGAGAATCTAAATGAATCAATGATGATGCATTCTAATTCAATTTACTTTTCATATGTTAATTTTCTCCCCCTAATATTGAAAACATTATTTCTCGTCAAATTGACATTATATTAATTGAGTTATAAAATATCTCCTATTTGTATTTCAAAATATTTGACTATAAATGGAGAATTATATCCAACACATATCCTCAATTTTTTGTGGAGTCCCATTTGGAGAGATAAGATGTGCAATTGGGATAAATATTGTAAATCCAAAATTCTTAAATGAAAACCATTTGGCTGCAACCCAAAATGATTGCAGGGGGAAATTAATGGTAATTTGTTGATCTTCGACAAATAAGCACTACAATAATGCGAATCACAATATGAAACAACAACTTAGTGATGCTCAAGGTTTTAATTTAATAGGTGATCTTGGCCGGTATATGGGAATTCCACTTTTGCATGAGCTGGCTTCCTTGAATCATTTTTAATGTGCACAGGACAAATTGGGTCAAAGATTGAGTAGTTGGAATGTGTGTGCTATCTCGTTGGCTAGTTGGCTGGTCGGGTTACTCTAACCTAATCGGCCCTTGCTACCATCCTCCCGTATGTCATGCAAACCACGAAGCTACACTTATAGCTTTGCGATAGATTGGACAAAATTTGTAGAGACTTTGTTTTGGGAGATCATAATGATCACAAAAATAAAAAGTTCATTTAGTCTCAAGGAACAATGTCTGAAAGTCGAGAAAAGGATGGGGGGCTTGGGCTGATTCTTTTATCATGAAGGTGGCCTGGGCTTTCATTTATCAAAGAGATGCCTTGTGGGTCCAGGTGATATGTAGTAAGAATGGATGCTCTGATGAATAATTGCCCTTAGTGTAGAAAAAACAAAATTGTTCCAATGCTTGGAAAGGTATTTATAGTTGCTAGCAATCATTCTCTCATAATTTGACTAGGAGGTGGGGTAACGGTACATCTGCTAGATTTTGGGTTGATCTCTGGGATAGGAATGCTTTGTGGCAGATGTTGTCATGATTTTGTTAATTTGCTGAGAGCTTTTAAACCTGCTTCTGTTGGTCCACGAAATGATGCTTTAACTTGGTGTCCTAGTAGTTTTGGGGTTTTGTCCATTAAGTTTTCTCATGACATTGTTGCAAGTCAGTTTGTTACTCACCCCTTTAATTTCAATCATGAGTGGAACTTGGAGGCTCCCCAAAGTGTTAAGGTCTTTCTATGGCTCAGAGCCAATGAAGCTCTCCTCACGAAAGTAATCGATGTTGTAGAAATATGGCAAACTCCCCTTTGTGCCCTGTAGGTGGTCAGGATGAAGAAACAATGCTCCACATCACCAGAAATTGTCCCGTGTCTTAAGAAGTGAGGATGAGCTTTATGCCTAATGATAACCTTTCTCATCGTTTCCAATTTTTGCTTTGACGATGGATGGAAGAAAATTTGAAGGTTAAAACTTCATCTTGTAAAGGGGTGCCATGGCCCCTCCATTTTATTGTTACATGTCACACCCTCTGACGGGCCAGAGATGAATTAGGCTTCGAATGTAATAGAGGGACTTCTCTTGCGATTACTTGCTACATTTTTTATATTTATAGAGATGCTCATCATGCCTTGGTAGCAGACAATGAAGCTAGAAGCTCTATCCAAAGCTTTGCTATGTCCCATGTCAAATAGGTTCCTCCTCCTGTTGGGTGGGTACTGGTACAAGATTAATTCTGATAGGTCTTGCCTCAGTAGTCTATCTCTCTCTGCGTGCAATTGACTCATTAGAGATAATAATGGTAACTTTGTGGCGACGTTGAGTTCTCATTTTAGGCCAATTTCAATCACTATGGCTGGTTTGTGGGGGCTGTACATTGGTTTGTAGCTTTCATCCAATCTTTGATTACCGAGAATTATTGTTTAGATGGATTCTTCCTGTGCTTTCCATCTTATCTCTGCTGAGAATACTCACCTTCACTCAAGTACATCTCTTGTCAGAGCCACCAAGAAGCTTGGCCACAGTGATTTTCAGATCCAATTTCAGCATGTGTTTTGAGAAGCTAACTGGCTCGGCATGGGCATGTTAATGCCAATGCTACCTCTTTCTTCGCTTTATTACCGTCTTTCATTTCTGTTTATTTTCACGTAGAACAGATCTGAAACTTATTTCTCCCATATTATTACTCTTGTTTATTTTGTTTCCCGTTGGACTTTAAGCTCGGTTGTTCATCTAAAAAATGAAAGAGAATGGAAAGGGTTACGTAGGGAAGTTAGATTAAAAAAAGAGTAGCAACAGGCAATGGGTAACAATGAAATTGGCTTGCTATTATTTTATTATGTACTAAAGTCACCTTATCATCATTTTCATTATTATCACAGAAGAAACACAAGAAATTAGAAACAGCATAAAGACCAGGATATTTTCCCAACGATTAACTGACATATTTGAGTTCATGTTTGAAGAGTCTACGCAACGTAGAGATAAACGTTCCATTGTTGCTGCTCTCTGGAACAATTTGGCCAATAAGAAAAAGGATTCATCTAACTAGAATAGTTTAGGAATCAAAAATAGTTTATGCATTGGCAAGATAAATTTTATTATTTTCTATGCATGAAACTCACTTAAAAACGCTAAAACTTATATTAACTGATTTTTTTAACCATTATTCTTAGGATACTAATTAGGAAAACACTATGAAAACTGGAAAAACCCTCCCAAAGAGCAAAGTACCAACACAATATTTGGTAAAGAGTAATGACAATAGCCTTCTAAACATTGTCCTAAATATTAAATTTAAAAAATATAATCAATGCCATAAAATCTTAAAAACTAATCAATTCTTCTTTTATTTAGTAATTAAAATATTTAATAAAATTCGTTAGGAAGATAAATCATTTCTCTTCTATAAAACTTGGATCCTCGAGTTGCTACAATTTTCATAAACTTTTCTTTTGACCATTTTTGCTCGGGTGGCTATAGTATAAGAAACATGCATAAAAGGCACTACAGCTGCAATTACTTGTCTTAAAATTTATAAATAGACATCTCAAGCAGGGATGAAAGAATATCGATCATCAACCTAAAATATCTTTTTCTTCACCTTAAGTTTACTTTTACTTTGGCTTTTGTAGTTTTTCTGAACTTTGATGAGCCATTTACAATCTTTCCTCACATTCCCTACATTTATAGTATTTCTTTAAAGCTTTCAAGTTGATTTAAGCCTATAACATGTCCAGTTTCATATTATTAGCTTGTATTTTTACACTGAATCCCAGTTGACAACTTTCTGCATTACATCAAGAATCTACAGCGAAGAGCAAGTTTTCCTTTTCCTGGAGTTTTCTTAAGAAGAGCTTATCCTACAATGGAATAACAGTGAAAATGTGAAGTTTGCTTTTCCTTTCAGAGCATAAGCTGACTCGTTTATTCTCCACCAACACACATCAATCGGAATAACTTCAATTGCGCAATAAAATTTATAATGTCATCTGTTTCAGGAAATACTTCCATTCATTTTGTATACTTCAGTTTTTCACCGCAAGTTTTAATAAAACCACTAATGGCCTTATCTCTTCTCTTCCTCTTCCAAGAGTTTGTCCAAAACAACATATATATAAGGTTAGGCATTATGAAATGACCATCCAAGACAGCAAAGAGAATGAATTTGTGAACAATGCCAATGATAGTGAAGGAAAAAAAAATGTGGCAAGAAAATAAAAAATGCTTCTAAGAGGCATTATCCGTACATTTTCATAAGGTTTAACTAATCCGCTGGTCCTTATAGTTTCATCAAATCTTCAATTAGGTCCCTATATTTTAAAAGTTTTTAATTAGGTCCCTACAATGAAAACAAATGTTTAATTGGATCCCTAGCCCTATCATCCGTTACAAAAAGTGAGAGTTAACAGAATATTCTTCCAAGCTCATCACATGAGTAATCACATGGCCAGAATGGAAAAATAAAATTCACACAGGAAGAAACAGGGGAAAGGGCAAATCAAGCAATAATGAACTTGTGTGTTTTGGGATTGAAGAAGGAGGCTCAGATTCGCCTTTTGTCAGACAAAAGGAAAGATAGGAAAGAAAGTGAGCATGGCTGCGTCAACATGCACCTGAGGAGAAGTACCACAGGCACTGAGCCACCTCGCCATGACACATCTCTTGACCCTCCACTCAAATGTCTGGTTCAATTGATGAAAACATCATCACCGCCTCATTATTCC
The DNA here is from genome assembly GCA_031216105.1 of Dalbergia cultrata. Taxonomy (NCBI): domain Eukaryota; kingdom Viridiplantae; phylum Streptophyta; class Magnoliopsida; order Fabales; family Fabaceae; genus Dalbergia; species Dalbergia cultrata. Next base: position 16,133,148 of record CM062344.1, on the reverse strand, counting down.
ATAAGAAGAAGAAGAAGAAGAAGAAGAAGATTGAATAGAAAGCAGAACCAGAAGTTGAAGCAGACATATATTGAAAGACAGAGAGAGAGAGCAAGAGGTCGCATTTGTTCATTGTTGTTGTTGTTGTTGTGGATGCGTGGAGAGCTGTTTGGTAACTTTTGAGAAACGAAAGAATCACGGGCAGCAAGCAACTCAAAGTCAGAGAGGGGCAACAGCTCTCAGGACAACCTCGTCTCTCTGAGTGTGAGAGCATAGCCTCATACTTAAACTAATGATTCATGGGAGGCTCAGGGTTGGCCCTTTACAGTCAGATTCAGAAATTGAGATTTGAGGGACAGCATTGGCTGCGTCAAACACCAACACCTCGCCCATGCTCTCCACTCCATTCAATGTCTCATCTGACTAAAAATGCACAACACATCATCACGGCCTTATTCTGCTCTGTTCTATTCCTATTATATATGATACTATCCAACAATCAACGACAATAATAATCATAACCAGAACGATAAAGCAGTTCAGCTTCAAATACATGGAATGCACAAACAAAACACACAAACATAGAAATGCGAAATGAAAACCCAGGAAAGTGGTAATGTTGTTCAATGCCTAGCTGCAACACTGGAGAAGCAAAGTGCAGCACAAGGGGGTAGGAGGAAGCAAATGTTTGGGTTATTGCGGAGGAAGTGCCAAAGCAAAAATAGGATATCTGGATACCCAAATATGGCTCAGGTAAATTACCTATTTGCCCTATTGAACACCTAAATTTATTGCCCAATTATACTATACAGTATACACTAAAGTACACGACCACGCATCAGGGGAACGGCTGAATAGTGAATAACTTTGAAGCACTGAAAATTTGATACTATATTAAATCAAATCTTTCAATTTTTCATTAATTCACACAGTCCTTGTTACTATAACGAGAAAAATCCATACCTTTACAGCTATCAGCTCTAAGCTGCCAAAAAAGGATTTAAGCAAGCCTACAAAACAAAAAGGCACACTGCCAGAGAATCATAATGTTAACTCATTTGTTCTCAACATCCATTGTCAGCCCAAAGCATTTTCTGTATGCAATTAAAGCAAATGCAAACCACAATTGTTTCATGGTAGAGGTTGAGCAGTTGAGCTCATTGTCTGAAGTAAATTACAGGTGAATGAAAAGCTTGAAATAGGCTAAAGTTTCACTTTGAAACATTAAATTCTCAGAGTCAAATTTTAAAGAGGAGGGGGATAGAATGCAGAGCACATAAGAACACTTCATGTCTGCAAATCTTTATTTCATTAAATTGCTGTGTCAATAGATTTTACTTAACATGTTGCACTTGGTTCCTTACATAAAGCAGGCAGTTATTAATTAAGTAGATCACCTTTCAGTTTTTATATTTATACCAGGTGATGGTACCTCAATGGCCTTCTAATTACTGCATCATTACTGGACTATTCTTTTTCCTTTACCTTTCCTCCATCACAAGATATGTCAATAGTAGTCACAGTACTGACGACTCAGTCCCATGTAACTAAGAAGTGGAGCTTTGAAATTAATTTGGCAGCCTCACCCTTTACTCATTTATAATGGCTTCTCAGAGATTTTTGATAAATCTGCATTGACAGCATATATTCAGCACATGGATACTCTTCAAACATTTTGTTTTTCTCAGTTTTTGAGCCACTCTAGATAACTCAAGTCACTTTGTAACAAAAAACAGGCCAATTTCAATTTTTGATAAGAAATTTTAGGGAATGCATTGCAAATCCTACAGAAACAGCTAAACTAAGAGTTTATTACCACAAAGATCAACTGTGGAAACATAAGGTTGGTACTTCTGGTTACATGTAGGTGAGGTGGACCAACCACTTGCAAACAATTATGTCCTTGAAGAAATGATAAAAAATTTCGTCTTCAAGGAAAATGCACTGTCCTCTTTGACTCCCATGGCAAGCTAATGTTTCTCATACATGTAACTATCTTAAGCAACATAGGCTTTTGTTGACATAGTCAGCTGCCTGCAATGACTGATTAAAATGTTTAGGAACATAAAGGAAATATTGAACAAACCTGGGCCTCTTAAGTGAGCGATCAGGTTGGTTCACCACAAGCCATCTCTTCATTGCTCTGAACAATATCTTCTGACCTAGGAAAAGAACATCATTGTTTAATCAGAAAGAAATGAATGGATTATTCAACTATAAGTCCATAAATGAAGGCCGGGCCAACATCTTTAATTCATTAATTATTAGTACTATTTCCATCCATACAGGAATGACTAATAAGCAACCACCCGCCTAGAAAAAAATGTCTGTCTCTAACGGAGCATTTATCTTTCTGTACTGAATAATTCTATAAATTCAAACAGTAATTTCTAAATGAAATTAACAAATGTACCAATAGATATGTTATTGTTACCTATTCTCTGCAATCTTCATATCCGTGGCACTTGCTTCTTTGTGTAGCAAAATACGGGAAAATAACCTTTTGTCCTGGAATAAAGATAAGCATTGTACTGATGTATACATATATAAAGTAGAAATGCTTCTTGATCTTGAGAACTAATAAGGAGGAATGGCATTTAAAAACAGTGGAGAACATCTAACTACTATGCGTACTGGCCTATTTGACCAAAGTGTCGAAAAACTAGAGCAAAGTGACAGAAAAACAGTATTCCAAGTTGTCTCCATGTACTTTTGAAATTTAAAGTAAAAAGATAAGGCTTCAAAAAGAGTATGACAAAGTACACAACAAACAAAAGTCAAATATTGTATGTTGAAAAATCAAACTTTTCTACATAAAGAATGACGAAATCAGTTTACCTCTTCATTCATATTTGTGACATTGTCCTGAACCCTCTGTAAGACGTGTTTTAAACTTCCAACTTCATAATGTAATGCCTTAGGATTATGTTCAGAGAAGTTAGAAAATGACAAGGACTTCAATGAAAAGTCATAGACATGATGAGGAAACCGAATGCCAAACCTCCTTGTCTGAAATCAAGTTTTGTATCTCCACATCCTTTACTGCTAAAGTTCGCTTAAGGTTAGGCTAGGTTAAGAGAAGACTTTAAAAGAGTCTGTGAGTAAAATTGCAAATAAGTATTAAACAATCTTTTAGCATTTGATTAGGACAACTTTTCCATTCTGATATGGATATATCTTCTATTTGAGCTTGAGTGTCATTGCTAAGTTTTGCTTCATCCAGCTTTGCTTCTAGCTCTGAGATGACTCTATCCTTTCTTCTTAATTCAGCCTCATTGTTTTCCAGTTTATTTCTTAGGTCAGAGATATTTTCTGAAGCCAAAAAGGGTTGCCAAATGATGAAACTTAGATAGGATGGGAAATATCACATTTATACATCTATTATTTATATCATATAACAATTAAGAAATGTAAGATGGGTTAATAGGGGTTTTAAGTTACCTACAAGATCTTTTTCAAATGCAGAGACGTGGTCCATTTTGTTTTTCAAGCTGTTCACTGATTACAAGAAATTAAAATAAAAATGATCAATGAAACTTCTACGGTTTTAATTGTATGAATATATGCAGCTATCCCCAAATGAACTCACTTTGGACTGGAATGGGTACTAGCTGAAAAACTACTTACCAACTTCCTCTTTATCACTGACAAGATTCTGCACTTTATCCACAATTTGCTTGATAAAAAACACCTCCTTCTCTATCGAATCAAATAATAATAAATGAGAGTTTATTTTCTCCGAAAGGACACTGAGCATCCTATCCTTGGTTTCAACTGTACGTCTCATTTGAGAAGTAGATTCCTGCATTACCCATTTTTCCAAACCCAAATGCACAATCAATGGCAGTCCAAAATTACAAGGATTCCAACAGTTATTAATTCCTATATAAAATTATGATCCTTAATCATGTTGGTAATATACACAAAACAACCAAAATCCTAATTTGCAAATCATATAGTTCAAACTTCAAACCTACAAACCCCACCCTTCCTCCCTCCCTCACCAAAACAAGCTCAACATTGTGAATTAGAACAAAAAAAATTTCAGCTTGCTACAACTACATAGTTATAGACGCTGATTTCAGTTATGCTCAATATCAGGCACACATCACGTACTCATCAGATTCTACTCAATCTAATGAACAATGAAAATGATGAAACATAATAAAAAATCTTGATGTGAGAGTAGAAAACATAAATTCTCTATTGCCGTCACCGAATTAGCACTATCTTTTCCCCTTAACTGAGAATCTTCCACAGTTTATACAGCAACAATTATAACAAACAATAAAGGACCAAAGCCAATCATAAAACAACCTCGTAAGCATGCAAGAAATTCTCCCTAGATTGCAGTACACTATTCAGGGTTCCCTTCAACTCTTTGTGCTTACTTTCAAGCATCGCATTATCGTTCTGGAGGTAATTCACCTGCTTCACCAGTAATAAACGAATTACATTTTCCAAATTAAAAGGAAAAAAAAAAATCAAAGGTCGCACGAAATTGAATTCCCCAAACCTTTCTCTCCAGTTTCTGGCGCTCTTCTTTGATCGAAGCCAACTGTTCCTGCAATTCCTGTATCTTCCTGCTACACTCTTCCTCATTCCGCTTGTGCCTCTGATCTCGCTCACAAACACCACAAACCAAATCAGAACCAAAGATTAAAAAAAATCGCTACACCGAAAGAAAAAGGCATAACTGAATGAAAATTGATCCAAAAAAAGAGAAAATAAAAGAAAATGGAAAACCTGGATTTGTTGGTGGTGGTGCTCGGTGGCGGAGCGTTCCCTGTCCTGAAAAAGTTCAAGTTAGTCGAAGGAAACGGAGGTAGTGGCAATGGCGATTAGGTTCGGTGGAGAAGGAGATTGTTACCTTTAGATCTCGAACTTCGGTGATTAGCGCTTGAAGTTGGAGCTTGAACTTCGAAAGCTTCAGCAGTTCCATCACCGTTCTCTCTCTCTATGGCATTTCAAATACGCCGACTTCGGTTTACAATTTTTTTCAGTATTGGTTTATAACTATTCGTGTATTAATTTATAATTTTTCATATTACGTATTTATAATTTTTAACTCTAGTTTCTAATAATAATAGTAAATTTTAACTTTTAAAAGAATCATTCTCAATTTATTTTGTTATTAAAAAATTAAAAAAAAAATTTATCCATGTCTTGGGAATAAATCACAAACATATGAAAAATCAAATTGCATGGGTTAAATCTTCATATATGAGGATTAGTTTTGTATTCTGCCATAGATATTGATTTCCTTCTTCTTTTTCCTTTAAAGAGAGATAAACAAGACAAAGAGAGAGAATGAAACCTTGACAAGGAAGGAAGCTTTTCATTTTTCCTCTTTCCCATTTTATTCCTCCATATATCACACTCTTATATTGTCATATAGTGAGGTGAAAAAGTATGGGTTAAGTGTGGAGGTGTGAATGTAACATTCCTCGAGGGAAAAATGTTAATCTCATTTTTGGACGCAAGATTTTGAAAATCGGTTTGGCTATTGTACTGGACAGAGTATAGAATAATGTGTTCATTCAAGAAAATGACATGAGACAATATAGTTAGTCCCCACTTTGTGATCCTAATAGTATGAATTATAAGACAAATTAGTCCTCTCTTTTTTTTGTCAGGTTGGGGGGGAGGGACTGTGGAGTTTCTAACTCCACGGGATCGAACATGCCATCCTTACCACGTCCCACGATGCACTCCATGCAAGGCAGGGAATATCACCAGATGAGCTAGCCTCGCGTGCAATTAATCCTTTTATAAAGTTAATCTATCAAACTTTACAGATATGACCTATTAACACAGTCAAATGTATCTATTACAGACAAGGCTAACCCAATATGGCCCATTGACATACTCACTGTGGGAAGCCCATATATAAATATTTCTAAGGACTCTAGGTTGAGGTATCTAATCATTCTCTTCTAAACACATCATTACTCCGTTCAAACATTAACTTAATCTTTAGGTGGAGTCCTTGCAAGTACCCCCACCATTGTCAACTTGAAGGAATTCAGGAAAAGTTTAGTCAAAAGGCTTCTGAAGTATTCAAGTGACGAGGTAACTATATCTCACTTTCTCTTTACAGAAGCATTTTCTGACACGTTTGTAAAATAACTTTATTTTATTTTTGGCCTAAGTGAGACCGAAGAGGAATTGTACCTCAATTTGGTTTAGATCAAACCCATAATTAAAAAAAAAAATCACTTTTACCACTTGGATGTTCCAAAACGAAGTGGTTTTGATTGTAGCCAACAAATTATGACACATTATTATCGTAATATGTCACATGTGTGACTCAATTAGCAAAGGACTAATGGTAGGACTAACATGTTCACTATTTGCAATCTCAAGGAACCATGGGACAATTTTTTTTCTTAAGGGAATAGATTGAATGACGCAAAAAATCTTTTTTGGGGGAGGGGATTGGCACAAACTTTTACCCTAGTTTTTCACTTACTTTAGGCTGTACACTTTAGGTTGCTATTATTCTCTCTCTACTTCTCTCTACATCATCTTTTTCTCTACTCTTCTCTTTAGGGATTCCATAGGTGAATTTGCTCGGTTCTTGTGGATTATAGCAAGGATTATTGCTATTATTTCATGCACAGTTTTAGATTCATTGTTGTAATCCTACAGAGATGAAAGAGTAGATTTCTCTTACTAGTGTAGGGATTCCAGATGGATTAAGATGATTTTTTATACCCTTTGTTTATATTGAATGCATTAGTTTTCTCATTGTTCTTTAGTTTCTATTCTTATAATTATTGTAGTGATTGCTACAATTTTTATTGGAATAACTAAATTGATGATTATCATTTGGGGAAATCCTTTAGGCATAAATTGATAGATCTATTGGTTTATGTTTAAGGGAGAACATCCAATTAACCTTTTGATTGGCGGTAAGACTCTCGCAATTGGTATCTTAAATCATTGTAGTTTCTAAATAAATTGAGATTTCGTTTATTGGTTATTTACATTAGTCAAATTCTAGGGATTGATTGAACACTAGTAGAATTTTCAGTAATTAATTATTAATAGTCACTAATGAGTTCAATATTTGGTCAATGATAATTAATTCTAATCCTAGGAATGTCTTGCACTAGTGTCTTTTTCATTGTTGCTATTGTGAAATACCTGGTGTACATATGTCAGCAGACAAATTTTGTATGACCCTAGAGTCTCCCAAGACCCACCCATGCTGTTGGGTCTGGGATTTCACTAAGTCTGAAGCCTTACACCTCCTTAGAGGGCTATATGTTAGAGTCACATTCTTACGACCAAAAGTTTCCAGTAATAGCTCTCTAAAGGAAAATGAGTTGAAGAGCGATTTTTAACGAATTTTTGAAAGTCTCTAGATGTTTCGTTTCTAGCCCCCAAGTTTAGAAAATCGCCGGAATTCCGCAATTTGAACTAGAACTCAAAAATTAGATTTTGATTGGTTGGAGTTTTGATTTTTTTTTAGATATTTTATTTGAATCCAAATGGGGCGTATTCCCTCATTTACATTTATATTTTAAAGTTAATAAGAAGTAAAAGAAATTATTTAAATGTAAATAAGTGAGTGGGTATAAAGTCAATCATGAACACAAGACAGGAAAATGCTGATTTTGGGTTTTACTATCACCGCTATAGCGGTCTAAAACCGCTATAACGGTCACAGAAAGGTGCATTCACATTTTTGGGATTCTGGTGACCGCTATAACCATCGTAAGTGACATGCTCGGGACGGTTGGGGGCGCGCGGGTGCTTATGACCACTATAGCAGTCATACACCGCTAGAGCTATAGCGGTCCCCCTGAAACCCAAAAATATCAGAAATGACGTAGTATAATTTAAAGAACCCCTTACCCTTATAAAACCCTCCCCAACTCGTGAAATCACTCCCAAATGTCCGAACCCCTCATCCCAAACTCCTCCCCTCACTTTTTCTCTCAACCCATTCAAATCCATCCTTCCTCAAGCTTCAAGGTATGTGTTGTGAATAGGTTTTGGTCTCTTTCTTCCATTTCCTTCATGATCTTAGTATGGGTTATTATTTTTCTCTCATTGTTGTCAAGTGGGAGGGTGCTCCCCCAATATTGTCAGAGCTAGATTAGAGTTATTTAGAGATTGTTAGAGTTTAATCTAGAGTTTTTATGATTGTTATAGTCGACATTGATACCCTCCCGGCTCTCCGGAGCTCAATTGGTGTTGACGCCATCTATTTTCCCCCTCCAAGTGAGTGGGTTTGATCTCATAGCCTTAGTTTCATCATTATAATTATGTTTTATGTATGACAATTATTAAATATGGTATTAGAGAAGAAAATATGTATATATATGATTTTGCAAAGCTATGACTTGAATATATAGCATGAAAATGAAATTTAGAAAACCATGAGACCATGATTGATAGATTGTATGTTATAAAAATGTTTTATGTTCAACTCTAAGAGATTTATGCAAGAGTATATGATTTAATAGTTATTATTTGATTAGATATGTTTTAAGAGTTTATGATATGTTATTGATTCAAGTCTTGAGATTTATAAATATGATTTTAGAATATTCAGTCGGCGTATATATATATATTGGAAGAATGTTTGATAGAGTATGATTTAATTTGATAAATATAAATGTATATTTTGGTTTTAGAGGTTTATGATTACGAACTCTTTTATTTTGAAGTATAATGATAGAGTTATTAAGTTATGAAAATATGTTGGTTAATAAATGGATTTAGAACTTTGGTTTTATGGTGCCAAGAGGTACAGAATTCAATATGATTCATAACAACTGTCAGATACATATTTTGTGGGCTTGAAATCGAAATGCCTACAAGTGGTAAACCCTTGGGCTTGATTTTCACAGCCACAGTTATGCTAAAGTCAGATTGTTAGAGTTATATGAGTCTAGAACTCTCAAAGTGTTAAGATTGTATGGGCTCTTGTTTGCCAGAGACTGAGCACCCACCTTTCAGATTTAAAATGATTTTATTAAAAGAGCTAGAATATGATTATGACTTAATTTAGAGATTTTATAAACTTCCCAATAATTCTAAGAGTAAGGTAATTACGTATTATGAAGTTTTATGCCTAGAGAAAATACCAGAGCAAAGTTTTAGAGAAAATGACATATTTTATAAATTAGAGACTAGATGGTAGCTATAGAGAACAGATAGTGAGTTAACGACTGAACCCCGATTGTTAACATTGGTACCAAGTTGTCCTGAAAGGACAATCTCATAGAGTAGAGAATGGAATCTAGTTAGGTGTTTAAATTGGATCCAGAAAGATCCCAGAGATTAGAGAAATTGTTATGTCATGGTTGACATGCATAACCAGAGAATTTATATTTTGTCATGCGAGGCATAACTAAAGATCCCTGTTTCTCTGAGAGATTACTATTTTTTATCAGCTTTATTACCCTTATGATCATAGATAAATATGTTTTCAGAGATTATTTGTGATTTCAGAGAATATTTGGTTTAAGAGCTATTATGTTTATATATGGAAGATGATTTGTTTTATTGGAGTAAGAATTTTAATATGTTTTCTATGAATTTGTAAATAAAGAGATATCTTATATATATATATATATATATATATATATATATATATATAGCTATGGATGTAAATATCAAATGGTTTATGATTGCTGCATGTATATTGTATTATGTTCTTGGTAGTCCCATGTGGGTGATGAGTGAGAGTTCACTCACTGAGTCCATTGACTTACTCCTCTCCTTTCCTCTCATAGTTGCAGGTCCGAAGATGATTCAGACTCTTGTTCCACAGACACAGTTATTCTCAATAGTAAGTCTTACTTTGGAGTAAAGCTTAGTTAGAGTAGAGTGCTCCAGTAGATGTGCAGACATGATCCAGTCATGCATTATTTTCAGACTATGTATATGTATTTAGAGACTTAAATATTTATGTATATGTTCTCAGAGTATGAGTATGAAATTTAAATGTAAAGTATAGGCAAAGTTGTTTTGTAAATAGCTAGAGATGTTTTGATGATTTAGTTTGCAAGTATTAAACAGATTTTCAGAAATTGAATCAAAGGATTCTAAAGCGTTAAATGTTAAAGTATTTCAGAGTTTTGATTTCAGAAATTCAATCCAGGATGAGAATTTAAATAAAGATTTAAAGGAAACCATGTTTTAAAAATGAACATTTTCATAAATTATACATTTAGAGAGACACGTCACCTAGTAGACTTATGTGGGGATAGAATTCCTCACGTGCCGGTCACGTTCCCAAGTCGGGTCGTGACATATTGTCATTTAAATTTAATTGTTTTGCTTTAATTCTCTAAACCCCTATCTTTTCCAACTAAGTGATAAACCTCCTTGAGAGATTATTTAGGTTATGCTCTTTTACTACATTTTCTTTGCATAACTTAGCATGAAATAATTTTTAAATTTGAGCAGGTGGGCGATAGCCTCCGTCACCACTCCCAAGATTGATCTTCAGTTTGGTCATTTTGAAACTACCAAAGAGGTATGGGTTCATTTAAAAAAACATTATACTATTTCTAATTTATAACATCAGTACTAGTTGTTGAAGGAACACCACAATCTAAAGCAAGAACCTAATCAAGTTGTTTATGACTCTCCTTAAAAAAATTATTTCTCTTCCTAATAATACCTTTGTTGTTTTATCCACTACCTCGGGTAACGTTAGATGATATTTTAATTATGCTTTTTTCACCATATGACATTTGCATTTCACATTTTTTCTTCTATCTCACAAATATTGTGCCCTTTAACCATACTACTGATGGATCCCTTACAAATGTAAGTCATTAGACTTCGATCTCCATGTCCATTCTCACTTAACCTAACACACATCTTATCCCTAAATTGAATTTCAAGCTTAGTTTTGTGGGTTAGCCGTGTGATCTTTGTTATGACATTATTTTCTGTTCTTATGGTTGTCATGTTGTCACGACCCGACTTAGGCACGTGACCGGCACGTGAGAAATCTCATTCTCACGCAAGCCTCATAACCTGTTTACTAATTTTACATGCATGTTCTGTTCTGACATCCATAAAAGATAGAGAGTTTCTCTTTTTCTTTATACAAATCAACTATTCTCTAGAATCAAAATCTTTACATTTAAAATCTCATAAAAGCCTTTCGGATCTCAAAATCATAAATTATATATATATATAAATCAAAATACACTTTGTCCAATATCCAGATCTAATTATATACAATTCAAAATATAATTATATTATGTCAAATACAAAAATAAAACATATTCTAGGTCTGGGATCCTGCCTGCAATGTATTGGAGTACTCTAACCAAAATATTATATGCTTCACCTTCAGACTCACCGACTGGAATCTATGACTGCCGAAGGTTCACAACAGCTGCTCTATCTGTAAAAATAAGAAAAGGAAGAGAGGGGTGAGTTTTGTAACCATAACTCAGTGAGTGAATCCTCACCTGAAACCCCCTTTCATGGGACACCAAGGAAACAATGCATAATATCATAATAACACTATAACAGTCTTAAAACATTTCATATATACATATATATAATCAAATCATCATTTTCATAAATAAGGTCAACAATACTCTAGTACAAAACAGGAGTCTCCAAGCATGCCTGATATATATATATATATATATATATATATATATATATATATATATATATATACTCAATTCATCATGTCACAAATTCTATAATCAGATTCTTTTATACCTAAAATCATATAAATTCATAGTATAGTAACTCTTAGAGAAATAGAAAAGTCTGATTTGCTCTATTGGGTGCCAGACACGAGCCTCACCATACTGAACGGTCTACTATGCTCCACCAGTGCCAGACACAGGTCTCACTGGGGACCTAATGTGGACACCTAGCTAGGTTCCATTCTCTGGTCTGCTCTGTGAGATTGCCCTTAGGCAACTTGGTACCAAGGTTAACGATCATGCAGTCGTTAACTCGCTGTCTGTTTCTCTATAGCTACAGTCTAACTAAATAAACAAATAAATATAAGAATCCTTAAAATCTTTTAACTCTGTGAACTCTGAATCTATTTGATTCTAACAGTCCGACTTTAGCATAACTGTGGCTATGAAATCATGCCCAAGGGATCAGCCTTTGTAGACATTTGTGATTTTATACCCTCACAGAATATGTATCCGTCAGCTGTTCTGAATCTCATAAAGATTCAGGCTCTAAAACCTTTTGATTTATTCTCTAAAGCATAATTCAAAGTATCAATCTTTCCATAGTCTAGAAAGCTTAGCAATATACTTGAAATAAAAAGGTGAAAACCATAGTTCTCAATTCACAGTTCCGTAATCTTTCTAAATAACACTTCAAAATACATAACTATATTATATTCATAAACCAATTCTAAAATCAATTTAGCATTCATAAATGTTTTCCATAATCGCAATCAACTTCAAATACACTAGAAATCAATTCAACAAATATGGTCCCATGAGTTTTATGAAAAACATGTTTCATGCTCTAAAATTAGTAGTTTTAAAACATATAAACTAACAGCAATTCACAATCCTTATACAGTAATCTCAAAAATCAAGCTGCAAATCGTATCTTTTATGAAAATAACTCTAATACAGAACATATAGATAACAGATGTGAACCCACTCACCTGAAGTGGTAGAACCATACAGAACTAACACCAACAGCACCCTAGGAAGCAGAACTGACAGCAGAATCTGATATAAAAACCATAGAAATCTAAATCATTGTCTAAAACCTCCGAATTTTTGAGAATCCCACTCTAACAAGGTAGAAAAGCTCTCCCCCCTAAGAAGTTTAGAAAAGCACCCTAATAACCCAAAGAAAAGGGAGAAAAGAGAGCAAAACTAGGAGAATGATGTATCTTAAAGCCTTAGGAATCAAATATGGAAGCTAAAATTGAGAAAAAGTGAAAGAAATGGGGTCTTGAGATGAAATTCACGTTTTGGAGAAGAGAACTCGAGGTTGGGGGATGAGAAATGACTGTCTAAAGGTTCTGGACCCCGAAATATTTAATTCTCTGATGACCGCTTGGGCGATCATAATGACCGCCTGGGCGGTCTCCAGTGAAGTTCCCGCACCGACTTACTTTCTGATGACCGCCTGGGCAGTTATATGACCACCTGGGCGGTCTCCAGGGAGGTGTTTTAGTATCTTCGGGGCTCTGTTTACCGCCTGGGCGGCCATGTGACCGCTGGGGCAGTCTCCAGTGAAGTGTTCTAGTGTCTTCAAGGATGGGTACTGGTATGTATTGGACTACACTGTCTCAATACTCATTTATTTACTCTCCTTTAACTTTAATGTCCTCATTTATTTTACTCTCCATTAACTTTAAAACATAAATATAAATAAGGGAATACCCCCCATTTGGATTCAAATAAAATATTAGGAAAATCAAAATCTTAACAAATCAAAATCTAAATTTTGGGTTTTAGTTCAAATTCAAAGATTTTCCTGGTTTTATAAACTTGGATACTGAAAACGGAGCGTTTATTGGTTTCGAAAAATTCCTTAAAAATCGCTCTTTAACTTGTTTTTCTCTAAGGAACAATTACTGGGACTTTTGGTCCTAATAATATGATTCTAACATATGGCTCTCCAAGGGTGTGTAGGGTCCAGACTTAGAAAAATTCAGGACCCGAACCAACAGGTAAGGATAACTGGCACCATTTTAGCCCAAAAAATTCTCTAACTCTTTTATTTAAAATTTGGGGTATTACACGTGTGTAGGATCAATTAATAAAACAAGTCATCAAGATTGGATGCAAGGTTGGAAAATTGTTTGAGCTTGTTGATCTCCACGTTCTTTCAGCATCAAATCTCGTTGTTGTTTTTGTGTCATTTTCCCTTCAGCTATGGCATCAATATCTTGCTCATAGCTTCCTAAGAAAAATGTGCCCTCTCATATCTATTGGAACCTTGGGATCTACTAGTAATGAGTATTTTAATTGTATTTCACATAAAACTGCAAAACAATCAAAACAAAAGTGCATCAATTTCTTATTCTCCTATTGATCTTGCATATTTAAATGTTTGGGGACCATTCCCTACTCCTTCCATAGGAGGCTCTTGCTATTTTGTGATATTTATTGATAATTACACATGTTTTACATGGATTCATTTAAATGAAAAATCGTCATGAATTCCCTAGACTTATATTAACATAGCCACAATGACTAAAACACAATTTTCTAAGATAATGAAAAGGATGGGGGTGTTGGCGCGCAGCGGTTAAAGGCTTTCCGGTGATGTGACAACAGCCAAATAGAGGTTGGCTTCACAGTGCTGCGTCGCTGTGTGCGGGGAGGGGTTGGTTTCAGGTTGTTTAGAAGAAATGAGACAACATCGAGAAAGCCTTAAGAAAGAAATCCTTCAGCAAGCCTCTTACAGGTATCGAAGGATGTCAAAAAACAGGAGTTGCATATAATTTCAATTATGCCACTGCGTTTTGTATCATTTTAAAACACAACACTCATAAAACAGTTGAAAATGGTTTCTTGTTTTCTGTTTTTAAAATCCAAGTTTTTTTTTTTTTTTAAATGTAAGGGAAGCAAAATCTCAACCAAACAAGATTTTTTTTTTATTTTTAAAAACATCAGCCAAACAAGCTATAATAGTTTTACTTTTCCACAATATTGAAGAGTAGGGGGCTGTTTGCTTTCAATTTTTATTTTCAGTTTTTTAGTTTTTTAGAATTTATGAAGGAAAAATTAAAATTTCTAAAAACTATAAATTTTAATTTTTAATTTTTTCATTTTTTTATAATTTTAAAAAATTAAAAATAAAAATTAAAAACTGAAAGCAAATTGTCATTTTCTATAAGCTTATTCTCAAGGCAAATTAAAGCGATGACCCACCCACGGTTAGAGCTGGGTAAACGGACTGCGATCCGCGGACCAACCCATTTAACTCGCAACCTGCATGAAAATGGACCAGAAAATTTTTAACCCGCCAACCCCCTAATTTTTTTTGTCCGCTCCGCAAAGCCCGCAGGCTAAACGGGCCTGGCCCGCGAGGTCCGCGAACCAGCCTGCATAATCCGCATAAAAATTAAAATACTATAGTTTCTAGCCTCTAGTCCAGCCCACAACAAAAACATCGAAGGCTGTATAGTGAAGCACTAAAGGTCTAACACAGCAAAACCCACTAAAGTCTAAAGTATTCAAGCCCACTCAGTCGGCAATAGCCCACTGCCGCTGCCCATTAGGTATTCTCTCTTCCTAAAACATGAATAAAAAACTAGGGTTATACTATTCTGAATTTCTGATATTCTCTAATCTCTAAGCAACAGCCATCATCTATTCATCTCTCTTCTTCATCTTGAGGAATCACGCCTCCGCTCGCGGCTTGCTCGCTGCCTGCTCGCGCCTCTCTCGCCGCCCTTACTCGCGCCTCTCTCGTTGCCTTCTGCTCGCGCCTCTCTCGCCGCCCTTACTCGCGCCCCTATCGCCGCCTCTGCTCGTGACTCTGCTCCGACCTCTGTTCACGGCTCTGCTTCTGCCTCTGCTCATGATCTTGCTCGAGCCTGAATCGCGGTCTCTACTCGCGGTCTCTGCACTAGGTAAGGTTTGAGATCTGTAGTAGAAAATTGAGTACCATGCCAGAATAATTTAAAAATGACCATTGGGGTGAAATATTTGAAAGCAATTTACATTGACCTTTGTTGCCACTATAAATTCAAAGCTATCAGACAAATCATTATACTTTTACCAATAACCCATTGTCTGATAATTCATATACAATTCATATCTCAATAAAATCTTAGATTGCAGACCAAAACAGAAATTGATACATGCTATCAGAAATGAACAACAACTACAATACAACTGCATGCTTTAAGTTCAAATACTGACAGCATAAAAATTCCTTGAAGTTCTCTAAATACAAACCAATATTTTCAAAAGAAAACCATCTTCCTAATGAAATTCCATTCAAATAAACATAGTTGTCATAGACACAGCAAGTGGTTGGGGAGTCCCCTATGTGATCCCTCCCTAGTCTCTAGAACAGTATTATCAACAACTACTTAGTCCTGAAAGAGTTCACCATAATCCATGTTCTACCATACAATTTTGCTTCTATAACTGATTGTAGGTGTACCACCACACATGTTATCTATTAGAAATATTCAAGACTTGCGACCATTAAGAGCCAGTAACATTTTAAAAAAAAAAATAATAATCAACTTCAATCAATTAGTGGACATGGTTGGACAAATACCTGGGCTCACCCATTGCATGGAACAGAAGAATATTACTGTCATGTTGAGTTGTTTGATGAGATCTGTTATTACCTTTTATGAGATGAGATTGATGATGTTGGATGATTTGAGTTTTAAGAGAAATTTCTTATGTTAAGTCATTAGGATCTTATGTTTTGGTTTGATTTTACTTGAAATTTGCCTTTGTACTTTGTTATTTATCATTGTGTGTGGTTTAAGAGTTTAATTTAAAATATTTTTATTCTGATTGTCTTGTGTGATTTAGATTGAAAGCTAAATATGAATGTGTCAAAGTCAACTGGGGGTTCTTCTATTGCTGAAGCAAGTCTCACAAATTATAATCAACATGTTGTTGTAGGTGTTAGTAGTGATAGTGCTATGGGTGATGATAGTCAATCTTCAATCCCTGTTGACTCTGAAGCAATCAATCCAAATAAGAGAGCTAGAAATGTTACTTCTACATCTAGTGTTTGGCAACATTTTGATAAAATTGGGGTTGGTGAGGATGGAAAAGAGAGAGCAAAATGCAAAGCTTGTGGGAATGAACATATTAGTGGTGGTACTAGGTATAGAACTTCAACATTGTTGCGTCATTTGAATAAATGTGAGAAAATATCTAGGTTTCCAGATAGTGATGTTGGAAAATTAATACTTGATCAAGCTGGAAAACTAAGATCTAGAAAGGTTGATAACAAATCAAGCTGGAAAACTAAGATCTAGAAAGGTTGATAACAAACTTGTGCGTGACATGGCTACTATGTGTATCATAGAGCATGATCTTCTATTTAATTTTATTGAATATAGGAGGGTTAAGGAGTTGTTGAACTATCTAAATCCTGAAGCCAAGGTTTACTCTAAGCGTATGGTAACTTTGGATGTGATTAATATGTATGATAGTGAGAGGAAAAAGTTGAAGGAAGTGTTGTCTCACATTCTAAGTAGGGTATGCTTGACTTCTGATGTTTGGACTTCTTGTACAACTGAGGGCTATATCACATTGATAGCTCATTAATTGGAAGCTTAATAGCAAAATTCTTAATTTCTCTCGTATGCCTCCTCCTCACACTGGACGTGAATTATCTACGGTTGTGTTAAATTTTTTGCAAGAGTGGGGTATTGTTGGAAAAGTTTTTTCATTAACTTTGGACAATGCTAGCTCTAATGGCAATATGCAAGAAGTGTTGAAAGATAGGCTTCGTGATATGCCTAATGGTTTGCTATGTGGTGGTGAGTTTTTTCACATCTGATATTGTGCTCATATTTAAACTTAATTGTTCAAGAGGGTTTGAAAGCTACTAGTGCTGCTTTACACAAAATTAGAGAGAGCATCAAGTTTGTCAAGGGATCATAGGCAAGAATGAATGCTTTCAATGAAATTGTAAAAAAATATGGCGGTGCTAGTGTAGGCTTGCGTTTAGATGTATCTACTAGGTGGAACTCCACTTTTCTTATGCTCGAAAGTGCACTTCCATATCGGCGTTCCTTTTGGCAATATGTTTTGAATGAACCAAACTGTAAGCATTGCCCTTCTAATGAAGAATGGATAAGAGCTGGAAAAATGTGTGAATTTTTGCGTCCCTTTTATGTGATCACTAACTTGATATCTAGATCATCCTATCCAACATCACATTTGTATTTCAAACAAGTGTGGAGGATTGAATGTTTGCTCATTCAAAATGTGAGTAATAAGGATGCAGTCATTAGGGATCTGGCTTCTAGGATGAAAATGAAGTTTGACAAGTATTGGAGTGATTACAGTATCGTGCTTGCACTTGGATCTGTTATTGATCCTTGCATGAAGTTCACATTTTTTGAGTTTTGCTACTAAAAGCTTGGTCTTGACCCAATAGCTTGTCAAGAAAGGTTGAGCTTTGTGAAAGATAAATTGACTACTCTTTTTAATGAGTATGTGCAAATGTCTTCTGGAGAGTTGAATAATTCTCAAGTTCAAAGTAGCCAACCTCATGCTAATCAAGCAACAAGTGGAAATGTTGTTGGAGGTTCATCTATTTCACCATGGATTGATATGGATGTAAGTTTCTATTTTTTACTTGTTATGTTTTTATTTTTTTGTTTGCTTATTAGAATTCTAATTGTTGTTATAATTTGAAAATGATATAGAATTTTATTGAATATGAGAATAAAATATGACTGAAGTTGGAAAGTCACAATTGGATATTTATTTGGATGAGCAAAAAATGGAGTTTCAATCTCATCAAAATCTTGATGTATTGCATTATTGGAAGGACAATAGGCACCGATTTCCATATTTAACATTGATAGCTTGTGATATTTTGAGCATTCCTATAACAATTGTGGCATCTGAATCTGTATTTAGTATTGGTTCTCGTGTACAGAAATTCTCTTCTTTCCAAAAATGTGCAAGCTTTGATATGTACTAGAAATTGATTGTTTGGCTTTGATTTGCAAGGTAAATAATATATTTTCAATTCTTGTTTTTTTCCTATTGTAATATTTTGAATAAATGTTATGGTAATTGTTTTGTATTGTTTGTGTTGTGAGTTGTAGAGCAAGAAGGAGATTCAAGCTCATATGAAGAAGGCACTAATTCAAAGCACTTAATAGTGGAGTTTCAATGGAATAGAGAATAATGATTTGCAATAGTTTTAAACTTTTAGTGGACTTTGGAAACATTTATGTTTTTTATCTTTCCTTTTTTATGGATGGACTTTGGACTTCGTAAGGACAGTATGTTTTTATTTGCATTTTTATGGATGAACTTTATTTATGTGCTTGATGGTGATAGATGGACTTCGTAATAATTTAAATTTGATATGTTAAGACTTAAGACTTTTGTTTTGGTGAGTTAGTTTATTTTAAAATTTTTAGTATTTGATTTGCTTATATTTGGTGCTTGATAGTTTGGAGTTGTTAATTTATATTCTTTAGTAGTTTCAATATTTTTTATGATTGGATGAGTTATGTATATTTGATTGATTTGTAAGTTGTATGTTATTTTGAAAAAATTAACCATTGAATTTTGTCAAAAAAAATGTGTATATATATTTTGCAAGGTAAAATATATAGTATAAATATAATTATATAAATATATAATATAGAGTATTAAAAAAAGTAAAAAAAATATGAAAAGAAAAAAAAACTGGTTTGCGGGCTGGTCCTCAATTTGGTGCGCGGGTTCCTTATTAGGCCAAAAATACCAACTGGTTCGCAGACTTACGGGTTTATGCGGATCGGGTCTGGACTAGGCAAATAGCCAGTCCATTTATAAAGTGGATCGGTCCGGTCTAACCCATTTAAAATTGGACCGGGTAAACAGATCGACCCTGCTCTACCCACGGCCAGTGAGCCTTCGCAATCAATCACAAGAAACCTGCCTATTGACCTATCCTAGCTAGGTTGCTCCCCAAGATTAGCCATGTAGGGCAGTTGCCAGCTAACTCAACGCTGAGACACCTTTGTTCACTATCATTGAAGACGCGAATTGAAGTGGCTGGCAGGTTGGCAGCTCAACAGCTTTCTTTCAAAGTGCCTAAATGTCATTGGCTACAGCACTTCTGCGTAACTGTACTTAGAAAGGACACAGTGTTTCACCCTTGTTGTCTACCACTTTCTCCTCGGATCGAGCAACAATCTCTGTATGCTCTACGGTTTACTGTAACATGGAAAATTAAAAAAAAAGAAGAAGAAGCAATTTTTGCTGTTGTTGGGCACAACGCCTGGGATGCACACTAGCCCAAGATTGAGGTGGTAATTATAAATTAAAGGGTTTGTACACGGAAAATGAGATGGAAATGAATTGTGTAATCAAATAGTAAACTGCTGCAATATATACCAGACATATGTGAGCGTGGAGTGTTATTTAAACCAAACACTAATTGGTTGGTACAGTGGGGCACATTTTTTCTGATTACAGAAGGGGCAATGGCCACACTTACCTCTAACTAACTAGAGTGAAGATGGACTAGTGTAAGATAAGCTTTGATCTAAATAGGTCTCGTTCATTTTCTCAAAAAATATTTTGCACCTAACATCGTACCTAAGTCTTTTTTATGGTCTTGAAACTCTTAACTAAACTCGAAAGCCTAAGTAGAAGTCTACTTAATTATAAAATATAAAAAAAAATCACATACTCTTAAATAAATCAAAATATTTTTAAATATGTCAAAATAATATTTTAAAATAGACTAAAAAATATATTTTTCAAATAGCTTAAATTATTTATATTATCATTAAAAATTTTAAATAACAATATAAGCAGCTCAGTTCGTTGGACCTAATAGACTATTTTTATTCTTTGAAACTTGATATATGTTTAGTTAAAAATACTTTTTAAAAAGTGTTATGTTGACTTATACATTAAATAGACTAGGTCAAACTCAATTGATTATAGACTGAAGGCTCCTAATGAGCGATATTGTCTACTTTCATCCCTACCTCTAATGAAAATTGACATTTTATGTGAGAATTATAATCTCTATCAGCTGCATTGCAGTGTGTTTTGTGCGGAAATAAAAGTCAAAACAAAATTGCATAGATAAGTTTTATATGTAATTTTGTATATATATATATATATATATATATATATATATATATATATATATATATATATATAAATTTCGTTCATAAAACTTTCTCTATCATTATTTTTCCTTTATGTCAATTTACGCACCCTTAGGGAGGTCAATAATGAATTAGCATGAGCCAAAGTTGATTGGATTAAGTTCTAGAAGTACTTGTGTATGCATTAAGTTAGATTGGAGTTCTGTTTTGGGTTGACTCGAGAGTACGATATTATATTTTATATGCATGATGTTTAAAAATCTTATGATGTTTTGAAATTAAAACAAATTATAAATTTTTTTTACTTATAAATAATTTTCTCTTATGTATAACATGTTATGAGCTATCTCTTCAAAAAAATTTAAATTATTGGATAGATCACCTTATTGAGTTTGAAACATAAGCAATTTATGATAAAAGTGGCATAATAATAATTAAGGGCTAGACTTTAGACAACTAACTCTAACACCATGTTATAATTGATCTCTCTAAAATATTTAAACTATTTAGTAAAGACACATAAATAACTTTATACTGTTAATTAAGATAATAACATTTTTACGATGATATATTATATTGTTTAAAAATATATATTATAAAATTGTTCTTTAGCCTTGATTTCTTTATTGTGAAATACAAACTAACCCGATCCATGAGTTCACTTTACTGTTACGTACTTATAATTGTACTCTTCTTATTACGCGTTAACATCATCATTTGTTTGAGAAACTATACCTATATTTCTCAGTTTATGTATTATTTTTACATAATTTCCGTAGATAATAATGATATAACAATGTAGGGGATGGTAGCTCGGTAGGTAGGTGTAATCTCTTAGAAAAACATCAAGTGCAATTATATATCAAGGCTAGGGACGTAGAGGGATTATTGTAATTTACCCTTTATAGACTGACCTAAGCTTAGGACATGGCCAATAATGCTTGCAAAGGATTAGATGAGCTCAGACCCACAATATCTGTGTGTCATTAGGTTCTGCTTTAGCCTACCACTTACAACTTCTTTTACGCAAAATTAAAAAAAATTATTTGAACATAAAAAAAACTAGGTATTTATTGGAACACTAATTTTATCACAATTAAATATGACAGTGGTTCTCAATCACGCTACTCATTTATCATATTTAATAATAATACAGTGAATGTCTCAATTAACACTTATTTACTAGATGTTCAAACAACACTACTTTTGACACAAAGGAAAAAGGGATACGGCTGCATTTGTACAATTTGGAGAAACTTCAAGTGAGATCAAGCTCAATACAGATAGTCCTTATGGTTATAAAGTGTTTCGAGGTATTAAACCTTTGACACATTTCACTTGAAACGCCATGTTGAATCATTCATAATTTATCTTTAAAAATAAAAAGGGCTTTTTTCGGTAATGTTAAAGGTTGTTGGGCAAGTAGTAAACAACTTGGTCTCCCATAAGACGTGGACAGAAATTTGAATCTCAAAAATATTTATTTGGAGGGAAAGCAACTTTAAATGCTCCATTTCTCTAGAATTTTGAGAGTAATATCTCCTATAATTTTATTAAAAAAAAATTAAGGGTATAGGAAACTCTTGGTTATTTATGATTAAGAATGAGTTATATGTCTCATTAATTTTTTTAAAAAAAATACATCAAATCCCAACTGTTAATTACCTAAAAAAATATTGGTATCGTATAAGTATCAAAGAAAATATATATATATATGAAAGAAAACTTATAACTTCAATAGTAGATGAAGAATGGGAACTGGTGCTGTATCTTTTGATAAAAAGGAATACACATAACATTTGTCTTGTTAAATCTTCAGTTGCAATAGCCAAGGCTGCAAGAGTGGGAAAAACTTGGTGACGTAACATGACACAGAATATCAGACCCAAAACTGACATCAGAGAGCCACTGAGCCTATTGCTGCCACGAAAGTTAGCGCATGGGATGTGATAATTTCTATTTCGTCACTGTGTTAAACCTAAACGTGAATTTCCCCAATACAATTAGCTAGTGGTTTTTGGTTTTTTTGCACATGCTGTTCTAGAAAAGCGAAGGGAATAATAACAATGAAAACGTGCTCAAAACGCCTGCCATTTGATTGGAAGAAATTAAAACTCGTGCAGCAGATTGCAATCACCATCAATTACATGTGCTGAAACTGGTTTTTAAGTGCACAAGCATGAATTCTGGAGTGGTATCTACAGCAGGAAGGAAGGTAACTTTCTGATTATTATCTATGCCTAACCGAATCTGATATCATATATGGAATAGGTGTTTGGCAAAGAGCTGTGCATGAATCAATGTCGCTTTGATAAATGGTACCTTTGCATTAACTAAAAGCACCGAATTAGGTCAGGCCCATAGTGCAAACTAACACACAAACACCAAAGCGAAAAGGAAAAGGATAGAAATTAAAGGGTAGCGATGTAGCATCCAAAACTGCATGCAATGCTACTATTGGATCATTGGAAGGGTGACACATAAATCAAAGGCGAGTTCGAGAGGAAGATGGATCAGAAACGTGTCTTTAGGGCGAGCATATTGTATGAGCTGAGGGTGAGCCAGATGTTGACTTAGGTCCATGCCCAGTCTCTTTCGTTGTTGGTGTAATGCTAAGTACTTCTCTTTCTTTTGACAAAGTCAATATTCTTTTTAACTTATTTTAGTAGTGTAGTGTATGTATGTAAAGGAATCGCTGGTACATACAGTGAATATTTTATTTTCAATTTATTTTACTGCCAGTACCAACTTCAAAGAAAATGTTTTCCTTTCAAGTCGATGTACTTTTGAACACGCGAAAATGGTGGATGAGAAAAGTGTACAATAATTAAACTTAAAACAATGTTACATTATGCAAATATATAAGATATGTGAGAACTAAAGCAAGTTGAAGCTCTATATGCAATTGAGCCTGTACCTTTGAGTAGGTGGTTCTGTATTTGACTTCCACCTCCCTAATCCCTTTCCTTACTTGAAAGAATTTCTAGTCTCAGTGCATGTGTTAGAAAAAAGTTGATGTTGTATAATTTATTTTAGTACGGTACTCACAATGACACTAACTAAATTTCTAAACTTTAGCTAATGTGTATATATACGTTGGACAAATTTGGTAAAATTTACTCGGACTTTCCTCGATTTATCAAAGTGATGACATTGACCTCTCTTGTCAAAGAAGTTCGACGTAATAATTTCATAAGCTCATAAAGCTTCTGAACAAATTTTACAAGTAAAAAAGATAAATCGAGATGAACTTTACCAAATTTCAGATAATGAGATTAGTTTGATTTTCTATAATCTTAATAATAACAGCAGTAGTAAATGAGAGATTCTTACCTGCTCCTAGAGCAAAACATAATTTTTGCTTTGATCCATTTGTTACATGACACATAGGATTAGCAGGCCCCTTATATATATCTTCTAACTAAAATAAGGATTTTTGACACATTAAAAAATCTAACCATAGTTAAATTTATCTCAATAGTTAAAATAAAATAGAAATAATGATTTTATCGATATCATCATCTTTTCATATCTTCATTTCCTCTCCCTCTTCCACCATCATAATTACTCTATCTCACATTTTCTCCTAAATCACAATTCGAGCAAATTCCTCGTTCATTTTTTTGTTTTCGATAATAATGAAAAGAACGCTTAACCCACAAGGGGTAGTACTATAGTAGAAAGACAAAGCAACCACTAGACTCCTACATAGATGCAAAGGAAACGAAAGCACCGAACCAACTAAAGAAACCATACAAATATCTATCAAACGAAAAACACTTGCTACAATTACTCAAGTAATAGCAGCAGCAGTTTGATCTATTTAAATAACTAGCTCCCAGTTCAAGTTCCAACTACCTCATCAAATCTTCCATTAAGTCAAAAGTGGCAAAATCAACTAAATAGAAAACTAAGCCAACATTTTAACACCCTATATCACTCAGTGACAGGAAGGAGATGAGCAACATATTGCTGGAGAAGGAAAAAAGAAATGAGCAGAGAAAACGAAAAGGATGCAAATCATGCAAAAAAAAAGGGAGAATTTGAAGAGATTTTAGGAAATTTTGAATTTTTTAAATTTTGAATGCAAAGACAAAGTTAACCATAGTTAAATTTTATAATATTCTAAAATAATGTATTTTTGGAAGACATGAGGGGTCCACTAAATCCATATGCCGTATAATAAATAGACCAGAATAAAGGTTATGTTTTGTTCCCAGTGCAGGTAAGAATTTCTCAGTAATAAATGATATGGGTGTTGCTATGTAGCTATAATAAAAAATATTATTCCAACATCTAAAATAATGTTCAATTGAGACAATTACTTTATCACGGTTAGATATGATAGTAATACCAACTTTCTCTACTTATTCATTACAGTTAAAAGTGATGAAATGAGTGTTTTAATTGGACATATATTTTTAGGTGTTAGAATAGCAATGACATGCCATAATTAAACTACCCAATACACATGGCAATAAAAATGGTAAATCGTGGGAGAGAGAAAGCTAATATGATAACTTATACTATGATCTCTATTGGGATTTTAGTTCGGGACATGTTCCGGGTGTCAAGCATTTTCCTAATAATATCTCACTTCATACATAAACAAATGAGACCAAGCATGTGTTTGTTTGTGTTTTTGTAAGAAGGATATTTTTTTAAGTTTGTGTAACATATTTAAATAAATTTATTTAAAAATTAAAGAATAATCCTTCTCTGTTTCTTTAAAAGTAAATAAAAACTATTTCCATGTCCACTTCTACTTCTACTTCTATTTTTATTTAAAAACATTTTTTTAAAAAATAAAACTGAACTGTGAGTGATAAAAAAAAATATGCCGATAAAGAATGCTAATTGAATTAATATTTTTTAAGGAACATATGTAAAGATTTTATAGAAAATAAATAAGCCCAGAAATAAAAAAAAAAACAATTCTATTCTAGAAAACAAAATTAATAGTTGTTTAGGGTTCTATATTCTAAATAAAGTATATGATAAATTTTGAATAATTTTTTATAAAAATAACTAATTTCAAAATTAATGTGAATAATTCAATTTGATCGCACATCATATTATTAATTTTTTTTTTATCTATGATTATACTATCCATACTTTACCTTATAAAATAACTATTATATAAGCAGCTGCTCAAATCAAGAACCCAAGACTAACACTCCCTAATATATATTAGTGTCATTGGCTAAAGCCAAAATATTAAAGGTTAGAGAAAATTATTCAATGCTTATAGAATAAGGTAGGATTGTATTCTACTAGATGAAGCAATATTTTAAATAATTGTATAAAGTAACAGTAGATCCTCCTACTATCTAAAATTGAAATGTCACGGAGCATAATTCTATCTATCTTGTTAAGTACTGTATAATCGTGCAATAATTTCTTCGATAGATGTGCACGCTTCACCAATTGATCATTAGCTGAGTGTATGAAACAGCACCTTTTGTTCCAACGCAACCCCCTTTATGGTTCGCATCCTCTACCAGTTTCAAGTGCAATCAAGCCAGCATAATGTTCTGGTTTTGGAGCAGAGCTATATTTTTTAGGCATTATATTTGCATAAATCTTGTTTCGATGCTCCCTATCACGTGCTCATGTCTAATTGGGCCACACCACATCCACCTGTGCAGCACAACACCCATAAAAGTCCTAAAACAACACGCTTACATAATGACGTGGTTTTTACTTTTCAACCAAAAGAAAAGAAAATGAAGACTTTGGAAATAATAATATAGAGAGACCTGAAGGAGGAAAAAAAAAATCCATTACAATAATCAACTATTGATCAGTTTATAATTGTAATTGTTAATAAATAAAATTTTAAGATCTTTGTCCGGTTATGAGATAGCCTAATTAATAAGTAATTGTTTCAATTACCAAACTTTGATTATATCATTTACCGTTTTACATTGATTCTTGCTTTCTAAATCCAAAACTTAAGGAGATGTTTTGTTTTAATTTTCAGTTTTCAGTTTTCATTTTTAGAAATTTTAGAAGGAAAAATTGAAAATTGAAATTTATAACTTTTAAAATTTTTAGTATTTCTTTTATAAAATTTAAAAATTTAAAAGTTAGAAACTGAAACCAAATAAATCCTAAGATATCATAAGGTGTCACTTTTTGTTGTCATATGTTTTTCTTCACTTATATTTTGCTTTACAATTGTCAATTATGAAATGGGGCCTTCGATTATTATGAAAAGGGGAACATCCATGGTGCAACACTCTTCAAAAAATTAATAAGATGACCCCCTAAAACAAAACGGATCAGCGTAACTGGACAAGCTTAGTGCCAATGTCAAATAAGGTCCAGCCAGTGGGCCAAACAATAAAAAGCGAAACTACACATAGCATCGTAGGCTCGTAGCTAATCAAATCCTAAGCTTCATTATTCGAAAACTTATACGTACTTCGAATTGACTTCTGAGTCCCACACTCACCATTAACAAATATCCAAATTTCCTGAGGTATCAATCATTGAATACAATCATTAATCTTTTCACATGTGTTAGGCTCATTTTATGAGGGTAGACACTGACCATGACAATGATGTATTAATTTAGAATTTAATTCTAATATTTTGTTATTATAAATAAAATTTATATAAATATTTAATTATATATTATAATATTAAAAAATATCTCATTCAATTATTTATTATTTTAAAGTATTATACATAGAAATATCAATTGGATAATAATGTGTATGTAAAACTTGACTATACGTTAAAACTAATTTCATTATTTTATTCTAAAACCTATTTGTAAATATTAATAATAATATCATTTGATAAAAGGATTCAATAAGTGACTTTTTTTCATTGAAAAAGGTTAGGTGGAAAATCTAGACCTAAAGCGTAAATGGTACAATATCTCTCAAAAGAAGCTTTTTAATATTCGAACCCCTGACTTTATGGGTAAAACCTTCCCAAGACTCAATCCATTTCGATTAAGTTAATCCCATTGGTAAAGATCTGTTTTTTAAGATCCACGGATACTTCAGTTTTTTATGTTTTAACCACCTCTTAGTGTCCAAATTTCCCATTTTCTTATATACCCAAAATGTAAAAGAAGTTGATGCAAAAGCGAAAAAACAAATGAGTTGAGAAAAACTTGTTGGATTTAATTTTACTATATCAATAGTGTAAAAAAATTTTACATGGATATTCAATCATATAATACCACATATACAAATATACTTAGTTTCTCTCTCATTACTTGAAAAGTCATAGAAAATGAATGATTTGATTAAATAGTGATATAAAACTCTTCTATACTATCTGTGCTAAAATTAAACTCAAATTATTTGTACTTCGTTATTTTTATATGCTAATTCATTCAAAAGCAAGTACAAGAGGCCAACAAATCCTAAATGCAACTTTGGACCTCATTAACCCACAATTGATCCACTACTTCTAATGCTAACCTCATCAAGTTTTTGCGGTGTTATTCAATAAAAAAATTTATTAACATAACTATGATTAGTGCAGTAATGAATAATTAAATATAATGTATTTTGATCTTTTTTCTACCTTCTCAAATGAGCCGAAAAAATTACACTGTACTTTTCTAAACAACTCTTATTTTCTCAAATAATTTCTTGAATTCAAATCTTACAAATATAAAAAATTAGTGTGGGAGGATATAAGTGATTTTCGCGGGAGAGAATTTTATTGACCCGATCAGCTCCAAGCATATTAGTTCATTTTTTTATTTTTGGCTGAAATTGTCATTTTATTTTCTGGTATATGTCCTCAATAGGTGAGAAAGACTAATCCCGTGGAATATAATTAGACATTTAAATGAGGACGCCAAACAATATTTTTCTATACAATTAGATTATGAAATCAAAATTAGGATATAGTGCTTAAGATACTCGAATCCCTTTTGCTATTATTATTTGGTATTTATAGATTTAGTAATTAGTTTATAAAAAAGTAAAAAAAAAAAGGAGTAAATATTAAAATTGGTCATTGGCAATTATTTTTCAATAGGTCCCCAATTAGCCAAGATGAAAAAATAGTTTAACTAAGAGAAGATGGAGCTTGTCCGAGAGAAGCGGGGCTCAGCTAGTAGACAAGTGGTTGAGACTGATAGGCATGTGATGAAGCTCAGCCACCTGTCATTCAAGTTTAGTCTCTTCCTTACTGAGATCTATTTCTTCTCAAATAAACTTCACCTTCTCTCAACTGAGCTCTTTTTTCATCTGTGCCTCCTGACCACGCCTTGATAGGCTGATCCGAGACTTATAATATCCTATTTTTACAATTATGAGAGACTAATTTAAATTTTTATAATTATTAAGAATCAATGTATGATGTACCTATCAAAAAAAATTGTGAGGCACCGATTTGGATGTTTATTTGGAAAAACAAATGCGGGTGAAGAACTGAGTTGGGTTTTGGTAATCCCAAGGAAGATGTCTCCAAAGCAGTGAGAGAGAGAGTACTGTTAATGTAGTACTCATGTAATGTAATGGTGGACAGACAAATATAAACACTGTCACTGTGCGCACAGCACTCTCCACTCTGCCATTTCCACACCAAACCAAAACTCACAACCACTTTCTTTCTCTCACTACACTCACCCCAGTTAGTAGTTTCATTGTTGAATTCAATGGCACTCTTCCCTCTTCGCTAACCTCAACATTCTCAAAAATAGCCCATGGATCCCGCTGCCATTATCAACGGAGCTTCCTTCGCCACCGGGACCGCCCCCAATACGGCGCCGTTTCACTTGCCGGAGATCTGGCACTTTCCTCCGCCGCCTCTCGGAGACACTTCCTCCGCCGCCGGAGGCCTCGGCCTCCGGAGTCCGCAGTTCGGCCACGCCCCCTTGGGAGGGCAGTTCGGGGATTTCGCCTCGGGTCCGACCCGGGACGTTCCGGTAGGTTCGGAGCACGGGTCGGGTCCGATCCACAACCGCAACAGCTACAGGAAGAGGCGCGATTCCGAGGAAGAGGAATCCGCTAAGGGCGTCTCCACCAGTAACAATGGCGGTGCCAATGCCAACGCCAACGGCGTGGTACTTCCTCCCTCGACTCAATGATCCCAAAACAATTCGCATCATTAAAATAAATCCTAATATAATAGTATTTAAAATAAAATGACAATTGTTTTTTTTTTTGTACGAGTTTAGTGCAATTTGCTATTATAATATAGATAACGGATCTACTTCTCAAGATTCTTTGAAATATTCTTTTTTCTTTCCCTTCCCCTTGTGTGTGTGTGTGTGCGTCTGTGGCTGAAATTTTAGTCTCCTAAATATCAATTTTTTGGTGGGGTTGGTAATTTAGTGCAATTTGCTTTTAAAATATAAACATTGGATCTGCTTCTTGCATTTTTTTTTTTTTGTTTGAATTGGTATTTACAAAGTTGAATTTCAAGTTTTGGTGTCATATGCACTGACTGTTATTTGATTGATTTGAATGACTTTTCATGCGTTGGACGTAAAACTTAACCATTTTGATGATATGACAATACCTGATTGCATATTTTATACGGTTGGTGCATAGAAATTAACTCTATTATTTGTATTGGGTGGTGAATTATTGTGAATTTTGGGTTGTGCAGAGTGATGATGGTGATGGGAAACGGCTGAAGAGATCAGGGAACAGGAATGATATTGGTAAAGGTGACGTAGAACTCAGTTCAGGAAAGCCTGCGGAGCAACAAATTGCACAGCCACCACCTCTTGAGCCTCCTAAGCAAGACTACATTCATGTGCGAGCAAGAAGGGGTCAAGCTACTGATAGCCACAGTCTTGCTGAAAGAGTAATTTAATTTTTTTTTATTGTCTTATGTGGTTATATGGTGTTATGTTGGATAGCTTTTTATTTATGTATTTGTGAAGATCAATTTAGGACATGACATGTGGAAATTCCCTTAAAAAGTTGGTTTAAGAAATATGTAACTATTGTACTGCTAGTGTCTTTATGGGGATTTATAAGGGAATGCTTGAATTATTAGATCTTTTGAAATTAGAGTTATTGGCTTAGCTTTTCTTTTTCCTAATGGAATTTTGATGGATACTGTTGGACAGGCTAGAAGGGAGAAGATTAGTGAAAGGATGAAAATTCTTCAGGACTTAGTCCCTGGTTGTAATAAGGTATGGTTTTACTGCCTGATCATGAGTTCTGTTTCTGCTCTTAGTACATACTCATATGTGCAACTAAAAGAGAATAAATTAACATAAAGGAAGGGAAAGAAAGTTTTACTTGTCGCATGAAAAGAAAAGAAGAAAGTCGTCTTTGGATATTTGTATAATTACATCTCTGTTATTCTTCACCGATGGTGTTATAGGCTGTGCTTTTTAATGAATTATAAATCAAAATGCTTTCTTTGATTCAGGTTATTGGGAAAGCATTGGTCCTTGATGAGATAATAAATTACATCCAATCACTGCAGCGCCAAGTAGAGGTAGTGATTCTTTTTCTGATGTTGGTATTTGGGTTGATGGTATACTTTGTACAATTTTATTTGTTTATAGTTGAAGTTTTTGTCACAGTTTTTGTCAATGAAGCTTGAAGCAGTAAATGCAAGATTGACCACTGGCATTGAAGTGTTTCCTCCTAAAGATGTAAGTATTGAACAACAACTAAGCTTTGCCCCCCTAAGTGGGGTCGGCTTATATTGAACCTCTACATAATCCAAAATTCCAAATAACTCGAAAGCCACTGCTATCCACTTTAGTTTAAACTCTGTCTTTTGATGAGTTATGAGTATAGCTGCAACCATAGCTATTGCAAGGATGCCTGCTTTGTTTTGGTTAAAGCTTCTTTTCTAGATTTGTCACTAACTCAGCCTTTTTAAGCATAATCTGGGTTTTATTATCCTAAAATTCATCATGTAAAGAAAAAGAGAGATGATGTTTAGGGTGGAATCTTCAGTGCCTTCCTTTCTCAAATAAATGAGATGCTGCTGGATGCTTTTCAGGACTGGATTATAGAGAGAAAACTAACACATGAATGTATTTATATCTGATGGTGGATGATAGCAGCCGCTAGGAAACTTTCTTCTTTTGAAAATTGGGTAAATAAACTAGGAAGCGTGTAGAAACCTACCATGAAATTCCATAGTCGGGGCCAAAACGATTCAGAATGATTGGTTGAGTTCAGTTTTTCATCCTTATAGCAAAATCTTCAGTCTTACGATATACATAAACTTTTGTTCCAGTTTGATCAGCAAACATTTGATACAGCCGGCGTGCCGTTTGCTTCACAAGCTACTAGAGAATATAGCCGGGGACCATCACCAGAGTGGTTACATATGCAGGTAGGAGGTGGTCTTGAAAGAACAACATAGCCTATGGAATCCCTTCACCTGGCAATAAATGCATATAGGAGCACTAGTCTCTCCTTCAGAGCTCTCATAAATCATATACTTTGTTAAGTCCAATGTACAACTCATTCCTGAATTCTACTCGAGGCATGGAGCTGTTCTTTGTTTCAACAGGGCTGCTTCAGCCAGTATCTAAGCAACTCCATCTGTTAGTGTGTTGTAAAATGCATTCATTCACCCCCAATATGTAGCTTAGCGGATTATAGGCTCTCTATGATTGATACTCTTCATAACCCTTAAAGTGATTATTGTCCCTTGTAAAAGAATGTTGCTTGTCCTGAATACATAATGCTTGCATATTGTGTAACAGTCTCAACATTGTTGTTTGTTTGTGAAGCTACATTGAATAAATCATGGCCATGTGATTTTGTTAACTTGTTTGGTACCTTTGGGCGCGTAAAAAGATCTTAATACCAGTGTTTACTAGTGATGTTCAGTTATTGTCTGCTGGGTATGAGTTGGGATTCATTAGACACGCTGTTGGTTGTTTTATGTAACTTTACACAATTATAGATTAACAATGTAAAGGGTATTGGAAACTCATATCATACTAAACTAATGAATGGCACAACTCTATGGGAAAAATATTGATTCAATTCGACATTGTTGTATAACATTCTCAACATTTTTGTTTCAATTGAACATAGTTAAAGGAAATAAACACAATTAGTTTTTGAAACCAAACACATCTGAAATCATCTCTCGTTGGTGTTTAGTTTCCCACTTGGGAGTCAAATCGGAAAAGAGAAACTTAGTCATTTCCAAATGGTTAGACATAGGATTGAAGCTCTGTGGCTTAGTCTGACTCTGATATGCAATATTGCATTGATGGTAAATGGTGTGCCAGATCTATAGGCAGAAAATCGTTACATCTAATTAACTCCATGTAGCAACCTCGGTACAGTTTTGACTAAAGCTATAAAAACTTTGTTAAAATTTTTAGCAAAAGGTAAGGAAGGTCATGGATGAAATAAGTAATATGACACACTTACCAATTTAACGATTAATAAACATGTCTTATCATTCTATCCAACAAATTCTGGTAAAAGTTTTGACTATCTAGCAAGTTTTTACAATGTTTTTCCAAGGTTGTCGTAATCCATCTGCATAAATGTATAAAACAGTTATACCCACCAGAATCAAATAAAATATGCAGCTGAAGAAAGATCCCCTTCATGTCTATACCGATAAAAAAACTAAACTCACATGAAGAATCTTTTGTTAAAACGTGAAGAGGCGTCTAGGCTACGGCACCAAAGGAATTCCCACCCTGATTGAGGCTATTCCCACTTGACTGGAAGTAAGAGACTGCTGCCCAAATCACACGCAGAAGCAGAACTGCTGCAAATACTGTGCCTCCAAGTGTGCAGAAGACCTATGATTCATAATCAATGTTCACCAATGGTTGTTAGATCCTAATTGATAATTCATTTTCCGATCACAAAGCAAAGAAATTGCGAAGGCAGTACTATAATATGCCAGAACATAGTTCATGCATTGCCTATTGGTTCTATGATCACAAATTTATGTGAGTTAGCATTTAGATGCTTCAATCAACTCTTCAGAATTGGTGCTTTCATAACTAAAGATATATGTTTCAAGACCTAAAACATTATAATAATCTGACATTAAGTCTATTCCAATTACGACACTTGCATCCACCATTTTTTGGTAAAACTTACACCCATCATTTGTTAGTAGTAAATCAACGGAACAAGTGAGAGGAGTAATGAACGTGTGCACTGTGCAAATAACATATCCATACACGAACTGTGCAAAAATGAATTCTGAGTGGCGTAACAAAAAAGAAATAAATAATTTTTTCTTCTAGAAACTTAAAGAGGAAGGGCATTTGCACACACATTATTGCATACACTCCCTCCATATCTAATCTACTCCATAGGAAATGGCTCGATTCAATTCAAGTAGTGCAGCCATGGACTCTTCAATTAAGCCATACATATAATAGAAAGCAATACCTCAAGAAGTGCTTTGGCAATAGAAAGTGAAGCAAGTAGCAGAGTCCCATCCACTGCAAAAGAAACCTGAATTTCCCCAATCACATGGAAACTAATAAGAGAACCAAGAAAACAGCCAAATATAAATTCAAAGACAATTAGTTAACTACGACTACATGATCTTCCAGAAAGCAGCAGGCAGCACACTCGAGGCTACCACGCCTGATGCCTAGAATAGGAAACCAGGCCATAAGACTGAGCATTGAAATTTGGAAGGCACAAGACAATTCTAAATGTAGAACTATCACAAAAGCTTGGTTTGTTAAGTCTAAATAATTATTATATGAAATCCATCGAACCCCAACTACTCTATTCAAGTTAGTTTTACATGAGAGTGTCCCATTTATAACACCCAATTTTTATTTTTAAAAAAAGGAAATAAAAAAACCGAATCTAACATGATACTTAAGAAAAACAAGTGTCGAATAGTTTAAACCAAGGGTAAAGGTTCTAGTCCTTGAAATTGTATGTGCTTCCCTTTGGTCCCTGATATTAACGAATTATCAATTTTGTCCCTGAAATTACAAAGAGTGATTCAAATGAATCCTTTTGGTGATTTAAATTAATCCCCACAAACATTGTCCTAGGGACTAACTTGAAGCATTTTCGCAATTTTAGAATATAAATTGATAATCTCTTAATTTCAAGCACTGAAATGATGCATACAATTTGAAAAACCAAATTGAGCCTCTACTCTTTAAACCAACTGATAGTAGCAGGTACACTGCAAAAGATTATTACAAAATTACCAAAAGATTATTACAAAATTACTAAAATATTAAAAAAGGGAAACTTGAAGCTACAACCTGAAGCAATTTTCAACAATCAACCAATTAATGGTAGTGATCACTAATGGCCTAACCTGAGCCATAATTTGGAAGCAGCTACGGCTACAAGTAACTCAGAATTAAAACAAAATGGCAACCCGTGAATAACAACAGATAGTGATTGATGATACCCAATTTGAAAAGGGTTCAGAAATAATGAAGAAAAAAAAAAAAAGAAGGGAAACTCACAAGCTGGGGCGATATTACTGCTGGCAAAACAGAGCGAGAGGCCTTCTTGGCGCGCTTAGAAACTTTCTTAAACATGCTCTGAAGGAACCTTATCAACAAATCAACGCTGCTCTCTGCGTCATCCTCATCATCAGTCTCCTCATCAGCACCATCATACCCATCAAAAAGCCCTTCATCCATCTCATACTGTTCACCTCCCCCACCTGAGCTATTCAACTTAAACACAAAGGAAAAAAAATACCAGTAAAAAAAAAAAGATGAACCCAAATTTAAAGCAATATTATCACTATTTGATGGTGATGTGAAGGAAAAAGACACACATCATATGTCTCTGTGTACCTTGCTATGGCAATTGCTGATTATGGGGTGTGAACGGTGCTTGTGGAAGAATCTGGA
The DNA here is from genome assembly GCA_031216105.1 of Dalbergia cultrata. NCBI lineage: Eukaryota > Viridiplantae > Streptophyta > Magnoliopsida > Fabales > Fabaceae > Dalbergia > Dalbergia cultrata. The sequence goes on along the minus strand of CM062344.1, from coordinate 16,097,617 downwards.
AGGAAAAGGGTGGTGAAGAGAAGGAACAGGAACATTGTTTGCAGACAAGTGGAGAAGCTTGGAGGGTGGACGAGGGTTGATCAATGGTGTTGTAGTTGCTGTAACTCCTGCCATTTGGGGCAGAACATTAGCCGTTGGTTTTGTTTATTACTTTATTATTGTCGTCATCATTCGTCAGGACGAGAACCGGGGCAGGACATGAGAGAGAGGATAAAAGAACCATACCCTTTTAAATTTTTGGAATCATGGACTTTGTCGTTTTTGGCGGAAAATTTCTAAAGCCTCTCTTTTTGGTCGAAATATCTCAAGACTTCTTTTGCCCTTGCAAAATGGACTTAAGCCCCAAAAGAAAAACCCAATACAAGCTTTGCACTTTTGACAAACGAAAATAAAACAAAGCTATGTACTTTTTGAGGGGAAAAAAAACAATGTACTCACAACATCATATTTTCCTGCTTAATTTTTGATAAAACGGTAATTTTACTATCTTCTCATATACTATTATATTTTAAACTTACTTTCTTTACTTTTCTATTGATTGGATAATAGCATTTCACTGTTTGATTTTTAGATTTATTTATGTTTTCCTTGCTACAAATTTTTTTTATTATTTTTCTGACTTATATTACCATATTCTTCATGTACAACAAGGATATATCACTCAATTCCACATAGGCATTTAAAGATGATAAACTGTTATTATAAAAGCTATATACTCACAGTATTATATTTTCCCACCTACTTTTTGACAAAATGATAATTTTGCAAACCCTCTTATTTATTATTATATTTTGTACTTATTTTCTATTGATTGGACATTGACATTTCACTATTTTGTTTTCACATTTCTTTACGTTCTTCTTGCTGCAAATCTTTTCGATTCTATTTTCTACCCATACTACCATTTTCTTCATGTACAACAAGGACATGCCCATTAATTGTACATGTGCATTTAAGGATAATAATCTCTTATTATAATAGGTGTGTACTCACAATATCACATTTTCCTGCTTACTTTTTAACAAAACGGTAATTTTACTATCATTCTTATATATTATTATATTTTGTACTTACTTTCTTTGCTTTTCTATTGTTCGGACAATGACATTTTACTGTTATGTTTTCACATTTTTTTACACTTTTCTTGTTACAAATCTTTTTAGTTATTTTTGCTACTCGTATTTCTTTACGTTTGTTTTTGCTACAAATCTTTTTAGTTTTTTTTTCTACACGTACTATTACGTTCTTCGTGTACAGCAAGAACATACCCATTAGTTGCACCTCGACATTTAAGAAAGATAATATCTTATTATAAAAGTTGTGTACTCACAGCATCACATTTTTTCGCTTATGAAAAAAAATGATAATTCTACTATTCTCTCTTATATATTATTATATTTTATACTTAATTTCTTTCTTTTTCTATTGATTGGATAATGGCATTTTATACTTTTACTATTTTGTTTTCACATTTCTTTATGATTTTTCTTGCCACAAATCTTTTTGGTTATTTTTTTCTACTCATACTATCATGTTCTTTATGTACAACAAGGACATATCCATTAGTTGCACCTAAACATCTAAGGATAATAATCTCTTATTATAAAAGCTATGTACTCATAACATCACATTTTTCCTCTTAGTTTTTGATAAAGCTATAATTTTACTATACCTTTTATATATTATTATATTTTGTACTTAATGACTTTGTTTTTCTATCAATTAGACAATGACATTTTATTGTTTTGTTTTCACATTTCTTTACTTTTTCTTTGTAACAAATCATTTTGCCTCTTTTTTCTACCTCTATTGCTGTGTTCTTCATGTAAAATAAGGACAGACCTATTAATGACACATGGATATCTAAGAATGTTAATCACTTATTATAAAATTTATGTATTTACATCATCACATTTTTCCTTACTTTTTGATAAAACTATATTTTATTATATCTTTTATATAATATCATATCTTATTCCTACTTTCGTTGTTTTTTATTGATTAGACAGTGACATTTTACTGCTTTGTTTTCACAATTCTTTAAGTATTTTTGCACAAATATTTTTAGTTCTTTTTTCTACCAGTACTACCTAGTTCTTCGTGTACAATAAGGACATATGCATGGATTGCATCTTGGACATTTAAGGATGACAATCTCTTATTATAAAAGCAATTTTACATTTTTGATAAAATTGTATTTTTACAATTCCTCTTATATATTATTACATTTTATACGTACTTTCTTTGTTTTTCAAATAAATGGACAATGATGATTTACTATTTTATTTTTACATTTCCTTATGTTTTTCTTGCTACAAATCTTTTTGATTCTTTTTTCTGCCTATACTACCATATTCTTTATGTACAACAAGGATATACCCATTAATTACACGTGTACATTTAAGGATGGTTATCTCTTATTATAAAAGCTAGAAGCTCATGGCATCACTTTTTCTTTTTTTGCAAACTTTACGACAAATTTGTAATTTTACTATCCCTCTTGTATAATAAAATATTTTGTACTTATTCTTTTTTTTTCGTATTGATTGACAATGACATTTCACTGTTTTACTTTTACATTTCCATATGTATTTCTTGTTGCAAATATTTTCAGTTCTTTTTTCTACTCGTATTACCATTTTCTTTATGTATGACAAGGACATACCCATTAATTGCACTTGAGCATTTAAGGATAATAATTTCTTATTATAAATTATGTGTACTCACATGTTCACATTTGATAATTCTACTATCCTCTTATATATTATTATATTTTGTACTTAATTTCTTTGCTTTTCTATTGATTAGACAATGCCATTTTACTGTTTTGTTTTTGCATTTCTTTACTTTTTTTTTTTTCTACAAATCTTTTTGTTTATTTTTTCTACTCTTACTATAGTATTCTTCATATATACAACAAGGACATACCCATGATATGCACATGGATATCTAAGGGTGATAATCTCTTATTATAAAAGCTCTTTACTCACGGCATCATATTTTTTTGCCTACTTTTTGATATAACTGTAATGTTGCTATACTTCTAACATATTATTATATTTTGTACTTATTTTCTTTGTTTCTCCATTGATTGGCCAATGACTATTTACTATTTTGTTTATACATTTGTTTACATTTTTCTTGCTACTAATATTTTTGGTTCTCTTTTCCACCCATACTACTATGCTCTTCATGTACAATAATGATATACACATTAACTGTAGTTGGGTATCTAATGATGATAATTACTTATTATAAAAGTTGTGCACTCATAACATCATATTTTTTCGCTTACTTTTTAACAAAATTGTAATTTTGCTATATCTCTGATATATTAATATTTTTTATACTTCCTTTCTTTGTTTTTCTATTGATTGGATAATAACACATTTTATTGTTTTCTTTTCATATCTCTTTACATTTTTTCTAGATATAAATATTTTCAGTTTTTTTTTCTATCCATATTACAGTGTTCTTCATATACAACAAAGACATACACATTAATTGTACCTTGGACATCTAAGGATGATAATCTCTTATTATAAAAGTTGTTTACAATTTAAACAAAACTATAATTTTATTATCCCTCTTATATATTATTATATTTTGTACTTACTTTTTTGTTTTTCAATTGATTGGACAATGACATTTTACTATTTTATTTTCACATTTCTTTACTTTTTCTCACTCCAAATATTTTCGGTTCTTTTTTCTAGCCATACTACCATTTTCTTCATGGACAACAAGGACATATCCATTAATTGCACCTGTGCATTTAAGGATGATAATCTCTTATTATAAAACCTGTGTATTCATATTATCACATTTTCTCACTTACTTTTTGATTAAATGTTAATTTTATTATCCCTCTTATATATTATTATATTTTGTACTTATTTTCTTTGTTTTTCTATTCATTGGATAATGACATTCTAATATTTTATTTTCATATTTCTTTACATTTTCTTGCTCCAAATCTTTTTGGTTCTTTTTCTATCTATATTGCCGTGCTCTTTTATGTACAACAATGACATACCTATTAATTGGGCCTGTATATCTAAGGATGGTAATCTCTTATTATAAAAGCTGTGTACTCGGAACATTACATTTTCCCGCTTATTTTTTATAAAACTATAATTTTACTATACCTCTTATATATTATTATATTTTTTTCTTACTTTTTTTTTCTATTGATTAGACATTGATATTTTATTGTTTTGTTTTCATATTTCTTTATGTTTTTCTTGCTCCACAACTTTTTGGTTTGTTTTTCTATTTATACTATTGTGTTCTTTATGTACAACAAGGACATACCCATTAATTGGGCCTATATATCTAATGAGGATAATCTCTTATTACAAAAGTTGTGTACTCCCAACAGTACATTTTCGCTTACTTTTTGACAATATTGTAATTTTACTATCCTCTTATTTATTATTATATTTTGTACTAACTTTATTTGTTTTTCTTTTGATTGGACAATGGCATTTTACTATTTTTTTTTCACATTTCATTATGTTTTTTCTTGTGACAAATCTACTTGGTTCTATTTTCTAGTTGTACTATCATGTTCTTTAGGTACAACAAGGACATATGCATCAATTGCACCTAGGTGCCTAAGGATGATGATCTCTTATTATAAAAGTTGTATATTCACATTATCTTATTTTACCACTCACTTTTTGATAAAACTGCAATTTTACTATCCCTCTTATATATTATTATATTTTATACTTTCTTTCTTTATTTTTCTATTGATTGGACAATGATGTTTTAGTATTTTATTTGCATATTTCTTTATGTTTTTATTATTACAAATCCTTTTGGTTATTTTTTTTCCATCCACACTACTATATTCTTCATGTATATTAAGGACATACTTATTAATTGTACCTGGGCATCTAAAGATGATAATATCTTATTATAAAAACCATGCACTTACAGTATCATATTTGCTGCTTACTTAATGTATATGGTGCTTATTATGTTTTTTTTTTTTTTTTTGTGTGGAAGAACTAGCTTGGGCCAAGATATTTTTCAATCCAAGAAAGAGAGAAACATTAATTACAGGAAGAACTCATAGAGTTCTTGTGGAACAGCTTGATTGTGTATATGAAGCTTAGTTTATGTTTAATGTGTTGTGGAGAGGATTGTTGTATTGGTTGTTGTTTGTGTCTAGCCACCTAGTGGATAATTTGCCCAACTAAGGACTTTGCATCTTAAACTATTCTTTATATTTTCTTGCTCCAAATCTTTTTGGTTCTTTTTCTATCTATATTGCCATGCTCTTTATGTACAACAAGGACATATCCATTAATTGGGCATGTATATCTAAGGATAATAATCTCTTATTATAAAAGCTGTGTACTCGGAACATTACATTTTCCCGCTTATTTTTTATAAAACTATAATTTTACTATACCTCTTATATATTATTATATTTTTTTCTTACTTTATTTTTTCCATTGATTAGATGTTGATATTTTACTATTTTATTTTCACATTTCTTTATGTTTTTCTTGCTACAAATCTTTTCGATTCTTTTTTTTGCCCATACTACCATGTTCTTTATGTACAACAAGGATATATCCATTAATTACATGTGTGCATTTAAGGATGGTTATCTCTTATTATAAAAGCTGGAAACTCATGGTATCACTTTTTCTTTTTTGCAAACTTTACAATAAAATTGTAATTTTACTATCCCTCTTGTATAATAAAATATTTTGTACTTATTCTCTTTTTTTTTCTGTATTGATTGACAATGACATTTCACTGTTTTACTTATACATTTCCATATGTATTTCTTATTGCAAATATTTTCAGTTCTTTTTTCTACTCGTATTATTATTTTCTTTATGTATGACAAGGACATACCCATTAATTGCACCTGATCATTTAAGGATAATAATTTCTTATTATAAATTTTGTGTACTCACATATTCACATTTGATAATTCTACTATCCTCTTATATATTATTATATTTTGTACTTCATTTCTTTACTTTTCTATTGATTAGACAATGCCATTTTATTGTTTTGTTTTTGCATTTTTTTACTCTTTTTTTTTTTTGCTACAAATCTTTTTGTTTATTTTTTCTACTCTTACTACTCTTACTATAGTATTCTTCATTGTGAACACCCAATTTTGCCCCCGCTTATAAACAAAAAATAAAAAACTAGCATATTTTTAGAATCTAGCCCATGTTGTATTTAACCCAAATATACCAATAGTTATTAAGTTCATTTTTGCATTTTCGTTCATGTGCATAACCAAAAAAAAAAGAGGTCCAGATCACATTTCAGCCCATTTCCATTCAAAATAAAATAAAATACTAGCTCATAAGCCCATTTTCTTGTCAGCCCACCTTTCTTTATTAGTACATCCTGTTCATTGTTAGCCCATTTCCAAAAACTAGAGAGGTCCGACCAGCTCTGTTTATTATCATTGTTATTTCTAAAAAAAATAAAAATAAAAATCTTTCAAACCGAGTCTTCCAAACCCGTGATACACCAAAACAAAATAAAAATGGAAAAGGGAAGCCAAAGAATGGGAGTGACAACATCATGATTGTGTTCCTACCAACTCCTTGCAAAATGATAATTTTTTCTTTGGTGTGCCAACTTGTTAAAGCAGAGGAACAATGATTATGGTCAACAGGAAAATGGCTATATATGTACCCATGATGTACAATCTTTTGCGGGGGGGATCCGGAAAATAAAGCTCACAACTTTGTTCCCATTCCAGGACTTCACCTTTTCAACCATCATCGTCATAGACCATCATCCTCCTCCTCGGCTCCACTTTCATCATCACATTTACTTCCCTGAAAAGGCCTCACAGTTACCATCAAACACCCCTATCACTACCTCCTCACTATAGCTTCCTTCCTCCACCCAGCTCACCTCACCGAACCTCCATAACCCCTTTCATCATCCTCCTCCATCATCATTGCATAGGACTCCCATTAAACCACCTGCAACATTATCATCACCATTATCATAAAAACATTGTCACTACCCTCCATCTTTCCAATAACCCAACAAGCCTACAATTACACATACACAAACCAAATTCCCTATTGTAACCCAAACAATAAATCACAACATAGAATCCATTCCAAATCATTCAGCAAACCAAACACAGTTCCTGCCCTTTTAAAAGAAAAAACAACAAAAAACAGAAATAAAGCAAAAAGTGAGGAAGCTGAAACAGAAGGGAGCGTTGTCCCTTGCCTCCGTCATGCCCTCCATCGGCGAAGTTCACTTCGCTCCGGTCTCCCCTTTGTGCATAACCCCTCCTTCCGCGACACACAACCACAAACACTACACATACACACAGCCAGCTGCCGCGCAGCTTCCTCCTTCCCCACACTGCACCGCTGCGCGGCCTTCCTATCCACCAGCCACAATCCCGCTCCTCCCTTCCTTCTTCCCCTGTGTCACATCGCGGCCTCCCCTCTCTAGCCAACTTCGCTTCCATCATCCTTTTTCCTTAGTCACACCGTTAAGCTATTGTGAACTCATCTCTTTGATCTGAAACCTCATGACTATGACAACCATCATCATCACCCAAATCGGCCTCCCCTCTATCTTAGCATGCATGGCCTCCTTTCCACTTCCATCATCATCGCATCATCAATCTAGACTTCAACTATCGTATGATAAGCCCCTCCATTGCACAGTCCCCTCCGTGCCGCCGCCAAGTTCGCCCCCATTTGCTGCGCCACACTGAATTGCTAGTGGAAAAGCTCCACGGCCGGCAGCTTCCCTCCATCGCTCACCAGCTCGCCATGCTCCATTCCTTTCATTTGAGCGAGTCTCTCTCTTCTTCACTCTCTCTGCGTGTGTATATGGCTATGGCCCCTTGTAAAAAGAAAAAAAAATGATAAAAAACAAACCCCCAAGTCACCCTCCCCCACTCTAGATCCTTCTGCCTTGATTTTCTTTTCTTTATTGCTTCCTTTTCATATTTTTGTTTAAGTAAGTTTGTATGTGGGCTGTTGGGTTTTTTTGGTAAGTTTATTTGGGTTGGGTTAACAGTGGGCTTAGTTCTCTTGAGTTTGGGGATGGATTTAGACCATGGCATTGTTATTTGTTTGGAGCTTTTCGAAACTAAAAAATTAAGGGTTTGGGCTATTTGTTTTTCCATGTTCCATATAGTTTTTTTTTTTATTTATGTTTTTGTTGGGTCCTAGAGTCTAAACTTTTAGGATGTTGGGTTTTATTTTAGTTTTGTCAAAGTCTTGTTTTGGGTCTATTTTTATTAAAAGTCATGGTACTTAGTTTGAGTTCATTGGGTCATGGTATTTAGTCAAGATTTTTTTTTACGCTTAAAAATGCATAGTAATAAATAAAAATAATAATAATACAAAAAATGTTTTGGTCTGTGCAATAATCAATGATTGTGATTGAGTAGTCGGTGCTCTCTTCATAGCTTTGAATTGTAAAGGATTTACTAAGTAGCTTAGTGCTAACTTGAATCCCGTACAAGACCGAATTTCTCTTTTAATAAATCGTCAGTCAAAAGTTTATTTTCAAAATTAAAATCAACCAAGCACATTTTTATCTTATTCCTTAATTTAAAATCAAAACATTTTTTTATTTTCTTTTAATTAAAACTCATCCACACACAAGCATTTTCTACAGAATGACGTGGTTTTGAGATTCTCATTCTACCAAATGATACGTTAACGCAACTTACAACTATCAAACCAAAATTAATTTTTCATTAAATTATGTTCTCTTTTAATTTAATTTATTTTATCTTATTTTTTATATAATTGTTAACTTCTGGGGAAAAATAAAAGTCATAATTAATTTGCATAATAAACTTTAGGGTAACCGTATTTATACGGACGTATTCGAGGTGCAGTGGGATTAAGTTTCCACCATTTCCTAATCGTAATCAGACTCCCGAACCTTAAAACTCTTAAAAGACCAGCTTGCAAACTAAAATATTTTCCAATTTTAACCATAATTAAAACTGGTGACGACTCCCATTTATTTTAAACTATTTGTCTTTCTTGTCGCGGTGCCCTTCGGGTACGTTGTGACATTCATATATACAACAAGGACATACCCATGATATACTCATGGATATCTAAGGGTGATAATCTCTTATTATAAAAGCTCTTTACTAACAGCATTATATTTTTTCGCCTAATTTTTCATAAAACTATAATGTTGCTATACCTCTAACATATTATTATATTTTGTACCTATCAACAATTACCCATGCAGCATCATAGCCTGAAGGAGTTCTTGGTAATCCTACAACAAAATCCATTGATATGCTATCTCATTTCCATTCAGGAATGTCTAGAGGCTGTAACAACCCTGCAGGTTTTTGGTGTTCTATTTTAACCTTTTGACAAATAAGACACTTAGCTACAAAATTAGCTATGTCTCTTTTTATGCCATTCCACCAAAACCATTTCTTGAGGTCTTGGTACATCTTTGTTGTTCCTGGATGCATGGTGAATGTACTACAATGTGCCTCTGCTAAAATTTGATTTCTCAATTCATCATTATTAGGCACACATAACCTTCCCTTATACATTACAGCTCCCCTTTCATCAAGTTGGAAATGCTCAAGTTTTTCTACTTGAATCTTGCTTTTGAGGGACTTTAGAAATTCATCACTGTCTTGGGCATTCCTAACTTGATCATTCAAATGAGATTCTATTCTAAGTTCATTAGCATATAAGCAATGGGGTTGTAGAGACACTGAAAATTTCAAATTCCTAAATTCCTCCAGTAACTTATGCTCTTCCATCATCATCAAAGACATATGCAAGGACTTTCTGCTCAAGGCATCAGCTACAACATTAGCTTTGCCAGCATGATATTTTAATTCAAAATCATAGTCCTTAAAAAATTCAACCCATCTTCTTTGTCTCATGTTCAATTCCTTCTGATCAAAAAGATATTTCAAACTCTTATGGTCACTATAAACCTCAAACTTTACCCCATATAAATAATGTCTCCAAATTTTCAAGGCAAATACTACAGCAGCTAACTCTAGGTCATGGGTTGGGTAGTTCTCTTCATGAGACCTAAGTTGCTTAGAAGCATAAGCCACAACTCTACCTTCTTGCATCAAAACACAACCTAGTCCTTTCTTGGATGCATCACAATATACTACAAAGTTTTTCCTAGGGTCTAGAATTATTAACATTGGGGTAGAGGTAAGCCTATCTTTCAATTCTTGAAAGCTGGTTTCACAAGTCGAGTTCCATTCAAAGGCTTGGATTTTCCTAGTTAACCTAGTCAATGGTAAAACTAGTTGGGAAAATCCTTTAATGAACCTCCTGTAATAACCAGCTAATCCAAGAAAACTCCTAATCTCAGTGACTGTTTTTGGTCTTTCCCAATGAACTACGGCTTCAACCTTGCTTGGATCTACAGCCACCCCTCCTTGAGTGATCACATGACCTAAAAACTTTACCTCCTGCATCCAAAACTCACATTTTTCTAGCTTAGCATACAACTGCTTGTCCTTCAAAGTTTGCAACACTATTCTAAGATGTTATTCATGCTCCTCCTTAGTCTTTGAATAGATAAGAATATCATCTATAAAGACTACCACAAATTTGTCAAGGTAAGACCTAAAAATCCTATTCATGTAATCCATAAATACTACAGGAGCATTGGTAAGTCCAAAAGGCATCACAAGATATTCATAGTGACCATACCTAGTCCTAAAGGTTGTCTTAGATATATCTTCTTGCTTTACTCTTATTTGATGATATCCTGATCTCAAATCGATTTTTGAAAAAATTGATGCTCCTAAAAGTTGATCTAATAGGTCATCTATTCTAGAGAGTGGGTACTTATTTTTAATTGTAACCTTATTCAACTGCCTATAATCTATACACAACCTCATGCTCCCATCCTTTTTCTTGACCAGCAAAACTGGTGCACCCCATGATGATACACTAGGCCTGATGAATCCTTTGGATAACAAATCCTCAATTTGTTTCTTAAGTTCATTAAGCTCTAGAAGTGGCATTCTATAAGGTGCAAAGGATAGAGGTCCTGTTCCAGGTATTAAATCAATGGAGAACTCAACTTCTCTTTCTGGTGGCAGGTTTACTATATCCTTGGGAAACACTTCTGGGAAGTCTCTCACTAAAGGTATGTTGTTTATATGTTTTTCAACCTCAGTATTTAAAGAATAAAGGGGGATCCCTTGAACTTCATCCAAGAGACACTTCTCTACTTGAGTGGCATTTAGGGAAAAGGTATCAAAGGAATTTTGTTTTTTGACTGGGTCATTGTAAAAGTAAGTAAGCTTTTTGGGACAATATAGAAGAATATTATTAGAAGACATCCAGTCCATTCCAATTATGATATCAACACCAGACAAAGGTAAACAAACAAGATCAATAATAAAAGGTATTCCTTTAATTAAAATGGGACAGTGTAAATAGGCATAAGAGGTGGAAACTTTTTCTCCTGTGGGAGTGGAAACTAACAGATTAAAAGGCAAATAAGATAGAGACAATTTTAACTTCTTGACGCAGTCAATAGATATGAAGGAATGTGTAGCTCCTGAGTCAAACAATGCAATTAAGGGATAATTTTTTATGAAACATGTACCTTTGATCATCTTAGAAGAATGATCTGCCTCTTCACCATTAAGAGTAAATACTCTCCCTTTATTTTGTGGTCTTGGTGTAAGGCTATTCAATGGTTTCCCATTGGTGCAGTCCTTGATATAGTGTCCTGGCTTTCCGCATCGGTAACAAACATTTTGTCCAAAAAGGCAAGGTTTGGACCCATGAGATTTTCCACACTTACTACATGTAGATAAAGGTTCCCTAGTCAGAAATTGTTTTCCCTTCCCTGGGTTCACTCCACTCTTAAAATTATTTTTCTTTTGAGCTTCCATCATCCTTTTTCTTTTGAGAAAATTTTGCCTTTCTTTTTCTGACTCTAGGTCTAGGTAGCTTTTTTCGGCTATCCTACATTTATTGACTAGAGTGGCATAGTCTTTAATCTCTAGGGTGGACACCTTGTCTCTAATCTCAGGCCTTAGACTTAATTCAAATTTTGTTGCCTTCCATTGCCCATCCGGATTACCTTTCAGGTAAGAGGAAAATTTGGAAAGTTCATCGAATCTAGCCACATACTGACCTATGGTCAAATTCCCCTACTTGAGTTGTATAAACTCAGCTTCTTTCTCATCCTTAACATTATCAGGGAAATACTTATCAAAGAAAGTGGTCAGAAATATCTCCCAAGAAATTTCAGTTTTGCTAGACTCTAACAGACTTTTGGCACCCTTCCACCAATGCTCTGCTTCCCCTTCTAACATATAGGTAGCAAAGATTACTTTTTGCATATTTGTACATCCCAAAACACTAAAAATCTTTTCAAGTTGCATGACCCATTTTTCAGCAAGAATTAGGTCATATTCCCCATGGAATGAAGGTGGTGAGGCTTTCCTAAACTCTGATAGCCCATGGTAGTTGTGATTAGTTACTAGTGTTCCCCCAATAAGGTTTCCACTATTTTCCCCATTATGATGATTATTCCTATGTTGAGTCTCTTGCATTTGTTGAAAAAGCATCCTATTTGATTCTGTCTGGGCTTTGACAGCTTCAGCTAGACTCATCATGGCTCCCATCATCCCTGATGGAGTGACATTTGGTGCACTCTGATCTTCTGGGATTTCTTGATCTCCTGATGCCATATAGTCCTACAAGTGCATAAACAACCCAATATTGAGTTGATCAGACTCAATATTGTCTATTTAGTGCATTGAGAATACTATAAGGCATGCAGAGAGAAACTAGGGCAATGATATGCAAATAAAAGAGACTCAATCTACATATAACTTCTATAATAGCTTAAAACTGGCTCGATACCATAAATGTAACACTGCTCGTTAAATGCAAATTAATTATATAATTTTATACATGAAGCACAACGGTTTACATTAAGTAAAAAGATTACAAACTTAAGGTTCTAGCATGACAACTTAATGTCATTAGGTACAAACTGAATATTTCTACAAAATTGTAACATAAAATCAAACATTAATTAAACATAAATCCATAAACTTATAGCAGCTGCCTTCCATTCGATGCTACTTGGTTAATCTGAAACCACCAGAAATAAAATAAAGGAAAATGAGAATTTAAGAAAATTCTCAGTAGAAATGAATGGTTTTAAAATAGTTGAACTATGGTTGGTTTCAACAGGTAATGCACTTGGGGAAAATACACATGGTTACAATAACATTGTATGAACATAAGCATTTTTCATATAAAATATGCCGTGTATAACATGTCATACAAATTTTATTAAATCCGTAATTTCTTTACTTTAATTTCTCTTTCATTTGTTTGTTTGTCTCACACATAGTTGAAGGCCTTAACTTAGGGAATTCCCATTCTTTATTCTTTACATCGTGACGACAAAGCAAATCTCTTACGCCATTCTAACCAAGGCAGGTAACATAAAAGGATCTCATGTACATCCCTCTGCCTTATCTTGTGGTTAGCGGCAAGTTTTAATTAATTATATTAATTTAATATTTATTGTACATAATTTCATAATAAGGAAATCATACAATTAATCTATAATAGGAGCTCATGAATTAATTTAAATAGTGAAACATCAATGCATAACATTTATAAATTTATGTATAAATAAATTGAACTAAATAAATCAATACCTTAATAAAATTTATTAACCCATAGAGTTGTCAATTTAGTTATTAATATAAACATTGACAACTCAAATTAATATATTATTATATAAATAATATAATAAATAGCAATATAAATAAAAAGGAACAATTCGCATAAAAATAAAGAAACATTAAAATAAATAAGGAAATCGGAACGGTGGTAGTCCGCACTGGACCGATAGGGAGAGAAGAGAATATTTATAATTTAGTGATAAAAAGAAACCGGAGCGCGGTGAACCGACGGGACCGGTAAGGAGAGAAGGGAGCATTTATAATTAAATATTAAAAGAAACCGGAGCGCGGTGAACCGACGGAACCGGTAAGGAGAGAAGGGAACATTTATAATTAAATAGTAAAAGAAACCGGAGCGCGGTGAACCGACGGGACCGGTAAGGAGAGAAGGGAATTTTATTAATATTATTTTAACCAATATTCAATTCCATAATTATAAAAGAATAACAATAATAAACAACAATGAGTATCTGTAATGCAAAATGACAGTATATAAAATAAGTAATAGTAATAATAATTGTAACCATGGTTTTATTTTGCATAAATAAATTCATTGCTACCTTTAAATTGGCTGGCAGATGAAAATTATGTGGACTAGTTGAACTTTATATACTAACCTTACTTTTTCTCTTTCTCTCTCTTTTTTTTTTTCTCTCTTTCTCTTCTCTCTCCTCTCTCCTCGTCACTCTCTGCCTCTCTTACGCTCTCTCTCACTTTTTCTTTTCTTTTCTTTCCTTTGTGCTCACATACACATACTGCGCACACACAACACATATTTATATTCAACGCACGCCAACAGAAATTTCGTTTCTGTGGTGCGTTTAATGGAGTAAGTGGCGGTGTCTGTGTCTTGCCATACCATTTTATATATATATATATATATTGTATACATTATTTTTCTTGTACAAAAATTATACACCTTAATTATTAATACTTAACATATTATTACCTATTACTCTTAATAAATTTTATTCTTAACTTAGTATAATATATTTTGAGTTCATTACTAACAATTTATGATCTCACCTTAAACAGTTAATATCTATATTTTAAAATTTTGATCTAATATTTAAAATAGATGTTGATGTAAAATTATTAAGTAAGACTAATAAAATATTTGAATTTGATACATGGTACACAAACTATTTTATTTTATCATTATTATTATTTTTATCATTATTATTATTAAAAAAAGGATGTTACATCTCACTCCAAATATTTTCGATTCTTTTTTCTAGCTATACTACCGTTTACTTATTGTCGCAACCGAGATCACGACGGGACGGCAAGAAATAAGTTTTTGAAAATTAGGAGTCGCCACCAAATTTATTTGAATTGGGAAAATATGGAAAAACCCATTTTATTTTAGAAAATAGTCTTCGTAAACCAGATATGGATTCGGGAGTCGGTTATGCATGGGGAAGGATAGGAACTTAATCCTACAGCACGCCTAGTACACCCGTATTTAAACGGTACCTTAGTGAATTGTGCAAATTAAATAATAACCCTTTTAAAAATTTCAAATAAGGAAGATAAAAATTATAATTTAAACACATAAATCAAGGAAAATTAATTTAGTAAAATATTTACAATTTAAACACATTAATTAAGAAAAATTAATTTTGACAAATATATTTACAATTTTAACACATAAATTAAAAAATGATTTACACAAAATATTTACAATTTAACAAATAAATTAAGAAAATTGATTTTGGCAAGTATATTCAAAATTTTAAAAAATACATTAAGAAAAATTAGTTTTGGAAAATATATTTACAATCTTAACAACTAATAAATAATTTACACAAAATATTTACAACTTGACGAATAAATTAAGAAAAAATAATTTTGGCTTGACAGGGGTTGCCTGCTCCTACGTATCCCCTGGTGCAATAGGGAACTCAAAGTCACGTAGTTCTATAGAAAATATTTGTGTGTGGGTTTATTTTAAGTTATAAAAAATAGATTTATAACAAGGCATACAAAATTTGTCATTTGCACAGAATCCAAGTTAGCACTAGGCTACTCAATGAACTCTTACAACTCAATAATAGTGAAGATAACATTTGCTATTCAATCACGATCATTGGTCATTGTACTAATTAAAAATTGGTCATTGTACTAATTAAAAATTTATTTATATTATTTTATTTATTCTTTGTTCATTCGCAACCAAAAAATATATTTATTTTATTTAATTTTAACACCAATTCCAACATGAATTGACAAAACTAATTAATAAACCAACACGTAATTAACCTATGCAAACTAGACAAGTAACATAATCGAATTAAAAATGCAAGGGCCCTAATTACTATTTTCATCTCTTTTTAACTTTTTCATCTTTTTATTTTTATTTTAACAAAATTTAGCATAAAAATTTCTAACACACCGGATAAATAACTAAACATTCCTAAACTAATTTATCTTATTCCTTCTTAAGTAATTAAAACAAATAAAAAAAAATTTATTATTTTTAAAGCAAGAGACTTAATCACAGATATTTAAATGGGCTCAAAACAAATTAAAACAAACAAACAACCTATCAAGACATAGAAAAAAAAATGATTCTAATTAACTAGAAAAACTACCTAAAACCTTAATTGAAAATGCGACAATCCAACACTCTTATAATTTATTTTTCAGTCTGAAGTTGTCCCAAAAATGACCCAATAAATAACTCCAGCCTAATACACTTTTAAGCAAACTGACTAATCTATACAACCCAAATATTTCAGCCCAAATGAACTTCCAAACAAACCAGCTAGCCCAAATACAATTCACTTAAATAAAAAGTCAAGAGAAAAAAAAAGTATACAAAAACAAAAAAACTGGCAGAAAAGTCTGGAATGTGGAGACAATGAGTTGGGGTTTGGGAACTTTATTCTCCACAAAGGAGAAACACACACATGGAAAAAGAGATTATTAGAGAGAGAGAGAGAGTGAAAAGAAATAACGTACAGAGAGTGAGAGAGGGAGTTGACGATGGAGACACAATCGAAGAGGAGCTCAGGCTGCTTGGATTGTGAAGTTGCTGATAGGGGGCGGAGCTGGCAAGTCGTGGCGGTGGACAGGGGCTGAGATGGGTGGCACGAACAGGGGAGGACTGCGGTTTCGACGGGATGGTGCGTGGTTGGCCGGAGCTAAGCTCGCGCGATAATGGCGGAGGGTGGTCAGGGTGGTGCGATCTGAGCTGTTTCGCGGAGCAGCAAAAATGGAGAACAGGGAGGCGTGGCTGCTGGCTTGTGCTGGGCGGATCCGAGCGCAGCAGCCTGAAGCTTCACGGCGAGTTGAAGGCAGAGGCAGTGACTATGTGTTGTCTTCCTTCTTTTGTTTTATTTTTTTTTGAGTTTGTTATTATTATATTTGGTTTGATCTTTATTTTGATATATCATTTGGTTTTGCTTTGCTTGGGACTTGATTTTGGTTGTATTGAAGATGTGGTGGTCAGTGGCTTTTGTTGTGTCTTGATTTTTGTTTAAGTTGTAGTGGTGATGCTGATTGAAGATGATGGTTATTTATGTGGTGAAAAATGAAGTGGTATTAGCAATGGTAGTGAGTAGTAATGATGATTAGAGGTTATTGATATTGGTTTGGTGAGAGGGTGAAAATAGTGATGAGTTTCAGGTGAAGGCTAGAAATGAGGCTGTGGTGATGGAGTGAAGGTAAGCAAAGTTAGTGATCACTCTGTGGTTTTCTTTTTCTGAGGTGAAGATGAGTGCTCAATCTCTCCATTTATGTCTCTTGATGGAATTTTCTCTCCCTTTTTTGTTTGTGATCTTGCTTATTTATCCCTAAAGAGTTAAGTACCTGAGGCATTAAATGCACTGACCAGCATAGATCCTTGATTGATTTTCTGAGATACATTTGTCAACTTGATCGTGATTGAAGTATTAAATGCACTGACAACGGCAACTAGAAAATTAAATGTGATGGTTCCTATTACTGTTAGAACGTTGAATTGCAGCTTTTGGATGTAATCGTCAATTAAATGCCCCGCAATGCATGGACGCGTGCACTCTTTTCTTTTTCATGCTTATTTAGCTTTTTTCTTTTGATTTGGTGACAGACACAGAGAAATTGAAGAACCCCTTTTTTGGTATTTTGGTTTAATGGGCTAACAAGTGGGTTTAAAATGGATTTTTTTTTATATCAAATGGGTCAAAAGTAATAAAACAAACTTGGATGGGCTGACGAGTTGAGGACCTAAAATAAAATGTGAAAATGGGTTAAAGAACTATATGAATTAAAATAATGAAATAAATAAATAAAAAATATTCGGACAAAATGTAGTGTTCACAACACCCATATTTTATTTTTTATTATTATTATATTTTTTGAAAGCTGCAATGACACAAAAGAAGAAAAAAAAGTTGGACTAGACTGACAAAATAAGCTTAATTTTATTGTTTAGAATGCAATTTGGCCGAATGCCGTTCAAACCAAAAATTCACAACTGCTAGAAATTTTTATTTTTATTTTTTTTAGTCTAAAAAGGGTGTTGACTAGAAGAAAACAAAAAAACTTTGACACAAATAAAAATGCAATTTTTGGATTTTTTTTGTCTAATTGACCGGACAAAATTGGGTGTTCACACTTGTGTATTCATATTATCACATTTTCTCGCTTACTTTTTGACAAAATGTTAATTTTATTATCCCTCTTATATATTATTATATTTTATACTTATTTTCTTTGTTTTTCTATCATTGGACAATGACATTCTAATATTTTATTTTCATATTTCTTTACATTTTCTTGCTCCAAATCGTTTTGGTTCTTTTTCTATCTATATTGCCGTGCTCTTTATGTATAACAAGGACATATCCATTAATTGGGCATGTATATCTAAGGATGATAATCTCTTATTATAAAAGCCGTGTACTCGGAACATTACATTTTCCCTCTTATTTTTAATAAAACTATAATTTTACTATACCTCTTATATATTATTATATTTTTTTTCTTACTTTCTTTTTTCTATTGATTAGACGTTGATATTTTATTGTTTTGTTTTCATATTTCTTTATGTTTTTCTTGCTTCAAATCTTTTTGGTTCTTTTTTCTATTTGCACTATTGTATTTTTTATGTACAACAAGGACATACCCATTAATCGTGCTTGTATATCTAAGGATGATAATCTCTTATTACAAAAGATGTGTACTTCCAACAGTACATTTTCGCTTACTTTTTGACAATACTGTAATTTTACTATCCTCTTATTTATTATTGTACTGTGTACTAACTTTATTTGTTTTTCTTTTGATTGGACAATAGCATTTTACTATTTTATTTTCACATTTCGTTATGTTTTTTCTTGTGACAAATCTACTTGGTTCTATTTTCTACTTGTACTATCATGTTCTTTGGGTACAACAAGGACATATGCATCAATTGCACCTAGGTACCTAAGGATGATAATCTTTTATTATAAAAGCTATATATTCACATAATCTCATTTTCCCACTTATTTTTTTTGATAAAACTGCAATTTTACTATCCCTCTTATATATTATTATATTTTGTACTTTTTTTCTTTATTTTTCTATTGATTGGACAATGATATTTTAGTATTTTATTTGCATATTTCTTTATGTTTTTATTATTACAAATCCTTTTGGTTATTTTTTTTCCACCCACACTACTATATTCTTCATGTATATTAAGGACATACTCATTAATTGTACCTGGGCATCTAAAGATGATAATATCTTATTATAAAAACCGTGTACTTACAGTATCATATTTTGCTGCTTACTTCATGTATATGGTGTTTATTAGATTTTTTTTTTGTGTGTGGAAGAACTAGTTTGGGCCAAGATATTTTTCAATCCAAGAAAGAGAAAAAAGATTAATTACAAGAAGAACTCATAGAGTTCTTGTGGAGCAGCTTGATTTTGTATGCATTTTCTCTATATATTGAATTGTTGATGTATAACAAGCTTGTACAAGGAAAAAGTTTTTAGCGTTTTCAAGGATATTTGTGTGCAACGAAGCTTAGTTTATGTTTAATGTGTTGTGGAGAGGATTGTTGTATTGGTTGTTGTTTGTGTCTAGCCATCTAGTGGATAGTTTGCCCAACTAGGGACTTTGCATCTTAGACTATTCTTATCTCCCTTTGTGTAGTTGGTTGTAGGTTTTTATTTTGTTTAATGGATATCACTTTCGATCAGAAGAAAATAGTTAATTAACGTATGTGAGTTTTATGCCTCGAATGAATTACACACCACTTTTAGCAGTAAATATCTTAGGCTTAACTGAAAAGAATAGTTAATTAGTGCATTGTGGTTGATGTTGCAGCTCAATAGTTAGGGTTTAACTCTCTACAACAAGGAGATTAGTAAAATGAGAATGGGAAATGTTAATTATTCTTGAAATAGTTCTGTTTATTGTATGTTATTTCTACTAAATAATTTAAGAATGATTGACTATTCACTTTTACACTTTAGAAACTTTTTCACCAATTTTAACCCAAAAGAAATATACTTGTCGGCCATAACAAAAGCATGCATACTTGGTAACCATCCTATGCCACGTTTGGTGAAAACATAGAAATAGATTGTTATTAAAAGTTAATAATTTTAAGTCGGAATATAGGTTATAATTATGGGATTTTTCTAGTATATCTACTTCTTTTAAGGGTATTGTTACGTTGTAGGAATTAATGATTGGGATTAAGTCACATGTACAGTTTTATAAAAAATAAAAAAAAATTGAAAGTAGTGTTCATGATTCGATAGTAATTAAGAACTGACTGACAATGAGTATCAAGACTGTTAAAATTATTATGGATGCCAAAAGAATATGCTACAATCATAATTAACTTTTTATCATAACCTTAAATAAAAAATATTATATAACATAAACAAATTATTTCATATTCTTCAATAATTTGCAACAAAATACTTTTCATACAGTCCAAACAAAATAAATCATTTTAAAATAAATTTTTAGTTAAAATATTTGAACACAAATTAATTGTTACCGAATCAATTATATAAAAAGAATTGTACAAATAAACAATTATTAAAATAACTTCAATTTTACAACTTTTCCAAACACACACTTACTCAAAATAATTAAAAGTACTCAACTAGCACAATTTAGTTGAGTCTTGGTCTTTGACCATAAATCTTTATGTAAAAAGATTCGAACTCCATCAAACCCTGACCACAGTACTTCATTTCCCTGCATAGTTTTAGTAATCGGATCAAAAACATGTGAATCGTCCACTTATTCGATTTTCACGTGTGATGTCAACTCTGATCAAACTTAATTAGAACCGGTCGAGTTTGGAGTCGAATGCATTCATTGAACCGTCAATTTTGAGTTGTAAGTCTTCACAGCTCCAATATTGCAACCAATGAGGTCGAACTCGTCCCAAAGGAAGGGGAGAACTTCTCCACCACGAAGCTGTGATGGTAGTTGTGTTCTGATGTCTCCAGACTAATATATATTGTATATTTAGTGTATTTTTATTTATTTATTTTATGGTGTATGACTATCATTTTTTAATGTAATAAATTAAGGAAGAAAATAAGTGTGAAAGGCAAAATTTTAATTGGGTTGACAGAGGCCGTTGGAAATGGCAGCTGCCTTAAATAAAACCGCAGCTCAAGTCCAACCTTTGACGCTGCATGATTTCAACTTCCGTAACCTCCCCAGTTCCCACTGGCGCCACGTCTTTCTTCCCAAACAAATCGGACATTCTCCTCCGCTGCCAGTGCCCTAAAACGACGTCGCAGTCCGACTACAGCCACGCTTGCGTTGGCGTTTGCCCATTTTCTGTAATGGGAGTCCTACGTGGCACCTCGCTTCACAACACTTTCCACGCTCTTTCCGCTCGCGTCCTTTTGTTCACGCTACGCCAACTCATTCAAAAAGAATCCAAATTGCAAAACGCCAATGCTGTGATACACTGATAGCTCACAAATTAATTACTATCAATTTATTTAAATAGTTTAATTGAGAATAACTATCTAGAGTGGTTGTGATTTATTCTTCTTCATTGATTAGAGCGGTCGTCATTTATTTTTTATTAATTGTATTCAAGTCAATCCAACTATTTTTTTTTATTAATAGTAATACTCAATTAATTTAAGTGATTTTATATCTACTTTTTGAATAAGAGTCTAAATTTAAATTTTGCAAATAATATTTTTTTTAATTTTAATGCAATTATTGTGTAATCGTATTATGCATTGTATTATTATATATTAAATATAATTAAATTTATACCAACTATTTATGAGATCATGTAAATAGAAAAATTTAATTGAAAGATAATATAAAATATCAATGTAATAAAATTAAACACATTAACTAATTAGAGTAAATGTCTATTTTAATATTGGTATTTTAATTGACATCAATTTAATCTCAAAAATTTTTAACATTTATTTTTTCCACAAGCATTTTTCTATTAGAGACAATCATGTGTTTTGAGTTTTTAATATTCTATAGGAGTATAAATCTCTTGACACTAATTATGTTATACCTATGATTTAAATATGAGGCCACTTATTACTTCTAACTATTAATTTTTAATATTAATTTTGTCCTAATATTTTTAATTTTAACATTAATTTTATTCCTCTATTAAAATCACGAGTAATTTTTGTTACAATTCATCAGTAATTTCAAGTTGATAAGGTAAAATTTATCTATTTTAAATCAATAAAATGACAATAGCAACACAACATGCAATAACTTGCTAATTTGGATAAATTGTAACAAAAACTACTACTAATTCTAATAAAAGGATTAGTTTGACGTCAAATTTTAAGTGTTAGAAATAAAATCATGCAAACTTTTTTGGCAAACTAAATAGATTTCAACTTCAAAATATCAAAAGATTATAAAGTATATTTACTCAAAAGAATTAGCTCAGAAAAATAACTTACCTATGCCAAGTCAATTCAGTTTCTCGAACCAAACTAATCAAATAGAAAATATAATTTTCCTATACCCCAGATAACTTGCACCAATTAAGAAGTTGCAATACACGCACCGTGTGAGGGAGCGCGAAAAGGTAAAGCGAAATAAATAATGCAGCACGAACGCGGGATCAGGAGTGAGAAGAATGAAACCGAAGCGAAGAGGGGCAAAAGTGGGAACCAGCAAATTAGGGAAGCAAGGTTGAATTGAAATTGAAATTGAATCGAATAAAATCCCCGGTTTCCAGTTTCAGCGCTTTCTTGTAATATTTCACTAAAAAAGTACAAGAGAAAAAAAATAAAGGCGCATGAAATCTGAATAGCAAACGGAACAGTTAAGATAGTTCTTATTTCTCAACCACCACCGTCATCGTCACCAACGCCTTCGTTGTCTTCGAGATCGAGTATGAGCCAGCGCGACCGAGTCCCGTCGTCTCGGACGGTTCGACTCGGCCGAGTCCAGCCCCAAGCTCCGAGTCACCGCACCATATACTGCAACGATCGCGACGCCAATCTTGCCGTTCGATTCAAGGTTCTTCTTCTTAGTTCCTCCACTTTGGATGCACCTTGCTCTCGTGTTTTGCGATTCTGTTATTTTTCCTGTGTATGTTTGTTCTTAGTGTTAGGAACTTTGAGTGACTTCGTATTTTTTGGTATTATGTGCTTTTTTTTGGTTCTATTCTTTGCTTTTTTTTTTTTTGCTTCTGTGGGAATAATCGAGCAATACGAGAACTGTTTGGTAGAAATTTGTAACTTGTTGATCGAATAGGAACTTCGGGGATGGAAAATTTACTTTTTGTTTGACTTTGAAGCGATCTTGTTGATTTTTAGTTGGAGGGGTTTTTTAATAGCTGGAGCTGTGCTTGTTACTAGTTAGCTACTTAGCTGATTGATGCTAATTGTCGTTGAGATATAAATATATAGTAGAGAATAGAAAATCGAAGGTCATTTGGATTGAATGAGTAGTTGTCTATAAATTGAACAAGTTCGTTGATATCTCAAAGTTATGAAGCCTCATAACACGGATAGAACTTGGATAGATTATTGGGCATAATTCAAAAAATTATAGGACATAGACATGGTTTCAATTTAATAAATTTAGTATGAAAGTAAGATAGAAAAACAATGTTTTAAACATTATCATGAGATAATGCAAATTTAATAAAATGTTGTTGTTTGTCCCATTGTGGCGGTATTTCTATCTAAGGGTGCAGTTAGAAGTATGTAGGTTGTGGATTTATCTATTCAAGCTTCCGACATGGGTTTGGTAACTACTTTGAAGTGTCTGTGCTTTCTTCTCTCAACCATGTTTAAAGACCTTTTATGTGTAAATGTCTTCCATTACTAAATCAATTTTTTTTTTGTTTAATTTGGTTTTTGGTGCATCGGAATTGCTTGAGGAATGAATACAGACTAATTCACATTTGTTGAAGCAGAATAGAATAAGACAGAAATAGGGTTTACTTGATTTTGACTTTCTTTTTCCCCTTAAAAGTGGTGTTTACAGGTTTGGCAATTAGGTGATATAAGGTTGAGGTTGGTGCCATTATTTTGTCTTAAATTCTGTTAATGGAATAAAAATATAGAGAAATTTTATGAATTTGTTTCAAAAGGTGGTTACTGGCGAGAACTAGCACACAGATATGACTGGTTATAACAAGATATGTATTATGGACTGCATTTTCAATGGTTTAATTGGGAAATCTTAAACTAAGATTAATAAAGCGGCTAATTGGTGTGGGAGATGTTAAAATCTTGGGAAGCATTTGGTGAGTGAATTTTCATTTTCCAGCATAGTCGTCAATGGCGGATGACGGCTCATCGTGATGGAGTTCGCCATGGCTGCCATAATGAACAAACCTTTCCATGGCGGGCGGGAGGGCCAAAATCCGCTATGCCATGGCGCCGACATGGCTGCCATTTGACGACTATGTTTTCTGGAAGAAGGTAATGAGGTTTCTACCTGTTTGGATCTTTTGTGTTACTTAGGATCAAAGAGCTTCATAAGAAGGTTGCAATGTTTGACTCTCATAATGCCTTCTTATTAATGGCCAGAAATGTATTGCATTTAAAAGTTTGGCTATATATGTTTCCCCCGTTTTAAATGAGTGATCATGTACTTATGTTTACTGTTAATGAATTATATGAACCCAAATGTAATATTTTTTTTCTGTTTTCCTATTGTTATGCATACTCTTAAAACCAGTCCGTTCATATTCTGTTTGCAAAGTTATAGAAATTGTGATTCTGTGTCATGCCTGATATTATATTGTATATTTCACATACCTTGATTTAAGGGTTTTGATCAGTTAATATACATTATGTCAGGGGAACTCAATATCGACTACAAAGTACAACTTTTTCACTTTTTTGCCAAAAGGATTGTTTGAACAGGTAAGTTACTCTATCTAAACTTTTGATTATTGAGAGTGTGTGGAAGATTTCCATTTTTTCAGAAAATATGAGCTTTACCTACCATTATTCTTGATTCTGGCTTTAAAATATGTGAATTTAATGCAGCATGTGCTCAAAATGATTTATCTTTACTCCCCCCCTAAAATTACTTTATTGTTGAGGGAAGGTAAATCACGTTGTGACAATGTCGATCTGTTGCCTCCCGGTCAGTGTTTTTATTTAACTAAAGATAGTAATTCCTGTCTATGCTGCAGTTCAGGCGGGTTGCTAATCTCTACTTTCTTACAATCTCAATTTTGTCTACCACACCAATCAGGTATGTTAGCTTTAGTTAAATTCACAGTTAGGAGATCTTTTTACAATTATTACTACTTGCCAGCTTAGTCGTGAGAAAAGAGAGTCCCTGGAGAGGAATAGGAAGATTCTATGTTTACCTATTATCTGCTTGACATAGGTGGTAGCATTTCCACTTAGGTAGTTCTTATTAGAAAGATCCGGTATATTAAGGCATTTTATCTTTAAACTTTGGCTTTCTTGATATTAGTGCAGCCTACATCGTTGTTTTTAATCATTTGTACACTTCATGTTTGATTTGGACTTTCTTTAAGCTTTACTTTATGCATTTGGTTTTCAGTTTTCATTTTTGCATGTCCACTTCAGTTTTTTGGTTGACAGATTACTAATTCAGCCAGAATTATTATCATCGAAATGATCTATATGAAGTTTATTTGGTGTCATGTTGAATTTCTAGCAACATTTAGATTTTTTTAAAATTTATTTTGATTGTACTTTGCTCATTGAATTTATTGCTTTTTGTTCCTTATTAATACGATTCGTTACTTTGTTCTGTTCTTCTTGAACTTTGCATTGTGCATTTCTGCCATGACTTCATTGGTGAAGGTGACTATTGGTAAAATTACATGGTCTGCATGTTTCTGTTCATATATTTTCTGACAAATTTATAATTTTATGGGAGTCAGAACAAGTCTAATCAGAAGTTTCTTATTTTCTGATATTGTAGCCCTGTGTCTCCAATAACTAATGTGATTCCTCTATCTTTGGTGTTGCTCCTCTCGCTCATTAAGGAAGCTTTTGAGGACTGGGTGAGATCGCTGTTTACTCTGTACATTGCTTTCTTTTTTATATATGTTTTCAGGTAGTACTGAAAATGAAATTGCAACTAAGGATCTTATTAGGCGATGTTAGACAGATAAATGTTTGGAAATAAACATTTTGTTATGCAGTTCACTTGTAAATTTGTAAAAGATTGAGAGGGGTCGGGGGGGCAGGGGGTTTTCCATAACAGATATTTGGAGGGATTGGGCAACTTTGCTCATGATTTTTATTTTATTAGAAAAGAAATGTGGTTATGACCTTATTTAATTTTTTCTGTTGGCATCCTTAATTGGAAATCATCAACCTCGTTTTAGATTTGATTATGGGAGGAGGATTTATGTGCATTATCACTTAAGAATAGTGATAGCATAAATGTATGATAAAAACTCAGACTTCTTTGTGTGAGTTGCTTGAGTTGTCAATGATTTAGCAGTATTCTATATATACACAGTCAATGATGACTACAATAATCATCTACAATAAATAAGAATCTGTATTTCCTATGAGAGCTAGTTCCTATGTACATGTATGATCTAGATACATTAAAAGTAATTAATATTTCTATTTCCAACAATATGTATTGATTTATGTTCTCACCTTCCTTATGTTTTGTACTACAGAAGCGTTTTCAAAATGACATGGCCATAAACAATAATATGATAGACGTTTTGCAAGATCAAAAGTGGGTGTCTATCCCCTGGAAGAAGCTGCAAGTTGGTGACATTGTCAAGGTGAGTATGATATATTTCTGGGTTTAATTTTGACACATCTATATTTTAAACTGGTACATACATGGGTTTCTGCATGTTAATAATTGTATGCTTTTAAATCCTATGTTGATTATCATTTTTTTGTTATCATATGAAAAATAATCATATTGGCTTCCTAGTTCGTATATGTGATGAAGTTTTCGTTAACTTTTACCAGAAACCGTTTTTATCATCATTGACCCGTTGCTTGGTAACTGGTTGTTCCTGTTATTTGTTATTCATGACTGATCTTTTCTCTATTTTTTTTTTTATGATCAACCAAGATATTTTGACTCTCAGTAATTTACTACTGTGCCCTTGGTTTATTTATGCTTGACCATTTTTTTTTCCGTTTAATGTGTATTGAGTTTGCTCACCTATTCTGATAGTTATCTGACAGGATGTTAATTCTAGAAACATTAGTTACTTTTCGTTTCTTGTACATAACTTGTTGAAGGGGTATGCTTCTCTATAAAATTAGGTCATTGTTTTTTATTGACTATTGAGCTGATACCTTTATTCTAGAATGATTTGTATCGCCTACTTTTTTGAAGTTGAAGCTGGCTTCAGCATAGAACTATCCCTTTCGTCCTTCCCCTGGTTTCTCTCCTCGTCCCCTTTCCGTGCTTGCCCATGTGTGGTTGCAGTAGTGTCAGTTGGGTTCATAGAGCAATGTGGTTGTATGTCTTTGCAACATGTTTATTTGCATTTTGAAAGCAAATGATTCTGAATGAATATTTCCTTTTTAATATTCCTTTGTTAATATGAGATTTTAATTGTAGTTGTTAGTTTGATTTATGTTTACTTGTAATCTAGAGACCCTTGGGATTTGTTTTATGAAGCTGTTAACGATGGTTTCATTTTGGGTTTCTATTTACAATGCAGATACTTACTGTAATTGCAACCTTTTTTTTTGTTGGGTCGCAGGTTAACCAGGATGGATTCTTTCCTGCGGATCTGCTTTTTCTGGCTGGTACAAATGCAGATGGTGTCTGCTACATTGAGGTTTATTCATTTATTTCAATCTGAAAATAAATGGTGTTGACATTCTTTAGTTGTTGCTGCTGTTCATTAATCCTAGGTTTTTGGATGACAGACTGCTAATTTGGACGGGGAAACCAATTTGAAGATTAGGAAAGCATTGGAAAAGACATGGGATTACTTGACTCCGGAGAAGGCATCTGAATTTAAAGGTTTAGATTTTTATCAATTGACCTTCTTTTCTTGAGTGCTGTCAACCTTCTTTAAATAGGCTATGATCCTACATTGTGCAGTTGGTTTGATATTGAAATTCTAGATTTTTAGTATACTTGATGATGACAACCTCTAGGCCCAGTTAACTCAAAGGTTTTTCACAAAGAATCTGTGGTTTCTAAATATAACTATTGTTGTGTCAACATTGTTTGGCTTATGAATCTGAGCAGTGATGCATAGAGCTTTGATTAATTCTGCTTCCCAGTTTGATATTATGTATGACTAAAGAAATGTACAGCATCTTTTCAAGTGGCATCCTCTCTCTCTCTGTTTTTTTTTTGTGGGATCGAGTTGGTATAATGATTTATTAGTAACGTTAGAATATTAGCATATATACTTTAAGTATCAGCATATACAACGGTAATTATGATGATTGCTGATTGTTAGCTACCTTGATTGATTACTTTCACACTAAAGTTTAGAGATCAGTGTGCAGCCTGAAACACACAATTTCTCTTATCACTGTTACATCATGGTACCAGAGTATTCCCATCTTTAGTGACCCAATCTCGTCATTGCTGACAAGTTCCTGGAAATCTAGAACTTTTCTCAACGGTGTCTGCCCCCTGTGATTCTCTTCTTCCCGATGTTTGAGCACTGACTTCTGCTACTGAAACCCTAGTTTTGTCCTACCATTTATGTATTTACTTGTTCCTATTTTTTTTAGAAACTTCTAAATTGTAATTGTCTATAGAACTGCATATGGCTTTTAAAAAATGTTTACCTTCCTTTTAATTTCTTTAGGGAGATTATTCTTGAGTCTGTGTAAGGGACAGTTAATATCAGATTGATGAGTGTCAATTCTTATGATAATTGCAAAATTTAATCTGTGGCTTTTTTTTTTATTTGTTATATAATATTTATGATGTGGTATGTTAACTACTTGCAGGTGAAATTCAGTGTGAACAGCCGAACAATTCATTGTATACCTTCACAGGAAATCTTATAATTCAAAACCAAACACTGCCAGTCAGTCCAAGCCAACTTTTGTTGCGAGTATGTTATGCTTTTTCGACCCATGCTTATTTGGTGTGAGCTCTATAGTCAGTAATAAATTAGTCGTAATTGTTGCATTCTTGCAGTTGATGGGGTGTGTGAAATTCATTCTCTGTTGGATTTGTTTTAATCGTATGTTGCTCGTTATTATGGACAGATACTGATTTATGGTTAGTTCCTGATTCCTCATTAATTAAACTTAACTGGTGTTGACATAGTGAAATTTCTTGCCTTTTCAGGGATGCAGTCTTAGGAATACAGAGTATATTGTTGGGGTTGTCATTTTTACAGGACATGAAACAAAGGTTTTCTTCTATGAAATGATGTCTACTGAATACTGATGATCCTTTAATTCCTGTTTCAAATTTCTAGTCCATGGTCTTCCATGTGGCCAAAAGATAGTTATGAACATGTAATGTAGCAATGGATTGGGTTCTGAAATGTGTGACATAGAGCTATTTTTATTCACCTGTTTGATTTCATCATAATTATGATTAGCATTTCATGCTTTTAATTCTGGTATGGTACCTAACCTTTTGGATATCCTGCTGGGGGCAGGGGGTATGGGGAAAGAGGAAACAACTGTAAAATCACTTCCTTCATGGATGTTTTGATGAATGTGCCTTGATGTCCTTGTGTATGGGAACAGTGCCTTGAAATAGTAACCACCAGTTGCAGGTTTTATTTCCTCTTTAATACATGCCCATTTCTCGGTGTTGATTTCTGTCATGTTTGTCTGAGATTTCCTATCCAAAGTGTGGTTGGCTCTTGGATTGTGCTGCTTGAAATTACTAGGGCTGTATTTGCTTTTCAGGATTTTTTTTCTCTTGTTCCTTCATGTTTTCCTTTTGTGATTGTTCATGGATTCTGTTTTACATACATTTGGAATATATTGTAGGTAATGATGAATGCTATGAATGTTCCTTCCAAAAGAAGTACATTGGAAAGAAAGCTTGACAAGCTCATACTCACTCTATTTGCAACCCTCTTCGTGATGTGTTTTATTGGAGCAGTAGGCAGGTGTGTGAGTAAAGCTGTATCTTTTTAGCTCTGGACTACTTCTGATTGCTGCTAATGTTTTGAGAACTTTGTGATTGCTTGTCTTAGCAAACTGCTAGGAGGGGGATGGGGTTAGCTTTACTTACGCTCTGGAATGGATATATTGTTTTTGTTATTACTGTTATTCTTTGTGAATAATTTTCTTGGGTTTGTGTAAATTGCAGTGCTATATTTGTAAACAAGAAGTATTTCTACTTACATCTTGAATCATCAGAGGAGGGCTCAGCACAGTTTGACCCTAGAAACAGATTTTTGGTACTATATATTTCTCCATTAAGATAATTAGCTGTCTCTTCTATTTCTTTTCTTTTTGACTTAGTATCTGTTTCTTCTTCCCCCCATGTGTTCAGGTTTTCCTTCTGACTATGTTTACCCTCATCACGTTATACTCAACTATCATCCCAATTTCACTTTATGTGTCAATAGAGGTTTGTGTTTCAGTCATTTATATTTATATACCCTACAAATGCCATTCTCTTGACGTAGGGGAAATCTTATTTTTTGTTTTTGTATCAGATGATCAAATTTATTCAGTCCACTCAATTTATCAACAAGGACTTGAACATGTATCATTATGAAACCAATACCCCCGCATTGGCCAGAACTTCAAATCTGAATGAGGAACTTGGGCAGGTAAGTTTCCACCACGTTTCGTTTAACTAGACAAGGACAGTTATTATTGATGAGAAAGAGAGTGCGAGAGAGCACAAGATATACGATTAAAGAGCATATAGAAGGTAATGTCACATCTCTAAGAAAGTAAGAGCAAAAGTTGTAGGCTAGTGAACTGTCACATCTCTGATGAGAACAAGTCCGCACAACTAGCAAACTTGCTCAAAGATTCATCTTCCCAAAACAATGAAGAAACACTCCCTAAAGATGCGCATTGAAGGCCTACTTAACTAAAGCCATCTCAGGACCTGGATAGTGAGAATATTATTGCTTTTCTTGCTCTATTGCCTACATGCCCTATTATTCACAATTCACAGTGGTTTCCTTTGAAGTTCCTCTTCCACCTTGATCTCACTACTATAGTTATTTGGAGCAAATTCCACTTGAACATCTTTTCCTGAGGGACTAACCAACTTCAATCCTAACAAATTCACGTGTATCCCTTTTTCTAATTTTGTTGTCTTGTGTGTTAGAACTAAAACTAAATGAAACTCTTTATTGATGGTGATCTTGGTAATACACCAGAAATCCCAAGATGAATGATTACAAGTAAGAACCCTAAGGGAGAATATAGAGTCTCCAATCTCTTCTAGGTAACTAGAATGAATTCCACCCCTTTACAATTATTCTCCCTCCCCTTTTATACATCTACTACTCCTAATCTGATTTCCCTCCAAACCCAAGTTCCTCTAATTACTTCTAACTAATCTCCAGCTACCCCTAACTTCCCTGCTGGCTAAATACACTGGACCAAGCTGCCGGCCCCTTATTTCTCCTTCCTATACTTGATTCTATCTATTGTGTCCCTGACATTATGGAACAATAGATATGACTTCTTCCTCTGGGATCTTTTCACTCTTATCTGAATGTATCTTCCTTCTAGCATATAGAGGTCAGAGAATCCCTTCCTAAGATAAACATTTTGCAAGTAGATTTTTAATTACTAGTCTTGCCTTACCAAGAATTGTGTCCTGTCCTTATATTTACTGCCACATTTCTAACTTCGCTGTTGGGGATGCTTGATTCTTTCTCTTTTGCCTTCTCTCCTCTTCCTGTGGTCATTTCGCCAAATTTTACATTGTTTTAAATATGAAAAAAGATTAATATTAAATAATGTTGTATCAAATTTTTTGCATATATTTTTGTTAGATCCTATTGAGATTGAAATATCTGTAGTTTACAAGTGCTTGTGTATTTTTTTTTGGCATTTCTGAGTTGCATATGCAATTTTTCCTGCTGATTTGATTAGGTGGAATACATATTCTCTGACAAGACTGGGACTCTGACAAGAAACTTAATGGAGTTCTTCAAGTGTTCAATTGGAGGTGAGGTCTATGGAAAAGGTGTGACTGAAATTGAGAGGGGAATAGCGGAGCGTAGTGGCTTAAAACTTGAGGTAATTCACATGTTTATTAAATGAAAGTAGCCGAGGCCATGATTATAAAAGAATTATTCCTTCTCTACAGGAAAATGTCTCAGCCCATGCAGTGCGAGAGAGGGGTTTTAATTTTGATGATGCTAGGCTTATGAGAGGAGCTTGGAGGAACGAGCCTAATCCTGATAGCTGCAAGGTCAGTCATTTTGCTTGAGTTAAATTAGTGACAGAAGTCTATTTATGCTTTCAATCTTCCTTCGCTTTGCAATTTTGATAGTTGCTGAGTGACTAGGATCTTTATCTTTGTAATTCTCTTAACATATTTTGTTTGTTATGGTATATTAGTTGGATTATATCCTTGGTTGTCGCTTTCTACTCAACAACAGCAACAATAGTAACTAAGCTTTGTCACACTAGGTGGGAATGGGATTGATTATATAGATCAAACAATGCCAAAGTGTCACATCATATCATGAATGATCACATTTATTTAATCCTTTAACTAAATCTCTTAATAATTTTCCCTGTGGTTTTTCTGGTTCCTCCTTTACCTCTTCTCCACACATGCTTAAAAAATTTAAGATGAAATTTTACCAATTTTCCTACAATAGGTGTTACCTCAATCTCTCTAATTCATCCATTTCTAATTTTATCTTGCTTTGTGTGTTCAATCATCCAAAGCAATATCCTTATTTTTGCAACATTAATCTTATCTTCTTGTTGCTTTATATCATCGAACATTCAGTCTCACATAACATTGCTGGTCCTAAAGCTTTGCGGTAAAATTTTTTCTTAAGCTTGAGTGATACCTTTTTTTTTTTTTTTTTTTTTTAAATCACAGATAATACTCGTAGCTCTCCATTTCATCCACCCAACGTGAATCCTATAGTTTATATCTCCCTTTATTTCCTTGTCATTATGGATAATAGGTTCAAGATATTTAAATTGTGTGACTTGTGGTAAGGTATTTTCCCCAATTTTCACTTCTAAGCTAGTATTTGTACATCTATTGCTAAATTCACATTCCATCTGCTCTTACTTTTACTTATATGAAAACCATGTGCTTCCAAAGCTTGTCTTTACAACTCCAGCTTCCATCCTCCTACTAGGGTTATATCATTTGGAAAAAGCATGCACCATCGCACCAGATCCTGAATATATTCAATAAGCACATTGAAGACCAGGATAGAAAGATAGGGGCTTAGAGTTGACTCTTGATGCAATCTTATTGTTATAGGAAAAACTTTTGTCATCCAACCTTCTGTACTCACACTAGTTGTGACTCTATCATACACATCTTTGATTGCCTCTCATTGCTCAAGTTTAAAACAAAGAAAAATCTTTGTTCATTCATATATGTAGTTCAGAAAATAACAAGATTTCTCAACTGTCACCAAGTGTCATGAGTTTTACACAAGATTGTATGATTGGGTAAATACTTAGAAATCTTTAATTTATTAGCATTGTGTATGTTTGTTGTGTGTCTGTGCTCTAGGCATTTAATATCTGCCTAATGTATTATTGATGCCTGCATTTTTTAGGATCTCTTTTTTATTGGTATGCAAGTTCGGTATCAATATTTCCATGAAGCACTGTCTATTTTCTCTGTGACTTGTCTGCATGGAAATTACTTATTTTGTGGTTTTCACTGAGTAAAAGATCTGGCACTTGTTCTTCATGTTAAAATCTCACTTGCCAATATTGTAGGATGTTAGTTGTGCTGCAATGTTATGGGTGTCAGTAATATTTTGTTTTCTGATTTTGTTTAATTAATAAATGGAGGAATTTCAAAGGCCTGCTTGTTTAGTAATGATCAGGTCTTCTGTTTATTAGCTACTAATATTTGGGGTACAGTTTGCACAACCTAGATAGAGGGCCATCAAAATTTTTAGTTTCTTAAAAGAGAATTTGATCGTTGCTTTTTACCCTTGTTTCTCTTTTGCTGAAGTTTGCTGTTTTAGTTAAGCACTTAAGCTGCTTTCTTTCTGTATGCTTATACCAGGAATACAGTAGTAATTCTAATCTTGTACTATGCTTAGTTTGTTATATAATGAAATTAATATTCTTTTTTCTTTTATGACTGTGTAGGAATTCTTCAGGTGCCTTGCTATCTGCCATACTGTGCTTCCTGAGGGTGACGAGTCCCCCGAGAGGATCAGATATCAAGCTGCTTCACCTGATGAGGCTGCTCTCGTTATTGCTGCGAAGAATTTCGGTTTCTTCTTTTACAGGTTCAAACTTCTTCACTATGTTCTAATTTTCTGCTTAACTGTTGTGTTATATTTCCTTACCTTTGTATGCTTGACACAACTCATCAAGTTTTGATGGGTAACCTGATTCTGTACTATTACATAATAGTGATTTTTCTGCTGTTTTCCACCTTTCAACAGAATGGGGAGACACTCTGTCCCAATTTTCTGTCACAAACCCCTGTCCAGTCAATATTTGGTTTTCATGTGTACTCAGTTATCCTGGCACATGGGTATCTAATTTGATTCAATCCAGATACACCATGCGGTATAACTGAAATTCTTGTAGTTCATATCATACATTGAATGCAATGAGATATAATACTCGGCTAAGTGGTTGATTTTTTTTTTTTTTCGAATGAGAACCGAAACTATTTACACTGTTGTGAATTGAGCCAGTAGAAGAGACTCAATTAAGGCTGCTCATGAGCCTTTGGACTCATTCTGGCTGGCAATCTTTTGGTTCCTTCATATTGGGTGAAAGTTGAGATCAGTTTTTCAGGATACATTATGAGATTTTATCATATTTGTTTTTGTCTTGGTTATGAAGAATATATTATCTTCCTCCTCCTCTATAGATTTTCATTTTTATAACAATTTTTTATATCATTCAAAAGAGAGTGAGGGTTAAATCTGTCTTATCCTCTGAAGGATGAGTTTGATTTGAGCCTTTATTTGAAAAGCTCAGTGGCAATTGACTCCTTTATAATCTAAATATGGCTTTTTATTCCTGGAAGTGCCGCTAGTTTGTTCATAGAGCTGTAGTTTTTGGGGCAGTTGTAGCTCGAGTTGATCCTAATCAGCATTGTTCTTTCTCAGGCGCACACCTACAACAATATACGTTCGTGAATCTCATGTTGAGAAGATGGGTAAAATTCAAGATGTTTCATATGAGATTTTGAATGTGCTTGAGTTTAACAGGTAACCATTTGTCACTCTTAATGGTAAATAGTTTTAGGGGTTTTGGACAAATGTAGTGATCTTTTTTCCATTAATAGTACGAGGAAGCGCCAGTCTGTTGTATGTCGTTATCCAGATGGAAGGCTTGTATTGTACTGTAAGGTAATAATTTCTTGAGGCTTCACAGTTTACACAAGATATTGCATGAGTTTGGCTAAGAAGATAACATCTCTCAAGGAACTTGCTTTTCACAGGGTGCTGATACTGTAATCTATGAGAGATTAGCTGATGGTAATAATGATATAAAAAAGGTTACTCGGGAGCATTTAGAACAGTTTGGATCAGCTGGACTACGAACATTATGCCTAGCCTACAAAGAATTACTTCCTGATGTTTATGAAAGCTGGAACGAGAAGTTCATCCAAGCCAAATCTTCTCTACGTGATCGTGAAAAGAAGTTAGATGAGGTAATGTTTATCTTACTTGTGTAGCTATTCTGTTTCTCCAATTTAGCACATTATGTGGTTAGTTTGTTTTCATAAGCCAAGCTTTTTGCCAAGTATCACTGTTAGGACTGTTGGTGTGTCAGTAAATAATGCTAGCAGCTGGTTAAATTTTCTAATATAACCTTGCACTGAATTTGTTATACTTTCTTGATACTGAATTTGTGTTGACCATGAAAAATTGAAGTCTGGCACCAACTATTCTGCTCTTATAACATAACCTGCCTTTTTGATGAATGACTGTTTTGGCATTGCATTTTATAGATTGTTTCAACTGGACATGGAGGGTCAATAAGTTTTGAACCTAGCGACTTTTGTGTGGTGAACAAGGGATGTGATTACAAATAGTGGGATTCCTCACAGCACCTGCTGGTGTGGGCATTTTTAGGTTTTATATGACAGATGGTGGAAATTTTCCACTCAAATAAACCACAACTAAGAGGTCAAGCAGTTCTGAATGGTTTGGACTTTGGAGTCTAAAGATTTAAAAGAAACAGCTTTGCTAATTCTTTATATTTATCTTTGCAACCAAACCTCACCAGAATCTAAAGGTTATAAAGACACAACTGAGCTATTTTGGCATATTGAACAGCATGAATGTTCAAACTAAAGTTCATCAGCATCGCTCCTAAACGTTGGTCCAGTACATACATTAGACGTTTTCTATCAAATGCATAGTCTCATTTTGGTCTATTAATTGAATGAAAATACCCAAGTGCTATGCCATATCAGGAACTTCTTCAGCTCTTTCTTCATTTTTTAATTAATCTTGCAATTTCTACTTGGTTCCCCTAAAAAATTATAAAATGATGATTCAACTCTGACAATTGGAAACATGAAGAATTACAGCAGTAAAACTAGGAAGCTGTAAGTAAAAATGCAGCTTACTGTGCCTTGACTAATTGCACCAGTTTCCTAACTGATAGTAACTCATTGATCCATTTGTTCACTATGCTTCAGCCAGAGGGTAGAAGTGTGATATAAAGATCAGAAATAAGCAACTATGTTATTCTTTTTCAGTTTTAGCTGCATGCTTATCTTTGCAACTATATTTTGTTTGAACTGTGTTCTTTCTGGAGCTGCATATATTGATCAACAAGACATGATCTTGTGGTACCTGTCACTAATCTAGTCAACATCTATGCAATAAATTTCAGATTATTGGTGCTCAAATTTTCAGATTCATGTACAGTTTAGTAAATGTTAGCTATTATATTCTTACTGATACCTGTGGTAATAATACAGGTGGCAGAACTTATAGAAAATGATCTCATTTTGATTGGTAGCACTGCCATAGAAGACAAGCTTCAAGAGGGAGTACCAGCCTGCATTGAGACTCTTCAAAGAGCTGGCATTAAAATATGGGTGCTTACAGGGGACAAGATTGAAACAGCAATTAATATTGCATATGGTGAGTCTGCTTTGAACGAGAACTAGTTTTCCTGCATCTTCATATTTTTGGGCCTAATAAGGTATAATAATATCTCACTTTGTATTTTGTTTCCATACTTTGGCTATAGCATGCAATTTAATAAACAATGAGATGAAGCAATTTGTTATCAGCTCTGAAACTAAGGCAATTAGAGAAGTCGAAGACAGGGTAAGCTTCATTTTTTAGCTTCCATGTTTTTCTGATGCAATAATATTTATGAATTTGACATTCTGACTGCTATCTATTGTTTGTAATTTATTCAGGGGGACCAAATCGAAACTGCACGATTTACTAGAGAAGAAGTTAAAAAAGAGCTGAAGAAGTGCCTTGAGGAAGCACAGAGCTACTTTAGCTCTCTATTTGGTCCTAAGTTAGCACTTATAATTGATGGAAAATGTTTAATGTATGCATTGGATCCAAGTTTGAGAGTCATGCTACTGAATTTGAGTTTGAACTGTCATGCTGTTGTTTGCTGCCGAGTATCTCCTTTACAGAAAGCACAGGTAAAACTCATGCACCAAGGCCGAAAAATTGTTATTTTTGCTAACCTTATCCTGTTTTGTTGATATCTAGAGAGTTCATGTTAAGCAGGAAAGTCAATTTTGAATAATATCTTTTGGGCCTAGTTGGTACAGAGTGCTTCGAGTAACTTGCCTAATTAGAATTTGGCATTGTTTGGATTACATTATTACAATTGCTTGTGCTACAGGTCACAAGTTTGGTCAAGAAAGGTGCACGGAAAATAACACTTAGTATTGGTGATGGAGCCAACGATGTTAGCATGATTCAAGCTGCCCATGTTGGTGTAGGCATTAGTGGGCTGGAGGGGATGCAAGCAGTGATGGCCAGTGATTTTGCTATTGCACAGTTTCGTTATCTTGCCGATTTGCTTCTTGTTCATGGACGGTGGTCATATCTACGAATATGCAAGGTGTCATGTCTTTCTGAATTCTACAATTGTTTGTGTTACCGTATCTTGTGTTTTTAACACCCTTGAAATTCGTTTATTTCAGGTGGTGACATACTTCTTTTATAAGAATCTCACATTCACTCTTACCCAGTTTTGGTTTACCTTTCAAGCTGGGTTTTCTGGCCAGCGATTCTATGATGATTGGTTTCAGTCATTGTATAACGTTATCTTCACAGCACTGCCTGTGATCATTGTTGGACTCTTTGACAAGGTGCCAAATTCTCTCCTATCATCTGGGCTTGCAATTATTTTTGGATGTTTGCAGAAACAGTCACATACCATTTGCTTGTACCCTTTGACTTGAGTGCTTCTTTATTTACTTACAGTAGATCTAATTACTTGCTTTTATTATTTACTTGTGTCTTTGCAGGATGTTAATGCTTCTCTATCTAAGAAGTATCCTGAACTGTACAGAGAGGGGATAAGAAATGTGTTTTTCAAATGGAGAGTTGTGGCTATATGGGCCTTTTTTTCTGTCTATCAGTCTCTAATATTCTTTTATTTCGTGAGTTCGTCAAGTTTAAGTGGTAAAAATTCAGCAGGCAAGATATTTGGTCTCTGGGATGTCAGTACAATGGCTTTCACCTGTGTTGTAGTTACTGTCAACTTGCGACTTCTCATGATTTGTAATTCAATCACAAGATGGCACTATATTAGTGTTGGTGGAAGTATATTAGCATGGTTTATTTTTATTTTTTTATATTCAGGGATCAGGACTACCTATGATCGTCAGGTGAATTTTTGCTCTGTATTGAAAAACTCTGGTTCTTCTGCTATTACCTGTTATAAAGATAGTTAACTTGAGTTCTGTTTCGTTCACTGCAGGAGAATATGTACTTCGTCATATATGTCTTGATGAGTACATTATATTTCTACCTAACACTACTCCTTGTCCCTGTTGCTGCACTTTTCTGTGACTTTGTTTACCAAGGGTAAGGTTCTGATTTGAGGAACTCTCAGCTCATCTTGTTTATGCATGTTATTGATGGAGATTTCATTCTGCTGTAGTGCTTGCATGAGTAGTCAAGAAACACAAGGATGAATCACTTTTGCATGGGAAATTATACATTCATATTCACACTAGAGGCCTTTTATTAAAATATCAATGTTGAGTAAAGTTTTGAAGTCTAACTTAAAGAAGCAAATGGGCTTTAGTTTAAAGTACTATTCATTTTTTTTATTTATGGATGTTTAACTGATGATAACCGTTGCTGCATGATCTTTCATGGTAATCATGAAACGTTATGCACTTTGGCAACATAATCTGTTTTTTTGTGGACATGTAACTCACGTATGACAATTGGGATCTTGTGTTAATTGCATGTATGGTAGCAACAGCTTGCTTGGGAGGGTGTGAAAAAAAAAATTGAAATTTATTGATAACTACTTTCCAGTGGTATTTTTCTATTCTAACACCCATTTCTGAAGCTTTTTCCATTTCTCATTTTTTTTCGTCGGGTTACAGGGTTCAGAGGTGGTTCTTCCCATATGATTATCAGATTGTTCAAGAAATGCATAGACATGAAAATGATGAGATCAGCAGGGCACAACTGCTAGAGATAGGGCACCAGCTTACGCCAGCTGAGGCGAGGAGCCATGCCATATCTCAACTCCCACGTGAGATATCAAAGCATACGGGGTTTGCTTTTGACTCACCTGGTTACGAGTCATTCTTTGCTGCACAGCTTGGTGTATATGCCCCACAAAAGGCATGGGATGTTGCTAGACGTGCCAGCATGAAATCTCGGCCAAAGATTGGACAGAAGATGTAATTTGGTTCAGACAATATAGAAAGTAATTTCGAGGAGTAGGATGATTGTACATTCACCGTAGTTTTGGTTTTTCATATTGAGAGCCAGCCCTAGGAGATTTGTAAAATCAGCATGTACCATATTAAATATTGGTCATTTTCATTTAGGATATTTCGTCTCTCTTTCCCCTTGCCGGGGGTGAAGTAGAGCAGGTTTTTAGGATTGTCACAGATGTATATTCCACATATAGTTATTCATAGTGACGATTTTTTATTTTTAAATTTAGAGGCTGTTTATTAAATTGCATTTGATTCGAAGAGTTCAGTATTTTATTAATTTTCTTATATTACATATATATATATATATATATATATATATATATATTGAGAGATTTTGTATATCTTCAGATATATGCATTGCATTGTATTGGGCATTTGGTGCCGAATGTTTGGAGAATACTTTATTGTTTTTTGGTTTTTATTTTTTCGCTCGGAGAATGCTGCACTAGCCATTTTTTTTCAATTTAAACTTTTCTTTTTAACCATTCACCTCTTCACCCATTCACTGTCAATACTACTGTGTTTCTAACAGCTATTCTTCCTCTCCAACCATCAAGAACAATTGAAAGAACACAAATCACCATTGCCATGGATGCTCAACTCAGCCTTCCACCTGCCATTGAAGTTCATTTTCTGCTCCCCACTACATTTCCCACTCTGCCATTTTTGACCAACTCAAAAAATTAACAAGCATGGCCAACATAATTATTAAACTATAAATTTCACAGCACTCTTATTCACAATTCACTTACGATGCACTACAATCATTCCATGAAACTTGATCTCATTAATTGAAATTTTGTTCCCTTTATATGTTTTTACTTTTTGTTTCGCTTGTTTTCTGCACAAATCCAATAAAGGATAAACCTTCTTGGTCCGTGAGATTATAGTTTTTAGTTGTAAACATTTGATTTATCCAATAAATGGAATTTGGGGTGTGTGGTTGAGGCTAGCGGCTTCAAAAATATGTGCACAAACTCAATGTGAAGAGACTAAAATTCCCTAACTATTCATATGTTAGCCATATTTGCTGGAACAGGCCCAATGGGTGGAAAGATAAAGCAGCAACCATAGAGAAAGCCACGGCAACTAGGCGCTAGTGCTTGCTGTAATGAGATAGTGAGTAGAGTGATGGAAGGATAATTGGACCTTTTGAAAAACATTAATTTTAAATTTTAAAATTATTATTTATTTTATGATATTATATAATTATTATATCTTCAAATCTCAACCATTCAAATAAAATTTAACAGTATACAATAGTGAAAAACGAATGAAAAAAAAAAAGAATAGTGAAAATAAAAAATTATTTACTATAATTGAGTTATCGAAGTGTGAATGGATGAGAGCAACAAAAAATACAGTAATACACATTAAAAAGGACCGCATGATGACATGGGTCTACAACTTTGCATGATATTCTCCTCTCTATCTCTTGCAGTTCATCTGATGTGCTTATATTATTATATTCACACACGTGGTCAATCCTCCGCAACAGAGTTGAAGAATTTGGCTAATTTTTGCGACACGGAATGGTAGTGTTCGTCTATTGATCCTTCATCTCCCTCATAATCATCATCACCTTCGAAGACTAAATGAATCCCACAGTTCTTCAGCTCCAGCTCCTCAACAAAGGGTGGTTTCCGCTTTGTCAAATGCAAGATATATTTATCTTTCAACTCACGGACTAATGAGGTGTGAGCTCCAAATCTGCGCAAGAAAATGTGGTCTTCATTTGTCCGAGGCACTCCCAGAAGACGAAACGTTGTGCTGTATACATTATCGGTCAAATTGAAGACTTTTCCTTGAACATCCACCAACTGGAGCTCATCTCTTCGGTTTTCAGGTATATGGTTGAAAGAGAGCACACCAACACAAATAATACCTTTAAGCTCACGGTTTCTTCTCTTGGAAAACACAACTGATTCACCTGAGAACCAATTTGGGACTTTGCTTCCAAGCATAATTACAATCTGTAAATTTTTAAGTAGATCCTGGCACAAAAGATACACCTAGTGTTCATACAGCATAAATAAAGGTGCATTGGTTTGTGTTTATTTTAGTATATAATCAATTTTTTCACCTAAAAAAATAATTTTTCATATCTTTAGATAATTTTTAAAAAATAATTAAAATTTTAATGATATCAATTTTTAGCTTTTTTTTATAAAAATTAAAATTAGTAGTTTCTGAAAAGAAAAATCAGTGTTAAGCTTTTTTACCTATGTATAAAATTTAATTTTCACAATCACTTTTTTAAAAATATGAAACAAATGGACCCTAAGAATGTAATTTATATGCGTGTAAAAATTTTTTATATTCATGTGCAAGTATGTATTGGATAACCATGTAAAACTCTTAGTTAGAGAATAAAGATAGGGATAAAAATTTCTTAGATGAGCTTTACGCATAATTTTACAAATAAAATCCATTTAGGTAATTTTTACTTCTATTTTTACTCTCTAACCAAACACATTATCATATTATTAGTGGATTAAAATTAATCTTATAAAATAATATTTTAATATTAATACACTAATAAAGTAAAAAAGTTTCACATTATCATCTAATTAAACTCTTTTTTCTTTTGCATGATCTTTTGAATAATAGGTGTGAGAGTAGGGGAAAAGAAAACACTAGACAAAATAAAAGGAAGCTCTTGAAAAAGCTACTCATGTTGCAATTGTCTGCTCGAAAGATGAGATTAAAGGATGGAGTGGAAGGACATATATATTAAAAGGAAAAATGACAAACCTTTGAAAATCTTTTCTTCACTGCATGGTGACATCCAATGCAACCACTCATGTACAACCTCCTCAAGGACTTCAAATGTTCAATACCTGGTATATCTACCACCTTTTCACAATTTGTAAGGTTCAACTCCTCTATGTTGTCCAAGTTTGAAATATCAGATATGCGCTGTAATGAAGTACAGTTTGCAATATCAACATCTACTAAGCTAGAGGGAAGAGGAGGTAGAAACATGAGCTCAATACAATTTGACAACAGAAGCTTTTTGAGACAGGACATGCCTCTCATGCTGGCTGGAAGACTGAAAATATCATTGTGGCCTAAATTTAAAGTTTCCAGTGATGATAGCTTTTCAAAATCATCTGGGATTTTCCCAGATATTCTCCAACCATGAGCATTTAGCTCTTCCAGAGAGGTTAGATTACAAAAACCAGTTAAGATTGTAGCTGAATTAGGTTCTTCTTGTATGTTAGCCATGTTGTTTCCAGACATAGTAAGGTAAGGCCGCCTTTCCATGTCTAACTTTACCAATCTTGAAAGCATTCCAAAGCTATCAGGTAGTTGAGTAACTGCTGTTTCCTTCATCTGTAGCCGCTGCAAAGACTGTAGATTTCCCATGGAGGCTGGAAGCCTCTGGAGCTGTCTGCACATATCTAGTCTTAAGTGAATAAGGTTTTCCAACATTCCTATTGACTGTGGCAATTCAGTGATGTTAGTCTTGTACATGTCCAGGGTAGTAAGAGCTGACAAGTTACCAATTGATGCTGGTAGGAACCTGAGATGCTGACAATTTGTCATCTCAAGCTTTTCTAGCATTTTCATGGCTCCAATATGATCTGGCAATTTGGTAATTGGTGTCCCATCTAGCTTAAACACAACAATAGAAACTAATGCTTTTATTGACTCAGGGATTTCACCAAGAGAAGTGCAGCCATTAACAGACAGATGCCTTAAATATAGAGAACCAATGGAAGCAGGCAACTCTTTAATTCCACTGACATCCAAAAATAATTGCGTCAATGAAGTCAGTTTTTCTACAGAATCAGGAATCAATGAGAGGGACTTACACCCCACCAAACCAAGCTTCTCAAGTGCCACCAAAGAACCAACAGAATCAGGCAATTCCTCTAATGCCGTATGGTTAAGTGACAGTTCTTGCAGAGAGCACAATTTCCCAATGCAGTAAGGTATCCTCTTCAAATGACGGCATCCATTTGCACTCAACTTTTCAAGTTTTGTAAGGTGGAAGATGGACTCAGGTAGCTCAGTTATAGCAGTGTTATCAATGAGAAGTTGTCTTAGAGAGACCAAGCAGCTTAGGTCCTTAGGTAATGCTTCCAATTTCCAGCAGTTAGAAAGAATAAGGTCCTCAAGATTTTTCAGCCCAGAGACATCACCGGGTAACTCTACAAGGCTATAGCAGTAGTGCAAGTTCAAGTGGACCAAGGAACTCAGGTTTCCAAGTGATTCATGAATCCTAGTTAAAAGAGTGCATTCTTTCAAAATAATCTTTTTAAGAGATTGGTACCCAGTTAAATCAGGAATTGCTACTAAACGGTCACAACTGGAGAGGTTTAAAACCATCAAGTGCTCAGCAACCTGGCAAAGAAATATCCAAGTTTATACTCATTTGATACTGATACATACAAAAATTATAAAAAAAAATTAAATACCCATTTTAGCCCTCTAAAAGTGAATAACGCCACATCAATTTGTTTGGCAAAAGTTCATATTAATTTATTCCCCTAATCATAAAAAATAGATAATAATTTAATTTCATATTGATAGGAAATAATATCGATGGAGTCCATAAACTTTACTGTCCGCAGTCAGGACAATTTATATGTCATTTTCATGTATGAGGGGACTAAATTGATTACAACTTTTTTGAAAAAATAAATTGATGTCAGATATTTCTTAGGAAAAAAAAATTAAGTATTTACTCCATAAAAAAAAACACAAAACAACTCAATCAAATTTAGATAGAA
Organism: Dalbergia cultrata; assembly: GCA_031216105.1. NCBI lineage: Eukaryota > Viridiplantae > Streptophyta > Magnoliopsida > Fabales > Fabaceae > Dalbergia > Dalbergia cultrata. The sequence continues at coordinate 16,052,724 of CM062344.1, read as the reverse complement.
GAAAAAAAAAATTTTTGGTGATGAACACAACTCTAACAATTCATCTTCACACACATTTAGAATAAAGTTGGTGAAACCTATAAATAAATGGGTGTATCATAAATTAAATTAAAAATGAGGTGTTTAAATTGTATGCATGCAAAATTTTCTAATTACACCTAATTCTTGAACTCACTAATCAAAAAGTTCAGTTGAAAGCAAACCTTGTTAGTGTGCCTGCCCCACAACGTTTCAATCTTGCTTTCCGAGAGATCAAGCACAGCAAGCTCCAAAGGAGAGTAGGAAGAAGGCATGTTCCTTAATGGACATTGTTTCCATTGCAACCACTTTAGTCCTGGAGGGAGACACCTGAACTGTCCTTCCAATCTCGAATAATTAATTTGAAGCAGCCTTAAGGAAACCATTGGTTGAAAGAAATTTGTGAGAAGCACAAATTGTTTTGCTTTCTCTTCTCTATCCTGCAGATACTTCTTATACTTGGCCTTCACATATGCGGATGCTGATTTAAAACTTGGCTTCTGTCGAAAGTTATCCCAAGTAATTTCTTCAGCAGTACGATCTGAAGGCTTACTCTTGCCTCTCTTCACACAATCTAGGACGATGCCTTCAACTTTTCTTGTTCCCTGCAGGTAGCACTATTCATGTTAATTTTTTTTTTTTGAAAAAAATAAATGGAGAATTTATATAACTATTGTAATTATTTTGAAAGATGTTTTAAGGCGTAATTATGCGTGCCCACCATTTTCTTTCCTTTTTCTTTTTGGCTGATTCACGAAAACTTAAAGTAATTTGAACTCTAACTAATCTAATTCATATTGGTTTAAAATATTATTAATTTTTTTTCTACCTTCACAATATTTAGATCAAAATCTTATTTTAAAATAACAAGCGTCGAAACACATGAACAAATTGGACTTGGTTTAGTATTATTGTGGCTTTCAAAAAGCAGTTGAGTTCTTTGGACTCTTAAAAAACTGTTCTTAAAAAATCTTAATAGCACTGTTTGACAAAATAATATAAAAGTTATTCTTAATAAGTAAATGTTATTGAAATAGTGTTTGATAAATATGTTATAAAAATACTCTCAAAATATAAAATGACTATAATTGGCATATATATTATTTGAAAGAATGAGAAATTAAAATTCTTATTTAATAGAAGGATAAAGTTGGATTTTATCAAAATTTAAGGTCATATTAATTTTAAATTTTTTTTAAAAGAAATTTTAGAGAGTAAAACCTAGCTCTGAAAAATACCCCATAAAGTATTCTTAAAAACATCTTTAACTTTTAAAAGCTAATAGTAAAAACACCTCAACTTTTTAGTTTATTAAATAAAAAAAAGTTGACTTATATTTTTTATAAATCAAAATATCTAAGTTAAAGAGCATTATCAAATCCATCCTAAATGTGTATGTGTATGCTCATTTTGCTATTGTTAACTTCCTAAAGTGAGATCTATAGATAGACTTGTAAAAGGTAAATGACATCGTTATTGCACGTACTCACAATAAAATTGGTGGTTTACTTAATCAAATGAGTGTCCCGTAACTAATTTGATCTCCCTATATTATATACGTAAACGTAAAAATTTGTGTCAAAGCAAGGTCTCGTGGTATGATACATACCTTCTTACTCTTCAATACAGTCAATATTTCATCACGATCCCAGAGCCTGCTACGTAGACCAGAATCTACAAGGCTTTCATTTTGAACAATTTGCCTTCCCATATCTCTAACCTGATCATGCATCCACAAGACACTATCCCTAGTGATCTTAATAAGACACTTCGCAGTTAGGACTGTTATTACTATCTCCCCTCTGAAGTTACAACCATTCAATATGTCAACCACATCATCTCTCTTCATTTCCATTTGCACAAACAAGCAAGCAATGTCAAGGAACACACACTTCTCTTGCCCATCCAAGGCATCAAAACTGATCTTCAGCACATCTTGAAGGCTTTCCGGGCGAATCTGTTTCAGCTTCTCAAGAGCATCTCTCCATTCCTTAACCGTCCTCTTGTCAAACAGAAAAGAACCAAAGACTTCCAAAGCCAAAGGCAACCCTCCTGTAAGAGACACAATTTGTTCTGAAAGGCTCGAAAAACCTTCAGAAGGTTCCTTTCTTCTCATTGCATGGTAGCAGAATAGTTCTTTTGCCTGAGATGTTTTCAATTCCTCCACTGCATAGTGCACATTAACATAACTCTCATGTAAAACTTGCTTATCCCTTGTGGTGATCACAACACGGCTTCCTTTATAAAACCCATCTCTGTTACCAATCAAAAACTCAAGGTGTTTTACATGATCAACATCATCAAGTACAACCAGAACTCTATTTTCCTCTACTATTCTTCTGATGGCAGAAATACCAACATTAGCATCAGTGATGAGATTCGCTGCTCCACCTGAAAGATCACCAAGGATTTTGTTCTGAAGAGAAACCAAGCCGTCATTGTTTTTTGCAACTTCTCTAACATTTGAAATGAAGGTGCGTCTCTCAAAATGAGCAACAATGTTGTTGAAGAGGCTTTTGGCAAGGGTTGTCTTACCAACCCCTCCCATCCCATACAAACCCAAAACTCTTACATCATTGGATTTTACATCAAACAGCTTGCTTAACTCTTCAACTCTTTCATCAAGCCCAACAGCATACTCAGCCACACTTAGTGGAGTAGTCCTCATCTGCTTCAAAATCGTTTGCACCAAAATCCGAATGAGCTTATCACTGTCACTGAACAAAAAACAAAAAAAAAAAAATTGTTGGAAAATCAGCGAATCGCACATAACAAAACCGGCAAGGCTATGAATTAAAACTAACATACTAACAAGCAAACAAATTAAAGGCAAGAGTTTTTGTTTTTTCAAAAAGGGGACCAGGTCGCATTTTCATACCATTATTGGATCAAAATTTTAACCCCCCATTTGTCACGTACAAATTTTCAGTCATTTAAATATATTTGGCAATTAACATTCTGTTGGTGTTAGCAACAAAAATATACATGAAACATGATTCTTAACAAAATTCATATGATCAACCACTTATTTATATCATGATGAATCGATTATTGCTATATATATATATATCCACAAATATTCAACAAGAAGTCAGCTTATGACTATTAGTATTAACAATTAATGGTTTTAAATTGTAGTACTTGCAACCATAATATTATTATTACGGTGGCCTCCGCAATCTCAGTTGCATGTACCGATGATATTTAATTTCCTGCAATTTTTCACATCTTAGCACAACCTTGATCGTAATCACATCTACAATTTAAAATCACACATCTTGCTTTAATATTAAAAAAATTGGTAACAAAGCAGGTAAAGTTAACTAAAAATTATGTGGAGTTAACAAAAAAGTTTTACATCATTAATCCAATTCAGAAAGAGACAATATAGAACCAACCAACCAACCACCTGTTGTCATCAAAAACCCAGCCAGCAATGCCACCAACTTTCTTCATAGCAATCCTCCACCTCACAACCTTCTCTTCTCCAAACCTCTCTTTGTGAGACCCAAAACCCGCCTCAAACGGGCCTTTCTGCTTTCGGACATCAGAGGGGTCGACCCGGTAGAAAACGGGCAGCACCAGCCTCCCACACTCGCATATCTTCGCCAGCTCCTCCAGGCACCAGTGTGAGGACGCGTAGTCTGGGGACAGTACCACGATGGCGGCCGCCGAGTCTTCTATGGCTTCCAGAAGACTCGGCGCTATCTCGCCGCCTCGGCGAAGTCCGTCGTCGTCCCGGAAGACCCTGACGCCGGCGCCCTCAAGAGCGTCGTAGAGGTCCTTTGTGAAGGTCTCGCGGGTGTCGGTGCCCCTGAAGCTCAGGAACACGTCCCACCGGAGCCGGAAAGACGCCGGAGACGAAGGTACGATGTCACTTTCCGACGACATGGAATTTTTTTTTATAATATTATTCTTGAGAAGAGACGAGAGAAAAGAAAATGTGCTGTGCTTGTTAGATGAAAAAGTGCTTAAATTATGCACCAGTAAAGTGATGCGCGAGATGTGATTTGGGTTTTGAGGTGAAGATGAAAAGACGTCCTTTGTGGGGTTACACCATAAATTCGTAGATGCTGACCTCTCACCGAAGAAACTATAAAAACTGTGCTAGTTTATGATTATCGATTTTCTACGTTTAATTAATGTATGATAATAAATCGGATAAAGTATAGTAAAATCGACAACATTTACGAATATCTCATTAATCGTGATACAGTAGCTTCAGCTACAGTTGAGTTGGTTTCACAGTTTGTGGCTCCTGCATGGACACAGTGGCGGAGCTTCGTAGGGACGATGGCCCCTCCAAATTTTTTTCATATATATATATATATATATAAAGAAAATAAATTTAAATTTAAATTTAAATGTAATGAAAATGTAAGAAGCTTATGTCATTCAATTCTATCTTTTTATAAATATATAATTTTTTAAATAGTTAGTGTAAGAGTTAAATATGTATAATAAATAAGAAGTGTGATATGTTACCCTATATATATAGATTATGTTGTTTTATATAAATGAGTTTTTTTCAATTTAAAATCTATTAACTTGTCTTTTAATTAAAAAGAAAAAGATCACATCATAATTAAATATCATTTTTTTACATTGGATAAGCAATTATAAGAGCAAATTCAATATAGACAATGAGTTTGTTAACTTTTTGCTCTATTTTGATTCTTAAAGATGCTTATAAAATATTTTACATTATTAGATTATGTTTGGGAATAAAATGTAAAAAAAAAAGGTTTTTTCATCTAAATTTAAACTGAATTTACATGTATGGATTAAAAAAATTAATTTTCATTCTAAAATTCACTTATAAGTGAAAGCAGATTTTTAATTTTTTATTATAAGCAAAAATAAATTACTTTAGCATTTTAATGTCTTTATTAAAATAATCCTAAGTATCAAATATAGAAAATCGTTTGAGACATTTTTTAGTAATTTATCATATAAAAGTTTTTATAAGGAAAAATTACTTTTGAGCTAGTATAATTGAACAAAAAATTAAGTTTAAAAAAATCAATTATAAAAAATTTAATTATAAATACATTCAATTATTGAAATAATTTTAATATCACAATTAATCCAAATATATATAGATATTCAATTAATTTTAATTTGATTTGATTCTTATAATTTAATCTATATGTGAAATCTTTTACCCCAAAATTTTTCTTGAAGCTCTGCGCCATTGCATGGCATATTTACACGTTGCTCTGTATTCGTGTTGTGAAGAAGACCACAGACGCCTAAGAATGAAGATCCGACCTAGCACGAGCACTTTCGTTTGATGCTTCAGCTTCGTATTTCGTGGGTCCTGCATGGACATATTTAAGCGGTAATGCTATTTAGACACTCAAAAAATGGGTGTTTATTAAGACATTCACTTTATAATCATTGGATGTGATGGATGTTAAGGACAAATGGGAATATCCATCACATCCAATGGTTATAAAGTGGGTGTCTGAATAGACACCCACTTTTTAGGTGTTAAAATATCATTACCCATTTACATGTGTCGTGTATACTGTGTTCTGACTTCTGAAGAAGACCCGACGACGACTTTGAACTTTATACGCGAAACCGATTTTCGTACTATCTAAGCAACCCATATTCCAAGCTTAACTCTATTGATTTTGTCCGAGCGTAAAATTATTTTGAAAGTAGTTTTTGGGCAAGATTGTGGTGTACTGCCTAAAGTCACGAAGTAAGGGAGGTGTAAATGAATTGATTGGAATCGTATTTAAAGGAAAAAGTGTCTCAACTGATTATTTTAAAAGATTTTTATTCATTCGAATTGGATTAAATTTATAATTTTTTTCTAAAATCTAAATTAAACTGATTTGATTAAATTTGGATTAGTTCATACCATGTTATTGGATTTACTTGTCTTTTTTTTTCAATTTTCATAAAAAATAATATAAATTATAAAATATCAAAATTTTATATAATTAAATTTAAATATGCTAATATAGTATTCTAATATCCATCCATAGGCTAGAAGCCTAGAACATGGTGTCAAAATAGCACAATTTTAGTATCACAACATAGTGTCCAAATAACACAATTCTAATATTATAATGATTCCAAATTCAAAACATTATATCAAACAATACAATTCATATTACAAACCATAAAGCCTCACACATGTTGTAGATTGGAGACATTCAAATTAGATATGAAATAAATTTGTGACCTCCAAATCCAATTTACAATTTTGAGCATTTCATCTACTTTCGTACATTTTTTTTCCTGAAAAAAAAAGTATTTTGGCAATGACTTATGACAAATGGAATATGTAATGACCTTAAAATAAAAATGCCTTCTTGATATGTAATAAGAACATCATATGATTGGTTTGCGTTGAATCTCATATTAGAGGATGTAAATACAATATATTGACCAAACCAATACATGGTTGGTTCTAATTAGATCCAAATTGATTGATGACCTGATCTAAACTAGACCAACCTAAATGAATTGATTTAAATTCATTGTGTTCATTGGGTTACACTAAACAAAATTCGCACAACAAAGACAAAATTATAGATGAATTTGATGTCATTTTTTGATGAATTTTTCTATTACAGATAGATTTTTGGTACTTTTCATATGTAATGGGCAAAAAAAAAATCTTGCAAAATTTAGATATTACAGACAGAAAAATCTGCCTATTACAGATGGGAAAATCCATTTTTAAATTAAAGATAATATTATATTTAAAAGCTCATTCAACTCCATTGCTATCGCCTCCGTTGTCTCAAACAACCTGCCCATCCCAATGCCATCACTAGTGACTTCCACACCTTCCACCACCCTCTTTGGGGTTGCCACCATCTCCTGCTCCTTTTCCCTTTTCAATTTGTCACTGCCATTCCGCTACAAATATGCTCTCTTCAATCTTACACATTAAAAACTAATAACTTTGAGCAATGGAATTCACAAAAAAAGTGAAGAAAACTAAAAAGAAAAATAGTAAATCGATTAAGAGTTTCAGAATATTACCATGAACACAATGGTGGTGACCATTTGCCAAATGGTGGCTTCAATGAGTGGCAACAGCACAAAGAAGGCAGACAATGGAAGCTTGCAGAGAGAGAGAGAAGAGATAGAAGAAGAAAAGGGCATCCGTGTTTTGAGCCCTAATTTCCTTGTGATAGACAAATTTTTCTATGTAAAATGTTTAATGAAATGCAATGTTTCATTAAAGACACTTGCAAATGAATCATTTCATCCGTAAATAGTGCATTAATTGTGTGCCTTGAAATTCAAATTATTGGTCAAATTGCTGACAAATTTTCTATCTTTAAATGACACGTAATAAATTCAAATTACAGACAGATTTTTCGTTGTAATATATTTGATGTACTTTATATCATTAAATAAAAATTAGTCTATAAATTTGTTTATGTGTTTTGTAAAACTTATTTTTTTCAAGATTCGTCTGTAATTTTAGTTTGTAACAATTACGTGCTAATTAAGTGGCAGAAAGTGGCACCAACAAACAAATGGATTGTCAGATGGATCATGTAACTTTGAAAAAAAAAATTCCTTATTTACTGTTTTCCATTTGTAATCCCATTTAAAATACAAACGAAAAAAATCCATTTATATTTTATGTTTGTGTGTTGCAAGTTTCTAGTAGTGTTGGTCCAATATACTTACATCCTATAAAGTGGTGATACAAGGTATTTAGCAATGTTTGTTGAATGTGGCGAAATACCTTGAAAAGGTCCTATGCAAGCATCAATTTATTTAGTCATATTCAAAGAAAAGTGTGACTAAATTCATTTACCATTCTTCTAAATGCATTTAGCTACATTTAATAAATGTGATTAAATACTTGGTACGCAGTGCTTCATATTTTATTTGGTAGGCCAAGTAAGAGCTTAGTTTTTGCTATTTACAAAACTTTAATTGAAGCAATTTCAAAGAAAGAGTAAAATCCCAAATTTGCCCCGTGGAAGACAAATTATGCAATCATAACTTGAAAGTTTCATCGTGGTTATTTACTTTTCACAAAAGGAGACATGTTAGTCATTATGTCAACTCGTCATTCCAACACATTTAGCATAAAAACACGTGGTTTGATAAATTGATGATGTGGCTTTGTTAAATTTCATGATAACAATAAACAACCTCATTTTGGCCTAAGATATGCAAAAATAAAGAAGGAATTAGAGAATGAGATTAGGGTTTGAAAATACATAAGCATAATTAATAGAGAAGAAGATGAAAACATGATCATTTTGATGTGAAAGATTAGTAATAAGCCATTAGATAGCTGAACAGAGGGCCAAATTAATTAGCAATTTAATGATCAGTATGTGCTTTTCCATTTAGTGTTGGAATAATGAGGTAACACAGGAACTAATGTATCTGCTTTTATAAAATGTAAGGAGCAATTTGTCCCCATAATACTTGTCAGAGGTGAATTTGGCGGTTGATCTAGGTACCGAACTATTTAATGTTCCAATTTATGTTTGTAAAGTTAATTCTTGATTTTGTTAAAAATGAATTTAGTTAAAAGTATTTTTGACAAACTTAATGTCATTGAAATGTTGCCCAATGTGTCTTAAAGTGATTAATCGTTGTAAAAGTAAATTTTGATCTCTAGCGGAGTTGCCCAATGTAAGGAGTTCCAAACTTGAAGTGTTACTCTAAGAAGAGTTTTATATAACCATCACTTCCGGAGGCAGAAACTACATAAACAATTCCTTCAGTTAAAAAGGAATAGCGTTCAGCCTGAAAGTAAGAAATTCGTGTTTTTGACAAAAACATGGGTTAATTATTGCAGAATCTATTTTAATTTGAGTGGGGAATGAAACACATAATCAAATATAACAAAATAATATCAAATCTCATAGTAATTGAACTCCTAATCTCGATTTAAGATAATATCTCAACTACAATCCAAACATGCAGCCTCCTTCAGTTCCCAATATAAGTTATTTTTAGATTTTTTTTGTGATTCAAAATATAAGTCATTATTATATTTCACTGACTCATTAATTATTCTATACATGTTTTACCCCTTAATTGAAGAGAAAATGAGCAAAGGTGAGTTTATTTGGGTATTTAGTTGGAGAGAGAATGAGTAGAGGTAAAGTGATAGAAGGGTATTTGTGTATTTTATTTTTATTTTTTAAAAGATCAATAATAAATCTAATCATTAACTTAATTCTTGTGCATAACCCAACTACGACTTATGTTGAAGACTGAAGGGAATATTAAACCAATTGAATGTTGACCGGAGATGTTTTATCTGACAAGTTTCTAGACCATTAATTATATGCAAGTATGTAGAATATATAGTTTAGGGAGTGACATTCTATTCGTAATTTTTCTAAAATCTCCTTAACCCTATTTTAATAGTTAGACATTTTTTCTAGTTTAAAAATTAAATTAAGGATTGTGTATTAAAATCTCAATTATTTATTGTCATTTTATTTATTATTTTTATTTGTGACATTTCTAAATTTATTTAATTAAATTTTTTTTATATTTATAATATTTTCCATTATGAAATTTTAAATTTATATTTAAAATTTTACTAATTAATATTAAGCATAAAAATTAACTATAGTTATTGAATTTGGTTAGTAGTTTTTCTTTATATTTTCTTGTGATTTTTGAGTTAAATGAGTAATTTTTCATCCATTGGTTGGATGTGGGTCTTTTTTTTCTATATGGTTTTTGAGTGGTGTATTTACATCAATATGATGTTTTGAAAAAAATTCATACAATATGGTATTTTCAGTATAAAATCCGCCAAAGGCGGATTCAATACTTTGTTTTAATATTATTTTATTGAATCTGCCATTGGCGGATTCAATAAAATAATATTAAAATAAAATCCCGCCGCCAAAGTTAGTTTTATAATCTACCAAAATAATATTTTTTTTATTGAATCCGCCTTTGGCGGATTTTAAAACACCATATCCAAGTAAAATTGTCCATTTTATCATATTAGTTTAAATCACCTATACCAATACCATATATAAATTATTTTTCCGTTGGATGCCACTATATGGAGCTTATCACATAGTGAGATAAGCAATTTAATGGTCCACATGTATATTTTGCTGAGTGTTACTATGATAAGTTAAGTTTAGACAATAATGTGTCTCTTTTTGTGAATTGTGTGGGGCAACAAGAAGATTTCTAAATCCTAAAACACTAATTTATATCCCATAATATTTGTTAGGACCAATCTATGGTTCTACTCTTTGAAACATATAGCTACTATTGATATTTTATTCTATTTTATTTAATTTTTCTCTTAAGTTATCAAGAAATATCTTAACATAGTCTGAAGACGCTACTGTTTCATAAAAAAGTTTAAATGTTGTATTATGATAACTTACGGGTGAATTTCTTCATATATCTATTGTCAACAAGTTTATCTCTAATCGGAATCTAGTACATATATGAGCTAAATGTATTAAAACGAGATAAATATTTCTTGGTTTAGAGAAACTTTGAAATTAAGGAAAATTGGAGATCATGAAAAATTTCCTCAGGGATCAATGATTAAAGAATTTTGGCTATAAATAAAGCACATATTGGATGAATGTGTTAACTGTTATGTGATGAGAGGACAAACATACAAGCGACTTTAAGGTTTTTTTTTTTTATTTGGGTATAGAGGATGAGAGGAATAATAAAAGAAAAACTAACACAAGAAGACCACTTCTAAAGCATCAGCAAACAGGAGAAGTTGCAGTCTCGGAGTTGGTTCATGGAGCACCCTCCAATTCTCATTTTGTTTCAACCTCTCAATTGTATAATTTAGTTTTAGAAAATAAGAAGACTAACTATTAAACATATAAGTTTAAGGGCATTATAGAGATAGTGCAAATAAAAACATTTAATATGAAGTGAAAATAGATAAATAGGTGTGACTCTTCTTTACCACGAAACAATAGGTTGATAGCTGTAAAAAAATGGATGGAGAAAGTGATATTGCGGGATCAAATTCTATTTTTAGGGAGTGTTTAATTAAGGAGTAAAAATGAAAGTGGAATTTTCATGAAAGAGTTTTATACATAAAATTATACATTAAATTCATTCATAAAAATTTTATCCCATTATTAGCCCCTAATCAAACACACCCAAACTCTTACTTTTTTAGGTGGTCCTTTGTCATGTCCTGCTTTTTTCTTGGTAACGTTTATCATGTGCTGTTTAAATGTCCTGTCCAAGATTATTTTGCGTTTTTTTGCAATTTGAAAATTCTAAACTACCAGAGTTTCTGATAGAAAATAAATCCTGGAATGATGTACCATAGATGATAACTTTTGGATGAGTAAGTTACTCCTACCAGTACCTAATTATGGCTTCGGGTTGAAAAATTTAGAGAACCCGGTGCGGTCTTACCGCTCAAAATTGAAAACCTTGCCAGCAAACAGAAGCCACATGAACTCATTGAGAAAGCCGATAGAGTACTAGTTGATAACAATGCCATTGCGGAGCTAACTAACTCAATGTTTAGCCTACAGAAACTTGAAAAGCTTGTGTTGGATGGTTGCCAAATTTTGAAAAGGCTTCCAAATTGTATTGGAAACCTGTCTTCTCTGCAAGTACTCTCCTTTAATTAGTCTGCATTAGAGGAACTGCCGGATTCTGTTGGATATCTGACAAGCCTTGAGATACTCGGTTTGATATTGTGGCGATCTCTCACTGCGATTCCTGAATCCGTTGGCAATCTCGTATCATTGCTGTGACTTACAAAAGTTTCAATTAATGGCAGTGCAATCAGAGAACTCACTTTCTTCTATTGGTTCATTATCATTTTTGGAAGGAGCTATCAGCTGGACAATTTAAGCTTCTTAGTAACATGGCCTATTCAATTAATGGCTTAGCTTCGGTAGTTGAGCTTCAGTTAGATGGTACAACTTTGCAAATTTACCAGATCAGATCAAAGTTATAATAATACTAAGAAAGCTTGAAATGAGGAATTGCAATAATCTTGAATCATTACAAGAATCTATTAGCAGCCTGCCAGCACTAACTACTTTAGACGTATGCAATGCAAATATCAAGGAACTGCCAGTGTCCAATTGGCTCATTGGAAAATCTTGTCACATTAACTTTGGACAAATGCAAAATGCTCAGATAGCTTCCAACATCTATAGGAAATTTGAAAAAATTGCATCATTTGATGATGGAGGAAACAGCTCTCACAGACTTACCTGAAACATTTGGTTCACTCTCAAGGTTGATGACATTGCAAATGGCTAATTGTTGGCTTTAATTAGCCAGCGTCAACGTTAGGATTCGATGGGCTTAACATCCTAGCCCATGGCACCTGTAATGGATGCAACCCCTCAAGTTAGATGCGGTTTTGGCCTTTTAAGAAAATAAGATTGTGCCCTTACTAGCAGCTATAATTTTTGGCCTAGTGGTAAGCCTTGATCCTACACTAATAGGCCACATCTAATTGCAAATGGTGATAGCTAGCTTGCCTGCAGAGGCAGAAGTTGCTCATTCTTTTCAATTCTCTACTTCTTTCTATGATTTGACTTCGCTATATGTATTGGATGCTTGTGTTTGGAGAATATCGGGGAAAATTTTTGATGATTTTGAGAAATTGTCATCATTGGAGATATTGGATTTATCTCAAAATAATTTTCACAGCCTTCCTTCTAGCTTGAAGGGCCTCTCAATTCTCCAAAAACCTTCACTCCTACATTGCAGTGTGACATTTCTCCTTTTGCTTCCTTCAAGCTTGATAGAGTTGAATGCCAAAAACTGCACCGCCCTAAAAAGCATATCTGAACTTGCAGACTTAGGAAGCTTGTAGGAGTTGAACCTCACAAACTATGGAAAAGTGATGGATATTCCAGGCCTTGAATGCTTGAAGTCTTTGAGAAGGTTGTACCTGAGTGGTTGCATTATTGCATGCTCCTCTCAAGTAAGGAGAAGACTCTTACAGGTATGTGTTGAAAAATTGGTTTTGATGGCTTGATTTTTCAAGCTATTGGTAAACTTTGAACAACCTTTCAAGTTGGTGGCTAACAACCTTCAAACTTAGTGGCTAACAACCCTCAAAATTAGGTGAAGTTTGGCAATGTTAGATGAAAGTAGGTGAAGGTAGATGAAAGTTAGGCAATGTTAGGCATTGAAGCTTTGAAAGTGGTGCATTTGGACTCTATAAATAGAGCATGCATTAGAGCTTCAAGGTATTCCAAGTCCATTGGCTCTTTTGGTGTTAGAGAAGTTTGTTCTAGTATTTTTGTTACTTCTCCTTTGTATGTTGAGCATATACACTTGTGAGAAAAATACTGTAAGGTATTTTAGGGTGTATTTGGGGATTTGGGTTTGAGTAGAGTGTGTTCACCATTTGTATCTCTATCATATTTCTATAGTGAAATATTTTGTTGTCGTCTTTACCCGTGGACGTAGGCTTTAAGCTGAACCACGTAAATTTCTGGTGTCATTTATTTTACGCTTCCGCATATTTATTTTACGCCACTCTGTTTGTGTCTTTTGGGCCCACCATTTCACAACAAACTGGTATCAGAGCTCTTATAGAGTTCTGGGCAAATTTGTTCGAAGATGTCATCCATGAAATTTGATATTCAACAATTCGATGGTCGCATCAACTTTGGGATGTGGAAGGTGCGGATGATGGCTGTTCTTGTACAACAAGGCTTGAAAGTAGCACTTTCTAACAAAGAAAAGAGGCCCGAGGCAATGAAAGAATATGAATAGGAAGATGCCGATCAAAAGGCTCTTTCCATTATTCAGTTATGCATTACAGACGATGTGCTGGAGGAGGTCCTTTCAGAGAAAACAGCAGAATCACTGTGGACCAAGTTGGAGTTATTGTATATGACTAAGACGGTGGCTAATCGTCTCGGTGTTTTGCAACGTCTCATATATGCTTCAGATGGCGTAAGGGACATCTATGAGAACTCACATAGCTGAGTTCACATCACTTGTGATGGAGTTGAAAAATATGGATGAGACATTCTCTAGTGAGCAACAAGCAATGATGTTGCTTTGTTCTTTACCTCATTCCTACAGGCATTTTCGTGAAACACTCATCTATGGACGTGAGCGTCTTGATATTGATGAAGTCAAGTCCTCACTTTTGTGTCGTGAAAGGATGGAGCATGATAGTGGTGATCTTAATGGTACCGCATCTGGCTTGGTAGCTAGAGGTAATTGGAAGAATATTAGTTCAAGTAGTAGCAGAAACAAAAGCAAGTGTAGATATTGTAAGAAAGAAGGGCATTGGAAAGCAGATTGTCCAAAGCTCAAAGATAAGAAAGATTTAAGTGATGCAGCAGGTGTTGCTGAAGATGCCGGAAATGTTCTTGCAGTATCAACCGGTTCAGTTGGTGATACTTGGATGCTTGATTCAGGCTGCTCTTACCACATGTGTCGGAACCGGAATTGGTTTACAACTTACCGATCAATTAATAGTGGTATTGTTCTTATGGGAAATAATACATCCTGTAAGGTTGTCGGTATTGGTACAATCCGAATCAAGTCACATGATGGAACCGTGAGAACTTTGTCTAATGTTTGGCATATTCCTGACTTAAAGAAAAATCTTATTTCTTTGAGTACTCTTGATTCTCAAGGGTATAAGTATTCTGCTGAAGGTGGAGTTTTGAAAGTCTCCAAAGGTGCTCTTGTAGTGATCAGAGGTAGATTGGTTAATGATCTTTATCTACTTCAAGGTAGCACGGTTATTAGTGCTACATCAGGATCATCTTCATCTGATTTAGATACTACTCGCTTGTGTGAGGTAGGAATGCCTATGGTGAGCAAGCATGGTTTGCTTAGTGATCAAAAATTCGTTATTCCTGACTTTTGTAAACAACGTGTTTGTGGGAAACAAACTAGTATTAGATTTAGTACTACCATTTATAGGACTAAGGGTGTTGATTCTAATTTGTGGAACTCAGTGCCTATCCCATCAAGAGGTAGTTTGCATATTTGAGTATGCCTATTGGCATATTGGAGAAGACGATTTTGAAAATTTGAAGCTTGATAAAATTCAAGCCAAGGTGGAGATTTGTTGAAAAATTGGTTTTGATGGCTTGATTTTTCAAGCTATTGGTAAACTTTGAACAACCTTTCAAATTGGTGGCTAACAACCTTCAAACTTAGTGGCTAACAACCCTCAAAATTAGGTGAAGTTTGGCAATGTTAGATGAAAGTAGGTGAAGGTAGATGAAAGTTAGGCAATGTTAGGCATTGAAGCTTTGAAAGTGGTGCATTTGGACTCTATAAATAGAGCATGCATTAGAGCTTCAAGGTATTCCAAGTCCATTGGCTCTTTTGGTGTTAGAGAAGTTTGTTCTAGTATTTTTGTTACTTCTCCTTTGTATGTTGAGCATATACACTTGTGAGAAAAATACTGTAAGGTATTTTAGGGTGTATTTGGGGATTTGGGTTTGAGTAGAGTGTGTTCACCATTTGTATCTCTATCATATTTCTATAGTGAAATATTTTGTTGTCGTCTTTGCCCGTGGACGTAGGCTTTAAGCTGAACCACGTAAATTTCTGGTGTCATTTATTTTACGCTTCCGCATATTTATTTTACGCCACTCTGTTTGTGTCTTTTGGGCCCACCATTTCACAACAGTATGTTTCCCATTATTATTATTATCTTCTAATCTCTAAGCATACAAATGAATACACAAATACACAACAGATTGTGAATTGTGACTTGCAATGAGGATTTGAACGACAGGTTGCATTACGAAATTTAAGGAACTTGAGTACGCATGCCAGGAAACAGATTTCTGGAATGGTTTTCAGGACAAACTATAAACTTCACCAAGCAGAAAAACCATGAGCCTGTTGTT
This sequence comes from Dalbergia cultrata, assembly GCA_031216105.1. Lineage (NCBI taxonomy): Eukaryota > Viridiplantae > Streptophyta > Magnoliopsida > Fabales > Fabaceae > Dalbergia > Dalbergia cultrata. Next base: position 16,036,876 of record CM062344.1, on the reverse strand, counting down.
TGTGTTGTTTTTTCTATAAACCATGATGTATCTAATAATGATATGATTCAATATTATCATCATATATGCCTGAAGTGGTTGATGTTGAGGCACATGTTCTAAAATCGGACAAACAAGTGTATAGTACTGCATTGAACATACGTGGGGTGCCGAAGACGAACCAAGAACACATACACTTGTGTCGGTTTGCAGATTTTCATCCATTTTTTGAGGGATGGTGGCACCTTATGTGTGGACAAGAAAAACCCTCCTATTGATAAGAGGTTGGAGCCTGGAAAGTATGGGGATTCATTTGATTTTTGAAGGGGATGATGAGCATGGTGGAGATGAAATATTTGTGGAACAAAGTCTGGAATCCGTCTCAGAAAAAATGGCCGAGTTTTTCAACTCTTTAGAAGATGATTAAGAATCTATTGGTGCAACCGAGTTTGAAAGATTAGTCACTAGCGCAATTCGGCATGCAGGCACCGGAAGAGAAAAAAATCCATCTTGTGATACAATTACAGCTTTAGAAGTGTGTTACAATTGAAGGTCTATTCTTTGTGCTCTGTATTTATTTGTTTGGGGTTGAGATAAATGGCGTCATGTTTGAAGCTCAGGAAATTGATAGTGTTATCCCGTTTGGCGCATACGCAAAGTAAAGGGGTTTCGCTAGAAAATATTTTCATTATTTTGTGTACATTTGTGGATAGATATCCAATGTCATACATTGATGTGATAATGCATAAAGCAAATATTTATATATTAAGGTCTGTTTGGTTTGAAAGTAAAAATTTTATGAATGAAATTCATATATATAATTTTACACAAAATGTTCATTTATAAAATTTTCACTTGCATTTTTTACTTCCCAATCAAACACACCTAGAGTTTAGTTTTCACCCTCAAGTGAGTCTATAATCTAGTGGTAGACTCCTGCATGTTTCAATTAGTTATAGAAGGTTATGAGTTTGACTTTCATCCTTACCCTTATTTCTTACTTTCTTAGTTAAAAAAAATTCAAATCTCTACATCTATTTGACTTTTCAAACAATGTGGTTAAAAGCTAATCATATTATTTAATATGTGATTACATGATCTAATGGCTTTGTAAATTTTTTTTATATAATCAGTGTATTAAAATTAAATCTGTATATTAATTCATAAGCTTAAGATACCTCTTGAATATTTTTTCCATTATTTCTTAAATCAAATAATATTTTATATATAATTTTTTTAACATAATAATATATCTTAGACTAAACACCCAATTCAGTTCTCAGATTTACAATTGGGGAACAATTAGTCTTTAAGACTGAAAAACCCCAGATAATAAGTCCTTCAAATTTTACAAATCGGGACAAGTTAGTTTTTGTATCAAATTATTGTCTAAACTGTTAATAGAAATATTCACATGTTTTGTTAATTTGTTTATGTATATTGTTAATGTTCATTATGGGTTCTAACTTGCCTCACTCATTTATTCTGTGTAGAATAAATGACAACTTAAAGTTAAAGTTTTTCTTCTGAACAAAGAGCTATAGTAAGAGAAGATAAAGAATAAGTTTTAAATGACTTCGTTTATAGGAGTGAGGCAAGTTAAGAGCGTAATAAAAATTAACAGTATATATAAATAAGTTGACAGAACATATAAGTAAGCTAACATGACAATTTTATAGAAGGACTAATGTATTCCCATTTATGAAATTTGAAGGATTAATATGAAAATTTTCAAATTTAGAGGACTAATTTGTTTTTCACTATAAATCTGGAGGATTAAATTGAGATTTTAGTATATATCTTAACAACATGTTACACTGCATGTCACTTTTGACATAAAAATTTGATAAAAATTATGTAGATGGAAATAGACCTATTATTTGTGTGCGTGTTTTTTTCCCCACTATCAAGTATCAATGGGTACTTTAACGGGACCAATTACTTCGACGAAAATAAAAAAAATTAACGTAGACAGGACAATTAGAGGGGTAGTTTGAATTTCAAAGAATTTTAAGAAAAATGAGTGTAATTTATTCTAATAATTTTAATTATGATATTTGCATCAAATTAATGGTATGCATCAAATATTATATAATGTGAATTTGGATATTTTAAAGGAAGCATTCTAACAAAAGAAGTAACTTTAGGCAGTAAAATAAGGAGTTGCACCATTATTAGATTAAAGGAGTGACAAGTATCCACATCTAATTTTATTGATGTAATAATGAAACTTCTTATTTTACTATTTAAAGTGAGAATTTCACCTTAGAGAATCAAAATACTTATAATGTAAACATGTCAATTCATATCTTTTTATTAATTTTTAGAGAGAGAGAGACACTTATGATCAATCATCCAAATAACTTTAGGTGATTGCTGCTGAAAATCGCTGCACAATGATTTTTCTGCCGGTTGGGGTCAAGGGCTTTGCGGGATTAGGTAGTTTTCGGGCACCGAAGGCACGAGGGGAATGTGGTCATGGAAGTGTTGGGTAGCCTTAGGCCACCGAGAGGCAGTGACAGGAATGAGAGGAAGAGATGATGGAAAGCTCTCAGTTGCACTTGCAGGTTTCACCTTTTGAGAAGAAAGACTAGGGTCTTTGCTGGGACCTAGGCCAAAAAAAAAAAAAAAACAAACAGAGAAAAGGAAGATGAAAAATATAAAACCAATGACTTTTTTTGTACTATGATGTGTATTTTCATTTTACAATTTTTGTGACCAAATCCGAGTTAAAAAACACATACGCGGGGTATAAAACGTAAAAGAAGATGCAGTAAGGATGGAAGGTAGATAGGGGCTATAAATATAAACTTGAAAATATAGTGGGGTTAAACTATGAATGATGAGAACAAAGTGGGTGTGAGACAGCGATTATATAAAAGCTGTGAGTGTCTGGGTCCCACCAGTCCTCTACGCTAATCGGAAGCCAACATGTCAGTTTGGGTAAAATAACCCCCTCCAGCATGGTAGCAAGCGCCATGACTCGAATCTCACGTCATCCCCAAACACTAACTTGATAATCATTTCCCAATCCACGTCATCAGAACACCCTTCAGCAGTCGGCAATCTTCTGAAGAAGTTAAGAGCTGCAGAGGGCAATTTGCTTTTGAACCATGGTGGTCTCAACAAGTACAATCCCAACAGACCAATCACAACCCGAATGGGAACAATATCGGAACCAACAACAGCAACCAAGCACAACACCAAAAACAAGGAAGTAGCTCGTGGATCAGTCCAACTTAGCAATGCTTCGAATCGTTCCAGTTGCACTGCCGTATCTCCCATCGCAGTTTGAATTCTTCCTGCTAAAGATCTCAACCTGTCATATCTCATCCTAACAATATTAGAAGGAAGACTTGTAGGGAACGTGTCAAATTCCTCGTCAAGCTCATCCGGATGAATCATTTCAGCACTTGCAAGTGTTGCACTCATCTGAGACGGGTACCGTGGTCGAAAATAATAGCCCCAAAGCCCCATAAACGTCAGGAAGAAAATAATGGTGGGAAGGATAAACTCAGGAAGCAGCACAAGAGTGAGAAAAATGATAAGGAATAATGCCGAATATATTGGCTTCTGCCAATCTCGTATTGATTCAAGATACCTTATAATGGCAAAAAGGCCTGACAATGCGGCAGATAGCCTGCGAAAGTTAGCTTTGCTCCTCCTCATGTTCCACATATCATCATCAAGCATGTAATACACCACCTCCCCACCCAATGGTGGTTCTTCATTACTCAGCCTTGATGCCAACAATAAGCCCTTGGCTTGCAACCTCAAGTTCTGCAGTTGATTCTCGGTCAAGGGGTCCACATAATGCATCCTTGGCAGCAAAGGCATTGTGTACATAAGCAGCATCTTAGCCACATTGAAATATGAAAGCCTTATGCGCAAATGAAGCTCTCCCATTTTCTTGACCCCAGATGGGTGAACCTTCAGCAGAGGGTAAGAGTTAGTGTAAACTCTATCAGTTTCAAGCGTGGACAAGGTGATTCTAACTTTCCCAATTCTGGAATCATGAGCTCCAACATTCTTAACTATCCTACAGTTGTCGAAAACCCCAACAGTCAATACAGTGCAGAGATCATAAACTTCCCACTTGTGTTGCTCGTTCCACTTTGGTGACGAGCTATCAACCACAGTACGAGTTCGATACCATTTTTGCCCATACTTTGCAACACAATATGCATTAGTTCCACGTTCTTCACTATCTGTTATCTTCACTGGCATAAGCCCACTGGCACCCAAGATTCGCATCTCAAGCACACCAATGTGAGGCTTCCAGAGGCTCGTGTCAGTGGGCCTAACATCACTGCTATTCGTTGTGACCTCATCAAACACATGGTACCCTCCGTCAAATGAGACTCGCAGTTGTATCCGAGGAACAAACCTTGTACTTGATTTGTTATTATCACCGGCTCGTCCAAAGTGGCTTTCAAGGCCGAACCAATCCAAAGCAACCGGTTTTTCATCAACCCGCTTCTTTATATTAGCTAGTGGAAGTTCTGCCATGGCCATGACCTTATGGCTGAATAGCCCAAACCGATCTTCAACTGAAACCCACAATGAACTTACAAACGGCTCTTCAACAACAAGCAACAAGTCCTCATTCCAGTAAGGATTGGAGAAGCTTCGAGTGGCACTGGGAGCAGCAATTCTGGTCCTCTGGAGTTGTTTTCCCACTTGGACTTTGGCACAAAACTCAGGGAACCTCACCACCTCTGGCCCTTTGTGCCCTGGCATGATGTGTTCTGCTTCAATAACTGAAACTCTCAGATACCATAGCTTTGGGGAATGATAAACCTTTGATTTTATGAAGCTAAGCCCATCAAAAGGAACCTTTGGGGAATTCCATGCCTCTGCTAATGCCTCACCATCCTGAGTTCCAAACCATATGGATATCATTAGCTCCCCAGTTTTTGCCTTGTCACCTGTCTTGTCCTCCATTCTGTACCACTGTGGTGCTAACTGACTCTCCGCTGGTCCTCTGCTAGGAACATTGCTCAAATCAAACCAAACTCGACCCATATCGTTTTCTTCATTTCTGTCTTTGACAATGATTTCAACTGTTGGTAACTGTATGCATTCTCTGGAGAATGCAAAGACCTGATCCCATTCTATATTGCCCAGGCCAGCAGTCTTTGTGATTTCACTGTAATTCCCAAGTACCACTTCAGCAACCAACTCAACCACACCAGATATTGACATGTCTCGTGCTTTCACAACTTTGACATAAAGATATTGCATTTGCTCCACAAGATCATCGGTTGAACTGGTTTCATCCTTCTTCAAGGACTCACCTGCACGTTGAGGCTGAGTTTCTTTGAGTGAAAACTCAGTGAACCCACTTGGATTTCGGTCTATAGCGTTTGAGTTGTTCTGAATCTGCTGCATTGGTTCGTTTGTAGTTTCTAGTCTGTGCCTACACAAGGGAAGAAAAAGTTATCTGTTGATGCAGCGCAATATTAAATAGCCAAAATAACTCCAGAATTTTGCTAGTAGTAACAACTTTTACAAGCTCATTGGCTGATAAAGAGCACAAGAGTTTAAGACAGATTACGTAATATATGATCATTTACTGCGATAAATTTCACAAAATTCCAAAACTTTCTGCAATATATAGGGCCTATTGTGATGAGTCGCATCTTATTGTTTGTTTAAGATTCTAGCTCTATGTTCACAAGGATATTATCTTCCACTGGATTCCCATAAACATGTCAAATGATTAATTAAACTGATCCCTAAAGAATGCCATGATGCAATATGAAAAACAGCAGATGACTAATGTTCTTATCCCTGGGCAACATATTAACTGTAGCATAAATTCAACCCAACATCTCTTTAGAGAGAAAAAGGTGATAACGAAATAAACTAATTCTGAAGTTTCAAACCAAGTGGAAAACTAAAGATTGTATGAAAACTAGAATATTGATTATTGAACCTGTGGGAGCGGAGTTGAGGAGAAGATAGGATCAAAATGGTATCAGAGAGTGCATAGTTCCAAGTTCCAACAACACTCTAGAAAAATTGAACTTGGTGGCGGCGAAATAGCATATGAAGCTTGAAGAGGTAACACTTCCGATTCTGATAACTAGTTAGAGAAAACGGCAGCAAGCAGGGATTAGAAGTCAACCCTGAACGTCTTCTAAGATGCAACGGCTCCGAGGATGGCCAAGTAAAACTGAAGCACTCTTTTTTTAATTTATAAAACTGAAGCACACTCTTTGGAGTTCGGACTGATGATTTATTATTTATACATATCAATGAAAATGCAATGGACATTTTTAATTGATCACGATATCATGTGCTTAGAACAAGAAAAAATGTTCAGTTTAGAAAATCGAAGCACAACGCGACAAACGAACCCAACTGACTCACATTAGAATACTACTAGACTAGTATCGCGAACCCAAAAACAAAAAAGTAGAATATTACTACAAGAATTTATCTAGTAGTTTTACGATTTTATTTTGGTTTTTATTTTTACAATTCTATTGGAAATTTATTATTATTATTATTATCATTTTTATTTTAAATAAAGTATGAGTTTAATTTTGATGTACTAATAGTGTAAGTTTTACGCTGTGAATCAATCATATACATTTATTTATAAAGCTTTCTAGTTAGGAGATGGATAAATCAAACATTTTTACTTACTAGTTGTTTGACATGTTCGATACACGAGATAATAATAAAAAATAATTTATTGACCATTACTAAAAATAAATAATAATTCATTTAAATATATCTTATAGAAAATTGAGTATATAAATTTATTTTTAAAATAAGTTAATAATTAAATAAATTAATAAAATATAAATGTGTCATTTCTATTTTATTTATTATTTTGAATATCATATTTATAATGTTGAAAAAATCTCAATAAATAATCTTTAACTAACAATAAAAAGTCAATTTTATGAAAATTTTACATATTTTGAAAGTTGAAATTATTGAATAATAAAAGCGAATAGGTAGATAATTTTACCATATCATGAGTAATCTATAGGGATGACAATATGTATCTATCGGAGAGAGGACATGTCCCCCATAATCCCTCATATCCATTTAGAATTTTCCTCTTATTTTCATCCTCATCCCCATCATGAGTTTCCCATTTTCCATTTTTCAACGGGATTTGAAATCCTACATGCATCTGGGGGTTTATTTAAAAAGCTTCAAAGAAAATAATTTTAAAAATACTTTGAAATTCAAAACATAAATATCCATGGTAACAAATATTATTAGAAGTCAACCCTAAGCATTTACTAACATACAATGGCTTCGAGAATGGCCAAGTAAAACTAAAGCACTCTTTTTTAAATTTATAAAACCGAAGCACTCTCTTGGGGTTTGTGATGATTTATTATACTCCTCATTCTTAGAATATCTATTCACTTTAATACAATTTCATGTTTCAAAATATATGTCAATTTCTGTTACCGTGAAGGTTGGTTTGACTGAGTTACACTCCTAACGAAGCCAAGAACACAATTTCACAATTCATTCCAAAATTACAAACGATTTCACTAAGAAGAGGAATCTATCATTTGGTTATGGATTCTCCAACTACTTTAAAGAACAAGTTTTAGACAAAAGGCAAGTATAGAATGATAATGGATTTTATCGATAAAGAAGAATAATTACAACACTTTACATCAAAGCATCACAATAAAGGTTTTGGGGATGAACTACCTAAACTAAACTAGAATAGGGAAAAAAGGAAGAAAAAGGGTAAAATGTAAAGAGTTGTGTTATGTTGATCCAGGGATGCTTTTCTTGTGGAGTCCTCCATCCTTTAAATACTCACAGGTACTCCAATGGCTAATCCTCTAAATTGCATGCAACGTTCCACCCACTTACAATAACAGTGAAAATCTTTGGCACAATAACTTCGATTTAAAACTGATCCCATAACTGTTCCTTTGCAAAGTGAGCACTACAATTGGCATGCTTTTGCATGCAATAACAGCCCCCTTCTCTAATTGACACATAAGCTCCCCACAATTGCAAAACTGCCACATTCTCATGGCTGTTGAAAAACAAATTTACATGTTACTTTGAATACCATAAAACTGCACCTATTTCAATCTTTAAACCTCCAACCCACATACAAGAGTTGAAATGCTAACCATTCCCTTTTGCCATGATTAGCCATGTACACTTGATTCTTGTGAATGAAATTTCTTACACAAAATGCTCTCTTCCAATGGGTGTACGTGCTAACTATCCAAGTTCAAGCTCACTAACTTTTCGATGATAACATATGCCCCTTGCATCCTTCAGCTGATGATGAACAAAAAGAAAGGTGAAGTGATGCATTTACTAAAAAAGATTTGAACTTTGTGTTCCTTGAAGATACTCCTTTGCCAACACTTTTTTTTTTTATTTGTAAATTCATCTACCAAAATTTAAAGATATATCATCAAAATACTCTTCAATTTGGTTGACTTAAACTTGCCTCAATTTTTCCTTTATCTATAGTCACAGCTGATCCCAATGATGTGTTAGTGGCCACTACGACTAACAAAGTTGTTGACCACTATGGCTGACAAAGTTGTGGAGCAAATTGAAACAGCCAAGTCAAATGTTCATGAACAATAAACTGTTGATCCTATAGCTTTCATGACAACAACTGCTAGAGTCCAATTGGCTCATTGGAAAATCTTGTCACATTAACTTTGAACAAATTCAAAATGCTCATACAGCTTCCAACATCTATAGGAAATTTGAAGAAATTGCATCATTTGATGATGGAGGAAACAGCTCTCACGGACTTACCTGAAACATTTGGCTCACGCTCTAGGTTGATGACATTGCAAATGGCTAATAGGCCATATCTAATTGCAAATGGTAATAGCTAGCTTGCCTGCAAAGGCAGAAGTTGCTCATTCTTTTCAATTCTCAACTTCTTTCTGTGATCTGACTTCGCTATATGTATTGGATGCATGTGTTTGGAGAATGTCAGGGAAAATTCTCGATGATTTTGAGAAATTGTTATCATTGGAGATATTGAATTTATCTCAAAATAATTTTCACAGCCTTCCTTCTAGCTTGAACGGCCTCTCAATTCTCCAAAAACCTTCACTCCTAGATTGCAGTGAGCTGACATTTCTCCTTTTGCTTCCTTCAAGCTTGATAGAATTGAATGCTGAAAACTGCACCACCCTAGAAAGCATATCTGAACTTGCAGACTTAGGTAGCTTGCAGGAGCTGAACCTCACAAACTGCGGAAAAGTGATGGATATTCCAGGTCGTGAATGCTTGAAGTCCTTCACAAGGTTGTACCTGAGTGGTTGCATTGCATGCTCCTCTCAAATAAGGAAAAGACTTTCAAAGGTATGTTTCCCCTTTTATTATCTTCTTCAAATTTCCCTATCTCCAACCATACAAATGAATACACAATTACACAATTGTGACAGGTTGTGAATCGTGACTTACAATGATAATTTGAATGACAGGTTGCATTAAGGAATTTAAGGAACTTGAGTATGCCAGGAAGCAGACTTCCAGAATGGTTTTCAGGACAAACTATAAGCTTCACCGAGCAGAAAAACCGAGAGCTTAAGGGTGTTGTTGTATGTGCTATTCTTTCTATAAACCATGATATATCTAATAATGATATGATTCAATATTATCATCATATGCCTGGAGTATTTGATGTTGAGGCACATGTTCTCAAATTGGACAAACAAGTGTATAGTACTGCATTGAACATACATGGGGTGTAGAAGACGAACCAAGAAAACATACACTTGTGTCGGTTTGCAGATTTTCATCCATTGGTCTATTGTTTGAGGGATGGTGGCACCTTATGTGTGGCCAAGAAAAACCCTCCTATTGATAAGAGGTTGGAGCCTGAAAAGTTCGGGGATTCATTTGATTTTTGAAGGGGATGATGAGCATGGTGGAGATGAAATATTTGTGGAACAAAGTCTGGAATCCGTCCTCCGAAAAAATGGCCGAGTTTTTCAACTCTTTAGAAGATGATTAAGACTCTATTGGTGCAACCGAGTTTGAAAGATTAGTCACAAGTGCAATTTGGCATGCAGGCACCGGAAGAGAAAAATCCATCTTGTGATACAATTACAACTTTACAAGTGTGTTACAATTGAAGGTCTATTCTTTGTGTTCTCTATTTATTTGTTTGGGGTTGAGATAAATGGCATTATGTTTGAAGCTCAGGAAATTGATAGTGTTTGCCTGTTTGGCGCATATGCAAAGGAAAGGGATTCGCAACATAATATTTTCATTATTTTGTGTAGGTTTAATTATTCTCCAACTTTAATAATTTCACTCAATTTTCAATTAGGTACCTATGATTTAAAAAATTATAAATAAATCTATATAGTATTCTAAATTTTTTTAATCAAATTCTTGTCATTATGAAAAATGAAATATTTCATGAGTATTCTGTTTTCATAATAGAGTAAAGATGGATATGGAAATGAAATATTTTGTTTTTCTAAATAGAGACTTGATTGAAAAATCTCATATACTACAAAAGTTTACTTGCAAATTTTAAAATGACAAGAACCTAATTAAAAATTAAATGAAACTATAGAAACCTACAAATAATTAAATCTTCTGTGTACATTTAGTGGATAGATATCCAATGTCGTATATTGATGTGAAAATGAATAAGGCAAATATCATTTCTTTTTTCACTGCTAGGAAAATATTATATATTAATACATAAGTTTTATATAAGTTTTGGAAACCTCTTTGATTATTTTTTCCATTTAGTTCTTAAATCAAATTATACTATATAGACATTTTTTTAACACAATAATATATCTTAACAAAATGTTCCTCTACATGTCACTTTCTGATATAAAAATTTGATGAAAATTATGTATAGGGAAATAGGCCTATTGATTTTTGTGTGTGTGTTTTCCCCACTAGTAAGGTGTCTTTAACAAAACCAATTACTATGCTTTTAGTGGAATCGGTGGAGGTTAAACCCCCGCTGGCTGCAGCTTCCCTTACGACTCCACTCCGGATGCATGACACCTTCATTGTCAACTAATTCATACATCTTGCTATTTAAAAATATATGTTTTTTTTTTAAATCGGTGCCCTTGTTTAAAACCTAGTCTTAGGTTTCATGCTTTGGGAATAGAAAAACTCAACTTTTTCATATATAAACTTTCCTTTTTAATTTCTTAATTTCTTAAAGTATTGTTTAGATAAATCCAAAATGTATTTATATAGTCAATGTTTTCAATGACATTGACTGAGTTGTAAAATATTTCAAACAAATAAAGATCAGTGATTGATTTGGGCTATAATTAAGGTTGGATTTGGTAATCCTCTTAGGATGCTTTGTTTTTAGAAAATATAAGTGAATCTTTTTTTAATTAGTAAACCAAAAAAATATTAAATTGCTCACGGTTTTTAAAAGTTAGGAATGCTTTTAAAAGCATATTATGTGTTACTTTTTAGAGTTGATTTATACTCTCTAAAATTCAAAATACTAATATAATGTTACTCTAATTGATGAAAAAGCATATTATGTGTTACTTTTTAGAGTTGATTTATACTCTCTAAAATTCAAAATACTAATATAATGTTACTCTAATTGATGACAATAAACACTATATTCATTCGCCATTTTGGTTTTTTTTAATATATTTACCAAACATTGTGAATTTTACTTATTGAGACAACTCTATGTTATTTTATCAAATAAACTACTATAATTTTTTAATAACAGTTTTTCGAGAGTAAAAAAACTCCAATGGCTCCTAAAAAGCCATAATAACACCAAAGTAAGTCTAAGGGCTTTCTAATGTTCCTTTCAATTCTACAATAGTTTGGTGTTTTTGTTGAAATGGACCAATAAAATTCTTACGTCTAACTTGAATAAAAGAAGTGAGAAATTTTTATATAATTCTATTTTACTCTTTTACCCTTCTTCTCCGTCCTCCTCCCTATTCATAATTTCAGATCAAGCTGTAATTATCACTAAATTTTTCACCTCCTCCAAGTCCCCCTTACAACATTAGAACTGCTTCAATCCTTTCAAACACAGTATCTATAATCCTTTAAGTTTTGAGAACTGCTCCATATTAACTTGCCAACAGTTCCTGTACTTTTTTTTATTGTTGTCAGGTGAGGGGCGCAGTGACCAAGTTGCAGAGCTTCTTGGAGAGGCAGACGCTCCCCTCTCGCCCAGTCGCATGAACCTGGTTTTTTAATGGGAGAAAAAGAACTAGCATTTAGAGTAACAAATCAAAAATAAAAATAGCTTTCTGGTTGCTAATTTTTGTTAAACTTCCAATTTATAATAACATCTTAACAATGAAACAATTGCATTAGACTATATTAAATATGTTGGACATATCTCTCACTCTCGTGCATCCCAATGATTCCTGTTGTACAACTACTACATTACTGGAAATTTCCCAACAGACAAAGACTAATCACTAGTAAACCTATCAATATGTCTTCCCATTTCCCAACTGCGCCCGACTCTTCAGCAGTTGGCAATCTTTTCAAGAAGTTAAGAGCTACAGAGGGCACTTGGCTTGATCTGAACCATGGTGGCCTAAAAAAGTACAGTCCGGAAAGAGCGATCACAACCCGAATGGGCACAATATAGAAACCAAAAGCAGCAACCAAGCACATCACCAAATACAAGAAAGTAGCTCGTGGATCAGTCCAACTTAGCAGTGCTTCGAATCCTTCCAGTAGTGCTGCCACACATCCCACCAGTGTTCGAATTCTTCCTGCTACAGATCTCAGCCTGTCATATCTCAACCTAACAATATGAGGAGGACGACTTGTAGGGAACGTATCAAATTCCTCGTCAAGCTCATCCGGATGGATCAAGTCAGCACTTGGAAGTGTTGCACTCATCCAAGACAGGTACTGTGGTCGAAAATAATAGCCCCAAAGCCCCACAAACGCCACCAAGAAAATAATGGCGGGAAGGATAAACTCAGGAAGCAGCACAGGAGTGAGAAAAATGATAAGGAATAATGCTGAATATAATGGCTTCTGCCAAGCTCGTATTGATTCAACATACCTTCCAATGGCAATAAGGCCTGAAAATGCGGCCATCAACCTGGAAAAGTTAGCTTTGCTCCTCCTCGGGTTCCACATATCATGATCAAGCATGTAAGCCACTACCTCTCTCCCCATTGGTGGCTCTTCTCTACTCAGTCTGATGCCAATAAGTTCTTGGCCTGGTTCCTCAAGCTCTGTAGTTGATTCCCGGTCAAGGGATCCACAAAATGCATATTGGGCAGCAATGGCATTGTGTACATAAGCAGCATCTTAGCCACGTTGGAACATGAAAGCCTTATTCTCAAATGAAGCTCCCCCATTTTCTTGACCCCAAATGATTGATGAAGCATAAGAAGAGGAAAAGAGTGAGAGTAAACTCTATCGGTTTCAAGCGTGGACAATGTGATTCTAACTTTGCCAATAGCGTGATCAGAAGCAGCAACATTCTTATCCATCCTACCGTTGTCAAAAAACCCAACAGTCACTACAGTGCAGAGATCATAAACTTCCCAACTGAATTGTTCATTCCATTTTGGTGACAAGCTATCAACCACAGTACGAGTTCGGCACCATTTTTGCCCATACTTTGCAATACAATAGGCATTAAATCCCCGTTCTCCACTATCTTCTATCTTCATTGGCACAAGCCCACTGGCGCCCAAGATTCGCATCTCAAGCACACCAATGTGAGGCTTCCAGAGGCTCGTGTCAGTGGGCCTAACATCACTGCTATTCATGGGGATTTCATCAAACACATGGTACCCTCCATCGAACGATAACCGCAGGTGAATCCGAGGAACAAACCTTGTACTTGGTTTGTTATTTTGACCTGCTTCTCCGAAGTGGCTAATTTGAAGGTCGAACCAATTCGAGGTGACTGGTACTTCATCAACTCGCTTCTCTATTGGAGCAACCGGAAGTTCCACCATGGCCATGCCCACATTGCTACATGGCCCAAGTCGATCTTGAACCCAAACCGACATTGAATTCACAAATGGCTCTTCAACTACAAACAACAAGTCCTCGTTCCAGTAAGGATTTGAGAAACTTCGAGTGGCACTGGGAGCAGCAATTCTAGTCTCTAGACAGTGGCTTCCCACTTGGACTTTGGCATAAAAGTCAGGGAACCTCACCACTTTTGGGTCTGTGTGCCCTGGCATGATGTGTTCTGCTTCAATAACTGAAACTCTCAGATACCATAGCTTTGGAGAATGATAAACTTTTGATTTTATGAAGCTAAGCCCATCAAAAGGAACCTTTGGGGAATTCCATGCCTCTGCAAATGCCTCATCATCCTGAGTTCCAAACCATATTGATATCATTAGCTCCCCAGATTTAGCCTTGTCACCTGTCTTGTCCTCCATTCTGTACCACTGTGGTGCTAACTGACTCTCCGCTGGTCCTCTGCTAGGAACATTGCTCAAATCAAACCAAACTCGACCCATATGGATTCTTCATTTCTGTCTTTGACAATGATTTCAACTGTTGATGACTGTATGCATTCTCCGGAGAATGGAAAGACCTGATCCCATTCTATATTGCCCAGGCCAGCAGTCTTTGTGATTTCACCGTAATTCCCAAGCACCACTTCAGTAACCAGATCAACCACACCAGATATTGATATTGACATATCTCGTGCTTTCACAACTTTGACATAAAGATATTGCATTTGCTCCACAAGATCATAGGTTGAACTGGTTTCATCCTTCTTCAAGGACTCACCTGCGAGTTGAGGCTGAGTTTCTTTGAGTGAAAACTCAGTGAACCCACTTGGATTTCGGTCTATAGCGTTGAGTTGTTCTGAATTTGCTGCATTGGTTCGTTTTTAATTTCTAGTTTGTGCCTACACAAGGGAAGAAAAAGTTATCTGTTGTTGCAGTGCAATATTAAACAGCCAAAATAACTCCAGAATTTAGCAAGTAGTAACAGCTTTTACAAGCTCATTGGCTGATAAAGAGCACAAGAGTTTAAGACAGATTACGTAGTATATGATCATTTACTGATATGAATTTCACAAAAGTCCAAAGCTCTCTGCAATATATAGGGCCTATTGTGATGAGTCACATCTTATTGTTTGTTTAAGATTCTAGCTTAATGTTCACAAAGATATTATATCCCACTGGATTCCCAAAAACATGTCAAATGATTAATTAAGCTGATCCCTAAAGAATTTGTTTCGCCATGATGCAATATGGAAAAAAGCAGATGAACTAAAGTTCTTATCCCTGGGCAACATATTAACTGTAGCAAAAATTCAACCCAGCATCTCTTTGAAGAGAAAAAGGTGATAACCAAATAAACTAGTTCTGAAGTTTCAAACCAAGTGGAAAAGCAAAGATTGTATGAAAACTAGAATATTGATTATTGAACCTGTGGGAGCGGAGTTGAGGAGAAGATAGGATCAAAATGGAATCAGAGAGTACATAGTTCCAAGTTCCAATAACACTAGAAAAAATGAACTTGGTGATGGCGAAATAGCATATGAAGCTTGAAGAGATAACACTTCCTATTCTGATACCCAGTTAGAGAAAATGGCAGCAAGCAGGGATTAGGAGTCAGCCCTGAACGTCTTCTAAGCTACAACGGCTCCGAGAATGGCCAAGTAAAACTGAAGCACTCTTTTTTTCTTTTTTTATTTTGTAAAATGAAGCACTCTTTTTTCAATTTATAAAACTGAAGCACTCTCTTTGGAGTTTGGACTGATAATTTATATAGGAAAGTCGAATTTTAATATATTAATAGTGTAAGAGTTTGGCACTGCAAATCATTCATATATTTTTATTATAAGACTGTTTAGTTTGTGGGCGGTTGAATTAAATATTTTTACTTACAAATCATTTAACCCGTATAATGTACGAGATGATAATAAAAATAATTTATTGATAATTAAGGAATAATTCATTTAAATATATGTAGTAGAAAATCAATCATGTAAATTTGTTACCGTCCGCTTCTCGAAATGGCTAATTTGAAGGTCGAACCAACTCGAGGTGACTGGTCTTTCATCAACTCGCTGCTCTATTGTAGCTAATGGAAGTTCCACCAAGGCCACAACCTCATAGCTCCTTGGCCCAACTGGATCGGAAACCTGAACCCTGAATGAATTCTCAAATGGCTCTTCATTCCAGTAAGGATTGGAGAAGCTTCGAGTGGCACTGGGAGCGGCCATTTTAGTCCATAGATAGTGGTTTCCTACTTGGACTTCAGCAGAAAACTCAGGGAACCTCACCACGTCTGACAGTTTGTGCGCTTGAATGATATGTTCTGCTTCAATAACTGAAACTCTCAGATACCATAGCTTTGGGGAATGATAAACCCTTGACTCAAACAAGCTAAGTTCATCCAAAGGTGCATTTGCAGCTTGGGAATGCCATACCTCTGCAGATGCATCATCACTTGGGTTTGGGTCCATAGGGTTTGAATTGTGCTTAATCTGCTGCATTGGTTTGTTTTCCATCAACTGTAACAATTTGGTAGTTTGTAACAGCTTGTTTTCCATAGATTAAAGTAATCATTTCATGAAGTACACCTTAATATTAGATAAAACAGGTCCAGAATGTTTCAAGTAGGAATGGCTTGGAAAATCCAAATCAATCAGCCGGATTTAAAAACAGATAACTCTCAATGCCAGAACACGGAATTCATAGCCAGGGAAAGTAGCATAACATTTACTCCACATAAAGCTTTAATGCGCTATGATTTTCATTTGTGGCAACCTGAATTTTTCATCTGGCTTTTGACACAACTCAGTACTATTATAAATTGGCCTGATGATGTTTGAGCACCGTGGGCTTTATACCATTTAAAAAACTACAATTCTAAGGGTCAGGACTGTTAAAAACTTAAAACTCATTTTTTTTTTAACCTCAATAATTATTGTCTTTTCTCTTCATTTGTGTGTTATCTTCAAAACTTTCATCATTTACTTTTGACCAGAATATCCACTGGATCCCAAAAACATAGGTAAATGATGGTATAAACTAATCCCTGAAGAATTTTCAGCATTACGTAACTTGAACAAAGCAGATGATTAAAGTTCTTATCCTCTGCAACATATTTAATCGATATAAGACTACAGATAGAAGAAGGTGACGACCAAATAAACTTACTCTGAAGTTTTAAATCAAATAGAAAACTGAATGTATGGAAAAAGGATGAAAGAGAATAACACACAAAGAAACTAAGAACTTGGAACCAACAACACATTTTGTTGTATAAACATACATATATGTTGTCTACTCTATACCCCTTTCGAGACTTCTAAAAATATTGAAACCTGAGAAAGCAAAATTAAGGAAAAGATAGCACCAAAATGGACTCACAAAGCACTCTAGTGAAAATGAACTTGGTCTTGGCACATTTCTATTCTGATACCAGCTGGAGGAAATGGCAGCAAGCACGGATTTGAAGCGCGCCTTAACTTTTTCCAGAAACAACGGATCTGGGAACGGCGAAGCAAATCTGAAGCTGCTCTTTGGACTCAAAGCATTTATTATATATCAATGAGATTGAGAATGCAATAGACATTTCATCATGATCTTACGCGCTTAGACAAGATGTTAGTGATAAAAGAACCCGATAGGATTAGGATTAGGATTAGAATATAAAATTGACCATGACCAAATGACTAAACAAAAGAACAAAATTGGCGTGACCAATGACCAAATAGAAAAAGAATATTAGATCTAATCTAGGGTAATTAATCCAAAGTATTCCTGAGATTTGTTAAAATTGCACTTCACTTCAAAGTACATGAAAAATTGCTTTCCACCTTATCTATATGCCCAAATTGATGGTTAAGCGAGAATATTAAATGAATACTTACACTCAATCAAAATTACATGTTTTGAAAAGAAAAAAGATATCTATGATCTATTAATCTTTAATATCATTATTATTGTAAAATAGGGTTAATGGGAGCTTTCTCCTTGTAACACTTGGTAAAATATTGTTCTCGATTAAATAATTTTACCATGTGTCATAATAGCATTCACTTGCCTTGACTTAATGTTCTTTTCAGCTTTTCTCTTTTTTCCTTTGATAACAAAATTAATTTAATTTAAATTTAGAACTCTCTTTCATTTGATAATTATTCATTTTTAATTTGTTTAGTAGTCTACGTTGTTTTCTCAAAAAACTTTATAAACATTTGATATCATTACATTTCGCTACCTTTTTTTTTTTATATTATTGGGAATAAAAGTATTAGCAGCATTCTGCAATCAATTATTGACAATGAATTAATATCTATTTATAATAGGGAATATAGGAAAAAAAATTAAATCCCACTTATCCATTAACATATCATACTCTCCATTAAGATTAATATTTTGATGAATCTCTCAATAGTTACCATAACCCTATAATATCTGGTGTACACGTATTAATAGACAAGTTCTGTATGCCCTCAAGGTCCCCCAGGACCAACCCATATTGTTGAGTCCGAGATTTCGCTAAGTTTGGAGCCTACACCTCATTGGAAGACTATATGATAGAGTCACTTTTTTGGGATCAAAAGTCCCGGTAATTGCTCTCCAAAGGAAAATAAATTGAAGAGCCATTTTTAATGAATTTTATGAAACCTCTAAACGTGTCGTTTTTAGCACACAAGTTTAGAAAATCATGAGAATTTTTGAATTTGAACTAGAACTCAAAAATTGGATTTTGATTAGTCGAGGTTTTGATTTTTTTTATATTTTAGTTTAATCCAAATGGGGGGGGGGTATTTTGTTACTTACATTTATGTTTTAAAGTTAATGGAGAGTAAAATAAATGGGGACATTAACTTAAAATTAAGAACTGTAAATAATGATGTTGGTGTTGTTGCTGCATAATTCTGCAGAACAGTCTCACTGCAGCGAGTTATGTTCACTATAGCGATGTTAGCTACAGCAAGTTGTTGATTCTCTAGGTTTGCTGTAGAAAGATTTACTCGCTACAACGAGTGTGTCTGATGTCAGTACAGTATAAAACGACATAGTTTCGTTTAATGAACCCCCTTCCCCTCTTTATAAGCCCAAATCGGGCTTTTCCTTCACAAAACCGAAAACCTTTCCTTCCCTACACATTTCCCCTATTTCCTTCTCAATATAACCTTATTTTCTTTTCCTTCCAAGCATCAAAGGTAAGATTTTGTTGGGTTTTATCATCTCCTTCCCCTCCATTTCTCATCCTAGAGTATGAGTGTTGTTTTTTTTTCTCATTTTTGCCAAGTGAGAGTGCTCCCCCAATGTTGTTAGGGTTGTTTTAAAGCTATCTAGAAGTTATTAGAGATTAATCTAGAGTTTATGATTGCTCTATGGCAGTTGTTGGTGCCATTCCAAGCTTCAGAGGTCAATTTGGTGGTGCATGTATACTTCCCGCGTCAAATAGTGAGTGGGTTCAAATTCATGACTATATTTTAGCCATTATGAGTATGTTTCTTGCCTTATGATTGTTAAACATAAAATTTGAAATGAGCAAAAGGTATATAATATGATTTTACATGATTATGTTAAGCTAGAAAAATTATGATTTATGATGATAGCATGAAAGAATAAGTTTTAGAAAACCATGGGACCACGATTGTTGTGTTGTACTGTGTGCTATGGAAAATGTTTTACATGTTTGAGAAAGAATTTATTTAGAAAATATATATTGTAGCAAGATGACTATTTTACCAAATATGTTTTTAATGGGTTTCTTGATATCAATATATATTCAAGTTTTAAGATTTCAAGTTGTTTTAGAATGTCCAGTTAAAATATTTATACATGTTAGAGAAATGTAAAACAAGAGTATGATCCAGCTTTATGAATGAATATGTTATATGATTTTTGAGTTATTATGATTATAAAACCCAGTGTTTGAACTATGATTTTAGATTTACCAAGTATATGAGAATATTTTAATGTAAGAAATGAATTTAAAACTTCAGTTTTGTGGTACCAAAAGGTACGGAATTCAGTATAATTCGTAGCAACTGCTAGATGCATATTCTGTAGGCTTGAAATCGGAATGCCTACAAGCGAGTGACGCCTTGGGCATAATTTCACAGCCACAGTTATGCTAAAGTCAGATTGTTAGAGTTATATGAGTCTAGAACTCTCAGAGTACTAAGAATTTATGGGCTCTTGTTTGCTAGGGACCGAGTACCCACCATAACAAAAAATTTATGATTTCAAGAGTAGAACAATTATATAGAGTTTTGAACCCAGAAGAGTCAGAACAAATTTTTAGAGAAATAATTAGTTTTCATGATTTAGAGACTAGACGGTAGCTATAGAGAAATAAACAGTGAGTTAACGGCTGGGAAAAATGATCGTTAACCTTAGTATTAAGTTTTCCTTAGGGGCAATCTCACAGAACAGAGATGGAACTTAGTTAGGTGTCTAGTTCCGATCGTTGAGGGATCATAAAGATCGGAAAATTCGCTATACCATGGTTGACATACATAGCTAGAGAATATATTGTTATGCAATGCATAACTAGAGATCCATGTTTTTCTATTAAAGTATTGTTATTTATGTTTTCAGAGATTATTGATGTTTTTCAGAGAATGTTTTATTTAAGAGCTATTATGTATACATACAGAAAACTATCCTCATTAGAGTAAGAATTTAGAGATGCTTTTCTATGAGCTTATAAACACAGAGATATCTTTTTTGATATAGTTATGCATATAAACATTAAATGGTTTATGATTGTTGCATGAGTATTACATTATGTATAGTCCTTGATTGTTCCATGTGGGTGATGAGTGAGAGCTCACTCACTAAGTCCGTTAACTCACCCCTCTCCCTTTCTTTCATAGTTGCAGGTTCAGAGGTGGTTCAGGCTCATGTTCCGTAGATGCAGTTGTTTCTAGTGGTGAGTCTTACTTTATAGTAAGGCCTAGAGTAGGACTATGTTAGAGTAGAGTGTTCCAGTAGATGTGCAGACAAGATCCAACCATACATTTATTTTTGGACTATGTATTTAATTTCAGAAATTGAAATATTTATATATATGTTCTCATAGTCCAAGTATACAATTGAAATGTAAATTATGGGTGAACTAGAGATGTATTTGTAATTCAGTTTTCAGAGATTAAAATTATTGATCACTTTCAACTTATGAAGTTAAGCATTATGCTTTAATTAGAGAAAAATGCTAGAGATTTCAAAGAGATCATATTTTAATTATTATATTTATTGATAAATTAAGCATTTAAAGAGACACGTCACTTAGTTGGCTTACATGGGAATGGGATTCCCCGCGTGCCGGTCACATTTCCAAGCCGTGTCGTGACAAACCCCCAATAAAAATAATGAAGAACATTGGATATCTCAATACTCACCATTCAATACTTTTTATTAGCAATTACAATAATTATAATAAAGCCTTTTTAGAAATCTATTATACTTCTTCGTGCAAAGCACGGGTATTAAACTAGTACTTAAAAGTAATGAAGTAAAGCATCAGGGTTAAGCCACTTGGCAGCAATTTAAAAAAGTTTTTCCTTCTAAAATTGAGTTTTACTATTAGTTGATGAATATTTAATGACACAAAAATATGAATTTATAAATGCGCTTTAGTATATTAATATATAAAACCGGGTTAGTCTTGACGCAACAGTAAGGTTACTGTCTTGTGACTTGGAGGTCATATGTTTAAATCCTAGAAACTGTCTATTTGCAAAGTAGGGGTAAGAGTACGTATATCTTCCCTTTCCAAACCTCAATTGAGATAAAATTTAATTAGGTGTAAAATCTATCACATAGTAATTTATTCATTTGTTTTTTTTTTTTTTTGTACTTATGAAATTATATTGGTTGTAATAAGATTTAAACCTAAAACTTGATGCATACGACCATAAACCTCATATTTAATCATAAATTTCAATAAAACTTATTTATGTAAGATATATATACATGTTAAGAATAGTAATAAATTATTAAAATATTTAAAATCGTAGTAACATAACATATGAAGAGCAACGGGCATATACATACATACATATATATGTGTGTGTGTGTGTGTGTGTGTGTGTGAATTGAATATGTAAATGTATATATATGTGTAAATTTACTACTAAGAAAATATATATTGCATTAATTGATAATTATTTCTTTTATGTTAAATAATTAACATTTATTTGTTACAACCTAGCAATAGAAAACTGTGATAAAATAAAACATATGTTGCAATATAAAAATTTTAAAGTTATATGTAATATGAATAACTAGTATGATAGAATATATATTTAAAATTCTTTAGTGAAAAGAACATAATATTAATAGATTTTAATTTATATGCATTAGCAATGTAAAACTTATATACATTGACATTGTCATACAATTATGTTTTGGATTATCTAAAATAAGGATATCAACTTAAAAATTAAAGTAAGGGGATTTCACCTTGGGTTTGGATCCTCTAAAGCGAGCATATCATTTTAGAAAGTAAAGTTGGAGGATTTTATCTTTGGATTAATAAAATTAGAAGTATGACCCATTTTTATCTATTGATCTAAGGGTAAAACTCCTCACTTTACTCTCTAAAGTAAGAATCTCACTTTTTTAGAGTATCTAAATCCTTTTATCTTTGGATCAATAGAGTTATAAGTGGGACCCTTTCCATTCTATTGATCTAAGAGTAAAACTATTCACTTTATTTTCTAAAGTGAGAATCTCACTTTAGATGATCCAAATCCAATTGGGATGAGACATCAAAATTAAACGCATAATAATATGTGTCATTTTTAAAGAGAAATTGGACTAAATAATTAAGTCATTCTAAAAAATTTATTCTAAATTAATAAGTAAAAATAAATTAATAATTTGTTTTGACAAAAACTCTATATTTAGACTACTCATTCAATCCTTTTAGACATTTATATATAAGGTATGTTTTTCAAAATAATTTCGCATCAACTAACAAATAGGATTAAAAAGAATTTAGTAATATTTTATATTTTATACTCTTAAAAATTTTCAAACATATATGTTTTCATTTTTTATTGGATAAACATTTATCTTACTTATTGCTAGCTATAGACACTAGTTCATCAAATAATTTATAATAATAATAATAATATGTATATGATATCTTTTAAAAACTATTAGTTAAAAATTTTGTATTAATTTTGAAACATATTGTAAATTGACAACATTCAAAGGAGATATAAAATAAGCTTCTCATCTTCTAATCCAATTCACAATTTTGAGCACTTCATTTGCTTCCTACAATTTCACTTTCTTTTTTATTTAAAAAAAATAACTATTTTATTTTGCCAAATGACTTATGACAAATGACATAAGTAATGACCTTAATACCTCAATATGTAACAAGAACATTATATGGTTGGTTTGGGCTAGATCTTAGGTTGAGGATGCAAATCCAAAGGGTGAATCAAATAAATGTTTGATTCTAATTGGAACCAAACTAGACCAGTATGATCGGATTGGTCCAATCCTCTTATGCCCTAACAAACACAACGTATTTAGCCACATTTATTTTCGAAATACTTTGAAAATGTCCTATGCATCAATTTATTTAGTCATATGTAAAGAAAAGTGTGACAAAATTCATTTACCGCCTTTTTAAATGCATTTAGCTACATTTAGTAAATATGATTAAATACCCACTATGTAGTGTGTCACATTTTACCCCGATGCACCAAGTAAGAGCTTAGGTTTTTCTATTTACAAAACTTTAATTGAAACAATTTAAATAAAAAGAGTAAAACCACAAATTTACCCGGGTGGAGGGGAAATTGATCCCTCATGATTTAAAAGTTTTATTGTTATTATTCACTTGTCACAAAAGAAAACATGTTAGTCACTATATTAACTCATCATTTCAACACATTTAGCATAAAAACATGTGTATGTTAAATTGATGATATGGCTTTATTACACTTCATAATAATATTAAACGACCTTATTTTGGCTTGAGATATGTGAAAATAAAAAAGGAATTAAAGAATGAGATTAGGATTTGAAAATAAGCAATGATATTTGCATACGACCAAACTTCCACCACACTAGAAGACAAAACAAGAGTATTTCATTTGGAAGGATAACATGGGGAAATGGAAAAGAAATAGCTTCTCTCACTACATTCCCTTCAAAAGCTTTCATTATCTCTTTCTTTGTCTTGTTTCTCTCTCTCACTTCTTTACAAAGAGAATAATCTCCCATAACTCACAGCTCTCGTTCGTTGCCGCTAACAGGAAGAAAAAGAAGGAGAATCAAACTTTGTTGGCAGTGCATGTAATTATTTTACATAATTATGGAGTTATTCATGTAACTAATGGACTAACTCTAATAAAAGAGGATTAAGATGATGATTATTAATGCCTTAAAAGTAAATAGAGTTAGTGGGGGGTTTTTAAATAATTATTTAAAAGTCCCTTCTCTCTCCCTTTTGAAAAAAATTGATGGTTACTCTAGATAAAAAGAAAAGACAGCCAAAGGGAACGAATCTGTAATTTCTTTCACCATCAAAAGAAAACCTAAAGAAAAAGGAAGAGAGGGGAAAAGAAAGAACACTCAAGGGACTCAGGATGAAGAGATCAAAGATTTCAACAATGGATCTGGATGTCATTTTACTTCATCTTATATTCTATTATGTGATAATCATAAAATCCAAGATCCTTAAGAGCTTTGTAATTTTCTGTACTATGTACCAAAATGAAAATTACAGTTAACAATTGGTATCAAAGCATAGGTTATGGATTTTATGATTCTCTTTGAATAATGATGGATTTCCCAAACTGCATGAACCCTAAATTATGAAATTGGGATTTTACTGTGTTGTGATTTTATGATGAATTTCACCGCTTATTCATGACTGCATGACTCGTATGTATGTTATAATGTTCATGAAATTTGAACATGTGTTATATATATGGGAATTCGATTAGGATGACCAATGTCCTTGCAATATTAGAGTTCGAAATCGAAAACCCACATATACTAAAGTAAGGTCTTGACATTGGTTTGCATTTCTCTTTTAATTTTTTAGTGTGAAGTCTATGTGTACTCATCATGACACTATTAGTATAATGTCAATGTGTCATGGTTGGTTATAGTCTTATGCATCATCACATCATGTATCATGGCATATGTATGGTGTGTAATATGTGCATTCTATTTACATGTCATTCAACTATATTCATGCTTCCAGTAAAGCTTCAAGAATGCATATGTCACATGTGACTTTGATTTTATATGCTTCAATACATATTAATGTTTAAAAATATTTAAATGAAGCATTGGGATGAAATTAAAGAATATTTATATTTTGGAATTATTGTGCGTGAGATTTGTTAATCACCAAAGTGGTCAGATCTGAAAGTTGTTTAATAATTCCAAATTTCATTAGATTAAAGAATATAATTTGCATCCTGGAATTATTGTATGTTAGATTTGTTAATCACCAAAGTGGTCAAATCTAAAGGTTGTTTAATAATTCCAATTTGAAATTTTTTATTTCAATTACTCATATGATGGATGCTAAGTGATGATTGTTTTATGTATGAGTATATTGAAATTCATTGTTATAAGACATTCAGGAATCACCCAAAGGTTGATTAATTATTCTTATAATTATTGGACATGATAGTTGATGGTGTAAATGCAATATTAGTTTTATTTATATATATCCAAAGATAGTAAAATTTCTAGTTGGTGCATGCATCATTACCAAATAATGTTAAATTTGTTAGCATCATTATATTGTTGTATATTAATATATCACCCAAAGGAGAGCATTGACACGCAATGAATGTTTAAATGAGTGTTGTTTGAATCTATTAAGTTTATTCAAAGCATTAATGTATGAGCTTATATAATGTTTGCAGCTTCCATGAATATGTTTGCTTTGGGTAGTGGAATTGTCAAGTTCAATAGGTTGAACTGTGCTGATTGGTCTGAGCAAATCCACTTTTAGTTGGGTGTTATGGACTTGGACCTAGCATTAGTTATGGATAAAAATCCTGCTGAAACTATTGATAAGACCAATACAGAAGAGAACAAGTATCTTTATAAGGTTTGGGAACGGTCTAACAAGCTGAGTTTGAATTTGATGAGGATGACAATAGCTGAAAATGTTAAGCCATATATGCGTAAGACAGAAAATGCAAAGGAATTTATACTGAAAATTAGGGAATATTTTCAATTGGACATTACTGACAAGTCCATTGTGAGCAACTTGATGACTGAGTTGACAACTAAAAAAGTTTGAACGGTCACAACCCATTCATGATCATGTGACTGGAATGACAAATCTAGCAGCAAAGTTAAAATCAATGGGTATGAATGTGAATGAATATCTTCTAGTACAATTCATCATGATGAACTCTCTTCCTCCTAAGTTTGACCAGTTCTAGGTGAATTACAATACCCTTAAAGAAAAATGGAACTTCCAAGAAATTAAGGCCATGTTAGTTCAAGAGAAAAAGAGGTTAAAGAAGATGAAAGATCACCCTCTCTATCTCATATTTCATGATGGTTCTAGTAGTAGCAAGACTAAGCCGTGTGAGAAGGCCAAAAAGGACAAAACCTCACTGAAAGCTTGTGAAAGCCAAATCTATAAGGAGCATAAATGTTTTTTTTGCAAGAAGGCGGGACATATGAATAAAGATTGTCATAAAAGAAAGAAATGGTTCAAAAAGAAAGATATTTACTATGTTTTAGTAAGTTTCGAATCAAATCCCGTCAAAGTGCCTAATAATACCTGGTGGTTAGATTCTGGTTCAACAACTCATGTGTCACATGTTATGTAGGGATTCCTTTCGATTTAGCCTATAAAAGGAACTAAACAATTCTTGTATATGGGAAATAGAATGAAGGCACATATAAAAGGCATTGAGAAGACTTATATATTGATGTTGGATAATAGCTGTTATTTAGATATAGAAAAGTGTCTCTATGTTCCTGTATATGTTAGGAATTTAGTTTCTGTTGCAAAGTTGGACAATGTAGGATTTAACTTTAGGATTAGGATTGGAAATAATGTGTTTTCTTTGTTTAAACATATATACTATTATGGTTATGGTACTTTGGTTGATAATTTATACTATTTCAATCTTGATGTTAAATTTGCTGAATCTCTGTTTCATGTTTAGCATAGTATTGGTAGTAAGTGTAATGTGCGTAATGAGAATTCTTGTTTCTTATGGCACCAAAGGTTAGGTCACATATTCAAACAAAGGATAATGAGGTTAGTGAAAAATGAAATCTTACCTCAATTGGATTTTGTTGACAGGGATGTATGTGTGGATTACATTAAAGGGAAGCAAACCAAACACTTATCAAAGAATCCAGCCACAAGAAGCAGTCAACTCCTTGACTTGATACACACTGACATCTGTGGTCCTTTTGACATTCCATCTTGGGTTTGTGAAAAGTATTTTATCACTTTTATTGATGGCTTCTTACGGTATTATTATTTGTATCTGCTGCATGAAAAGTCTTAATCACTACATGCCCTTGAGATGCTTATTAATGAAGTTGAAAGACAATTAGAAAAAAAAGCTAAAAGTTATGTAGTCAGATAGAGGTGGTGAATATTATAGTAAATCTAATGAAAAAGGACAATGTCCAGGTCCATTTGCAAAGTTTCTTGAAAGAAGGGGCATATGTGTACAAATACAATGCCCAGTACACCACAACAAAATAGTGTTATTGAAAGGTAGAATCATACTCTTGTGAAAATAGTTAGGAGTATGATAAATTATAGTAATGTACCTCTATCATTGTGGATGTATGCATTAAAATCCACTGCACATCTGCTTAACAAGGTTCCTAGTAAAGCAGTTTTTAAGACTCCTTATGAACTATGGACAGGAAGAAAACCCAGTTTGAGGTATCTTCATGTTTAGGGTTGCCCAACAGAAATAAAGGTGTATAATCCACATGAAAAGAAGCTTGATGCAAGAATAGTTAGTGGTTATTTCATTGGTTATCCTGAAAGGTCAATAGGGTACATATTTTATTGTCTTAACCATAGTATAAGAATATTTGAGTCTGGTAATGCAAGATTTCTTGAGAATGGCCAGTTCAATGGGAGTGAGAAATCACGAAAGGTGGATATTCAAGATAATCGTGTAGAAACTCCTATGCCTAGTGTTTCTCCTCATGTTGTTGTCCCTTTTGTTGTATCACAATCACACAATATGCCAAGACAACACATTGATGTCCCAAACCCACAAGATGAACATGTGGATGATGAACCTGCTAACAATGTGCAAGTCATAAATGAGAAATGGTAAATGAACCACAAGAAATGACTTTAAGAAGGTTGAAAGGTAGAGAAGACGAATAATTTCAAATAACTATTTGTTTATTCACTTGAGCAAGAGTGTGACTTGAGCATTGATGATGATACAGTCTCGTTTAAGCAAGCTATGGAATGTAGCAATTCTGAAAAGTGATTCAATGCTATGAAAGAAAAGATGAAATCAATGGATGACAATAAGATTTAGGATCTAGTTGACTTGCCTAAAGTTCAAAAATGAGTTCGTTGTAAATGAGTCTTTAAGACCAAAAGAGACTCAAAAGACCACATTGAAAGGTATCTAGACTCGTCACCAAAGGCTACACGTAAAAGGATGACATTGACTATAAAGAAACATTCTCTCCAATTTCAAATAATGACTCTTTAAGAATTGTTATGGCTTTAGTGGCATATTATGACGTGGAGCTCCATCAAATGGATGTAAAGACAGCCTTTCTTAATGGTGACTTGGAAGAAGAGATTTGTGTGGACTAACCAGAAAGATTCATGACCATAGGAAAAGAAAACTTGGTGTGGAAGTTAAAAAAGTCAATGTATGGACTAAAACAAGCTTCCCGACAGTGGTATCTCAAATCCAATGATACTATCTTGTCATATGATTTTGTAGAGAATGTTGTTGATTGGTGTATCTATATGAAGGTTAGTAGGAGCAAGTTTATCATATTGGTCCTAAATGTTGATGACATTCTTCTTACTGCTAATGATCTTGGCTTGTTACATGATGTAAAGAAGTTTCTCTCTAATAAATTTGAAATGAAAGATATGGGTGAGACATCAAGTGACAGGAATAGAAATATTCCATAACAGATCACAAGGAGTGTTAGGATTGTCTCAGAAAGGCTACATCAATAAAGTGTTACAGAGATTCAGATTGGAAAGTTGGTCTTCAGGAATAGGTCCAATTCGAAAGAGAAA
The DNA here is from genome assembly GCA_031216105.1 of Dalbergia cultrata. NCBI lineage: Eukaryota > Viridiplantae > Streptophyta > Magnoliopsida > Fabales > Fabaceae > Dalbergia > Dalbergia cultrata. The sequence goes on along the minus strand of CM062344.1, from coordinate 16,007,710 downwards.
CAAGTTTACTCAAATACAATGTCCTAAGAATGATTTGGAGCAAAAGGCAATGGAATTTGTTCCATATACTTCAGTGGTTAGGAGCTTGATAATGCCCAGACATGCACTCGACCAGATATAAGTTTTGTTGTTGGAATGTTGGGTCAGTACTAAAGTAATCTCGGAATATACCACCAAAAAGCTGCAAAAAAGGTCCTTAGGTATTTGCAAGGCACCAAGGATCACATGCTCACTTATAGGAGATTAGATAGCTTTGAGGTGATATGCTACTCAGATTCAGACTATGGTGGATGTGTGGACTCAAGGAAATCCATATTTGGTTATATTTTTTTTGCTAGTTGGAGGTACAGTTTCATGGAAAAGTGGAAAAAAGTCTATCATTGCTACTTCTATTATAGAGGCTGAATTTGTGGCATGTTTTGAGACCATAGTTCATTCATTGGGGTTGCAAAACTTTATCTTAGGGCTTAGTGTTGTCGACAATATAGCTAGGCTGCTGAGAATTTATTGTGATTGTTCTGCAGCTATCTTTTTCTCTAAGAATGACAAGTACTCAAAGGGTGCAAAACACATGGAACTGAAGTACTTGTCAATGAAAGAAGAAATGTAGAAACAGAAAGTATCAATTGAGCATATTGGTACAGATTTGATGATAGCGAATCCACTAATTATGGATTGCCACACAAAACATTTTCTGGTCATGTGAGATGAATGGGTATCATTGGCAAGTCCTTGCTAGCATGATTGTATAATATGTATGCATATATACGGCTATCTTGCTTGTATTGTTGTGACACTTATGAATTCAATTAAAGTTATGTTTCTGCTAATTTTTACTTGTTGTCCACATTATGTTATATACATGTGATATTTAGTGTGATAACATGCCATGCTCTTTGAAAGTCATTATAGTTAAAGATTACAGTACACTCTGATTAAAGTTCTTTGAGTTGAGTTGATTTTGTGATACACGGAGGGAACTATGTTGCTAAATGACATTGACCACTATGATCTGATCAGTTCATTTCAATTAAGGATGATGACTTGATTAATTCGATGAAAAGTGTGCACTTATGGTTGTTGATTCTTCAAATCATCACATGGACCAAGTGAGAGATTGTAAGATTATTTTACATAACTATAGAGTGGTCCACATATCTAATAGACTGAGTCTAATAAAAGGAGATTAAGATGAAAAGTAAATAGAGTTAATGGGGGGTTTTAGAATAATTATTCAAAAGCCTATCTCCTCTCCCTTTTGGAAAAACTTGGCGATTACTCCAAATAAAAAAAAAGGCAGTCAAAAGGAAGAAATTTGTAACTTCTTTCACCATCAAAAGAAAACCTAAAGAGAAAGGAAGAGAAGGAAAAGATTGAACACTCAAGGGACTCAAAAGGAAGAGATAAAGGATTTCAACAATGGATCCAGGTATGTCATTTTACTCTATCTTAAATGCTATTATGTGATAATCATAAAATCCAAGATCCTTAAGGGCTTTGTAATTTTCTGTACTGTGTACCAAAATAAAAATTACAATTAACATAAAAAAAACTAATCCTCCCATATGAAGGCTTAGCTCTTTCCATTTATTTTTCATCTATTCGAGGTTTATGCCCCAAGATATAGATAAGTATTTTTTTTAGAATTTTTTTAGCAACAAAATAAATTAAGAATGACTCTGCTAGAAGTTAAGCCTTGCTGTTATTATTGGAAACTAGAGTTAAAAAGTTGAAAATGCGCATTATGAAAAGTTATAAACCAATACGTAAAAAGTTGTAAACCATGTTTATAAAACATGTAAACCAATATTGAAAAATTGTAAATTAATCAAGGATAAATATTGACAGGTTCAGAATAAAATATGAAACCGTATGGAGAAAAGTTTGTCCTTAATTGGTTTACAATTTTTCAGAAATAGTTCATATGTTTTTGGAACATGGTTTACTGTAACATCCTAATTTTTAACCCAATACTCTAGAACATATTAAGGTTAATCATTAGGTTATTACTTCTTAGTCTCATTCCTTGTCAAAATACTTAGCGGAAAATATGGGTAATTTTTTTTTTTGAAATATAAAAAAAAAATGAGAGCCATGTTTACCATAACCGTTAACTGATCATATATTGCAAATCATCAAAAATCATCACAAAGTAAATGAACATATAACCAATGAAACAATTAATGACACATCAAAGGAAATACTTTCATTAATATCATAGTTACATAAAGTCACACCCTTATAAAATCGGGCTAACCTTGCAATACAAGGAAATAACAGGAAGTACAAAAGCAGTAAAGTACATGGCACGATGAAGAACGAGAGCTAACTACACTATCCTCCTACTAAGCCTATAAGTGCTAAACTATAATACCCCTAACAAAAGATATTGCAAGAGGGGGAAAATCCTCGTGATGGCTCAAGCACTTGATTAGCTCTCCAACAAAGTTTATTGGCGGCGAAAATGCTCGGGTGGCGAAGGGATGTAGCCAAGGAACTGCGCGAGCTCCTCGAAGGTGAACAAGCAAAACGGGGTTCGGGAGTGGCCTCCACGACGTGGACACATCTCCGGTTGCCAAGCTTGACGGGGCTGAGTCACCGTATCCTCGCTACGACCACCAATGTCCATTGGGGCCATAGGAGCAGAGCCCTCCGAATAGATATGTGTCGAGGGGTCCTCGGATGGATCAGTCTCCGATCGCTGTGAGCGGGGAACATACTCGGGGTAGTCATGTATAGCCGAGGTGGATGGACGAGCATGACGAATCTACTCATTGCAGGGGCATATGCGCTCGAAGATCAAATCATCATCGCCAAATAGGGCAGTAGGAGTGAAACGGTAGCTGGACACAGGGTAAGCAAAAGGTCGTCCCATATACACAAAAACACGTACGGCGCATCGACCTTCGAAGTGATAAGAGCAGTGATCCGGGTCATAATGCACCTCTCAGACCAGCGTGTCAACGAACAGGATGAAGGTCGCCATCGAGCTCTGAAGATTTGACAGGAAGGAAGAGAAAAAGAAAAAGGAGTGAGAATCTTGCTAAAAAAACTCAGTAGGGACCTCCTTTCTAGGGTTACATCGTTCACATCCTCAGGAACATTGGGTTTATTATAAAAAGGTGAGCATGCATATAATGTTCCTTATTTAGGGTTATAAAACTAGATTATCCAAGGTTTGTTCCTTTTAGAATACATCTTAATTTCATGAATGCAATATATCAAAGCATGAATGCATGGTAATACCTTTAACAAATAACTGAACAAATCATAACATCAAGAAGCATACAAGTGGCATAAAGTGGCACATAACTTTCAAGTGGAACTTTCCTCAACATTGTGCCTTAGAACATCATGCTTTTAGCATTAAGAAACGCCCTAAACATCATCTAGGTTATGAGCTCATATCTTAACTAGTCGTCACTAGTTCTTACTTATCATCTGGATAAGCGAAAATCATAATAAAATCCCGACTCCTCGAGTACAGGTTAGGGGGCTAAGGATCACCTCTCTTAGGATATACCTTCTTTGAAACGCTTTACTTGCATCTAGTGCATAGCAATTTGTCCGCTTTGGTAAGCTGCATCTACTCATACCCTCACGAATTTGTCTTTCCTGGGGTTGCTCAACCGAACCGGTGTCACCCAGTAAAGCGGTTCTCAGTGCTTTGTCACATAAAAATCTCCTGGGGGTGCTCGGCCGAACTGGTGTTACCTAGGGTTTTAATCTCATATGATTATTCAAAAACATTCTCAAGTCCTTTTAGTTTTGACGGAAATTTAGCAGCATAACGGCTGTATACCGAATTTCCTTCAAACTAATTATATGCCACGTAACTCATAACACATAAGCATTTCCTCATTCAAATTCTCTAATCTTGCTCAACTTGAAATCACATTAATACATTCATCACATCACATATATCATCACATCATTCAACTCATTGCATTGAAGAACCTAAGGTGTGTTATGCTTGACCCTTAAGGTCTTAAACTTGGAACTTAAATTCTCTAATCATCAAATCTTAATATTTTATGCACCTATAGGCTCAAAACTAATTAGTCTTCTATTTATTATGATCAAAGCTTAATCTAAAATCCAATAGTATAGAATCCATAATTTACACTTTACAGGTACCTAGGAGTCACAACTCTGACCCTTTCTAAATTCGGTTTCCTCCTAAGGTATCAAGATCAATTCCTAAACCGATTATGAGTAATTCCTACACATTTAAACTAATTATAAACCATTAATTCTAATTTTTATCCTTGCTGGACAGAATCCAGAAAATTCCATTTCTAAGGGATTTAAAAGTCTTATGTTAATTCCTTTCTAGTTACTAACTTGTCTTAACTTTCTCAAATTAATTCTAACATCAAATCTACATGAACATACTCATTTTATCATCATCAAAACAGCATCATATAGGGAGCAAAACAATCAAACAGAACCGTGAACATCCTCATCATATAGTGCATAAAATTTCATTTTTAACATACATAAATTGCTAGTTTCTCTTGGAACCTTTCTAGAACATATGAAACTCATTAGGAAATATTTTATTTCATTAAAACCATCATAAAACACATAAAGGCAGTAGCTATTTCAAATTAATCTCAAGAGGGATTTAAATCATAAAACTTTACTCAAAACATTTCTTGAGATCGTCAAAGCTTAGGAAAATCATGGAACATAAGTTTTAGCACTTGTGACTAGATGAACCTTATTCTAAGATTCAACACCATCACAAAGCCGAAAATCAAAGTAGTAAAACACATTCATTTCTAACTTTATTTGAGATAACAATGGGCAAGTCTATGAGCTCTAAATCTCTTAAGTGATGGCATAAACATAAATATGCAATGCACTTTGTTTTACTCTTTATTAGGAGGTGAGAGCATAAAATAAATATACTATGCAAGTCTATTATTATCTTAGAGATTTAGTGAGGACATAAACATAAACATGGAGATGCAAGTTCATTCTTTTATCTTGAGAGTTTAGTGATGACATAAAAATAAATATGTATGCAAATTCTTTTTATCTCAACTTAGAGCTCATGCAAGACTTTTAGAGAAATATGGTCTTAACCCAACATTTATCTTTAGCAAACAAAGTAAGCTTTAGAGTTCTTGAACCAAGGTTTCAAGGAAACCACATGGCCTTTGGACATCATCATCAAGCTTCAAGGAAATAAACTTAAAAGAAAACAAAACCATAAAGAAATAAGAACAAAGGCCGAAACATAAAGGAAAGGGAACAAGAAACCAAAATCACAATAGAAGGAATATACACCATGTTCTTTATTATGTACTCAAGACCCCTATCTAGAGTAAACTCTAGAACGTGTCGGCCAACTTTAAGGTTGACAAGGGTAGGCCTTGAGTTTATTAAAAATCTTATGATTAATTTTTCTTAAGATAAAAACCATATGAGATAAGTAACATAGATAAAGTTCAAGAAAGGAAATACTCAAGCTCTAGAGGTCTCTTTGAGATGAACACAAAGTCATCCTCTAGAGATATTCATCATCAAGCTATCATGACCATAATAAGGCCTTGAGGCCGAAATGAAGAGAAAAGGAAAAGTAAGGAAAAACTAAAAAGAATCCAAGATAAACTTTAAGAAAATAACATTTTTTAGTAAAACAAAACTTGAGGGCAACTCCCTACCAAGTATAAAGACAAAGGCTTAGTCTTTGAAGTGGAAATGAGAAGAACAATCCTCCTCAAAGTGATGATGATGCTTCGGCCAAGAGGAGAGCAAAGGAAAGGAGATGTGTTTTGGGTGAGCTTATGTTTGAGGATGAGTGTTTGAGTGTTTAGGAGGTGATTCAAGGTTGTGGTATGGTGGTTTGAGGTTGTGATTCAAGAGGAGATGAAGAAGATGAAGATGAAGAAGAAAGCTTCTTGAAACTTGAGAGAAAAAGAAAGAACATACAAGAATGCTTAGAAATTCTAAACTTGGCAAATGAACAAAAGTGACACAAGTTCATCCAAGGTAGCTATTTATAGAAAATCAAAACAATGAGGGTGCACAAAGGGGAAGGCTGGCCGTGTAGCTTGCCTCATGTTCCATGAGGTGAGAGATTGAATCTTGAGGCATGGAGGAGTATGGTTGAAAGTATGGAGAGTATGGTTGGAGGTATGGCTCAAGCATGGCTTGGAATGGACTTGAAGCTTCATTTAAATTTCAAATATTTGGGCATGGAGGGGAGGAGTGGCCGTAGGTCTACGAGAGAGGGAGGAGAGGTTTCTTTTGTTTAATTTGTGGTTTAAGGGTGTAATTAAGTGTATCTTAGGTTAGATTTGTGATTAGAAATTACTAAGCAAGTATTTAGGTACGAAGAAAGTGATTAGAAATTTTATAACATGGTTAAGGAGTGCTCATACACAATTAGAGAAATTAAAACTCATTTTATGAATAAAAAATTGTAAACACAATTCCATGATTTAAGGAATTGGAGAGAGAAAATACTATTCAAGATTCCATGATTAGGAATCTTGAATTTAAAATGATATTTGAGTTTAAATTAAGCAATCTTAGGTTCTAATTAACTCTAATAAATTATTTTGACTCTAGATTAATTAAGGAGATTAATTAATCTTCGATTAGAGCCTAATATTGCTTAGGTTTGCTTAATCATGCGATTAAGCTTAAAAACACAATGCTTAGGGGCAAAATCGCAATTTTGCACAAAACTGCCCGGGACCACCGGGACTAAACCTGAGATCATAGAATACATAAAAACACCTTTTAAAACCATCTGGAGAAGTTTCGGGCTCATCTGGCACTCGTACCCGTGTAGAACACAACAGGGATGTTTTGGTCATTTTGACCCGAAACCTCAAAAAATGAACTTTTTGCTCCCAGAAAGATTCACCAGTCAACTAATCCCCTTCAAACATTGAGTTGGCCCTTCGAGGACTGCCGAACCGGCTTTCCTCGAATTCCGGGCCGAAAATGACCTCAGGGGCATTTTGGTCATTTTCACTCAGATAGAAAATCGGGGTGTTACATTTACAAGTTCTTGCATAAAGGTTTATAACTTTTCTACATATGTTTTTACTTTTTATCTTGAATCTTTTTAATATTTATCTTCAATTGGTTTACAATTTTTAGACCTAATTTACATATTTTATGAACATAGTTTACAATTTTTTACATACTAATTTACAATTTTTTTTATACATGGTTTAGCTTCAGTAGTTGAACTTCAATTAGATGGTACAACTATTGCAAATCTACCAAATGAGATTAAGCTATGATAAGACTAAGAAAGCTTGAAATGAGGAATTGCAATAATCTTGAATCATTACCAGAATCTATTGGCAATCTAGTAGCACTAACTTTAGACATATGCAATGCAAATATCAAGGAACTGCCAGAGTCCATTGGCTCATTGGAAAATCTTGTCACATTAACCTCAAACAAATGTAAAATGCTCAAACAACTTCCAACATCTATAGGAAAGTTGAAGAAATTGCATCATTTGATGATGGAGGAAACAGCTCTCACAGACTTACCTGAAACATTTGGTTCACTCTCAAACTTGATGACATTTCAAAGAGCTACGAAGGAAAGAAGAACGAGAGAGAAAATTGTGGAGCAAAACCCAATATGTGGAAAAATGATTCGTGTTATTCATGCAAATGAAACCAATATTTATACGAGTTTGGAGGGCTAAGATTAGCTACTCCAGGTGTATTCTAACATATCATCCTAACAACCCTACAACTAACTAACGGAATTTCCTGCGTCATTTGCTGTAGAGGCTTCATGGATCACTGAGCCTGAGGACATTGTGAACATTGCAAATGGCTAATAGGCTACATTTAATTGCAAATGGTGATAACTAGCTTGGCTGCAGAGGCAGGAGTTGCTTATTCTTTTCAGTTCTCAACTTCTTTCTGTTATCTGACTTTGCCATATGTATTGGATGCACGTGCTTAGAGAATATCAGGGAAAATTCTTGATGATTTTAAGAAATTGTCATCATTAAAGACATTGGATTTATCTCAAAATACTTTTTACAGCCTTCCTTCCAGCTTGAAAGGCCTCTCAATTCTCAAAAACCTTTCACTGTGAGATTGCAGTAAGCTAACATTTCTCCCTTCACTTTCTTCAAGCTTGATAGAGTTGAATGCTGAAAACTGCACAGCTTGGGAAAGTATATCTGAACTTGTAGACTTAGGTAACTTGTAAGAGCTGAACCTCACAAACTGTGAAAAAGTGGTGGATATTCCAAGCCTGGAATGCTTGAAGTCTTTGAGAAAGTTGCACCTAAGTGGTTGCATTATTGCATGCTCTTCTCAAGTAAGGAAAAAACTTTCAAAGGTATGTTTACCATTATTATTATCTTCTTTAGATTTCCCTATCTCCAACCATACAAATGAATACACAATTGTGTGACAGGTTGCGAATTATGACTTACAATGAGAATTTGAATGACAGGTTGCATCAAGGAATTTAAGGAACTTGAGAATGCCAAGAAACAGATTTCCAGAATGGTATTAAGGACAAACTATAAACTTCACCAAGCAGAAAAATCGTGTGCTTAAAGGTGGTGTTGTATGTGTTTTTCTTTCTATAAACGATGATATATCTAATAATGATATAATTCAATATTCTCATCATATGCTTAGAGTAGTTGATGTTGAGGCACATGTTCTCAATTCGGACAAACAAGTGTATAGTATTGCATTGAACATACGTGGGGTGCCGAAGGTGAACCAAGAACACATACACTTGTGTCGGTTTGCATATTTTCATCCATTGGTCTATTTTTTGAAGGATGGTGGCACCTCATGTGTGGCCAAGCAAAACCCTCCTATTGATAAGAGGTTGGATCTTGAAAAGTTTGGGGATTCATTTGATTTTTGAAGGGGATGATGAGTATGGTTGTCACGACCCAACTTTTATTATGACCGGCACATAGGGAATATCTTCCCCAGCAAGTCTTAAAACACCAAATTTTCTAGGAAAACAGACAGAGTTTCCTCTGTTTTTTAGACATTCCCCAAATGAAAATTCAACCTACAATATTTCCAATTTAAATTCACAACAAATGGGCATCAAACATTCTCATAATGCACCCTTCCAACATGTAATAATATCTCAGTATATTCCAGATACCAAATTAGTTTTCAAACTCTATTAAACATAATACAACATATAGTTCAAATATAAAACCACATTAAGTTTACAGATCTTTTCCATAACATAATCTAAATATCTAAGTCATAATTTCTCAAACATAAGAGTAAAATAAATCAAAGGATCCTGCCTGTGACATATGAAACAACTGACAACTAACAGACTAAACAAAATGAGAGGGTTTTGACAAAAAGGACCTCTTTAAAAAGACTCACCAACTTAGAATTTATTAAAGTTGTGTCAGAAGAACTCCAAAACCAGCACCAGCACCTGTGTCTAAAAAAGGTGGAAAGATAACGGGGTGAGTTTTGCAACTTAGTAAGAGATAGGATATCCATACCTTACTAAATGCAACCATAAAACACAATAACCATAAGAATTTGTATGTTCTCATGAAAATATAGTTGTAGTCATAACATAAGTTTACATAATCATATAAATCCAATATAATGAAGAGTTATCCGAAGTAGAACAATAACACATCCAGATATGACTCAAGGTCATGTACGGGTTAGCACAACACCTGCTAATTGGAGTTGACTCGTAGTCATATAAGTCCAGACATGACAAAAGTCATGTGCAAGTTAGCACCGCACCTGCTAACTGGGAGTTGGCCCATAGCCAAATACAAGTCTAGACATAGCTGCAGCTATGTGTAAGTTAGCACCTCACCCACTAACTGGAGTTCCATGGTGCACTAAGGCTAATGCCCTTGCCGTTAGCTACAGTTTCTACTTAGGTTCACTCCCAAAACATTTTCAATTACGAAATCTAACTTCAATCTTATATTTCATAATTCCAGCTTCAATATCATAATTATGGGCTTAACAACTCTCATAAATACAATCATTGGTGTTTCCAACACAATTTTAATTCCAAGATAATTTTACAACATAAAATCCATCCTCATGTTATATGAGATACAATGGACATAAAATAAACTCAAACTTGATAATTTATATAAGATATTCTAAAATTTAATATTTGTTACAATTTGACTAAAAATATTTAATTAGGCATAATAATCAAGTTCTGGCCTCCAATTGAAAATTTCCACTTCAAGCATAAAGCATAATTTTCAATAAATAAATTATTTTCTTCTATATCAACATACTTTCAACTCTTCATCTAATTTTATATTTATAATCAAAATTTATTATGCATAAAGTAAACTACAAATACACTATCTACTCACAACTAGTAGTTCAATGAGCTGCAGAACGACGCCACCGATTCATCCAATTCAACCAATTCAAGTGTTGATGCCCAATTTCTCTATCGCTCTAGGAACAAGACAACATTAATATTTGTGAGCTAACTATGCCATCAATTAATATCAATTAGCCCTAAATCACTAAAACCCCCCAATTTATAGGGTTCAAGAGATACTAAAATTAATCCTAAACCAACTCGAAGCTGGAATAATTTAAATATAATAGTTTAGAAATTTCCTTACCACTTGAGTAGTAGAAATATTAAAGAGAAACACTCCAATACCTTCCTAAGCTTCAAGCTCTCTCTAATGGAGTTAGAGAGAGAGCATAGAGTAGAAGAGAAGGAGTGAGAAGGGCGCGATTATGATGTTGAAAAGGAAGAGGAGATGATGATGATGGAGGTGGTGGTGATGTTTTGTGTTGGTGGAAGCAAAGAAAATGAAGAAGAATGAAAGGAAGTAGGAAAGAAGTGAAGAGGTAGAAAGGATGGAGGGGTTACGGTTACAGTGAGTGAGGGGAAGAGGAAGAGAGAAATAAAAGGAAAGAGAGGAAACTATGGTGGTCAATTCCACTTAAGGTACATGGTGGTCCTCTCTCTTTTTTCTTCTTCTTTTTTCTTGGTTACAACAATGGTGGAGATGAAATATTGTGGAACAAATTCTCGAATCCATCTCAGAAAAAATGGCCGAGAGTTTTTCAACTCTTTAGAAGATGATTAAGACACTATTGGTGCAACCGAGTCTCAAAGATTAGTCACAAGTGCGATTTGGCATGCAGGTACCGGAAGAGGAAAATTCATCATATGATACAATTACAACTTTAGATGTGTATTACAATTGAAGGTCTATTCTTTGTGTTCTGTATTTATTTGTTTGGGGTTGAGATTAATGGTGTTATGTTTGAAGCTCAGGAAATTGATAGTGTTTGCCTGTTTGGCGCACACGCAAAGTAAAGGGGCTTCGCTAGAAAATATTTTCATTATTTTGTGTACATTTGTGGATAGATATTCAATGTCTTATATTGATATGACAATGCATTAGGAAAATATAGTATATTAAGGATGTGTCTAATTGGGGAGTAAAAGTAAGAGTGAAAATCCTATGAATGAAATTTATGTATAATTTTACACAATGCTCATTCATAAAATTTTCATCCATATTTTTACTCTCCAACCAAATGCACCTAGAGTTTAATTTTCACCCTTAAGTGAGTCTATAGTCTAATGGTAGGTTTTTATATGTTTCAATTTGTTCAACTTTCATCTTCACCCTTATCTCCTAATATCTTAGTTAGAAAAAGAAAATCAAATCTCTACATCTATTTGACTTTTCAAATTGTGTGGTTGGAAGTTAATCATATTTTTTAGTATGTTATTATATGATTTAATGACTTTGTAAAACTTTTTAATATAATCAATGTATTAAAATTAAATCTATATATTGATTCATAAGTTTAAGATACCTCTTGAATATTTTTTTCCATTTATTTAATTGTCCTAACTAAGAATTATTTGAGATCTAATAATAGCCATTATTTAGACCAGTTTTAGTGTTTCGATGTACCAGTTATTACCACTTCGATGTACCAATTATTACCGTTTTGGTACCCAATTACTATCTTAATAATTTTATTGTGTTAATAATATTCATTCAATCTTATATATATTAATGCAATAATATATCTTAAGCTAAACATCCAATTCAATCCTTTATATTTATAATAGGTGATAAATTAGTCCCTTAAATTTGAAAAAACCCATTTAAGTCCCTCAAATTTCATAAATTGAGACAAGTTAATCCTTCCATCAAATTTTTATCTGAACTATTAACAGAAATATCCACGTGTTCTATTAATTTGCTTATGTGTACTGTTAATTTTCACGATAGATTATAACTTACCTCATTCCTCCTTATCTACACAGAACAAATGATAACTTAAAATCAAAATCTTTCTTCTAAGTAAAGAACTATGGTGAAAGAGAAGATAAAGGAGTTTAGGTCTAAACGACTTCATTTAAAGGAATGAGGCAAGTTAGAACCACCATAAAAATTAACAGTATATGTAAACAAATTAACAAAACACGTAAGTAAGCTAACATGACAATTTTATATAAGGACTAACTTATTCCCATTTGTGAAATTTGAGGGACTAGTATAAGGTATTTCAAATCTGATAAGCTAATTCATCTCCCACTAATCTGAGGGACTACATTAGGGTTTTAGTCTATATCTTAACAAAATGTCATTGTACATGCCATTTTTTTTATATAAAAATTTGATAACAATTATGCATATGGAAATGGGCCTATTTATTTGTGAGTTTTTTTTTCCCACTATCAAGGGGTCTTTAACAAGACCAATTACTTTGATGAAAAAAAAAATAGCATAGGCAAGATAATTAGAGGGATGGTGTGAATTTTAACAAATTTCAAGAAAGATGAGTATAATTTATCCTAATTATTTTAATTATGATATTTGCATCAAAATAATGGTAAGTATAAAATATTATATAATGTGAATTTGGATCCTATAAAATGAGCATCTTCACTTTAAAGAGTAAAATAAGGAGTTATACTCTTAGATCAAAAGAGTGAAAAATAGTCCACATTTAATTTTATTGATCTAATGATAAAACTTCTTATTTTACTATCTAAAGTGAAGATCATCATTTTAGAGAATCTAAATCCATATAATGTAAACATCTCAATTCATATCTTTTTATTAATTTTTCACAAAAGAAGTAACTTTTTTTTTCTCCCTGAAATCCAAACAAAACACATTACTTTAAAACTAATTTTTATATTAATACATACAAACACAAATCAATTTTTGCAAGATCGATTTTATATAAAAATAAATAAACATACTTATGATCAATCATCCAAATAACTTTAATCTCACCTCATTCCCAAACACCAACTTGATAGTCATTTCCCAATCCACGTGGTCAGAACACCCTTCAGCAGTTGGCAATCTTTTGAAGAAGTTAAGAGCTGCAGACGGCAATTTGCTTCTAAACCATGGTGGTCTCAACAGGTACAATCCAAACAGAGCAATCACAACCCGAATGGGAGCAATATAGGAACCAACAGCAGCAACCAAGCACAACCCCAAAAACAAGAAAGTAGCTCGTGGATCAGTCCAACTCAGCAGTGCGTCGAATCGTTCTAGTTGTACTGCTGTATCTCCCATCGCAGTTTGAATTCTTCCTGCTAAAGATCTCAGCCTGTCATATCTCATCCTGACAATATCAGAAGGACGACTTGTAGGGAACGTATCAAATTCCTCGTCAAGCTCATCCGGACTAATCATTTCAACACTTGCACTCATCTGAGATAGGTACCGTGGTCGAAAATAATAGCCCCAAAGCCCCATAAACGTCACGAAGAAAATAATGGTGGGTAGGATGAACTCAGGTAGCATCACAAGAGTGAGAAAAATGATTAGGAATAATGCTGAATATACTGGCTTCTGCCAATCTCGTATTGATTCAAGATAACTTATAATGGCAAAAAGGCCTGACAAGGCGGCAGATATCCTGCGAAAGTTAGCTTTGCTCCTCCTCATGTTCCACATATCATCATCAAGCATGTAATACACTACCTCCCCTCCCAATGGTGGTTCTTCATTGCTCAGCCTTGATGCCAATAACATGCCCTTGGCTTGCAACCTCAAGTCCTGCAGTTGATTCCCGGTCAAGGGGTCCACATAATGCATCCTTGGCAGCAAAGGCATTGTGTACATAAGCAGCGTCTTAGCCACATTGAAACATGAGAGCCTTATGCGCAAATGAAGCTCTCCCATTTTCTTGACCCCAGATGGCTGAAGCATCAGCAGAGGGTAAGAGTTAGTGTAAACTACCTTCAGCAGAGGGTAAGAGTTAGTGTAAACTCTATCAGTTTCAAGCGTGGACAAGGTGATTCTAACTTTCCCAATTCTGGAATCAGAAGCTCCAACATTCTTAACTATCTTACAGTTGTCAAAAACCCCAATAGTCACTACAGTGCAGAGATCATAAACTTCCCACTTGTATTGCTCATTCCACTTTGGTGACAAGCTATCAACCACAGTACGAGTTCGATACCATTTTTGGCCATACTTTGCAACACAATATGCATTAGTTGCACGTTCTTCACTATCTGTTGTCTTCACTGGCATAAGCCCACTGGCACCCAAGATTCGCATCTCAAGCACACCAATGTGAGGCTTCCAAAGGCTAGTGTCAGTGGGCCTAACGTCACTGCTATTCGTTGTGACCTCATCAAACACATGGTACCCTCCGTCAAACGAGGCTCGCAGTTGAATCCGAGGAACAAACATTGTGCTTGGTTTGTTGTTATCACCGGCTTGTCCAAGGTGGCTTTCAAGGCGGAACCAATCCGAAGCAACAGGTTTTTCATCGAGCCGCTTCTTTATATTAGCTAGTGGAAGTTCTGTCATAGCCATGACCTTATAGCTATTCAGCCCAACCAGATCTTCAACAGAAACCCACAATGAATTTACAAACGGCTCTTGAACAACAAGCAACAAGTCCTCATTCCAATAAGGATTGGCGAAGCTTCGAGTGGCACTAGGAGCAGCAATTCTGGTCCTCTGAAGTTGCTTTCCCACTTGGACTTTGGCAGAAAACTCAGGGAACCTCACCACTTCTGGGCCTGTGTGCCCTGGCATGATGTGTTCTGCTTCAATAACTGAAACTCTCAGATACCATAGCTTTGGGGAATGATAAACTTTTGATTTTATGAAGCTAAGCCCATCAAAAGGAACCTTTGGGGAATTCCATGCCTCTGCAAATGCCTCATCATCCTGAGTTCCAAACCATATTGATATCATTAGCTCCCCAGTTTTAGCCTTGTCACCTGTCTTATGCTCCATTCTGTACCACTGCGGTACTAACTGACTCTCCGCTGGTCCTCTGCTAGGAACGTTGCTCAAATCAAACCAAACTCGACCCATATGGTTTTCTTCATTTCCGTCTTTGACAATGATTTCAACTGTTGATGACTGTATGCATTCTCTTGAGAATGCAAAGACCTGATCCCATTCTATATTGCCCACGCCAGCAGTCTTTGTGATTTCACTGTAATTCCCGAGCAACACTTCAGCAACCAACTCAACCACACCGGATGTTGACATGTCTCGTGCTTTCACAACTTTGACATAAAGATATTGCATTTGCTCCACAAGATGATAGGTTGAACTGGTTTCATCCTTCTTCAAGGACCCACCTGCGAGTTGAGGCCGAGTTTCTTTGGGTGAAAACTCAGTGAACTCACTTGGGTTTCGGTCTATAGCGTTTGAGTTGTTCTGAATGTGCTGCATTGGTTCGTTTGTAGTTTCTAGGGGTGCCTACACAAGGGAAGAAAAAGTAATTTGTTTGTGCAGTGCAATATTAAATAGCCAAAATAACTCCAGAATTTAGCAAGTAAAAACAGCTTTTACAAGCTCATTGTCTGACAAAGAGCACAAGAGTTTAAGACAGATTACTTATATGATCATTTACTACGATGAATTTCACAAAATTCCAAAACTCTCTGCGATATATAGGGCCTATTGTGATGAGTCACATCTTATTGTCTGCTTAAGATTCTAGCTCAATGTTCACAAAGATATTATCTTCCACTGGATTCCCAAAAACATGTCAAATGATTAATTAAACTGATCCCTAAAGAATTTGTTTCGCCATGATGCAATATGAAAGAAAGCAGATGACTAAAGATCTGATCCCTTGGCAACATATTAACTGTAGCATAAATTCAACCCAATATCTCTTTAGAGAGAAAAAGGCGATAACCAACTAAACTAATTCTGAAGTTTCAAACGAAGTGGAAAACTAAAGATTGTATGAAAACTTGAATATTGATTATTGAACCTGTGGGGGCAGAGTTGAGGAGAAGATAGGATCAAAATGGAATCAGAGAGTACATAGTTCCAAGTTCCAGCAACACTCTAGAAAAAATGAACTTGCTGATGGCCAAATAGCATATGAAGCTTGAAGAGATAACACTTCCTATTCTGATACCCAGTTAGAGAAAATGGCAGCAAGCAGGGATTAGAATTCACCCTGAAAGTCTTGTAAGATACAAGGCCTCCGTGAATGATAAATGATAAAGTAAGGAGAGATGTTAGGTGCAATTAAATTATACATTAAAACTAAACCGAAGCACTCGTTTTTTAATTAATAAAACCGAAGCACTCTCTTTGGAGTTTGGACTGATGATTTAAGACAAGTGGAGTTTGGACCATGTTAGAAGGACCCTTTACTTTATTACATATCAATGAAAATGCAATGGACATTTTAATTGATCACGATATCACGTGCTTAGAACAAGAAAAAATGTTCAGTTCAGAAAATCGAAGCACAACGCGACAAACGATCCCAACTGACTCACATTAGAAAACTGCTAGTATCGCAAACCCCCCAAAAAAAAAAAAAAAGTAGAATATTACTAGTATAATTTATCCAGTAGTTTTACGATTTTATTTTGGTTTTTATTTTTATAATTCTATTGGAAATTATTATTATTATTATTATTATTATTTGCCTTTTAAATAAAATATGAGTTTAATTTTGTTTTACTAATAATGTAAGAGTTTTACACTGTGAATCAATCATGTACACCTATTTATAAGACTTTCTAGTTAGGGGATGGATAAGTCAAATATTTTTATTTACTAGTCATTTGACTCGTACAATACACAAGATGATAAAAAAAATACTTTATTGACTATTATTGAAAATAAATAATAATTTATTTAAATGTATTTTATAGAAAATTGAGTATATAAATTTATTTTGAAAATAAGTTAATAATTAAATAAATTAACCAAATATAAATGTGTCATTCTATTTATATATTATTTTTAATATCATCTTTATAATGTTGAAAAAAATCTCAATAGATAACCTTTAATTAACAATAAAAAGTTAATTTTATGGAAATTTTACATATTTTGAAAGTTGAAATTGCTGAATAATAAAAGCGAATAGGTAAATAATTTTACTATATCATAAGTAATTTATAGAGATGACAATGAGTATCTATAAAAGAGAGAATATGCCCCCCATAATCCCTTGTACCCGTTTAGAATTTTGTCTTCTATCATCGTCTTCATTCCTATCATGGGTCCCTATTTCCCATTTCTTGTAGGGATTTGAATTCCTACAGGTAAAGAAAATAATTTTAAAAATACTTTGAAATTTAAAACATAAATATCCATAGTAACAAATATTATTAGAAGTCAACCTTGAGTGTCTTCTAAGATACAGGGGCTCCGAGAATGGCCAAGTAAAACTGAAGCACTCTTTTGAAATTTATAAAATCAAAGCACTCTCTTTGGGCTTTGTGATGATTTATTATACTCCACCCTTTTCAAAATATTTGTCCACTTTAAGACAATTTCATATTTCAAAATATATGTCAATTTCTATTACCGTGAAAGTTAGTTCGACTGAGTTACACTTCTAACGAAGCCAAGAACACAATTTCACAATTGATCCCAAAAGTACAAATAATTTCGCCAAGGAGGGAAATCTATCATTTGGTTATGGATTCTCCAACTACTTTAAAGAATAAGTCTTGGACAAAAGGTAAGTGTGGAATGATAATAGATTTTATTGATAAAGAAGAATAATTACAATACTTCACATCAAAGTATCACAATAAAGGTTTTGGAGATGAATTACCTAAACTAAACTAAAGTAGGGGAAAAAAAGGAAGAAAAAGGATAAAATGTAAAGAGTTGTGTTATGTTGATCCGAGGATGCTTTCCTTGTAGAGTCCTCCATCCAATTTAAATTCTTACAAGTACTCCAATGGCTAATCTCATGATTTTTAAACCCGGCTCGGACTGGCAGGTTTGACCGACAAACCGGTGAACCAATCACAGAGTCGGGTCAAGCCACTCATTCGATCGGAGTTGCAGTCGAACCGGATTGACTTGGTATAACTCGGCTGGTTCAATGTAAAACCGGTGACTTGGATAGTCCGTAAAACCAGACCGAGTTAAACAATGTTTTCAAAATCATATATTTTATTCTAGATTCAACAACAACATCAAGAAACATAAGAACAGAGAAGAAGGAAGATCAGGATGGAAGGCAAGAAGCATAGAAGAAGGTTGCAGTAGAAGTGTAGAACATGCCAAAAGAACCACAACTTTGTCACAATGCTTTCCTGCTTACTGCATAACGCCATAACCCGCACTGGTCAATGTGGTGTACTAGTGGTGACTACAAAGCACGAAAAAGTGAGGGCTGGGTTCAATGGCTGTGGTTGATGGAGGTTCAGCTATGTGCATGTGGTGTGAAAGAGGGTGTGTGGGTGGCTTGGTGTGAAGCTATTGAAGGGGGGTCTGTAGGTAAGGGATGAGGGGGAGAGAAAAGTTGTGTGGGTGAAGGTTTGGAGAGAGAATGGTTGTGTGGGTGAAAATGAAACCGTG
Source organism: Dalbergia cultrata (assembly GCA_031216105.1). NCBI lineage: Eukaryota > Viridiplantae > Streptophyta > Magnoliopsida > Fabales > Fabaceae > Dalbergia > Dalbergia cultrata. The sequence goes on along the minus strand of CM062344.1, from coordinate 15,988,899 downwards.
AAAGGGACAAAGGGGTAGGTAGTGGGGTACAATGGATTAGAATTCAGAATATAATTTTTATTTTTATTTATGTAAGCAGTAACATAGATTGGGAATGGGAGTGGTCGAGTGGGTTCCAGCTATAAAACACTTTAATTTAATTTTTCTTTTCAATTTCTGTAAAATAGGGACACCAGTGCTCATTTTGGATGAAAAAATGGCGGCATTAGTGGTGTGTTTTTCAATTTTTTTATACTCTAATTTTTATTTTTCAATTTTGTGTAATTTAATTTATGATAATCTTGTAAGTCTAATTATTTGATATTTTTTCCAGTTTACTTTACTATTTAAATGTGTTAAATTGTTAATTAGTTGTAAAATTTTATTAAATTATTTAAATGTTAATAAATTTTATGTATTTAATTAATAATATCTGGTTCAACCGGTTAAACCAGTGACCCAGTAACCCAATACCTCGACCGAGTCGATTGCCGAGCCGAGTCTGAAAACTATGGCTAATCCTCTAAACTGCACACAACTTTCCACCCACTTACTATAACAGTGGAAGTCTTTGGCACAATAACTTCGGTTTAAAACTCCACAACTATTCCTTTGCAAAGTGACCACTACAATTGGCATGCTTTTACGTGCAATAACAACCCCTTCTCTAATTGACACATAAGCTCCCACAATTGCAATAACTATCACATTCTCATGGCTATTGTAAAACAAGCTTACATGTTACTTTGAATAGCATAAAATTGCACATATTTCAATTTTTAAACCTCCAACCCACATAGCTACAAGAGTTGAAATGCTAATCATTCCCTTTTGCCATGATTAACACATATACACTTAATTCTTGTGAATGAAATTCTTTAAAACCAAATGCTCTCCTCCAATGGGTGTACGTGCTAACTACCCAAGTTCAAGCTTATTAACTTTTCGATGATAACATATGTCCCTTGCATCCTTCAGCTAATGATGAACAAGAAGAAAGGTAAAGTGATACATTTACAAAAAAGATTTGAACTTTGTGTTCCTTAAAGATACTCCTTTCCCAATAGCTTTTTTTATTTCCAAATTCATCCACCAAAATTTAAAGATATATCATTAAAATACTCTTCAATTTGGTTGACTTAAACTTGCCTTGATTTTTTCTCTATCTATAGTCATAGTTGATCCCAGTGATGTGTTAGTGGCCACTACGACTAACAAAGTTGTTAACCACTATGGCTGACAAAGTTGCGAAGCAAATTGAAATAGCCAAGTCAAGTGTTTATGAACAAAAAAACTATTGATCCTATAGCTTTCATAACAATGGCTACCGTACCAAGAAAATTTAATATAGTGACTATCATTGCCTTAGAAGTTGTAAGAGACTTAAGACTGTGAGTTAAGCCAAACAATTAAATTGCATCACCATCCGAGAATAATTTTGGTATAATATTCCCTATTCCATAACCTGGACATTCAACCAAAAAGAAAATAAAATAGCTCATGGCTAATTCTAGGCTTAGTATTCTCTTGGCTAGCAACTAGTATCACTCTTATGCTTTACAATTGAAGCCTATCTTAGCCATTAGCAATCAATTGAAACCCAAAATTAGTAATTAAGCCAAAATAGTATCAAAATGCTCTTTTTATCAACCATAATGTCCCTCAGCTAATTTTGGGACATAACTAATAGTTTTCTTTTGGAAACTGTTACTACTAACATATTATCTGGAATTAAGGCATGTTCTTCAATCTTCACTTATTCAACTGAGTCATAATCTTCAACTAAGACCAACTTTAGTCTTACATATTTTATTTCCTCGACTATCATTTGTTCTTTCTCATTAACAAATTGCTCTATTTTGGAAGTTTTAATTGTTAATTGAGTAAAATCTATAAACTCCAGAGAAATTAACCTTTTCTTTAGCGATGGAAGCATATTTCCTATAGTCATGGCGGCAAACTCAGTGTCGAGTAATTTGACATTACATTGCTCATCTTACTGAATCTTTCCACAAAATTAGTTGCAGGCTTGCCAATCTGTTGCTTAATGTTCATAAGATTATCTAGCGTAACCTTTAGTTGTAGCTGATAAAAATGATCATGGAATACATGTTCCATGTTTGCCCAAGTATGCACTGAATTTGACAGTAAATTTGAATATCATGTAAAATCCAAACCAGTTAGTGATAAAGGAAACAATTACATCCTTAAGAACTTGTTTTGGCCTGTTTCAGCACATTGTGCAATGAAGTGGTCAACGTGTTTTGTTGTGGATTTCTCATCTTCTCTAGAAAAAGCAGTGAAGTCAGTAATCTTGAATCCATGAGGGAATGGAGCTCTATCCACTCAATTAGGGTATGACTCACAATTCACAAGCCTTTCCAATGGCTTTAATTGGATCCTGAAATTCCTTCTCATAATATCAACACATTAGTATTTATTAATTGTGGAGTATTTGCTTGTAGATCAGCAAATCATTGGTTTTGGAATGAGGCTTGCATCTTTGGGCTAAATGCACCAAGATTAGCACACTCCATGGCTGAAATTGCAAATTCCACAACTGTGACTGTAGCCTTCATGGTTGAGATTATAAGCTCCATAATCGAGATTGCAAGTTCCATGACTAAGACTACAAAATCCACAACTGAGAGTACAAGTTCCACAATTGAGGCTGTTGACTCCATGTCTGATTTGATGATTATCCCCCAACAATATAATTGATGTTATTTCCACTAAATTCACTATGTGACATGTACATAGGGGAACTTTGCTGAATTTTCTACAATTCATCATGCACCATTGATTTCATAGTATTTGACAACTGTTTTGACAACCATTCCATCAAGCCATTAACACCCATTTCAATTTACTGTTAGATGAAAGAAGTCAACACACAACTGGGTCATTTTTCTTCTTCATCAACATGCATGTTCTTAGCAGAATTAGCAGACCTAGTAGATGTATCTTTTCGCCTGGTGGAAGTGATAACCATTTGTGGTTGACTAGTCATCACCTCGGCAGGTGTTTCCAATTCAGCCACATACGTTCTTAACCAGCCTTCCACCTTATGATTGTGTTGCTTTGGTGTAACAGATGCTGCATTGTTAGGACTCATATCACAGTCTTCTTAAATTGATTTTTCCATACAAAGCCTTTGGATGTCCTACCAGGCATGCCAATGATGTTATCGTGAAAGTTGGTTTGGTTGAGTTACACTACTAACTAAGCCAAGATTACATTTTCACATTTGATCCCAAATTATTGGTTTTGGAATGAGGCTTGCATCTTTGGACTAAATGAACAAGATCAACAGTATAATTTATATTAGCTTGAGGAACACTCCATGATTGAAACTACAGTCTCCATGGCTGAGACTATAGGCTCCACGACTGAGATTGCTGGGTCCACAATTGAGACTGCAAGTTCCACTGCAGACTCCATGGTTGATTAGATGATTGTCCCCCAACATTATAATTCGTGTTATTTCCACTAAATTCACCATGTAACATGTAGATATGGGAACTTTGCTAAATTCACCACGTGACATGTAAATATGTGACAAACCAATTTACATGTTTTTATGAATATGATTTACAACTTTTTGCATATAGATTTACAATTTTTTTTGTATATGTTTTCATATTTTATCTTGAACTGTATATGTCCTTAATTGGTTTACAATTTTTCAAAACTGAGTTACTTGTTTTATGAACATGATTTACAATTTTTTGTGTATTGGTTTATAACTTTTTATAATCGCATTTACAACTTTCTAACTCTAGTTTTCAATAATGACAATAAATCTCAACTTCTAGCAAAGTAATTCTCAATTCATTTTGTTACTAAAAAATTTTGAAAAAAAAATTAATTATTTATATCTTGGGACATAAACCACAAACATATAACAAATCAAATGGAGTAAACTAAGCCTTTATGCATGAGGATTGGTTTTGTGCACTGCTAATAGAGTTTAATTCTCTTTCTTCTTCCTGTGAACAATAAAGAATAAGAAAAGGAGAAATAGAGAGAGAGATGACAAAGAAAGATAGAGAATGAAAGCTTTTGGAGGGATGGTGGGTGATAGTGAGAAACAAGACTTATTTTGCATTTTAGACTAAGCCTACATATAATAAGGAAGAGCATCATATTGAAGAGCATTACCGAACCAAGCCTACATTCTAGACTTTTACCCATAGGCGTGAAGCATGTGGATTTTTTCTTTAAGATTGGATAATATTGAAAAATGTTTTTTGTCAATAGGTAATGCATTAAAATTATATCAATACAAATGAAAAAGTATATAAGTGTTTATTTTGAGAGTAAATAACCTTTTCTCGTAACATTTTCAGTTTGACAATGATTCTATCCTAATAAAATTTTTTACATCAATTTAGTGTTAACATTATTTAATTTGACATGAATTTAGTCAATTTATCGGATCTCCATTTAGATGAAATGACTAAATTACTATCACAATTGAAAAAGTTAAGATTAAATTGATGTTAGAAACTAAAAACATATAGGATTAAATTGATGTCAAGCTTTTTTAGGATCAAATTAATTTTGAATTGAAAATGTGTTAGAACCAATATCATTGTTACTCTTAATTCAATGACAAAAACAGATTTAGCTTTGTTGTAACATGAATGTAAAAGTATTTTTGCATTGTGATATTAGTAAAATGTTTAACTCTCATGCTCTATTTCTTCATATTTCTTCAAAAGTTTTATATATAATAACATACAATTGAATGACCAACGATGTATTCATATAAATGGAATAAGCATGGCTCCCTTAAGAATAAGGTTCAAGATTTGATCACAAGATTTATGTGATTTTTTTTTAAAGATTGAATGATACAAGTAATGTTTTATGTCGGTTAGTAATGCATTAAAATTAGAGAAATAATTTTTGAACATCGCTTTTGTTTGGATAAAGTATGTTTAGAGGGTAATGTATTTTTTGAGAGAATTTCAAATAACAAGGCATAAAATTCCTTATTTAGATATTATCATAAGGGAATTTCAAAATTTCAAGTACTGTAATGAGGTATTCTCAATATTTGAAAACAACAGATTTCAAATTCTCTCTTTATAGAGAGAATTATGAAATTCTCTCTCATCTTTCTTTCATCACTTTCACTTTCTCAACTCTACTATCATTCATCAACCATTTGTAGCTTCCTATCGGCCAGCCACCCGGTCATTGCTAATCACCGCTGGTTGCCGAACACATGGTGCTAGTCATTGACCTCCCACCGCCAATTGTCAATAGTCTGTCATTAGCATTAGCTGCTTGCCACACCCCACCCATTGTCGTTTGTCCACTTGCCATCCATTGTTGATCACCTATTGTTGCCTATCATCTGGTGCCCATCATTTGCTCTTATCGATAAAGAATGTGATATAATTTCATTACATAAATAAAGTATTTTGTAAATAAAGTCATATAATTATTCTATCCAAACAAAAGAATTTGAAAATGAAGGAAATTCAATTGAAACAGTTAAAATTTCTTATATTTTAAATTCCTCATGATTTAAGAATTCTTCAACCAAACACAACAATAAAATAGAAAGAAGTTAGAAAGTTAGAATAAAGCTAATGAGCGGTAGCTCACACAACATCACTTGCGGTCCAACTTTCAAGTGACTATAAATTTATTAGTATTGGATCAAAGATTCTATTCCTATTTGCTCATCCCCTTCCCCGTTTCCCCTTTAGCTCTACTAGGAGTTACCTAGAATGAAAAAAAAAAAAGAAGTTATAAAAAGTGAAGTGATGTTTTCTTCTTTTTTTTTCTTTTGGGATTTGCTAACCAGTGCCCTTAGAGGATTGGTTAAGGATACTAAAATAAGCAAGTTGTAAAAGTTTTTAATAAATCCTATATCTTGAAAATATAAAATCTCATCTTTTCAATATCAAAATTTCCTTTCCTACTTCCATAAATGGTGTCTTAGAAGACTGGTTAGATAAACTTTTTTTATTTTTTAAAAGGATAAATGCATTTTATCTTCCTGAATTTTAGGTCATGTGTAATTTACCTCTTGACTTTTCAAATTGTGCATTGCGACCTCCTGAACTTTCGAAACTATGCAAAACACCCCTTAGTATAATTTTGCCAACTAATAAAGATAAGATTATGTACACTTAACCCCCTTGAAGTTTTTAATTTGTGCAACTCGATACCTTGTCTGTGAATAATATGTGCAATTAATCCCCATGACTTTTTTAGTGTATGCAACCTGACACCTTGCTATGACTTAAATTTTTGGGGGGGGGTATTTTGCACAATTTAAAAAGTTCAGAGGGTCGTAATGTACTGTTTGAAATATAGGGGTTTTTTACACAATTTGAAAAGTTCAAAGTGTCGTAATGTACGTTTTAAAAAGTCAGGATTTAAATTGTATATGACCTAAAATTAAGGGGAGTAAAATGCATTTAACCTTTTTTTAAATGTTTTAAGTGTTGAATGTCAAAAGCAAAGCTCAATAAGCCTAAGGATTCCTTGGTACCGTTATGTTGGGTACTAAGGTTTGTTTGTTCTCAATATTACTATTCTGTCCTTTTGTTCCTTCAAATTTTACATTAATCTTGTGTTATTCCCTCTTTAGCCTTCATCTCCCTCGTTCAATGAATCCACCGCTCCATTGCTGTCTCCACCGCCACCATTGTCTTTGCCGCCATTGTCCCCGCTCCACTCAACGCCACCCTTTTCCACCCTAACCTCTCCTGCACCCCCACCCACACAAGTGTGAAAAATACAAGACTGAATCGAAGATGATAATAGCAACAGTTTGAACAACCCACTAGAATCCATAACAGGTCCCCTAATTTTTTCAGTTTGACATTTTCCCTGCAATAGAACACAGATTGGGTTGCAACGAGCATCACTTAGAAACATTTGTTGTCGTGTTTTATTGCAAAAATTGAAACTTTGCTATACACTCATGACTTAATGCAAAATCACATTTTAATAAATGACTATGGAGTGGATCGGAATATTACATTTTGTGGCTGTGATAGGATTTCTTTTGTCTTTAGGAACTCTTTATTTTTTTCTTCTTTTTTATTTGTCAGTTAATGTGTATGAGCCATGAGTAGCAAACAACGGTGGTGGTGGTGGCAAGGTAATGTTTTTCATTATGGGCTTCACGATGCAACCAAAGAGTAAAGAGAGGTCAGCAAAATAGTACAAAGACGTATGGTAGCGTTTGGTGAAGGAGACGGGAGGGACGGGGACAGAAATATAGAGACAATAGAGACAGAGATATAAAAAATACTGTCTCTGTATCATGTTTGGTTGTAGAGACGGGGACAGACATTGGCCGTTGACCGGCATTGACCACCGTTGACCACCGTTGTGGCGTTGACCACGATTGGTGGCCTTGGCGGCCGGCGTTGACCGGTGGTGGTCCGGCGGTGGCTAGTGGCTGGACCACCACTAGAAATTTGTATCCCTGTGTCCCGTCCCTACTGTCCCCACTTTTTGGAGGGACAGAAATACAGGAAATTTTTGTCTCTGGGACAGAAAATTTTTCCATCCCCTGCACTCGCCCCCTTACCAAACAAAGATAATGATGTCGTCTGTATTTATGTCCCCGTCTCCTAAACCAAACGCTACCTAAATTTTATAGTGGGAGACAAATTAGTCTCTCAAATTTAGAAAGTCTTATCACAATAAATTTTATAAATGAGATAAATTAGTCCCTCCATATACAGTTAATTTTTATGATGGACCATAACTTTTACGTAGAATAAAAGATAACTTAAAGTAAAAAAAAAATTTTTTTTTTTGCAAGTAGAGAACTGTAATAAAAGAGAAGATAAAAAAGAATGTCTACATGACCCAATTTAGAAGAATAAAATAAGTTAACATCGACTATGTAAATTAATAAATACACTTAAATAAGTTAACAGAGCATAACTTAGATAATAATTTAATGGAGGGACTAACATGTCCTCATTTATTAAATTTAAAGACCAAAATGAAATTTTTTAAATATAATGGACTAATTTACCCTTCATTATAAATTCAAGGGACTATAATGGCCTAAATTGGAATTTTATTCTATAAGAAATTTATGCCACGTACCCTTCCCCCCACCACCTTCCTCTCAGGAGTCAACTCTGCCCCTCCCGGCCGCAACGCAAGTCCCTGCCTCTTTCGCTATCTGCGTGAATCAACCGTTAGAGGTCTCACTGTCTTTTTTTTGGTAACTGGTAATGTTTGGGTTCATGCAGGTGTAAGTTTAACTGCTTCAAACTTACTGCTCCTTATTATTTCGATTTTCACTGTTATAGTACAGGTTTGAATGCCCATGTTTTCCTATGGCACTGAACACTGATTCTCCGCGAACATCAAAATGGAAGTACCACGTGTTCTTGAGCTTCAGGGGAAAAGACACGCGCCTGAACTTCACCGACCATTTATACGCAGCCCTGCAAAGGAACAGTATCGAAACTTTCAGAGACGAAGAGGAACTTCGAACAGGTGAATTCATCTCTGACCAGATCCTTCATGCGATTGAGGAATCTCTTTCTGCAATCGTCATACTCTCCCCAAACTATGCGACTTCCGCGTGGTGTTTGGATGAGCTACAAAAGATCGTTGAATCCAAAGGAAGTTTGGGCCTTGTGGTTCCGGTCTTTTATGATGTGGATCCTTCTGATGTACGATACCAAAAGGGAGCTTTTGCAGAAGCTTTCAAAAAACATGAAAAAAGGTTGAGGAAGAAAAAAGAAAAAGTGCAGAAGTGGAGAGATGCTCTGAAATTCGTAGCCAACTTAAGCGGCTGCACCTCTAAGGATCGGTAAGTTACAACTAGCGACTAAAATTTAAGAGTGGATTATTATTAGTATTATTATTTTACGAAATATCCAAATTGGTCCAAATGTATTGCCATAAATTGTTCCCCTTCAAATTTGAAAGTAACAAATTAGTCTCTCACATAATAGCGACAAATTGATCCTCTCAGTATCAGTTCTGTACAGTGGAAAATTGGAACTGTACGGAACTGATAGTATGCATGGACTAATTTGGGACTTTCAAATTCTGAGTGACTAATTGGTCTGTGATATAACATTTCTGATAAAACTTTTCTGAAGGATCAATTTGCGTATTTAATTTTTTTTTTCCAGAAAAAGGAAAAACACTATTTTAGGAGTGGGTTTGGTTTGTGCATTTCCATATTAGGCTCTGTATATTAGAATACCATATTCATTAATCTGGTGTTCAATAACTATGCGGATGCAAGTATTTCTCACGTGACATGTGGAATGTGATCCTAGATTTCTAGATGAGAATTGAGAACCCACCCCACACACACATATTCACGAAATGTAAAGAGATTTAAATTGAAATTTACACAACGTTCTTTCTTGTTTGTTTTATGTAGGCATGAAGCACAACTCATTGAAGAAATTGTTGCAGAGATATGGAAAAAACTAGATCCTAAATTGCCAACAAAAGCTGATGATCTGGTTGCGATTGATTCAAAAGTCAAAGAAGTGTATTCATGTCTAAGCCTAGAGTCAGAAGATGTGCTCTTTGTTGGAATATGGGGCATGGGTGGGTTGGGAAAAACAACTCTTGCTTCTGAGGTCTATATGAAAATCCGAAAGCAATTTGAAGTTCATTGCATTCTCTTTGTTGGAGAGGTTTCGAAGGAAGGAGATCAAGGTATAGTTCTGTTGCAAAATAAACTTCTTTCACATCTGAAACTAAAGCACAGGGTAATTGAAACTTTAGACCAAGGAAAGGACAGCATCAGAAGCCTTTTGTGCCAGAAAAAGATTCTTATTGTACTAGATGATGTGAGAACCATTAGGCAACTAGAGAATTTGGCAGGAAACCAAGAATGGTTTGGTACAGGGAGCAGAATAATAGTTACGACTCGGGACCAGCACCTGCTTAGATCACATAGATTTAAATTGTATGAGATGAAAATCTTGAATAATGATGAATCACGTCAGCTCTTTCATCAAGAAGCATTTAAAGGAGAGCAGCCGAAAGAAGAATGTTTGAAGTTGTCCGAAAAATTCATAGAATATGCAGGAGGCCTTCCTTTGGCACTTAAAGTGCTAGGATCTAATCTGTGTACAAGGAAAGTAGATGAATGGGTAGATGCTTTAGATAAGATGAGAAAAGACCAACCTGGTGATATAATGAACATGCTCAGGATTAGTTATGATATGTTGGAAGAAGAGTACAAGACTATATTTCTTGATATTGCGTGTTTTTTCAAGGGATGGTACAGAGATAAAGCGACAAAGATATTGAAAAATTGTGGCCTACATCCAACAATTGGATTAAATGTTCTTATGGAAAAATCATTGGTAACTTGCGACAAAGGTGTTCTAGGGATGCATGATTTGCTTGAAGAGATGGGTAAAGGAATAGCTTCTGAAGAATCTAGACAAGATCATGGACGCAGCAGGTTGTGCTCTCTGGAGGATATTAATCAAGTATTGGGAGAACATACAGTGAGTGTCCATTCTCTCCTTGATCCTTTACTTTTGGGGAACAGGTCCTTTCATGTGAAAAGTTTACATGATTTCATGTGTGATTTCTTATGATTAATTCTCTTGTATCACATGTCATGTTTGGTTCCCACTTTTTAAATCAGTGGTAGTAGATCACATATGACAATAATATAAAAATTTTCACATGAGAGAATCTATTCACTTACTTTTGCTTGATTCCTTGTGTCTTATGATACTTATTTTACCATTGTTTTATATTAGGGAACTGAGAAGGTTGAAGGCATGGTTTTGAAGCAACAAATTGAGTCATATAATAAAGCAGCTCATTGGCATCCTAGAGCATTCTCTAAGATGCGCAATCTTAGACTTCTCATCATATTATGTGATTTGCATCTTTTGCTAGGTTTGGAATGCCTTCCTAGCTCATTAAAAGTTATTATTTGGGTGGGATATCCATTGAAAACTCTACCACTTGGGGTGGAACTCTGTGAACTTGTTCACTTGCAAATGAGCAATAGCAAAGTAGAACAACTTTGGAATGACGATCAGGTAATTATAAGAATGCGAAATAACTTTTTATAAATCCTATCTATATAAGTTCAACAAATCAATGTGGTGATCATGTCTTCTTTTTTTTTTTTTTCCTTTATTTGTTTTGTACAGGTTTTTGAGAAACTGAAAGTCATTGATTTGAGTTATTCCAACAATTTGATTCAAACCCCAAATATTTCTGATGTTCCACTACTTGAAGAGCTCTTCCTTGATGGTTGTGTCTCGCTTGTTGAAGTTCACCAATCTGTTGGGCAGCATAAGAAACTTGTGGTGCTGAGCCTGATTGGATGCATAAAGCTTGAAATCTTGCCAAGTAGATTGGAACTGTGTTCATTGAAAAGGCTCTTTCTCTGTGGCTGCTCGAACATGAAGACACTTCCTGATTTTGGGGAGACCATGGAATGCTTGTCAGTGTTGAATTTAATGAATTGCTCGGGTCTTCTCTCCATTCCAGATACCATTGGTAAGTTAAAGTCACTCAGGCTCCTCAATTTGTCTGGATGCTCAAAAGTTTGTTGGCTGCCAGACAATATAAATGAGAACAAAGCTTTGGAGGATCTTGATCTAAGCGAAACCTCCATAAGAGTAGTGAATCCATCCCTATTTCAATTGGAAAATCTCAAGAGGCTTTCTTTTCGCGGATGCAGTGGGCCAGTATCCAACACCTGCGAGTTACCACCATCGGTTGCGTTCAGTCTTAGCGGGAAACCAGATCTTTCGCAGTTAACACTGCCTCCTTCTGTCTCAGGACTTTCCTCATTAAATATTTTTGATTTAAGCTATTGCAATCTCCATAATGGATTAATTCCTGAAGATCTTGAGCATTTATCATCTTTGGAAACATTAATTTTGAGTGGGAATACAGAGCTTGTGGTACCTGACAGCATTGCTAAGCTTCCTAAGCTACGTTTTCTTGAAGCAGATGGTTGCAGGAGCTTTGTCGGTCGATCTGTGCTTCAACATCTGTCAGATTCTCGAGTGGAAGCTGGTGTACTCTTAGATCTATGGAAGTTTTGGAAGCTGTTCAAGTCAGATGACAGTGAGCTCTTATCTCAGGTTTGTTCTCTTACATTGCAGTTATACTACCTCTGTTCTTCTAGTCTGCACCCTTGAAATTTTCCTAAATTTCAATAGGTCTCTACATTTAAAATTTTGTAATTAGATCTACAAACTTACATAACATTTGTAATTAGGTCCATGAACATGATAGAACAAAATATTTTAAGGTGTTATCTTAAATATTATTTGATAATTGAGTTGAAGGGTGGAGTCAAAATATTATTAATAGATCACTAAACATCAACAACCTTAATATAACAACATATTGAAAATTTCTAAAGACCCAAATATCTATAAGCCTTTTATAAGATCAGAGAGACTCAATTTCAAATTTTTAAAGTATAAGAAACGATTTGAATTTTTCCAAAACATTTAAGTACTGATAAAATAATTTGACCTTATTTGTAAGTTATATCATAGCATAGAAGATAAATTAATTAAAAAGAGAAGCAGCTTGTAAAGTTATTAGCTAATGTCCATCTGTGTGGGGAATTTTTTATATAAGACTGCACAATAACACTCCGAAATTGCTTCTGAAAAGGATAGTGAAGTGGAACATTTCTTAAAATTATATCTGAGAAAACATTAAACTTCAGGTGTGTTTAGTTGGAGATAAAAATGAGTGAGAAAATTTTATGAATGAGCCTCATGTCCAAGATTTTTACACATTGTATTCATCCATAATGAATTATTCAACATCTTTGCCCCCGGTAAACAAATCTCTAAGGGTATCAAAATCACAAAGTTATTGAATCCAAGCACTTATCTTTCAAGAATTTTTTTCCCCTACTGCATGGATTAACTTGCACTATAATATGCATTCTCAGCATCTTAAATTTTTTATCTTGTGATTTTTTTTTAATCTCATAATGTAACTTTTGAAAAGTATCGCAGTGTGCTACTTTTGTCAGAGGTACTGCTTGCACAGATACACAAATACATTTTAAGATATATATAAAAACAATTATGAATAATGCTCATTCATGCAATTACCATAACTATTTAACGAAAAAATATATATTTCCCTGTTACAGGTTATAGATCATAGTTATCCTATTATGTACCTTGAAATTCCTCCAAAGTTTGGTAATGAGATACTCTTTCCAATGGGTACGCATTTGTCTGAACTTGAATCAAGTGCATCAATCATGGTGGATATCGCTAATGAATGTTGTAGGGGTGAGTGGTGGGGAATTGTTGTATTCATTGCCTTCGAACCTCTGGAATCTTCAACATTTCCGAATTTGAAATTCAGTTGGAGCTTCGAAGCTTCCCATCCTGAAGCTGGCCCCTCCTTATATCTCTCCTCCTATGCTGCGAGGGCACATTATGACTGCTGCCTTGTAACAATGATAATGAGTGACAAATATATATACATTCAACTACATCACAGAAAATATGACAACATTAGTGAATCAAAGCCTTTTAGCCAGCACCGGAAGCCTGATTTCAGTGAAGGTAGTAGGTTGCGTTTTGATGTGCAAGGGGGAGAGCTAAAGATGACGGAGTGTGGGTATCATGTTTTATGTAAGGAAGATTTTAGATCTAAAGCCTTACCTGACTCACACAACAAGAGTGTTGACAAAACTCTATCCAGGGAATCCAGCCGTCCCCGCAATGCAGAGGAAACGGAAATCAGAGAAGAAGGTGTAATGGCTTCAAATGGAGAAAATTCCAGTGAACGCTTCTCTTCGGTAAATCACCATCCAATATACTAGTATGCAATTCACATAAACATGAACATGAACAAATACATTCTAGGTAGTTTTTTCAAGATTAATTTTGATACACTTAATATTATCATGCACTCAGATCCTTTCAAATAATTGATGTGTGAGTCAATTATGTTTGCTCTTATCATGCATCCATGTGCCGCTATACACTAGAGGTGTAAAATTGTCGTAAAGAAATGTTATACACCAAACATTTCCCATTTGGATGACTGTTTAAATGAGAGCATCAAAATTAAATCCCAATTTTATCTCTCATCTCCCTCGTTAGTGGCTATATTATTTGCTATGACTGCAAGTATGCCAACTTCTACCCGCTTCACAAGTAGCAGCCCCTACCCAACCTAGTCGGGTTGATGCGGGTGGGTTTTGTGGACAGAGTGGGGCAGGTCGGGCATGTTTGGGTTTAGGGTGACCCACTTCTGACCGCATCTCTATATGTATATAGCGAGAAGGTATGTTCTTTTATTGCATCATCAGTCTTTCATTTACTAAATAAATATTGACATTTGTTGTACTTTGCAAGGTACAGTTTAACTTATGTGATTTCTTGTTTATTATTTTCTTGAAATCTAGTCCTTCTATATGTTTGTTAGGCTTTACAGATGCTTGGAAAAATAAATAAATAAATAACATGTGGGGTAGGTACCCACAAGGCGAGTGCAGGTTTTCATTTTTAAAACCAAGTAGGGGTGGGATAAGTTGAGACTAACATTAATAAGGTGCCGGGAGGGGTTGGATTGAGCTAAAACCCGCCGCATTGCACCCTGAATTATGATGGAGTTTGAAATTAATTTCGATGCATTTTCAATAGTACGCCATCATTCATTCACATGTTTTTGTTTGTAAAACTTCTAAATTAATAGGGGATTTAGTCAAACATTTTTGCTGATGTGATAATACATATATAAAATTTTATTTGCACGGATAGTGTGTCAAAATTAAATTCCTAGAATATTATAATAATTGATGTGTATTTAACTAACCTTAAACAGTCATATTAGGTTGACTGAATTTTAGTTCTATATAACTAAAATAAGTAGTACCTGCAGTAGTTGAAGATTCAATAAATTTCACTTAAAGTTTTGTGTTAACTCATTAATGCTGGCAAAGTCTCTTAAGTTTAAATTAAAAATCGAAATATCATTGTCTTACCTCATTTATGTGAGAAAAATCTCTTAAATTTAAATGAAATCTAAATATCACTGACATTACCAATTGCAGGTGGCTAAGAAACCTCTTTCTAATAGTATATCCACAGAGCTCATAGTATTTTAATTTTTACATACATTGGCAGAGCTCTGCATCATTCATCAATTGCACATCTGAAAACCAATCTGTTATGATCGGAGCTGGACAAAAGGATGACATGGAAGCTGAGTCAGCAAATGATAGCAGCATGGATAGAGCAGCCAAGTCAGTTAGCAGTGTTGAGGAGGCTGATCCAAGAATCAAGGATTTGGGTAGACCCAGAATGAGAAAAATAACTAACTACTTAAGGAAGCATTTCAGCTAGTGACTGAAGGGGTATGTACCAGTGGATGGCCCTAAAAAGAGGGCATGAGTGAAGTAAGAATTGATTCTCCTGTGTTTTTCCTTTGAACAGCTCATGTTATTCCCTTCTTATTCTTTGGGATTCTTCTCCAAGTAACTCAGTGTACACATTCTTTGCAGGACAGGAAACTCTCGTATCAATGGAACAATGCCTGGCTTGAAGACTCCTTTAGTTGGAATCTCTTTCTTTCATTGCTTCCATTTTAATTCCTGTTCTCAGATGTTTGCTGTTTTTGCTTTACTGAGATATTATCTCTGTATTAAGATATTCCTTTCCGAATCAGTTATGTCTTGCATTCAGAAAATTAGTAGTGTCAAAATCCAGTGCTTTTGTTGCCCCTTATGACTGAAAACACAAGGATGACGGGAATGACTACTGAATTGAAGAAGATTTCAGAGTCTAATCAGGACTACTTTCCTCGAATTGATAGATTGGATGGTGGGTTTGATGGGATGGGTGCAATGTTTGTTAGAGGGGAGGCAGCCTTAACATCTCTGTTGCAGAATACTAATCACAACAGATCACATGGGGGCCGAGCTCAACCTTGGATCAGTTTATTTAAAGACAAACTTCTCAAGTAAGAAATGTTAAACTAGAATTCCCAAGGTTTGATGCTAAAGATGCTTTCAAATGGAGTTTTGCGGTTGAGCAATTCTTTAAGGTATCCTTGATGCTCAAAGATTGACTATAGCAGATGTACACATGAAGGAATAGGTTTCATGGTTTGAAATGATGCGTAGGAATCACGTGTTTCCACTTACGGTAGGATTTTACTGAAGCTCTTGAAGTGGAATTTGAACCTTCTCCCTATGAATGCTTAAGATCCATCTTATTTAAACTCACTCAAGTTCGTTAAGTCGCTGATTATTAGTTAGAGTTCACTGCATTAGCCAATGGAGTTTATGGTTTGAGCACCGATATTAGAAAGATGTCTCGGATGAAATGCAATTAGGAGACAAGGGCTTATGCTTCCCATGTGGTGAGAAATTCTCACTTAATCATGGATGTGCCAATAAAGCATCTGATGATTCTCCAAACGGAAGGAAAGGACAACCAAGAAAATGCAGTGGAAATAATCACTTAAGGCCTATCTGCCATGGCTAATAAAATAAAGTTTGATCATATAACAAGACTTAATAGTACAAAATTTGATAATTTTTTAGTATTATACAGTATTTAGTAAGATAATATATAAGATATCATATTTTATATTATATAATATTATTATTTATTTATAAATGATTCTAACTATACATAAATATTAAATAAAAATAGAATTATAATTTTATTAATAATTTAAATATAATTTTAAGAAATATGATACTATCATTTGTTTACAAATAACTCTTATTATAAAATAAATATTGAATAGAAATAAAATGATATTTTTATTAATTATTTTAATATAATTTTTAAGATATATTATGACTTAAAATTTAAATTTATATTAAATGTTATTTATTATCTATTTTAATATTTATAGCTATGTATTATGTCATTAAATTATAAAAATAAAAAAGTACTCTTTTAATTCTATAATTTAATATTTTATAGTCTTTCATCATAATTATTTAAATTTTAATTTAGTAATAAATATTAAATTAAAGTATTCTCAAATGGCTGCATGCTTGATGGGGTACCAAGCCCAGAACTTTTTGGCATCAAGGCTGAGTAATGAAGAACCACCACTGGAAAGGGAGGAGGTAGTTGGGTACATGCTTGATGATGGTATGTGGAATACTGGAACCTGAGGAGGAGCACAGCTAACTTTCGCAGGCTGATTGCCGCATTGTCAGGCCTTGTTGTCATTGAAAGGTATCTTGAATCAATATGAGATTGGTAGAAGCCAGTATATTCATAATTGGCGATCATTTATCTCACTCTAGTGATGCTTCCCGAGTTATCCTTCCCCTCATTATTTTCTTCGTGGCGTTTATGGGGCTTTGGGGCGATTATTTTCGACCATGGTACTCCTCTGAGATGAGTGCAACACTTGCAAGTGCTGACTTTGATTCATCTAGATGAGCTTGACGAGGAATTTGATACATTCCCTACAAGTCGTCCTCCTGACATGGCTAGGATGAGATATGACAGGCTTAGATGTATAGCAGGAAGAGTTCATTCTATTATGGGAGATAGGGCAGTACTTCTGGAATGTCTCGAAGAACTGCTAAGTTGGACTGATCCACAAGCTACTTTCTTGGTTTTGGCGTTGTGCTTGGTTGCTCCTCTTGGTTTCTATATTGTGCCCATTCGGTTTGTGATCGCTTTTGCTGGATTGTGCTTGTTGAGGCCACCATGGTTCAGAAGCAAAGTGCCCCTATGTAGCTCCTAACTTCTTGAAAAGATTGCCAACTGCTGAAGGGTGTTCTGGAGGTCAGGAATGGAGAGCCAAAGTGGGTGATTCATTAATAGTTATTGTTTGCTTGTGGGAAAATTTCCAATGATGTAGCTAGTTATACCATAGAAATAATTGTGATGCACGAGAGTGAGACGTATTCAACATCTTTAATATCAGGTATGTTATTTGGACGTATTTTATGTTGCATATGGTATGCAGGCTACACTCCATCGATTATTAGATGTGAGACTATCTGCAACAGTGAAATAAAACGTAAGATATCGGGATATCTAACATAAAATATATCCATATAATATTTCTCATTTATTATATTCTAATGCAATGATTCTTTGCTCAGATTTTATTCTAAAATATAAGTTTAACAAAAGAGAATTTATAAAATTTGTACTAGAATTTGATCGTATAAAACTACAGAATTGAGAGAGCCATGTGAGCAGCTATCAATTCATATTTTCTATGTTCATTGCAAATATGTTAATATAACAGATAGTTATAGGTAGGTACGTAACTTTTTTATATTTTAAAAGTATTAATATAATTAAAATTAATTTATTATTAAGAGGAAAACAAAATTACGTTAACTGGCTGTATCAATTATAGGCTAGTTTCGAAATGTAATTGTAAGAGTTATTGGGTTAAAATTGCTTTTTACAATTTTTTTTTTCATTGGGATTAATTTTAGGTTTAAATATACTTTTTATTCTTCTAAATATAGGCAATATTACTTTTAATCCTTCAAAAAATGTTGCTTGTGTTTGTGTCCTTCCTTTTCCAAAAATCAGATGTAGTTCTTACTGTTAATTTAATTAATTGCTAACATGACAGACGGGAAATCCACACTAGTATGGACATGTAGCACCATTTGATGACATGGAATTTTTCCAATTAAATAAATAATATTTAAAATAACGACGTGAGCTTTTAATGAAAGGTGTAAATTATTTTCAAATAAAAAACAAATCTGTCACCAAAAAATAAAAAACAAATCTTATTCTTATTTTGTTATGGTGAATCACGTGAGCACAAGAGTGCAGCATGGAGACTTGCAGAGCTTCAATTTTCTCCCCCATATTCTCGGGTTTTCGAATACCACGTGTACAATTATGATCAATTGTCACTTTACTGATATGGATAAATATAGACTTTAATAAAATGTGGAGACTAGTGACAAAACTTGCAAATGCTACAGCAACATAGAATTTCCTAATTTGCATATATTAAACGCGTACATGCCGCAGGAAAATCAACCAATTAACCAAAAGAAATAATAAAAAAAAGAGTGAAAATGACAAAATGTTACCGAGAAATTGTTAGTTCGATTACCAAGTTTAATAAGTGCACTAATAGAAATTTTCTGCTCATAAGCTTTATTTTTTATGACAAATTTAAAAACTGATAAAATACTGTAGGAAAGTATACTGTGATGTTCCTTTTCGTTGCACCAATAGCCCAAAAGGTTCACAAATTATCTTCTAAAGAGTTGAAAAACTCGGCCATTTTTTCTGAAACCGATTTCAAATTTTGGTCCACATAATTTTCATCTCCACCATAATCATCATCCCCTTCAAAAATCAAATGAATCCCCGAATTTTTCAGCTCCAACCTGTCATCAACGACAGGGTTTCTCTTGGTCACGCATAAGGTACCACCATCTCTCAAAAAATGGACCAATTGATGAAAATCTCCAAACCGACACAAGTGTATGTGCTCTTGGTTTGTCTTCGGCACCCCACGTATGTCTAATACAGTACTAAAAACCTGTCTGCCCGATTTAAGAACACGTGCCTCGACATCAACCACTCCAGGCATATTATGAAGATATTGCATCTTATCATTATTAGGTATAATATCATGGTTGATAGAAAGAACAACACATACAACAACAGCTTTAAGCTCACGGTTTCTGTGCTTGGTAAAGTTCACCGTTTGTCCAGAAAACCATTCTGGGAACCTGCTTCCTGGCATACTCAAGTTCGATAAATTCCTTAATGCGAACTGCCACACAAATCACACAATTTTATGCATTTATTTGTACGGTACTTGGGAGATGAAATAAAAAAAAGAGTAAATAACTATTTGGATTTTAATATTTTCAATTTAATATCAATTAGATTCCAACAATATATTTTATATTAATTTATTCCCAATATTTTTACTATTGATATTAATTCTGTCCTAAAATTGTTCATCTCGACATAAGTTTGACATTCCATTAAAATGAAGATCCAATAGAATAATTGAATTGATGTTGAAATAAAAAAAAATATATTAAAACTAAATTGATGTAAAAAATTTCATTGGAACCAAACTTATGTAAAATTAAAAATGTTACTCCTAAAAGGTGTTGTTCGAGCTAAATTAAAAGAGAAGGATAGGAAACAAACCTTTGAAAATCTTTTCCTCACTTGAGAGGAGCATGAAATGCAATCATTAAGGAACAACCACCTCAAACACTTGAAGCATTCAAGCCCTGGAATATCCACCAACTTTGCACAGTTTGTGAGGTCCAGCTCCTGTAAGCTTTCTAAGTTTGTTAGTTCAGATACGCTTTCCAGAGCAGTGCAGTTTTCGGCATTCAGCTTTATCAAGCTTGAAGGAAGTGAAGGGAGAGATATCAGCTCACTGCAGTTTCGAAGTAAAAGTGTTTTGAGAATTGAGAGGCCCTTCAAGCTGGAAGGAAGGCTATGAAAATTATTTTGAGACAAATCCAATGTCTCTAATGATGACAATTTCTCAAAATCATCAGGAATTTTTCCTGATATTCTCCAAGCACGGGCATCCAACAGATATAGCAAACTCAGATCATAGAAAGAAGTTGGGAATTGGAAAGAATGAGCAATTTCCTCCCCTGCAGGCAAGCTATCACCATCTGCAATTAAATGTGGCCTATTAGCCATTTCCAATGTCATCAAACTCGAGAGTGAACCAAACGTTTCAGGCAAGTCTGTGACAGATGTTTCTTCCATCTTCAAGCGATGCAGCATCTTCAACTTCCCTATAGATGTTGGAAGCTGTCTGAGCATTTTGCATTTGTTCAAAGTTAACGCGACAAGATTTTCCAACAAGCCAATGGACTCTGGCAGTTCCTCAATATTCGAATTGCGTATGTCTAGAGTAGTTAATTGTGCTAGGCTGCCAATAGATTCTGGTAATGATTTAAGATTACTACAATTCCTCATTTCAAGCTTCCTTAGTGATATCATAGCTCCAATCTGATCTGGTAAATTTTTAATAGCTGTACCATCTAACTGAAGCTCAACCATGGAAGCTAAGCCATTAATTGAATCAGGCAATTTACTAAGAAGCTCACATTGTCCAGCTGATAGCTCCTTCAAAGATAACAATGAACCAATAGAAGAAGGGAGTTCTCTGATTGCACTACCATGAACTGAAAGTGTTGTCAATGATTTGAGATTGCCAATGGATTCAGGAATTGCAGTGAGAGATTCACACCATATCAAATTGAGTATCTCAAGGCTTGCCAGTGATCCAACATAGTCGGGTAGTTCTTCTATTGCAGACTGATAAAGGGAGAGTTCTAGCAGAGAAGTCAAGTTTCCAATACAATTTGGAAGCCTTTTCAAATTTTTGCAACGATCTAAAATAAGATTTTCCAGTTTCTCCAGGCTGAAGATTGACTCAGGTAGCTTCTCAATGGCAGTGCCATCAACAAGTAGCTTTCTCAGTGACTTCATGCGGCCTATGTTCGCTGGCAAGGCTTTCAATTTTGAGCAGTCAGAGAGCAACAGGTTCTCAAGATTTTTCAGCCCGGAGACATCATTAGGTAGCTCCTCAAGGTTTGAACACTGGCTCAAATTCAAGTCGTGCAATGCATTTAGACTCCCAGTTGACTCATGAATACTTGTTAGAGCAAGGCATCTCTCAAGAACAATCTTGTCTAAACTTGTACATCCAGATAAATCAGGAATAGAGGTCAGATTATAACAATGGGAGAGGTTCAGAACCTTCAAATTCTTTGGCACCTGCTAGAGAATGTTCATTGAAGTGTATGATATTTGATATCAACGACTAAAGTCTAGTAGCTTTCATGTGGCTTTTAATATGTACAACAGAAAAAGTATATTAAAGAAGAGAATTTATTAAATACTTTCAAAGTCGAATAACGATAGGTGCTTTGTATCATTCAATGCTTTCAGGAAGTATTGCATTAAAAATATAGTTAAAGGTGCTAAACCAAAAAGTCTGGCACAGTTGGTAAGGTGGTTGGGTCGTTTAAGCATGTGTTAGGGGTTCGACTCCTACCGTGTGTATAGAAAGAGGCTTTGTTGGGAGAGGTAAAACCCACTTCGGTGATCTCCACGCCTCGAGGGGATTAGTCTTCGGCTGCCGGCCGAGGGATACCTTTGAGCAATCAAAAAAAAAATAGTTAAGGTTCTAAACAGACATGTTGGACATTGAATGGTACACAAGACTTTTTATTTTTTTTTTACAAAATTCCCAAATCGGTCCTTATTGATAGATTATGAAAGTCACAAATTTGTCCCCTACATTTCAAAAAAAGTGGATAAATTGGTTCCCCTATAAAGTCATACAACGTTTTTTTAATTGTATGGACCTATATGGAGAGATCAAATTGTTCCCTTTTCTGAAATGTAAGGGACCAATTTTGGGACATTCAAATTCTGAATAACTAATTGGTTTCTTGATATATTTTTAAGAGACCAATTTAGAAATTTATTCTTTTTTTTTCCTGTTTCCAAGAACATAGTAGAATTCTTTGGTAAAGAATAACTGCATGATCCATCTCAACTTTAAGCTACAAGATCATTGACATAGAGAGAAAACAAGGGAAATGGTTCATGGCATGGTATATGAGTTTTCATGATAAGGTGATCAAAGGTTCGATTCTTGTTATCCTTTATTATGAGAAATCGTTCACGCGTATTAGATATAAAATCATTCATGTGTCATGCAATGGCTTAACCCTTTGGAAGAGTTGGTTTATGATATTCTGCTTTCTAAAAAATTCATATGGTAAATAACTGATACACACGATTTGATACATTACCTTTTTGCTTCCCCAGCGGCAGCCCCATAAGCTCTCTATGTTGCTGTGTGAGAGATCAAGTACAGTGAATTTCTGAGACCAAAAGTCAGAAGGCAGGTTTCTGAAAGGACATCCTTGCCATTGTAGCCACTTCATTTCAGCTGGAAGAAATGTGAACTTCCCTTCTAGTCTCATATTATTGATCTGAAGTAGTCTCAAGTTCACCATTGATTCAAATGATTTTGTCTCAAGTGTAAACTCTTTCTCTCTCTCCGTGAGGCTTGGTTTTAAAAATTCTAATAGTTTTAGGATGGGCATCTGCTGACGAAGATTGTGCCCAGAATTTATTTTTACCTTGAAGTCGAGGGTGATCCCTTGAGTAGATCTCGTTCCCTATAAACAAAATGACATAGATTTCATCAAGATATTTCTTTAGCCTACAAGAAGCATGCAATGTGCGGTTGATACATGAGGCGAAGTTTTAACACGTTGTTGCCTCAAATAATCACTCTATTTGACTCCAGTATTGAATAATAAGATATTAGATATAAAATCATTCGTATTTATAACCAATAACTATTAGATTTCACGATGACATATATGATTTGCCCTCGTTCCCTTTGTCAATCCCAACTCCCCTCCCCTGACCAAAAAAAATACAAGAAGCATGCAGTGTCAATTACGTAAGTTGCATATTTATATCTAGACATGGAATCAATCCTTTCATGTTGAATTTTCATATGATTTTATTATGTATGATTTTTCACCATTCATGCTGTTTTATCACATGTCATGTTTGAGCCTTACCATTTAAATCAATAATAAAAATTGACACATATTATCTTGTCTTGTAGTATGAGCTTATCGCCACTTACCATGAGCACACCATCATACAAGAAACATTCTTATAGGAAAGAGTTGTTTTATTAAGGGTCTGTTATATTTGCTGTTTCCAGTTTTCAGTTTTTGTGAAGACAAAACTGAAAAAACTGAAAACTGAAAATTTCAGGACCTGTTTGCTTTGCTGGAAACAGTTTTCAGTTTCCAGTTTTTGTGAAGAAAAAACTGAAAACCACAAATTTCAGTTTTAAATTTTTTCAGTTTTTCCTTCACAAAAACTGAAAACTGGAAACTATTTCCAGCAAAGCAAATAGGCCCGAGTTTTCAGTTTCTTCAGTTTTTCCTTCACAAAAACTGAAAACTAGAAACTGAAAACCAAACGGGTCGTAAATTTTTGGAAGGTGCAAGATATTATGCCATCTCATATCTCATTCACCATTCTGAGGTGCGGATCTTATTCAAATAGAATCTACACTCCCATCTAATGATAAATAGGGTGTGAATTAGTATGATGTTCCACACTCTGAGTACAAATCACACTTTTATGTAGGAAAGAGCTGTGTTCCATATACTTTTATCGAGCCCATCTTTGTTTATAAATACTTTTTGGCATACTTGAAGCTCACATTATAAAGATTTTTCTCCTTGTAAGTGTTGAGTTCAAACTCAATATTTCTTATAAGAAAAATAAATTAGATTTTCCATAAACACAAATGTTTATACTTATTTTTTATTAGATACATAAAATTTAAGTTTTATATCTAGACCTAATAAATTATGATTTTCGGATAATTACTTATTATTGGCATATCATCGGAGTTTTTCTGCTCGAGTTATAGTCAAGATTTTGATGGGAAAATATTCTTTTACACATCACTTTTTCATATAAAGTGTAACGTCTTAGCTTTCTTTATAAAAATAACGAATGTACTATTGAAAAATGTGTTTATTTCCTTTTTCACACAAAGAAACTGGCAGAAAAAACAAGTTTAGGTGCAAAATATTACAAAAGTCTACAGATAGAAAAACTCATTTGATGTGTTCTCAACGTGTTGGAAGGTCTTGACGTATGTGCAGAGATTAGTATTAATTTAGTCCAGTACCAAGAAAGGATTATTAATTCAATAATGTTATTTTAACACTTATTTTTTGGTGTCCCATCCAAACACCCACTTTATTACCATTGGATGAGATAGTGAGCTATACTTATCCCGATTCATTCATCTCATCCAACTGTGATAGAGTGGGTGTCTGAATGGAACATTTAAAAATTGGTGTTGAAATAGCATTATTCTTATTAATTTAGGCTAGAGTTAGATAACCTCACACAAGTGGTCATCCTAAAGCATTCATTACTTAGTTTATCATTTTTTTTATTTTCCTATTAATTTTATTTGCACATCATTTTTTTAAACTTTTGACATTGGTTTCTGAGTAGAGTCATCTCCTCGTCCCCTATCAATTCCTTCTTGAAGGATTAACGGTTTCTCATTGTAAATGTATTTAAAAAGTGAAAAAATTTAATTTATATAATTTTATTACATTTATTTAATCATATATTATAATTATAATTTCAAAAGTCATATATTTTTATTGCATGTAATTGAATAAAAGAGTAAAACATTTTATATTGATAGCATATAAACCCACATAAGGAGCAATGTTATTTCAACACTAAAATATGGATATTTAAATAGAACAGTCATTCTATCATCATTAGATGAGATAGATGGGTAGAGATAATAGAGACTATTATTACATCCAATAATAATGGAATGAGTGTTTCACTGAGACACCTACTTTTACGAATAACTTTTTTGTAGATCACATGGATATCTTGTTCTCTACCTAAAAAACAATAGCTCATACCTGGTTTCCCCGCAAAACGGTCAAGATTTCAGCACGATTCCACAATCTGCTACGCATTCCGGGATCACCAGGGCTTTCATCTCTTACAATTTGTCTTCCCATGTCTCTAATTTGATCATGCATCACCACCGTACTATCGTCCTCAGCAATTTTGATCAGGCTTCTTGCTGTGAGCACTGTGATTGTCACCTCTGCACTGAAACCACAACCCCTCATCACATCTATTACATCATCTCTCCTCATTTCCATTTGGACCAACAAACAAGCAATGTCTAAGAATATGGTCCTCTCTTCTTGATCCAACCCATCATAACTTATCCTGAGCACATCTTGAAGGTGTTGGGGGCGAATGCGTCTAAGCTTGTCACGAGCATCAACCCATTCCTCCACCCTCCTCTTATCAAACAAGAATGAACCAAACACTTCCAGAGCCAAAGGTAGTCCTCCTGTGAGCTTCACAATTTGCTTTGATAAGCTAAGAAATTCATCTGTAGGCTTCTTTCTTCTCAAAGCGTGGTAACTGAATAGTTCCAAGGCATCATCTGAACCCAACTCCTTAACTGGATAAAGCAAAACATCAGCATTATTGTCAATTAAAACTTTTCTATCCCTTGTGGTGATGATTACACGGCTTCCTTCATAAAACCACTCCTTTTTGCCAATTAGAGAATCAAGCTGATTCACATTGTCGACATCATCCAAGACTATCAGAACTCGGTTTTCTTGAACTGTCCTTCTGATTGAAGCAACACCGGCAGGGATATCACTGATATGAGCCGCTCTGGATGGATTGGTTAGTTCACCAATGATTCTCTTTTGAAGATCAACCAAGCCATCGTCTTTTGATGAAGCTTCTCTGACACCTGGAATGAATGTGCGGTGCTCAAAATGAGCAACGAGGTTGTTGAAGAGAGTCTTTGCAAGGGTTGTTTTACCAACCCCGCCCATTCCATACAACCCCAACACTCGGAAGCCATTGGATTTGACCTCTAACAACTTGGCCAACTCCTCAACACGGTGATCAAGCCCTACTGTAAACTGACCCACACCTAGTGGAGTGTTACGAAGTTCTCTTGCAACCTTTTCCACTAAGCGTCTAATCAGATTAGCTTGGTCTTCAGCACTGTTACAAAGAAGAACACATCAGTGGTGAGTAACACATTGCAAACAAGATAATGATAAAAAATAGAAAAGAATAAACAAAGGGATAAAAGCCTAATTTAGAACATAGATATATAACTACCGCTGGCAGTTGGTACATATTCCAACCGGTCTATGTTTAAATGCAAGGTAAAAATAAAATAAATTTTTGGTGATTAAGGTTAATGTTTAAAATTACACATAAAGATCAATTATGAAAAATTTATCCTCATTTGTATCCTTCAACCAAACATAGCTTCAATATTGCATATAAAATTATTTAAATATTTTTACACATTAGTTTAAGTTTTTTTTTTTTTTTTTGGTAGAGATGGTTCATTATATGGTAACAGAGGTTCCATTATCCATTAATCTGATTGGATTTTTATCATCTCCTGTTTAAAAAAAAAAGAAGGAACTTAATCATCAGTAGCCCCATTTTCAAGTTTTTGGGGGCAACTAATATCTTCTTGCCAATGTTCTAAATCCTAGTTAACATGGATTCGATACTAATTGTTGAGGAACTAGGGAGCCAAAATCTGCAGACTTCACTGTAAAACAATAAATGTAAAATCACATCTAAACCTAAAACTTCACGGTATTAATGAACAAATTTTCCTTTAATTGAAGCCAACGTCATCCAGAGCTAATGAACTGATCGAGAGAGCTTATGGACTGACCGAGTTTAAATCAATTTGGCCCATTGAGAATTACATCTCTTCTAAAAGTTAGTTTTCTCCTTTCAAATTAATCGAATTCGAAACTCTATTTAAAAAAGAAAACCTAGTGTATACCACTTGAGTTGAAAAATATTAGGCGCTTAACAAATTCGTTACCCGTAGAAAACTTGATGCGGTCACACTTAAATCTTCCAACAAACAAAGATTATCAAACAAAACAGATAACCACCATGCACCTGTTTTGATCAGGAAGAGGAAAACCAGAGCGGTTACCCACTTTCGTCATAGCCTCTCTCCACCGAAGAACCTTGTTTCTCTCAAACTTCTCCTCGTTGGTCTTGAAAGCCTCTTCAAAAGGACCCTTTTGTCTTCGAACATCCTTAGGGTCGACCTTATAGAAGACAGGGAGAATGAGCCTGCCACAGTCGCAGATCTTGACCAGCTCCTCAAGGCACCAGCGGGAAGAAGCGTATTTAGGCGAGAGGACAACGATGGAAGCTGCAGAGTCATCAATGGCTTCGAGAAGAGAGTGAGCAATGTCGTCGCCACTTTCCAAACCATCGTCATCGCGGAAGACCCGAACGCCGCGCGAGTGGAGGGTGTTGTAGAGCGGTTCGATGAAGGAGTGGCGTGTGTCTGGTCCCCTGAAACTCAGGAACACGTCCCAGCGAAGCCTGAAAGCTCCTGGGGTTGATGAAATCTCGGTGGACATGAGTCTGCTTTTTACATGCGTTGTTATTACATCTTGCCTTTGTGCAAGAAACTTTAAATCAATGGAAGGGAGATGTGAGGACAATGAAAATTTGATGAAGTCTTTGTAGAACTACTTAGGAGGTTAGAATAGATTACTTTCAAAGAATGAAGTCAAGTGCAAGGAAGAAAACTCTTCTAATTTCTCCGCGTTTTCTGCAGTGGGATCCATTGAAAATGTGTGGTAAAAAGAAGAGGTGGAGGAATTATGACGGTGACCCTCCCTTTTTGGTACATGATTCCAACCCAAAAAAAAAAAAAAGGAAAAGGAAAAGAAAAATACTAACGCTGGTTGGTACAAAGTACAAACTTGTTGAGCACAAGTTCTCCATAAAGAGTGACTTATATCTATTTACTTTTTCGTGAGTCTACACTAAATTTGAAAAATGAGTACAATCTACCTTGCTTGTTCATCGATTGATTATTTCGGGTGGTTCTGTGAGATATTTCTTTTGTTTCCTTCTCATTCTTTGATGTGAGGTGGACATATACCAATTTTAACCTGTGGACAGCTACAGTAAACCGAACTTGACTTTTCAAAGATAAAAATTAAAAGGAAATCAAGACTTTTGGGGTGATCTAAACAGGAACCAGCCTCAACTGCCAGAAATAATTGCGTGTTTTTGTAGTGTGTTCTACTGTGCATGAAACTTTTTGAAGGAATAGTAAAGTAACCATGTGACCGTTTGAGTTGATGTCGCGTGGCAGTAGTCTTTACTCTTTACTTGCTTAGCCCTATGAGTTAGTTTGGCAGTTCTGTGTTTAACCTTAAGCGCTGCCTTTGTTGAAGTTAACATTTTTCTGTGTTTAAGAACACACAAAAAAAAAAAAAAAAAGTCAGAACACTAGTTTTAATCGCACTTAAAATTATTATAGGATTTGAGTATTTGACTAAAACTTTTTCAAATCCCTTGCTATCGAACCATCCCTAATTTTGTGCACCGGCCCGGCAGGGCTTGGACTAGGAAGATCCATCACGGAGGAAGTCCTTTCAGTTGAAGAGCTCGATCTAAATTTTATTCTTTGAATTATGATTATTGATTGTTTTTTGGTGACCACCATTGTTAAGATGAATTAGTTCAACTTATTTCGTTTCGTGGGTCCCTGTGTCTTGCTGCGAGACGAAGACGATTCTCAGACTATTTATTTTTATTTTTTATTTTTCGCTCTGCAGATAAAACCGAAGAGATTTGATATGGGAAGATATGAATGTGACCAGGATTCCAAATTCTATGGTGTCATAGCATGTCTTTGATTGCCCCTTCCTCCATCTTTTTTCCAGGTTCAAGCGTATCGTTTTTGGTGTAGGAGAATGTTTTCCTCGTTGAAATTATGCAGTAGATAGGATTCAGAAGCGGCCGAATCATTTTCTACCATTATGTTCATGGTCGATTCATATGTTCCCTGGTGGGTATGCTTTTCGGACGACGGTGAATACGGTTGGAAAAGACCCAATCTTGGTCCATTGGAACCAACAATGAGGACGGGACTGTGTTAATTGAAATATCAGACATTGATTTTGAAAAATGAAAACAAATAGCAAAGTTAATGACGATACATGATTATTCGGTTAGCTGATGATCACGCAGCAAGGGGTCAAACTAATAAGTCAACTAATACAGATGTATCCACGTCATTGCTGAACCATTCCTTCAGCTTGTCCGCGGCACCGTAGAATGAACCCTTCTTCTGTTGTCACGTAAAAACGGAGAGGATCTCTCCAGAGTGCACGCTCTCATCAAAAACGATGTTGTGATCTCGTAGGTTTAATTTGATAGAGGGAGAAGATATTGAAAACTTTTTGAATCGTTATAAAAACAAACTAGAGTAAGCCACACTTGGCCCATGAAGGATTGGTGTTTAAACATTTTTAGTCCGAGAAAGATTACACTTTAGTCTCCCAACGATTTGTGTATTGATTATTCTGGTAGAATTTGTTTATTGTCTCTGAAATAGAAATACAGAGACATAAATAATAAATATATATAAGGATATTATTAGAAGAAAAAAATATTAAATTTCTATCTTTGTATTATATTTTCACTATCCTTGTATTTTGAAGATACAGAAATTTTATATTTTTCTACCCGGGGATAAAAAATTCTTCTATTCCATATTTCTTTCTCTGTTATCAAATAAGTTTATATCTCTAGTGTCTCTATATTTCTGTATCAGAGACAATAAATAAACGCTAGGGACTAAACTGTTAAAACATATACCTTTTAAGGATGAAAGTGTATGTAATTTCGATCTTTCGAGGCCTAAAGTATTAAACACAAATCTTTCAAGAATTAAAGAGTATATGCATTTATTTTTTGAGGACTAAACTGCTAAAATGCTAAATTTTTAAGGATCAAAGTGTATGCTATTGATCTTGTAAGAGCTAAAGTATACTAATATTTTCGGTTAACCTACTTAATTCAAGATTCTCTATAAGCTGCATTTAACAATGTATAAATTAAAAGAGTTGTGTTATTTTGTATTCATGAAATATGGGACATCATATTGATTATATCTTATCCAATGATAGGTGGAGCGTAAGTTAACATAGTATTCCCTATCTCATGAGTAAAAATAATATTATATTTTTCTAATTGAAAAGTGATACTATTGAGAAGAAGATTAAGGAAAAACATTGTATTATACAGGGCATATGGTTGACTATTATGACTTATATTCATTCTGTATGAATATTTTCTATTGCAATTTTATCTATAGCATTGAGGAGATAATTTCAATGTTATTATTTTTTCAATGATTTTGCTAAACTGATAACTTTTTGAAAAATATTATGTAAATAGTTGTTAAAAGAATAATTTTAATGAATTTTTTTTTTAACACTTACATATAATAATATAATGTTATTAATATAATACCTGTTATCATTCTATCTTTAATATTATTTACAAATACTTTTACTTGGATTTTTTAATATTTATTCTCTTTCTATTTTCACTATACTATATTTTACAGAAACATTTGCTCAATCATCCAAATTGATGAGAAATTCTTATATATTTCTAGTGCACATTTAACACGTGCTCTGTAAACATGCACAACATTTCATTTTACATTTTTATATATAGCTTTTAACATTAAAATTTAAATGAGGTTATACATGTAGGTGAAAAAATAATAAACTACTAAGATTAATGATTATTACTATTATATACGTTATTACTTAATAAATAGATTAATGAACCATTACTCTAGCCAATCTCTATGAGGCCTCTATTTGTAGGTGATTATGTGTGTGTAGTAGAGTTTAAATAATAGATATTACAAATTACAATTAATTTTGCATAGTTTATATAAAATAATGTATTTAATATTAATCATAAATATGTTACCTAGGTATGTTTATTTATTAAAAATATGTTTACTTATTATACATGTGTCAATGATTTCCTTCTCTTTTTTTACTATGAAAACTCTTACAAGTTAAGTTGAGTTTAGTAAAATGGATCTTATAAATTTAGCTAAACTATATGGCTTATTAACCTCATTTACATTAAATTCCTTGGTTGCAGTTTCGATGCATTGACTTCATGAGTCTCTTCTACTTAGAGGAGCAATCTAATTCAAATGTTTCATGGCGAGAAAAAACACCAACACATTGATACTTTACTCACGTCATAAAATAATCTCTTTTAAAAATTTAAGTTAATGGTTATATGCATATGAATGATTTTATATGTAGCACCTCCCCATGTGAATAATTTTTTACAATAGAAATAATAAGGATCGAACTCTTGATCAGTTGATTATGATGATGATTTTGATATTATATTATAAAATCATCTATCTCAAAAACTTAATAAATAGAGACACATATATGATTTTATGTTAGATACTATAAGCTTGATAGTTGCTTGCAATTGAAGGGAACTAAGGAAAGGGAAAGGAACTTGGAGAGATGAGCAAGCCAATGGAGTGAAGCATGCAAATTATCATGGTATTTTCTTCGTGGCATTTATGGGGCTTTGAGGCGATTATTTTCAACCATGGTAGCCCTCTGAGATGAGTGCAACACTTGCAAGTGCTGACTTGATTCATCCGGATGAGCTTGACAAGGAATTTGATACGTTCCCTACAAGTCGTCCTCCTGATATTGTGAGGATGAGATATGACAGGCTGAGATGTATAGTAGGCAGAGTTCAATCTATGATTGGAAATACGGCAATACAAATGGAATGATTTGAAGCACTGCTAAGTTGGACTGATCCATGAGCTACTTTCTTGCTTTTGGTGTTGTGCTTGGTTGCTGCTATTGGTTCATATATTGTTCCCAGTTAGGTTGTGATTGCTTTGTTTGGATTGTACTTGTTGAGAGCACCACGATTCAAAACCAATTTGCCTTCTGCAGGTCTTAACTTCTTCAAAAGATTGCCAATTGCTGAAGGTTGCGATGAAGGTTTGGAATGGAAAGGTAAATTGATTGATTTAGGAGTCATCATGGTTTGCTTGTGGGAAAATTTCAAGTAATGTAGTTATACTATAGGAATCGTTTGTTTTTTCATTAAAAACAAAAACAAAAAAGTTTATGTCGAGGGGAATGGTCGTCCCAGTTCAAGGTCAGAGCATGCCTCCGGGTGTTAGAGAATGTCAAAGTTGGGTACACCCCAAGTGTAATAAACACTTTATGGATGTGAGCGAAAGCGCGCCCAAATTTATGGAAAGTAATAGGTAAAATAAAGCGCGTGAATTGTACTTCGTAATGTGACCTTCTTTTCACTATTCACCCCAATAAAAATAAATTGAGAAAACTGCACACCAAATTTTAACTTGGAAAACCCTCCTATAATTTTTAGGGAAAAACCACGAGCTAAACTCCAAAAAATATTCCACTTTATTTAAAGAGTAATTACAATATAGTGTATCCCTAGTGAAACTCTCTTCTACTATAATTTGTAGTATTACAGAGATTTAGAGAATATACCCAAAACCCCAGTGTATACTCACACTACACTCTTGGAATTTTCTAACACACACTCTGCTTTTTTATCACACTACAAGAAGCTTACTTGCTTCTTCTACTACTGCTAAGGAAATGCTTCTTAGCTTGGGATGATATTCTCGATTAAAGGCTTGGCTATTTATAGGAAGCCAAAAGCAGTGCACAACACTGTTCCACCAATTCTTTATTTGTGGATTAGTTGTCAATAAATTGCTTTCGGTTGAAGGGGACAAGCACTTTCGGTGGAGGAATAAAATGCTCCCTCTCTTTGTTGGCCTTGCAATAATGCAAGCCATGTTCTGACACCGGGAGCATCAAACATTTGTAGAGATATGTAAAGATTACTCACTAATAGGGAAAACCCAATAATTGAACTCAAGTCATGGCAATGCATGAATGAAAGTTCGATCTGATAAGTTAATCCCGATTGATACTATAGTAATCATTGTGATGCACGAGAGTGACGTATATTCAACATATTAATTATAAGTTATGTTATTTGGACAAATTTTATATCATATATAATGCCGAATCACACTTTATGTATTATTATATGGAGTGTGGACCAAATCCAAATGACATCCATACCGCATGCAATGGCAGATCAAGTGTAAATTGGCTCGGTGTTCAACATGAATATGTTTGGATAATATTTGTCATTTTATATAGTCTAAAGCAATGATTTATTATTAAGATTTTACTGTAAAATACAAGTTTAACAAAAGAAAGTCTATAAAAATTTGTACTAGAATTTTATCATATAAAACTAGTCAATTGATATAAGCATGTAAGCCATTATCAATTCATATTTTCTATGTTTATTGTAAATTTTAAAAATTAGTAAAAAATTTGTAGAAAATCCCTTTTAATTTGTCTTATTACTTTAAAAACGCATAAAATGATCTTTAAAATTTTTTGTATGTGCATATCGCTATAATATGCTAATAGATATTTATTTTTAATGAAAAATCTAAAAAAATTCCTTTAATTTTTATCTATATGTACTTTTATCCTACTATTTTTTTTATCTAATTGCAATTTAATGCAATTAAATATATAATATATATAAAAAATGAAATACAATGACACAATTACATGGTTGGTCTTGTGGCACAAGAGAATCATGCTTCAATTCGCCCCAAATTTGACCAACATTGACCAACTCTTGTGCAAATTCAGTCTAATCTAAGAATTGGCTCAGCAGCTGGTTCATCGGATTTCAATCCAAATCCGCTAGTTCGGTCTAGTTTGGATAATTATGTAATAAATTATAGCATTAATTTATTTAGGTTAATAAAAAAATTAAAGAGCCTTAATGAGTATCATATGGATGCAAAATATTGTAATAGCTTTATAGAAGATATATTATTGTCACACTAGTGCTTGTTTTGTGGTTTTTTTTTAATTTAGAAAAGTATTCGCTTTTTAAAGATGCTTTTTTTGGAATATAATTACTATAAAGTGTTTCCTTCACAAAATAGGCTAAGTTGTTTACCTTACCTTTAAGGGGGAAATTTCAAGTTTTATTTTCATTTTGTTTTGTTCATTTCTATTACCTACTCAACTGTCATATTTGACTATATTTTTATCCGTGCAATAGCCAATAGTCATAATTAAGAAGTGGATACCTTCTTCATATATTGTTGAAGTGTAAAGGTTTATTGAGTAGCATGTTGCTACCTTGAACTCTGTGCACAAGCAGATTTCCATTTTCAAACAATTTGACAATCAAAATCATTTTCACAATTAAAATCAATCAACCTATCTTTTTTTTTCTTCTTATAATTAAAATCAATCAATACAGAATCATTTTCTATAGAACGGCATGACTTTGAGCTCCTTATTACACCAGAGAATATATCGGCATAGGCAACAAGTATCAAGCCAAAATGAACTTTTCCTTATATTTTATTCTCTTTTTATTCGATTTATCTTTTCTTTAATTTTATTTTATTTTTGTACATGATTATGACTTTAAAGGGGAAAATAAATATTATCAAGTTATAAATTAATTCGCATAATAAGCTCTAGGGTAACCGTATTTATATGGATATATTAGGAGTGTAATGGGATTAAGTTTTAACCCTTCTTTAATCATAATTAGACTCTCAAATCTTAAATCTATTTTAATAGTCCAGTTTTGCAAAAATCAAACGACTTTCTAATTATAGTAATTAAATGTGGTCATGACTCCCACATCCCATCTCATTCATTTTCAAAACATGTTGTTATTCTTGTTATGGCACCCTCCGAGGATGTTATGACAGACAGAAATGAAGAAAACCATATGGGTCGAGTTTTGTTTAATTTGAGCAATGCTCCTAGCAGAAGACCAATGGATAGTCAGTTGGCACCACAATGGTCCAAAATGGAGGACAAGACAAGTGATGAGATTAAAACTGGGGAGCTAGCTAATGATATCAATATGGTTTGGAACCCAGGATGATGAGGCATTTGCAGAGGCGTGGAATTCCCCAAAGGTTCCTTTTGATGGGCTTAGCTTCATAAAATTGAAAATTTATCATTCCCCAAAGCTATGGTATATGAGAGATTTAGTTATTGAAGCATAACACATCATGCCAGGGCACACGGGCCCAGAAGTGGCGAGGTTCCCTAACTTTTATGCCAAAGTCCAAGTGGGAAGCCACTGTCTGGAGACTAGAATTATTGTTCCCAGTACCACTCAAAGTTTCTCGAATCCTTACTGGAACGTGGACTTGTTGTTTGTAGTTGCCATTTGTGAATTCAATGTCAGTTTGGGTTCAAGATCGGGTTGGGCCATCGAGCCATGCAGCCGTGGCCATGATGGAACTTCCGGTGGCTACAACAGAGAGGCGAGTTGATGAAAGACTAGTCACCTTGAGCTGGTTCAATCTTAAAACCCACTTTGGAGCAAGCAATAGTAACAAACCAAGTACAAGGTTTGTTCCTCGGATTCACCTGCGAGTCTTGTTTGATGGAGGTTCTATGTGTTTGATGAGGACACATTGAACAGCAGTGATGTTAGGCCCACTAACACGAGCCTCTAGAAGCCTCACATTGGTGTGCTTAAGATGCAAATCTTGGGTGCCAGTGGGCTTATGCCAGTGAAGATAAAAGATAGTGAAGAACATGCAGGTAATGCCTATTGTATTGCGAAGTATGGGCAAAAATGGTGTCGGACTCGTACTGTGGTTCATAGCTCATCACCAAAGTGGAATGAGCTATACAAGTGGGAAGTTTATGATCTATGCACTGTATTGACTGTTGGAGTTTTTGACAACATGTTTCAATGTGGCTAAGATGCTGCTTATGTACACAATGCCTTTGCTGCCAAGGATGCATTATGTGGACCCCTTGAACTGGAATCAACTGCAGGACTTGAGGTTGCAAGCCAAGGTTGTATTATTGGCATCAAGGCTGAGTAATGAAGAACCACCATTAGGAAAGGAGGTAGTGGGGTACATGCTTGATAATGATATATGGAACCTGAGAAGGAGCAAAGCTAACTTTGTCAGGCTGATTGCCGCATTGTCATGCCTTTTTGCCACTAATAGGTATCTTGAATCAATACGAGATTGGCAGAAGCAGCATATTCAACATTATTCCTAATCATTTTTCTCATTCTTGTGCTGCTTCCTGAGTTTATCCTTCCCCCTATAATTTTCTTGGTGGCGTTTGTGGGGCTTTGGGGCTATTATTTTCGACCACGGTACCTATCTCGGATGAGTGCAACACTCGCAAGTGCTGACTTTCCTTCGGATGAGGTTGATGAGGAATTTGATACGTTCCCTACAAGCCGTCCTCCTGATATTGTTAGGATGAGATATGACAGGCTGAGATCTATAGCAGGAAGAATTCAAACTCTGATGGGAAATACGGCAGTACTTCTAGAATGTCTCGAAGCATTGCTAAGTTGGACTAATAATCCACAAGCTACTTTCTTGTTTTTGGTGTTGTGCTTGGTTGCTGCATTTGGTTTCTATATTGTGCCCATTCGGTTTGTGGTCGCTCTTACCGTATTATACTTGTTGAGGCCATCATGGTTCAGAAGCAAAGTGTCCTCTGTAGCTCTTAGCATCTTGAAAAGATTGCCAACTGCTAAAGGGTGTTCTGGAGGTCAGGAATGGAGAGCCAAATTAGGTGATTTATTAATAGTTATTGTTTGCTTGTAGGAAAATTTCCAATAATGTAGTTTGTTATACCATAGAAATCATTGTGATGCACAAGAGTGAAACATATTCAACATCTTTAATATGAGATATTTTATTTAGACATATTTTGTGTTGCATATGGTGTATGCATAGGTTACACTCCATCTATTATTAGATATGGGGCTCACATGTAATGGAGGGATAAAGTGTAAGATATTAGGATATCTAATATAAAATATGTCTATGTAATATTTTTTATTTATTCTATTATAATGCTATGATTCATCATTACAATTTTATTCTAAAATATAAGTTTAACAAAAGAAAATTTATAAAATTTGTACTAGAATTTGATCATATAAAACTACAGAATTGATATAGCCATGTGAGCGGCTATCAATTCATATTTTCTATGTTTATTGCAAATTGAAGAGATATTAATATAAGAAAAAGATATAGGTAAATATGCAACTTTTTAATATTTTAAAAGTATTAATATAATTAAAAATAATTTATTATTAAGAGGAAAACAAAATTACGTTAAGTGGCTGTACCAGTTATAAATTAAGAGGAAAACGAAATGTAGTTGTCAGAGTTATTGGTTAAAATTGCTTTTATATTTTTTTTTTACTAAAACCCCAAATTAATCTCTCAGATTTATAATGGGAACAAATTAGTCTTTTAGATTTAAAAAATCTCATATTAGTCCCTCAAATTTTATAAAAGGGAACATGTTAGTCCCGCCGTATAATTGTTATATAAGTTGTGTTCCCGTTAAATTACTTATACATACTATTAACTTGTTTACATTACTATTAACTTTTATAGTGGATCTTAATTTGTCTCACTCATTTAAACGAAATTGTTTAGACCTTTTTTTCATCTATTATTTCACCATAACTTTCTGCTGAGAAGATGGATTTTGACTTTTTATTCTGTGCATAACAGAAAAATGAGACAAGTTCTGATTCATTGTGAAAATTCACAATACACGTAAGCAAATTAACAGAATAAATGGATATTTCTGTCAACAATTCAGATAACAATTTGACGAAGAGACTAACTTGTCCATTTTTATAAAATTTGAGGGATAAATATAAGATTTTCTAATTCTAAGGGACTAATTTATCCTCCATTATAAATTGAGGGACTGATTTAGGGTTTTATTCATTTTTTTTCATTGGGATTAATCTTACATTTAAATATATTTTTTAGTCTTCTAAATTTAGGTAATATTAGTTTTAATCCTTCAAAAAATTTGCTTTTGTTTTTGGTCCTTCCTTTTCCAAAAGTCAGACGTAGTTCTTGCTGCTTTTTTAGATAGCCCATCCAGTATCCGGGACTTTGCCCCGACTAATCCGGCTGACTCGGGTCGCGCACCTGGCAATGGTGGGTGAGTCTCCTAGCGGGGATTTTTTTACATATACAAGACTCGAACCTGAGACCTTACTTAAGCGGAACCGAGCCGCTTACCACTCAGACCAACCCCCATTGGTGTAATTCTTGCTGTTAATTTAATTAATTGCTAACATGACAGACCGGAAATCCACATTAGTATGGACATGTAGCACCATTTGATGACATGGAATTTTCCAACCAAATATATAATTTTTTAAACAATAATGTGGCTTTTTAATGAAAGGTGAATTATTTTCAAATAAAAAAAATAAAAAAACAAATCTTATTTTTATTTTGTTATGTTGAATCTCGTGAGCACAAGAGTGAAGCATGGAGACTTGCAGAGCTTCAACTTTCTTACCCAAATTCTTGGGTTTTCGAATACCATGTGTACAATTATGATCAATTGTGTCTTTACTGATAGGGGTAGATATAGACTTTAATAAAACGTAGAGACTCATGACAAAACTTGCAAATGCTGCAGCAACATGGAATTTCCAAATTTGCATAAAATGAAGGTGTACATGCCTAAGGAAAATCAACCAATCAACCAAAAGAAATAATAAAAAAAAAGAGCGACAATGAAAAAATGTTACCGAGAAATTGGGAGTTCGATTACCAAGTTTAATAAGTCTATTGATAGTAATTTTCTGTTCACAAGCTTTATTTTTTATGACAAATTTAAAAACTGATAAGTACTGTAGGAAAGTATACTGTCATGTTCCTTTCTGTTGCACCAATAGCCCAAGAGGTTCACAAATTATCTTCTAAAGAGTTGAAAAACTCGGCCATTTTTTCTGAGACCGATTTCAGACTTTGGTCCACATAATTTTCATCTCCACCATAATCATCATCCCCTTCAAAAATCAAATGAATACCCGAATTTTTCAGCTCCAACCTCTTATCAACGGGAGGGTTTCTCATGGCCACACATAAGGTGCCACCATCTTTCAAAAAATGGACCAATTGATGAAAATCTCCAAACCGACACAAGTGTATGTGTTCTTGGTTTGTCTTTGGCACCCCACGTATGTATAATGCAGTACTAAAAACCTGTCTGCCCGATTTAAGAACACGTGCCTCGACATCAACCACTCCAGGCATATTATGAAGATATTGCTTCATATCATTATTAGCTATATCATGGTTGATCGAAAGAACAACACATACAACAACAGCTTTAAGCTCACGGTTTCTGTGCTTGGTAAAGTTCACTGTTTGTCCTGAAAACCATTCTGGGAACCTGCTTCCTGGCATACTCAAGTTCGATAAGTTCCTTAATGCGAACTGTCACACAAATCACACAATTTTATGCATTTACTTGAAGGGTAATCGTGAGATGAAATAAATAAAAGAGTAAATAACTATTTTGCTTTTAATATTTTCAATTTAATATCAATTAGATTCGAATAATATATTTTACATTAATTTAGTCCCAATATTTTTAATATTGACATCAATTATGTCCTAACATCGTTCATCTCGACTTCAGTTTAGTTATTCTATTAAAATGAAGATCCAATAGAACGACTGAATTGATACTGAAACAAAAAAAATATTAAAACTAAATGTAAAAAATTTCATTAGAACCAAACTTATGTAAAATTAAAAATGTTACTCCAAAAGGTGTTGTTCTAAGTAAATTAAAAGAGAAGAATAGGAAACAAACCTTTGAAAATCTTTTCCTCACTTGAGAGGAGCATGCAATGCAACCACTAAGGAACAACCACCTCAAAGACTTGAAGCATTCAAGCCCTGGAATATCCACCAACTTTGCACAGTTTGTGAGGTCCAGCTCCCGTAAGCTTTCCAAGTTTGTGAGTTCAGATACGCTTTCCAGAGCGGTGCAGTTTTCGGCATTCAGCTTTATCAAGCTTGAAGGAAGTGAAGGGAGAGAGATCAGCTCACTGCAGTTTCGAAGTGAAAGTGTTTTGAGAATTGAGAGGCCCTTTAAGCTGGAAGGAAGGCTATGAAAATTATTTTGAGATAAATCCAATGTCTCTAATGATGACAACTTCTCAAAATCATCAGGAATTTTCCCTGATATTCTCCAAGCACGGGCATCCAATAGATATAGCAAAGTCAGATCATAGAAAGAAGTTGGGAATTGGAAAGAATGAGCAATTTCTTCCCCTGAAGGCAAACTATCACCATCTGCACTTAAATGTGGCCTATTAGCCATTTCCAATGTCATCAAACTTGAGAGTGAACCAAACGTTTCAGGCAAGTCTGTGAGAGATGTTTCTTCCATCTTCAAGCGATGCAGCATCTTCAACTTTCCTATAGATGTTGGAAGCTTTCTGAGCATTTTGCATTTGTTCAAAGTTAACGCGACAAGATTTTCCAACAAGCCAATGGACTCTGGCAGTTCCTCAATATTCGAATTGCGTATGTCTAAAGTAGTTAATTGTGCTAGGCTGCCAATAGATTCTGGTAATGATTTAAGATTACTACAATTCCTCATTTCAAGCTTTCTTAGTGATGTCATAGCTCCAATCTGATCTGGTAAATTTTCCATAGCTGTACCATCTAACTGAATCTCAACTATGGAAGCTAAGCCATTAATTGAATCAGGCAATTTACTAAGAAGCTTACATTGTCCAGCTGATAGCTCCTTCAAAGATAACAACGAACCAATAGAAGAAGGGAGTTCTCTGATTGCACTACCATGAACTGAAAGTGTTGACAATGATTTGAGATTGCCAATGGATTCAGGAATTGCAGTGAGAGATCGACACCATATCAAATTGAGTATCTCAAGGCTTGCCAGTGATCCAACAGAATCGGGTAGTTCTTCTATTGCAGACTGATAAAGGGAGAGTTCTAGCAGAGAAGTCAAGTTTCCAATACAATTTGGAAGCCTTTTCAAATTTTTGCAGCGATCTAAAATAAGATTTTCCAGTTTCTCCAGGCTGAAGATTGACTCAGGTAGCTTGTCAATGGCAGTGCCATCAAGAAGTAGCTTTCTCAGTGACTTCATGTGGCCTATGTTCGCTGGCAAGGCTTTCAATTTTGAGCAGCCAGAGAGCAACAGGTTCTCAAGATTTTTCAGCCCGGAGACATCATTAGGTAGCTCCTCAAGGTTTGAACACTGGCTTAAATTCAAGTCATGCAATGCATTTAGACTCCCAGTTGACTCATGAATACTTGTTAGAGCAAGGCATCTCTCAAGCACAATCTTGTCTACACTTGTACATCCAGATAAATCAGGAATAGAAGTCAGATTATAACAATGGGAGAGGTTCAGAACCTTCAAATTCTTTGGCACCTGCTAGAGAATGTTCATTTAAGTGTATGATATCAAAGACTGAAGCCTGGTAGCTTTCATGTGGCTTTTAATATGTACACCAGAAAAAGTATATTAAAGAAGAGAACTTATTAAATGCTTTCAAAGTAAAATAATGATAGGTGCTTTGTACCATTCAATACTTTGAGGAAGTATTACATTAAAAATATAGTTAAGGTGCTAAACAGAAATGTTGGACATTGAATGGTACACGACTTCTTTTTGTTTTGTTTACAAAATTCCGAAATTGGTCCTTATTAGGGAATAAGTTAGATCCTCAGGAAAGCCTCAAATTGAACTCTTACATTTCAAAAAAGGGGATAAATCGGTCCCTCTATACAGTCGTACAATGTTTTTTTAATTGTGTGGACCTGTATAGAGAGACCAAGTTGTTCCTTTTTTGAAATATAAGGGATCAATTTGAGACTTTCAAAATCTGAATAACTAATTTATTTCTTGACATATTTTTAAGCAATGTTCTGAAAATCAGACTAGACCGGCCAGTCCGACCGGTTGAATCGGGAATCGGCCATGTATCCTATCCGGGTAGCCCATAGAAACCAGCCTCTTGAAAACCGTTAGAGAACCGTCTGAACTGGTCGGAAACTAGAAAAATCGGCGAATTGGACCGGTCAAAATGATTAAATGGTTCTGTAATTTTTTTTCTTTCAAAAGATGAATAGCCAGGCGATGAAGCAGAGTAAAACGAAACTAACAATATTCAACATAGAAATACAACGGGGAGGGCCTATGGTTGTTTTGTACTGGGTTGCAGCTGAAGAGAGAAAAGAAGGTTGCAACAAAGTCACTCATCATATTGTGTCTTATGTGTTTGCCGTTGCACCCCACCCTCGCTTTGCCACCACCACGCTTGCTCACAATTGCCGCTCCACACTGCTTCTCTTGGCTGTAGGTGGAGATGTCCTCCTCTTAATGATCGCTCTTTGTTACTGTTGTAGTTGAAGATTGAACCATCACTCATTGTGACTGCAAGATATTTGATCTAATAGGAGAAGATAGCCTTATCTCTTAGCAAAGGTCTTAACCAACGAGATGGATGCCTTTTAGATTTTGCGGTCCCCTCATTATACTTTTTGTCTCATTCTAATTTTTAACTTGGGTTATTGTGTGCTTTTCATTTTTCTCTCTTTTATCACGGAATGTTGGTCTTTGTAAGAAAACTACATGGAATAAAAACATTTGTATTTGATATTTACAATACATAAATTAAACTAATATATTAAACAAAAATTTAAAAGATTAAAATATATAAATAATTTTCATATATTTATGTAAATGTGTATTTTATTATATATCGGTTATATTTTGGTTGGATCCTCGATTAAACCAGTTGAACCACTAACCTCTGCACCCATACTTTAACTGGTTTAATGTTTGGTCTGATTTTCAGAACCTTATTTTTAGGAAACCAATTTGGGTATTTATTCTTTTTTTCCCCTATTTCCAAGAACATAGTAGAATTCCTTGGTAAAGAATAATTGCATGATCCATTTCAACTTTAAGCTACAAAAATGGTTCATGACATAGTATATGAGTTTTTATGATTAGGTGATCTGATGGTATATGAGTTTTTATGATCAAATGATTTGAGGTTCGATTCTTATTATCCTTTATTATGAGAAATCATTCATACATATTAGATATAAAAACATTAATGTGTTATGCAATGGCTTAACTCTTTGGAAGAGATGGTCTATGATACTCTGCTCTCTAAAAAATTCATATTGTAAATAACTGATACACACGATTTGATACATTACCTTTTTGCTTCTCCAGCGGCAGCCCCACAACCACAACCTCTCAATCTTGCTGTGTGAGAGATCAAGGACAGTGAATTTCTGAGACCAAAAGTCAGAAGGCAGGTTTCTGAAAGGACATCCTTGCCATTGTAGCCACTTCATCTCAGCTGGAAGAAATGTGAACTTCCCTTCTAGTCTCATATTATTGATCTGAAGTAGTCTCAAGTTCATCATTGATTCAAATGATTTTGTCTCAAGTGTAACCTCTTTCTCTTTCTCCGTGAGGCTTGGTTTTAAAAATTCTAATAGTTTTAGGATGGGCATCTGCTGACGAAGATTGTGCCCAGAATTTATTTTTACCTTGAAGTCGAGGGTGATCCCTTGAGTAGATCTCGTTCCCTATAAACAAAATGACATAGATTTCATCAAGATATTGGTCTAGCCGACAAGAAGCATGCAATGTGTGGTTGATGAATGAGGCAAAGAGGTAACATGTTGTTGCCTCAAATAATCACTCTATTTGAGTCCAGAATTGAATAATAAAATATTAGATATAAAATCATTCCTATTTATAACCAATAACTATTAGATTTCATGATGACTTATGTGATTTGCCCCCGTTCCCTTTGTCAATCCCAGCTCCACTCCCCTGACCCAAAAAATACAAGAAGCATGCATGCAGTGTCAATTATGTAAGTTGCATATTTATATCTACGGGACATGGAATCAATCCTATGTTGAATTTTCACATAACTTTATTATGGATGATTTTTTAACATTCATGTTCATTTATCACATATCATGGTTAGGTTTCACCATTTAAATCAATAATGAAAGATGACACATTTTATTTTGTTATGTAGTATGAGCTTATTACAACTTACCATGAGCACACCCTCATACAAGAAACGCATGCATATATATATAAAGGTGCAAGACATTATGCTAACTCATATCTCATTCACCATTGTATGGAGATCGAACCCGTCTATGTTTACAAATATTTTTTTGCATGCTTGAAGCTCATATTATAAAGATTCTTTCTCCTTTCAAGTGTTGAGCTCAAACTCAATATTTCTTATAAGAAAAATAAATTACATTTTCCATAAACACAAATGTTTATACTTATTTATTATTATATACATAAAATTTAAGATTTATATCTAGACCTAATAAATTAAGATTTTCGGATAATTACTTATTATTGGCATATCATCAGAGTTTTCTGATCGAGTTGCAGTCAAGATTTTGATGAGAAAATATTTTTGTGCACGTTCCTTTTCATATATAAAGTGTAACGTTCTATCCAATATATATATATATATATATATATATATATATATATATATATATATAGTGTAACGTCTTCGCTTTTTTTATAAAAATAACGAATGTACGATCGAAAAATGTGTTTATTTCCTTTTTCACAAAAAGAAAATAGCAGAGAAAACAAGT
Organism: Dalbergia cultrata; assembly: GCA_031216105.1. NCBI lineage: Eukaryota > Viridiplantae > Streptophyta > Magnoliopsida > Fabales > Fabaceae > Dalbergia > Dalbergia cultrata. Next base: position 15,943,902 of record CM062344.1, on the reverse strand, counting down.
TTAGGTGCAAAATATGACAAAAGTCTACAAATAGAAAAACTCATTTGATGTGTTATCAACGTGTTGGAAGGTCTTGACGTATGTATAGAGTATCAGTATTAATTTAGTCCGGTACCAAAAAAGGATGATTAATTTAGGCTTAGAGATCCTGCCACAAGTGGTCATCCTAAAGCATTCACTATTTAGTTTTTATTTTTATTTTTTCCTATTAAATTTATTTGCACATAATTTTTTTTAACCTTTTGGCATTGGTTTTCTGAGTAGAGTCATCTCCTCGTCCCCTGTCAATTCCTTCTTGAAGGATTAACGCTTTCTCATTGTAAATGTATTTAAAAAGTTAAAGAATTTAATTTATATAATTCTTATATATTTATTTAACCATATATTATAATTATAATTTCAAAAATCATATATTTTTGTAGCATGTAATTGAATAACAAAGTAAAGCTTTTTATACTGATAGTGTATAAACCCATGTAAAGAGCAATGTTATTCCAACATCTAAAAATGAATATCTAGATAGGATAGTTGCTCTATCACTATTAGATGTGATGGCTAAATAGAGATACTGATTATTACTATCACATTCAATAATAGAATGAATGTTGTACTTATACACCTATTTTTATATGTTAAAATAATTTTCCCTACCAAAAAAAAACACAAAAAAAAAAACAATAGCTCATACCTTGTTCCCCTGCAAAACGGTCAAGATTTCAGCACGATTCCACAATCTGCTACGCATTCCGGGATCACCAGGGCTTTCATCTCTGACAATTTGCCTTCCCATGTCTCTAATTTGATCATGCATCACCACTGTATTATCGTCCTCTGCAATTTTGATCAGGCTTCTTGCTGTGAGCACTGTGATAGTCACCTCAGCACTAAAACCACAGCCCCTCATCACATCTATTACATCTTCTCTCTTCATTTCCATTTGGACCAACAAACAAGCAATGTCTAAGAATATGGTCCTCTCTTCTTGATCCAACCCATCATAACTTATCCTGAGCACATCTTGAAGGTGTTGGGGCCGAATGCGACTAAGCTTGTCAAGTGCATCAACCCATTCCTCCACCCTCCTCTTATCAAACAAGAATGAACCAAACACTTCCAAAGCCAAAGGTAGTCCTCCTGTGAGCTTCACAATTTGCTTTGATAAGCTCAGAAATTCATCTGTAGGCTTCTTTCTTCTCAAAGCGTGGTAACTGAATAGTTCCAAGGCATCATCTGAACCCAACTCCTTAACTGGATAAAGCAAAACATCAGCATTATTGTCAATTAAAACTTGTCTATCCCTTGTGGTGATGATTACACGGCTTCCTTCATAAAACCACTCCTCTTTGCCAATTAGAGAATCAAGCTGATTCACATTGTCGACATCATCCAAGACTATCAAAACTCGGTTTTCCTGAACTGTCCTTCTGATTGAAGCAACACCGGCAGGGATATCACTGATGTGAGCCGCTCTGGATGGATCGGTTAGTTCACCAATGATTCTCTTTTGAAGATCGACCAAGCCATCGTCTTTGGATGAAGCTTCTCTGACACTTGGAATGAATGTGCGGTGCTCAAAATGAGCAACGAGGTTGTTGAAGAGAGTCTTTGCAAGGGTTGTTTTACCAACCCCTCCCATTCCATACAACCCCAACACTCGGAAGCCATTGGATTTGACCTCTAATAACTTGGCCAACTCCTCAACACGGTGATCAAGCCCTACCGTAAACTGACCCACACCTAGTGGAGTGTTACGAAGTTCTCTTGCAACCTTCTCCACTAAGCGTCTAATCAGAGTAGCTTGGTCTTCAGCACTGTTACAAAGAAGAACACATCAGTGATAAGTAACACAGAGCAAACAAGATAATGATAAAAAATAGAGAAGAATAAACAAAGGGGTAAAAGCCTAATTTAGAACGTAGATAACTACTGCCGGCAGTTGGTACATATTTCAACCAATATATGATTGATTGGAGGGTAAAAATAAAATAAATATTTTGTGATTGAGTTTAATATGTAAAATTACACATAAAATTCAATTATAAAAAATTTATCCTCATTTTTATTCTCTAGACTCCAATCAAACATAGCTTGAGTATTGTATATAAAATTATTCACATATTTTTATATATTAGCTTAAGTTTTTTTTCGGTAGAGATGACTTATGATATGATAATAGAGCTTCCATGATCCATTGATCTGATTCGATTTTTATCATCTCCTATTCTCATAAACATTTCACACTTCAAGTCTAGACAATAATTTTAAAATAGGAACTCAATCATCGGTAGCCCATTTTCAAGTCTTTTGGGGCAAATAATATCTTCTTGCCAATGTTCTAAATCCTAGTTAACATGGATTAGATACTAATTGTTGAGGAACTATCTGCAGAGTTCACTGTAAAACAATAAATCTAAAATCACATCTAAACCTAAAACTTCACAGAATTAATGGACAAATTTTTTTTTAATCTAAGCCACCGTCATCCTGAGCTTATGGACTGATCGATTTTAAATCATTGACAATTAAATTAAATCTCTTGTAAACGTTAGTTTTCTCCTTTCAAATTAATCGAATTCGAAACTCTATTAAAAAATAAAACCTAGTGTATACCACTTGAATTAAAAGATATTAGTGGCTTAACACATCCGGTACCAGTATAAAACTTGATGCGGTCACCCTTAAATCTTCCAACAAACAAAGATTATCAAACAAAACAAAGAACCACCATGCACCTGCTTTGATCAGGAAGAGGAAAACCAGAGCGGTCAGCCACGTTCGTCATAGCCTCTCTCCACCGAAGAACCTTGTTTCTCTCAAACTTCCCCTCGTTGATCTTGAAAGCCTCTTCAAAAGGACCCTTTTGTCTTCGTGCATGGTGAGGGTCGACCTTATAGAAGACAGGGAGAATGAGCCGGCCACAGTCGCAGATCTTGACCAGCTCCTCAAGGCACCAGCGGGAAGAAGCGTAGTTAGGCGAGAGGACAACGATGGAAGCTGCAGAGTCATCAATGGCTTCCAGAAGAGAGTGAGCAATGTCGTCGCCACGTTCCAAACCATCGTCATCGCGAAAGACGCGAACGCCGCGCGAGTGGAGGGTGTTGTATAGCGGTTCGATGAAGGAGTGGCGTGTGTCTGTTCCCCTGAAACTCAGGAACACGTCCCAGCGGAGCCTGAAAGCTCCTGGGGTTGATGAAATCTCGGTGGACATGAGTCTGCTTTTTACATGCGTTGTTATCACATATTGCTTTTGTGCAAGAAACTTTAAATCAATGGAAGGGAGATGTGAGGACAAAGAAAATTTGATGATGTCTTTGTAGAATTACTTAGGAAGCTAGAATAGATTACTTGCAAAGAATGAAGTAGAGTGCAAGGAAGAAAATTATTCCTCCTTTTTTCTGCAGTGCGACCCACGGAAAATAGAGTAGTGTTATTTTGTACTCACATTTGTGGAACACCCTGCTCAACATATTTTTATTTATTATTAAATGAGATGTGTGTTTTAAACTAAATGAAATTAACATCTCATTCAATGATAAATAATAATATATCAATATAATGTCTCACAAATGATAATTAGAAATAATAATTTCCTTCAAAATTTGCGGTAAAAAGAAGACTATCTATGGAAGAATTTGACTGTGTCCGTAACCCTCCTTATCTTTTCTACTTTTCTGTACATGATTCCAAAGAAAAAAAGAAAAGAAAAGAATAATACTAACGCTGGTTGGTGCAAAGTACAAACTTATTGAGCACAAGTTCTCCATGAACACTAACTTATATCTATTTATTTTTTCGTACGTCTACAATAAATTTGAAAATTGAGGACAATTTACCTAACTTCTTCATGATTCATTGCACACACCTGAAAGATTACTTAAGTCACCTAATTAATGCATCGTTCCTATTTATATACGTTGGCCACGTGTAACAGGGTAACAGCACGTGCCCCAGCAGTGACTTGCATGCCCAGAGCACCACCAAAGAACAAAATTAGCTGCATTGGACCCTGGGGCATTGGTATGCGAAGGCAAAACACCAAGTAGTTGATATTCCTGGGACTAAAATATTAAAACACAAACCTTTCACAGATGAAAGTGTATCCAATTGATGTTTCGAGGATTGAAGTATTAAACACAAATATTTCAAGGATCAAAATGCATATATTAATCTTTTAAGGACTAAAGTATCAAAATGCTAATTTGTGAGGGATCAAAATATATGCAATTGATATTTTAAAAACTAAAATATAATAATCTATTCAATTACCTTTTTCAGTTGACCCACTTAGTTCAAAGATTCTATGTAACCTGCATTAAACAATGTATAAATTGAGAGAGCCATATTATTTATATTCATAGAATGTGAAATAATGTGTTGACTTATATTTCATTCACTATTAGATAGTGAAGACCCTATTAATGGAGTCCACATCTTGTCCAATAATGGATGAGGTTATGCCAACACAGTGTCTCTTATCCTATTAGTACAAACAATATTTTTCTAATTGAAAAGCGAAATTGTTGAGAAGAAGATTAAGAAAATCATTATACAAGTCATAGTTGACTATTATTATGACTTATATTCATTCTGTATGAATATTTTCTATTGCAATTTTATCTACAACATTGAGGAGATAATTTCAATTATATTATTTCTTGGTTTAATTAATCCGCTAGTGCCTATAGTTTCACTGAATTTTCAATTGGATCTCTATATTTTAAAAGTTTTCAATTAATTCTCTATACTGAAAATAAATGTTTAATTAGGTCCCTGTCATTAGTCACTGTTACAAAAACATTTCCAGCAATGCTATGGTGCATCTAGTGAAGTTAGGTGTACCATAGAGCTCATTAATCTAAATCATTCAATATATGTAGAATTGAAATCTATGGCTAAAAATAGCATATCTATCAATACACTCTTTTACCATAATCTATACAAAACTTACTCATTAAAATATTATAAAATTAAAAACAAAGCCCCACCCCACCCCCACCCCCACCCTAGCTTCCTAGGCCTCATCCCCCTTCTTCTTCCTCTTCTTTCACTTCTGGCCCATCTCCCACAGCGCGCGCCACCCACCTCCGCCCCCTTGTAGCTGGCGCCATCCTTGAGAAGATCAAAGAGCTTGGCTCCATGGTCTCCGGTCTCACCCCCTCTCTCGTTTGCACTCCCTTTCTCTCTCTTCCTTTGTATGTTTCTGTGCTCACAGTGGGGTATCGTTGCCCACCTCGCCGTCGTCGCACACTGGCCACAGTGAACTGGTACCTGCTGCATGTTGGTCGGCTTCTTCCCTAACTTCCTCTGCTTGAACCTGCCACCCTTGCTCCGCGATTTGCCTTTGCCTTCAATACAAAGCACTACCGCGCTCATCCCTTTGATTTTTGCCTCCTTTTTGTGTGTCATTATGGTGGTGGGGAAGGGGAAGGGGAAAGGGAAGGGGAAGGAAAAGGGAAGGGTGAGGTGGATTTTTTAGGCTAGCTTTGTGGCAAAGGGTTTCACGGTGACGGGGCTGTGTGGTGGAGGATGGTTGAGCTGATGCTAATAGTGGTTCTGGTTTTTGATGATTTTTGACTTGTGACTTTGGTTTTTGGTTAATGAGGTTATGATTGTGATAGGTTGAATTGATGGTTTTGAAGGTTGAGGATGATGAAATTGGGTTGAAAAGTATAGTGATAGGCTTGGTATGTTGAATTTGGATGTGGACAGGAAGGCTGTTGTGGGTGATGGAGTTGCAATGGGTTTGCCATGTGAGGTTTAGTTTGAGACTTTGATAGATGGCTCAAGGAAGAAAATAATGGTAATGATGTTGGGGTTGATGGTGATGGTGGGGAACGGGAACGGGAACTGGAACAAGGAGAACGAGAACGAGAGGGAAAAGGATGGGGAGAGGGTTTTTCTTTTTTTTTTAATGTAAAATTATATAAAAAGAATATTTTGGGAACATTCTATTAGTTTTAACATTTTTTTTGTAATGGGTAATGGGGTCAGGGATCTAATTAAACATTTATTTTCAGTATAGGGACTCAATTGAAAACTTTTAAAATGTAGGGACCCAATTGAAAATTCAATGAAACTATACGGAATGGCGGATTAATTAAACCTTATTTCTTCAATGATTTTCTAAACTAATAACGTTTTGAAAAATATTACGTAAATAGTTGTTAAAAGAGTAATTTTAATGAATTGTTTAGTTACACTTACATATAATAATGTAATGTTATTAGTATAATACCTTTTATCATTCTATCTTTAATATTATTTACAAATACTTTTATTTGGATTTTTTAAATATTTATTCTTTTTCTATTTTTACCGGACTATATTTTATAGAAACATTTGCTCAATCATTCAAATTGATGAGAAATTATTGTATATCTCTAGTATACATTATATGTGCTCCGTAAGCATGCACAACATGTTGTTTTACGTTTTATATATAATTTTTAACATTAAAAATAACAAACTATTAAGATCAATGATCACTACTACTATATATATTATTGCTTAATAAATAGATTAATGAATCATTTGTTGGTGATTGTGTGTGCATATTTAGTAGAGTTTAAACAATAGATATTACAAATTACAATTAATTTTGCATAGTTATATAAAATAATGTATTTATTATTAATCATAAATATGTTACCTAGGTATGTTTATTATTAAAAATATGATTACTTATTATACATGTGTCAATGATTAATTATATTCCTCCTCTTTTTTCACTATGAAAGCTCTTAAAAGTCTAGTCGAGTTTAGTAAAATCGACCTTGTAAGTTTAAATAAACTCTCTGGCTTATTAACCCCACTTACAATAAATTCCTAGGTTGCAATTTCGATGCCTTGACTTCATGAATCTCTTCTACTTAGAGGACCATTCTAATTCAAATGTTTCATGGCAAAAAATAACACCAAGACATTGATATTTACTCATGTTATAAAATTATCTCTTTTAAAAATTTAAGTTAATAGTTAGATGCACATGAATAATTTTATATATAACACTTCCTCCATGTGAATAATTTTTTACAATTGAAATAACAAGGGTCGAACTCTTAACCATTTGGTCATGATGATTATAATACCATGTATAAAATCGTCTATCTCAAAAGTTTAATTTAATAAATAGAGACACAAATGGTTTTATGTTAAATATAGTAACAGCTTGATAGTTACTTGCTTGCGATTGAAGGGAACTAAGGAAAGGGGGAGGAACTTGGAGAGAGGAGCAAGTCAATGAAGCGAAGCATGCAAGTTATAAAGGTAGAAAAAATCAATAAAATTCAGTACGCTATATTATTAGTTAAGTGTTGCATTTTATGTAATTGTTGCCATGATTGAATTCTTTAAATAATTTAACAATACATAATTAAAGTTAATAAATGTAAAAAGTCTTTATGAATATTTCTATAATTTTGGAAAATAATAATTGAATAAACCTAATAGTGGCTTCAAAATTTAACCCTCAAAATTTCATATGAAAATTACATAACCCTCAATAAAATTTCATCCAGCCGTGTTTTTAGGGTCAACATTTGAACTGACCTTGACCAAGCTCTAACTAACATCTAGCTAGACCAGACTAAAAATTGAAGGGTAAAATCCAAAATTGATCCTTAAAAGAGTCTTTGAACACCATTGATCCGTAAAAGAGTCTTTGAACACCAGTTTGTTTAACTGTAAAAATCGAATTGTAAAATCAATTTGATTCTTAAAAAATCTGTGATATCAATTTAGTCCTCTAAAGATTAAATTTTATTTTAAGTTATTTAAAAGATAAAAAAAAAAGTTTATACAAATTTAAAATAAATTTTAATCTTTTAGACAGATTGAAAAATGTTTTCAAGAAGCCCTACTTTGAGCTAGGCTAGCTTTTCCACCCTTGATGAATTTTCCAAGTGCAACTCCATCCAAAACCAAATAAAACCAGCCAAGACCCTTCCTTTAACAAGTGAGGCAGTCATCCCTCTATGATGGTGAGGTGTGATGAGGATTTTCTAGGATAGATATGGATGTTTCAAGAGGTGGATTAGGTTTTTAGATTTAGTATTTACGTATTTGGAGATATGGAATAGAGTTTGTAAGCTAGTTCCTTAGATTATATGAAGATGAAATATGGAGGGGTTGCAAAGGGATAGATAGTCGAGAGTGGGTTACGGAAGTGTGATGTTTATCTTAGTCATAAATGTAATTCATCTTTTTATTTTCTGTTAATTTTAATTCTTAAATGAGTTTGGTGTAATGGATGGCTCGGATTAAAATTTGTGAACTAAGTTTTAATCTATACCATCCATTTGGCATGAGGTAGTAGGCCAAAATTACTTGGTCACAAAGCTTTTTTGCGATGTCAAAAATCATACGTTAAAATTTTACTGAATGAATGCAACACCTCTATCAGAATCTTAAAAGTATCTTACCCTTGGCCTAATACTCTACCTCCATCCCTCGGGTCCAAAGTTCCCACGGTCTCGGGTCATCCTTGATCTAGTTTCAGAATTACTATTCATTTACGGACTCGAAAAGTTACTATTTATCCCCCAACCCGGGTGATTTTTTTGTTTGTTCATTGAGTCGTCCCCGCTATCACTTAATTAGTAGGATAATTGAATTCTTAATACCAAATCTTTAATTTTATTCTTAGTCAAATTGGGTCGTTACAAAAGCCTCCATACAGTAAAACTCTTCGGAAAACCAATTCGAAATTTTACTCGAGAATGAATGTTGTCCCACTACTCTGTAACCTTGCTCAACAATAAAGTATGATATCATTGAAGAAATGCAATAATAATAATAATAATAATAATAATAATAATAAACATTTAAAATTGGATTGGTGGGTGCGCCAGCCCTTGCTGTAGTGCAAGGCATGGGCAACGCACAGAGGCATAGTAGCAAGCTCCTATGGTGACCACTTCCCCTGGAAAAAATAATTTTGGTTTAAATATGTTTTTGTCATGTAAATATGTATCAATTTGGTTTTAGTCTCTCTAAAAAAAGATTTGGCTTTTGATCCACTTTTTTATATTATTTTTTTTATCTTTCCACTTTATATTTAAGTCCCTAAAAATAGTTTAAAGTGTGTATTTAATTCGTACCAAATATCAATATTAAAAATTTTGTTTATAATCCTTATAGATATCGTTAAAACTTTCCTTTGATCCTTATAAATATCGTCACTTGCCAATAAGGGTTGACACAAGTGGTAAAGAGCGGATTTGTAATCCACAAGGACGTGAGTTTGATTCACACTACTATTGTGAAAACTCTTTTGATAGACAATCTCGTAAGTTCTTTGTAAGTGTTCATAGAGCCTGGGGACCACACTCTGGTCTTGATGGAATGACTAATACCGAACCCACCTAAACTTATTACTTACCTATATATATATATGCACACATATAAATAATCACTTAATAGGATAAATTAATAGTAGAGACCAAAAACGTATTATCAGAAAAATAAGGGACTAAAACCTAAACAAATTTTAGAGAGATTAAAAAGCAAATGACCTATACATGTGATGGATCCTAATACTTTTGTAACTTCCATATTTGTTTTGACGGTGTAAGACCACTCGGAGAAAGAATTTTTCACTGAGGGACAGATGCTTGAAGACCCCTAGCAAACAAATAAGTTTCGTGTACCAAAAGAACTACAAATAGGTTTTGAAGTTCTGAAATTTTCCTCTATTTGTACCCCCTGCTTAGACTGTGAAACAATTCTTTCGTTAAGACCAATCCTAATGTTGTCAGGGTCTGTAATTCATAGTATGATGCATGCTACTATATTCTAAATGGAATTCTAGATTGCAATCAATGCTTTTACGTCTTGAATAGCTTGAATCTTAATGCTTGGAGGAGCAATGTACTGTTGACATGGCTGAGAATAATGCTGGTTCACAACTCTTGGGAATTCCTCCCTTCTGGTTGAAGGGACCTAAGTAAATGGGAAGGAACCTGGAAAGAGGATGAGTAAGTTAAGGCTTACTAAGGGTTAAGGACTTGGGGGCTCCAGCATCAGAGAAGAAATAGCTTATCTGCTTAAGCGTAGATGAAGACAATGAAGGCTACACATATACGTTTGCCTAGGCGTAAAAAATCAAATAAAATTAAATATGCTATCCAAACCATCTTATATTGGATTTGTAAAACTTTGTCAAATCTTCAAGAATATTATGTGAGGAGTTAAACCAATATGAACACAGACTAAAGCCACTATAAGGGGCTTTGATCCTCTAAAGCGAGGATAGTTATAAAGTGAGAAACCTTGTAAAATAATCCAAAAATGATAAACCCTTTATTTTCTCACTTTACCGCTATTGTTAGTTCCGAGAAACCAAATCCATTCAGGATTATGCTTCAAGACAATCCCAAACGGAAAGTTCAATATACCAACAGGATGTTCATTTAATGAAGGCAATGTGCCGGGGTATATTCCCCCTACTGTGAAATCACTCATAGCCTACATATTGTCAACATAAAAATAACTGAACCTTTCATCAAAATTCAAAATAGAAGGCAAAACTGTTTATCATACAATTACAGGGAGGTCATATAGAGACTTGCTGTACTCAGTGGCAACACTTGAATGCAACTGGGTTGATGGGTATGAAGCCAGAAGCTGATACGAGAGCATCAACAGGAACATCATAGGGAGTGGTAGGTATTCCTTCGTTCTCTATTATTTGTACAGAGTATGACAGTGCAACTGTAATCAAGTGAGTAAAAACAAGGACAATGAGGGGAACAAGGCCAAAAAATAAATGATACTGTTTTGAAGCTAGTACATAAACAATTTTTACCAAGTAGGGGCAACTTCCAGTTTTGCTTCTTTATGAGCTCGTGGTACTTTTTAAGGAACATATCATAGTAACTGCAAAAATTTAACATCCCTAAACAATGAGCAGTGAAAATCAACACAAAAGGTGAGAACACGATCGTATTGCATATACAATATCGCATCTATATACAGATTGCAACGAGAGCTCCTCTACTATATATGATGTTCTTGATGAACAGAGCCCCAACCAAAACAGCACTGAATGGCAGTTGTCATCTTTCGTAATGAATTCAGTAATATGTAAGGCAGAAACTTATTTTTGGAGAAATAAAAAATAACTAATAGCATAGTCCCAAACTGCTGATTTTAAAAGGGAACATCCTTGACAAAAACATGTAAACACAATAAACTATTGACAACTATCACACCAAATTAGACATGTGCGCTTACCCTCCACTTCGGCCCAAACGGCTTCCACATTTGTCAAATGCAAGGCCTGCCAAGATAACAAATGCAGCACAATGGTAAATATCTATCATACTGCATGTAATTAACTGGTATTAGAAAGGTCGGTATAGGAATACCTGGTAGGATGAACAAATCAACAGGGTCAGTAGCTTGCATAACTGCCACAATTTGTGCCACATTACCAGGAGAACAGCACATTAGTTTTAAATTAAAGAGAAAAACAAAAAGATACCAAAGACATAAAAAAAAAAAGCACAAGAAAATACTAAAAGGTCATACCATCTTCACGTGGATTCCCATTACCATCAACTAAGGTTGGCTCCAAAATGTTCATTGAACTTAGAACCAGATCATCATAACTTGATACCTTAAGCATCCTCATGTTGCTATTTTTGTCCTCTACACGTGGTAAATAAAGCCTTCTCTTCATCTGTATATGACCCTGACCCTCTTCAGTTGAATGAGAGGTAAGAATCTCTAAGATGTTACAGCACATAGATGGCATGTGGTTGGCCAAGAATGAATATGGACCGCAAAATCTTGAGCAACATTGGATTGAACTTTTAAGCAAACTTTTGTTATCTATAACTCTTTGGATGCATATATTTCTGATAGCACAGCTGGCACATTAGAGTAAACCCAAATATATCTCTAAATGAATCGTAGCCAGCAGATGACCTGCTTCATAGCTGATATTGAAATTGTATTCACTAATCACTACTTACGGATGTTAAAGCTCTATTGATCATTGATGTTTTGTTCACTATCATATCATTACATACTTGTATGACGAAAAAATAATACTAAACCCCAATACCCAATCAAAGCAACTATATTGGTTACAATTGATTCAAAGTGCAACTGCACATATTTCATAACCCTCTCCAACTAATTGGCAGCAAGGCGAAGAAAAACCTCTTCTAAAAGCAAAATCTTTGAGAATGGAAAATCCATATCAAGTGTGTGTGTATATTAAAAAAATAAAATACATAACTGGCAGAATCAATAACAGAAAACAAAACACAGAGAACACCTGTTGTTGGATTAGATAAGATATCTGACACAATTCTTGACGTATCTACTTCTCGTAAAGCATCAGCGCTTATATAAGCGCCTATACTGCTACTGTTCTTGAACCATGGAGCTTCTAAAACAACCTGCTGGATTGCATCATCTGAAAGACATCCCCCAAAGGAAAAAAAAAGTCAATACAAAGTCATACCAGAAGCAACATCTGTTCACAAGCAGGTCATAACAATAGAGTAGCAACAGATCACAATACTTCAATGATATTCACCAAATCTCATTGTCATGTTTATAACTGTAAACTTCTACAATTCTATCAAAAAACTGTAAAATTCTACAATTCTAACTAGATACTGCCATTGGAGTTGTACTTCCACACCATAGCAAGAAAGTAACTATCAACTACAGTTTTACCATGTAAAAGAGCCTTTAATATGTGTTGGGGGTAAAATCATAGTAAAACAATAAAATCCATGCAATTGTTGTGTCTGCCAATTTATGGGTCAAAAGCAACAATTATGAACTCAAAATCGAGAGTCCCATTAAAAATAATAATAGCAATAATAATTTTGATATACCCGCGGTGTAAACTTGTTAAACACTTTTCCTGATACGACATTATATGTTGAGATGTCACTGTAAAATTATTTTACACAAGTAAATGAATTGAAATTAAACTCTAAAAAAGTAAAAATTAAAAAAGATGAGTAAATGGAATTAAATTTACACACACAACAAAAAAAAAAAAAGCAGCTTTGGTGTAGCAGAGGCTACCATTCAAAATCACACGCATATAACAAAATAGAAAAAAAAAAGGACCAACATGAAAAGGAGGAAAAATTGAAAAAAAATAATAATAACCTTCTTGAGACCTGAGAATGGGGTCCATGTTTTTGAGGCGCGTGCGTACTTTGGATTGGAGAGCTTGCTTCTGCTGAAAGAGGTTATGGAGGTGAGGGTCGAAGTTGGTGTTCATGGAGCGGGTAGAGGAGGAAGAAGGAGGGCGCAGGTTAGCAGAGGAGTGGGGTGATGCTATGGTGCGCACTTGGTTGATGAAAAGCAACATGGCTGCGTTCACCATTGTGTCTACAACACCAGTTGTTCCTCTTCTTTGGAGCATATGTCAGCTCTTCTTCGGTCGTTGAAATCCAATTCAGCCTCTGCCCTCTCCCACCATGCTAACGCCCACACTGTTCCCAATGAAAATTACGTTTATTCAAAAAAATTTAATTTTAGTATTTTTCTTTTTTTTTAATTGAATTTTAATGAACGGTAATACAAAATCTGTCTATTCTTTCCGATCAACTTTATATTATTTTCATTACCCAAAAAAATTTATATAATTTTAAGAGTATAATTTTGATTTATTGGTAACATACTTGTTTGCACTTTCATGTGATTAAATCTCTTTATTTATATAATTTTTCAAATAATAAGGATGGGAGTTAAATATTGAAATAATTTTGAAATAAATTCTTATTTGACATGTAATTTTTCAAAATTAAATTCTTATTTTAAAAGTAATTTTGAAATAATTAATGAAGATAATTTTTACTGATATAATAACATACAATTAAATGATAATATCTTGAAAAGTTTAGAAAAAAGTTGCTCTTATTTCAAGGTTTATGAATATCTATAGAGCTACCTATTTACAAATACTTTTTCTAACAAGAAAACTAAAAGAACCGAACCCAAATAATATTGATTTTTTTTATTTTGTAGAATATTGACTTTTGATTTAAGAATAAAAGTCATCGCGTGAATCAACTTCAATCTAATCCAAGTTGTCACAGCCTTGGACACACTCTAATGCAACCGTGCGTCCATGCCGGCACTTGGACTTACTCAACTTCTAGCAATGAAAACTACACTACACAAATGAAAACTTACTCAACTTCTAGCAACCGCGCGTCAGTCTCATTAAAAAATTACTAGCAATGAAAGCTAAAAGCACAAGAGAATAAGAGAATTTTGGTGGAGAGAATACTTTACACTACACAAATGAAAACTTACAAATGACTTTGATGGTTTGGCTAAGAATGGTCACCCATATATATAGCCTTCCACCTCCTCAATGGAAGGTGGAGATTGATTCTAATAGACGGTCTAGATCATGTATCCAAAAGCTTCCTACATTTCATACATATCTACATATTTCTAGAGTCTTCTACATATATATACTAAGGACATTCTAGGTAACTCCTACATGTCTCTAGAAGCTTCTAGATAGTTTTGCATATCTTTACATGCTTCTAGATAGTTCCACATGATTCTACATGGTTCCACAAGTTTCTAGAATTCTCTAGAGATATCTACACTATTCCATAATATTCTACATTTTTCTACGGTCTTTCGGGATCTTCTAAAATCTGCCGCGAATTAACCCCCTTCAAGAAAGACCGTTCGTGACAATCTCCCCCACCTATTGCATAGACGTCCTCGTCATGCTCTGGTCGTGATAGCACTTTAGGTGGTCTTGGAACTACCAGAGATCTTCTCGTGTTTCCCAGCTTGCCTTGCTCAGCAACTGTCCTTTCCATTTGATCAGGTATTGGGCAGTTAGTGGTACCCATCCTCTTCTTACAACTCGTTTAGCTAACATTTCCTCTACCTCTTTGTCAAAGGACTTGATCACTATAGGTGGTGCTCGCTTGAGTCACCTTTAGTCGGTTCCTCCATGTCTTCATAATATGGTTTGAGCATGCTTACATGGAAGACAGGGTGGATCTTCATGGTTAGAGGGAGGTTTATCTTATAAGCCACCTCCCTTAGTCGCACAAAAACTTCATACGATCCTTCGTATTTACAGATTAAGCTTTTATGCACCTTGCAAAAGGCCTTGAATTGTTGGGGAAGAAGCTTGATCATTACATTATCCCCTATATTATAGCTTGCATGTCTCCTCCTCTTATCTATCCACTTCTTCATCTTTTTTGTGGCTTTGTCAAGGTAAGAGTAGGTAACATCAGCTTATTCATTCCAAGACTTAACCATATGATATGCTCCGGGGCTCTTCCCTGCATATGATGAGAAAAGAGTATGGGGTGTAATAGGTTATTGTCCATTCACAATCTCAAATGGACTTTTCTCCATAGACTCGCTCTTTTGCAAATTGTAGGAGAATTGAGCTACATCCATTACCTTAGGCCAATTCTTTTGGTTAGCACTCACAAAGTGCCTCAAATAACACTCCAATAAAGCATTCACCATTTCGGTCTACCAATCAGTTTGTGGGTGGAAGCTAGTTAAGAAGTGTAACTCTGTTCCCAAGAGTTTGAATAATTCCATCCACAGTCGTCCTGTGAAGCATGGATCTCGATCACTAGTGATTGTCTTCGATAAAGCCCAGTTCTTCACCACATTCTTGAAGAATAATCGCGTCGCATCCTCAACAATACAATATGTAGGGGCAGAGATGAATGTAGCATACTTAGAAAATTGATCCACCATTACCAAGATGGATTCATACCCCTCAGACGTAGGTAGCACAGAGATGAAGTATAGAGAGACACTCTCCCATGGTCGCTCTAGGATAGGTAACGGTTCCAATAATCCACTAGAAGCTCGGTTCTCTATCTTGTCTTGTTGGCAAACAAGATAAGTCTTCACATAGCTTTCCACTTCATCTCGCATTTGCGGCCAATAATAGGTTGCTTCTATTAGCGCCAACGTACAATGTTGTCCTAGGTGACCAGCTTATTTCGTATCGTGACATTCCTTCACCAACCTCCTTCTCAAGTTATCCCATTTGGGGACATATAGTTTTCTTCCTTTAGTGTAGAGGAGGCCATCTTCTAACCAAAATCTCTTGGTCTTTCCTTCTCTAGCCATTTCTACCAACTTCTTTGCTAAGGGATCATGACCCAATCCTTCTTTGATTACTTGAATAATATCTCCTTCGACTATGGAAATGGCTGCTAACTCAGCTTTTCGACTCAGTGCATCCAACACTTCCTTGAGTGGCTTCCTCAACTCTTCCAACTCTATTGGTGCCATCTTATATGGTGTCTGGGCGGGTGACTTTGCTCTTACTTCCAATTCAATCTTGTGATCCACCTTCCTCCTAGGAGGAAGTTGTTTCGACAATTCGGGAGACATGACATCCTTATTTTCCTCAAGAACTTCCTTGATTTGTGGAGGTAAATCCCCGTCTTCCACTATGGGTTCTTCCTTGAGTAAGGTCAAGTAGGTCACCTCTCCCTTCTTAACCTCTTTCTTTAGTTGCATGGTAGACAACATAGGAGTCCCTCCAAGCTTGGAGAGTGTGGGGATCATACATGGAGATTCTTTCTTCATAACACATTCTGCATCAAAATATGGCATGGGAACCACGTTCACTTTTCTCAAGAAGTCAAATCCAAGGACAATCTTGAAATCACCCATGGTGCGATTGAAAAATCTATAAATCCTTTCTATGAGCCAAGAGTCATCTCTACCTCTTTTACCATTCCTCTAAGAGGTTCTCCCCTGGTGTTGACGATCTTGAGCCCACCATTTTTCTCCATGACCTTTAACCCAAGTCTCTTTGCTTTTTGGGGTGTGATGAAATTATGTGTGGCACCAATGTCAATCATAGCTGCAACGGGCCTCCCCTTGATGAGTATTCTATGTACATTAACTAATTCTTTTTCTCAGCAAGGCGTAATTCTTTATCCTTTAAAGTATTCAAGAGTTGGACAGATCTAACATATTCAGTCTCCAGTGTTTGGGATTTTTGTTCGTCAACAATGGATGCCAATGTCCTAAGTTTAGGACAATCCTTCACTTAGTGTGACCCCTTACACACAAAACATCATCCTTTAGGCACAAAAGCCTTCTTATTTAACTCATATTCTCTCTTAGAAGAGTATTTGAAGTCTTTCATTGGAGGAATATTTCTCCCTTTGTCTCCCCCACCTTTAGAGGAGCTAGCCTTAGAAGATGGTTTAAACTTGGAGTCCCCTCATTGGTGCTTCGTGAGTGACTCGGCCACTACAATGGCTTCATCTACATTTTAAATTCCTCGCGTTTGCAACTCTTGGTTTGGCCAAGGTTGGAGTCCATCAATGAAGAAGAATAACGCATTTTCTGAGGCTAAATTAGAGATTTGAAGCATGAGTGTGGTGAACTCCCTCACATAGTCACCAATCATGGTTCTATGCTTTAACTCCCTTAACTTCTTTCTTACTTCATAAACCACGTTCTCGAGGAAGAATTGTTTCTTCTATTCCCTTTTGAAGTCTTCCCATGTAGTTATATTACAAGTGCCTCTCTCTATGTCTGCATGATTCCTTCTCTATTATAGGATTGTATTATCAGTAAGATAGAGAGAAGCAGTACGTACCTTTGATTGTTCTTTTGCCACCCCTTGGCATTCGAAGTACCTCTCCATCTGCCATAAGAAATTCTCTACCTCTCAAGCGTCCCTCATGCCCTTGAATTCCTTTGACTTAGGGAGATCAATCCATGGAGTTTCCCTTACTTAACCTTGCATACCAGCAGTAGTTCGCAACTTGAGTTCTTCAAGGGAAGCTCGGGCTTTTTCAAGTAACTTCATGACACCTTCAAGCTTGCTTTTAACTTGGTTGAAACGTTCATCCCTTTCTTCTCCACTCTTGAGAGCAGTCATGTTCTTCTGCTCCACCCTTTAGATGCGAACATCCATGCTTGTTTGAGCATTCTCTATCAAAAACTCGTTCCTCCAAGGCAGCAAAATCTTTGCCCCTTGGTTTGCTTGACTCATGGGCCTTCTTGGTATGAGGAGAAATGACATCCTTCCCCCTTGGAGCCTTCACATGTTCCTCAGTCACGTTTGAAGCCATTTTTCCACATGAACCACTTGTGCTCCCACACGAACCTTGCTCTGATGCTAATCTTGTCATGACCTTGGACACACTCCAGCACAACCGTGCCGACACTTGGACTTACTCAACCTCTTGAGCTACGTATCAAGTCAGCCTCACTAAAAAATGACTAGCAATAGAAGCTAAGAGCACAAGAGAATAAGAGAACTTTGGTGGAGAGAATACTTTGCACTACACAAATGAAAGCTTACAAATGACTTGGATGGTTTGGCCAAGAATGGCCACCCACATATATAGCCTTCCACCTTCTCAATGGATAATGGAGATTGTTTCTAATGGATGGTCTAGATCATGTATCCAGAATCTTCCTACATTCCATACATATCTACATATTTCTAGAGTCTTCTACATATATATACTAACGACATTCTAGGTAACTCCTACATGTCTCTAGAAGGTTCTAGATAGTTCTACATATCTCTACATACTTCTAGATAGTTCTATATGATTCTATATGGTTTGACAAGTTTCTAGAATTCTCTAGAGATATCTACACTATTTCACAATATTCTACATTTTTCTACGGTCTTTCAAAATTTTCTAGAATATTCCGCGAATTAACCTCCTTCAAGAAAAACCATTTGTGACAAAGTTCTATGTAATATCATATATTTATATCTAAAAAAATATTATAAAAATTTATTACATGAATCCTAGAATTATTGTACTTTCTTTTTTTTCTCTACCTATAATCAAATTTAAATTTTAAAACATTATAACTATCCATTTATGTATGAAATCTAGATTTTTTCTCTTAAAATCACTAAACTTGCTCTTCTTCTCTGTTTGCAATAAAATTTAAATTATGTTCCACTTCTAAATTATCTAGCTTATTTATTATTTTAATAATTTATTAATTAAATACAATATTATAAATTAGAATACAATCAAATTTAAATTTTATTTGTATACAAAAAAACCCTTGAATTATACAATTAGATCTCTGGCATAGAAATATATTTTTATTTTCATATTAATGTTCATATACTAATTTATATTGTTAGTGAATTACATTATATATAATTATATATTCTTCATATGATCCTTAAGATAATTAAAATAAAAATAAAACTATTTCAATGACATTTCAATAAATAAATAAATAAGATTAATGATATATGAGTATAAAATGACTACATATTGATGAATGTTTAAAATTATATTTTTATTTGAAGAGATTAACATTGATGCCTTCATGATATAAACGAATTTTACATCGTCATTTAATATTTTTTTATTTGTAAAATTTGATATAATTATGTATGGTTAGATGTACATGTAATTTTTTTTTTATCAATGGTGAATATAAATAAATTCTATTTTTAACCTATAAACTCAAATTTAGGTGAAAACAAACTGCTTTTTTAGGATGTTGAATAAAATGTTTATATGCTTTATATTTCTAAGACTTTGAAGATAATTAGTAAGTAGTTAAATCTAATTATTTTGATGACATTATAATATATGATTGAATATTTATATAAATTTTTAATATTGATATTATATATAAATTAAATACTAAAAAAATCTTAGCATGATTTAGTTAGTGCAAATCGCAAACGAAACGTGCAATTAAGTGATTTTTTCAACTAAAAATAACCACTTTTCATATAAACTATTTGTATTAGCATTAACTCAAAAGTTTTATGTGTGTGTGTGTGTGTAATTTATCAAATTTAATTGAATATACTATAACTGAAAATATATTTTTTATGAATTATTAATAAGAATATTAAACAATTTAAATAAGTTTAAATTAATAAAAAAAATTTAAAACTAATTTTTCATGTAGTGCACGGATACCATCTAATAATATATAAAAGAAGGAGCAAACCTTATGTTTATTAAATAAAAAAAATTCAGCTGTGTTTTACCATGCATTTTTGCTTTGAAATTTGGAAAATAATTTTGTCATTTGACACCAATAGTAATTACTTGCATGAAATTAATAAAAACTTTTCTCTCATAAACTTGAAAGCATTAACTATGTCATCAATATCATTCTTATCCATTGGTCAATGTTTCTTTAAAAAGGAAAAAAAATTCAAAAGTACTTATATTCCTAGTAAATAAATCCGTGCAATGCACAAGAATGCTACAGAAATCAAAATAAAAGTGTTTAAATTTTTAAGAAATAGCATTAAATACTATAATAGCAATAATAGTTATAGAAACTAAATTTTAAAAATAATGTAGCAATGATTATCAAATATGTTATTAATGTTTTCTGCAAAATATAAAAAACTAAAAACTATGTGAACATAATTTAAATCATCAAAGTTATCTGACTAAAATTGATTGATTGAATAGAACCGAGAGAAATGGAGGGAAAACAAATTTATGTGGGATTGACACATCATCCATTCCGCTACCTCCTATGCAGTGATGATTAATACAATGAAACTCTCAATATAAATGTAAATAAACTTATGTAAATTTGTTGAATTGGTAATAATCCTAAAATAATTATAAGAATTAAAAAGATAATTTTTTTAATCAAATAAAGATGATTGTTTGATAAGATCTATATGTTAAAGTATTGTATATATGATTGAAATAATATAAGATTAAAAAAATTAATTATTATTAGTTTATTTTTTAATTACTAATATATTATTATCAATTTTAAAAAAGCATTTACCGTTATATTAAAAATATAAGAATATAGTTTATTTATTAAATATAGATGAACTAATGTTTAGTCTATTATTGGTCCAATTTAAATGAAAAATAAGAGTAGAAATAAATTCAGTATTGGTTGATATATGGGAAATAAAAGCAATTGGCTAAAATTTAAAGAAGGAATGAAATGATTAGTTGGATAGAAGTAAGAGAAGCTTAAGAAAGAATTTATCAAAGCACTATATATATATAGGAAACTTATAGGAAACTTGGCCCAATGAATTTGAGTCACTTGCTGAATAAAAAAGGTTACTGAATGAATGCCAAGTGTTGTATGATGGAGGTTGCTATTAATTATATTTTACGATAATAAGTAGATAAAAAAAATGTCTCGTGTATATTATAACTTAAGAGCATTATTTTTTACATTAATATCATTCTTACCTATTGACCGATCTTTCATTAAAGGAAAAAAAAACCTAAAAAGTTGAAATAATAATTCCATATTCAAGTAGACACTACATTGCAGTTATTCTATATATACTTCGCGTACATATAGTACTATTCCAAAGCATTTTGCTTTCATAACTTGTGAACTTTGTTTATCTAAGTATTGAATAAAATACAACAAATTCACAATTCTTACAAGGAAAAGTTATTCTCACTTGAACTAGTGAAAGTGTTGAGTTCGCGAATAATTATCTGATGACATTGATTCATGGTAATGACAGAGAGTATTTGAGCTTTGATTGTACGTGTAAAGAAGATGCAAAACAATCAAAATTATTGTGCAATGAGACTACATACTACTGGAATGGAAACTAATATTCGATTTATGGTTTGTTCAGGGGAAATTATGATTAGATGGTTTTCATTCGACAAATGACATTGGTACCATGTGGCTCTAGCTTGCTTATCAAATTTCGAATAAGATAATTTTCTTTGATCGTTTCTTTTGTTATGATAATAATCAATAAAAGTCGAGGTCAAACTATTTATCATGTTTATATCTACCACAACCTGTATTTAGTTATAGTCAAATTTATGTAGCATTTTCAAAAGTTAAGAGTAGGAAAGGATTAAGGGTTTCGATCAAACAAAATGAATATAAATAAACTAATAAATCAACTAACATAAAAGATAATGATGTGTATAAGGAAGTCTCTGAGAAATTACATCAATAGATGTATTTAGTTATTGTTTATAGATAACTGTTTTTCAAAAACAAAAATTCAACTTTAATTGTTATAATGCTTCTTACCATTTATTAACATTTGTCAAATTAAATTCCTTATAAACAACCTTAATTGTTATAAGTAAATTTTCTTTTCAAAACAAAAATTGGACAATTCAAATTCATTTTTCCCCCAAATTCGAATTGACTGACCCAAATAAACCTTTGGTTAAAACTATTTAATATTATCAATTAAATCAACTTGCAATGATAATTGAGTTTAGAAAAAGTTTTATACTATCAGTATATAGAAATTAAACTCATGATAATTATTAATTATCTTGTGATAGATTATGTATCATCAAATTTAATAACATAAACAAAATTAACAAAATGCTTAAGTTCTAAAGAAAGTTCGTCTAGTAATTTAGAAAATCGATTACTTTTATTTATATTTTTATAACTTCTATTATTAACTGCAGTTCCAAATTTCAAATGAACAATTTGCTACGTTGCGAAATGATGAATGTAGACGTAAAAAGATAACAAGTGAGCCCATGCACTGTTTGGTGTAACCTCAGTAAGCATTTTATCACTGTTCATTGTAATGAAAAAACAATGAAAGTAAATCGCTCAGCAGTAAGCCGATTCATTTGTTTTTCGTATGTCAGCCAACAACCAACCATATTTCATGTAATATACTGCAGAGTCAGCCATAATATAAGCTGACATTTATCAATATTGACATCTAAACTCATAATATATTTGACCGTTAAACATATTATGTGCAGTTAATATGTTGACAGCTAAACATATTACTTTTATTAAAAAAAATATTGTATATTGGTAAATAAAATTAGAAATCATAGACATATGTAAATAATCAATTTTTTATCTTTTATTTTCTCGGTAAAATAGTCCTAGCTAACATAATATGTCCACAATTAAACTTTAAGATCACGATACCAATGCAAATGAGCCAATGATTTAGTGGTGGCGTCTAATTGCAGAAATATTTACTTTTTAATTTATCAATCTATCCAAATGAATTTGTATTTGATGGTAGACGAATATCAAAAGAATAAATATTCAGCACTGTAATAATCTATTTATTATTGTAAAATAGGGTTAATAGCAGTTTCTTTTTGCAGCACTTGACAAAACAAATTTCCTGCTTAAACAATTTTATCATGTGCCATAATAGCATTTGTCTATGTTGATTTTATTGGATTTCTTATTAATGAGCGATAAATGAATTTAATGGTAAAATATCAAACGTTGCAGCCACCATTTATTGTGGAATTGACACATATGTTTTGTTTGCCACCCATATTGGCTAATGAAATTCATTCTACTGCTACTACTATTATTATTGGCATCATCATTAAAATCAACCATCCAAATTACAATGGTATTGAAAGAAGTAAAAAATCATGAATATATTGGTATTGAGATACAGCCAATGCAATATCATTTGGATCACTATTAACAAAATTGGTATTCAGAAGTTTTATTTCAATCATTGGACTTTCCATTGCAAAGCACTACACTAGTAATAATATTTAAAATCGAGAAATTGAGGATTCTGTCATTTTTACAATATTAGGAGTTCAGGGGGCGCAGTTACGGCTGTAACCATTAATCTTTTCTAACGTATTCCTAAAAATTTAGAGATAAAGTTATAACAAATTCTGGTATTGATAAAATCTTATCTAATAAAGTCATTCATAATTAAAATACATAATAAATATATGTACCTTTGATAGACAATTTGTGAAAATCATGTTTAGGTAAGTGGTTCGGGTCTCAAGTAATATAGAGTGACAAATGGATTATCATTCCCACGAGTACTAAGAATAAGTAACAGTTCATTTATATATGTTACTATTTAGACCAAAAAAAAAAGAAGACGGAATTGGAGTAAATAAATTATTTGAATTAAGAATAAAATAAAATGGAATCGAAGATAGATATTAGGGGTCGATTTTATGAAAATTTCCCGATTTTGCATTACCTAGTTATTACCTTTATTTTCAAATAATATTATTCCCAAATGAATTTCTCATTACTAATAGTTATAACATGATCTCTCACTACTGTAACTCTTTTAAAATAAATCAGGTAGTGGTCGATCTCTTATACTATTTTAAATCTATCTTAGAGATGAAGAATAAGAATTTTCAAAGATCGCACAGATAAATATTTTTATCTCTAATTACTTTAACACATGTTAAATTCTAGTTTAGTTTATTTTACAAAGTCAAATATCTTTCAATGGTATAAAATCATATACAACAGTTAATCGGTAATCAAGTCAAGAATATTAAGATTGCCAAAAAATTAAAAATATATTAAAAGAAAATTCAATAACAGAAAATACACAAATTAAAGCCAGGTTCACTAACAATCCATCTCCCTGACACATAAAAGAAATTTAGCAAATAAAAGGAAATAAAACAATAAACCTTGGAGTGATGTCTATTGGAAGGAGCATCAATCCTTAGCCTATGTGTCTCCGTAAACCTCGAGCTCTCCTCTTTCGCTAGGAGGATAATCTATTTAAAGAAAATATAAAGTAAAAGTGAATTTAATATCTTCCATAGCTCTGTCCAAGACTTTAGGCAAATCTTCATCCGTTAGATTTTTTTAAAAAATCTTCTCATATATTCAAATATTATCCAAATCTTCTATTCAAATTACTAACTGTTTTTTTGTTCTGCATCAAAATAGAAATTATAAGAATATCTATCAATTAAATTCAAAAACCCAAATTAAATAAAAATTAAAAGATAATCCCACTAGGAGCAAAAGTATTCTAAATTTGACCAAAAACTAGAAGATTTAGAAAAATATAATTAATAAATAAATGTGAAAAAATAAAATAATAACGCTAGTGATGTTCCTTACGTTTAGGAGCATTTTGGACGATCTCGAATTTGTAAAAAGACACACAGAGTACTCGAATAACCATTTACCTAAATATATACTTACAATCAAAGAAGCTTGTAAGAGAATGATGTTTCTAAGTGCCACTTTATTTAGTACTGTAAGCATATTTCGGTAAGGGGCCAAGGAGCGTGATTAAGGATTGAAGTGCATTCTTTTGCTCCCAAGAATCTATTGGTTCCGGTGGCATAGAATCGTTCATTGGAGTCCCTGATGACCCTTGTGTGTACGACACATGTCAGGCTTATTCGACTCCTATAACAAAATTATTAATCATCATTAATCACATATAACTATGGGGAACATTTGGAAAAGCTGTAGTGTACGAATCCATAAAAGAAGAAAAGACTCGTGCAGGGGAAAATCTGCTGCCTTTATTTGTTGAGTTATGCTGATTACTGCTTTTTGGAGCATAAATTAAGAAATTTAAAGTTAAAATTTCAAAGTTCTTAATGTACTTAACATATTAAAATTAGAAAATTTTTGGATTTGTTTAGCTTTTATTTTGATTTATTTCATGTCTTATTATTTGTTTTAAATTTGTTTTCTATTTTTTTAAAAAAATTGTGCCAAGCAAATAGTAAAACAAGATAAAAATAAAAAAATAAATTGAAAACAGAAAATTATTTTCTGAAACCAAACAAATGATCAAGGGTTTGTTTACTGCCTATTTTTATTTCTTATCTTCAATATGCTTCTTTGTTTATAAATTTTTTTAAAAAATATTGAAATAAAAATAAAAAATAAAATTTTGTTGTCTTTATGATTTTCTTCACAAAATTTTAAAAAATAAAATAAAATAAAAATTAAGCTAAATAACCCTTGCTTTTTTCAATCAATTTTTTTATTAATTTTTAAATCAATACCCTAACAAGAGCCATATCAGTTTTGTTAATACTGTACAGGGTTGTATTGCCATTACCACCATTTAGTTTGTCTTTTTTATTTTCTATTTTTTATTGCACAATCCTTTACTTGCTATTTGTCCTGCCCAGAAGGAGAGATGTTAAGATGTAACCATATAAAGAGCAAATATGCACTTGAATGCTTTGTTGATTCAAATGGTTTAATGCTTATTTTTCTTAGCTAATATCTCAAATTGAACTATTATAAATGAAAAAATCTTAATTTTGACATAATTCGTCTCATAGTAGATTGATTAACCTTAAATCAAATTAGTTAAAATTTATTATGCTTCGAATGCTAGTTTATTTTATAAGCCTAAGATATTGTCCAAATGGAACATAACAAAGTCTCATATCTGACATGTCGAAAGTTCAAACCCTTACTCAGTTCTCTAGGGTAAGATAAAGATAAGTTCCTCTATAACCACTCTTTAAGTCCGGAGGCTATTCCTTATTTTGAGCTGAGATGTCATATTTTCACTTTCAATTTTTATTTATAAAAAAAATACTAGTTATTTATACAAAAAAAGAATTGCTACATTAGTAAGTGTTTGGCAACCACATGATAAGATCTTTGTTTTTATAGAAACAACTTTTTTTAGAAGAATCAATTATGTTTAGTAAATTTTTTTAAAGTAGATTATATTGTAATGAAAAGCTAATAATTCTAAGGCAAAAAAATAATTTATCATCATAAACAACTTGTTAAGTTTTTATTGTAACCAGAAGGTGAATATTTTATAATTATGATACTTTTAACAAATGAACCTCTTAAGTATTAAATATTATAGGGTATAAACAAATCATTTCATATATTTTTAATAATTTACCATATAAAAGCAACTTTTTCACACAATCCAAACAAAATATATTATCTTAAAACTAGTTTCAATTGAACTATCCAAACATAAATTGATTCTCACAAAAAAATCACAACTTCCTCAAATACACTTATCAGTCCGAATACAAAGTGGATGATGGAGTTACATATTTGGTGTCTCTCCCAAGTATCTATACACTATACAAATGAGGAGTGCCCACGTCCACTATAACTTTCCTATTCATGTACAAGTGTCAAACTAAGGGTTTTTGTGAATAAACAAATGAAAAGTTTCATCACATTATTGCTTCTGTAGGCTGTTCTTATGGCATACCACATGCGGACCCACAACACTAGGTGCCTATAGTGAACTTTTTTCTCATATGGGCTAGCTATTTGGGTTATATGTATTGGCAAAACATTTAAAACAATATATCAAAATTGTGATGTTATATTATTCAAAACGAGAAAACAATTTTTCAAACTTGGTATTTGCATGTTTAAGTCCAACATGGTTTAGAAAGTTATTGGTGAAAAATTTAACTCAGATACTAGAAAACAAATCTATTAATACTTATTGTATAATATCCTCGGTTGAAATAATTCGTGCTTTAAAATTAATTTTATTTGCAATAATTTAATTACACGCAAAAACTTTGAAAAGCAATTCAATTAAATATTTTTGTATATAAATAATTGTTGTAATCTTAATTTAACCTATATATGTAGTATTAATTTGTGAGTGATTATTGTTTGATGTTTTAGGCTTAAAAATCTTATAAGGAATATTATTTTAATATAGTTCATTACAAATCTAATCAATATTGTAAATTTCTTATTTTGTGATAAATCAGGCTTTGAATCGTGATTAATCAGCCAACAGGAAATACAGCTCAGCCAATGTGAAATAGATCTTGACCAATAGGAAATAGAGCTCCACCTTTTCCTAACTGATATGCTTTTTCATATCTACCCTCGGTCCAAGCCTTGACATAGGCCGGTCGAGCTCCGTCTCTCTCAGGACAAGCTTTATCCCTACCAGACACTTCGCTTAACAAACAATGATTTAATACACATTACAAATGAGAAGTGCCTGTTTCCACTATAATCATAAGTAATATGTTATTATACTTTACATCATCTAAATTATAATTAGTTTGCAATTATTTATTTTACTATCTAAAATTATATAAAATAAGTCATTTAAATCTTCTTTCCAAATCATAGAATGACTCATTTTGTGTAATTTTTGACACTAAACTGAGTAATTTTAAATTCATTATATTTCAGAAGACATATAATATATTAAGATATCATTTAATGTTGCACATAATTATTTAATTGATAAAATGTTAAATAAAAATGAGATAATAACCTAACTTGACTTACATTTTAAAATGTTAGGAACTAATTATATCTGACTCATTTTAAAACTTAAGGATTAAAATGACTTATGAATATAACGTTAGAGACTAAAATGAATATTAAGTCTAATATTAATTTTATATGTATTTATTTTTTGTTACCCATGTGTGTTATGATAGTTGTTTGATATTTTAACCTCTTCCACCATATGCCTGTTAGTCTCCGCCACTCCTTAACTGAGCTCCACCTCCTCCTGGCCGAGCTCTTTTTCACCTCTATTGCGCAAGACCAAGCATTGAGACATGTCGATCGACCTCTGCATCTTCCAGGATGAGCTCTATTTCTTCTCGGCCGATCTCCACCTCTCCCTGCCGAGCTCCTTTGCCTTCTCTACTGCCATGGTTGACCCTTCACACAAGTTGGTCGACCTCTGCTACTTTCTAGCCGATCTTATCGCCTGCTATCCTACACCAACACCACTTCTCGGCCAGACATTTCGCATAAAACAGAGAGGGCACACAATCAAGATACCAGAAATATGGTATTATTATTCAACTGTACACAATAGTGTTTAAGAATTAATGTTTAGTTTTTATTAAAAAAAAAATTAAAGAACAGCAAAATCCATTTATTAGTCGAGCTTCACCTCCTACTAGCCGAACTCATTCTCCTCTTGGCCGAGATTAATTGCCATCTCAGGTTGACCTTACCACCTCTCATCCAAGCTCTGCTCTCCTTTTAGTCAATCTTAATTGCCATCTATCTGATCTCATCACCTTGCAGTTGAGCATCATTGCCATATCTAATTAGCCTCCACCATATGCCTGTTAGTTTCCACCACCCGTCAGTCGAGCTCTACCTCCTCCTAGCCTAGCTTTACTCTTGGACAAGCTCCGCCTTCAACCAGTCGAACTCTTTTTCATCTCTACCGCCCTGACCTCTGCCTCTTCCAGGATGAGCTCTATTTCCTCTCGACCAATCTCCACCTCTCCAAGATGAGCTCTTTTGCCATCTCTATCACCACAGCCGACCCTTCACATCTGCGTTTCGACCTCTGCTACCTTCTGGCTGATCTTCCTGCCTGCTATCTTATGCCAACGACACTTCTCAACCGGGCATTTCGCATCAACAAAGAGAGTGCATAATAACGACACTAGAAGTTCAGTATTGTTATTCAACTCTGCATAATAGTGTTTAAGAATTAATGTTTAGCTTTTATACAAAATTAAAGAATAGCAAAATCCATTTGTTAGTTAAGCTCCGCCTCCTGCTAGCCGAGCTCATTCTCTTCTTGGCCTAGCTTAATTACCATCTTAGGTTGACCTTACCACCTCCTGGCCAAGCTCCACCCTCCTCTTGGCTGATCTTAATTGCCATTCATTTGATCTCATCACCACGAGGCTAAGCTTCTTTGTCATCTATGATTATCCTCCATCATATGCTTGTTAGTCTGCGCCACGATCAGCCAAGCTCATCCTCCTCATTTCTGAGATCTATTTCCTCTCGAATGAGTACCACCTTCTCTCAGTAGAGCTCCTTTTTCTTTTTTGCCACCTCGCTTGAACTTTGACTTATGTTGGCCGACCTCTACCTCCTACAGGACGAGCTCTATTTTCTCTATCTCGATCTCCACCTCCCTTACTTGAGCTCTTTTGCCATCTCTATCACCCCGACTGACCCTTGATGCATGCTGGTCAGCCTCTGCTACCTTTTGGCCAATCTTAGCGCCTGCTATCCTATGCAACGTCACTTCTTGGCCTGCCATTTAGCATAAACAGAGAGTGCACAGTCATGAGACCACAAGTCCAGTATTATTATTCAACTCTACATAATAGTGTTTGAGAATTAATGTTTAGCTTTTATAAAAAATTAAAGAATAGCAAAACCCTAAACCCTAAACTGATTCTTCTCTTGGTCGAGCTTAATTGCTATGTTAAGTTGACCTTACCACCTCCCGGCTAAGCTTTGCCCTCTTCTTCGATGATATTAATTGCCATCCATTTGATCTCGTCAGCTCGCAGCTGAGTTTCATTGCCATTTCTGATTAGCTTCCATCATATGCCTATTAGTCTCTGCCACCTATCAACAGAGCTCTGTTTCCTCCTGGTTGACCTCTATTTCTACTTGGATGAACTCTACCTTCCACCGGCTAAGCTATTTTTCATCTCTGCCGCACTTGACCGAGCCTTGACATATGCCGGTCGACCTCTGCTACTTCATGGTCGACCTTATCGCCTGTTATCCTATGCCAATGTCACTTCTCGATTAGGCATTTTGCATCAACAAAGAGAGCGCACAATAACGACACTAGAAGTCCGATATTATTATTCAACTCTACATATTAGTGTTTGAGAACTAATGTTTATTTTTTATAAAAAAATTAAAGAATAGCAAAATCCTTTTGTTAGTCGAGCTCCACTTCCTGCTACCCGAGCTCATTCTCCTCTTGGCTAAGCTTAATTGCCATCTCAGGTTGACCTTACCAATTCCCAGCCAAGCTTCGGCCTCCTCTTGGGTGATCTTAATTGTCATTCGTTTGATCTCATCACCTCGCGGCTGAGCTTCATTGCCATTTTTGATTAACCTCCACCATATGCTTGTTAGTCTCCACCACCCATCAACTAAGTTCCGCTTCCTCCTAGCCGAGCTCTATTTTTTCTCGGATAAGCTCCATCTTCCACCAACCAAGCTCTTTTTCCTCTCTGTTGCCCCATCTGAGCCTTAACACATGCCGGTCTACCTTTGCCTCTTCTAGGATGAGCTCTATTTTCCCTCGGTCGATCTACACCTCTCCCAGTCGAGCTCCTTTGTCATCTCTACCCCGTTTGCCGACCTTTCACACATATGCCGGTCGACCTCTGCTACCTCCTAACCGAGCTCTATTATTCATGTTTTGATCAGTTTTGTTACAACATATTTAAAAACAATATCAAATGATACAATTTTAGCATGTAATATATATGGTTTTGGTTTAAGTTCGGGGAAAAAAAATATTTCAGTTGAGTAAAATAGATTATACCAGTTTTTCCTCACATATGATCGATTTTTGGTACTAGAAACTTCCTTCAAATTCAAGCATAATCAATTCATATTAAACATCATATAGGAGCTAATTAGAATACAAGAAAAAGAAAAGTACACCTTTGATCAAATAATATACAAATTTGATGATTTATGCCCTCGTGCGTTGCACGGGTGTACTACTAGTATATATACAGATGGTATATGGAGATTTTTCAAGGGAAACCTCAGGTACTATACCAGTCATTATGGATCAAAGACCCCCTAGACTCACTAGCTTACTCCATAGCAGTGCGAATGGCAAAACTGAAGATTTTTCAAGCCAATTTCAACATGATTAGCAAATTGAAATGCAGAGGATATTATCCATCTCTACGATAGGTCCTTCAGACTCAGCCTACGAAAGAGCCAAAATCTAAGTATATGACAATAGTAATAATGACATCCTATGAAGATTCCTGCACCAAAAAAATGAAAAGCATGACGCTGGATACATTGTTCCATAAGTCGAATCCATCCTTCAAAATAAAAGCAGAGGTTCATCTAACTATGCATGCAAAAATATTGTACTTTTTCTATGACCGATCCACAAAGATACGGAAAATCTAGTGAGATACAGACACTTTTTTCGCTTTCATTGCTACAATATGTTTGCCAATTGGTGTTTGCATTTAATATCTTCCACCATTTTCCACGACAGATTCTCTTCCAATAAAGCTCTACCATGGTTTAATCGCAGCAGGACATTGACTCAAGTGTTTGATGACAATGGTGTTGGTTAGGCTCTAAGTAACTGGCAATGTATTTTTTTGGTTTAATCTTGTTTTCCTTGATATCATTTTCATTCGTATTTCCTGTATATGGCTTTCAAAGTGTGAATGACCAACTCTTCTAAGAAGTCTAAGTTGTTAGCAAAGGCTTATAAGTGATTTTCAAGAGTGCTATGTGAGAGGATTTTTGTTTTTTTTTAGTCTTTGTCGTGAAATTGTAGCAGATTAAATCTTCCTATGAAACTATGAAAGAAGGCTCATAAAAGCAACTTCACTTAATTTTTGTTTGAATTATTTATTACTAATTGAATTGATTTTATGTCTAACACGTTTATGATAATTTAAATTGCGGTATGCAACCATAATTGCAGCCATAGTATGGTCTCTTCAACCACATCATACCAACAATTTTAATTGCATAATTGCATTTTCTTGTAAATTTTTGCAATCACAGTCCATTTGGTTGTTAGAATTTACAGGTATTGATTTAGAATATTCAATTTTATGTTTGATAATAAAGAATTATAACGTGATTACTAGAAAATGAATGAGAAGGGAAATAATTGTACAGACTTTAATGGAGAGAGATATTTGATAAGTTTTTCAATTGACAATTTATAGGATATATATTAAGAATTAAATATGGTCAATTTTAATTTTTTTTTAATTCAATAAAATTGGATTATAAAATTATAATTTCAATTATACCTGTTACTTCAAATATGAAAATTGAAATTAGAGTGCCCAATTCTAATTCCAATTCCAACCTTCAATTTGATACGTTAAACAGGATGTAATTGTATTTGCCACCACAAC
This sequence comes from Dalbergia cultrata, assembly GCA_031216105.1. Lineage (NCBI taxonomy): Eukaryota > Viridiplantae > Streptophyta > Magnoliopsida > Fabales > Fabaceae > Dalbergia > Dalbergia cultrata. The sequence continues at coordinate 15,911,341 of CM062344.1, read as the reverse complement.
TTCAATTTAAAATCGTCTATTAGATAAGATCACCTGACAAGCTTGAAGCATATGCAATGCACAAATTCAGTCTGTATTGTGGTGAAATTCAAATTTATTTAAGAGAATAGGACCGTATGAATCAATTTTTGATCTCTTGTTCGTGTAAAGTGTAATACCATATCAAGGACACTAAGCTAAAATCTAAGCTATCATAAAAGCTATTATACTTATGAATTATTTACCTCTAATATTTAGGTAGGTGCTTCTTACAAAATACATATGAAGCCTAATTAATATACGTTTCCATGTGCCATTTAACATTAGATAAAATTTCGACTTTTTGTACATGCAGGCGTAAACTATTATTCCAACAGCAGTAAAAGTTTGAAGTGGGCTGACGGATGAGATATTTTCCAGGACAATTATATCAGAAATATAACTTGCATAAAGCATTCACTATAGTAAACAAATGTGGCATTATACAAATGATGATAGCAATTACATAAAGGTAGTTTGGTGCATACCTGGAGTCATTTGATAATTTTGATCCAGTTAGACATAATTGCTACGGCCAGATATATGAAGAAGAGGAGATACAAATGTAGACCTGCTATATATATGCTACGCCAAAATCCTTATGTCACTAGAAATTAGTTCACAGAATAACGTACATATGCATTATCCTTCTAGACCTACGTACCAACAGTGGCCCTTGGTTCTAGCTCTACTACTGTTGGCATACACTGACAGATTCGTATAAATGAAATTAGGGAAATGTATGATTTGGTCAATTAAAAATTTGATTTGACTTGAACGTTTTAAAATTCAGAATGATTGTTTTGTCTAATCTGGGAATCTCAATGTTGTCTCAAAAACTATTTCATTTGTGAAAGTGCTAATCCATAAAACAGCTGGTAAACCTAGCATATATATGCCCAACTACTAATGCACAAACCTTTTATAAAGGCAATTTATAGTATATAATATGCCCATCTTCTAGATGATTTTCTTGGTATACTTTAATACTAAAAAAATGTACGTGTACAGCATAGAAGCCATATAAATTTAGCCATCTGTTATGGAACAAGTTCAAAAAGTTCTCTGCAATGAGCAAATGAGCTTGAGGCGGCGCCTAAGCTCTCAGCCTTAATTATAACTCTCAGATTGATTAGCTTTGTGGATTTCCGAAGGTATAAATCACTGTCAAGTCTCAACATGTATACATATATTTGTTAGATTCCACACCTCAAACATGTGCCATAGGCCAAGGCATCAATTCCTAAAGCTTATTTAGAGTAAAATATGTAAATATCACTTGTTGCTAAAAAATAACATACATAGCTATCCAGCTTGTACCTTCAAGGCGAAGCTATTTCAGTAAAATCAGCATTGGATTCTCCAACAAAAATCACTTTCGTTTTTTATTATTGCAAGATCCATGCAGAATGGATAAGACAAAATATGCCTTGTGCTTTACCTTAAGGAGTATTAAGACGGGGGTGATGATGCGCTATATATATATTCCCCCCAATCGCAGCCCTCATTCAAAGGAACCAGCTTCGGTTTATGATGTACTCAATTGTTGAGATGCATATGTTCGTCTTCCTATTTAATTTAGTGTAGAGATTCCATAAGGTGATACCCTTTAAGTCCAAGAGACCAGAGTACAATAAAGTTGTATATAATTTGCAGAGTAGTGCTATTCAAATTCCTAAAAAGTGGGTGTCTATTGGGACACCAACTTAACAACTATTGACTGTGATGTAATGGATGGAACATGTGAGATCCACTATTATATCCAATGGTTATTAAATGGGTAGAACATCCACTTTTTAAGTGTTAAAATAGCATTTTTATAATTTGCAGCCGCAAATAAGAGTCATTTACAAGATATATTAAAGCTTATGTGTGTGTGGGCCATTTGTTTGGCAGCCACTATTAGGTGCAAATATAGAGCATATATGGAATTATAGACGGCAGCATAATTTGATGAAGAAGTGTTCAAAGTACAGGAATGAAAAAAATAAATAATAAAATCAAGAGAGAGAGAGAGAGAGAGAGAGAGAGAGGATTTGAGAGAGAAGAGAGAATTTTCTTCTGTTGTGATGTAGGCTAGAATTGCCAACAGTGTACTAGGGGATTTGATATAAAATGCTTAGATATCATCATGGCATATTACAATGGAGATCAAATATATGTTAGCCTAACATGAATTTATATAAAGCCAACAAAGCCATCATGATCTTCTGCTTTTATCGGCAGCACATTGGATGGAAAGCACAAGCGAGCTATGATAGAGAAATGAAAGAGAAATTCTTGTATACTCCAACAACAAGAATTTTCTCTTGTCCCTTTCTGTTCAGTACATGACTCGTGTTGTATGAAGAAATTCTTATGTATTATGAGAGGACAAATTTTCTATATATTAAAAACTAATCATGGACAAAGTGTAATTAATGAATGCCCACAAAATATAACATGTTTTCGGTATGATCTGACTTATTTTCCTTATGTTTCATGTTCTTTTTTGTTCTTAATATACTTTTGTGTAGCTTTACTTTATTGGTCAAACAAATATAGTAGACATAATCCTTTTTCAATCGCATATACGTTACTTGTTTTTTTGTTAGGGCATGTGTCCTAATCTAAGAAACTTCAGTCCAGCAGATGAGGAAGAGTGAACCCAATGTTCCGATTGCAGCGTTGGGGAGTAGCTAGGACTTTTCTTTCCCCTCTAATTTCATCATGGGATGTGTTTAATTGGGATAAAAATAGAACAAATTTTACATAAATAAATTCAATGAGTAACATAAGATAGCATTTATTTATTGTATCCAGGACAGAAATATAGAGATATTAGAGACATAAACATATTTGGTGGTAGAAACAGAAACAAGGGATTTATTCTCGAGATAGAAAAGCACAAATTTATATACCTCCAAAATGTGGAAACAAAATATAGAAACAGAAATTTAATATTTTTTTCTTTCTATAATGCTCTGATATATACTTATTATTTTATGTCTCTATCTCCACTACTTTCTTTACTGATATTTCTATCTCGGAGGCATTAAAAAGGACACTCCCAAGAGTTTTGTTCATGAAAATTTCCCCACTCTGAACTTTACGCATGAAATCCATTTGTATATTTTTGTTTTCTCTTACGTTTGCTCCAAACCAAACACACCCCCGCGAATTAGTTCTTTCCTTTACTATGTTAGTATTTACAATATGATAGCTATTGGTCGAGATTTGAGGATCTTGGTTAATATGCTATTAGCAGCTCATCACAAATAATGCAGTAAATTTTATTCTATCCTTTTCCCCCCTTGTTGGTTCCGGGGCATGACACTATAGACAAGGCAACCTATTATTTTCCTTTTACACCATTTGTACGTAAAGAATGACAGGCTAAGGAGTCTTTTGGCATCGTAGTTGCATGAAAATACACACATCAAAGCAAAAGAACAGTGTCGTATTGGGACCTTTCTCCGTATAAAGCAAAGGGGTTTGCCTCCATGTCACGCTCGAAACCAGCTAAGCCTCTCTCTCTCTCTCTCTCTCTCTCTCTCTCTCTCTCTGAGTTCGAGAAAGTGTAACAGAATCCCTCCAACCTATAAAGAAAACCAACCACACCCCTTAATCCTTTGTAGTGGGAAAAAAAAATTCTTGCCTTAGCTCTGCTCGAGGCCTTCTCTTCTTCTTCTATTCTCTTCCTCTCTTTGTCTTCTTATGCAACACAACTTCACTTCAATAATCATGATGCAATGATAGCCTTTTCTGTTTTTATTTTCATGTATGTCATAGCAAGGTGAGGCATCTTTCCTCCTATGACATAAAAATATACAAAGATATATACATCTAATCAAGGAGAAAAAAAATTGCATATGGGTACTATTGGTAGTTATTTCCTTCCAAGGTTCTTCTTTAGAGCATTCCTAGTGGTGGGGCTTGTTTGTCTTCTTGTTGTTGGAAGCTTAGGTAGGAGTGAAGCAACATCAAGAAAACCAACCTCACAATGGTCTGGTGAAGGACTCAAGCATGCACAAGTGATGGGTAGAGATAAGGCTGCCAATCAAGAAGAGTTGGATTTCAACTACATGAGCAAAAGAAGAGTTCCCAATGGACCAGATCCAATTCATAACAGGTATGTATGTCTAGCTGAACACAAACACAACAAATAAGTCAATTAAATATTTTGTTATTGGACTTATATGTGCCTTTTTAAGTTCAGTTTAAGTCAATATGTTCATTATTAATTGGATCAATATTGTGTTTCTTGAACTTTTCTGCCGTCAAGACTATGCATGCTTTCGATATTTAACGTGAGCAAGCCATGTTACGTTACTTATACTATCCACTTTATTTGTCTATACGATGATATTACATATGAAATATTCTTCTCAAAGCACATCCACTGTATTAGTTGTCGAGTTGTGTTGTTTGGATTTGTTTTTGCTCGAGAAACTGTGCCAACTCATTCATCATTTACCATTGAAAATTATCACAAAATATTTAAAACAAAAGTGTAATCATTTCAATAGCGGACAATGGATAAGTGGACACTCGACAATGTCCTAGGTGGGCTGGATACACCTAAAATTTTTAGTTGCTTGTCTACTCCATCTTTTTCCCATATAATAATCTCGAAACTTGAATTAGATTATTTCCAAATGTACTCTGCCTCATACAGAAACAGGACTCATATCAATTTCATGTTTCTTGGTTCCTGCCATGATGGAGCTTCACAAAAGAAGGAAGAAAAGTTTATATATATCTATATACGAGGGATGACTACGAGTACCGCGCTTTTAACTGTTACATTGAATTGCTGATTTGAGGCCTTTAACGGGCAGAGTCCTTCATAGTAGGCTGCAGATAAAGATATTGAAAAAAGATAAAGTATATGGCTAACAACTTTATTCCACAAATCTTAATTAATAATGAGCATTTAAAGTTTTTTATGTCATTTGGCTCTCTGCATTAGGAAACTTTTAACCTTTTTCCTGGTTGTCCTTCTTTTGATCTTTCTTTATTGCTTTTAGCACGAGACACAACACACAAGCATGCATGAAGTGCAAGACTTAATTTGAACCTGTTTCGTATATATCGGTTGCTTCTGATATGGAGTGTTACCCTTTATAGGCTATAACTATATATCCAATTTTATTCAATGACATGGAATATTGGATTTTCCTTATTAAAATATTAATCGTGTGACAAATTTTTGTCCAGGAGAGCTGGAAATTCTGGTCGACCTCCTGGCCAAGCTTAGTGAGATGGGAATTCGACAAGCTTCAACAACCCAGATGAAGATGACACAAGACGTTAGCCATGTAATTTGAGAACTGGGACTAAACTATATAATATGTGTGTATATATATGTTCCTGAGCTTCTTGGAATTCCAGCATGTATAGAAGAAGGGCTAATCTCACTTTCGGGAAATTGATTTTGTTATGAGAAGAGTTTGTGGCCTAAAGAGGGGAAAGAGAAACGAAGCTTGTCCCACAGAAAGTTTGGTCAGTTTCTATACAGAAACTGCAATTTTAGTGAGTGTTTAAAATATTTGTTTTGAACTTATCTTGTGATTGGGCTGGAGCAGGATGTAGAGATAGAGAGAGAGGAAGAGTATCAAAAATTTCAATGAAATCAGCACTTGCATGTTAAAGCAATTACGGAATTTTTGTAGATACAAATATGTATTAAATTTAGACACGTTCACAATAAAATTTCTGAGACTCAAGTAATGCCTTGCACAAAGCTAACGAGACAATTTTATTGTGAATGTGTTTGAATATGAGATATTAGATTTGAATCAATACTTACAAGAATATGTAAACCGATTATCATAACTTCGAAGCTTGAAAGCCAGAGAGATACATCACAACATGTTGTAGCAACAGCAGCAGCCATGAGTTTGGAGGACTAGATCAAGTGCAAGTCTCTATGTTATTAAAGAAACAAAATTGGCTTTGGTTTTGGAGTTTGATTATGTTTGGAATTTCCGTTTTGGTTTTGTTTTTGTTTTTCGCTATTTATTATTGTAAAGAATAGCCATGAGTTCCTAAAGTAAAGTAAATTCCACCGTTTAAAGGTGGTGTTGGCGCACCTGTAAAAAGAAGGGTGTTTGCATCTTGTGTAAGTCTTTTTCACTAGATTCTTTGGTGGGGGATAGTGGAACTGGTTGGTCTTTGGTCCATTCAAACATTTTTAAACTGTATTAGATTCTTATTATCTCGTGGCAGCCAGAAGTGGTAAGAAAAAGAATGGGATTAAAAAAATGAAGATGAAAACAAACGTATGTGGTCTTCAATATTTGAAAGTGAAAATTAAAGGATGCCCTCAATGCAAGCTTTTCTGTCTGCTTTAGTTTTTTTGTTGTTTCGCTTTGATTGGATTGAGAGGCAAAGAATGTGTGCTATGTCGACATTCAAATTGGGACATTTTCCAAAATGGGAAAAAAAAAAAAGGAAATATGGTTTTAAACTTGAGCTTTTTTTTTTCTCCCAATGAGATCTAAGACAGCTACATGTATTAGTACCCCACCAATTAAAACTTGTCCTTGCAGAATTTTTTCCTGCTAGTTTAGGGGAGTGGCAGAGTGACTATTACAGTATTACCATTTCAAAATATCTATTACTAGTCTTTCACCCCGTGCAATGCACGGGAAATTATATAATTAAAAAGATTTAGAATTTGATACGGTGAATATATTAATATAAAATTGAATTGGAATGTATTAATTTTATACAATTTTATTACATGAACAATTCAGCAAAACAAAAATCTAAAGATCGGAAACAATAATAAATACATGTGACATGAATAACATTGACAAAAAATTTTAATATAAGAAAGAGAAGTTAAATGTCAGTAACTTTATTTTGATTAAATATTAGAAGCTGATTATTTTTATGGAGTATATATTTTAAATCATCTATTAGACAAATATTTACATTGAATTATCATAGAATAAACATATATTACTGACTTTAATCATTGTCAATGTTTTTATTTCAACAATTATTCTACAAACTAAATAATTGTTAAAAATATTCAGTCACCATCTAACTAATATCTTCATAACAATTAAGAAAAACCAAACTAACATAAGTATACATAGGTGCAACAAAAGTTTGGGTAGTCCATTTCAAATGTTCAATGGAGCTTACAAAGATTTCATATATTTGACATAATAGTTCATAATAAAAATTACAGAAGTTGATCAATCATATGGTATGAGACTCACTTCTCTGTTTGCTAATAGCAACATTAGCACTCATATGCAACAATAGAAAAAGATTAGCAATATATAAAAAAAATGTAATTGTTAGAGGGATGTTCCTTCATATATTTCAGCAATTGAGCTAAGGAAAGCACAAAAAAATCCTCACTTCTCTATTTTTAAATAAATCCTCTTTATATGTAAATTGACAAAGTTGGAGAGAAAGAGAACCTAAATACTTCTTCATTTTCCCCGATTGCAATATAACAATGTAATTGTTAGAGAGATGTTCCTTCATATATTTCAACAATTGATAAGCATATTCCTCCCATAAGGTAACTTTTAACTTGCTTCCACCTCTGCAATGATTTCAAATACATGTTAGGCGATGATTAACCACAACAAAATGTAGGTAACTAAATGACATGTAAATTCTTAAAGATAGCATTACTTACTGCAAGTCATCAAGACCAATTTCTAGGTATTTAGATGATTTCCCATCCTTGGTGTGATCCTTTAGATCCCCTTTCCTGTGATCAAACCTATTATATTTGAAAACATTTATCCTTAATTCAAAATTTAGTGTAACAAAGTATAGAAAGAGTTATGTATCTATGTTAAATATTCATTAGTTAGAAGCATACCTACTAAATATGCATCTTTCTTTGTCTCACTCAAAATTTGGTTGTGTGGCATAGAAGAAAAACCATTTGAAGGAATGATCGAGTCTAGAATTAACTTAACAGTAGTATTTGTTTTGAAGAATATTCGACATTCATGCCTAGGCTTGAATCTTACTGAATTAGATGCAATAGAAACATCTGATAGCAAATAAACATTTCCTTCATTTACCAGGCCTTCAAATATGCGTACATGCATATTTTTTACAGTGCATTGTATTCTGTCACCCTTAAATTTGAAAAATAAATAGTATCAAAATACACAGTAAAAATGTAAAGATAAGAATGAAACAACAATTCATGGTGAATACCTATTCATCCATAGCTATCATTTCTATAGAAGGTTTTTGATGAGAAATGAAGCTGGGAAGCCTCCACAGTCGAATAATTCTAACCTTTAAAGTCCGGACCTTTTGCTTGGAGGCAATGTTAATGCTTTTGATCAGATCATACCTGCGAAAATCAGTAGTTGTGGTGCAAAAGAACTAAATAAAAATAATTAACCATATATCTAGACCATAAAGTAGATATACATATACCTGTCAGCCATAATACAATCCAAACAAATGAGACAAAAATCGTGAAACTGGTTAGGCTAGGAACAATGGGCTAAACAAAAAATACCGACACAAAATGGTTCATGATTGTCAAATCAATATATATAATTTCACAAAGATAATAATTACGGTTTAATTGATTACGGATTGATTTAATATTCCTATATTGTTTAATCATGCATTGATGATTTCTGATCTAATTTTTTCTGAATATATCTATTATTCAATTGATTTGATGTAACAATATACGTTTCTAATTGACTCTATGTTTTTTTATTGAGTCAACAATTGATTTAGTAAATCATTCTGTGAATTTTGTATACATCTATATATCTATGATCGTTTCAAACAATTACTTTATTCAAAATTATTAAATAACTCAAAAATATTCAGGTTAGTAAATAAATCAACGTACAATGAAATTAGTCAATATATATAATTGAGATTTGGAATATGACTAAAGCATAACATTAGATAATCGATATTAATAAAAAAAATTAAATATATATGTGGATAATATATTAATATATGTGAATCCTACATTAATTTTAGACAATAATTATCTTACGAATGATATCAATTTGGATAATCTGTGTGACTTTTATTTAATAAAAAATATAATAATTAAATAATTCAATTGATTCACAAAATATATCTATTATTCAATTGATTCATGAATTCATTGATATAACAATATATGTTTCTGATTGACTATATGTTTTTTTTTATGGAGTCCACAATTGATTTACTAAACCATTCCATGAATTTTTTATACATCTATATATCTATGATCGTTTCAAACAATTACTATATTCGAAATTATTAAATAACTTAAAAAAAATTTCAGGTTAGTAAATAAATCAACTTACAATGAAATTGGTCAATATATATAATTGAGATTTGAAATATATTTTGGATTTAATTTATTATATTATAGTCACCAGTGAATCGATATATATATATATATACTATTTAATTGATCTCAATCAAAAGACTACTGAACCAATATGATATTAAAATTTTAAATATTAAAATAATGGAAATTGTGATATAACAATCATGACAATCTTAATGTTTGGATATAAATTGAAATCTGATATCATATAAATATGACATATTAAGTAACGGTAATATTAAAATTAAAATTAATACTTATTGATGTATATTCTATTTTTCTAGAGAAAAGAGTTTCTCGCAATAATGATTATGCTTCTTCTCTCTTGTGCATGTTGTTTTGCCAACAAAGAAATTCTAATTTATAATTTCTCGTAATGGAAAATCATTTTGAATAAGATTGAAAGAACATTTGATATTAGTTATCCAATTTTGTTTCATAAGAATTGAAAATATATATAACAAAAATTGATATTAAATAATAATCAAAATTTAATTTCGAATAAAAATGATAGAATAATTGATATTGGTTGTCCAATTTTGGTTCATAAAAATTGGAAATTATATCAGATTCAAAAGAATGGTATGACTAAAATATAATATTAGAGAATCGATATTAGTAAAAAAAAATATCAAATATATATGTGGATTATATATTAATATCTGTGAATCCTATATTAATTTTAGATAATAATTATTTTACGAATGATATCAATTTGGATAATTTATGTGACTTTCATTTAATAAAAAATATACTAATTAAATAATTCACTTCCATTTAATAGTAAAATTGAATTAAAGGACAAATGAAGGAGGAATTGACACGTTGGATTTCCTTATCTGGATAAATTGCATTATATATATATATATATATATTGATTACTCCCACTTTCAATGAATTTTACTTGATTCTTCTATAATGTCCTTCTTCTCATATTTAATCAAAATAATGGACATTAGTTATTATTTATTAATCATAATTTTATCTTTGTTTACTGTTGTAATTGTTTCAATTAAAAAAATTAATTATTTAAATTGTTTAACATTTACCCATAAAAAATGAACATTTCTCTACAAAAAATTTTAATGGAATATTGAAGGTATTTTTTGGATACCAAAAATACTGATAATTCATCTCTTTACTATAATTGTTTAGTTCGAAACACTGAGTATTTTCTTTAATTCTTTTGATAAATAATAATCTAAATATCATAGTAATGACTATTTCTTTGAAAAATATTAACCAAAAATTAATTCTCATATGCTGAAAAAAAGGATTGTCGTATGAAATAATTTCGTATATTTTCTGATGCACGGTCATAACAATAGAAAATATACGTATATTTTCAAGAAATTTCGTAAAGATTTTTAATTTTGTTCAATTCTATTCATGCAGCTGAACTTTATTAGATTATGTTCCACAGTTTGTTATCATCTATGAAACACGAACACACCATTTGAATCCCGTGTCTACTTATTGGACATATGTCAAATCGTACATAACACAACAATGACATATATTTGTATATATTTAATTTAAATTTTTTTTCTAACATAGAAAAATACAATATAAATAAGGTTATAAAAGAAAATAATTCATCACATTTTGAGTTCATAAGAAAATAAAGTATAAATCTTATATAAATGATATTTTAAATAATGTAAAATTTTTTTAAAATTTTTAGTTATATGTATGTCGTGTCCGTGCTTTGTAACTGTTCAACTTTAGTGTGTCGCTCGTATTCATGTTATGTCATGTCCCATGTCTATGTCATTATCTATGTTTCATGGATTATCATAAAGTAGAGAGCTATGCAAATTTCATTATTAGAGAAATATCAATTTTTTTTATAGTACATGTTAAATAACTTAAATAATTAAATTATTTTTAATTGAACTAATAACAATAATAAGATCAATTAATATCTATTCTATTGTTTTATTAAATATAAGAATAAGGGCATTCTATAGAAATCAACCTAAAATCATTGTAAATGGGAGTGACAATAGATATTTGAAAGTATCAATATCCACTATCCTAGTTTAGTGTTAAAGTTAATTCCACAAATATTTTAAGAATAATGCTACTTTGTGTGAGGTTGGACTTCTAAAATGTAAAGTAATGAGATTTGAATATAGAACTTTACGTATACTATCAAACCCCTTAGCACCATGCCAATGCTAATGTACCGTTTGATCTATTATTTATCCCTCCATGATTAATTGTTATGTTGTGGTTAATTATTATTGGTCACATTGATCGTCAAGCAATTCGTCAAGGCGTTGATTTCATAGCAATACATTATGCATATGATGAGACACTTCGATTAAAAATTTTTAAAAAAAATTACAAAGACTTTGAACCTCAAATGCCACTTTGAAAGAATATATCTTTAATAAAAATCATACGGTGAACCATTGAATTTTGTGTTTTCAAATCGGAGTTTGTTTGGAGGCCAAAATGTTGCTTGTAATGTATATTCAACAAATGTCACATATGCTGGCAGCAAGATTGATGATTGAAAGGCAATGCGCAAGAAGAGAGTGTGTTGGAGGGAAAGTTAGTCAACATAGGCTATTTTTGGACTGATGGTAAATAATAGAATGGAGTAAAGTGAAATAAAATGGAATAAAGACATGTATCACTTGATCCATTCATTGAGGAGCCAGGCACACGAACATATTTCATATACTAAATGGAGGGTCGACATTTGGTTCGAGGCATGAGATTGGTGAACCATTCTTCCTCTTTTCTCTGTGAATTAAGTTCCTCTTTTTCCCTGTTCAGTTCCTAATCTAGATTATATTTCATCATTTGCAAGAATCCCTACCTTCTAATTAAGGACCTTAAGTGATGGATTATCAACTTGTGTGGATTATCAAATGATGGCTTATTATTTATTAAATTCTTTCTTAAATGGGTTACAAGTTGATATCAAGAGACATGTGTTACCTCACAATCCTAATTCCATTTTGAACGCAGTATCTCTTTTTGCTTGATTATTTGATGAGAATTACGCCACCACTTCTAAGGATCTCTTCATTTTTTTCAATGATGCTGGGTGACAAAGTTGGATAACATTAGCCCCTCCAATAAGAAAACCTCAGGGCAAACGAAGTTTACCCCTTTTATTGCCTACTCCAACCTTCAAACACAATGTATTATAATTGAAAGGCCCTGTAATTAAGAGAATCTCTGTAGCCTAAATCGAGTTAAGGAATTAGGATTTGTGTTACACTTGTGATGAAACGGTCGCATTCAACCATAAGTTTCCCAATAGGCATTTGTTGATTTTTCAGTATGAGGATGATGCTATGTTGCTAGCAGATCATGCTCCTGCTAATCTATATATATATATATATATATATATATATATATATATATGTAATCTTCACTGTAAGAAGCATTTATTGCAATAACATAACTAATTAAACACTACATGGTTAATAAGATTGCCTAATAAAATATAACTAAATAAGTAATCCTAATATTATATTCAATCTAATCCTAATATTATATAAGCCATCAACGTCAAGTACATAAAATATATTTATATTTATATAATCGTATTTACTTTGAAGTTACTATAAATTTTTTCTAATAAAATATATTATAATTTTAATCAATCAAATAATTTAAGAATAAGAATATTTTGTCTAATCTTAAAATAAATTTAGTTTTTTTTTTTAGAAAAAGTAAAACTAAGAGTATCAACCCCTACCACCTTAAAGTATTATTTCAATTATGTTTATTATTTAAATTTAACCTGATGAAATTAAAATTATTATGTTTTACCATATAAAGTGTCCTAAAAAATTAATTTTTTTTTAGAATATTAGGACCATATTCCTCTAAACTTGGCTATTGAATAATTCAAAAGTCAAAATATTTTTATTCTACTTTAAAAATAAATTTTAAATGCTGTGCAAATTAATTTAAAAAGCAAAAAATAATAGGTTGAGCTAACACATTAGCATAATTATTTAAATTATTATGAAACTTAATTCAAAGATAAAAAAATGGATATTTTAATGCTGTTCAAATTAATTTAAAAAGCAAAAAATAATAGGTTGAGCTAACACATTAGCATAATTATTTAAATTATTATGAAACTTAATTCAAAGATAAAAAATGGATATTATTTTGTAATCATTGTTAAATAATATTGTTATGTAATTATAACAAATTAAATCAAATTTTAATTATAAAATTATAAATAAATAAAATATATGTATTCTTCACTGTAGGAGCATTTATTACATTAATCTTTAAATTACATAATATATATATATATATATATATATATATATGAATATCATCTATTCTGTGTGAAAAAAATAAATGGTTAATATAATCAAATAATTAAATACTTTATACAATTAAACGCTACATGGCACATTAGCTTAATTATTTAAATTATTATCAAACTTAATTCAAAGATAAAAAAATGGATATTATTTTGTAATCATTATTAAATAATATTGTTATGTAATTATAACAAATTAAATCAAATTTTAATTATAAAATTATAAATAATAAATAAAATATATGTATTCTTCACTGTAGGAGCATTTATTACATTAACCTTTAAATTACATAATATATATATATATATCTATGAATATCATCTATTCTATGTGAAAAAAAAAATAAATGGTTAATATAATCAAATAATTAAATGCTTTATACAATTAAACGCTACATGGTTAATAAAATTGGCTAATAAAATATTAAATAAATCACTAATTATACCTATGTTCTATTATTTTCTAATATTATATATGTAATCAACGTGGGATGCTTAAAAAATATTTTTTTTTATTTATATAATAATATTTACTTTGTATTTGCTATGAATTATTTTCTAAAAAAATTCAATTAAATGGTTTAAGAATAAAAATATTGTCTAATACTAAAAGAAATTTTGTTTTGTTTTTTTAAAAAATTAAGATAATTAATTATAAACATTCAAATGATAAAATAAAGTCATAATGATCTTTTTGGGTGAGTCTGAAAAGTGAAAGACAAATTATACTCTAAGAATATTGATCCCTAACATCTCAAATTAAATATTAATTTTATTATTTAAATATAACCTAATGAAATTGAACTATATAAATTAAAATTATAATTTTTTACTATATAAAATGTCATAAAAAAAATTTTCTTTAGAATGTTAGGATCATATTCCTTTAAACTTTGCAATTGAGTAGTTCAAAAGTCAAAATATTTTTATTCTACTTTAAAAATTAACTTTAAATGATGTGTGAATTAATTTTAAAAGAAAAAAATAAATTGAGCTAACACATCGGTATAATTATTTAAATTATTATGAAATTTATAAATATGTATACACTTCACTGTAAAAAAAAACATGTGTTGCATTAACATTTCATCCATATAAAGCATATAAACTAAACACTATTCTAAAATATAAACTAAGTGCTACCACTACATCATTAACAAAATTAGTTAATAAATTATAAACTACTCTTTGGAATGAACCGTAACTAATGATATCGTTATTTTCATCTGTTCTAAAATATAAACTAAACACTACATGTCTAATAAAATATAAACTAAATCATATTCAAATTTTGGAATGAACACTACATGGTACTAATGAAATGTGTAATCAAAGTAAAAAACTTAAAATGTATTTATATTTATATTGCATAATTTTAAATAATATATATTATACATAGAAAATTCAATGATGAATCAACTTTACATTTAGTTCTATTTTTCTAATAGTTAACAATAAACACAAACTCTGACAGAAAAAAAGGAAGTGCCACAAACTTAATATTTAATTCTATTTCACTAATATATAAATTAAAATTTATTTATGACGTTAAGCTATACTTTAAATTAAATTAAATTTCATAATATTAATGATTCTATATATATATATATATATATATAAACTGAATAGTCAATCATTTAGTATTGGCTAAACGTTTTGAAAAATAGGAAACATCGATCGAACCTTTCATGATGATTGGAATGCACAAATTAACTATGATTATTGCAGTTTTCGGAAGGCATAAATTAGTCATAATGATTGTAATTTTTCCTCTTAAACATACATAGGCATGAATGCTAACTGATACTGTTACTGAAATGCAGAAACTAAATACTATGTTTTAATAAAATTGGCTAATAAAATACAAACTAAATTGTATTCAAATCTTGGAATGACCACTACACGGTACTAATGCAATGTGTAATCAAAGTAAAAAAACTTAAAATTTATTTATATTATATTGCATAATTTTAAATAATATACGTTATACATGGAAAATTCAATGATAAATCAATTTTATATTTAATTTTATTTTACTAATAATTAAAAATAAACACAATTTCTGACAAAAAACAAAAGGACGCTACACAAACTTAATATTTAGTTCTATTTCACTAACATTTAAAATTAAATTTAATCTACTATATTAAGCTGTATTTTAATACCGTTACATTAGTATTGTATTTACATTAATTAATAAAACTACTAATTTCATTAATACCATTACCTTAGTATTATATTCATAGACGGCAATTTGCAATTATTACCCTAATGCAATTAGAAGACCTAGAGTTTATTCCAATAGGAAGGTCTATCATTATCTTACGTTTCAACTTTCAACCACCAATATTGCCATAAGCATTAAATGAAATAAAATTGATTGAATTTTACATTTAAGGTAAATTGATTAATCATTAATCCATCATTCCACATTTTGTGTCATTGAGCATTTGAAACCGAAAAATGCATCTTGAGCAGCTCTCGGGTCTGACATCTCCACCTTTATATGGTTCATAGTCTTCATTGCTAAAAAAGCACTTTCACACTAATCAAATTGAGCCCTTCATCTAATCATCCATGGCCAGTTTGAAAAGCTATTTGAACAGGTACGTGTGAATTTAATTTTGAATCAATACAACATATTGTTTTAATTTTTTTTTTAAATCAATCTTACATTTTTCTAACCTTTAGGAGGAAGACTCCAACGAATGATGACTTTACATTGCTCAGCAATCTGTCATTAAGTTCTGATGAATGGAAAATAAAAGTGCGTGTTTCACGACTATGGGACACTCTAAAAATACGTCGAAAAAAGGAATTAATCAACACAGATATGGTCCTTATTGATGAAAAGGTTTAAATTTTTAAATTGTGCATATATCTTTATTATTTATTAATATATATTCTTTTATTTGATCTTATTCATTTTCCATTAAGGAATTGTAAAATTGGTTCCAAAGTATCTTTAGTACTCCCTTTGCCATGGATGTTGATGTGTTGAAAATTAATAGATTCTTACCATATGTTTTTCATCTAATTCTATTCTTTTTCATTTCAGAACAATTGCATACATGCTTCAATTGGAAAAAATATCACCCACAAATTCAAGAATATATTGAAAGAAGGAGAAATATATTCCATTGAAAATTTTGTGGTATCCAATAACAAAGAGAAATATGCAATAGTGGAGAACAACCCTTTTATGTTGCATTTCTATGCTACTACTTTGGTCAATAAAATTGACCATGATGACAACATAATTCGTCATCACATGTTCAAGTTTGTGAACTTTGAAGACTTGCAACATCGGTGTGGCAAAGCTGTCTTAACAGGTGAGTCTATGATTACAATTTCTATGTGTACTGTTTTTACAATGTTTTTAAATTTATTAATAATAAATTTAATTTGGTGGCAATATATATTATACCCCTCTTTTTAAATTCAAAACCAATAGATGTGATTGGAGTTATCGTTGGTGTCAAACCAATTGAAGAGAAGACAACAGCTGAAGGAAATGTTAACACCTTGACTATTCATTTGCAAGATATGAGGTAAAAAATTGTACAGATTCTTTTGAGACTCTTAACTACAAAAATCATGTTCTAAGGATATTCTATCATTGTAATATACAATATCATGTACTAATATTACAAATATACTTGACAGGGGAAACAAAGTGAAAGTAACCATGTGGGATGAATACGTTGCACTATTTCAGAAGCAAATGAAGACCAATGTTTCTGAAGATTCTAAAGTCAATATTGTCATTTTTTCATCCACAATAATTAAGGAGTATGCAGGTATTATGATTTATGATCACATACATGCAATCACATACCTCCACCTGATTTTAAATTTTTTAAAAAATATGTTTTAAAATTGTAGGTGAATTGTCTATTTCTTCATCAAGTTCAACCAATATTTATGTCAACATAGACATACCAGAAGCTAATGAGCTCAAACAATCATTGAAGTATGTATTTTTTTTAATTCCATAATATGGTAATTATTTTAAATATTTAGACATTTTATTATATTAATGCATCATTACAGGGATTCTCCAAATTTATATTTACCTGATAACATTGAGATCACAAAGTTAGAGAGTCCTTCAAAGTTCGATAATATAAAGACCATATCTGAAATTTTGTCTATGGGAACTGCAAAGACTGATACGGTAACTTTTCTATTTGTAAATTTATTCATTTTAATTCCTTTTTTAAATAAAGATAATAGTTTTTAATTTTTTTTACCAGAATGCTACTTATTGCTGTGTTGCAACTATAGACGATATTTTGCTTAGAAACGGTTGGTATTATGTTTCTTGCCCTCATTGCAAAAGAAAGGTTTCAAAGTCATCTACAAATTTCAATTGTGATTTTTGCAACAAGGTTGTTGAGTACCCAATGACAAGGTAATTATTATTTAATACATAATTATAATATTACATATGGTCACCATGCCAGTTTAATCTTTATATCGGTATTTATTGTGTTATTTGTATATTTATTACCTGGAAGGTTTCGTTTGGAGCTTGATGTCAAAGATTCTACAGCTTCAACAATATTTGTTTTATTTGATGAAGTAGCTGAACAATTAGCACAAGTTAAGTTAAATGACCTTACTGCAACCTTTGAAAGTGTAAGAAGCTAAATAAATATTAATTTTAATATCTGACATTGTCACGATATAATAAAAAAAATGAACTACCTATTTATTTGTGAGTTTATTTAATACAGGCAAATATGGATGAGTCGAAGATACCTCCACAACTCCTTAAAATGATAGGTTCTTCTCATATTTTTGAAGTGAAAATGAGCACTTATTTTGAGAGTCGTGGGAGGCAAAGTTTCACTGCAAATAAAATTTTGAAGCCCAAAGTGAAGGTAAAAATTATCTTTTAAATAAAAATTGATAATATAATTTCAAAAGTTTTAAATTAATTTTTGGTGTTAACGCAGATAGAGAAGGAAGAGAAGGTAGAAAATTCAAGTGATCCAACAACAGAGCCAAAAGCAAAGGTAATAATTTTTAAACAAAAATGATTATAATTTTAAAAGTTTTAAATTAAACTTTTTTATGTTAATGTAGCTAAAGAAGGAAGATAAGATGGAAAATTCAAATGTTTCACCAATAGAAAACACCTTACAAATAACCAACTCCTCAACTGAATCTTCAGAGTCAACAAAAAAGAAGAGAAGATTAAGGTATGACACATATTATTTTATAAATGAATTTCGAGAAATATGTTAAATCTTATGAAGTTTTATAACTTTTCAGGCTACAATATGATGATGAAGAATAGCATCCCAATGAAGAAAACCCTTGTGATTTAGAAGATTGACGAATAAAATTGTAGCAGTGTTTTTAAGATTGTTTAGTGAATCCATTGGTATGAACATTTTGAAGTTTGGGGAAACAATGACAATATCTCTCTTAAATTAGTATTTATTTTTCATGTTATGCATTTTTTTTTTGTTTACTCAAATTCTCCTACACTATCAATCAAAATTAAACGCTATATATGAATTCTCCTCTACTTTTAAATTTTTTTAATTTAGATATAAGTTTAAATGCTATATAGGAGTTCCATTTGTTAGTTAAATGCTTTTTTAAAATATTTAATGTATAATAAAAAAATTATTTAGACCAAATAACTAAATATTTATTAAAAAATAAAATTAATTATATATGAATATCACCGATTTCACAAAAAAGCTAGCAAAAAATAGAGTGCGTTATGTAATCATTACACAAAAGCTAGCAATAAATTAAATTAAACCATGCTTTTTGCGTCGGAATTTCTTTTCTGAGTAACCCCAAAACCCAATAAGTAAACACAATTATCATAACCTATGTGTTGGAAAATTGTTTCAATTTGACTCTAAACCCAATAAGAAAATTTTAATTATTATAACCCTTGGTCATGACCCAAAAAATAAAAAAGATTACCTAATTTTGAATATCATTTATTGAACATAGAAAACTCAATCATTAAAAATTAAAATATGTCCGTTATATTTTTCCCTAATACTAATTATTAAAATTAAATTTTATTGTAATATTAGTTCTATTTTCTATCCATAAATTATGGATTTTATTAGTATAATTTTAGTAGTATTAATTGAAAAATTTTAAACTTCCTATTTCAATATATTTTTTAAAATTTTTTTATTTAGATTATGTTTTCAACTTTTAACATTATATACGTATTGTTCTATTTGTTAATTAAATGAACTTATTTCATTTTATTGTATAATAAAAATATAATTTATGACCAAATTAAAATTAAAAGCCACATTATAGGACTGATAAATGTAACACTGTGGCTTAAAATTTAATTTTCTTATTATATTTAGTTCTACTTTAGGTTTATTAAACTATGGATTTTATTTTACATGAGTTTAATTTTATACTTTTTACTAATCAATTATTTATAAAATACGTTATATATATCCCACTAATATGTTAACAAAGCACTGAAAATGTGACCACCCACATTAATATGATAATAATGGAAGATGAATGATATGAGCACATTTAAAATCTGTAAAGACATTAATTCAAAACAGCATAAGTGAAGCCTTATAATAACGAGAGAATGCACTAATTGAAAAATTTACGAGAAAATGTCATAGGAAGCCTTTTTTTATTAAATTTATGAAATTTCTATCAGCTTAAATGTATAAAGATTGTTAAGTTATATAAACTTTATTTGAAATAATTTAATAGCTGAAGAGATAAACATCAATTTGAATAACGAAAAATTGAGTTTACATCATAGACCAAACACAAATGAGTCCAAGATCCATGATAATCTTAATCAAATTTGAGTAACTAATCATGGATATGGTGAATATATCTTTACCGAGGTGAGGGGAAACGGTCTTAGCCCAAATGCAGTAAATGAATTCCATAAATTGGGGCACAACATCGGTTTCATTTCATACATATCATCATATAAAAAGGCTGAATATATCAAATATTAATGCAATAAATGTCTTCTTAATTGCAATATAAAATATTACAAATTTTACGTTTAGTTTATAGGTTGATTCCACAATATTAATGCAATAAATGTCTTCTTAATTCTATTAAAAAAAATTACAAATCTTACGTTTAGTTTATTTATAGGTTGATTCTATAATATTAATGCAATAAATTTCTTATTAATTCCATTACAAAACTTAGAAACATAGGTGATAAATTGTCTTTTTAAATTTTGTAACTACAATTATATAGAACTTTCTACTATTCTATATATATTCAACCACACAGATCTCTCTCAATATCTTTGAAACAACACAAACACAATACAAACATAAAGTACACAAATTCTCTGTCTTTTAACCTTTCAAGTTCTCCATGGTGTGCAGTGCTTTCTACCAAATAATATCACACTCTTTGGATTAACCAAGAGTGCCTTCTCCACCTTTAAAATTGATTATTCTATCATTTTCTTTTCTTTCAGACAGTAATTTCCTTTCTTTCAACACTAGCTTTTGTACTTTTATTTCTTATTTCATGTTAAAGTTGCAAAATTGCACACAAAATATCACTCTATATTTGCAACACAATTATCTTTTGTCGCAACTTAATTTTAATCTTTTCCATTGGGAATCTAGAATCAAAGGTGTGTAGCCAAGAGTGCCTTCTCCACATTTAAAGTTGATGGTTCCATCATCTTCTTTCCTTTTGCAAGGTAACTTCTTTTTTTTTTTTTCAACACTTGCTCTGTACTTTTATTTCTTATTTCATGTTAAAGTTTACAACACAATTATCTTTTGGCAATACTTAATGTTATGTAGATTTGCAAATAGAAAGAGTTTAAAAAAATAAATAAATGTTACATTAATGAATTATTTTTGAAGAAAAATTAGATAAATGGACAATTCAAGCATTGTAATTTCCATATATATTCTTATACTACGAATATTGTTTTTCCATTCTAATCTTACTTTTATCAAGTGACAACAAATGCTAATTTAACTCTTATACATTTTTACAAATTTTTGTTTTTGTTTTTATTTTCCCCTTTTTTTTTTATAGCTTTATAAGATTATTATCCTCATATATGTTAAAAAACAACCTTCCTTTAATGAGACATCCTTAATTTGAATTATTTCCTAAATTGTGAGGTGTACTATATATTCCTTACACACAACCAGAAAGGTGCAATAGCTTCTATAGCGAATGAAAAATAAAAAATAATAGGTTAGTTTAACTCTACTAAAATGTCATCATATAATATGTACTTTAAAAAGTTTAAAAATCAAGGCACTACTTATTTATTTACTTTAGGCTTTTGTTTTTAACTTATACCCCAATTATCTCTGTGTATTAACTCTATTTTATAGCACGTTAAGCATATTGAAATCTCTCTACATGACAAATTAGATATAATATGTAAAATTTATAATATGTAAAAATTTATTTTCACTTTGATTTTAGTTGTACGTTAAAAAATTTTAAAAAATCTTATTAGTTAAAAGATATTTTCTATCAATGGTTTTTATAAGTTATAACTTAAATAACATCTTTATACAATGTAATTTTTTATGAAATTTATCGATAAAACAAATGCATCATAATTTTAAGGAAATTAATTATCAAATTTTATTAAACCGCAAATATATGTTATCATGAGCTGAGAAATTAAATTAATATAGCTTTACAAATATTAATTTTAATTTAAATAATTTTTGTAACTAATACATGAATTTTAACCTTTCTAGGATCATTATTATTTTTTTAATAACTTTGTGGTACCAATAATCTGCTATTTGTTAAAATTAATTATGGCAATGCATCATCCTTAAATAGGACTATTTTAGAAATTCTCAGCAATACTCTATAATCCATAGAAGCTGAAATATTTGTTCAACAACCTCCATGACCAAAGAAATGGATAAACACGGAGGTTAAAATTTGAAGATTAAAGTTTAGTATCTTATAAATTACAACAAATTGTTAATTCAAATCATTTTTGTAATTTGAAAAATTACTCTCACATTATTTTTATTAGTTCTGCAATTAATTTTTTTGGTTAACAACTTTATGGTATTAATTATCTGCTATTTGTTAAAATTAATTTATTTTTTGATGCATCATCCTTAATTAGAATTATTTGGGCAATTCTCAGCAGTATTATATATTCAGTAGATGCTGAAAAATTAGTGCAATGACTTCTACGGCTAAAGAAATGGACAAAGAAAGAGGTTAGTTCAATTATTATTATACTTAACCTTCACCATGTAATTATATTTACTTACAAAGAAACGTCAAACACTGTTTATTTACTTAATATTTTTAATTATTTATTTTTCTTTTACTTTATTTTGATGAACATGAACAACTTGCTTTATAAATTGAAAATATTTCTACTCTTTAAACCGTAAATATACGTTCTCATGAGTTGACATATTAATATAGTTTTATAAATATTAATCTTATAAAAGTTACAAATTAAAATTTAGTATCTTACAAATTGCAATAAATTGCTAATTCAAATATTATTTTTAATTTAAAAAATTACTCTGACACATTATTTCTATCCTTTTTTAGAATAGTTTTTTTTAATAAATTTGTGGTATTAATCATAAGCTATTTGTTAAAATTAAATTATTTTTAAATACATCATCCTTAATTACAACTATTTTGGAAATTCTTAGCAATATTGTATATTCCATACAAGCTAAAATATTGTTGCAATGACTTTTATTGCAAAAGAAATAAAGAAAGACAAAGATTAGTTCAATTATTATTATTACATTTAAATTTCATTATGTAAGTATGTTTAGTTACGAAAAAAAGGTCAAACACTATTTATTTGTTTAATGTTTTTCATTATTTATTTTTCTTTTCCTATATATATATATATATATATATATATATATTGATCCAAATTATATCACTTTTTATTTCTATTAACTTTGAAAAAATGTTACAGGTCACAATGGAAGTTCCACAACCTTCGCAGAAATTGCTCCAGGCATCCAACTTCAATCACATAAAATCTTTTTACCAAATGGGAAAATACAATCTTTTTGCGGGCTTACCATTTGCTCAGAACGTATGGACTCAAATACAGGTAATCTTATCACAAAATACTTAATTGCCAAACATATTTCTGCTCATATTGACATTATGTTACCTCATAATTGCAAAAGTTTAAGACGTTGAATAAAACTTCCCATTCAAATTAAAATAAGTAGTCATTTTGCTGTAATTTTTTTTATTTTTTTGCAGAAGGCATGAATGTGTTAATTGAACCTGTCCAAGTAAGAGGAGAATGTCAAACAAGTGAAGTCAATGACACAAATACTCAAAGTTCCCATTCAAGACTTCATCACCATCCAATTGGTTAGTATAAACAAACTTGAACAAATAAAAAATGTACCAAATCCAATGTGACACTCCTTAAAAAATGCAGGAAATAGTCTAAATTACTTGGATCTTGGCCACCCAAAATATCAATGTGAAAATTGTGGGAGCTCTATGTGGTATGAGGAGAGGATAGATAAACCGCATCGACCGAGAAAACCAAAATATTGACTTTGTTGTCAACAAGGAAAAGTTAAACTTCCAAGCTTACAAGAACCACCAGAGACGTTGAAGAATCTTTTGAGTTATGATAGGGGTCGTCGTTCAATCAAGTTTAGAGAAAAAATTCGAGTATATAATTCTATCTTTGCTTTCACATCTATGGGGGCAAAAATGGATAACACAGTCAACTCACGACCAGGTCCATATGTCTATAGAATTTCTGGTCAAAATTACCACAGGATTGGAGGACTCATACCAACAGAAGGTAAGCAACCTAAGTTCTCACAACTTTATGTGCATGATATAGAAAATAAAGTCCAAAATCGGTTGCGTTCCTTAAACAATGGACAAATAGCAGAAAATATAGATGAAAATATTGTTCAAATGTTAAAAGAAATGCTTGACATGCATAATCCAATTGCCCAAGTTTTTAGAATGGCAAGAGATAGATTATCTACGCCTGATAGCAAAAATCTATACATTAGACTATTTGGTATGAGATCAGTAGAATCACAACAATATAGTAGACCGACCTCAGCAAAAATTGCTGCTCTTATTATTGGAGATTTTGGTCAATCTGATGGAAGGAGAGATATAGTCATAGAGCATAAAACAAATGGACTCCAGAGAATAAGTGAGTTGCATCCTTCGTTCATGGCAATGCAATATCCACTATTATTTCCATATGGTGAAGATGGATTTCACTTGGACATTCCATATTCTCATAACAATGGAAAAAATAGAACAAGACGAGGCAAATTGACAATGAGAGAATATTATGCATATCGATTGCAACAAAGAAGATCAGAAGCCAAAACTCTCATATGTGGAGGTCGATTATTTCAATAATATGTTGTTGATGCTTACACATCTATCGAAGAAGATCGATTGAGATGGATTAGACAAAATCAAGTAGTGCTACGCACAGAGCTGTATAAGAATGTTTGTGACGCGGTAGTTCATGGAGATACTATAGCTGCTGAATCGTAAAAGAATTGTATTACCCTCTTCTTTTACAGGTGGACCTCGATACATGGTCCAGAATTATCAAGATGCTATGGCCATATGTAGAACTTTTGGCAATCCTGATATCTTCATAACATTTACTGCTAATCCTAAATGGCCTGAGATGCAATATATGCTTGATGAAGTTCCAGGACAATTTATTGATGATAGGTCTAACATTAAGACTAGAGTATTCAAGATGAAACTTGATCAACTAATGAAATACATAGTTGAAGAGCAGTATTTTGGCCGAGTAATATCAGGTATGATGTAGTTTGATCTTATTTTATATATATATATATATATATATATATATATATATATATATATATATATATATATATATATATATATAGACACACACACACACACACACACACACACATTACTCTTTAACACCATTGACTATATTTATCATTCCTTCACTATCTTTTTTATCTTTTGTAGCAATATATACAATGAGTTTCTAAAAGAGGCCTACCTCATGCTCACATTCTTCTGTGGCTTCACCAAAATAATAAGTTGCCAACAACACAAGATATAGATAAAATAATTTCAGCAGAGTTGCCATCAGAAGAGGACGACCCAGAAACATACAATGTTGTAGCACAGTTCATGATCCATGGCCCGTGTGGATCAGCAAGCAAAAATGTACCTTGCATGGTTGATAGTTATTGCATTAGAAATTATCCAAAAAGATTTACCACTGAAACAACCATAGATAGGGATGGCTTTCCAACCTACAGAAGGAGGGATAATGGAAGACATGTGAAAAAAGAAGATATCAACTTGGACAATCGATTTGTTGTTCCATATAATCGACATTTATTACTCGCATTTCAAGCTCATTTGAATGTAGAGTGGTGCAATAAGTCTAAGGCGATAAAGTATCTCTTTAAGTATCTCCACAAAGGTCCGGATAGAGCAACAATTCTAATAGAAGAAAATGTTTCACAGCAACATATAGCAAATTCATCAGAGATAAGACATGTTGATGAGATCAAAACATACTTGGATTGCAGGTAACTCTTCAAAACCTAAAAATAAAATAAAAATTAACATCTTATATAATTTATTTTGTACCATTTTAGTTGTATGAATCATATTAATAACTAATTTTAATTATATACTACTTATCAAACTTAGTCTATTAATTTACCTTGCATTGGCTAACATTTTTTAATTTTTATTATGAAAACCCTTTTAGTTAATATGTATTATTACAGTGTTTTCCTTAATTGAATTTGCATTGCACAACTTCACATATTTTTATATGTATTATTATATATTTATATAAATATTATTGTATATAATATAGACTAAAGCCAAATGAGCTTTTCTCATCTACAAATATCTAATTATTTCCATCTTTACATAAATCTCTAATAATAGTATACATTGTTATAACTTTGTTCTTAAATTCTAATAAATTACAGATATATCTCAGCATGCGAAGCTTCTTGGAGAATTTACAATTTTGATATACATTATAGAAGTCCAGCAGTTATGCGATTGATCTTTCATTTACCAGAGGAGAACTCGGTTACTCTAAGAGATTCAGAGCATTTGTCATCGGTTATTACAAGAGAAGGGATACAACAAACCATGTTCACAGAATGGATGAATATGAATTCAATTAATTCTGAAGCACGTTTACTAACGTATTCTGAATTCCCAACAAAATTTGTTTGGGATGAAAGAAATAAGAAATGGAAACCAAGGCAGACTGGCAAAACAATTGGACGGATCTTTTATGGTCATCCAACATCAGGTAAAAAAATATAGTTTTACAATTTTTTAAAATTTATTATACATTATTTAATGAAACTAATGCAATAATTTATAGTTTAACCTTATAAATTTGGAAAATAAAAGATGAATATGATTATGGTAGATATATTATTCCTTTTTAAAGTTGTTTTTAAAGAGATCAATGATAGGTTAAATATATTAATTTACATTATATTATTTTTTTAAAAGATGTTACCATTACTTATTTCTCTAAGCATAACTATTATATAAGTTAAAATATTTTTCTTTTAATTTTTTTTATAGTGTTTAAACTTCAAGCAGATTAATTCTCACAATTATAATTACAAAAATAAAATATGATACTTAATACAAATTAGCCAAATTAAATATTTTAATACTTAAATATTTAATATGTTTACATCATAATTGAAATTAATATTCACTTTATTCAATATCAGGTGAAAGATATTACTTAAGAATTTTGTTGAATATCATTCGAGGACCGAAAAACTATGAAGACATCAGGACAGTGGGCCATGTGACACATAAGACTTTCAAAGAAGCATGTTATGCTCTTGGCCTTTTGAATGATGACAAAGAGTGGAATGATGCTTTGAACGAAGCAAGCCATTGGGCTATAGCTTCTCAATTGAGAGAATTATTTGTCACTATTCTTCTTTTTGGTGAAGTAGCAGATCTCAAGCAATTGTCGGAAAATAATTGGCAATTATTGTTTGATGATATTCTCTACAAGAAAAGAAGGTTATTTCATCACTTTGATTTACAACTGACTGATTGACAAATCCAATCATATTGCTTGATTGAAATTCAAAAGATATTGATCAAGAATGGAAAAGAGCTTTCTGATTTTAATGGACTACCTCTACCAGATACATCATCTATTGAAGCAATGGATAACAGACTCATCAGAGAAGAACTTAACTATAATGTTGAAGACCTTACACAGGAGCATGAAAGGTGTCACCCATTACTTAATGAGCAACAAAGACAAATATACAATGACGTTATCTATTATGTGTCTACTATTATAGGAGTTTATTTTGTCTAGGGTCATGGTGGCACTG
The DNA here is from genome assembly GCA_031216105.1 of Dalbergia cultrata. NCBI lineage: Eukaryota > Viridiplantae > Streptophyta > Magnoliopsida > Fabales > Fabaceae > Dalbergia > Dalbergia cultrata. The sequence continues at coordinate 15,883,308 of CM062344.1, read as the reverse complement.
GAAAGAATTTTCTCTACAAGACCATCATTGCAAAATTAAGGGCAGAGAAACGAATTGTACTTGCTGTTGCTTCATCAGGTAGCTAATAGTTTCTTTTCACTCAACATTTTTTCAAATCTTATTAGCTAAAATTGAAAAAAAATTAAAAAGTATTATACTAAAAAATTTTTACATTTTAATTATGTCTCACGTTTACTTTCTTTTTACTCAGAATTTACTTAAGCTTGATTTTGTTTACAATTATACAGGTATTGCATCATTACTACTTCCAGGAGGTAGAACAGCTCATAGTAGATTTCAAATACCATTAGATGTTTTTGAAAATACTACATGCTCAATTAAGCAAAACACTCAGCTTGCCCAACTAATACTTCAAACAGACCTCATTATTTGGGATGAGGCGTCGATGATAAAGAGATTGGTTTTTGAGGCACTTGATAGGACACTTAAAGACATTGTTGGCTATAGAAATCGAGACAAAGCAATGAGTCCATTTGGAGGAAAAACCATGCTTCTAGGTGGAGATTTTAGGCAAATACTACCCGTAATACCCCAAGGACAAAGGCAAGACATAGTTCAGGCGTGTATAAACAAATCATATTTGTGGGATCATTGTACAATCTTTATGCTGACAAAAAGTATGAGAGTTAGTGACACTTCAGCTTCAGGTATAGTAAATTCTTCAGCACGTGAATTTAATGAATGGCTTCTACAAGTTGGTGATGGAAAAATACCAACAACAACCAGAGAGGGAGAAGACCTTCCTACATGGACAAAAATACCAATACAATATCTTCTTAAGCTTGCCGATGATCCACTCAAACAAATAGTTGACAGCACATATCCAGATTTACAGCAGCACATGCGGGATGAAGAATATCTTAGGGAAAGAGCAATATTGACTCCTTTAAATGACACAGTTGATGAAATCAATGGTTATATTTTCAATATGATTGAAAGTCAAACAAATCAATATAGAAGCTCAGATGAGATTGATAAAGCAACTGATAACATAGTAGAACAAGAGCTTATGTATCCAGTAGAATTTTTGAATACTTTAAATTTTACTGGGTTCCCAAACCATTATTTACAACTAAAAGAAGGGATGCCGATTATGTTGCTCAGAAATATAAATCTCGCATTAGGAATGTGCAACGGGACAAGACTACTTATTGTCAACTTAGGAGATTGGATCATAGAAGCAAAAGTTGTTTCAGGAAGTAATATTGGTGCAAAAGTACTCATTCCGCGAATAGTTATGACAGCAAAGGATTCAAAGTGGCCTTTCATCTTGCGAAGGAAACAATTTCCCATAAAGGTTTGCTACGCAATGACAATAAACAAAAGTCAAGGCCAATCATTGAACCATGTGGGTCTATATTTGCCAAAACCTGTATTTTGTCATGGACAGTTATATGTGGCATTATCAAGAGTGACTTCACCAAAAGGGCTGAAATTCTCATACTTGAAAAAGATGACAAATATAAAGACTATACTAAAAATGTAGTCTACAATGAAGTGTTCAATGTACTTCCTCAATGCAATTATTATTGAAATGTAATTACTATTGATCCATTTTTTGTATTCTAATCATATGTAACTTTTAATCATTACAATAGTTTAACTTAACTATCTATTTAACATTTAATTAAAAAAACCGTGCAAACGCACGGGCATAATTTCTAGTATACAACTAATTGAGACATAATAATCACAAGACGATCACCGTTTATCTTTGAATGCTTTAAAAGGGGGACATAGGGTCGGCACAATCAGGTTTCAAGAAAAATTGAATCGGATAGCTATTCATGTGTCATTGTGTTAAGGAAAATTTAGAAACTAGCTAATATAATACTAAGACTAAAAATTATGGCTAATAATTTTCTTTAATTTATTATATTTATTGATCACAAATGGTTACGTTTATAACGGTAGAATTTATTGTAGAACACTTTCAAACTATAACACAATATCCTAAATTATAGAATATTCGTACTAAATATCTTTTTTGTATTGGTAATAACTTTTATTCTAATTCTAGAATATTTTTATCGGATATTTTCATATTATTCTACCTCATTGGAGGGTGAAAGTTAGAACATGTTCTTTCAGCATAACCCGTGCAACTGGAATGAATCATAATGACAGTTATTAATGATTTGATGGAAAGATGAAATTAATGTCAAATGTTAAGTTGTTGAATTAAATTGATTAGAAATTTTTTTCAGGACCAAAATAATGTCAACTCTGAACTATTATGATTAAAAGTGATATTTAACCAACTAAGGCAGATGGAATCTGACAATTCTATTTAGTTGAGGAGTATGAAATTGGCTTATAAATTAAATATTTATATACTACATTTTTTTCCTAATGAATTATCTTCCCAAACTGAGTTGACTTCTTAGTTTTTGACATGATTCGGTGGGATTATTTTATGAACTAACAAAAACTAATATCATACTTTGACATATCAAAATTAATTCGTGTATATTGTTTAAGCCTAGAATTTTTTATTACTGTTATATTTTTTTTTGTGGTCATGTATTATTACTACTGTTATTCGGCCTAATAAATTGGCTCATATTGGGCTTATTGTCATCTTGACTGGTCCATATTCTTTTGTAACAACACTGCAACACCGCAAACCAAAGCCCAACCACAATTCACATTTTTTAAAGGAAAAAACAAAACCACAAATAGGGAGGCTAGATGAAGTTGGCGTTGCAAAGGTTGAGGCTACCCCTCGTGATGGATAAAAATAATAACAATAATAATAATCATAATAATGATATAGTTTTTATTTTAGTGTGTGGTGTAATTTAATAAAACATTAAATGTAATATATATATATATATACACACACCTTTAAAAATTCTGAAATTATAGTGAGGGTATGCCCAACATTATACATGCAGAGTAGTGTATTAAATATTGATTACATGTTTGGGAATGACTTAAAAACAACTTTTTTTTCTAGAAAAAAGCTTTTTCACAAAGGTTAATATTATTTGGGAAATAAAGATTGATTAGATTATAATCTTCTTTGTATAATTTAAACTGTTTTCAAGGGGAAATTCAAAGTTTTGAGCATTTTAGATTATAATCAAAATGAAGAGTGAAAGTTTAAAAGCAGGCCTGTTTGGTTTGCTGGAAACAATTTTCAGTTTTCAGTTTGATTCAGGTTTTGATTTTGTGAAGGAAAAACTGAAAACTGAAAACTGAAAAACCTGAACCAAACAGGCCCTAAATTTTCTAAATTACCCCAAATCATTTTTACTGGACTTCCGTGAGTTATCCACCTACGCACTCATCCTTTCCTCATATCTATTTTAGTAATTTACAAAAATAAAACAATCATTTCTAAATCATCTAAATAAAATATATTAATTTAAAATCATTTTTCAACTAGAGCACCTAAACATAAATTAATTTTCAAATACTCAACACATGCTACTTGTAGATAACAATTAAATGAGTTAATTGTTGATCCCATTGAAGGGACTTGAGAGTTGAGACAATATGATCCTATATTCAATCATGAGATCGACTATATAAAAAAGATTATTTTTTTATGAACTAACAATATTTATTATTAAAATAATAATTAATTATCTTGAGATGCAAAACTTATGGACATGAGTCTTGAACCGTAACTAAATACTTATAAAAAATGGAAAAGGTATACTTTCTGAGGGGAAGAAAAAAAAAAAAAGCTTAACAAATTTAATCGTAGTGTCATTTCATTTTGCATTCGAGTTGCATTACATTTTGCCCTCGAAATGTTGGCGTTGGCTCTGCCTAGCAGGCTCCCCCACCTTCGCGGCAATTTCCCTCGTCTTTTTTCTCATTCACAAATAAAATTTTAAATTTAATAAAATTACCATTTTCTTTCCCTTTTTTGTTTCTCTTACCTCTTACTCGTATTTTATTTCACGAAAAACTAAAAAAGAAAAAAAACCTGCGACATACAGAAAACAAAGAAGAAGAAAGAAAAAAGAAACACAACACGGAGAGCGAGAGAGCCACGAACGAAAAAAAAAAAAAATGAAATGATTGAGAGACCGAAGAAGAAACCACCAATCCTATCCCTTTCTCCGAAACGTTTCGTCTTCCCCTCCGTGTTTCGCATCGGAACCTCCTCTTCCCCGACGCTCCTCCTCCGGCCGCCGCCGGCCACTATCCGGTCACACTAACCATCGCAGATTCGTCGTTTCCTCGTGAGATCACCGATCGATCTGGTACGAACAGCGATCTCAGAACAGTTTCGGATCTGAGAGAGAGAGAGAGAGAACGATGCCGTCTCACGCGGATCTGGACCGTCAGATCGAGCAGCTGATGGAGTGCAAGGCGCTGGGGGAAGGGGAAGTGAAGGCGCTGTGCGATCAGGCGAGGGCGATTCTGGTGGAGGAATGGAACGTGCAGCCGGTGAAGTGCCCCGTCACGGTGTGCGGCGACATCCACGGTCAGTTCTACGATCTCATCGAGCTCTTCCGTATTGGAGGCAACGCTCCAGATACCAATTACCTCTTCATGGGCGATTATGTAGGTCAGTTTTTTTTTTCTCGTGGTCTTCTTCAAATTTGTTTCCTTTTTTGGTTTGGTTTGAGCTGAGCTGAGTAAGGGTTCGGTTTTGTTTGGCTGAGATTTTGTTCTGGAGAAAATGTTTGACCGTTTTTTTTTCTTGCGTTAGTTTTAATGGAGATTAAAGAACATAACGAGGTTGATAGCGTGGTATTGGATTTGATTTGAACTTGAAATTTTTAGGGCCTGGCTAGTCTCAGTTTTTAATTTTTAAGTTTTATTTTCTGTGATTTCTATTTGCGGAATTTTGTGAAGAAAATAGTGAAAAAAAAAACTGACGACAGGATTTTATTGTTTTAAATACTTTCATTTTGTTCCTTCTCAAAATCCTAAAAACGAAAAATACAGGAAATGAAAACAGGCCATTTTTTGTAACTTTTTTCGTTTTGATTTTGTGTTGGTAATTTGTTTTATCGTTCTGAACTTTGGTGCCTGACGGTTATATTCTTAGCGCTTTTCCCATTGTTTTCCGTTTCTGATGTGTTCCAGAAACTGCTTTTTTAATTTTTAAGTTTGGTTTGAGTATTTGCTTTTTCTATAATCAAGTGATGAGCTAGATTGGGCCAGTTTCAAGGCTTTTTCATCATCATATCATACTGGTGAATTTTATCTGGTGTATTACATTAGTTGGATTTTGTGTTTGACTTGTTCATTGCATAAAATAAACTTGGTGAGTTCCATATGTGAGTTCCATATTGTGTCTATAGCATAGATGCCGGTTCTTCTGCTCCTTTAGTTATGTAACGCAACATTTGTTGGAAGGAGAATTGCTAGGTGAAATTTGCTTCATTCCCAACTCCATTTTCCTTTTCTGCTAGAGTGATTGCCATGCATCATTGGTATAGTTTAGGGTATGGAACTGTAGGGAGTAGGGTGGCAGCACAATGCAATGAAGAAATGTGGAGATATTAGTATGAGCACTAAATATGGAATCAATAAATTATAACTAATCCTTGCTTGTTGTGGTTTTCTAAATATTTTAAGTTTGTGTAGTAGAAGAGTGGTGGCAGAAGGGAAAGATTGTTCATCAAACTGTCAATGGAACAGTGAAATTGACAGTTCCATGAGAGGATTTTTTATGGGATAATTGTCTGTGAGAAGTGAAGTCCTGTAATGTTAAAGAGCCATTCCTTTGAGATTTGACAAAATGTACTGGGTGCATTAAAAAAAAGCAGTACTACACATATGGTTGTTTTTCCTGTCATACTGCTTTCAATTATATTTAAATTACAGACTTGGCATGTGTAAGAATTGCTACCATTTCTTCATGATACTGGCTAAATTTATGCAGATCGTGGGTACTATTCAGTGGAGACTGTTACGCTTTTGGTGGCCTTGAAAGTTCGTTATAGAGATAGAATTACAATTCTCAGGGGAAATCATGAGAGTCGTCAAATTACTCAAGTGTAAGAACATTTTCATTCTTTGTTTAACTAATTGTAATTTGTGTACACAAAGATGTATCATGATTTTACCATATATCCTGCATAAAATTTAAGAATAGGTTAAGCGTGTTGCAGCCCCCTGATGCATTCATTGGCTTTACATTGTAAAACTTGCTCGTGGTCATGGGTTCCATCTATTTTGAGGGAAACTTTGAAGTTACCTAGCTCGAGCAGAAACTTATAGTTTTGCAATGACATTATGACATTCTTGATTCTTCTTCTCTCTTCTTTCTCACCATTATTCTGATGTATTATTTAGTATTAGGTCATTATAAATGAAATTAATATGAACATAGATGTACTTTGTTGCTAATGGGCTGACTCCATGTTAATGAGACTACTGTTATAGACTTGTAGACATTTTTTCCACTGTATAAAGAGTTGTACGGTGTGCAGTGAATGTACAGTAAGATTATCTAAATGAACCCTGATGCATGGATGCCTATGGCTGAATAACTGAAACACTATAGCTAGCTTATATAGTGCATCTGAAGGAAGAAGCAGACACCAATAACATGGTTACACATGCTAATGCCTATTTAATGGTTTGTGAAGAAAATGAAAAAAGGAAAGGGAAAAAAAAAGAAACTCTGAGCACAAAAATTGGAAAAGGAATTTTTACATTTTTAAATAAGTTGTTTATTTGTTTTCTTACCATTTCATCTCACCTTCTTTCAGGTATGGCTTCTATGATGAATGCTTGAGAAAATATGGAAATGCCAATGTCTGGAAGTTCTTTACCGACTTGTTTGATTATTTACCTCTGACTGCCCTTATTGAGAGTCAGGTTTGAGTTAAATATGTCATAGAATGTTTCACTTACTACTTTATGGCAGTGTCTAATTTACATGTATATTTCAGATTTTCTGCTTGCATGGTGGTCTCTCACCTTCTTTGGATACACTGGATAATATCCGGGCCTTGGATCGCATACAGGAGGTTTGTGTGTTATTAAATGGCTATCGCAAGCTCTCATGATTTAGTTGGTATGAAGAACATTTTGTGTGAAGCATGCTCTTTTGAGTTAGAGAGCTATTCTTATTTCCAATAAAAAAAAAAAAAGAAAGTAAGAAAACTATGTTATTAAAAATAATAAATTATTTGATTTTGTAATTGTTTTATAGATTTAATTTAATGCATTACCAGTGCAAAAGATTGATAGACAATCATCCAATATAATATTACCACGTCATTAGAGGTATCTTGACTTCTACAGGAACTAACTCAAAAGTCACATATGTGATAATATCAAATTGGTTGATAATGTAAAATATTTTATATTGACTGTGTATCAAAATCAATCTCTTGTTTTATTGTGGTTCTTAATACTCTTGTTTTGTCTCGGAAATGGTTCATTTCATCTTGGACTTTCTATGATGTCTGCTTTCTTTCTGATTAGTAAAGTTGAATAAAATGTGAAGTATCTATTTCATCCATGTGTGCTTGAGGCTTTTAGGATATTTCATCTTTTGCCTGACAGCCATGCTCGTGCATTATAGGTTCCGCATGAAGGACCAATGTGTGATCTCTTGTGGTCTGATCCAGATGATCGCTGTGGTTGGGGAATATCTCCACGTGGTGCTGGATATACATTTGGGCAGGACATAGCTGCTCAGTTCAATCATACCAATGGTCTCTCCCTGATATCTAGAGCTCACCAGCTTGTCATGGAAGGGTACAATTGGTGCCAGGTGACTGACATTATGTTCTGATTCAGTGCAGTTATTGGTTTTTAATTTAAGGATACCTATTTCATTCTATGTATTGACTATTGTTTTGATGACTCTTTAAGGAGAAGAATGTGGTGACAGTTTTTAGTGCTCCAAATTACTGTTATCGATGTGGGAATATGGCTGCCATACTGGAAATTGGAGAGAATATGGATCAGAATTTTCTGCAGTTTGATCCAGCTCCCAGGCAAATTGAGCCTGACACTACACGAAAGACTCCGGATTATTTTTTGTAATTTCATTTATCTCTCTGTTTGTAGTTACTGCTTTCTGCTGCTACTGTAGATGTGTTTTTAAGGAAAGAGGAGTTTCGCTGTTTAAGTGGAGGGTTATCATCCATATAATTCTTTCTTTTGGAGTTTTCCTGCTGCTGCTGCTGCCGCTGCCTTGTTTGGACAAGAAACCAATAGAACTGACACAAGCCATCCATTGGTGTTGTATATTTTTGGTGGGAGGAAGTGGCAATAACATGGTATATCTTGTTCTGTAATTTTTTTTTTCCCAATTAAATCTCAAGTTAGGGAGAAGATTTTTGAGGTTTGACCATCCACCCATGTTTATTTGAGATAGTTGATGGTGACAAATGAAAGTGCAGGTGTTCATTTTTACTTAATTGGATGGTATCACGGGTCTACCTTGAGGGTTGAGGGGGGGCGGTTGCATCGAGACTCGTAAAAAAGGAAGCTAAGGGACTATTTGCTAATTTGCTTTCTTTATTGATATTAGAGAATGGATAAAGTTAGAAATATTTGAAAATTAGTTCAAAACTGAAATGGTAAAAATGTTTTGAGATTGCAATAAGGAAAATCGCGTTATAACTATAACAGCTTGAAATATTGTCTTAGCTTGTGTGTATGCATGAGCTGAGTTGTTAGGGAATCTTTTCATTGTGAGAGATTGAGCTTTCAAGAAAGCATTTATGGAAGCGAAATGTTATTTATATTCATCATTTATGGGATATTGTATCAACATTTCTGGATTTTATTTAGTTTGAGACCTACATCCTATTTAATGATAGATGAAAGTGTGTCAATATAATACCTTACAAAGTATAAGTATAAATAATACTATTCTTTGTGGAAGGGTCATCTGCATTCTAAGTTAAGTAGCTTTTTTCTTTTTTCGGGTCGAAACTTATGTGTCAATTTTACACGTACCAAAGTACGAGTACGGAGTTCGTTTGTTTTAATTTTTTGCTGTGCCATTCTCAAAAGGTTTTTGTCTGTGGGTCGCGCTAATGTCTATATCATTGCAGTGTAATTTTACACAAATTATAGTGTACTTCAACACAATCAGATAAATATAACTAGAATATTTACTTGAAATCATGATAATTAGTTAAAATAAAATAGTATATCTAATTATTAAATCAAGTGTTAGTAATCATATTATATTATTTCATCATTGTGATAGTTAAATTCTAAAAAAAAAAAATCTGATTTTGACATTTTCTTCACTATATTTCATGTGCAGCATTATTTCAATGTTTTCTTTTTCAACCAACGTAGTTTTTTATTAGGTATCAATAGGATTCATAAGCCAATTAATTAAAGTGCTTAAGCTTCGACAGACCCAACAATTTGTCCTCAAAATGCTTGGTCCAAATAAATTAGCAATAACAGAATATTTAGGATCCTACGTTCCCATTAATACCTGGGGTACTTTTGACTTTTGCAAGTGGCAAAGATGCCAGAGGCCAGTAACATTATACCACATTAAATCACTACAAAAATGCAATGAATATTGGGAGCGTGCTAAATCCGAACATTTAGGCTATTACAAATAAAAACATCATACATTCTGATAAGAAAAATGAGCACAAAAAAAAAAAAAAAAGAATTAGTATGGAATAAATCTCATTATACAAGAAGCTTCTATTTCAAAATCGAGAGTTTGTTTGAGCCCTTCCTCCTGCAAAACCAGACACGGAAACTGCCTTCTTTTTTCTCAGGTATATGAATGATCCACTAATGAGCAACAAAAAAATCACCACCCCCTGTCCAAAGTTTTGCACACAGTATACATGAACATTTTAACATAGAGACCTGTTTCATGATATGTTGTTCAACAAGTAAAATGCAGAGAATGAATTTAAGTAACAAATACAAATTAAGACTCCAAAATATCTACATAGCAGAAAAAGTGACTCAAAACTTAAACAAATACAACAGTGTACTGTCGTATATTATGTTCACATTTCGCCCATTAATATCTAGATCTCCTTTAACAGTATCAAATATTGTTTTCCTAGATCTTCCTCCACCTCCAGCTATGAGACTACCCTCCATCTGATCTATTCTCCTTACTCTGGGCCTTCCATAGACCTTCTCAATACATGCCCAGACCATCTAAGGCAAGATTCTATCATCTTTTCCACAATATAGACTACCTAATTTTTTCTCTAATGCATTTGTTTCTAATTCTATCCTATCTAGTGTGTCTACTCGTCAGCACAACATCCTCATCCTTGCAATACTAAGTTTATTTTTGGTTGACTTTTTACTTCCCAACATTCAGTCCCATAAAGATGGAAACAGATGGAGATGTAAATCATAGGAATTAGGATTCAAGCTAGGTGAATGAAGTGAAGGAGCACTTAAGGTGTTATCTGTGATAAAAGTGTACTACTCAAGTTTGATAGAAAATATTACTGCATAAGTGCATAACTATAAGACCAACAAAAACAAGTATGCTTTCAAATTTGGAGAACACTATTTGTATCTTTTATGACATTTATGCATACACAAACTCACGTTTAAACTCATCATGGTATAGTTGACACACATTATCCAGCACACGTTATAAAGAATTGCATTTTTCGGTGATATGTAACTACATTTGGTAAAAGGACTTGCATTTGAAGCCAGCATAGACTGAAGAGATGAATCACTGGGGCCTAGTTCTAATACCAACAGATTGCCACTATAATAAAGCAGAAAGTTAGATGAAAGACAAGACAACATTTAGCACTCAATGTCCATATAATACTGATTCAAGCGGGATGGATAGCTACTAAAATGTGATTAAGATAAAATGTTAACAGCACGGGACATGGACCATCTCCAGAGGCTCCAATATGTAGCTATTATTAAAATGCTAATATCTCATCTTAATTTGTGAATCCAACTGGAGATTTTGCAAGATTGACACAATATCATAGGCTGCGGCATAAAGTCATTGGATTTAAACTGTAATTTTGAGTGAAGCATATGATGATTACTTGAGCACTTAGGGCACATAGCAAAACTAACCACATGCTAACAGGAAATTATTTGCCAGTAGAATGTGAAAAATGAAACTTAGGATCTAAACAATAACACTTTGATTTGGTACTTCAAACATTTACCACAAGAATTCCTCACCCTAAAGATAATGATGATAAGTGATGATAACTTTTCCAACAGCTCAAGTAAGAAGTATGATTATTTGACAATTTATTATGCATATTGGTATCACGCACTAGTTTGTTGTATGTACACATTCTTCCATGAAATTTTAAGAACCAAACACTGAACAACAGCTGACAACACATGATAATCCTCTTATATGGATATATTAGTTTAACAGAATAATACTCTTCTCACTAAATGATTCAATTCTCCCAATCAACCAAGTTTAGATGCTACTAATCAAATACAATAATTAAAGAGAACTAGAAACTAAAAATTACCTCAAAACCAAGAACTGACAACTTCTCTTCAGTAGCTGGAGGGATGCAGCTTCTATAAGTGATGTAAGCTTGTGAACTATTATCAGAAGGTGATGAATCATCCAGTAAACTTCTTTGTGATTGTGTAGTGACCTCCAAAGAAACATGTGACAGTTGGTGTGATTTATCTATACTGTCCGAGAGTTCCAAAGAAGACCGAGCTTGCCGAGATTTTGTTTTCTTTGTATCCTTCACAGGATCTTTAATTTCCACACATTTGAATGGAATACGGTAGCCAGTCTCACTGCAGCGATATTTCTCATCACCCTACAAACCCCTAAAAAAGTTAGCAGATTAAAAAAAAAAAAACCAAAGAGGCCTATGAAAAACAAGTGAAAAAAGAACACTTCAAGTATATAACAAAAAGAAGAAGGAACCCACACAAACATGCAACCAAGAGGTTATAAGTAACATTCTAAGCATTTTAAATCTTTCAAAAAGCTTCACAAAACTTCTTCTGAATGAGGAACACTGAAGACTATAAACCTAAATAAGCATTTCATCAACGATCCTCTGCTCTGTCACTTTGGCATCACATCAATATTTATGATTGTGGCAAGATTTCATGAACAAGTCTGTACGAAATGACACACAATTTCCTCAAATACCTTATGCTGAAGTAATCTTAATCAAGGCATAACTCATTAGCATATAACAGAAACTGGAGCCAGATCTGTGTTTATGGACAATTAATATATCTAACCACAGGCTTAAATCTCACAAAAACTATATGGTCTAGCTAGTTGCAAAATGAAATGACTTACAATTACAGTACAAATACTTCAAACCCAAAGGGCAACACAATAACCCCAAAATTACACATAGAGCTCACCCACCACAAAAAAATTCCCCACTTTTAACCCCAGCCAAACTCATCCTTATTGTCAAACGCCTATTTATGAATAATTCCAACTATATTTCAGAATTAAAAGGAAAAAAAAAAAAGAGAAATCTAGCATAAGATCAAACCAAGATTTGTGAAAAACAAAAAAGGGAACCTTTTCGGAGTAAAGGCAGGGGACGCAGGGACCAGAAGGAGTGCAATCAAAGGTGAGGTTACTTCCTGAGGGCCTCTCTTTGAAACTCATAAGAACTCTGCGCTCCAACCCATTGCCATTTTGAGTCTCTTTGCTGCTCCAATCCCAGCCACCCAATTCAAATAGACCACAAAAGATTCCAACTTTAACAAGAAATAGATCATACATCAAAGCAATTGTATGGATCACAAAATCAGGATTATCCTAATGTGCCCTATGCACAAAACCATGGGTTCACAGAGAGAGATAGAGAGAGATTAGAGCTTACGTGTGCTGGGCTAAAGCGCGAAAGGGAGCTTCCTGGAATGAAGAGATGATGAGGAACAGGAGGAAGAAGAGTGGAAGAATTAACGGTGAATTTGCAGAATTCATTGTTTTCAGTGTCTGTCTCTGTCTTTCCTCTTCTACTCCTCTCCTACATCTGCATTTACACGGCGAGTTCTCTCGTGGTTTTTTATTCAATAATAAGACCAAAATATGAATATAGAGTTTAATTTTACGATTTTTTCTTTTATATCACAAAGTTTAGGTAACTTCGATATCAAATATTCCACCAAGGTCATTATATGGTTCCTGGGCTCTTTGAGCATTTACATGGGATCAGATGAGCATTTATATCACCATTCAATCATGTATTTTCATATTAAGTCACTATAATTAAATTAGTGGTGAAAGATTTGAATAATTTATTATAACTCTTCTACCTATAATTTAAAAAGTTATGTAAATGAAAACTTTTTATGAGATGCATGTGTAAAACACATGTTATGTCATCGGATATGACAATATGGAATGAAGCTCTAATTTTAATACATGAAACTTTTTTAGACAATTATTTAATCACATATTTTCTTATCATTACCTTAAATTTAACTTTTACACTATTATGTTAAAAATCAGGATTTATATTATATATAAAATCGTTAATGTACTTTTATCTATAAATTTAAATTCTTGAAATAGATGACGTATAACATGATAATCAAGTGATCTAGAATTAGAATACATTCTGATAGAATTGTTAAGGATGTGTTTGGTTTTACTTTTTAGTTTTTAATTGTTATTTTTAATTTTTTAAGATTTTATAAAGAAAATACTGAAAACAAAAAATGAAATTAAAGAATGGATTTTAACCGTTTTCATAATTTTATGATATTTCTTTGCAAAACTTAAGGAGGCCCATGTAGCTTCATCATCTAGATTTCTTTCAAGATGTTTCCTTAGCTTGTTCCTTGGTTAAGTTATTATCCCACTTTCCCTTCTAAATCATTCTTAAAATATAGAGTAAAATTTTAAATTCAATATACAAGAGTTATGACGCATCAATTTGATTTTCGAAAAATGTGTAACATATGATTTTGAAAAGATTAATCTTCAATTGAATTTAGTTCAAAAATATCCTTTGTGAAAAATACTAAATAGTATCTGATTTGTCTCTTTACGTGATCATACATTATTTTATGTGATGATGTCACATGTTATACGCTAAAAGTGTTCTAAATTGGTCATTGAATGAGTTGCAAAACATTAATTTAATTCTCCAAAAAAATGAAAATTAATCTCTCAATTATTAAATTAATGTCACATGTGGTTTGTCTCAATAATGACATGATTTATCATCATATAATGTGACATATCAGACACTAGTTGATGTTTTTCCATGGAAGCTTAATTAATGTCACAACTTTTTAACAACTAAATCAATAATACATTTTATCACAATATTTTTTAGAATCAATCTGATTTTCTACTCTAAAATGCATAGAGGAAGTATATTCTTTATTTAAGCATAAGGAAACATTTGCTAAAGGGTAAATTACACTGATTTATCCTGAAAGTGTGGTGAAACTTATATTAAGTCCCCTTTATTTGTAAAATTTGCTCATAAAATCTTTGACTTTGTGAAATTATTATATTAATCTCTACTAAGTTTATAAAATCATGAAATCACCTTCTCCTCTATCCTACGATGAATAATACATTTGACAGAGGTCGGTGCCATTGGATAAATCAAGGGAATCATTGTAACTTGCCCTATGTTAAAACATGCTCATTGTGATCTCTAAACTTGCTATACCAAGACACAAAGTCAAAGATGAAAATCTTTTATCCCCAAATTGGTATCTCATTTCTTGTGCTCTTAATCATTTATTATCATATGGAAAGATAAAAACCAAATCAAATTTAAAATTTTATTAATCATCAAATATACAATATGTTTCTTCTACATGTCGGTAAATAATTAGAGGATATGAAGTGGGACACCATTTTGGAGGGGAAGATTTTTATCCGAAAGTCCATACGGTGTAAATTATTTTTATGGTGGATTTCATTAATATATGTTCACCTTTATATAGATTTTCCATAATCTTTTGTTATATAAATAAAAATAAAATAATATTATAACATTTGTAATAGGAAAAATGTTTGCTGAACAACAAGATTATACGACAAGCTTACACCATTATTATTTTCCTTATTTATTTTAATATATTAATATTGTTGGGGCCACTTTTTTGTTTTATTTTCTTCCCCATCTATACCTGTGGTATAAGTTTGTTATCTTATTATATTGTGCATGTATCATCTCTATTGTAACAAATAAAATCAAACAACACAAAATCAGGATGCAAGCTACCTAAAAGGCTGTTTCCTTCTCCTTTTTCTTCCGTCAAAATATGTTTCCTTAATTCTCCCTTCTGTCCCGAAGCAATAGATTATTAGCATTAAAAGCACACACGATCACACTCAAGAGCACAACAACCATCGGGAGAACTTAAGGAGAAGCCCAAACCAAACCATCCAACATATGTTAATATGTGATAGATATTTAAAATTATTTTTTTAATATAGGTACAAGTTTAATAACTCATATTTAGACGTCTACTAAAGAAAGAATTTAATAGCAGTAAGAATTTGTTAACTCTTAGAACCGAACTAACATATTCACTTGAATGGAGGGATAATTGAACAAAAGATTCTTACATAGACAAAAATCTAACACACTATGTCCAGACACATTCATAATAAAAATAAATTTAATCAAATTTATTCAATGTATATTTGTTCATCTACATGTCCCACTAACTTTTCTGCAAGTATGCCTAAAAATTAATCCTTAAACCTGTGTTCATACGGGAAAAAAATTTTCTAACTGGATAAAGAATGATCGTATATGTAACTTATAGTTTGTGCACAGTAATAACAAATAAGTAGACGTGGGAAGGTTATCAAGGGAAAGTTAAAAGTTAGCTTTGGCACTAGTTATAATTAAAACTAAATAAATATTAAAAACTAACTATTCAGTGGTTTTCTTTTTTCGGTCGAACGCCAAGGCCCAGATGGCTTTTATGCTAGTTTGACCCCAAAATACAGAGTCTGGCTTAAGGCCAAAACAACAAGGGTGTCCCAAAACACTTGAGAACATTGGGGATTATGGCCCAATAAAAATTGGGTATCAAGCAGACGAAGAAACGGTATATTACGGCATCTAATTCCACAAGAAGAGACTTCGGGTTGTTATCCAATGCCAGTTGTTGCTCATGATAGCATTGCACTATTAGCTAGCCTAGGATATAGGATATATTGCCTAATAAGTCGAGTTTAGAGGCCATAACTGATATCACAGTCCTCAGCTTGTAGAAAATGATACGAATGGCAGCGTACATAGAGGATCAAATAAACCTTATGCGAATCTATACAAGACAATAGAAAATATCCATGCCTCTTAGGAACAGCTGTTTGGAGTCACATACATAAGAGTACGACAAAACACAGTACAGATTCTGAAACAGACATTAGCCCAAAAGGGGGTGGCTTTATTTTTATAGTGGATGAAAAGGGCAAATAAAAATGGTGGAAACAAACCATACGAAAGGGAATTGGATTGGAGATATTAAGAATCTTTTGCCACTAAGTCTTTGCTCGATAGCTGCACTTTCCATGTGCATGTGCTAGCGTCCAAGCATTTGATGATCCATAGGGAAAACAATGACAGCTTGAGAACTTAAAGCAGAAGGAATCAATGCTCTCACACACACAAGAGGACAAATCAGCAGTATTGAGAAAACCATATCATCACTCAGGATACTATTCATAAAGAGATCAAACTTCTTTGGAACGAAAAATTTACTCAAAGGGAAGCAATAGAAGGCTCTTGAAAGGGAAGATTAATGTGGGTTCAAGATTCCATGGTTGCATCAGATCCCTGTAAGTCTACAGCAAATAAGGAAGTTTGACATGCTGTGGCACCCTATGGTCCGTGAATATTTCCTTTATAATTATTCTCCTAACAGTGAATGACTAGATAGTTCGATTTTCCTAGACATTGGGTTGCCTTATGTAGTTGCAACTTGCCAGGACAAACGTGTATTCTTTTAGGACCCACTCATGACCGTATAGCTATGTCATGCCTCATTTGACGTAATCAAGCAACATAATCCATCAGTTGGGAACCCCTCTAAGAACAACTTCCATTTTCCTGAGTCATTTTTCAAAAACATGCATTATTGATTTTATTCGCAGAGTAATGCTACATGATTAGAAAACTATCGACCGAATTCTTGACAGAGATCATGATAACTGTTGGATGAAATAAAATGATAGGACTCATTTATTCATTTAAAAGCTAATAATTATGTCACATCATTATGACAATAATGTGCAGACAAAGTTACGTTTGTGATTTGATTCTATAACATTTATCTTATCCATATAACCCAACTAGTGTTATATATTTCGTGCATAGCATTCTAGCTATTGCCTACCCTTAAGTGTAGACTTTGCAGCTTCCACAAACTCTAACATGGCTAAGATGGACCACAGACACAATAGATCAGTGTGGGAGATTTCAATGATGCTAGTGGCAAACATCATCAGCTTGTCAACTGTCAGGTTTGCTTGCAAAACTTCTGCAGCAGAACTTTCCAGCAACAGCCAAAGATCACAAGAGCCAGAGGCATCCGAAAAGCCACGTGCCAACCTAATGGAGCCAGAAAAGGTAGGTAACAATTGTGAGGCAAGAATTAAACGAGGGTAATGTTGACCAGTTTGCAGGGAAATATATCAGCCATGTTCGAGGGAAGATTGAGAAAGATGCTAATTAACACTGCTACTGCTCCAAACGCTTTTCTAGCTTCTCTTATGGTATAATGTGTAAACCTATATCAATCAGTAGCTTTCCTTAGTTTCATTTTGTTCCTATAATAAGATCAGTAAAGAGCTATGTGTGTGTGTATATCTATATATATATACACAACTAAATTAATAGTTAGCCGCGGTCACATGTGAGTAGACTCCAGCAGATTGAGATAATTATAAATTAGGAAATGATAAATGGTAGTCCCTCCATTTCATTTAATTTTATCTATCATTATACAATCGTTAAAAGTTGTTAGAGATGTGGTAGACTTCACCTTAATTTGAGGAAACAGGTTTAGATATCAAGAAGCCCACTTGTCAGCAGAGAGAGTAACTCAAGCATGCTCTCCACAATTTTCCCAATCAAAATCAATCTAAGATTGTTTAGAGTTTCAATTTATCTATCCATTTAAACGATTTAGATGAAATTAACATTTTTTTTTCCAATAGTACTATCAAAATATTAATGACAAGCTAAGTAGGGGTGAAGTAGATCATGTAGACCATTGGGAGTCTTCAACTTAATCTACATTCGACCTAATTTGACCTAGTCTACATAGTAAATAACCTAAATTAAAGTTTTTCAAAAAGCTTTTTTATCCAAACAAACTAGGTTACAAGTATTGAAAATAGTCCATTAGGCCCAATAGGTTGACCTAATTATATTATTATTAATATTATAATTCAAAATATCTAATAAAAATATAAAGATGTTAATATATTTAAAAATATATTTTTAGCTTATTTAAGAAGTCTTTTACCCAACTTAATTTTTTTTCTTTTACATATTTAGAAGTCGTTTGGCTTATTTAATATTATTAGACATTTTGCTTTACTTTAAAAATTTAATAATCAAATAGGCCTTTAAATAAGCTTTCGGGTCAGACCAGGCTTTTAAGAACACCAAGCTAAAGCCATAAAAAATGTCTATGTCAGATAATAAGCATTGGCTTAAAATATCGTTTGCAAATATAGGTCAAGCCCATTATTTAATTCAATAATCTGTTTCCACACCTAATGACAAGGATGAATAAGAAAATTAATATTAATGAAATTAATGGAATCATTTTTTTTCAAGGTAGAAATAATTCTTTCAAATTAGTACATTTTATATAGTTATCAATGTTGTTTATAATTTTTCTTAATTTGTGTGTAAACCCTAAATTGACATATAAATCAAAACGGATGGAGAGCAATATATGAGTTTAGTTTCATATTTGTCTCATCTAAAGTTAATTAGGCTATTGTAAAGTGAGAAATAAGGGTTAATCATCTTTGGATCACTGAATAAAATGCACCACAATGCTTATTGATTCAAGAATAGTTAACCCCTTACTCTCTCATACTCTAAGACCATCCTCATTTTAGAGAATTCGAATTAATCAATTTTCATAGTTTACTCTTTTGTACCATCTTTTACTTGTTCAAATAAATTCAAACTAATATAAATTAGGCTTAAATGTATTTTTGGTCCAACAAAAAATAAACAAATTTTGATTTTAATCCCTAAAATATTGGTTATTTGGTTTCAATTAGATATTTTTAAAATAGTTTGGTTTTAGTTCCCATCATTATACTATTAATTAATAAAGGTGTTCGCGGTGCAATTTGGATCAATTTTGAATGAAAAATAATATATTTTGTTGTGGCTTGGATTAGATCAGTTTGATTTATTATATTTTGAATTTGATCCAATCCAATCCAATTTTAATCGAATTGGATTGGATTGGTTTGATCAATTTTTCACAAAATAAAATTTTAAATTTGAAGTATCATAAAATATAAATAAAAATAAAATGTAAAAATAGTCATTTCATATTTGTAACATATTATTTAAAAGAGAATGATTCATAAAAAATAAAAAAAATTATGTAGTACATTAAACTTATTATGCTAAAAGTATAAATTTAACAAATAAATATTATATTATATAATATTATTCAGTTTGGATAGGATTGAATTAGTTTTGAAAAATAGATCCAAAATCCAACCAAAACCAAGCGGTTTGTGGAAAATAGGATCCAATCCACTCCCAGCTTTTACTGGTCTTAATTGGTTTTTAACTTGGATTAGATCGGTCCTGTGGTTTTAATTGAATTGAATTTGAACACCCTTAATTGTTAATGTTAAATATGTTGAACCGGCTAACAAATGATAAAGTCATTGAGTGGAGCTTATTTTTTCTAAATAAGGAATTTAATTATTTTACTTAACCTTTTTTAGTAGAGCTTATTTTTTAAGAAAAATCTATTTTATGTTTGGATGACAATTTGAAAAGCACTTTTAACTATTAAAAACACTTATAACTATGTTTCGATAAAAAAGAATAAAAGAACTTTTTTTATAGCCAAATTACATGAAAGGTAAATGTGTGTTAATAAACTTATGCACCAAATAAGTTTATTGGAAGATTTTGCACTCTACCACACAAAATTGATATCACTCTTAGAATTTATTTTCCTTATCCTGGAGTTCTAATCAGCACTCTTAGATAGTGTTTGGTAGCTAATATATAGATAGAAATACACAAACATATTTTGGTTGTGGAAAAAGTTAACAGGGGACAAGAAAATTTTCTTTTTTATGTCCATAGAATAGAAATATAAAAAAAAATTTATACCTCTTAAAGTGAAGACAGTGGGGGATAGGACACAGAGACAGAAATTTAATATATTTTTTCCAACAATACCCCTATACATATTTAATATTTCCTTATGTGTTCTCACAATCATGGGTGGTGCAGCGGCGGCGATTTGGCTACCTGCAGGCAGCGGTTCCATCAATGCGTGAGAAGCGGTGGTCCGGTGGCGATCTAAGGGTGGCCGGTAGCGACGTCCAATAGGGGTACATTATGTCTTTTATCATATATTTATTGTCTTATCCCTGCATTTCCAACCAAGATACAAAAACAGTTATTGTATCTTGTACTTCACAACCAAACAGAATACAAAGACAATATTTTTTATGTCTCCTTCTCCACTGTCTCTGTCTCCAACTAGCAAACACTTCCTTAGAACACTAACTTACAACACTGTGATTAGCACAGTGTGCAAGGAGAACCAAGTTGAGGTAGCCACTGAACCTACCCACATACTCACCAGCAAGGGGATTTTATTTTTTTCCTTGTTGTTTTGCATGCTCAATACTTTGATACAAGGTCCTATATATGACTAGTAGCACCGAGAAACTACAATGGAGCTTCTCGAGGAGATGAAGGATTGGTGTTGGCCTGATGAGTTTATGGACAATATATTGATTGATAGCCTTTGTTCCGAGAGGAAACTTAAAGAAACCTTGATGCTACTCAAATAAATGAAGTCAAGTGGTTGTTCTAGGAATGCGATATTGTAATATTGTATAATACTTTTGATTGATGGTTTGTGCAAAAACAAAAGGATTGAAGAAGCTGGGGAGATCCTTGATCGGATGGAACTCCTAGATGTGGGTGTTGGTGCTGTATGAATTTTTGTGAGTGAGATCGGAAGTCAGAAGGAAATTTTAATATGGTTTTACGAGGAATAAGATTGTAATTATAAATAATAACAATGGATAATTTTTATATACATATTTATTAAAAATCAATTAGGGGTTGTTTGGAAGTGTTTTTTTGTTTTTGTTTTCTAAAACTGTTTTAAAAAACAAGTTTTGGACCATTTTTTAAAAATAGAAAAACAAGAAAACTTCTTTGAGTAATTTTTTAAAAAAACAACTTTTAAAATGGATAAAATAAAAAATTGTTTGGAAAACATCAAAACAACAAAAATCAACAACCACAAGCACATCAATGAGATCAATTTCCAACTGTGTCAACAGTAATAGCTGCAACAACAATAACAGCAAGAGGGAAGGAGAAGGGAGAAGCAGAGAAAGAGATGGTTGTCCGGCGGAGGTGGATCTGGTCCAGGCGGAGCTCGCGGTGGCTCTGACGGCAGATCTGAAGGGGAGAGGTGCTGAACAGGCCACGGAGTTCGCCGATGCTTGCGAAGAAAAGAGGAAGAAGCCGCGAAGCTCGCTAGTGCTTGCGGTGCCTCTAGTGCTCACCATTGCTCACGGGGCTTGTGGGGCTCACGGAGGGAAGAGGAAGAGGCGTCGGAGCTCGCGAAAGGGAGAGGAAGAGGCCACGGAGCTCGTCGATGCTCGTGGTGCCTCCGGTGCTCACAATGCTCGCCGGTGCTCGCGGTAGTCGCCATTGCTCAAGGGTTTTGCGGGGCTTGTGGTTGCTCCCTGTGCATGCGATGCCTTTGGAGCTCGCTGGCGCTTGCAGCGTTGGCCAGTGCTCGTCGGTGCTTGCGGTGAAGGTGACAACAGCGGTGATATCGGCGGTGGTGGTGGCTGTTCCTTCTTCTCCTTCAAAGTTCTATAGGTTGTAAAATAGAAATGAATTTGAGAGTTAAAAACAATTTTCAAAAACAATGGAAAGTTGTTTTTGTGTTTCTTTTTTTTAAATGAGAATTTTGTTTTTTGATTTTTAAAACATGTTTTCAGAAATCACTCAACCAAAAAAGTTTTTTGTTTTTTTATTTTTAAAAATCAAAAACAACTTTTAAAATCTATTGCCAAACAGGCTATTATATTTTCAATTTTTTTTAGATATGGATATCATCAGCTTTTAAAAAAATGGTAAAACTACCTTTTTAGTTACAAGTGCTTTTTTTAAAATGCCAGTCCAAACACTCTAAAATTTTTATAGAAGCACTTTTTTTAAAAAAAATAAATGTTTTTTTCTTGAAAAAAGCATATTCAAATGCATATAATAGTCAACAATCATATGTGTTTGTGACCAAACCCACCTAAAAACCGAAAAAAAAAATTCAGAAATCAAAACCAGTATTTATTTATATTTCAGAAACATTAAAACATAAAATTAATTGATTCGTGTTTGGAAAATAATCAACAAATATGGACAAAACCTCGTATTTATTGAGATTAGAAGTGTGTACGATTTTGGTCATTAAATTAAAGAATTAAGAAACATTTTACAATTCTTAACCATAGATATTTCTCTTTCTCATCTATTTTCTAATAACCATTTTGCAATTCTTTAGTAAAATGAACCCAAACATAAAATTTAAGATTCTAAATCAATTTTATTTATAAAAGTGTTACCAACTATTACTATCTAGCATTGGGATATTGAAACCCATTATTAGATCATGTCATGGAAGGGGTAGACCACGGCGTTTGTCCAAGCAGGCATCACCGGACCTCGGTGTGCATCTACCACACCCTTGCGAGCAGCGAGATGCTCCAAAGAATGGAGAGCATCTCAAGTGCATCATCCCAACATCAGTCCAAGTACCCTGACGTGGCCCATCGGGATGATGAGTCCTGGACGAACGCAAAGTGAGTGCATGTTGAGCACAGATCTTGACACACCTTCTAGAAGAATCTGCTAACGATTTTATATACCGCCCTTACAATACAGCTCAACCCTAAATCACATATATTTGACGTATTCAAATATTATAAATAGAAATTGGAAAGTATAATAGTGGTAAGCCATTCATTCTGATTATTTACTTCCCTTTTTCACAACCTTCATTGATGTTCGGCACGTGAGGAATCTCATCCCCACATAAACCTACTGAGTGATATGTCTCTCTAAATGCAAGACCACTATAACGACCATAAGTGCACAGTACGCGGGACGGGAAATGGCTAGACCGCTATAGCGGTCCCCCTGAGCGTGAACATATCGAAAAACGATATTGTTTCTCTTTTTCGCCTTTTTAAACCCATTTTGGGGTCTCCCTCCTCCCCAAATAAAACCAAAAGCGCACCCTCACACCCAAACCCTCATTTTCTCTTTTTTCTTCCAATCCCACTCAAATATAGCTCCCACAAATTATCAAGGTATGTTTATGTTGATAGATTTTATTTTCGTTCTTCTCATTCTTTCACATTCTTGGTATGGGTATTTATTTTCTCTTATTGTTGTCAAGTGGGGATACTCCCTCAATATTATTAGAGTTATTTCAGAGTTGCCTAGAGGTGTTTAGAGTCTAATTTAGAGTATATAGTTGCTTTATGATAGTTGTTAGTGTCATTCCAAGCTTTTAAGGTCAAATTGGTGGTGCCCAAATACTCCCAGCTATAAACGGTGAGTGAGTTCAAACTCATGACCTTAGTTTTATCATTATTGCTATGTTTTATGCATGATGATTGTTAAATATGGTATTGGAGATGAAAATATGAATATATGTGGTTTTGCAAAGCTATGACTTTAAATATATAGCATGAAAATACAATTTAAAAAACCATGGGACCATGATTGATATGTTGAATGCTATAAAAATGTTTTATATATTCATAAAGAGATTTGTTGCAAAATGTATGATTTAGCAAGATGCTAAATTGAGAAAAATAAATAAATAAATATGTTCTTATGGATTTGTGACATCATTATGTTTTCAAGGCTTAGATTTCAATTATTTTTTTTAGAATATTCAGTTAATATATTTATATATGTTAAAGAAATGTGCAATAAGAGTATGACTCAATTTTATGAATAAATATGTTAGATAATTTCCAAGTTTTATGCTTGTGAACTCTAGTGTCTGAATTATGATATTAGAGATTTCAAGTAAATGTTAGCTTAAAATATGTTAGCTTGAGATTTAAATTTAGAACTTTAGTTTTATGGTACCAAGAGGTACAGAATTCAATATGATTTATAGCAATTGCTAAATATATATTCTGCAGGCTTGAAATTGGAATACCTATAAATGCGTGATCCGTCAGGCTTGATTTTCATAGCTATAGTTATGCTAAAGTTAGATTGTTAGAGTTATGTAAATCCAAAACTCTCATAATACTAAAAATTTAGGGGCATTTGTTCGTCAGGGACTGAACACCCACTTTTTAGTTATGGTTTTTGTCAAACTAGTTTAGCCAATAGAGATAAAAAAAACACATAGTTAGTTAATGATTGTGAAGAGATCGTGAACCCTAGGTACCAAATTGTCTGTTAAAAGATAGATTCGCCCCTTGCAGTTACAGAAAATGGGACTTAGTTAGCTGCCCACAACTTGTTCGACAGCGACTAGTATGATTTCAGCAGGTGCTCTTGTCCGCCAGGGACTAAGTACAATCTTTCAGTTTATGATTTTATAGTTTTTATTAATATATAGTTATTTATTATGTTCAGCATACTGCTTTCCAATGCTCTACCGCACCCTCAATTAAAATGATTTCATGTTTGATTATGAGTTAGAAATGTTTGTTGTGAATTTATAGAATGGAAAAAGGGTTTGTCCTGGCTAGCTATATATGTAAATATCAAATGATTTATGATTGTTACATGTATATTGTATTATATTCCTTGGTTGTCCTATATGAGTGATGGGTGAGAGCTCACTCACTGAGTCCGTTGACTCACCCCTCTCCCTTCCTCTCATTGTTGCAGGTATAGACGTTGTTCAGTCACTGGTCAAATAGGCACGGTTATCCCTTGGTGAGCTTTACATTGCTATAAGGCATAGTTTAAGATTTTGTTAGTTTTAAAAGTCTCTAGTAGTTTCGCAGGAAAGATCCAACCCACGCATGTATTTTGAGATGTTATAGTTATCTTCAAAGATTATTCATTTCCCTATATGTTTTAGAGTTCAGGAATGTATTTTGAAATATAGACTATGCCTATAGATTTATGTGACAAGTTAATGATAATAAATTTATGATTTAGTCTTCAAGTCTTAACTAGATTTCAGAGCATGACAAAAATGTTTTAGATTTATATATGTGAATACTTCAATTTTTTTAATTTAAATATTATGTTTTATTTAGAGAAAATGATAAGGATTTGGTAGAAAATTGTATTTTAAGTATAATATTATATTATTTTATGCATTTAGAAAAACACGTCACCCAAAAGACTTACATGAAGATGAAATTCCTCACGTGCCGGTCACATTCGCAAGTCGAGTCATGACAATTAACTTGGGCATCTGAGTCCCTTTGCAGGTATCCACACCTATGTGAAAAAGAGGAAGCAACCAGCATCGCCACAGAAAGTACAATATGAGAAAGACCTCAACGGCACCAATAATATTACGTTCTGTAATGTTGGGGAAAGAGATACAACTTTTTGGGAAATAGATTATTCATATAACCCTTTAGGAAAGAGATAGATTTAAGAGAAAATATGCAATGCTTTGGGAAAGAATATGCATGTAAAATTAAATATGCAAAATAAATCCTAATACTCAATAGAAAGAGTCTTTTCCAACATTTAAATTGAGGGATAAATTTTAAATTTTTGGTTTGATTTATTATTTTTATGGTGGTTTTCAAAAATTATATATATATATATATATATGCAAAGGTGACTTATTTTTGTCAAATATATGAATGCATTTATTTTTTCATGCATTTCAATTTATTTTTTATTAATAATATTATAACATTTTAATGTTATAATACCTTTCATTATAGTGTTGAATATTAGTTATAAAAAATTTCAATTATAATATTTTAAACATTCTAAAAATTTTAAGGCTTGTAATACTTTGAATGTTTAAAAATTGTGGAACTGATAAGTGGCATAATATTTAATATAGTGTGTGTGTGTGTGTGTTAGTAGAAGGGAAATATGAAGATATAATTAGAAAATTAATTAATAATTACAATGCACATAAAAATTAAAAAAATTACTTTAAATGGAAAGATTGAGAAAATAATGGACCATAAATGTCTCTATAAATGACACATGGCAAAACTATTCTTGAAATGAGTCTAAATTATTATTATTATTATTATAATGATGATAATAATAATAATAATAATAGAGCCTCCACATTATTCTGAACCTTATGTTCATCCATGCTCCACTAACTAATGTCGTCGCCATCTTTGTGTCACGTTCTCCTCTAACTACCAGTAATATAGCAAGCTTCATTGTAGAATATCGTTTCCAACAAAATCTTATCTAGATGTTTCTCTCAATGGCAAAAAAATTATAGGAAAATTGAAGACACAGTCAAAGTTGAGAATTGTAGGGGAAAAAAAGGTTGAAAACAAAATCAAATCTCGGTACCCGTTGAAATCTGATCCATATATCACTCTCAAACTATTACACTTCTTTTTATACAATGAAATAAGATGGGGTTAAAAAATTTAACCAAAGAAGGTTTTAGGTAATGGTTGTATTTTTTAATAGTATAGATGAGTTGTAATTTTTGTTTATTATCAACTTAAAAAGTATATTATAATAGTTTTTATATAATTATATAATAGTTACACATGGTCAATAAAATTGTCATTATTATAATAGTTTTTTGTGGTAATGTAATTATAAAAGCTTTGTTATCATTAATATATAATAATATAAAATTTTGATGATATAACAATACATTCAATTATGATTTTATTTACATTATTTGTTATTATTTTCATGTTAAATAATTTTGATTTAAATATTTTATAAAGTAATTTTATTATGTTGATGGAAGAAATATAGGAAGGTATGATTGAAAAAATAATTAATAATTAGAAGATAAATTAAATCCAAAAACTTACTTTAAATATTAAGATTATGAAAATGGTTAACATAAGTTTTTCTGTGAATGACAAATGAAAAATTTTTCATGTAGTGAGTCTTAAATATTAATATTATAAATATATTATAGATTATAGATTTCATAAGTGTAGCTTCTTTGACACCAATTATTCTATATCCAAAATTTAAACTCGAAATCACTAACTAAGGAAAATGACTACACTAGTTATTCTATATTTAGAAGTCAAACCCTAGACCACTAATTAAGTGGAATGAGTATATATCTATATTTATAGAGATTATATAGTTGTAAAATAGTATTTTGAAATTATCTTACACAAGTTACGGTATAGATATCAATTAACATTTAATTTTTATACAAGGTCACTTAAAATCCTCTCGAATTGCATATACTTTTCAAAATATTTGAATAAAAAATTTATTCTAATACTTTTCTATCATTAAAACCTTTTTCCCAAATGTAACAAATAAAGTGCACAAGACCTCAAATTTCTTTGTTGCCCCAATTTTGACATGATGATTGACCATTCTTTGCCATTATAATTAATTTTTCATGGAATTAAAACGGGAATTAAGTATGTAGGGGCCAAAAAATGTAGCCTGTACTATACTCCAAGATCCATCCAAAGAGAAGGAAAAAAAAAATTAATGACATATACGTGTAATAAATAAGAATAGAACTTAGAGCATAATATATTCTGCTCCTTGTCCAAGCTAATATTTAAAGACCCCACCAAGTGGCAATAAACAGACCAATAGCATAGCAAGAGTACCTGGTGCCCTATCATCTCAGAGGTCACACTCCCCAAGACAAATAGAAACAAGAATCCCCCAACAGCCACAGAGTATGACAACCCATCTTCCCCTCCTCTCTCTTTCTCTCTTCTGTCTCCATCTAATTTCTAAACCTGTACATCAAAACCAGCAATTAAATCGCCTAATCTCCTACGCACACTAACCATTCTTGCCTAAGTAATCATAATTATATTCATGTAAATCATACTCATACCCCCCATCTTCCTTCCTCTATCTTATCTAATCAATTATCTCTAAACCCGTTTTTTTCCCGTCTTCAATTATATTTTGTTTTCTCCCCTTTTTGGGTACCTTTCCAACATTAATCTTAATTTACAAAACTCAAATTAATTAAGATCATGATTATTCTTTCCATTCCTTAATAATATTTATAGAGAGATACCATGTCATTTTAATACATTAAAAAATTAATATATTTAATTATTTTAATACATTTATTTTTTAATGTATCAAAATAACACGGTATCTCCCCGTAACTATCATTAAGGAAGGAGGATAGTAACAAACAACTTGGTTAAGAACACTCCTTTTTGTTCAAGCAACACTGATAATACTATCCCCACCACCGTTGAAATTTCCGGCCGACATAGGCTGAAAAGCTGACGCCGATGCTGATGATGACGACGGCGATGAGTGGCTACTTGTTGCCGGTGACTGATCCTTGGGCGGCGGCGACGGCGTTGGAAGCTTCAGCGACAATGGAAAAGGCTCAACTAGAGGAGTTGGAGAAGCTTTCTCTTTCAAGTTCAAATTGGCCATCTTGGAAGATGGTGGCACTGGCAGAATCGGCGTTGGCCTGATCGGCTTGGCCGCTCTCTCACCACCAGCAGCCACCGGCAACACCACCGGAGCTAGAGCAATCGGAAAAGCCGGGCCGTGGAAGCCGCCGTAGTGCGATGGTGGGTATGCAGCGGGTGTGGGTGACGCAACCGTTTCTTGATTAGCTCCTTCTTCTTCCATTATCGTCGATGATTCCATCACCTTAAATCAAACAAAAATTTGGAAAAAAAAAATTAAATTAAACTCAATATAACTTTTACTAAACAAGTGTGTGAAATAAATACCTCAGATTTGAAATCCTGTCATTACAAATAAATTTCACCTAAATATAATTAACTTAAATACTATTATCTTTAACAACTATATAGAAATGATATGAATCATTTTCCTTTCTGAAAATCTCATAATCACGAAGTGTAGCAAAATAAGAATACTAGTTGAAATCGAAATCGCGTACCGTATCAGTGGTGATGTCAAAGAGGCTAGATCTCCGGCGGCGGCGATTCTGATTGTAGCGGCGGAGGAAGTACTTCTGAGCGTGACTCGCCACCTGAGTCGGCGTCCGAGTCTTGACGAAGTTTCTAGAAATCCCTCTCCAGTCTCCTTTTCCAACCTTATGCAAACCCAACAGGAACAACCTGTGCTCCTCCTCTGTCCAAGGAACACCTAACCAAAAATAATAATAATAAATAACAATAATAACAATGATAAAAAACAAAACAAAACAAATTAAAACAATAACGCACGTGCTAATTTCTTTTTATTGTTATTATTTACCTCGCTTGCGCTCGCGGCTGCGGCCGGAGGGGTGAACGACGTCGTCGGAGGCGTAGCCGGCATCGGCGGCGTTGGGATCCTGCGGCGGTTGCTGGTCATACTGGGAGAGGTTGTTCATGCTGGCGCTCTTCCTGAAGGAGTTCCCTTCGGTGACTCGCACGCCGAACAGCATGATGCCGTTCTCCCTCGGGGATCCGCCGCATCCGGCGGCGGAACCGTCGGTGCATGTTCGGCAGTTGTGGCCGTTGTTGCCGCACTGTGAGCACGTGCGAGACATCGATCTAGTTATGGCGCCGTGAGAGCTCAGCCCATACAATAAAAAGGAAGAGAGAAAGTGATGAGAGGTATTATTGTGTGAATGATGACAATGGAGTGCGTGGGTAACAGAATACGTGTGAGGTGTAATGGAGAGAAAGAAAGAGAGGCCTGGGGAGGTTTGGGTTATATATAGAGGGAGAGAGAGATGATGATGTGGGATTCGTTTCCTAGGGTTTGTCTTTGTTTCTGGTTGGCGCTGCCGTACACTGAACTTGTTAGGGTTACTATTTACTGTGGGAAGAAAAAGGATAGTAGTGTGATTCACGCCTTCTGTTAGATAATCAATTTTTGGTGGAAAGTTCTTATTTTATAATTTATATAATAATTATTCAAAAGTTTTATTTTGATTAACCAGCGTTTGGTTTTGATGTCAATGTTAATGATTTTATACACTGATCGAATCAAATTTTGCTAGTTAATTACATGGGATGGCCAAATATAATAAAGTAAGGGATGTGAAAGTTAATTGTATTTATTAATATACTAATAACTAATAGGATGATAGTATAAAATGTTTTTGTGTTATTACTCCCTCCTGTTGTTGAAATGTGTGTGTATATATATATATATATATATGTAGATAACATATTTCATCAATCCAACCATTGAATCATACGATATTATTTTAATGATCAAGCATACTAAATTTCAGAATAATTGAACATTAATAGTTATGTTATCTAATACTTAAGATTTATATATATTTTTAAAATTAAGTTAATGTTTAAATAAAAAATTATGATGAAGTATCAAACTGTTTAAAAATTTTGTGAAATTTTATACATTTAATCTATGTAGCGAGAAATTATAATTCAATAGTTAGATTGATGAAATTCAATGTCTACAATAAGTTATTAATTGGAGTAAATATATCAAGACTCACTCATGAAATAAATGGATTCTCACTCATATATATTCTTATATCATGTAAAAGTAGTTGACTTTTACTTCAAATTGATGAGATTTGAACCATTGACCATTCACTTCCATATTCCATTAACCCATTTTTTTCTTTTAATAGGATGGGTAGATTAAAAGAAAAAAAAGGATTTATATGACTAAATTCCTAAGCCAGAATTTCTCTGCTTGAGTCAAATATGGATTAATCATCTGAATAAATAAATAAATAAAAAGGATTGCTCTTAGCCGTGACTTGTGACTTGTGAGTTATGATATAAGTAGTGGACTAGTGGTAGTGTTTCGTTTGGGGCATGTCACCAATCAGGACCGTCCACTTTTGTGCCATGCTTCCTCGGTAAGCACAAGAAATGGGTGTACTACATTTGTTTAGCAATAAATGTCTGAAATTAAAATTATTTATTAAAGAATAAAATTTTAATTTTTCAATGTATTGAATACACTAGAAACAATTAAATTTTTCTTTGTGAATTTCTTGGAGGAAAAATAATTTATATATGGTGTTTGTATAGGTGATTTACACTAATATGATAAAATGGATAAATTTACTTATATATGGTGTTTTAGAATCAGCCATTGGCGGATTCAATAAAAATTATTATTTTAATGGATTCTGAGTCTGACTTTGATGGCGTAATTTTATTTTAATATTATTTTATTGAATCCACCATTGGCGGATTCAATAAAATAATATTTTTTACACTGAATTCGATGCGAATTCAGTACACAAATATTTTTTTATTGAACCCACCTTTGGCGGATTCTATACTGAAAACACCATATTGTGAAATTTTTTTTTCAAAATACCATATTGATATAAATACACCACTAAAAAATCATATGTAAAAAAAAGACCCTTTCTTGGATAGCGTCGTTAAAATGTTCTTTAATAAAATCCTTTGAAAAATGAACATCTTGAATAATTCTATATTTCTCAATTACTTTAATTTTTTTAATTACTTATAGAATGAATTTTTGGACACCTTTTGAATAATGCTTTGAAGAATAATCTTAAAGGAACAAAAAGTAGCTTGAACTTTGAAGACTTGAACATATAGCACCCAAAAAAGATAAAAGTCTTGAAGATATATATAGCATTACTTATTTCTCGCATTTTGAATATGGTTATTAGATTTGTGTCTTATGGAATCTTTGTGTGTATATGATTTAAACTATTTCACTTGTCTTGGTTCAACTCGAGAAATAAATGATAAAAGTGACAACGAGATGTCTGATACTTTAAAATATATAGCAAATGATATATTAATTAATACAATTAGATGTAGATATAATTTACTTGTTAAGATTAGTTATTTATTCGTCTTGATCACTTCACCTAAGCTAAATTGACGACAGATATATTTTATTGAAACTAATTTCATGTATTGTAGATTTGCAGTTACAATAACAGTGAATAATACAAAAAAACTGACGTAGTAATATGTGCATTAATTTCTCCATTTATATATAGTGAGTTATTTAATTTCACAATATTTGTATAATATTGTTAGGTCATTATTTTAATTAATTAATTAATTAATCTTTTTTTGAAAAAAAGGATGTGTAGTTATTAAAAATACTGATTTCAAATCACCTGTCTCTGTTTCCTATCTTACTCTTTGCCTTTCAAATACAAATTTAATACATATTTAATAATAACATCATCCATTCTTTTATCTCATTATATGTTTTTAACTATTTATAATTTTTACATATAATAAAATTTAATTAATTGGATAGAGTGTAGGACAGAAAAAAAAAAAGGGACAGATAATTATTGGTCCGGAAAGGCTCTTCCAACTAACGGGCTCCTTGGTAGGTGTAGACCGTGGATGCTACTAACTGAAAAGCGGATGTGGAAGTCAGGGCGGAACATGATTTACCTTGGGTAGGGCTAGCTGCAAAAACCTAACAATGACGATATTCTATAGGTTAAACCACACATTAAGAAACTTATTAAATATCTTCGATCCAGAGACCTTGATGTTGAAAGTTGCTGGTCATCATATATGATTATTGGTGGGAAATGTCAGCGTGTTAATGGGAAATATAGCTTTTCTAAAAGTAATAATTAATGTGAAAATTTAATCAATAATGCAAAGAGCAAATAGCACTTTACTAAAAACAATTATTATAAAGAAAAAGGAGGGGATGGTGGAGAATCAGGGTGTTTGTGCACCGTGAAATGGGCATATTCGCTGCTCCTTTGATAAAGATTTGGCTGTCTCCTACGGTTTTAAAATGAGTTGTGTTATTTATAATTATTATATGTAAGATGCTGTATTGACTTATATTTAATTTATTATTGAATAAGATATAAATTTTATTTAAATAAAGTTCATATCTCATTTAATAATAGGTGAGATGTGAATTGATACAGTATATCATATACAATAAGTATAAATATGATTTTTCTTTTAAAATATGGGTTTTTAAGCGTTTTGCCTTTCCTTCAATCATCCAAAGCTGTGGGTGTGGTTGTACGCTTGCATAGGATAAGCAAACATGGACCCCACTCATCACCCACACATCTTTCTATTCGCCTCAGCCTTTCTATGTGGCTGTGGTGGTGACTCGTTGGTAATGGTGGGTGTGTGGTTGCTACCTTTTTTGAGAGCTTTCAAGTTTTCAACTTTGATAAGGTTATCAGTGGCGTTGAATATTTAGTGCTATGATTGTGTGTTTCATCGGCACAGGTCAAATAAAGACGTCTAAAATAAAAGCATGTTGAATACATGAATGAACGGGAAAATAACTATACATTTTACTGTTTAACTCACGTCACTCACAATTTTAAGAAAGTTCTTGAAGAGAAGTTGGATTTGGCTCATTTAAGTGCATCTTTAACAATAAAACATAGGTAATTTAGTAATGATATATCCTCTTAAAATTTTTTTCTAAATATTAAATGAGGTAAAAAAAGATATAGCTATGCTGTGTTTGGATTGGATTTTTTTTGGGGTGAAAATAAGTTTGTACCTTTTTTATAGAAGTTCAAAATAGTACTTCTGAAAAAAATTCAGCTTTTTTAATTATACATAAAAAATTTAAGTTTTATAATAATTTTAAAAAAAAATCTTAAATGAACTCACCCACAGTCAATGTCATGAAATTTTAAAAGGTAATCAATTTTACATTTCATTTAGTAATTAAAAGGATGATTTGTTAGAAGGATAAATCATTCTTCATAAATAATTATATTAAAAATATTAAAGCAAAGGTTATTTTTATGACTAAATCCTAAGTCAACACCTGACAATGTCAGGGATAGCAAAATTAAAAAATAAAAAAAAGTGTAAGCATGTACTTGCAGTGATTATTTGCATTGGGGGATAAGGGCAAAGTCCTCCCATTTATAAAATGGGACCCAATGGGGAGGGCGTCCACTCCTCTTAGAGATTTGCTAAATCCTTATTTACATGATATATACCAAGAAAACTTAAATATACTATCATTTTTAAATAATCTTTTATTGGATTTGCAATATATATCTATTTTATTTATAATTTGGATTACATTGCGTTACTAAAATTTAATTTGTCATTATTGATCTATATTTATTTATTTTATTCAAATTCTCAAGTATTCTTTTAATTTTTGGATTTTTTTTTTTATGAATCCATGGATATTCCTGGGAAGAATAATTGGGAATAAGAAACTGTGACACTAATGGCAAGGATAAGGATGAGGATGAGTAGCAAAATTATAAACGGAGGTTACGGATATATATCTCTATCCTCTAAATACCTATTGTCATCCCTAGTCCCTAGACAATGTCTTTGTTGATCACATAGTCTATGAGAATTGTGAAAATTGGACCCTCATAGCCTCTAATTCACTTGCAATTGATATTTGATAGAGTACGATAATGCGGAAGTAAAATGATAATTAAATTTTTTCAAACCCCATGCGAGATGGCATGCTCCCTATAAACGCATGATTTTATAACATGAAAAACAAAATACTCCCCAAAAATACTGCTCAAAATTCCCTAACCCTGACACTGTTTGCTTATGTTCACAATTTATATAAAAAAAAAAAAAGTTGTCTATTTCAATTGATAATAATTTTTCTTAGTTATCATAACTCAACAAAGCATCAATATTATTTAATCAGACAAGTACAATATATATATATATATATATATATTATATATATATATCTGTGTGTGTGTGTGTGTGGCTCATTGATTATTACACAAATGTCTAAATCTGGGTACAACATATCAGGTTTAATAAAATGAATATAGGTGTTATCACATCACACTATGTATACTTGTAAACACAAAGATGAACACGTCAAATCTTAAAACTATCTAAAATATCATAAAATATTATACTCTCACCATGTAAAAACAAACATATCTCCGTAGAAGCCTTCTTTCTTTTAGAATTCAAATTTAAAGAGAACGTTTCAATCGATAGACTGCTATGCAAGAACTCTTTGAATTCTTTCTACGATCAATTAGATTTTCCATTTTTTTCCGGGATTAAAGCATATAATTAAGATGCCAATCAATGCTAGAAGGAGCACGTGTTGCTTATGTGGGTTTGCATTCAAAATTGTTACTATAAAGTTCGAGATAGGGGGTTGAAATGAAAGTGAATGCACAAGTTGGGCTCGAAAGACAGCTAGTTTTGTCTGTTTGTGCACTCAATTATTCTGGCTGTCGCACATTGCATGCCAGGCCTCCATTCATCCCTGCATAGGACACAGGACCCCATCGTTAAACTTCTTAGGTACCATCGCCCAAGCCTGTGGCCGCCAATGTTTATAGTTCACCAAAATTGTCCACATGGGTGACTATCAATGTTATCAAAAAGGAAAAAGCTCCACTCAGTTTGATCTTTTATTGTTTAAAAGAAAGAAAATGCTAAAACCTAACAAAGCCTCTGTCAATAGATCATCCACTACTAAGAGCTTGAAATTATAATATGATTTAATTTTGAGTGTTTAACTTCCACTCATTCTCAGTTCAATTTATACAGCAGTTTTATTTTCAAATTAAAAATTAAATTTTAGTTATATATTGTCTAATGTTTTTGGTTCCCTGCATGGGCCCTTGCTTTTGGCTGATGCCATGGATATGCTACTTAAAGTACTTTGTTTCTGTTTGGGGTTGGCGCTTGGCCTTTTCGTTCTTTGTTTCTCTTATATATATGTTCCAAAAATATCATAAAGGTTTTAAAAAATAAATTCATATTATTTTTATTTAGAGGATCTATTGCCAAATGTAGTAACTAATTTCATTGAAATATGAAGCTCACAGACGTAGATTTTATCTCTAATCATAAGATCATCTTCATACATATTGTCAGAAATCGAATTCTTAACAACTTGACTAGATATTTAAGGAACAAAGCTAATTACTAATTAGACTAGGTCTTGTGATTAAATCAATTTTATTATTCGAATTATGAAGCAAGAGCTTGAAAATTAAAAGTTAAAAACAAAACTTGTTAAACCACTTACTTGTTGCCCTTTTTGCTCATCACAGGAGGAATTGTTAGAACATCTTTTCTTTGCATGTCCTATCTCATCATCAATATGGCATGACAGTTGTAAATGGTGGAATCTGTCTTTATTCCTAACTATCAATTTTGTCAGCTTCTTTGATGCATGGACTTCTGCTCCATTCAGAGGTTTTGATAAGAAGTTGTGACTGTCTTTATTATATGCGGTAAGTTGGACTATTTGGTTGTTGAGGAATATATAGGGATGATCTTTGAAGGTTTTAAGACAAATTGGAATAATGATACCCAAAATATCCGGCTAAGGCTTGGTTTTTGGGTAAAAGAGTGGTGTGAAGACTTCCCTTTTTGAACCTCAATTTATAGTATGGAATTTAGATTAGGTTCGTGCTTGGCATTTGTGATCTCTGGAATGAGGGTGAATAAAGCACATTAACGACATGTTCGAATACAGAAATACTCATGGGTGGCCTTGATCTTGCTAAGGCACTAACTTTAGCCTTGATAGCAATGTCGAAGGACCCAGTATTAGCGCCATTCATTTCCAGCTTTCCTTGGGGCTGTGTTTGATGGTCTATTGTTGCCTTTATTCGTACTAGTGATGCTGCTTTCTACTTTTTCCTTGCGTCTGTTTTGGTCATTTTGATGGGTTGTATCACCTGCACCCATGGTGTCTTGCTGGGCACTTGTGGGATATTGCGGCTGGTATGGGTTTTAAATGCTTTTTGTTGTCTAGTAGTTGTAATTTTTTGGTTCGATTACTCTCTGCATCTTGAACTTGTCTAGGCTCGCCTATCTGTTTCATAGGCTTGAAGCATTGTTGTTTGTATCCAAAAAAAAAAAAAAAAAACTTAAACTACTGACTAGTCAGGTTGGTTTGAATGGCATGAAGTAACAATGAAAGTGAAAATCTTATAAATGTTTATTCATAATTATATACACCTTCATTAAAGTTGATATTCATGGGGCAACTAAAATGTGAAGGACTCAATAACTCTAGGGACTCCCTAATATTTGATAAAATTTACTCCGATTTTCCTGTATTTATGCGGGCAACATTGACCTTTTTTATGCACTATTAATTGTGCAATAAAGAAAAGGATAATATAATGATTTTAGAAATTTAGAAGAGGTCAATATAATAATGATTTCACTAACTCAATGATTGAGCTATATATGCCTTTTTTCTTATTATTAAATTGAGTTATGCCTTTTACCCTTGTTATATATTCATATTTATAACAAAAATTTCAACCATCACCCCTTCTCTTCAAAAATCTTCATCACCACATCCAACACCCAACCTTAAAACCCCACTGCAAATATTGTTAATTACACTACTAGTGGGTGCTATTATCATTGAAAAGAAATGTTTTGTAAACACCGCTTTCGTTGGGACACCTAGGGGGTGAATTTGATTCTAGTTTTTAGTTTTTCAATTTTTAGGATTTGGTGAAGAAAATACTAAAATTGTTAAAACTATAAAATCCAATTTTCATTTTTTATTTTTAATTTTTCAGTATTTTATTCACAAAATCTTAAAAATTGAAAAATTAAAACCAAACACATCTCTAGACACCCAAGAGAAAGTAGAGAAGAGTTGGAAGAAAAAAGATGAGGTTTTGGGTCCCATATATATTTTTGTGTGTTGGGTGTTAGGCGTCTTGAAATTTGTGGGTATTTAAATAATATTGTTGTATTACTAAAAGATGTTGAAAGACTTTAACTCTATTTACATTCAATCTAGTGATGATATGCTTCTTCTGTCGCATCTCAATTGTCCAAACAAAAAAAAAGGACACATTAAGGAAGCAATAAATGAATATTGATAATAGTGTAAAAGTGTGGTAATTGATAAGCTTGTTCCTATTTAATATGATTATGCTACTAAAAAAATAAAAATAGACAAGATATAATTAATTACAATAAAGGTGTAATCTATGAAGCACAGACATTGACATAAACACGGGACACGACACGGACATGGAGACACATCAAACTCAAAAAATTACAGGACACGGACACGGCACACACACACACACACACACACACATATATAATTTTTTTTGTATTTGTATAATTTTTTTATCTACTTAATTCTTCTTTTTGTTTTTTTGTGATTAACGGAAGAATTTTCAAAATAAAATAACCCAACAGCACATGTTCAATCAAATGACTAACATTGATTTTGGACTAATGTTAATATTAAAAATTTGAAAAAAAATAAAGAAATCAACCTAGGCGTGTTCAAGCTACGCTCACAGTGAATTAGAGCAGTGTCTAGTCATGTTCAATGTGTGTCCGAGTTCAAAAAAATTATTTTTTAATTGGATGCGTACAAACGCATGTCCAACACGTGTCGTGTGGGTGTCGGACACCAACACGTGTCCGACACACACACACACTACCAAGTCGGTGTGTGCGTGCTTCTTAGGGTGTAATTGATAAATAAAAATTTCAGAAAAAATGGGCAGCTAAGATGCAATTGAGGGAGTAATAAGCATTAACATGGCTGGAGGATAATGTGAATGATGATAAGGTTATGATACAAATTGCAAAAATATCAGATATGAGAAAAGTTCTTGGGCCTCAAAATTGGGCAAATATGATGATTCCGTTGGGTTACTCTAGCTCTAATTGGGCCTGCTTGATTGGATCCAGAATCGGCCCAAAAATCAATAACGAAGTGCCGAAGTGGCCTTTGATTGAAAAAAGTGATAACACGTGGGGCGATGTCCCAAATTTAGCGTTTTATCCAAAGACCACCGATAACAATTAACAACTTCTACTTCCATGGAAGCGGGAACTGCTCTCACTGTCCGCACTCACATTCCCATTCCCATTTCCAAACGCATCGCAAAATCAAAATCCGCATTCTCTTATCTTCCTCTCCCACCATTTGAAACGCGCTTCCTCAGCTTCACGCTTTCATCTTCATCATCGTCTTCTTCTTCTTCTTCTTCTTCAGCTTACAGTTATAGAGGACCGAAGCCAAAACGCGACTTCCTAGCCGATTGGGTATCCCAAAACGACGACGTCGTTCGCACCCTTCCCATATACGTTGGCGCCTCCTCCCTCTTCGCCGTCCTCCTCAACCGTGCCGTCTCCGGCATTGCCCCCGTCGCCAACGCCGGCAGGTTCCGTAATTTCTCACTTCGTTTCTTAGTTTTCTTTATTTGTCAATAAAAATATAAAATTTTGAAGGAGCAGAAAAAAAACAACGAAGATTGAGGTCCTAATTTTTTTTTTAATTTTTTAAGAATGAATCGCGAGTTCAAAATTTAAGGATTGGAAATGCTTAATGTTTTGTCATGGAACCATCAAACATTTCTCTGACTAACTTGGGAACTTCTAACTGATCATGTACAGTGTAAAGGCTTATGCTTTGGAATTTAGCGAGTGAGTGCATGCTTGATTTAGCTTAAATTTAGTTTAAGAAATCGCATTTTCTTCATGCTTTATATTGATTATAAGGTGTATTGAATGCTATGGGTGTGTTTGGTTAGAGGTAAAAAATGAAGTGTAAACTTTCATAAATGAGCTCTACACACCCCCCTAAGTATGTTAATTATTCCAATACAGTAATTAAAATTGTTTGAACTCTTTTGCAGTTCACAATCCAGAGCTGACCTCTTGACCTTGGGGTTGGCTGTCACTAATATTTTGACTGGGCTAGTGTGGCTTTCCATAAGACCCAAATCTATAACACCTGTGAGCTCTTTGACTCTGAATTTCCTCTGCTACCTCGCTCTGTTTGTCTCATGATTGAATTTTAGCTTAAAAATGTGTTCTTAGGATGCTTGATTTACGCAGGTAGATCCTGAAGGAGTTGCATGCAAGAGGGTGTGCACTAGTCTCCCGGATGTTGCAGTCAATGAGTTACTCTGGTAATGCACATTATATAGACTTGTTGTTACACCCCAATGCAGTCAGTTAGTTTGTTAGGAGTGTTAGTAGCAATTAGTTAGGTTGTTAGAGATATTACTAGATTACTTAGGTCTATAAATAGGTGAATCATCCTTATTGTAAATCAGTTTGTTGAAGAATTGAATAGAGAATTAATCTCATTCTTGGAGTCCCTTACACTCAAAGTTAAGGAGGAGTTGTACGTTATCTTGAAAACCTATCACTTGTCAACTTCATTACCCCCCTTTTTTCCCTCTTCCATGACCCATGTGCTTTCTATTTCTGTAGAAAAGTTAAAGTTTGACAATTAAGAATCGAATTGTCAAATCTATATTGATTGAAACAAGGAATAGATGCTTCTTGGGCCTAAGATTTGATAGTATGATTGTGTTTTCTAATGTGTTGTTGCTAAAATAGCTACAAATATGATTTATATAGAATATGAGATCTTATGTTATATAATGGAGGAAAAATTCATGTGTATGACAAGCAAGTATGCTAGCTAAGCTATTGCTATAACTACTCAGGTTTTTTCTGTCGGTAACAGTGATTTGATAACCTGTTCTCAGGGTGTGGGAATCTCTATCAGATGTCACCTGCTGTCAATCACTTGTTATTGTTTATGAGAGCACTTCCATACTTCAAGTTGGTGTTGCAGCAGAATCTTCTCCTGGGAGTGGTGAGGCCATAGGTGTGGAGGCTGATAAATTGATGCAAGGGTCATTATATCAGGGTGTAATGAAATCTGGAGCTCGTAAGTTTGTAACCATATACTGTCAACCATGTTTCATCTATCAAAATTGCCACTACTTTGCTGCTGTATTTTTCATGAAGATTTGCACAGGAATTAATTAAAACATGCTGAATCTTTTCTGCATATTCAGAAAGTTACTTGGCTAATCTATCTCTTTATCCTGGGAAATCTGAGCTGCCATTTCTTCCTTCAAATACTCAGGTATAGAGTTTCTATTTGTTGAACTAGTCCATTTAACTGATTTTCTCTAACCCTTGGCATATTTCTGTGCAATTCATCCTTTTTTTGTGTTCTAACAAATTGTTTTAGTCTGTTGTTCACAACTTCTCTGATTTAAAAAGTATTTTTCTAGAAAGAGCACAAATGGGGAAGGGCGTTGTTGAGCTTTGGGGAGAAGTGAGCCTGGAAATTGTAACCTGTAATCCAGTTGCATTTCCAGTTG
This sequence comes from Dalbergia cultrata, assembly GCA_031216105.1. Lineage (NCBI taxonomy): Eukaryota > Viridiplantae > Streptophyta > Magnoliopsida > Fabales > Fabaceae > Dalbergia > Dalbergia cultrata. The sequence continues at coordinate 15,841,968 of CM062344.1, read as the reverse complement.
AACTGGAATTCAGTTACTTGAATGGCTTATCTCTCACCCGATTAGTGAAGCCGACTAGCGTGCTTGAGTTTATGGATTGTGATCTCTGAATAGAAGCTGTGTAAATTTAACATGATTTTGGACAAATTTGAAGTAAATCTTATTAAATGGTATTTATGAATCCAATTTCAGCCTTACTTTTACTTTATAAAATTTTCTTCTCAAAATTCCTGAAATCTGCAAAGTGGATTATAAGTTCTGGTTATTGCCAGTCGATATAAAGGGAAACAAGGGAAGAAATTCAAGGATTGGACTGAATTTAAGACATTTTGAAAGAGACTCACTGGAGGGTAGATTTCTATGTTTGTCTTAGTTCACTGTTCACATGTTAGGGGTGGTTCCTTACCATGGAATTTCCTACTATTAGATTCATTAGAGTGCCTAGCAAGTTTGTTGAGCATTGATGGATTCCCTAGAAACAAAGACATTTCATAAAAATGTCTGTCTGTTATATGGAACACAAGCTGTTTGTTCTTTATAAATGAAAATTACAAGGAGGTGCATTTATCCGTGTCCAGTTGTATGCAGTAGCGTACTCATGTGGCAACCTCCTTTAGGCTTGCGATCCTGTATCTTTTGTTTTCTTGCTGGTGCAACTTTCGGCTATGGCAAAAAATTACCATGCATGCTTAAATTCTTTTGGCTGAATTATATCTTGAAGATCACGTGAGGCTTCAAATGTTATCGTGTGATATCTATTAAAAAAAACGAGAAAGTGAGGAAAAAGAAAAAGGAAAAATCATCAACGGGAATCATGCTATCATGTCATCGTGCTTAAATTCTTGTGATTTATGTACATTATTTCTTGTTATTATCTGATGATTCTCATTTACACTTGACATAATTCGAGATCCCTCCCTCTTTTGGGTGGGGTTGGGGGTTTTTCCCTTGTAATCGATGACTTTCGTTAAATATTTTAAAAATATCTAATAAAAGTTATACAATTCAAATTTTGTTAGGCAGTAATTATACAACCACTTGGAGATAACGGAATTGCAATTGTTGGCGGTGACACAATACGAGGTTTCACTACGTCCGATCAGGTACATTTTAGCTTTGATGTTTTATTTTTGATGATATTTTGAATTTGTAAAAATGTTTAAATCTTGGATCCTACCGTATGCTATGGTTTTACTTACATTTAAGTCTTTAAATTTCCTACGTTTAGGCCATATATCAAAGTAGGGTTGAACGCGCATCCCTTTAAACCATCATTAACAAAAAAAAAAAAAAGGATTAATCGAGATCTTCTAGTTGATCCGAAATTTGGGTTAGCATCGTGTGTTTGTCCCTAAAAAATCAGTTCGGCTCTATTAAGATGTCAAATTTCAGTTTCCGTATTGGAGACTTGACTACTGTAAATTGTTTCCTAATTTTTAAACTCACCGACATGCATTTATTTGCTGGTTAGTGGCATAAGTATTTTGAGATTATTACAGGCATGGATTACATTTATCGGAGAGAAGCTGGATTCTACCCTTGCAAAATATGTGAAACATCTCCCTCAGACTTCGAAAGATTAAGTTTCAAAGATTTGCAAGGTAGCCTCTGGTGTTGATTAATTGTAAACTAGTAATACTCAAAATCTTAGTACACACAAATCCTGGAGCTTTAAGCCCAAGTTCTTTAGGGAAAGAGGCTAAAGTTGGCCGTTGTATATTTCATCAATTTTTTTTAAGGCAGTGCTCAAATTGTATTACTTGTCTGACCAACTCAAAGTAATAGTAACTAACTTATTGGATACATCAGCACATTTTTGCTTGACTACTCTATTGGTTGCTTGTGTGTTTCAAGTTATGATATTCCCATTTGTACCCAACCAAATTATGATTGGTTCCCAAATAAATAATAGTTTTAGAAACAGGAAAGACATCCCAATCCAAAGGTCACATACTCTCGCAGTTATTCCTGCATAAACATCCAATTAATTGCCATGATCTTTCCACAAAATAAGTTTATTCAAAGACCTTTGCATGTTCCGACAGTTATGTTGCAGGCGCTAAAAGAATAAACCTAAGAATTCGGTATTTTTATACTTGCAGTTTACCATTAGCTGAAACTTGTCTTTGGATATGGTTTGTTGCAACTAATGAGTAGTGCCCACTGCCCAATATATGACCAAAATATTGTCTATCAAATCCCACCTTTTCTTGGACAAGTAAATTTTACCAAAAGGATGCCAAGTAGCAACTGCAATATACAAGCATCATGCAGGCATGAAGCTCATCAACTTTGTGTGTGATTATCTGTCGTGTTCTAAGTTGAAAGAGATATATCAAACAGGTTATTTGATGCGTACAACCTTCGACATCATGAATATTTTACAGTTCTAGATGATGATATAAACTTCATAATACGAGTCACAAAATTAAAGGGCACAAAAAGAAGTGGAATTCATTCGTATTGCTGCAAATATACACCTGTATATGCTGTGAGTCTGTTTCATATCTATAAGACCAATTAAGGAAAAACAAAGACTTGTGTTACAGAATGGCCCCCACCCAAAAAACAATCAAAAGAATGAATACCTACAGGTATGATTATTGTTCTTTACAAGGTTACCAGCTCCCAAGATGTCAGCACCCTGATTACTATCCATTATAGAAAAGACCTTTCCCAGGGCAACGACCCTGTAGCAGGATCAGCAAAATAAGACAGAAGGAAGTCCTTCATGCCAGTATCCCAAACCTCACAAAACTGCAGGTGCCAGTTAGGTGGTTCAACGGCTTCTGTGCCAAGCCCTGGTGCCCTATCCTTTGATCCTTTGTTTTGATCCTCCTGCCAGTCAACTACATAGGTAGCAACCCTTCTGAAGAACTTGGCCTTGAAGGTATCCCACACCTGATACTTGTAGTGGTTTATAACAGCAGTTCCTTCAGGCATGTTGAGGGATCTGTACCCTTCCCTGAGCTGAAAATGATGCACCACATTCAGGAGACTGATGTCAAGCAAATCCGGCCGCACAATGGATTTGTGCCGCTCGGGCTTCTGAAGCCGGCAAGTGTACCCAACAGTAACCCCTTGCTTCGGGTGCGATCGCAACCCAGAAGGACCAAAGCTACGACAAGCTGTTTTAATCTCCGCGATGGCCGGCAAAGACGAGAAATTCGCGACCGCCGATCTCAGCGAATTCTCGCCGGGAACACCGAACCCGAGCTGGTGATGGAACTCATTGGGGAAGTAGAAGAACTCATCAACATCAAAGAACCCAACCCAATTGCACTCCTCTCTAGCCCTCAAAGCACAGTGAGAAAACCCTGCCTCCTGAGTCTTAATCCAAGGCCAGGATTGCCTACTAACATTATAACCCTGAGCATCAAGATCCTGAATCACCTCCTCAATATCATCATCACTATTGTTATCATAGATGAACCAACGCTCCACACCAAGCCAAGCATGGTACATAACCCACTCCCTAAGTGCAGAGCCCTGGTTCCATACCATGGTACAAACACAAAGCTCATACTTCTCCCCCTTATTCTTCCTCTTCACTCCCCCACTGCCGTAACCACCAACTCTAGCCACAGAGGGCAAAAGGGCACGAACCGGGTGCCTGAAATTCCCACTCAAGTGACTCACAGTGACACCAATCCCTTTAACCCTATCAGGATTGTTCCTCACACCCTGCGGCAGCAAGCACCTAACGACCTCTTGCGCCGCCGAAACCGCCCTCGTTGTGAGCAAGAAGGAACCGTTTTTGTTGAAACCTTTGAGCCCGAAGTGGCACCGGAAGTGCTTCGGATCCGAAACCTTGTGCGGCCTCAGATTCAGCCCTTTCACGAACACAACAACGGTGTCACCGTCAAGTGTCGCCTCGTAAGCCACCTTATCCCAAGAAAACGCCGTTCTGTTCAACAAAAAATCCAAACTCCGGGTTCCACCACCTCCGCCGCCGCGGCGCCACCGCAGGTCGACGGCGTAACCGACGGTTCCGTTAGTACGAGGAAACGGACACCTGGCGATGGATCGGGTGCGGTCGTAACGGTCAGTGGAGAGAACCGGTTGGACCTCGACACGGACGGAACCGTTACCATTGGTGTAGTATACGCACTCAAGTTCATGGGATTTGATGATGATTGGGTGGTTTGATATGAGGAGGAGGTGGTTGGGGAAGAGGATACGGTGTTGCACGGTGAAGGAGGGGAGGGAGGATGAGAAGGTGGGGAAGGTGATGGGTGTGAGGGGGTCAAGAATGGAGTGGCTGGCGGAGGAGTAGAGGAGAGAGAGGGTGAGAGGAGGGCGTAGCGTTGTGGTGTTGAAGAAGAAGAGGAAGAAGCGGTGGTGTGAGGACAAGAAGAGGAGGAAGATGAGGAAGGATGAGCAGAGGAAGAGTGATCTCGATGATGATAGTGATGAGAGGTGGATTAGGTGCTGCCTCCCCACCACCACCACCCCTCGCTTCCTCTTCCTCCTTTGCTCTCCTTCCATCTTGGTTTGCTTCCTCCGTGTTTCTCTGAGTTGGGTTTAAGAGAGAAGAGAGAGAGAGAGAGAGAGAGAGAGAGTGGGGTGATTGTTGGGGGGAAAGAGCCTGAAGAATAAGAAGGAGGAGAATGGAGGGTGGATTTCAGATTTGGTGTTATTCATGCGTCAAAGGGGAAAGAAAAAGAAAGAAAGAACTGAGAAGGTGCTATGCTATCTTCTCTCTATCTTTCTCTCTCTCTCTCCGATGGAATAATGTTAGAATTTGGAAGCGTTAACAGCGTAAAAACTGAGCTTTTAGATTCTGGCTGGACCTTACTGGAGTGGGGTAAGAAGGAGTTGGACTTTTGATTGGATTGCTCTGAAAGAATTATAATCGCTTTGTTTTAATACATCTGTCAAAAAAAAATTAAATAACACATGTTAAGGCCAAAATAAAATCTTGATAATTATATAAAATTATGAGTTAATAAAATTATTATTATATACTTATTATTAGTATTATTATTATTATTCATTTCAATAAATGTATCAACACATTTAGATTAAGAATATAAATAAAAAATAAAAGTAATATTACTTAAATATTATAAGTGAATAAATATTTTAAAAGATTAAAAAGTAAAAAGAGCGGCGTATTTATTGAAATGGAGGGAGCGTGATTTTGCTTGGATCTAATTTAAGTGTGTTCACACTTGCTATTCAACTGAATTATTTTAGAGTTAAATTTTAATATACTTCCATCCAAAATCTTTTAATGGTATGAATTTCCAAGATATATGGTAGGTAAAAATATTGGTCCGTGTGTTTAAAAGGCAATTCAAAGAGAGCGATGGAGAGAATAAGGAATGTTGATTTGAGGGTGAGGGTGGTTTTGGTGTGTGAAACAATCATTGGAGCTCTTACTGCTTTTCTCGTTTCTGTTTTTGTAATATTTTATTTATTTTTAAACTTTAATAACTCGCTCGGCCGACCATTTTGTTGGTGGGGCCAGACGGAACCCTTTAAGGCGAAAATCTCTGATTTGGGTCACTTTCTTAATTCTCTCATTCTTTGGAAACAAGTCGTTTAAGGTAAAAAAGCAAAATTTTTATAACATTCGCTTTTTTTTTTCTTTTCTTTATGATAAATTGGTATAGAACTTTAGCGAATAATAAGGTGGATCTCATATGTTTAGATTTATTATGAATTTTTATTTTAATTATTAGATAAATATAATTTTTATTGAATGGTTTGATCCAATAATCAATAAATAAAGAATCCATAATAAACCCAAACATATAAGGTCCATTATAAAATCCACCTAGAATTGTTTAATATTTTTTAAATATGAAAGAAATTAAGAAACCAAGTTATTTCTTTGGAATGAATAAAAAAAAAACTAAGTTATTTCTTTGGAAGCTATTCATTTAAGGTAGAAAGTAAATATTATTTTAAAGTTTGTTTTTAACTTTTCTTTTTCATTAGAATGGATTGGTATGGAATTGCTTAATATTTTTGGAATGTGAAAGAAATTAAGAAACTAGGTTATGACGCCATTTTATAGCTGTGGTGGCTAAAGAAAACCAGAACGGGATTGGACGAGAAATAGACTACTAATATTGGAGTCGCATGAATTAAGACTTTTTGCCAAGAGTTTAATTATTATCTATTAATGGTATAATTTTTTTTATATAATTATTTAATTATATATTATCATATTAATAAAAGTGGTTAAGTTTTATATTTATTATTTAAAAAATTATATAAATAAAATGATATGATTGTTTGACAATTTAAAAATGTTTTACATTATGATTAGATAGAAATTAAACTATGCGCAATTGATTTGTAGATTACGCTCCCTCCCTTATGTCAATCCTCCTAGAAATTAGAGCTACACTAAATTATATATAACTCCATAATAAAAAATTGTTTCATTAAGAATAAATATTGCACCGTCTCTATTTTATATTAATAATAATTTTTAGAAATCATGCAATTTTGATAAATCAAAAAAGTGAATGTGTCTTGTTATAAATTATAGAAAGATACATTTATTTTTTAATATATTAAAATTATATGATTTTTTAATAATAATTATTAATATAGAATAAAGAAAGTAATATGTTTTAATCATCAACATAGACATCAGATGTAAATTTAAAGCCTCAAAAGTATATAAAATTTGATTATTATAATTAGTTGCCTACGTTTTGTGAAATAGCAACGAGAGAATCCTTTTATTTTAAATGATCACATTCTAAGAAAACAAATGCAAGGGCTCCACAATTGGATGGCCGGCAGGTGCCGTCACAGTCGAACCCAATAAAAGTTTATTTGAGAAAGACATATAATCTATTGTCAAATTTTTCTGGTAAGCATTTCGGTGGGGGCCAAAAAGAGGTATTTAAACAGGCTAAATTTTGTATAAACACTGATGGAAAATGGGGCAGATTTTCAGAGTACAACATCTACACCGAGGAATGTTATTTCTACATTAGAAGAGAGTATTTTATGTGGATATTATAAAGTGAACAAAGAAAAACTTTAACTCAAACTAGCATCACCAAAATCTCTGTTTACTTTTATTTTTACGGTGTCTATTACGCATACTTAAATTTGTTTTATTTTTAATTTATATTTCATTGTATCAAAAATTATGTTTGAAGAGGATTTTGTCTTCATCCCCTTTTTCCGATAAATAAGGTTAAGCATCCCGATCAAAAAATAGGATAACCAAAGTATTAGAGTCACCACAAAGAACGACAACAAAAACAGAAAGAAAAGCATATTTCACATGACCACACTGCATACTTAATCTCATCCTTACCCCGGATGAACCTTTGACCCCATGACCTTCTCCATTGAGATTCTATTTACTAGGTCTTCATTAAGGCTCACCCCTTTTTTACGATGAAAAACCTTCGAACTTAAACCCTAAATAAGGCAATCTCACAAAGATTCCCCGATAACGAGAAAAATTTTCATCTCTACCAATAAAAAATAATTTACATGGCAATATTTTTTCGGTGCAATTTACATGGCAATGTAATCTCATGTACAAAATTTTTTAATATCACTTAATTATATTAATTATATTTTATATATGAAAAATCCTACACAGGAGGATCATTTATGTCCAAGCATCATTTAAAGATAAGAAACCCAATCATATCTCTCTAATTATTGACGGAAGAAACCCAATCATATCTCTCTAATTATTGACGGATTTTGTGTAAGAACCCTTCAAGGTTGATCTCGTCAATACAGTGGACTTCAGCTAGAGGCTTTGCACCTAATTTTCATATCTTTAATCATTTAAATTATACACTTTATTAAAGGATGAGGCTTCTGCTACGTGCATGCCTAACTTCTGCCCCCATTATTGGTTCTTTTTTTATTTTCTAAAACTAGAATGAAAAGACAGGCAAATTTAAATTTATTATAATCCGGATATTTGCTTCCCTAGTTCCCTTCACTTCTATGTGGAATGAAACTCACGGTATACATTTGTAATTTGTTAACGTAAACCAAACGGAAGTACACAGAACAAATCAAACCGAACAATTGGGGCTCCTCTCATGCTCACGAAAAATAATTTGAAAACAAATGCAATTATGCATCAAAGTATTGCCAACTTGTTCCAAGCAAACACCTATAAAAATAAAAATAAAAAAGGGCGGCTTGGGTCCTTTCCAGCCAATTATTACTCAGTAGCGGTGTATACATATGGCCCAAAAACATTGTCCACGCCATCAACAAGAGTACTGTAAGCTATCGATAATGCGATTTATTATTATTAGTACTATTTTAGGGTTTGTTTAGTAAATTTGACAAGAAAAGACATGTTAAGGTTCTAATAATTCGATATTTGGTATGACATTGTATATGATGTTATATTATATGATACTAGTGAATTAATAGGTATTTGGGTGCTTATCAATCCACAATATTAAATTTACTATGAACTTTTTTAAAACAAAATAAATTATTACTTGAAAATGAATTTAATATATAAGTAATATTGTTAAAAAACAATGTTGGATGTTACGTTGTTGGATAGCTTTATGTATAATGATAGAAGTTATTAAATTTGATTATATCATTTGAAGTTATTAAAATATGTGTGTGGCTTTGAAAAAAGTTCCAATACAAGATAGAGACACCAAAAGGTGATTAATTATGCAACACAATCCTCTTTATTTGATCGTATAAATACTACTATTTAGTCATTATTACAAATGATTCTAATATTAAGGAAATATTTAACATAAAATAAAATAATAATTTTATTAACTATTTCTTTATAATTTTAAAAATAAATATTATTATTTAAATACTTATTATTTGCACTTACATATATTATAAATATTTATCAGTTTAATAAAATATAAAATTGAAAAATATAACATACTACATAAGGATTATAGTAAAATAATATTTATATAAGGATTATAGAAAAATAATATTTATTATTTATTCAAATTAAAGCTCAAAATAAAATATTGCAGTAAAAAATTTATTTATCCATTATAAAATTTTTATTTTATTAAAATATTAAAAAATATATTGCCCCACTACAATCTGATAAAATTTTTAGGAATATATAGGCATATATATATTTTTTGTCCTTAATATTGTTTTGACTCTATATATATTAAGATAAAAATTATGTAAAATAATTTATTATATTTGTGTATTACTTTTATCTTCATCACTTAAATTTTTCGATTCTGTCTGAAGTAAACAACATATATATATATATATATATATATATATATATGAGCTAACGTATAATATTGATTTATCATATTATGTATGATATGCATACCAAACACCCACTTATATTATACACATTTTATATATAATAAATATATATTATAAAACTAAAAATATTTAATGTAATTATAGACTTTGGGATCATGGAATAGAACAAGATTGATATAGTTCCACATGTAATAGAATAAGATTAATAGTTTTGAACTTGGAAAATAAAGCGATTAGTGCAATTGTTATTACATGCGATCATAATGATTAAAAACTTTGCATTCTTCATATGAATTCAACTTTTATTTGTTTGATCCGGGATGCCTTTAAGTAAATTAAAAAATAGCATGGGGGAAATGATCTACATCCTAACAAGAGAATGGTATTGCTTTGCTAGATATACAATCTGTGAAAAAGAATGAAATCATTATTTTATGGTTTTATATGACCTTAATTGTTATAAGTTGGACTGTTTTCTTCTACTGGATTTGAATATAGAACTTGAGCTAATATAGGACTATATTCTGCCCTTTAATTGTGTGTGAATTGATACCCTTCAAAATTCGACTGACTATAAACTTGGTCATAATGGTTAACTCATCAAGTTAGGATGGTTAAACTTTATGGGTTATCGTTTTAATTCATATAATGTAATTACTGGAATACCCAATGATCTTAGATTATCACGTCTGTTTCACCAGGAGAATATACAATATTATGTAGGGTATTTTAATTTGAGGGATGGAAACTGTCAAAAGTCTCAAGTCAATGAGGATCATAGAGGAAAAATCGATCCATGCCATGGATTTTAACTTTGTTTGACACAGCCTCAGGTGGCCAGAACGAGACAGGCTTTGGTGATATCTAAGTGATATGATGTTTAAAAGTATAACAATATGTTAAAAACATTAGATTATTTGTTGAAATATAGTCTTTAACATTTATTTTTATCACTTTTGAGTATGTGGCTATGGTCTTTTTAATGGATTTAAAAAAAAAAAAAAAAGCTTGATTAACTACATATAGTTGTGTATGATGATGAGGTTGACCAAAAGCACACTTGATCATTGGTATGATTTTTTGGAAGAGAAGATTAATGCGACATCGGAGTTGGCTGGTGTATTTTTTGCTTTGACTAGAATTTAAGAATGGTGATAAGGTGACATTTATGTGCAATAAACCTTATCGATCCTTCTCTTTTTGATTAGGAGGAAATCAAAGGTAAGGATTTATTTGGCTCAGAATATTAATTATTATTTCATTGAATTAAAATATATAATTGTAGCTGATAGTATTCCTCTTCCTTCTGATTATTTTTAATATGATGCAGTGTATTGTTGAAGCTGTGAGGTTGGTGTAATTCAGTATGAAAGGTTTATTTAGTATTTTACTTAAATGGTTTTGGCTACAATTTTTCATGTTAATCTTTTCAGTTTGCTAAATTTCTCTTTATGTTATTATTTTGTCAAGATAACATATGCTCGGTCAAGTGGCAACATCTTCATGGTCTATATATTTTTGGGCATGTTACTTTACCTTTTAGCAGTACTATCCTTTTTTGCTTTGTAATACTTTTTTTTTTTTTTTTGTCAAGCTTTGGCTTACTCGAATTTAAGCATCGTTAATTTATGGTAAATATTGAAACTATTTGGTTGATGTATTGGCAAAGTTATAGGTTGCTTCATATTCTCCTTGATTACAATATGTTCAAGACTAATGCAATTTAACTTTATATTAGCATTTGCTGACAACCATATTTTGCATGTGTATTTTAGTTTGAAAAGATGTAGCATATATTGAGCTCTTTTTTATTTTGAAAGTCAACGAATACATACGGTGAGATGTTTTTGAAAAATGTATTGGACAAACTATAAAAAAATTTCATCGATTAACATTATTTTTATATATATTTTATCGTTAATCTAAGTAAATTTCAATAAACTCTGCGTAGCTTGTGTTAAAACCATGAATTTAGTGAAATATTTATGTTAGGTTTTTTAACATTATAGTTAGTTAGTACTTTTAACAAATATGCTCATGAATCATTCAGTAAAATTCTGTATGATCTGTGCATAACACGGGTTTTCGACTAATTATATACACAACACTACAACAACATTGAAAACACTGCACAATATGGACAAACTTTTTCTTTAGGCTCTGGTTGATCCTTTGTAGTTTTCCTTGCCAAGTACGTTGTCAATTTGAGAATCACATACTGTTTTCTTTTTCACCAGCCTCCGAAGTGAGTGAGTCATGATCACATGCAGAATCTAGGAAGTGGATAAAGCCTCTGATAAAATTCTTTGCCTTGTTCTGAAGCAATGCCAATTTCTTTTTCCCCTAAATCTATAAGAACATGAGCAATCAATCTCAAATTTCCTGTTAAATCTCAGCCAAAGCTAATTTGCATATGAAGGTACTTACTATTTACCGATAATGTGCAGAAATAAATTGGTCCAAATCTCATTCTATTTTAGCAAAAACAGGTTACATTAAAATAATTTGACGCGTCTTCATATCTTGCGGAAACATGCAATATGTCCAAATAAGTGAGTTGGACGGCATTAGAGTCTATTGTTAATTATCCTTAGTAGTATTGTATGTTATGACCAAGCTAAAGGATGGTTCTGAAACGCGCATTCGTTTTTCTTCTTTTTTTTCCTGTATAGGGAAACTATAAGAAAATGGGGAATGTCGGGTAGATTTCTTCTGTTTTGATGATATGAAAATGCATGTTGCGGCCATGTGCAATCTGCCTCTATATTTATAATTTTATATACATATCTAATTCTACAGTGCCTCCCTTGGGGCATAGCTTACCGTGGTCAAGATTAGGATAATGCAATTTGCAATAGAAAGATTTATTTTTTTTTTTGATAATAAAGCAAGGCTCAACTCAAACCAGAGGAGCATTAAATTCAGCAACACGGGAAACATACATCAAAGTTACCAAAGAAACTAAACAAACAAATAGTAAACAAAACCCAAGACTTAAAACTGCTCCTCCTGTTTGCTGTGATCTGCATCATTAGATTTCAGATTTCACACACATCCTTGCTCTTCAGAATAAAACAATCAGAATCAATAATTTTCACATCGTCATTCAGTTGAATGTATGGTTTCCTCAACTTAAATGTATCAAATATTGCTGTGCTCAATGACATCACCTATATCTGCTCCAATTCACAGAGCAAGGAAACAAAGATAAAAACAATAAACCCCAAAGATCTCCTGCCACAGATGAACTAAATTTCTCCTTTAATAACAATTCTTGATACGCCCAGGAAGAATAAAATTGCAATTACAACACTATCAGGAGCATCACTTGACCCTCCTAGCAATAAACCGGTCCTCCAAACAATCAAATCTTCACAGCTAATGGAATACTAGAAAAAATGATGAACAAAATCCAACAAGCCATCCAAAAAGAGCACCAGCAATTGCTGAAGACACACTCCACTGATGAATACAACACTTTCTAGTCAAATAAAGTGAGAATTTTATTTTAAAGAGTAAAATGAGCAGTTTCACTCTCAAATTAACAAAGTGAAAAAGGTGTCACTTTTAACTTTATTGATCCAAAAGTAAAATCTCTATATTTTATTTTCTAAAGTGAAATCCTGACTTTAGATAATTAATTATTGTCCACAGTGAAAATGTCTAGAAATTAATTGAATTATAGATCACAAATTATTTTAGTTTCATGTTATTGATCTTAAAAGTGGCAAATAATTACTTGTTTTCTTAAAAAAAGATTTTTTTCAAAAGAAAATTATTCAAAGTAGTCTTTTTTGCCATCAAAATAGTTGGTGTTATATTTATTAGTGATTTAGTGCCAGCGATTTGTCAACCATGGTCGTCTAGAGTAATGTAATGAATGAATTATATGTGGGTCGGACCGCTATCTTTTTTATTCTTTTTCTTTACTTATATAAAATTTATAAGTTTAATTTTAATCCAATGTAAAAAAAATTTATCATCCAGTCAAATCATTATATTTACATATTTTTTTTAAGTATCGAATATAAAACTTAGTCACATTTACTAATTTGGCAATGCATAATCGATTGAATTACAGTGCAAAGCTTGCCACATGATTGATTAAATAAGAGTATAAAAAGGTTTTACAATGTCAGTAGATATAAATTAAACTCAAAATCTATAATCAATAAATAGATAATGATTTCGAAAATAAGAGTTTAGAAGATACGTCCTTAATTTTAGTTAAAGTTTTTTCATTTTATTTTGTGAGTATAATCAATTAGACTGTGAATAAGGTTGACATTCATGGAGCAAATCCATCTATTTGAGTAGTAAGTCTTAATAAACTTACCGTATTGGATAAATTTTTTATATATATTAAAATTTTATCAGTTTAAGAGTTGAATTATTATTATTGCTCTTCTTCGACCTAGGAATCATTGTACTTCATTTTAAACTGGGTGCTTTCTTTGAAGTGATTTCTTTCCCTGAATCTAAAATCACAAGTGTTGTAAGCATTGAGTTAATAGTAAACAAAATAGCACTCAAAGATTAACACAAAACTTTTCATATATTTTTCTAACAAATTGATTTGCTTATTAAAACAAAAATCTACAAATTAGTGAAACTAATAAAGAAATTATATTTAAAAACTTTGCAGTAATAACAATTGTCATATCTTCTCAAGCGCCGGTACATAAAAGTAGTTTCATCTAGTGTGTTACGATATGTTTTTTCTGCGAAACAAATTAAGGAGGTTAGGACTTACGAACTAGTCAATCGATATATAGTTAATAAATAGAAAATGGGGAAGAAGAAAGTTATGAAACTAAGTCACAAATTAAGATGATACATAACCTATCATTATCATGAAAGTGGAAGAAATTAGAAACTCATATGGAAGAAAAGTGGAGCCCCAAGGAGGTTAGTCGTGGCAAATTTTCTGTGTACGTGATGATCCATTCACTTGAATTAAATGAACTTGCTTTACGAAAAGACCTGTGCCCCTTCTTTTCTCTCTTTCTTGATTTAGATTGGATTTTGCTTTTCTACTTTGTTGGTTTCTGCAACCAAATTTCATGAGTGACGTCGAGAAAAGGATGTGTGCATGCCTTGGAAGTAATGGAAAGGAAATCGCATCATACCCAAAAAATCATTATCAATTTTATGTAGTATTGTAGTAAAACTATTTTACACATAAATTTAACATCGTCATGAGAAAGTGGAAAAAGACGAACTTCAACAAGAGTCCTGTATAAAAAAATTATTTAAATGGTTATAGAAAAATAATTTTTAAAATATAATTTATAAATAGATTATTTTATTTTTAAATATATAATAATAAAAATATTTATTTTTAATATTTTAGAAAGTAATTTTTAAGAAATTAAATATTTTAATTTCTCAAAAAATACTAAAAATAACTTTTAAAAAATAATAAGCCATTTAACTAAATAAAATAAAAAATAAAAATATAACTTTTAACTTTTAAAAAATTTATAAATTATACTATCTACACATACCCTCGTTAACTCTATAAGATTGATGCTAGAAACCAGAGACACCGAAAGAAATGAGTCCAAATTCGCGAGTTTATATGCATTCACCAATCACCACCACGTACCAAGGCTCACCATCTCTATAGATAATGACAGGTAACAGCCATACAAGATGTCATTCTCAAGAGAATGAAGAAAGTAGCAATGGTTTTATTACTTAAAGTAAAGGAGATTCATTAAAGTATTTGGCATGCACTTTGACACAGCAAACAATAAATAACCAAGCTTCGTGACTGACGGCAGGGTCATCATCCAATAAAACCTCATTAGAGAATGGAATTGAGCAAGGGAGTTAGGTTCACTGCTTATTTGTTATCTATGATGAGATTAATAGCATTAATTGTGTCACTTATTTTTGGTGTCTCTCAAAAACTATTAAGAAACATCAAATCGCATATTGGACTAATTTCTTTCAAATGTATGTCGTCAGCATATATACAGTTCAAAATTTGAAGGGTTCGAAATGTTTCTTAAATATTTTTGCTGGTACTTTTCTTGGAGATGTCGGGTTCTAATGATGAGGACGGTATGGTTCTTATATCATTGTCTCAAATCTATCTGCTATCAATTGTGTAAAATTTCTTTCTTTTTTTTAACTAGAGTCTTTATCAAATCTTTTTCATAAATGTCATAGGAATCAAATCCTCAATAAATGCTTAAAAAGCTCCGTTAATTACCAATTGTGTTGAATCTCATTATTGAAAAAAATTCATTTTTTGAAAAAATTTATTTTGAATCAAATGTTAGAATATGGTGCCTGAACGTAGCTACCTTGCATGCATCTCTTATTCTCTTAAACCCCCTTATCATAGTAATTTTTTTTTCCCTAAAACGTAGACATAATAAGCTCATCAAAGATAATATTTCTTTTACCTTATGCCTTTGAGAAATTTGCCAACATGCTATGATTAATGGAATGTTATGGTATCATCAGAGTCGGGTACACCCCAAGTGTAATAAACACTTTCCGGATGTGAGCTAAGTCAGCCAAATTGAAGAGACGGAAAAATGGAGTACGGTGAATAGTAATTTGCAGTGGGGCCCACGTCACTATTCACATGAATAGTACTATGTAGTGGGACCGCTTCACTATTTATGAATAGTACTCGTTACTATTCACACCAACAAAATAGATCAAGATAACTGCACACCAATATTTTTAACGTGGAAAACCCTCCTGTAATTTTGAGGGAAAAACCACGGGCCAAACTCCGAAAAATACTCCACTATATTTAAAGAGTAATTACAATATAGTGTATCCCCAATGAGACTCTCTTCTACTACAATTAGTAGTATTACAGAGATCTAGAGAATATATCAAAAACCCCCAGTGTATACTCACACTACACTCTTGGAATTTTCTTACACACACTCTCTATTTTTCTCTCACTACAAGAAGCCTACACTGCTTCTTTCTTTACAACTGAGGAAATGTTTCTCAGTTCAGGATTGCTAAAACCGTCTGCTTGAAAGCTCTATTTATAGATGATTTTTGAAAGTTACTGTGCATGTTACTGTGCATATTTTGGTGGTATATCACATTACTGTGCATGTGCACAGTAATCTCTTTTTGATTTTTCAACAGTCGGTGGCTGCAAAATGCACAGCCACCGGCCACTTTTTCTACAATTCTCCACCTTGGCTGCATTTTGCAACAGCTTTCAACCTTTGCAAATATTAACTAAGTCCAAGCAATGCTTAAACTTGTCAATCGGCAATGGTTTTGTCATCATATCGGCTGGGTTCTCAGCTGTGGCTATCTTCTGAATTGCAACAGTACCATTATTGATACATTCTCTGACAAAATGAAGTCTGACGTCAATGTGCTTTGTCCTTTCATGATAGACTGGATTTTTAGCTAGATGAATGGCGCTTTGACTATCACAATGTACAATTGGTACATGTTGATTCAATCCAAAACTATCCAAAAGACCGTGCACCCAAATACTCTCTTTAATGTCTACCAATGTCATATACTCAGCTTCAGTAGTTGACAATGCCACTATTGATTGCAATGTCGCCTTCCAACTAATAGTACATCCAAAGACTGTAAAGATATAGCCTGTCAATGACCTTCTTTTATCCAAGTCACCTGCATAATCAGAATCTACATAACCCACAACTCCACGGTTCTTCTGACCTTCAAATACCAAACAGACATCAGTGGAACCTTTAGGTATCGCATGATCCATTTCACAGCCTTCCCAAAGTGTGTCTTTCCAGGTTTGCTCATAACCGCTACCACACTTATCGCATGTGAAATGTCCGTCTAGTGCACACCATGGCATACATGAGACCGCCAACCGCACTAGAGTAAGGTATACGAGACATGTGCTCCACCTCCTCCTCGCCTCGGACATTCCTTCAAAGATAATTTAAAATGTGCAGCCAACGGAGTGCCAACTGGTTTGGATTGATCCATATTGAAGCGTTGTAACACTTTTATAATATAATTTTGTTGTGTTAAACACAACCTGCTATTATGCCGCTCCCTATGAATCTCCATTCCAAGAATCTTCCTTGCCGCACCTAAGTCCTTCATCTCAAACTCTTTTCCCAATCGAAGTTTTCAACATACTAATTTCACTTTATTACGAGCTGCAATTAGCATGTCATCTACATACAACAACAAATAAATCTTTGAACCATCCGAAGCTCCCTAGAATAGATGCAATTATCATATTGGTTTCTACTATATCCAGTACCAATCATAAATGCATCAAACCTTTTGTACCACTGCCTCGAGGACTGTTTCAAGCCATATAACGACTTCTTTAATAGGCAAACATGATTTTCCTTACCAAGACTTATGAACCCCTCTGGTTGACTCATGTAGATCTGCTCCTCTAGCTCACCATGTAAGAACGCCGCCTTTACATCAAGTCGTTTCTAGCTCCAAGTCAAACGCATTTACAATAGCTAATAGGATCCGAATAGAGCTATGCTTCACCACAGAGAGAATACTTCATGGAAGTCAACACCCTCCTTCCGAGTATAACCCTTTGCTACCGCCTCGCCTTGAACCTTGGAGGCTCAGTGCCAGGGATTCCTTCTTTCCTTTTGTAAACCCATTTACAGCCAACTACTCTTTTTCCCTTTGGAAGTTGTACCAGCTCCCACGTCTGATTTTTCTGAAGAGACTCAATCTCCTCATTCATTGCTATCAGCCACTCCTTCGACTCCTTACTTTCTATTGCATCACGATAGGTACATGGTTCATCTCCAACTGCACCATTCGCCATAGCCAAAGCAAAGGCTATAGGATCTGCATCTAATGAGTCAAGTGCACAAGCAGCAGAATCCAGATATCTTTTTGGTTTCTGGATTTCTCGTCTTTCTCTGCCAGTAGCAATACTGTATGGCTCTGCTTCTCTGGTTGGTTCACCAGTTTCCTCATAGTCAGGTTCATCTTGTTGTTCTACTTCAGGTTGAGCAATCCTTGAAGTATTTGGCTGATTCATTACATCATTTTCTTGCTTCACCTTCCCATAGTCAATCTCTAGCTCCACCTGCTTCTTAGCACCATGATCTGTCTCTGCCTCATCTAAGTTAGACTCCTTCTTCTGATTTAGCATTGCCGCCTCGTCAAAAGTGACATCTCTGCTGACAATGATTTTGGGTGAACTTGCCTTCTCTATACACCACAGTTTGTAGCCTTTCACCCCTCGTGCATATCCTAGAAATATACACCTTCTTGCCCTTACCTCAAGTTTACCATCATTCACATGGGCATATGCAGGACAACCAAATATCTTTAAATCAGAATAGTTTACGGGTCGACTAACCATACCTCTTGTGGAATCTTCAGATTAATAGCAGTTGATGGAGATCTGTTACCAGATATACAGCTGTATTGACTGCCTCAGCCCAAAATGATTTGGGAAGTGTTGCGTTGATTCGCATGCATCTTGCACGCTCTAGAAGTGTTCTGTTCATCCGCTCGCAACTCCATTTCTTTGTGGTGTTCTGATGCACAAGATGGTGCCTCACTATACCAAAGATTTCTGCAGAACTCCTCAAATTCTTTGCTGCAAAATTCTCCGCCATTGTCAGTTCTTAGTCTCTTGACTGACCGCCCGGTTTGCTTCTCGACCATGGCCTTCCATTGCTTGAATTTGTCGAACACTTCTTCTTTTTTCTTCAGAAATAAATCCAGACTTTTCTGGAATAATCATCTATCAGAGTAAGAAAATAGCGAGCTCCACCTAAGGAGTTAACAGGGGCTGGACCCCAAACATCCGAGTGGACATACTCCAATATTCCCTTGCTATTGTGTTTGCCAGAATTGAACTTCACCCGTTTCTGCTTTCCAAACACACAGTTTTCACAGAAACTAAGTTTACAATTCTTTAGGCCTTTCAACAAGCCTTTGCCAGCAAGTATGGTCATTCCTTTCTCGCTCATATGACCAAGCCGCATGTGCCACAATCGTAGCATCATCCTTTCTTTCAGAGGATAGAACAACAGTGGTTCCATCGACTGTGCTTCCTAGCAATAGATAGATCCCGCCCTGCAGCTTTCCTTTCAATACCACCATTGAGCCTTTGAATACCTTCAAGAAGCCACCCTCTCCAGTGAACTTGTACCCCCGATTGTCAAGGGCACTCAATGAGATCAGATTTCTACCCAATTAGTACATGCCATGCATGAAACGTCCTTTTAGTACCATCGCCCAAATTCACTTGCACATCTCCTTCACCAAATGATCGGAATAATTCTATTATCTCCTAATCTAACTTTTCCCTCCCGTTTTTTATAGGATGAGAAGAAGTTTCGATTAGGTGTCATGTGAAAGGATGCGCTGTAATCCGAGATCCACCCATTTCCTGTCACCGTGAATACCGCCAAGGCCGAACCAAAGATCGACATCACTATCTTCGTAACTTTGAATTGTTACGTTGGGAGAATCTCCTGATTTCTCCTTTCTCTCTGGGCAATTTCTTCTGATATGTCCCGTCTGGTGACAATGAAAGCACTTCACAGATTTATGCTTTCTGGACTTTGATCTTCTCTTGCTTTTGCTTCCGATCCTCTTTCTTGACTACGCCTCTCGTCACGAACAATCCATCTGCAGGACCTTCGACATTGATCCGCTACTAACTTCGATGTTCCTTTATCATCGGTGATTCTTTGACATTTTTCATCGAGATATCGGATCTACCATAAAGTATGGTATCACGAAATTATCATAAGACTGAGGTAGTGAAGTCAACAAGATCATAGCTTGATCAACATCTTCAACTTTAATTCCAAATTTGCTCCAACATCGTAGATCATCCGCTGAAGTCGTCTATATGTTCTTGCATTGATTTTCCTCCTGAATATTTGAATGTGTACAATCTCTTTCTCTGATAAAGCTTGTTGGACAAGGTCTTTACAGAATATTTTTCTTCCAAAGTCTTCCATAGTGAATCAGCGGTTTTTTCATCCATGACTTCTCGCAGAACATTGTCTGCAAGACTCAACTGTATTGTACTCAGTGCTTTGACCATCATCTCCTTCTTCTTGTCATCAGGTAATGACCACTGGTCCTCCAACGCCTCTGCAAGACCTTGCCGACCTAGCAATGCCTCGCACTTTCGCCTATAGCCTGAAGTCGTTGGATCCGTCAAATTTCTCCACTTCAAATTTTGGCACAGACATCTTGGATCTTAGTCAGAACCTTATACTATTAACCGTATACTGGAATAGTGCAACTCAACTGTAAACCGTGCACCAAGAGGCTTCCCAGGAAAGAGAGGTGGGTCACAATGGACACGTTTAAATATCAAGTCTTTCCTTAGCCAGAACCTCTTCAAACTGCACTCTCACAGTATCACACTGTCTTCCAAAGAACAAAGAACCAAAAGGTGATCCTCAAGTATTAGGGAGAAACTCTTTTCTGATGTGGAAGATCAGACTAAGCTGCAACCACAGAGCATACTAAGAATAAATCCCACCGATCCAAAGCTGCGATACCACTTGTTATGGTATCATCGTAGTCGCACACCCCAAGTGTAATAAACACTTTCCTGATGTGAGCTAAGCGCCCAAATTGAAGAGACGGAAAAATGGAGTACGGTGAATAGTAATTTGCAGTGGGGCCCACGTCACTATTCACATGAATAGTACTATGTAGTGGGACCGCTTCACTATTTATGAATAGTACTGCATTATTCACACCAACAAAATAGATCAAGATAATCTACACCAATATTTTTAACGTGGAAAACCCTCCTGTAATTTTGAGGGAAAAACCACGGGCCAAACTCCGAAAAATACTCCACTATATTTAAAGAGTAATTACAATATAGTGTATCCCCAATGAGACTCTCTTCTACTACAATTAGTAGTATTACAGAGATCTAGAGAATATATCAAAAACCCCCAGTGTATACTCACACTACACTCTTGGAATTTTCTTACACACACTCTCTATTTTTCTCTCACTACAAGAAGCCTACACTGCTTCTTTCTTTACAACTAAGGAAATGCTTCTCAGTTCAGGATTGCTAAAACCGTCTGCTTGAAGGCTCTATTTATAGATGATTTTTGAAAGTTACTGTGCATGTTACTGTGCATATTTTGGTGGTACAATCAGATTTACATTATTGTGCATGCAAGAATCTCTTTTTATTTTTTTCAATCGGTGGGTCATGAAATGCACAGCCACCGGCCACTTTTTCTACATGGAAAACATATGAAAATCTTTCACTTCTATCATGGTATATCACATTTTTAGTATAGCATGGAATCACTTTGTCATGAAATCATTTTTTTCAAAAATTTAAGCTGATTGATAAAGATATATGTATGATTTTAAATAAATAAATAAATAAATATATATATATATAAATGATTTTATACTTTAATAGTATTAATAATTGATTGATCCTTTAAGTCTCAATTGAAACCATGCACATTGAAGAATCAACGGAGTATTTGAAGAGCATTAGATGCGCTGAATATTAAAGTACAATTTGCCAAACATCTTTCTCACGAGAAATCAATTGCAATTCGCCAATTTGCAAAGTGGAAGGTGGCCGTCAACTGAGCTTTCAAATCGAATACGTCAATGTTTTGATTCACAATTTTTTGGTTCTTTGAAAAATACACTAGAAATAGCATAATAAAAACCTTTTGCTTCAGACAGGCGAGTCAGGATTAATATACAGATTGCTTTTGGGTAATGGTGGTGAGTTCTTTTTCAAGGTCCTACCATAACTCATCTCAATCTTTTATTTTTAACCCCTTTTGGATGTGATTCCTTTAGCTTTACTCCGAATTAAAATTGCGTTTATTCAGAGTAACTGAAGAATAAAGTGTTGTGTTTATATATTATATCGCTATAACATGATTTTATATTATTATTTAATTATATGTCATTATATATGAAATTCTTGAAATAATATTTGTGAAAAACCAAATATTCCTATCAACGAGTTAATATATAATAAAGTATATGCATAAAAATATCTTTATACTGGTGATATATTAAAATCAAATTTTAAAAATAGATTAAAATTAAATATGAATTTAACATCTTGTACTTTTAAGAATTAAATGTCACTAAAAAAATCATGATTAGAATATTAAAGTTTATATATATATATATATATATATATATACTTCCTTTTCTTTTTTATATCTCTGATGAATGTTGTTGGAGGAACTCTCATCTTTCTTTTACGATGACAGTTACTAGTTTTTTTCTTTTCTTTTTGTTGTTTAGATTTTTATATTTTGTTTTGTCTTTGTTACCCCCTTTGGTAGTGTTTGATAGATGTTTAAGGACATAAAATATGAAGACATTGAGAGTAGAAATGTGTGTTTGGCAAAGGGAACAGAAACAAAAATTTCCAAATTCATCTTCGTTCCAAAACAATTTTTGAGTCAATTTCCATATATGCAAAAGAGAGGATGTTGAAGACATCTCTCTAAGATATAAATTTAAAATATTTTTTCAAAAATACCTGTTCAAATATTTCATATTTCATTGTCTTTCTCACTTTTCAATTTTAAATCAAATGATAACTTAATCTTTTTTTTTTTTTAATCAATCACCACATCCTGATACCAAACATAGTTCCGTCTTTATCTCCAATATCATTTTCATCTCTATTATCTCACTATCTCCATTATTTTTGTCTCCCAAACGTAATCTTTGTGAATAATTTCTTTTCTCTTTTCCCGCTGCTTTTTGTCCTATTATGGATGTTTTAGTTTCCCTTTGTGATGGGTATATCTTCTTTTTTATAGCCTTATAGGTACAGAAATTTTAAATCTATTTTAAAAACAGATGTAATACATTCTTCAAGGTGCACCACATTTCATGTTGATCTTCATTGTGAACAATGCATTGACATTTATAGTTTTCAGACAATAAGTAGAATCATACATTATTGATTAGTTCAAAATGTGCAATATATTTGTTTCTTATTTAATTTAGATTTGAATGTCTTCTTTGATTTGTATGTGCCACGTAGGACACTTTTTCATGAATAATATGTTTTCATGTTAAAAAAATCATTTTATAATAATTTTTTAACGTTAAAAGAATATAATTTATTTTGGCTTATTAAACACAGTATGGGCTCTCTGAGTCTGGAATCCATTGAAAATGTTTAAACCATCAAAACTTATTCAAAACCTGGATAAAATTATTCTAACTAACAGACCAATTCAACTTTATAGAGTTCGATTTTTTATTTTTTTCTGAAGTAGGTTGGACCGAAGAGATTTCAGGTGTCTTTTATCTCTTTTTTTTTTTTCGTCTTCCGCAGTGTGTCACAGTATGATGGACAAAAATATTCCTTCTGTATTTGGGTTTTCTTTTGGGTAAGACAATTTTTGGGGTTCCAAATTATCACGGCATATATCAGGAAAAAAAAAGCGTAAATTTCTTTTGGACATTTCTATGGAACCACTCCTCAGCCTGCTCGGCTGCTCTAGTATTTCAAGATGGGAAGCCACTTGACTGAGGCCAGGTCAGATGGTTGGTACATTTGCCTCAAGAAAGGCCACACCAGGGACAGCATGGGAATGAGCTCGACTTTTAATAAACGCGTAAATAATTTTTTTTTTGGTCTTAATATTTTAAATTTGACATAAATTTAGTCCTTAAAAAACTGTTTACATCAATTTAGCCTTAATAATTTTTTTATTTCAACATCAATTTAGTAATTTTATTGTATGGTCACTTTTATTGGATGACTAAATTGATATAAAAAATTTTGGTAGATCAAACTGATACTACCTCCATTTTAGGAATAATTGTCACTTTTTTTACTTCTTCATATTTTAGAATATCTGTCTATTCACAATAAATATATATATATATATATATATCATTAATTTTTTCTCCATTTATTCCCTTAATATAAATGTATTAGTATTTGTTCCAAGTTTAATCAAATAAGATCAAATTTAATTTAATTAATTTAATCAAACATATACAAAATCTCTCCAAATATGGTGATTTGTACTAAAGGAAGAGATTAAGTCTTTAGTCTATGAGCTCTTCATATCACTATAGTAAGGTCTAGATAAGGTCAAATTAAGAGAAATGAAATGGAAGAAGAATAACTTGCATTAATGTAAAATGGTTGTTACAATCAAATTGACAGAAAGTAAAATGATAAACAACAAGCTAGTTTTTGAAGACTTGAATCGTGTCTTATCTACACAAATGTTCTCCTTTTTATAGCTCTTCAACTATACTTTGCACATGATCATGGTCATTCCTATTTCCTAGCAACCACTACTCATGTTCTAGCTTGCATGCATGCTCACTAGTGAGCTTAGTGAATCTCTTCTCCTTGTTGGGCTAATATTCCTTTATGATCATACAAGCCCAATTCAGCCATCGCTTTCCTTTGCTTGGGCTTGCGCCTTCTTTGAGCTCAATTCCTTCTCCCAATCACGGCTACCTCTAGCTTACTCATTTTGGGTCTGCGCCATTAGCCCAACACTTTTTGGTATCCCACCATTAGTTAAATAATTAACACATCCCAGACCAAAAAAAAAATAAAAATTAACACATCTATCAAGATGAGTAATAACAATAATACAAAGATAATTTTATCAACTCATATGAATTTTTACATTTATCAAAAAAATTATTTTCCTTTATATGTGTATTGTTTGGTTTTTCACAGTTATTCTAGAAGTAATAAATTTAAAATGTTAGGACCAAAATGATTGTTTACTTTAAATATATAGTAACATATATCTATTGGGGAGAGAACGAAATTATTACATTGATAGAGCATATTGACGATATGATTTGTAAAAAGAAAAAAAAACTACAATTAATTTTAATTTAGTGAGCTAAATTTCTTTATTTGTCAAAGATTGAAAGAACTTTATTTGGAGAACAAAAAAGTAACTAATTCTAACAATAAATGTGTGGGGAGCTTCCCAAAGACACCGTAGAAGCTTTTTTTTTTTACCAAGATGACGGACATTTCATTGAAAATGAAAACAGTGGTCAGAAGGACAACCAACCAAGAAAGAAAATGGGAACATCCAACGTCACTACTAACATGAAGTGGTAAACAAATTTATTAGACTAAAAGGAAATTAATTCCTGTAATAATAGCCGAAGAGGGGAAGCCACAATCTCCTTATTGCCAACATCTGACCCATGAAACACCTTTGAATTTCGACCTTTCCAAATGCTCCACATAGCAACTAAATATGTAGATATCGTGGAATACATCAAATAAAGTATACAAAAAAAGTCCTAAATGTTTAGGTCAGCACCTTTTAGTTACTAAAGACATGATAGAGGATATGTGTCATACAATACAGTCTACGCTCGACTTGGAATTTTTGTAAGGGATTGCTAGTTTGTGTTAGTACCTTTAATTCGGTGTTATGCTAGATTCCTCTCCATCATTGATGGCCATGCCGAAGGTGATGAAATTGCTATCCGGGGTGTTTTATAATATTATTGTTTGGAGTTTATTCCTTTATTCCTAACAAGGTGTAATGCTAGGGATGAAATTACGTGCGGTTCTATCTGGTTCATGCTCCACCCATATGTGGGTGTCGAGTTCTCTTTTCAATTATCGAAAAAAAAAAAAAAAGGGTTCGACTTGCAATTAATGCCCCTCAACCCAGCTTTGTGGTAGGAGAGTTGATAAGAGGGTGATATATTGGCCAGTATTCCTCAGTCCCATTATTGAAAGAATATAATTGTTAACTAGAAGCGGTACAATATGCTGGTCATTTCTCCATGGCAAAAATCTTCTTGTAGTTTTTCCTAGATTCCGTACAAGAACATTTGTCAGTGTAATATGGATTGAAGGTTTATCAATAAGAGGCTTCCTAAACGGGGGCTAAGTTTGGTTGAGAAGGAAAAGGGATGATCACTCTACTGAAGAGAGATGATGCCACTTGGGATGGAGTAAACCACAATAGGTGAATGGTGCTGCATCACGCTGAGAAACTTTAGCAAATGAAATGCCTATTATTTTACATATTCATGTACTCTCTAGCAAGCTACATTTAATTTGTGTTTAAAATAATCAAAGAATTTATTTTTTTGGAACATGCAGGATATTACTTGTTTATGTATTAGACGTACATTAACTAAATAGACTTCGATCTTTGGATTGCAGATGTGATTTTTTATCCCTCATGTCACTTGAAGGACTTAGGCGCAAATATTTTAGCCTATCTCATGCCTCATGCTCTTTTTGCCTCAGTAGCGTGGCGTGGAGTGTGCTACCGAGGACATCTATTTGGTCGCATTCTGCCACAGGGCTTACACTACTAACTCTGCATATTGTTGGCCACATGCAGCACATGAAGGACATGTAGCCTTAGAAAATTGGCTATGGATTTGGAGTTGAGGTTGGCTTTCCCAAATAAAATTTACTTCCCCATCAGGCGGCCTATCACGGCCCTGCAATTTAGCCTATCCCCTAGTCTGTTATAAATTAAGATTAGGCTCAGGCTTATTAAGCCTATTTATCTTAATAGATTAGGTTTAGACTTGTTGATGAGCCTGTTGAGCCTGTCTAGCTAGGTTAGACTTGTTAAAATTTTATATATACGTTATACAATTTTAAATATTTTACAATTGTTGCACCCAATGAAATGAGACTAGTTCTTTACCACCAACCCATCACTTGATTTTTCTTAATGGATTGAACCTTTTAAATTGTATTACGTGCATTTCATTTAACTCCAAACGAAAAGCCCAATTACTGATGCTTCTTACTCAATCTAGGTAAAGCCAATTTCACAAATTACTTTGTGCAAAAAGAAACCTTAGGATTGTCAAGTCACGCTATTGCTCCTCTCTCAAACTCCACCATGTGACCGCGACGCCACCAATGCAAGATGCTACCACTGTCCACCGCGTGACGGCAGCACTGCAAGATGCAACAACGTGCAGTGCTACCACTGTGACATACAACAGCATGCAACGCCACCACCGCAAGATGCAATCGCACATGACGCCACCACTGTGAAAAACAATTGCATGCGACGCCACCACCAACACCCACGAAGATCTCTGCCTCGCCAAATGCTGCCTTGCTAGTGCCTCATCGCAGGATGCAAATGTTGGCTTCCGAATCATAATGTGCCCTCTACTAGTGGTGTTAATATTGACATTAGGTTATGAATGAACCTCAAAGTAATTATAATATTGCTTGTATGAATCTCAAAGCCTTTAATTTTGATTATTCTTCTTTGACATCTATAGAGCTGCAATCGCCATTTTTTCAATATCTCTGTATTTATTTTTTTTTTGGAAAAAAAATGGTTTCTTTTTTTCTTCTTATTTTTGCGTTGATTGGCTTGGCAACATTTGAATCAAGTTTTGATTTTTATTGGTTAGTTCAACAATGTAAGAATGACATCATAGATTTGATTTTCTTGTCCTTCATCCTTGATTTTTGTTTCTTATTTTTCATCTTGTGCAAACCTATTTAGGGTTGTTTGTGAACAAATGCCTATATTTGAACTGTCCAATATCTAAGCCTATGAATTGTTTGGAATTTTTAGAATTAGGTTTTATAACAAACTTCAGGCCAGGTCAAGCTTTTGAACAAGCTAGGCTAAGGCTTAAAAAATAGCCTATATTTGTTAATAGAAAAGTCTAGCCTGGCCTGATCCGTTTCCATCCCTAGTTTTGGGTTTTGGATAAGGTTAGTTATGATGGATTTCTAAAGATTGACAATGGGGATTGAATTTTGGAAGATTCTTAGATATTCTTAGAGTAAAAGAAAATATTTATTAAGTACTATTTATCTATTAATACACTAGTATGCTTTTTAAAAAGATAAATTAATACACAAATATTTTAAAATTTAGGAAAAATATATTTTTAATAAATTTTTAAAATTTTTAATATTTATATCATAAGAATCATATTATAATAATTTTAAATAGAAATTTTTATATTATTATATCATTTTACACTAAACATAGTTAAGTAGAATCAACCTAAATAAATAAAAAAACTCGTTATTAAAGAGCATTATTTATTTTCATTTTTAAAATCTAATGATTAACCAATTAAAGAAAAATTATATTTTCCTTTTCTATCCCCTTAATAATGGTGATTTATCAAATTCAAGTAGAAGAAAATATACATAAATTATAAAAATAAAACTTATTTTATGTTATAATTTTACAAAATCTAATAGAAATTCAATATTTCAATATTTAAAATAAAAAATCATTTACTTTTTCTTCTGTTCTATGTGCTTTAATATACTAGTGCTAGATTCACAAACCAAAGTAATAAAGTATATTCATAATATTCTCCTAATAACATTTTACTTGCACAATGCACTAATATTTTTCAAAAAATACCTTAATTTATAAATAAAATTTAATTTATGAATAATTGATAAGTAGTTGATAATCAACTTTTACCAATAGTAATAAAATGTAAATTTTTTTTGTTTTAAATGATGATCAAATAATCAAAGAAAAATAATTTCATTTTTTGTCTCACCCCTTTTTATTAATGATTATGTTTTATCTCTCTCTTCTCGTTCTATTCAACTATGAAATAACTATTCAAATTCAAAAGGAATATATAATATTTATGATCGAAATTACGATATTCACTGCCAGAACCAATTACTAATCCCATCACGCTAAGAGCTCTTCCAAAAAGACAAATAGCTAACATTAGTAGTGCCAAGGAATTATTTCAAAAGAATACATTAGTTGGTGATAATAGTGAATTAATAGATAAGAGCGTGGCATGAAGTTATAAATAATGATGATAGAAAGACTAAATTTTTCATTGATTGTAGTAAACTTGAAATGTATAAACAAATTAGTTTAGTTTTTTATATGCTTCCCTCCCGTGAACAAGCAAGTAACATATAACTGAGTTGTCCATCCAATCTCTTTATTGAATTTTTTATTTTAAACCCAAAATCCTTGTTACTCGAGTAATTTTTGTAGAATAATTTCACTTTTTCTTTTTAATTAAATATCATTCTAACAGCAGGCACCTACAGGTTACAATCCCCATCATGGTCAACAATCTCAACCTCAACATCCAAATCCGTGTCAACTAATCCTCCATACTTTACATATAAAGTATTATATGAAATCAACAGTTAAAAAACTCAAATAAATTATATTAAAGTTGTGATACAAAATCTATATATACAATTCTACTACCAGGTTTTCAAGTTTTGAGAACTAGTTTCCAAGAATTTATAACCAGTTTACAAGTATCTTGCATCAAGCATCAATTTTTTTACCACAAATTTCACGATATTTAAAATTAGATTATAAGTATTTACAATAATTTCAAAACTTTGTAGCACTACTTTATGTAAAAATTTTGATTTACAAGCTTATTGTACTCAGTTTGTAAATTTTAAACACAAATTCAAAAAAAATTTGCGACACCTTTGTACAAGATTTTTGCCACCTTTATACATGTTTTTACACTTAGTTTATAAGTTTTAAATAATGGTTAGTTTTACCAGTTTTTTAAACTTGCGTTACAAGACTAGTAATATCGAGCTTAAAATTTATAAATATAGTACAAAAAGCTTATAAATCAAAAGCAAAAATCTTATAAACTAATGGCAAAATCCGATGGTAAAAAACTTTCCCTAATATCTTGTAAATCATTTTCACTATATTTATAATCATATTCTAAGTATTTATAGCTAGTTCAAAACTTTGTAACATCCCTTTGTGCCAAAAACTTGGTTTTCAAAGCTTATTGCACTTGGTTTGTAAATCTTAGACAACAATTTACAAATTTTTTGCCATTTGCTTACAAATTATTTACACTTGATTTATAAATTTTAAGTAATGTTTAGTTTTACCAGTTTTTTCACGTTGT
The DNA here is from genome assembly GCA_031216105.1 of Dalbergia cultrata. NCBI lineage: Eukaryota > Viridiplantae > Streptophyta > Magnoliopsida > Fabales > Fabaceae > Dalbergia > Dalbergia cultrata. Next base: position 15,811,899 of record CM062344.1, on the reverse strand, counting down.
TTACAAGACCCGGAAACATGTACTTAAAACTTATAAATATAGTACAAAAAACTTATAAACTAATGGCAAAAAATTTGTTAACCAAATTTTATCATTATTTTACGAATTTTAGAGCCATTTTAAAAGCTTATTAAGCTATTCACTCTCAGTTCAATAATTAGATTTAGCTCAAAGTGTACACCCACCAAAAGTACAGTGCAAATGAGGAACTCATCAAAAAATATATCACAGACTCATCAAAAGAGAATTGCAAATAAGAAACCTATATACCTTACATAGAAGATTATGGCAAAAAAGTAAAAGAGATGTTTATTGTTACTATTCATTTGTGGGTAAAGGAATAATACTCATCCTCCGGTTATTGTTCTTACTATGAGAGTATCAATTAGCAGCAGTTGATGACAACGGATGTGGCAGTGGCGATATTGTTGTTCTCTTGTGCACGAGATAAGAGAGTTGCACCGGGGGAGAGAGAGAGAGAGAGAGAGAGAGAGAGAGAGAGAGAGAGAGAGAGAGAGAGAGAGAGAGAGAGAGAGAGAGAGAGAGAGAGAGAGAGAGAGAGAGAGATGTGATTTTGTTGTTAAAAAATGTTTTGCCTAAAATTAGTGGGATATCATAAGTCATATCACTATTTTGTCATTTTCCTCCCCCTCACATACGGTCAAATCATAAGTGTTTATGGGGGAGATGTGCAAGTAACATTAATCTAGTCAAATGCTAACATCAAAATTATACTAGTAGGAAAGCAATGCAAAGTTTGAAAAAGGATTTGAATATTTAAGATTGGTGTAGTTTTCAAACACAAGTTAATACTCACTTTAATCTGTAACATTTTTATCGTGAGTTATTTTAGTCCCGACTTTTAAAATGAGTCAATTTAATCCCTTACATTTGCAAATGTGAATCACTTTAATCCCTCTGCTTATATCTATTAACCCTTCCTTAGTTAAATGATGATGCATCACGATAAGTGTAAAATTGTATTTCAAGTCATTCATTTTGGTCCCTGACATTACATAAAATGAGTCACCTTAGTCCTTTATGATGAATTAATAAAAGTTAACAAATTAGTTCATGCTCCTTCCTGCCCTCCTTCTCTTTAATCGCTATACAACCTTCTCCTCCTTGTTCCGGCACAATTCACCACCACTACCACCTTGTCCTCCTAACCCAACTTGTAAGTTATCTAACGCCATCATATCACTTTCACTCACCCTTTTCTTTCCTCTTCTTTCGCTCCCTCCCTAAAATGAGTTGTTTCCTCTATTTAGTTTGTTTTTGGTTTTTTTTTCTTTTATGAATTTTGCAGATGGTTATATCTCTGTAGTTGGAAATTTAGATAAGGGTGATTTTATGATATTTTATCACTGATTTATTTGGTGCTACTTTTTTTTTTCAATTTTTAAGTTTGTATTTTTATATGGGGTTATGGTTTTTCCAATTAAGGTGCAAAGTGGGGTGAAAACCCTTATGATATATTTGTGAGTTTGAATTTTAGAGGGGAAGGGAGGAAAGGAAAGGACTTATAAAATTTATATTACAAGTCCTTCCCTCCCCTCCCTTTCCCTTCAAAATCCAAATTCACAAACATATCCTTAGAAGAGTTTGATTTTTTCAGTATAAAGTGATTCCAGATTCATTATTGGAGTTTTTGAAGTTGATGGAAATATTAAAATGATAGAGATTGGTGGCATGCCCGAATTGGGATTTGGTTTCTGGGTATAGGCTGCATGTGAAGGAATTGTGCAATTTTTGATTGAAACATGACAGAAATTGTGTTCTCTTTCTTCCTTGCACAAGGATAAAGGGCAAGGTGAGTAGCTTTGTGGAAATGCATTCAAGGAAAGGAGTGAATGATTGTATTTCTAGAAATGGACCAAGTGATTTGCTTCTCTTGGCACTTATCGATGACGTCACTCTAAATTCACTTGCTTGGATTAATAGATCATCCTGATGCTTCACTATCATGTATAAATAAGAGGTATAACTTACTGATTAGAAGTGGCTATCTATCTAAGGAACAAGTTAGGAATTGTGGAGCTGGTGGGGTACAACAGGTGACCAAAGGTGGTGGTGGTGGATGATTGTGGCGAAATGAGAAGGTGGTGGAGGAAAGAGCAATTTGCTAATTGATTATAGAATTAAAACGGCTCATTCTATATTTCATGAGGGATCAAAATAGATCGCTTGAATTACAATTTCACACTTTAATATGATATGTTATTAATTAATTGATAGAGTTAATATTTATATAAAGTGATTCACGTGTATAAATATGAAGGTTCAAATTGATTCATTTTAACAATTATAGATTAAAATGATTCATGAAAAAAATATCAGAAACTAACGTGAGAAGTGTTACATTGGCCCAGAATTCTTATGCACCGCGTAGCATAATCACAATTTTTTAACCCTTGCTGCTGACGATGGCAAAGATAACATAAAATTATGCCACATATTACATCCGAATCCATATGCTGCTAACTCTGACTCAATATGGACAATTTTGGAGAAAATAGCCTTTTTCGAAATAATTGCTTGAAAGAACAAATCTCCTGCACTGCATCCTGGACCAACTGGCAAGAATGTTGACTTTTAATGATTTCATCTCCAAATTAGTGACCCGTGATTCCCAGATGCTTGCTACAATAAAATAGCCATGATGAAGAGATTCTGTCTTGTCTACACAGATGACCTGATAAAGTACAAGTAATACAAAATCATAAGTCATCTCTTACATACACAATTCAGAGAACTTTTAAATGATGGTTAATATCACTGTTAAAAAATAAGGCAAACCCTGCCACTGCAATTCAGTTTGCCCAGATACAGCATGCAGCAATTAGAGTAATAACTCAAACTTTATCTTTTCAGATCCATGACTACAGTTGTGAAATAACAGAACGAATGATTAAAAATATTGAATTGTTGGTTATACTAAAGTCAACACGCCAAAGCTCGCACATAATTCAATTACATAATTGAAATAAGGGTTTTGCTAGAGTTTTCTCGGGACACCAGTTAAAGGAACCCATTAATTAAAAGTTTTGAATTCAATGCATTACAAACTTTCAAATTTTAGTTTTACAATCGAAACTTTCCACTAATGATTCCTTAACCAGTCTCCCCAGGATACTGGCTAACAAAACTTTTGAAATAGAAGAAACACAAAAAGTAATATCACATTTGTTAACGATTGTGTGCAAAGATAACAACTGCTAAAATCACAGATAATACCTGATATTCTGGTTCCTCAGAGCTTCAGAAGTAGTTATTGAAATGCCGTCAAAACTGCCGGCAGTGTTACTCTGTGCTCTCTCAGCATCTTGGACCATGTTTTTAGACATATTACACGTGTGCTGCTCTAAGTGCCCTGCATTGCTTTCAACTTCTGACAATGGGTTCACAAAAAACCCACCCCTACGTTGCTGAAATCTTTTGTTATTTGCAATTAACATTTGTTTGCCACCATCTTTTTCCGTTGCATTATGCAGAGCAATAGGAGATGCTAAGCTTCCCGGAGAGAACATTGACGTGGAATATCGACCTTCTGTCTTCTTCCTGAATTTAGAACTCAAAAAATCAGTACCAGGTAGCTTGCAGCACATGTCTTCTGTGGCATCAGTATTAGGAGTCCTGCCACTTGATACTGCCAAATCATATGATATTTCGTCCAAGGCCATCTCTAGGCCATGTACACGTGTCTCCAGAGAGTTTATCCCACTTTGGGAGCTTCCAATAAATCTCTATATTCAAATAAAGAAAGAGAAGATAAGTCAGAAATATATACTTCTCAAATGTTTTATAAGCTTTGAAGAACGGACATGAGGTATTACAATTAAATATTGCTAAGGATAGCTTAAATGCAAGTAAAAAGGTAGTACTAACAACTAAAGTCAAAACATGTGGTAGAAGTGCGGCGTTCAACTGTTATATCTTCAAATAGTTAAGCAATGCTTCATTCATTATTCAGTTGTCAGATCGGAGAATCAAACCAGTTCTGGCAAAAGGCAGAAAGGAATATTGCCAATAACACTACTAGAGTTTTATCCAAATAAAGGAAGAGATTATTAGCTAAAGGGATGTTCTAATGCCAAGCCTTCTGTTAATAATATATGCTACATGTCCGATGGTATGAAATTACTAGTCCATGAAGGAAAAATTATCCTGAATCATAAAGTCAAATCACATCTATGATCATAATGAAAGAAGAAAAATAAGAAATAGGAATAATTAATATATTCAATGTGACAGACTAACAATAAACTAAGATAAATGGAAATATATTAAAAAAAATATATATCAAGAGCATGGTATAAATACATCTTAGATGGAATAGCACTAGCCTAAATTAGCATTAAGCAAGATCTGATAGAGTAAAATTTATATCAAGGCACGATAATATACCTGGAGGAGGTCAAGCAGATTGGATTGCTGGTTCTCAATTTGAATAAGTTGTGCACGGATCAAAGACAAATCCTCAGCATCTTGTGGGCTCTCACAAACTTCACTAACACTGTTGACTGTAAAATCTGGCTCAAGATTGTCATCATCATAACATGGAACCACGCGTGATTTTGAACCACCAAATTTCCGCACTCTCTCCTCAGATATCTTGCTAAAGAGAACATGCTTTATCTCTGCCCTCGAATTAATACCATTTTGATCTGGGGCTGGCTTAGAAATTTCAAAATCACACCTTTTAATATCATCTTCCCTAGACATGTTTGAAGTGGGAGACTTCGATACTGGAGTTACAAGTTTTTCATCTGAGAATTTCTGGTGAACCTGCTGACGCAGTATCCCCATTCTCGAATCCTTGTCATTACTCGTTAGAGAACTCTCTCTTTTGATGGGCGATACAAATGAAACTGTAGAAGGAGGGGATCTGCTGGCAAGGACTCTGTTCTTCGGTTGAGAAAATTTAGAGCCAACACTGACACACTGACCTTTACTATCATCAGGGCCTACGAGAAAGCAAGCAACATAAAAGAATGATGAGATTACTTCACTATCAGTTACAAACACTTCATTTCTTGCAGTGGTTAAGTAAAAGCTTAAAATATAAAGAAAATACAATTAAATGGATAGAGATCTTGATTTCAAATGCTGAATGCGACCATTTATAGTCAGTTTGGACTTTGGAGTGCCCTTAAACAGTAGGCCAAAAATTCATGGACAATTTTATATGATTTTTTAAATAATAATAATAACAATAAATCCATCCCTTAATTTTTCACTGCCAAAGGCTATCAACTATTATCATGCCGTTCAAACGTTTAATCAATTCAGCTAAATTGGAACTAATCAATCCTAACTCGAAGATCCACAACAGCAGACAGGATGCAACAGTGTACATATTTAACAAAGATCACTATTTGAAAAGCAAAATAAACTGTCTAGTTTCTGCACTTACCAACGGAAGAGCATGAGGACTTAGCAGGAGTAGACGCATCCTCAGATGCATCATCAATTACTTCCTTCCACATCTCCAACGCACGATTCATCGTCTCCCTAACCACTTTCACCTGCAAAAGAAACATAACCAAAAAATATCACATCAACATTCAACACTATCAATAACGCATTTTCTTTCTTCTTTTCGATTTCTTTAAACTTCAGAAGTTGAACATTACCTTATCGAACCTGCGATTCTGCAAGGAATCCAAGCACAGAACCCTGTGCTGCGACGCCAAATCTCTCTCCATCGTAGCCACCCTCCCCAGCGCCTCCGCCGCCGCCTTCCTCACCGTCCAATCCTCGCTGCTCAGGAACTCCACAAGGCACGGCACCAGCCAGCTCATCACGCCGCGGCTCGAAGCACCGCCGGCGCCGACGACGCTCCCGATCAGAACCAGCACCGCCGCCTTGGCCTTGCAGGCGTCGCTCTTCGCGAGCTTCCCGAGCCGCGGCATCGCGCTCCGCCGCAAAGCCTCAGCGTCCGGCTCCGGCGCGGCCTCGACTGCGGCGGCGAGGCAGAGCGCGGCGCCGATCTGAGAGTTCCCGTCCTGCTCCTGCGCCAGGGCGTCCATGAGCGGGCGGAGGAATGCGGCGGCGAATGGCGGTCGGGTGATGCGCGATGACATGGCGGCGACGGCGTCGACGCAGGCGGATCGGACGGCGGATTCGGAGTCACGGAGGCGGCGGAGCACGGTGGCGAGCATCTTGGAGAGTAAGGGAGAGAGGGCGTCGCCGTGGAAGCGCGTGAGAAGGGAGAGGAGGTGGACGCATTGCTTGCGAACCGGGGATTTGGAGGAGGAATCGATGTTGTGGAGGCAGGAGAGGAAGGAGGAGAAGGAGTCGGGGCTGAGTGTTCTGGCGATGGACTCGAGCTCCGCGGCGGCGACGGCGAGGGTGTCGCGGTCGGAGAGCTTGTTGAGAAGCGCGATGACTCGATGACGGAGGTCCTGAGTTGACCCGGCGTGTGACGCGGCGGCGAGTTGGGGCGGGCCGCTGAGAGAGTGGCGCCTGGAGGAAGGCAGTGACATTGTGGTGTCTTCGAGTTTTCTGTTTAATTTTTTTCTTTTGACTCGGCGGGCGGCGAGTTCGGTGACTCAGTGACTCGGCATTCGCGAAGCAGGAGGGACGGTGGAGGGAGGGAGTTAACTGTATAATCGGGGAACAGGCTGAAACGGTGCGTTTTGGGGGAGTGATGTTTTTTTTGGCGGCAGAGTTTGGGAGAGTTGGCCGGTTGGGAGTTGATGTTAAAGGCGTTTGGTTATCGTTGGGATTTTATACGAATGTTGTGGCACATTCTTTGCACCGCATGGATTCGGTAGCATGATTACTTTTTATTTTTCCTATTTAATTTAATAGTATATTTTTTTAGTTTAATTTCTATGGACTAATTTTACATTCCACATCTATTCATGTGCTTTCATGTGAGCAATAGTGATTTCCTTTTAGGATATTAGATGTGAAAGTCAATTTGCTTTTATTTATGCAATAATCACTCCTGATTGAATGTGTATAGAGATTAATCTCTTATTTATTATGCGTGACGTCAAATTAATTGGATAAATAACAATTATATCTCTTGAAGTATTGAGTTATGACAACTAATCCCAAATTTGGCTCAAATATGCATTGCACTTCACCTCGTAAAGGTCTATAATAGGAAATATTTTTACTTATAAAATACATTTTATTGTTAGTCTCATCTCATTTGGATGATTTTTTAAGTAATAAATATGAGATTAAATCATTTTTACTATATAATAATATATGAATGGATGATAATGAAATTAAACTCATCTTAAATAATCTCACACTATCAACAACAAAAATTATAAAGTACCAAATCATTAGGTAACTACCAACAATAAAAATTATCCATTATGATTTGATATTTTTTTAAGTTTCTAAGAATTATTAACATAAAATTATCTTGAATTTAATTGACATATACTGACAGTGTAAAATATTTACACTGTAAACCAATAAATAAATAACAAATCATCCAGCATGTGTAAATTTTTTAAGTTAGAATTAAAGTTGGTTTTAAAATAATTGATGTGGCAACTTTCTATTAGTTAATAGTACAATGATATTTTACATTATCAATGCATACCAATTGAACTCAATTATTTTATATTGTTATTATAGGAATTAAAAAAATTTCTTATAAAAATGTAAAATATATATAACTATTCAATTCTTCTATTTCTGTTACTATTTAAATAGTGGTCTAAAAATCAACCATATATGTATCAGATTAGATAATAATACAAAACATTAACACTTTTTGTCAAAGTTAAATCCTTGCTTGGTTTGTGTTGCGTACAAAAATTAAATCCTTTAAAAAATCATTGAGCTTCATATTTGTTACTATATCTTTCTTTGAGAGAAAATTAAATGGGTTCATATTAATGGCATGAAATAATCTATTGACGACAAGGTTGGGGATGGGGGGAGTCTAAGAGTATATATGCAAGTTTGGATTTTTAAAGGGAATGGAGGGGATGGAAGAACTTGTAATATAATTTTACACTATGAGTTATTCTCTTCCCTTCCTTCCTCTCCAAAATCCAAACTCTCAAAAATACCCTAAAATGTGATGTAAATTTAATGACTTGCATTTATGAGTGATTATACGGATTTTTTAACATTGATAACTCATAATAAATATACTGTTTTGTTTTATTTAATTTATAAATATTTTTCTAAAATAGAATCAATAATTAAATGATAAAATTAATTTTAATTCTTTTATATTTTATCATTTTTATCTAATAAGTTACATTTCACTCTATTATTCAATAATTTTGCTATTTTTCTTTTTACAAATTATTACATTAAATAATGAATTAATTAATTAATTCCAAAAGATCAATATTTTAGCAATAATTATATAAACAAATAAATATAGATGCACGTATAGATTTACCATTTTCTAACAAAGCTTACATGGAATTAATATTTTTAATGGGTTCATGGAATCAATACTTTTTAAAATAATATGATTTACTCTCTCTGTTGTATCTCAAATATCCAAAACAAAAAAAAATTAAAAAAATGAATGAATATTGATAATAGTATAAATATGTGTTAATTAACAAGATTGTCCCCATTTAATATGATTATGGTATTGAAAAATAAAAGTAGATATGATACAGGTAATTACAATAAAGATATAATTGATAAATAACAATTAATGATTTCTTAATTTGATAAATAGATAAATGAAGCGAAACAAAAAAATTTAAAATTGTGGATAATTGAGATGTAATAGGGGGATTAACAAACCATTGTGTGAAATATATTTAACATATAATGTATATTTACGGATAATATAAAACTTTATTATGTTATAATTCAATCAAATCTTTCTATATATATGTATAATTCTTTAAATAGCATATAGAAGTCAAGCGTATTTTATTAATATGATAATATATAATTTGATAAATGTATAAGAAAAAATTTATACAATTGATACATCTAAATTAAACTCACAAATTTAACATAAAATTGTTGTGTTATTATTTTAATATTAAAGAATACGCAGAGTAATCAAAGAGCATTAGATTTTTTTTTAATGGAAAAAGAGTAATAGATTTGAAGATGGAATTCCACTAACACCGTGTCTTCATAAATTTGAGTTTTCATTTTTTTTCCCCTACATAATTACAATTATTTTTGCTAATTGAATTTTATTTTTTTTTTGAGACAATGACACTAAATCCTTTCGGAAATTGTTTGATCTCGAAATTGAATCTCAAGTTAGCCGCTTGCAGCTGACACTTTAACCCTTTTCTTTATCTACCTCTTTTATGACAGAGAAATAATGGACAACGACAATAAATACATATACATATACACACATTTTGAACCAACAAAGCGTAGCACAATTAGTAAGGTGATTGGGTCCTTTAAGCATGTGTCGGGGGTTCTATTCCTGTCATGTGTATAGAAAAGGGCTTTGTTGGGAGAGGCAAAATTCACTTCAGTGATCTCTACACCTCGAAAGGAATTAGTCCTTGGCTTTCGGCCGGGGATACCCTTGAGCAATAAAAAAAAATATATACATACATTATGCATAATAAATATTTCTTGGACCCAAAAAAATTAAGAGTTTTCATATATATATATATATATATATATATATATATATATATATATATATATATATATTATTTAATTGGAATACACTAACAATATAAAAAAGTTGTATACATTTATATATATATAGGATTTAATTGGAATACACTGATAATATAAAAAAGTTTTATATATTTATCTAATCATATAATGACACATCAGTAAATAACATTATTTTCAACTTCAACTACTTGAAAAGCCAAACAAAAAAAGAGATGTGTTGAATGACAGTGTAAAATTTTTTACATGGTTAGTACATCAAAATTAAACTCATATTACAAGATTTCCCAGCCAGTTCATATATTGTTGACTAGTTTTATTTGTAAGCCTTAATTTAATTATAAATGCTACAAAATTTTGGGTCCAGTGTGCACGCATACAAACGTGGTAAAGATCATTTCTAAATGAATTTCTTCATTTGAGTGAGCTAAACCCAATGAATGTGTTCTTTTCTTTCCTTGCAAATTTTGAATTCAAGGCATAGAAGATTTTCTTGGAAAGAAGGTAATATGTCCAAATACTCCAACCTGACGAGTATGATTCACTTTCTTATCACCCAGGTTATTCATATCTGTGTGCCCACTTCAAGTCTCCCTCGCTTAATCTGATAGTCACATGCATCAAATTACGCAACCTAGAAGTAGCTATATATATATATATATATATATATAGGTGGAATAATTAGCAGGAGGTCACATGAAGTTAGAAGTTTAATCTCAACTTTGCTAGGTAGTTCTCCAACATCAAGAGGGACTGACTAATATACTCCAAAAATCTATTTAATAATCAGATATTAACGGTGGTCAGCATGTATAAGAGAATAGCGCCACATGATCTAACTACATGTAATGCAAGCCATTGCCGAAGAGCATCTGTTGCTTCATCATGTGAGAGTTGAGAATAAATTGACGGCAACACAGAAACATAAAGATATTAATTCTTTTCTAATGTAGTTTCTTATATATTATAATCAGGAAAGCATCTAGCAAATCTATCTTACGAGGCCTAAATGTGAAGCATGTGAAGGAGATAAGGGAGGAAATAAATATATTATGATTTATGCTCTTATTGTTGAAAAAGAGCATAAAGGATTCAACTTGTATTAGATGTCACGTGACCGTTGAATTTGGATATTCACTGAATTCTGTGAATTGTTCCCAATTTTCCCCTTTTTTTTCTTGTAAAAGCAAATCATTTGGATTGGTTAAGGGGGGGAAGAGTGTTCTTTTCTTATCAATAAGTTGCAAATTACTTTGTTGCTGCTCCCACAATTAGAGAAAATTAACCCTTTTTCTTTGTCTCTTTCTAATGGATTCCTTATGCTTACATATTCACCAACCAAACAATGATCTTTATATGATCAAGTACCCAACCCAAGAATTGTGGTGGGTCACTGATCCAACTAGCCAAAAATTAAGCCTGAGAATGAAAGGTATTAATTATGAGAGGAAGAACACAATAAGAAAAACCAGCGAAAAAAAAAAAGAAAGAATCAATAAGGGGAGAAAAAACTGAAAAAGGCCAAAAAGTGCTATCATTCGAACTACCATCCTAGCTACTCGTAGTGGAAAAGACTAAAAGAGGTTATATGCTTCTCCGTGATTTAAGTTGCAATAATGATTTATAGCATGAAGAGAGTGAACATGGATAACTCGATGGGATCTAATCTATGTATGAAAGAGAAGCATACATGTACATCACATACACCTTAATTCATGGAAGAAAAGGACACAAAATAAGTTGATGAATCCACGTGACCAATATTTGGATCCCATTTATGTGACAAAGACTTGGCAGTTAATGCCGCTGTGCTGTAGTTATCACATTGCGGCAGCCGCGTTTGGATAATTAGACTAAGCATTTGAAAATAAAATGTAATTAATTTTGGTATATCAATGACACTCAAGTTTGAACTTATATATTATGACCTTATATATATATATATACTAGCTAGTTACGCTGCCTGTGATTGGCTCACTCCTAATGATTTAAATTAAATCAAATGTAATTTAACTATAATAGCTTTGTGTTGGAATCAACTTTTAAATTTGCTTTGGCATAACAAGAGGGTTACATTAAACAAGTTACTATATGAACAAATGATACCTTGTGTGCCCCGCCATTAGTTTGAAATAAAAAGCCCAGGAATTGTTTGTACGAGGTCACTGATATTCTCTTAGACACTTGGAACAACTTTAGCAATCCCTTTAATAGTATGTTTGATTATTTAATTAAAGCTGTACCTGTGGAGATGCCTTCACTTAATTTTAATTATAGTTCATTGTTCTATATATATATATATATATATATATAATTTATTTCGAACACAGGGCATCAAATCAATAAATGGCACGGGCACTTAACAAGCTAACATGGTTTTAACAATTGAATATTTTCTTTGTCTTCCACTACATGAAAGGTGATAATCTGTGGGATTAATTAGCTTAACGGAAAAACATTTAACAGAGAAGTAATGTAAGGATTAACTAATACTGATTATGGATGCTAACTTAGTGTGAATTGATAATTAAGCTCTAAAGATATACATAGCGTTTACTTCAGTTTTGAAGGATTGGAGTACAAAAATCATTGACTTAATGGTAGTGCTTGGAATGATAAAAAAAAATGTAAATGAATTGATTTGATTTGTAAGTTAAATCTTATGTTTGGAATGATTAAAATAATAAGTGTAATTGAATTGATTTAGAAAAAAATTCTTAATGTTCAAAATGCACTACAATGTTTTTGGAATGGTTAAAAAATGGAAATGAATTGATTAAAATTAATTTAATTACACACAAATCCTATCAAATTTAGTAGGTTTTCAAAAATAAAAAAATAAAGGAAATTTCATGGATTTAGAAATCAACTCAATTTTTCTTTTAAAGATCCAGACATAAAATTTGATTTACAAATTAAATCATTTCCATTTTTTCCTTCACCTGTCCTCTCTTTTCCTTTTTGTTTTTCATTTCTCTTGTCCCTTTAGTTCAAAGTTCGAAAGGAGTCTGGCAGATAGCCAGTTCTGGATAGAACAAGATAGTCTTTTAAGGGAATAGTCTTCATATAGTTTTCTTTTTCTTTTCAATTTACATGACCATATCATGAAAGACAAATATAAACACTTCAAACAGACTAAGATTCTATTAAAATTTGGTATTAATTTTGATGTTATTAATATCAAAGAGTTTTATATTATCATATAATTGTAACGATGTATTATTTTATTAATAAAAGTGATTGATTTTAACACTCGCTTTCTCAAAAAGTCTCACTTATAACAACATATGATTAATTAAATGACAATATAAATACATCTTAAAACCCATGTGAAACCTACTTTAAATATAAGTCAACATGTATTTTGGTTCCTAAAACATACATGTGACATTGATTTATTTCCTTAAAGTTTCTTGATATAAAATAAATACCTGGAAGTCAAAATGTAATATCACATTGATCCTTAAAAGTTTTTAATTAAACAATGAGGAGGTAGAAAATGGTTAAGGACAAAACACAAAACAATCAGGCTTTACTTGTCATTTAATTTCCTATATCATTTCATGATAAAACAATTCCATCGACTTAGCATTTTTCAAAAAAGATGCATTTGAAATCAATAAGCCACTTCATTTTCAATCAAGTACAAATTTTTAGGAATCTATTTGATACCACGTGTATGTTTTCAAAACCAAAAGAGATGACACATTTTAATGTGTAAGAACTTATTAGATGTAAGAAACTTTTAGGAAATAATATGCTGCCATTTTTAACTTTTAAGAATTTATTTAATGTTATATATATATGTGCATCTTTCAATTATTATGTTTACTCATTGAAGTGTGTTTGTCATTCTTCACATAGCGCAATGATGTAGATAAAATTAGGGATGATTCATTTACTTGATAACGAAAACATGGGCATTGGGCAACAAGAGAAGGTGGGCGAGAAGGAATTGTGATGTAAGATGTGGGGGTTTGATGAGTGTGTTCATTAAGATCATTGTGTTGGCCCATGTCAATGTTGTTTGACTGAGAGGCATGACCCCATCTAATAAACTTGTCCTTGGATTGCAAAGGCCCCAAAGTTCACATGGGGAAGGCCAATATCTAGACCAAAGCCATTGAACACATTGCATGTCTCAAGTGTACTTGCTTAATGTTGTGTGTTTTCCTCCTCACGCGACACCTCCACATGCAGCCTCTGCTTTGGGGAAGAAAAATTTAACACCGGCATGGATGATGGTCCATGATTTCTTTTAGCTGAATATTAGTTGGGGAGAGAAATTTGGTGCAGAGAGGGAGCAACTCCCTGAAAACATTCCCTACTCCTACAATGGCCTAATGCCACGTAATACTTGGCATGTGCCCTATAATATTGGAAAATGTGTCCTTATCAATGCCGCTATCTGCGTGTAATTTTGCCAACAAAGATGAGTTTAGTTATTATCACTCATGTATAACGATAACTTTAGTTCCACTGATAGATTTTTTATTTGTAAATAATTTGTAAGTATTTTTATAAATGTTTGATGAGTTTAGAGACATCTCAAAAATGAAATGAAATTTTTTTTCACAACCGAACCTTCTTTTTTTTTTTGAAAAAATCTGCATATAATTTTACATTTACAACCAAACCAACCGCAGCAAAAAAAAAAAATATAAATTCCACTCCAATTTTTCAACTTCAATAATTGGGTAATAAGCTCTATTCTTGTGATGAATGATAATCCATTTTGCATTTGTTCTTTGTGGGGTTTACTCTGGTTTTTTTCTCATCCCAACAATCCAAAAGGCTCCACATGGGTACGGGTATGACAAATCGTTTTCATATGATGATAAGAACATAGGAAAGATACAAAACCTTACTTAGTAAGAGGGGTTCGGAATTTTTAACGAGTCCTGCAACGTGGTAGCCACAGCTAGCCTTGTTATCAAAGAGCTAGCTAAACTTATGTGGTTGGATTTTGATAATATATTGACCAAATAATTAGTTTCGGACACAGGCATTAAAAATGTATTATTAGGATCCAGTAGGACAAGAATCGATGTTACATTTTTTTTTCCCTTTTTTATTTCTAATTTGTAATAATGCACTACATATGATTTTTCAAGTTAGATATATAGCTACAATTTAAATAATTGTTAGATATTATTATTTATTAACAGGATTTGGAATATTGTATGTGCAATAAATATATACAAAACAAAATAGTGAACTCTGTGTATGTTGCATCTTTGGAGAGCTCAGCAATGGTGGTCCTTGGTATTTTTGCCTCATGTGATAGCTCTGTCCTTTCTCTGCCAAGAAACATGGCAATGAATAATAAATCAGTATTTTTTTATTAGGTTATATATATAGGGACGGATCTATTTATATGAAAGAGAGGATTTATGGCTCACCAAAGTTTCAAAAACTTTATAGAAATACATAGATGTACATATATTTTACCCCCAATATATTATTAATAAGTTTGACTCCATATATATTAAGATAAAAGTTATATGAAACATCATCTTATATGTATGTAATATGTTTGCCTCTATTATTGAAATTTTCTGGATACATCGCTATATATATATATATATATATATATATATAGCTAACCTTCATAATTCCACATGGAAGCCGCATAACAGTCATAAGCAGGTTTCCGTCTTTATCTTTACATAATCTGGGAAAGTTTTAAAGTTGAAATTCAGATTGAAAAAAATATCAAATATGATTAGCAGTTTCTCTGTCATTTTATAATACATCGTAAAGCTGTATCACTACCTGTATGTGATAAGGAAGACGAGCTACAAATTATATTGAGCGAAGTGACAGCTAGCAACTGCATGAAGAATAATGGTACTTAATCATTAAAAGGATGATAAACAACTAGACTAGATACTAGATAGGCTTATGTGTATAATACCATGCATCACGTACATCATTTATTAGTTTGAAATAATGATAATTTTTTTTGGTGTGTGAAATAATGATAATTGATTAGATAACCTAATGTCTATAATTCTATCAAGTATATATCGATATCATTTATTAGCTTGAAATTATTAACCAATATATGTATCCAATAAATAATATACCATTCTATACTTAACAACCGGCAACGGTTGGATATACTTTTTCTGTAAACCTATCAATCATCGAAAATGGTTATTATTAATTTCTCTAGGCATAGAGTTCATAAACATGGATTTTATCCTTGATGGTCATGAGATTTCATTATACACATTGTAAAAAATTAAACTTTTGACTAAATATTTCATAACTAAGATAATTAATAATTGTATTAGGTCTTATGGTTAATGTTATACTGATAAGCAAATTGTACATACTCACTAAGAGAGTCAAATATATATTTTTCATGATATGATCATATATATAATTAAATATCTATGTAAAAATTTATTTAAAAAATCTGTACAAGATAATATATAAAGTTATAGCATATTAAAATTATCTTCATTAAATTTAATTTTGTCTTAAAAGTAATTTGATGTATTGTTAGCGTGAAGATTTCAAAACTAAAAGCAATATTGCATAGTTAGAAAAATATTATCAAAATATTTGACAAAAATTATGGTGATCATCATTAGATGAAATGAATAGATATAACCAATTTATTTATATAAAATTTCTTCATATAAAATTTCTGATTATCTAATATTTTTCTAATACTAATATTCAGTTGTATGCTATATATATCTATCTATATATATATTGTGTGTGTCGCTTTTAAAACAACAATTATAAGAATAAAACATTTTATAGAAGTGAAATCTATGGTTGAATGAAATCAAAATGAAATTATAAATTTAAAACTAAATAATGATCATATTTGAATTTGGATGAGTCCCTCTTGAGGCTCATTTTCACACAATGACCAAAGTGCCAGACATCGACATTCATATCACTCATGTTGGATACACGTATATACGTGTCCAATTAAAAAATAATTTTTTGAGCTTAGACACACATCGGACACATCTGAACACTACTCTAATTCACTGTGGATACGACTTTGACATGCCTAAGTTGATTTCTTTATTTTTTTTCAAATATTTAATATCAATATGAGCCCAAAATCAATCCTAATTATTTAATTAAACCTGTGCTATCGGGTCATTTTATTTTAAAATTTTTTCAGTTGATCACAAAAAATAAAAAAAAAATTAATAAAAAAAGACAAAAAATACAGCAATATATATATATATATATATATATATATATATACCGTGTTCATATATTGTAATTTTTTGAGTTAGATCTGTCTCCGCATTTGTGTTTGTATCATATCTCGTGTTCGTGTCAGAGCATGTGTTTCACATAAATACATAATATAGTGTACGATCAGCTTTGGCTGTCAGGTGCACACATTTATGAAATCTGATAATGATAAATTGATTATTATCGATTTTAATTTGTTTCTATCCAATGATCCAATTCAATTCAATTGGTTCGGCTGGTCGAATTCATCCGTTAATTCATTTTGGCACTATGGTAATGTGACATGGTACACCAAATTTGTAAAAGGACAAAAAAAAAAAAAAAAGGAAAGTGAAGAGGCAGAGGGCATGTTGATAAAATGGGGGAATCACCATTTTCGCACACCTCAGCCCGTGCCATCGCTGTCGCCGCTTGCTGTCGGCCTCACCATCGTACCTTCGTTTCAGCCACCACCCGAGTTGCCGGTAGCCGCATTGGACCGCCGCCGCCGCTCAACCCCAAGTAGCAGCACCTCCGTTCTCTGGCTTCCTGTTTGGATTCCTACAACTATGTGATGCTTCCAATCGCTAACCCTATCTCTGTTTTGTGCTTGTTTGTACCTCTCCCTTGTTTTGCCCTTGCATATGCTCTTCTGGAAGCCTCCATTTTGAGTTTCTGCCATTTGTGAATATGAAAGCATTCATTTTTTTATTTTTAATTTGTTTTCTTCATTTCATACTACTTTTGGGCTGTTTTGTTTTATTTTTGTGGATTAGCATATCTTTGGTCCCTTGGGCTGGCCTTATTGTTTGGTGTTTTTTCTTTTTAATGAAAAGCAACAGTCTCCTTTCTGCTTTTGAAAAGGGCTAGCATTTGGGTCACACGTTCTTTCTTTCTTTTTTTTTTCCTATTTGTTCAATAAGTTTGGGTTTCCACCAAAAGAAAAATAGAGTTTTGGCTTAGTTTGTTCTTTTACATTAAAAAATAATAATTAAGTTAATCAATAGTTTTTTTAGTTAACTTAGCCCTGACGGCTTATTAATTCCGTGTCTTAGAATATTTGAGTTTGAACAATTTAATATTCTATGATTTTTTTAATAAAATCAATTAATCCATAATTATTTTTTAAATAACTACATGATCTTGAACTTCTCATTATACTGGAGAATATGTAAGAGTAAGAATTATCTGTCAAACCAAAAATGAATTTTCATGATTTTTTGCTTCACTTGTAAATATTTATTTGTTCTAATCAATTTTTATTTAATTCCTGTTCCTTTTTTTTTCAAATAGGAGAGTTTTGATTTTATTCTATTTTTATAGGCTTGTTATTGAACATTTTATTTCAAATTAAAGGCAAAAACTTTATTTTCATTCTTCATCTTTTAGTGATGTTCAATTTTGTCTCAAAAGTTTCTTTTGTTTCAATTTTGTCTCTAACATTTTGATAATTTTTTTATATTTTCTTATTAGTGAACACTGTCAATTTCACTAACAAATACTACCAATTTGATTTTGAAATATTTATTATTATTTTAAGTGGATGCCTTATTATATAAATTGAAGTTCTATTTTTGTCTAATCTTTCTTATTAAAATAAATTTGATCTTATTTATAAAATAACTTTTAACTACAATAACTAAAGTTTAAAGAATTGGGGATAAAAATAATTTTTTTGTATATACAACATGATATTTGCATGGGATAAAAATGGACATGTTTAAGTCAGATCAACAATCTTCATTAAAAAAATTGATATTGATATTAAATAGGATAACATTGAGACATTATCAAAATGTTAGTGGTGAAATTGAAACAAGAAAAAAAATTTGAAATGAAATTGAAATATCGCTAAAAGATAAGGGACAAAAATTGAGCTTTTACCTATTTCAAATAAAGATACAATAGGTTGCTAACTCGGTGCCTTTGACCATTTAAATTGTGACAGTTTGATGCTTCGAAGTTTCCTTTTTTTGGATAATAATAATTTTTTATATATTTTCTTTTAGGTAGAAATATTTGTTTGATTTTGTAAATATAGCAAAGACAATACGTTCTTTTTTTTATAATTAAAATGGTAAAACAAATATTTTGAAATGTTATTAATTACTAGTATGATCAATAATCAACTCCTAAACTCAATTTTGGTTTTCAAAACCATTTTCTATTTTTTAAAAAAATATAAATGAGTATTTCCAATGTCTTCCCAATTAAAAAAATATTGATGGAGACTCCATTAAGTCATTTTAAAACCATTGACTTAATCTGTTTTAATCGTCATCTCGTCATGATCTTGATTATGACAAAGGGTGTACACCCTTAATGTGAAAATCCACCACCATCTAGCCCCTTCTTCATGAATCCATTATCACTCCTATTAGAAACTCAAATCTCTTATCAGTTTCAAAATCATCTACCAGCCACAACCATCGCCGACCAACATGCACTACTGCAACCACAACCACCATAGTCATTCTTCTCTCTGTAATCATCTCTCCACTGTCTCGAACCCCACCATCGTCCCAGGCTCCTCCTTCCGTCGTGAAACCACATTCATCTTGCTGCCATAACATCCACCACCACCCTTAGCACCCATGAGCTCTCCTTCTCTGTGGTGTGCCGTCAAGATGTTGTAGGGGAGCCCTTTCTTTATATGTGAGGCTGAATTTGAACAACTTGAATACAAAAATTGAAATGAGTGAATAGCTAATGTCAGTTGTACAGTTTCTAAATTTATTCTTGTTATTATAAAAATAAAATAAAAAGGAAATAAAGAGATTTGTGAAACAACTTTAATCTTATTCTTACATTAAGAGCTAGTCAATTTAACTTGCAATTCGGTTGTTTGATTAATTTTCAAGTGTAAGCATATTGATATTGATAAATATTTTTACTATTGGTTGATCATAGATTTATTTTTGAGACATAGTGCTCAAGGATTTCAATATAGATTTT
The DNA here is from genome assembly GCA_031216105.1 of Dalbergia cultrata. Lineage (NCBI taxonomy): Eukaryota > Viridiplantae > Streptophyta > Magnoliopsida > Fabales > Fabaceae > Dalbergia > Dalbergia cultrata. The sequence continues at coordinate 15,792,132 of CM062344.1, read as the reverse complement.
TTTTTCGATTTTTTTTTGGGGGGGTGTCTTATGGACAACTGAAAGCACGTGAAATTAATTGACTAATTAAATAAGATGACATAAAATTTTGTATTGTTTGACTTAGGATAAACTAAGCTTATATTATTCTCCAAGGATTGCATTGTGGTTGATAGAGATATAGTTAGTTAATGTTAGTTAAAGCAATTGTTAGTTAGTATTTCTGTTATAACAGCCAACCAATGTAAAGCTGTTATAACAGACTACAAATCAACCCATTTAGCACATGCTACAATTGAGGATGTATCTATATATACTCAAGTGTGTGTGGCTAAATAAATTCAATATAGCTTGATCATTTTACACACATTTAGTTTCTTTTCTTTTCTTGCTTCCTTTCATCTCTCAGGAGTCTTGGACTCCTTTCTCTGGATCAGTTTTTGATACCTTACAGTGGTTATAATGTCATGTTTGTGTGTTTAGATTCTTTTCAGGAATAGCCCTTTTCGACTCAAAGACTCTATAGAATTACTCGACCGCCTATGAGAGTATACGGTGGGTACTAGTATATCTATGACTTGTTTTGTTGTAAATATGTTTGAAATATAGATATGGCAATTTTTTATCATAAGTACATGAATTGATTATGTGGGTTGGTGCTATTCAATGGACTTTGAATTAATATTTTCATTATTCTAACTTTGTTGATTTTTGCATTTTACCCCTAGCATGCAAAACACCACAGATAATCTAGGATATAGGGACAGACCAAGTGTTAAATAAATGAATTAATAAATACACAAAATTTTCAAATTTTATGTAAAATACCTAAATATTGTTTGTTTTTAAAATTAGTTGTAACTTGATCAACATATAATAACTAGAAATGAACGTTTCTATGAAATAAAACACGTTAATTCACCATAAAGCATGCAAATGTAAATAATAACATTTCAACGTAACTTAGAAATCAATCCAAAAGTAAATATAGTTGTTGCAAAATAAACAATAAAAATCCTAAAAGTTACAACTTGATGATTTCATTTATTGTTGATTTGCATCAAGATCCAAGATTTTCTAAGCAGAGCAAGATAGCCATAAATGACTAATACTTTTTGCATGACCAGTAAGAACATCATAAGCCCAACACAATTCTGATTCTTCTAAATCTATAAAATTAAAATTTTTAGCGAATATATTTCCATAACACTTGATTTAATATGAGAAGACAAATAAGCTTTATCAATAGTGTTAGCCATATGGGTAACAACATTAGCAAGTACATCACCAAAGCTGTTTCTCTTTTTATTCAATATAGAAGTTGGTTACTTAGTTGAAGTTGGTATAGGATCAGGTGTATCATAAAGCATTTCCTCAGTGATATTTGAATTTATAGTATTCATATTTGGTTCTTGTTTAATTTCTTGCATGGCTTTAACTCCAGTGTCAACTACACCTCCCGTGACACGATTATGTCCACAAATTGTTTTTAAATCTTGCCAATTTTCATTTTCTTTGTACATGTAACTAATTGCTTCTAGATGAGACAAAAAATAAATATAACAAATAATATTAATTTATTATATACACACACACACACACACACACACACACACACATATATATATATATATATATATATATATATATATATATATATATATTAAAAAATAATATCTTATTTATAATATCTTGGCATAGTCTTGCCATACTTAATACCTATCAACTTTCACCATATTACTACCAAACATATTTGAATGACAACACGATATTTATCCCACTTTTAAGGAGAGACATAATGCTATTCTTGGTGATTGATTACAACTTCACATTTTTCCTTTATGCTATTTATAGCTATACTATATACAATTAGTTTCCAATCATTAGATACTTGATTTCCCAAGTTACACTGTTCAATCAGAACACTTTTAGGAACACGATCCATTTCCTTTGTCCATTTTAGATACGACTTGGACTTATCTTCGCTCTTAAAAACTATATTTTTCTCCATTAACTAGTAAACACAACCAAGACATGATACTATAAAAAAAAGGTCTAGCAAGTACTAAGCAATATATAATAAAATTAGATAATCATTCATTATAACATATTGCATCCAATATTAACTACTATAAAAGATGTAACAATATATCAAGCAACATATAGCAAATTATTTATGCCTAACTAGATAATCATTAAACATTTCAATTTCCAAACTGTCTCTAAATGCTTATGAGTAACCTCTATAGATCTTATAACATCATCCTCTTCTTGCTCCTCTTCATCTCTTGGTCTAGATATTTCAGTATCTATCTCATTCAACAAAATATCATCATTTTCTTGTTATTTGTCTCAAATGTAGTTATGCAACATATACAAGAAGCATTGATGGGGTTTATCTACTTTTTAACTTAGGTAAGTTATTATGATGACAATACATATATCTTTTTTAAGAAAAATAATAATTTAATTATACTTGAGTTTTTATGTCAAAATAAGATTGTGTGTGCAATATGGCCCATCATTTTTTTTAGTAATCCATATGTTTTCTTTATTACATTTCTTGCTGAAGAATGGTGAATATTGAATAACTCGTTATATATTCTTAGATTATTACGACATCTTGACTATTCATTAATGTGGCAAACATGTGAAATGATAAGGGAAATCCTGGACCATTAGTATATCCTGCCTCAATAATCTATTAGATAATATTTTACCATAAATAAGATAGCTAATGTTAACCATTGAATACTTGTGATTTAATAGAACTATAAAGTTTAAAACTATCACCAATTGGTATTGTAAATGGATCCGTTCTTGTCATGCATATCATGAAACTCTTGAGTGTAATGATGAACCTCCCCATCCGGGTACAACATACACAAACTTCATATTTTGATTACACACTCGAAGCACATTAGTATTGATTTGTTGTTTTCGGTTCCTATATTTACCTTGGTCTATAAGTAGAACAATAACTAAGATATGTGTTCCATCTAAGGGTCCAATACAACCTTGTTAACAAATCAATATCAAATTGATAACATGATATTATAATTTAAAAAATATTTATTCTTACTAATACATTTCTTACCTTAAACCACTTCCACTTGTCATCTTCAATAATAGCCATTGTAAAGGTTGGATATTTTATGTATTCTTTAGTTTGCCCAATAATTGCTCTAAGAACTTCACCAAACCGCATACTAATAGTCTCTACAGAACATATATATATACCTCTAAGAACTATCATTTTTAAACCACGAGATAATAAAACAAAAAACATGGGAATTGATTATTCTATTGTTACATGATAAGTATTGTGTAGTCCTCCCTTTTAATGCAAAATTTGCAAAGCTAAAAAATAGAATACTTAGTGAAACGTAATTGATTATAATAATTTTTCATCACTTCCATGATATAATCATTTCAAGTGCACACTTCTCTCCAAGTCATTGTCACTCTCTACTCTTAATTCCCGAGGTATGGATTGTTAATCATACGATGAAGCAATTGCAGCCACAGTTATAGCTACTCCTTCTAAAATGAGTCTTCTCCTTTTAGCTTATCTTCTTTCATTGGTTGATGAATCAATTTCCAAGACTTCTTGAGTTTCTTATGACATCAAAACATGTAACTAAAAAAAGCCAAAAAGATGAAATTCTTAAGATAAAAATAAACAATATTCAAATTTATGAGAACTTGAAACAATCATATATCACATTATATATACAAAATTTGAAAAACTAAAACAATTGATGAATATGAATTCAAAGACCCATCAAATTATGATAAAACAACACCATAACCATATAATCAAATTTTGGTGGTAGTACGATACTGTAGTCATACACAAGATAAGAATATATAAGAAAATAAACCCATAATAATCAAATTCCTGTATTTGTTGCTGTAATCATACATCACATGATGATAATATAAGAATGATTTATTTTATATATATATATATAAGAATGAAAAATGTTGTACGGTGCTTTAGTTTTCAATTTTAGTAGGTTGCATTCGAATAGCTTGTGTAAGTGTCATTTGCTGCCCCACTGGAAAAGGTATTCCCAAAGAGATAGAGTGACCCAGACGTGAGAAAGTTGGGACTAGAGCAAGGGAGGTAGTTCGATCCTTCGGAACTCTCATGCATAAACAATGGTGAAGTGTGGCTGTTCGCCTAAGGGCTTACACGGAGGATAGGGCTGTCCAAAGAGGTGGAGTCACCCAGTCTGGGAAAGGGTTGCCCAAAGAGGTGGAGTCACCCAAACGTGGCAAACTTGGTATCTTTTCAATTTTGCAGCATAGTGACACATGTTATGTACAATGGTGTTCTGTAATAAGAACCAAGACTAATGGAAGATGAAGAGATGAGGGGTAGGAAGTGAAGAGATGAGAAAGGTAGTCATAGTTGGAGAACAATAAAAATTATGAGATAAATAATTGACAATTTTTAGGATATAAGTTAAGAATTTGAACTGACTTGGATTAGTTATTTTTTAACTCTGTAAAATTGTTATATAGAATTATGATTCTAATATTAAATAGATTGCCAAACATAAGATATAGAATTGATGGGTCCAATTTCAATTTTAATCATCAATTTCATATCCAATTCCATGTGTCAAACGGACACTAAATACTAACAATATAATTATTAACTAAAGCCTTAAATACAAACAAATAATAATTATTAGCCATAAACTGTAAATATTAACACATAATTCTTAATTACAAATCCTAAATACTAACAATATAATTACTAACTAAAAACTTACATACAAACAAATACTTATTAACTAAATAAATTAATATTTAAATAAATTTAATTGCAAAAGATGAAAAAAAACTACCTTGCAACAATGTGAGTGCCCTCATCAGGAGGGTAAAGATTGTTTAGTATCATTTCAACTACCGTAAAACTCAACTCAAAAGCACTTGGAATGGGGAATTGTAACAACTGACAAAAATTTCGTTTGGAATGTGGTCTTCGCTTCTCACAATTTCTTTTATAGGCATATGAACACGAATCATTGGAAGCTCTAACGATTTCTGTCGCATAAATTAATGTGTCAGAAATAGTTAAAGGTATATCAAAATGAAATCATTGGAAGGTCCAACGATTTAGCCTAATAAATACAAAATTTTGTATATTTTGTAATTAAAATTCTTTCTATTTTATTTATGTAAATAAATAATTTTTTTATTTTAGAAGTGTAAAAATTCCCATTTTTGGCCGTTATTTATTGTCATAAGCTTGGGTTGTTGAATTTTTTTTATTTTTTATATAGCATCCTTCATTAAAAAAAGTTATAAATACTAAATGATATATTTTATATTTTAATTTTATTTATTTTTTGGACTTAAGCACTTTTATTTTATAATATAATATTCCAAAATTAAAATTTTAGTTTGTTAAAAACTTATCAAATCCAAATCAATTAAAATTGGATGGATTGGATCAAATAAAAAATTTAAATTAGATCAATCCAAAACAATTCATAACAAATCATATTATTTGAATTTGATCAAATTTTGATTCAAAAATGAGCAAAAAATAAAAAATAAAAACTGAACGCATGATCAAATATATACTCTCTACATATGAGAAAGAAATTTTGATGAGACAAATCCATGCATGTGCAGGTACATTAACTACTACTGCCTCCATTTGATAGTAACTATTGATTTTTGACATTTTCATATTTTAGAATATTTATCTATTTACAATATCTAGGTAGCGCTTTATCAACTCATTTAATTTTTTATATTTACCAATATGTTTTTTTTCCTAATATGTGCATTATTTGGTTTTTGATAGTTATTATAAAATGAATGGAGTATATACATAATGTTATATTGATTAAAAAGTAAATTACTTACTATATAACAAGTAAAATTATTTGGACATAAAAAAATACATATTATGAAAAGAAAGAGAAATTCATTAATTAGTCTTTAGATATAATAGTAATTAAAATCAGAATTTTTTTTTCTATATCTAGATATAATTGTAAAATTTTTTTTAATCATAATAAAACGTTTTAAAGTTATTTGCATCTAGTAAATATGAAAAATACCTTATCATAAAATATTATTGACTTTTGCCTGAAATGAAAAAAAATTAGGGAACTTGAAATATGACTTAATTTTAAAAAACTCAAAATATCCAGTTTTTATTATATATATGTTGTGCTTGGGTGAATCAAATTAAAATTCACACTTAGTTCGTACAAGGGTAGCACGACTTATGTACTGCATCGTCATACACCTATGAATTAAAAGTGCATATAAGTCGTGCAACCCTTGCATGACTTATGTATTGTAGGTGTTCGACGATACAATGCACATGTTATGCACTTTCGTGACTTATGTGTAAATTTTAATTTAATTCATGCTGGTATGACTCATATATATATATATATATATATATAATAAAAACAGAACTAATTTTGATTTTTTTTCTAAATTAGGACATATAGCAAGTTTCCTAATTTTTTATTTTATTATTGTTAAAAATCCAAAATATTACCACTAATGACAAAAAAATTCAATTCTTAAGAAAAATTGATAGAAACAGTATTTTTGTACATAATAACTACTTTAAAAATAATAATTAAGTTATGTTCTTTATTTTTGATATGAAGTCATGAATTTAATTTTTATTTTGAATATAAAATAACTTAATAAATTAATATGTAGTTAGTAGAAAAGTTAATGAAAAATATGTTTACAAAGATGTCTTAGACTCATATGTTGAGAGTATATATTCTTATATTCATATTTGCAGAGTACATTAATTCGTTATACGTATATTTATATATTTACATAATAACTATTTTAAAAATAATAATTAATTTACCTTCTTTATTTTCAATGTATAGTAATTAATTTAATTCTTAGATTTAATATAACATAACTTAATAAAATATGTAGTTAGTAGAAAATTTAATGAAAAATATGTTTACAAAAATGTCTTAGATTCATATGTAGAGAGTATATATTCTTTTATTCATATTTGGAGAGTATATTAATTCATCAACTATATATATATATATATATATAAAATAACTATTTTAAAAATAATAATTAAGCTATATTTGTTATTTTCAATATTCTTATTTTCAATATAAAATAACTTAATAAAATATATAGTCAGTATGAAAGTTAATGAAAAGTATTTTTACAAAAATGTCTTAGACTCATATGTAGATAGTATATATTCTTATATTCATATTTAGAGAGTATATATTCTTATATTCATATTTAGAGAATATATTAATTCATTATATATATATATATATATATATATATATATATATATATATATATATATATATATATATATATATATATATATATATATATATCAATGGAAAATATTTTTACAAAAATATTTTAGATTCATATGTAGAGAGTATAATTCATACTTGGAGAGTATATTATTTTAAAAATATAAGTGTATATATATTTATTTATACATAATAACTATTTTAAAAATAACAATTAAGTTATATTATTTATTTTCAATATAAAGTGATTAATTTATATTGTTAGATCCAATATGAAATAACTTAATAAAATATGTAGTTAATAGAAAAGTTAATGAAAAATATGTTTACAAAAATATTTTAGATTCATATGTAGACAGTATATATTCTTGTATTCATATTTGGAGAGTCAATATTCTTATATTCATATGTGGAGAGTATATTAATTCATTAATTATATATATATATATATATATATATATATAATAACTATTTTAAAAATAATAATTAAGTTATATTCGTTATTTTCATTGTAAAATAACTTAATAAAATATGTAGTTAGTATGAAAGTCAATGAAAAATATTTTTACAAAAATGTCTTAGAGATTCATATGTAGACAGTATAATTCATATTTGTAGAGTATATTAATTTATTATTAGTATATGAGTATATATATATATATATGTTTATACATAATAAAAATTTTAAAAATAACAATTAACGTATGTTCTTTTTTTTTCAATATAAAGTAATTAATTTATTTTCTTATTTTCAATATAAAATGCTATATAGTTAGTAAAAAAATTATCAATTTTTTATAGAAACATATATAAAGATTATATGAATTTAGTCAGTAAATTTTTTTTCAATTTTTTATAGAAACATATATAAAGATCATATCAATTTAGTTAGAAAAACATTATGAATTTTTTTTATTATAGAAATGTCTTAATTCATATATAAAGATTACATGAATTTTACATTCATATAGTTTGTGGCACAAATAACACTCACCCACTGTATGTTAAAATGACACGAAAGCCCATTGTTCTTACAAAACAGCACCCTACCCCATTGCCAAACTTCGCCATGACTGTACTAACTGTGGTCTCTTTGGAACATGGGCATTCCATCTCGCAGTCTGGGTCATGAGTTCGTAGTAAGTGGGCCTTGACCACTGGGTTTCAAGTTTCAACTTCAATTGGGTTGGGTTCGATACCCTAGTTGAAACCGGGCTAAAAGAAGCCCTAGAAATAACCTTAGAAGCCCAGAGATTATGCATGGGCTTAGGATCCTATTCATTGTTCCAATTGAAATAATATGCAACACATGACTTAGATCTCACTCTTCTTCCCTATGCGAGAGGCACTACAACAAAACGACCACACCACAATCCCTAGACCTTAACCTACAACTCGAGATGCATTCAAGACATTACACAATTTATTAACCCTCATGAAGATAGTTACAAGGTCACAATTAAGAAAAGTGGTAACAAAAGATTAAAAAAAGCCAAAAACACAAACATAGGTTTTGCTTATTCTCTCGCTATCCGTTAGACCTAATTTCATCATCATCTGTAACTTAGAACGAATATTTACAAAATGCATTATATTCACACCACACGCATCAACAACTACTCCTCACAAACCCATACCAAACTAGAACAAAATAGAGATCAAAATGCCAAGCCATAATCCTAATCAGCAGTATTAACTAAAAAGCCTAAAACCAAGTAGTACACCAAACGCATTGCTACTGCCGAAAAACACCACTATCCCAAAATGTCACTGCATAACTTGCAAATTAACCCTCATCACAGTCACAGATATTTGACCCAAATTTTCATTCATCCTGTGGAAGAGGTTAAGAATCATATTAAAAGGAAAATAAACCGCTTAGAATCGGTAAACACACAGTGTGACCGGGTAATGAAGGTCAAATTTTACTACCGCGGTACCGCTATACCACCCCACTCCTGTGTTCTCTGATATATGCTATAACAATCACACATTTACAATGTTGTGTTAGTTCTCTCCCATTCTCTCTTTTTTATTTTCTCTCTACGTTGCGTCCTCTTTTCTTTTTTTCTCTCTCAGCTTCTGTTTGTTTGCCCAGAAAATCTGAAGAGAAAATAGAACTCTTGTTTTTGAATTTCAAAACCGAGGATAATCTTCTGCTGCGAAAGAGAGAAAAGCCTTTGCGTGTTTTTCTCTCCCTCAACGTAACGTCTTTCGCTTCTCGAACAATCCCTTGAGGCACTAGCGAAAACATACGTTGCACAAAGCCTCTCTCTCTCTCTCTATCTCTATATTTATCTCAATTTTCTCTTGCCCTCATTTTCTGCCTCGTATCTGCTGCTCTGAGACTGAGACTCGACGATCACTGTGTAAAATTCTCTTCTTCCTTCGTTCGAATTCGTCGTTCCTTTGCATTGAAGTAAAATTTCGAATTTCGCTTCTGATTCTCTTGACTTCTTTTCTCTCGCAGGATTTGGGTTCCTTTGAGGTGATCTCTTCGCGAGGGTTGGAATTCTCGCTTCGCGTTAATCCCTAGATCTGTGACGTGCTCGAATGAGAAGCTCGGGGCTGGAGGATTTTGAATTGTATCTGAGTTTCTGAAGCACGATTTGGTGTTGAAGAGAGAGAGTGTTTTTGTGTCTGTGTTTTGCTTTTGTTTTGTTCATGGTTTGTTGATAGGGATGAAGAGGTCTAGGGATGATGGTTTCGGGCCTCCTCAACTGAAACGGTCTATGATATCACGAGGAGAAGGGTAAGTTATCTTCTTCTTTTGTTCCTGCGGTTTTTGCTTTCGTTTTTTGCCTTCAATTTTCCTGTTTGTTGGACTGTGCTTGTGTTTTTGTTTGTCTCGATTATCGTGTTTGATCAAGCAATTGCATCTTCAACTGAGTGATGTAGCTACTCGATTTTCACTGCGGTGAAATTTTTGTTTCTTGTTTCACCTGTGCTTTGCTGTCATCGTGTGAAACCTAGGGAGTCTAGATGTTTAATGGCTTAGCAAAGCACGCTTTTTTTTCTTCCCTTGAATTTTTTTAGGGTTTTGGTGTTTGACCCAGTGAGGTGAGATCAGGTATTTCTTATCTGCAATCGTGTTTGAGTTGCTCTCGTTGTGGGTTGATTTTCATTTTTCTGATGCTTTTAGTTGTCTGCTGTGTCACGATTTTGATTGTCATGTGTGAGATAATGTGCTGAAATACTTTTTCATCGATGATCAATTATATCCAGTGGTCTAAATGTTCTGTGAAATGTTTTGGAATGAAGGTCGCAACCCCAGATGATGAATGGAGGGGGTGCCACCCAAAAGCTAACTACAAATGATGCATTGGCATATCTCAAGGCGGTAAAGGATATATTTCAGGACAAGAAGGAAAAGTATGACGACTTTTTGGAAGTGATGAAAGACTTCAAGGCTCAAAGGTTTGATCATGTTGTACCACATTGTTGGGCTACATGTCCGAATATCTTTTTATTTGGAAGGAGATCTTGGTTTTGTTTGTGGAAATTGATTTGTGTCTGCTTTTGGTGCATTTGTAGGATTGATACTGCAGGTGTCATAACAAGGGTTAAGGAACTGTTCAAAGGACATAGAGAACTAATATTGGGATTCAACACCTTCTTACCAAAGGGTTATGAAATCACACTTCCTCTGGACGATGATCAACCTCCCCCAAAGAAGCCTGTTGAATTTGAAGAAGCTATAAATTTTGTGAACAAGATTAAGGTAAAAACGTTGGCGAGTCTGTTTTGATGCAGAGCCATTTTTAACACAGGATGGGCTGTATTGCTCGAGTCTAATGTGTTCCTTTCATGCAGAATCGGTTTCAAGGTGATGATCGTGTCTACAAGTCATTTCTGGACATATTAAATATGTACAGAAAGGAAAGCAAGAATATCACTGAGGTCTACCAGGAGGTTTGTGTTGCCTATGCCTATGCTATCATGCTATGGTCATGAAAATTTGTTATAATTGTCTCTCTCTTTCTTTTCTCTGTCTCCTCCTTTGATAGTCGTAATATTTCTTTTGACACTCATTTTAATCATATCTTGTACTTCAGGTTTCTGCACTTTTTCAAGACCATCCTGATCTTCTGGATGAGTTTACTCATTTTCTTCCGGACACTACCGTAGCAGCCTCTACTCATTATGCTTCTGCTAGAAATTCTATGCTTCGTGATAGGAGCTCTGCAATGCCAACAATGCGGCAAATGCATGTTGACAAGGTGTACCCCATATTCTGATCTTATGTACCTCCCCGTGGTTAAAGATGGAGCTCAGAGGCAAGTTGCCAGAAGGGTTCAGCACCTCTTTGTAGTGGAGGTGCTGCCCTTCAGTGAGGTGCATGCCTCTAGTTTATTTATGGCTCAGGCGAGGACACCTTTTGCATCACAATGATAACTTCTAAAAAGCTAAAAAGGCAAACTGTCAAACTTGCTAGATATGATGTTAAATCGGGTAAAATAAATATGAAGTTAAGAAATAACTCTATTAACAGCTAGCAGCCTAGGGTTTTGTAAATTGAACATCTGAATCATTTATTATTACTTAGAATGTTATACTCACATTGTTGATGGTCTTTGGCAATTCTCGCCCCAAGGCATTAAAAAACCCCTAGAGCCTTATGGTAGACTTTAATTTTTTACTACGTTGGTGGCTTTTCCTCTGATTTCATATTTGGTTATCAAGCTAACATTGTGCTTTTCTGTATGCCAGAGAGAAAGGACCATGGCTTCACATGGTGATCGTGACCTCAGTGTTGACTGTCCTGAACGAGATCATGACAGAGGTTTGATGAGGGCAGAAAAGGAGCAGAGGAGACGTTTGGAGAAGGAAAAGGAACATAGAGAAGAAAGAGACAGGAGAGAACGGGAAAGGGATGATAGAGATTATGAGCATGATGGTGGTCGAGATAGGGAGCGGTTCCCTCACAAACGGAAAGCTGATCGAAGGGCTGAAGACTCAGGAGCTGAACCATTGCTTGATGCAGATGAAAATATTGGTATGCGCCCTATGTCATCCACTTGTGATGATAGAAATTCTCTGAAAAGTGAGTATTCCGTCAACACCTTTGATCTTCAATCTAGTAACATAATTTGTATATTTTTACCTGCCATAAGCAATGCTATGATGTAAATTGTTTTAATAGTGGAAACCTATGCTTTTGTGTTCAGTTGAAAATAAATAAATGGAAAGAATATGAATAACATATCACAGTTGAAACTTTGTTACATTAACTGATGCAAAAAATTTCTCATCACTTTTCTGCTGCTTATAATTTGAAAAGATAAAAGAATATGGTCTCTTTTGTTGATTGGATTTTCCAAAATTAAGAAATTATAGTATTTTATATTTATGATCTGTGGTATATAAAGTATTAAAAAACTATTCCAAATTTGTTTGTTAGTGCTCTATTCTATGTTTCTCAATACTTTTAACTCCTTATTTTCCTTTTGTGGTTTTTGATTTATCTTAAATTCTGTCATCTCAGGTATGTATAGTCAGGAGCTTGCTTTCTGTGAAAAGGTCAAAGAGAAATTACGAAATCCTGATGACTATCAGGAATTTTTGAAGTGTCTACATATTTACAGCAGGGAAATAATTACCCGACATGAGTTGCAATCATTGGTATGGTTTATCATTAAGTGTTTTTATCAGCTGGTTTACTGCTTTTATTGCCAGATTCTGTAATTATGCCTATATTAATTAATTTTATTATGTTGGTTTGGCTGTCTGTGAACATTTACCTTCATTCCCTAAATAAAAAATTGTGATGCTAAAATATGGAAGGAAGAGGCGACATGCCATAGCATTGTTGCATAAAGCTGAGAGTTTATTTGCATGAAAGCACTGGTGTTTGTGAACTGTCAATTTGGAGACACAATTTGGGCAGGGGCCCTATGGAGGCTGCTGGCTGCTGGCCAACCAATTTCAAGGAATGAAAGAGAGAAAAAAGGGGGGGGGGGTTTCAGTAATGAGGATAGCCATTCCGTAAATTGAAGGCAAGACTAATTTTCAACGCAATAATTTTATGGGATATGAAGGAATAAATTGACGGAGGACCAATTTGGATGGTACATTGGAGTATCTAATGAAGTAAAGGACTTAAATGGGTTTGGGCAAATATGAAATGGCAAAGAAAAGTCAGATTGTTTTGGCAAACTAGTATGCTTTGTATGCTGCAGAGGCCCTCCTAATCATGCTGATATTTCATAGTGTAGCTTATAATCTTGAAATAAGCTTGTTCTGCAAGACATGCACTGAAACATGATTGCTAACTTGTGGTTGCATATTCTTCCAGGTGGGTGATTTACTGGGGAAATATCCAGATCTTATGGAGGGGTTTAATGAATTTTTGGTACAATCTGAAAAGAATGGTAATATTCAGACTAGTTTCTCACTATCTATGAAGTTTCATTATCTAATATTTCTAATCAGGTCTTGTAATGCAGATGGTGGATTCCTTGCTGGGGTCATGAACAAAAGTATGTAAAATGGTTTAGACTTCTCAGTTATTTTGTTATAGATGCTCCCCTATTTATTTTTATGTAATGTTATATCCTTGCTTAAGTGAATATTTTTAGCTTCGTCTTTTAGTCCAAACTTCTGATTTTCTTTTTCTTCATCAGAGTCGTTATGGAATGAAGGGCAGAGATCAAAATCAGTGAAGGTTGAAGACAGGGACAGGGATCGAGATCGAGACCGTTTTAGGGATGATGGGATGAGAGAAAGGGATCGTGAATGCCGAGAAAGGGACAAATCTACTGCAACTATCAACAAGGATGTTTCAGGTTCTAAGATGTCTATATATCCCAGCAAGGATAAGTATTTGTCAAAGCCTATAAATGAGCTGGACCTTTCCAACTGTGAGCAATGCTCTCCAAGTTATCGTCTCCTGCCAAAAAATGTATGCTTGTTTTAATTGCTTCTTAGTAATTTGTTTTATTCTAATGGAATATCTGTGATTCTCTTGCTGATTGTGTTCCTCATATGTATTACCTGTGATTATGCAGTACCCAATACCAATGGCTAGCCAGAGAACAGAACTTGGTGCAGAAGTATTAAATGATCACTGGGTGTCTGTCACTTCCGGAAGTGAGGATTATTCCTTTAAACATATGCGCAAAAATCAGTATGAAGAGAGCTTGTTTAGATGTGAAGATGACAGGTCAGAGCTTGCCAGTGCTGTTTATTTACCCTTTAAACGGCATGTTTTATGGTTTCTATTTCATTGGCTGCACCATAGATGCCATGCTGTTCTGCCTTTTAGTTTTTGTTCGAATATTTACTGTCATTGGCAATTGCTGATATTATTGTCTTGCAGGTTTGAACTTGATATGTTGTTGGAGTCTGTAAATGCGACCACCAAGCGAGTAGAAGAGCTGTTAGAGAAGATCAATAATAATATAATTAAAGGAGACAGCCCAATTCGTATTGAGGAGTACTTAACAGGTTATGGGCTTTCAACTGATCAATGAAATTTCTGAAAGCACATCTGCAATATGAGGTATCTCTTGAAGCTTTCCATATTCTGATGGGGTTTTTCTTGAATATTCTTTCAGCTCTAAATCTTAGGTGCATTGAACGATTATATGGTGACCATGGGCTTGATGTGATGGATGTGTTACGGAAGAATGCATCTCTAGCTTTGCCAGTGATATTAACTCGCTTAAAGCAGAAACAAGATGAATGGGCAAGGTGTCGTGCTGATTTTAATAAAGTTTGGGCTGAAATATATGCCAAGAACTATCACAAATCTCTTGATCACCGTAGCTTCTACTTTAAGCAACAGGATACAAAAAGCTTGAGCACTAAAGGTAACAGATGACTCTTCACTTCATTAACTTGTGGCAATACTTGAGGCTTGAGGCTTTTAATGTGTAAATAAATAAGAGGTTTCTTTTAAGGCTGCAAACATTTTGACCATGTGAGATGTCATCGTCATTTTATTGATATACCTAAATGCATATTTCTCGGTTAACTCATCTACCAGTTTTCTGCAGTTTATGTCTTCTCTTTCCTTTCGGAGATAAATCCATGCACATATTATGTATGGTAACATGCATTTAGCTTGATTCGTGTGTGTGTACATATATATAAAGCATAACATGCCATCAATGCAAAACAACATTTGGCTGGACTCCTTGCAAAACTAAAATGTTAATCTTCATATGCAATGCAGCTTTCAGAATATGTGGTTATCATGATGCGAGAATTCATTCCATTCTTCTGACTCATTTTTTTGGTTAAACTTTTTTACAGCCTTACTGGCAGAAATAAAAGAAATTAGTGAGAAGAAACGCAAAGAAGATGACGTTCTTCACGCAATTGCCGCTGGAAATAGGCGTCCTATTCTTCCAAACTTGGAGTTTGAATATGCTGATCCAGATATTCATGAAGATTTGTATCAGCTCATAAAATATTCCTGTGGAGAAATGTGTACAACTGAACAGTTGGATAAAGTTATGAAGATTTGGACAACATTTTTAGAACCCATGCTTTGTGTTCCTTCTCGGCCTCAGGGTGCTGAGGACACAGAAGATGTTGTCAAGGATAAGAATAACTCTGCTAAAAGTGGCAGTGCAAGTGTTGCTGAGAGTGATGGTAGTCCTGGTGCTGGTGCTACTGTGATGAATCCAAAGCAAATAAGCACTTCTAGAAATGGGAATGAGTGTATGCCATTAGATCAATCAAATTCGAGTAGAGTGTGGCAATCAAATGGTGATAGTGTGGTTAAAGATGATAAATGTCTTGATTCAGACCGTACTGTGCGTAAAACTGAAACTTTGGGCAGTAATACACAGCTTGGTAAAATGAATATTAGTTCATTCACGCCTGATGAACTATCTGGAGTCAATAAGCAAGACCACTCCAGTGAACGGTTAGTGAATGCTAATGTCTCACCTGCATTAGGAGCAGAGCAAAGTAATGGAAGAACAAACATAGATAATGCATCAGGTTAGCACCTTGATTCAGGAATAATTATGCTTCTTGATGCTTACTCCACCATTTATGTTGGATAATTGGTCATTAATTTGCCATTTGATTTTAAACTGTTACATCCTGATAATGAGTGGAACTGACATAAAGCTTTTTCCTTGAAGCACTCACTGTTACTCCGTCTAGGCCTGGTAGTGTTTGTGTTGAGGGAGGGCTTGATTTACCTTCATCAGAGGTATGACTTAACTCTGCTGCTCTGTTTCTCCTAGTTGTAAGCATTCTACTGTTTGACACTTTTCCCTGCTCTGTGCTTGCATTCAATGACAATTCACTTAGAAATCTGCGCCATTTTATTGCAAGCCAGATTTTTACCTGTGTGTGATATCTTCTCCCCTTGAATTTAGTTACTAATTGATATTTTTACTGATTTTATTTTATTTTATTTTTGGTTTTATCTGGTCTCAGGGTGGTGATTCTACAAGACCAGGTACGTCCACAAATGGGGCCATCACTGAAGGAACTGAAGTTCATAGATACCAAGAAGAATCAGTTCGACGCTTCAAAAGTGAAAGAGAAGAGGGTGAGTTATCTCCCAATGGAGACTTTGAAGAGGATAACTTCGCTGTTTATGGAGATACTGCTTTGGGTGCAGTTCATAAAGGGAAAGATGGTGGTGTGAGTCGACAATACCAAACTAGACATGGAGAAGAAGTTTGCGGTGAGGAAGCTAGAGGAGAGAATGATGCTGATGCTGATGATGAAGGTGAGGAAAGTCCACACAGGTCATCTGAGGACAGTGAGAATGCTTCTGAAAATGTTGATGTTTCTGGAAGCGAGTCTGCTGATGGTGAGGAATCTCGAGAAGAGCATGAGGATGGGGAAAATGATAACAAGGCTGAAAGTGAAGGTGAAGCTGAAGGAATGGCTGATGCCCATGATGTTGAAGGAGATGGAACCTCATTGCCATTTTCAGAACGCTTTTTACTAACTGTAAAGCCTCTGGCAAAGCATGTTCCCCCAGCATTACATGAGAAAGAAAGAACTTCTCAAGTTTTCTATGGAAATGATTCCTTTTATGTGCTGTTTAGACTTCATCAGGTACAAAAATATCTATTTGCTTTTTCATGAAAATATTGCCTTTTATGTGTTGTTCTGCCAACAGGTATTCCCAAACCTACATTGAAGTTCCTGATAGTTTCTAATTGTAAAATTAACTCACCCTAATTAAATATTCTAATAGCATATTACCTCCTCCCTTCTCACTTGGTTTACTGTGATTGGGTATATGTTGCCAGTCAAAATGTCAATCATATGAAATTTAGTCAGTAAAATGAAATGGATTTGGGAATAATGTAGGAGAGTCCAAGGATGGAGAATCCATGGGGATGAAGCTCTGTTCATTGAAGATAGGGAATTTTGATCTTACAATTGTAATATCAACCTTGTCCATTTCTGTTATTTGAAATTTGAAGTGGCAAGGGACTTTTTATGTAGGCTTTGAAAACATGAAGTGGTGTCAATGTTTGAATTTGTATGAAACTCCCTGAAGCATTTCATTGCTTATGATACGAGTTTAGGAGGGCAAAATGAATACTTCAACATTTGAAGAAAAAGTCTTATTTATTTAGTTTATTAGTTTTTATTTTAAAATATTTTAAGACTTGTTTTATTTTTATGTTTGTTAAGCCCAATTGTTAATGTAGCAATTTGGGCCTAGTCTAGTAGCATTAGGAAATAGGTTTAACCTAAATAAGAGGTATAAATACCTCCAAACTTGGTAGCCATTCAGATCAGTTTGATTTGGAATGAAATTTCTATGGTTTCTTTGAAGAACCTTTGTGTGTGCAAGTGAGGTAGAGTGATTCCCTTAACTTGTTGCATCAGGAAGCTGAATAGAGGATTACAAGGTAGAGTGATTCCCTTGTGAAATTTTATTTGGTTTTCAATCCTATCATCTTATCAATTGTGTGTTGGGGTTTCTGGGTCTTAATATCCACGGGGTTCCACATCATTTGGATATCTATATATATGGTTATACAATAAACAGATATTTCAGAGCCTATTATACAATTGTTGTGTAATTCCTTTTGCTTATCTGACAGACATTGTATGAGAGGATACAATCAGCAAAGATTAACTCATCATCAGCTGAAAGGAAATGGAGGGCTTCAAATGATACAAGCTCTACCGATCAATATGACAGGTGATATGCCATGGAAATGTTGCATTCCATTACATAATTTGAAAATACATGTGAATATCTTTTGCAGACTAAGTTTCTCCTCCTTGCTACAGGTTCATGAATGCCCTTTACAATTTGCTAGATGGTTCTTCTGATAATACAAAATTTGAGGATGATTGTCGAGCTATTATTGGAACTCAATCATATCTCCTGTTCACTTTAGACAAGCTGATTTATAAGCTTGTTAAACAGGTCAGATGCATAAATTCCTCTTGGTTCCATCTTTTGCGTTCCACTATCAATCTGACCCGGAAAATTGTCCTGTTTTATTTCAGCTTCAAGCTGTTGCCACTGATGAGATGGATAGCAAGCTTCTCCAACTATATGCATATGAGAAATCAAGAAAACCCGGAAGATTTGTTGACATAGTTTATCATGAAAATGCCCGTGTTCTTCTTCATGAAGAGAATATATACCGTATTGAATATGTAATTATTTTATTTGTGTTTTACTTTCTTCTCTAAATGGATCTGCTCTTGAATTAAATCCTAGATAGGTAGCATTATATGTTCTGTAACCTAGTTTATTGCATTGCAGTCACCTGGACCAAAGCAATTGTCTATTCAACTGATGGACTATGGACATGATAAGCCTGAAGTAACTGCTGTGTCGATGGACCCTAATTTTTCAGGCTATCTGTACAATGACTTCCTCTCTGTTGTCCCTGACAAAAAGGAGAAGTCAGGAATTTTCTTAAAGAGGTATTTCATGAACTAGAGAAACAGTTTGGTTCTATTCCTGAAGAGATAATTTTTTTTTAATAAATTTATTTATTTTGCTTTGTTCATTTTTGCAGGAACAAACGTAGATATGCCTGTGGTGATGACTTTTCAAGTCAGGCTATGGAAGGACTACGAGTTGTTAATGGTCTTGAGTGTAAAATAGCTTGCAGTTCATCCAAGGTATTTATTATCATGTGATTTTTCTGGATATTCTGTCAACATATTTCATTCTTCCCACATCCAAAATCCTAGTAATATTCTTGTCATTCTGTACATTTTACTGATACTTTGCATTCGATTGGAGTATCTATCATGTCTTTTGAATTGTGTTTCTGAAGTCCCACTGATACTTCCCATTGCTTGTTATTAGGTGTCATATGTTTTAGATACCGAAGATTTTTTGTTTCGGATGAAAAAGAATAAGGTGAAGTCTTCAAACATTTGTTCAAGGAGAGTGCAACGGTTCCGCAAAATGTTTTCCATTACATGCTGATATCCATTTTCAGCTGGATAAGGTATGTGAACTTCTCTATGTTGCGAAATGTGTTATGTTGGGCATGATGTGATGCTTGTGTCAAAACACATGCATAATACATGCTAACACAAAAGAAAAATCTGTTGTTCTCATTGAGTTTCTCATGCTGCGATGTCATTGTTAAATACAAATGTAGTTGAAGAAGTTGTCCTTTTGATTTCTGAAGTTTGTATGAATTTATAGCAAACAAATAATCTGATTCCTAATTGCTGTTTGGTTGTTCTCTTCAGTAGTATTTTTCAAGCGTCGCTGGCAGAGGCGCTGGATGTAAACAGACATTCTACCGGAAGAGCGAAGCAAAGGATGTCTTTCTGAAATTATTTTTCTGTGTTCGTATACCAACAACCTAATAAAAAGCTTACAGAAAGGGGAGGCACAGAGGAGGGGAGCGGAGCGGGGAGGAAATTGCAGAATACTGTAATTTGATTGCCGATGGTTCAAAAATAATGTAAATAGTGTTAATTTGTGGTGTAGCTAGGGAACATTTTTATTCCATTCATCCATAGCTTTCTTAGTTTTATTTTTCTTTACCTCAAACTGCCACAACTTTGTAGAGGTTATTGATTATGGAAACATTTTATGTCCCATTTGATGGACCTCGGAGTTGCAATCTTAAACGGGGAGATCATAAAGGTTGACTCTCCGCGCTAATTAGAGTGCCGCAGGGATGAATTATTTATAAATACAGGGTTATTGAAAAATGTTAAGAGTTCAATTTTGATGCAATGTTAATGTAAAATATTTTATACTATTATTCAATCAAATTGTCATATTTGGGTAATTTTTCAAATAGCAGATTTGAAATTGAATTATCTTTATTGATGTGATAATATATAATGGAAAGACTTTAAGAAAGTGTTATATCGGAAGTTTTTTTATATTTTTAATGTACCGAAATTAAACTGAAATAATACTGTTTCATTCATGATCATAAATATCTTAAAGCCAATCAAGCAATCTGCCAGCCTTCTGCAGGATCCAGTTCATGTATCAAGTTACTCGTGATTTTGATCACAACTCTGAATAAGTAATGGTACGGAGCACTTGAAGGAAATCATGTATTTGTGGGTAATGGTATCAACAAAAATTGTATGGAAGTATTGGATAAGCGATCTACTGCTTAAGGGCCTTTGCTCTGTTTGTTTATCACAAAAGAAAAAGCAAAAAAGACACACAAGCAATCTGTTGTTTAGGTTCTTACTTTAGATATACACAGTAATATTGAACAGTGTGGGTGCTTGTGCAAGTGGGTTGGTATGTTATTGTTGATTGTTGAAATGCTTGGCTTGCCAAAGTGTGTGTTAGATGGCTATGGCGATGGAGCTTTCGGTATCAATGCTATTAAAGCCTAGATACACAGCCTAAATACCCGGGATGGTGGTAGAAGGCAGGGAACGAGTAGTAAAGAACTCTGCGCACTTGGAACAATGGTAACACTGAAAATAAATTGACTTTCGTGAGTGACTTTGGTCTATTTGTGAAATTTGCTACGGATATTTTTGAGTTCGTGAATTCATTGCACCGAATTCTTATGAATTCGAGAACTCATTAAACTACCCTCGTCTTTATTGCACATTGAAGGAGTCCAAATGTATTTTATCACACACTAGGGGGAAGGTAGTATAATTTGCACTTTTATTTTAACGAACTGCTGTTAGGATCACAAGTACATGATTGTAGTTTGACATTTTTGGGTCACAATTTGGACAGGATTTCTTTCTTTCTTTTTGTTTTTGGGGTTTGAAGGACATGGAAACAATTTTTTTTTTTTTAAGTTCTTGGTGTCGGGGTAGGGGGGATGGGTTCCACGGCCTCCAACTCGCTCGAAGGCTCAAACCCGGCTGCACATTTACCACTGCCATCTGATCCAGGCCTCGTGTAGGACATGGATTTCTTGAACAAAGAAAAAAGGCAAAGGCTTTTCTTTTCATTTTTTAATTCTTGGCAAAGGAAAAAGGGTTTTCGTAACATCAACGAGCGTGTATTTTTTTTAATCTAGAATGAAACTGAAAAAAACAGTCAAGCCCAAACACTAACAATTGGGCCTGATCCAATTTATGTTGGGAGACCCAATCAGAGCACAAAAAAATCAGAGCAATGAAAAAGAAGACCTTCACGCAATAAAGACATAGATAATATATATCTGCAACGGAAAAAAATGACAGCCAAAGATCAAAAACCTCTCCCGCCATGGGCGTCGTGGCCACCAACACCAAATTCTTGTTCCCACTCCCACCAACACGCCACGGTTCTCTAACACTCGCTCCCACCACTCTCCCATTCCCTCTCCTGCTTCGGCGTCGTTCTCTTCACCCTTCCCTCCGATTCCGACTCTCCTTCAAGTCCCCTACCTCTTCCTTTCGCGCCGTCTCTGATGCCGAGGAAGATGACGAAGAGTACGAAGAGGAAGATGACGACGAAGACGTTGCGGCCGACGAATACGACGACGTGTCCCGCGAGGTTTACGACGGCGCCGTTTCGGACGAGGGCGAAGACGCGTTCGAGGCGGCTGGGCGCGACGACGACGGGTCGTTCAAGTGGCAGAGAGTTGAGAAGCTCTGCAAAGACGTCAGGGAGTTCGGTTCCGATATCATCGACGCCGACGAGCTCGCCTCCATTTATGATTTCCGTATCGACAAGTTCCAGGTTTCGTTTCTCTTCGATTTTTTTTTTAAGGAGAATTTCGGATTTCGACAGTGAAGTTCGTGTTTGTATGTGTGTGTTTTTTTTAAGTAAATAACTTTTCTTTTTCTCTCTGACATTTTCAATTTCAAGTCAATTTGGTGGAAACAAATTCATCAATTTATTCCTGGCATTTTGTATTTCGACGTCATCTTATTCATTTCATTAATTTACAGGTATATTTTTTATGAAATGACTAAATTGATGTCGAAATAAAAAATTGTAGCGACCGTCGAAAATGAAAATTTCAAGAATAAGTCGATTTCTACAATTTTGTGAGGATGAAAATTTTGTCAAAAATCTTGTTAGGATAAAATTGAGCGAAATTGAAAATGTGGAAAAAAAAGTTGTTTACCTCTTCTTCTTTTTTTTTTTTGGTTTTCTTCAGCGACTGGCGATACAAGCTTTTCTGAGAGGCTCGTCGGTTGTGGTATCCGCTCCGACGAGCAGTGGGAAGACTCTGATTGCGGAGGCCGCGGCGGTGGCAACGGTGGCCAGGGGACGCCGGATATTCTACACGACGCCACTCAAGGCGTTGTCCAATCAGAAGTTTCGAGAATTTCGGTACGCAATAATTGAGAATGAAGTTATACGCATTTTTTATGTTATTTGTTTACTGGTTTTGCAGTGCTGTATGAGGTGAGAGTTATCGTTTTGAAGCTGAATCGTTATTACTGGTTTGCTGTGGATTTTTTAGGGAGACTTTTGGTGACACCAATGTTGGTCTTCTAACTGGAGATTCTGCTGTCAACAAGGATGCTCAGGTTTTGATTATGACCACCGAGATTTTACGCAACATGTTGTATCAGAGGTACATAGTAATAATATCCAGAACTAGGAATCCAATAATACTAAGCAGAGGATTTTGTGTAGCAAAGTAGCATTTGAATACTTTTGAGTCTTCCATATTGTGTTGTGAAAATGTGAGCTTTGGCTTTACATATTGAGTAGAATGGTCTTTTAGAAAGTGCAAAAAGTTAGTTTAGGTAAAAGAACACGTTCAAACAAACTCTGAGTATAGTGGGTTAGAAGCCGAGCCTAGCTGAAAGATGGAGTTGAATGCTATGTTAAGCACATTATGCTTTTAAAGAAATGCTCGTGGTATATGTTGTCTTAAAGCTGGGAGAACTTTAGCTGCCAGTTTCAGGCATTATGCATTTGGTTTTGCTTTTAGAGTTTGATTATTACCATGTCAGTATCATTGTTCTCACCCGAAGTCCAATTATTTTCAAATATGTTATTGAATCCACTTTTCTCTATCCCTTTGAGGCTACTTTTTCTACAACTTATGGCATCTATAAAGTATAGAGTTTCTCTTTGCAATCATTATTTTGTTATTTAAGCTGATTAGTTGCAAACATGAATCCTGGTTAATTGTGTCTTTTTCGTGCAGTGTTGGTAATATCTCTTCTGGAAGTGGGCTTCTCCATGTTGATGTGATTGTTTTGGATGAAGTTCATTACCTAAGTGACATATCTCGTGGTACAGTCTGGGAAGAGATTGTAAGCTCTTTTTTTTTTTTTTATGCATCTGCCTAATACTTAGCTTCCCAATTTCTCTTAGATTGGACATGCTTATGTGGTCATTTACTGCAGGTTATTTATTGCCCTAAGGAAGTTCAACTTATTTGTCTGTCAGCAACCGTTGCAAATCCTGATGAGTTAGCTGGTTGGATTGGTCAGGTATTCAGATTGTGCTGCTGATGTCTATTACAGTTGCAGAATGCGCTGGGCTGGCTTTCTGAACCTGTAACATGAATCAGCCATAAATGATTGCACTCCTTCCCTGAAATCTAATAATAAAAAGGAAAGGAATTCATTAATGCTGAGAAGTGAAAAGAAGTGCAATTATGTATGGAGAGTTTGGAATCTTCCTAAATCCTAAAGAATAAAAGCAAATAATCAGAGGAACTCCCTCTAACCACAAGGCTAAAAGTAAGACTATCCCTCTTTCCCACAATAAAGGTAAAGGAACCTTAATTAATTTGCTGAAGCATCTGGACTCCAGAAAATGCTAACTTTCAAGTGGGGATTGAAAACTTGCTTAGATCTATTAAGTATCTAGCATTCAATGTTGCATAAAAATCATGTCTCCATGGGAGGCCTTTTCGCCTGTTCTAGGTGGCTTTCCACAACTCGTACAAGAAATATCTGAAAATATGTGATGTTGTGCATTTCAAGTTTACCTATAAATCCTGTCAAGGAATTTTGTAGAGTTGATCATATTGATCTAATTATGGACAGTTTGGGATTTGAAAAACATTGTTTGGATGCTTGACCTTGGTTATATCCAACCCCTTGTTCAAGTGAGGGGTCCTGAGATCTCCAATTTATACGATGCTTGGCATTCAGCTTTTATTGTCCAAAACTTTTTCATACCATTCTGGTAGAAACTAAGAAAAGAACTAGGCAAAGCATCATTTTCTGTAAAATCACCTTCCTTGACAATGAACTTCTCTGACTCTGGTTTCAATTTTTGCAATGTAAGTGAAACAGGTACTGGGTTCAGTGTCATTATCCGTGACATTTTCACTGAATTGACTGATGGAATTATGTTTCATGTTAAAACTCAATATGAAATTATATAGTCCTTTTTAATTTTATTTGATAACCTCTGCAAGAGAGCTCTTACGTTGTGGGGATAAATGTTTTTGGCTTTCAGATTCATGGTACAACAGAGTTGGTAACATCATCAAAACGCCCAGTCCCATTGACTTGGCATTTCTCTATGAAAAATTCCTTATTGCCACTTCTTGATGAGAAGGGAACACGCGTGAACAGGTTAGGTCTATGACCTTTATAGCATTTATTCAGTTTAGTTACTTGTTTCTCACATGTTCTATATGTCAGTAACAACTTTTTTCATTGTTAAAGTGCTATCCTATATGTTTTCACTTCTCACTGCCGTCAATTCCATGAAAATTAGATGTTGCTTATAGTCACACTTGTTTAAAGGTGATGCTGGTGATATCCTGCGGTCGCATAAATTTTTTTGACCCCTAATTTCTTCCTTTAGGTATGGTTGAGTTGTGGTGTTTGTTGGTTGCTACTAAGAAAATAACCTTAGCTGCCAAATTAAGATTTTGTCATTGAGCAACTTAAAGTTTGAAAGTATCCTTTATAATTATTTGGGGCATTTTTCTTTTGAATAATCCCTTGTTAAAGTTTAGCAATACCAATGTGTGGACAAGCAGAAAATATTCAACACTGACATTTAGACAATTGAGCTGTGGGTATTGATTGCTCATTGTTGGATGATGTGTGAAAGTGGTTATACAAAATCAGTGGCTTTTCTTTGCAAGCTTTTCCTGGATCATAGATTGTAGTGACATTGATAGTCAACAAATGGGGTGGATGATTACAATTGTTAGTATTTGCAGCAATGAAGAATGATAAGAGTGCTTGGGATAGCACTGTGCACAGATCTAGCTGCTTTGAAGTGCATGGTGATGATGTATCATAGTGTGCTTTAATAACAATTGCTGAGAAAGTAAATTGTTTCGATCTTAGTCTACTTTGGTCTTATTTTCATCAATGGCTGCAGAAGGGCCCAATTTACTTTAGTGCTGGTGTTGTTATAATTGGTGGTTGATGAAGCAATACTGTGTGGCTGATGTAGTGACAATTATCTAGTCTCAGCAACTTGTTGATGGATATACTTGTAGCATAAATGTTGTTCTTATATTGTGTGAGAAATAATATACCAATGGTCTATGTTGTGGTGGCTCCAGCAGCAGTAACAGCTTTGGTGGCAAAAAATGATCAGGTGGTGATGATGCTATTGATGGTGACTGTTGTATACTTATTTGCATTAAATAATGGGTCTAAGAACAATATACAATGCTAACTGAAGACTTTCTGTGGAGCAACTTTTTTTTTCCCCAGAAAGAAAATGTGGTAACGTTGTTGTTCTGATATAATTTATGTGGTTATTACTAATTACTACTTCGGATCAGTTATTTATTAACAGAATTAAACAACTAGGTGCCGTGATTTAAATCAGATAAAAGATGGAAACTTAGTTTCTTCATTTATTTGAAGCAGGAAGCTGTCTCTCAATTATTTACAACTTCAAGGTGCAGTAGCTAAACCTTACAAGGATGATTGGTCTAGAAAAAGGAGTTCCCGGAGACGAGGAACTCACACAAGTTATGATAGTGATGGTAGCATGTTTGAACAACGTTCTCTTTCAAAGAATGACATAAACGCAATTCGTCGCTCGCAGGTAAAGCCTCGAATAAATTCTCCTACGATGCTTTGTATTCTATGATGATCATTGATGCCATGTTTTGCCAACCTTTTCACAGCTTAGCCTGAAAATCTTAATGCTGAAAGTGTAGTGGGCAGATCTTAATTACACTTACGTCCAATAATTTCACATGAACACTGAATAAGAACGAGGGAGTTTGGATTGTGTTACACATCGGCTAAAAGCACACATGCTATGTGAAGATGTAAAAAATCCATTGACAAATAACGAGCTCATTCTTAGATATGGATCTTGATTTTTCTTTTTCAGGTTCCTCAAATAATTGATACTCTATGGCATCTTCAATCTAGGGATATGTTGCCAGCTATTTGGTTTATTTTTAGCAGGAAGGGTTGTGATGCAGCTGTGCAATATCTTGAAAATTGCAAACTTTTAGATGACTGTGAAACAAGTGAGGTTGAGCTAGCCTTGAAGAGGTTCCGCATTCAGTATCCGGATGCGGTCAGAGAAACAGCTGTGAAGGGACTTCTGCAAGGGGTTGCTGCGCATCATGCTGGATGTCTACCTTTGTGGAAGGCATTCATCGAAGAATTGTTCCAAAGAGGACTTGTCAAGGTTGTTTTCGCAACAGAAACCCTGGCTGCTGGAATCAATATGCCAGCTCGAACAGCTGTTATTTCATCTCTCAGCAAAAGAGGTGATAGTGGACGTATCCAACTAAGTTCAAATGAACTGCTTCAGATGGCTGGGCGTGCTGGGCGCAGGGGCATTGATGATAGTGGCCATGTGGTGCTCATACAGACACCTGCTGAAGGTGCTGAAGAGTGCTGCAAGGTGCTGTTTGCTGGACTTGAGCCCCTAGTGTCACAGTTTACTGCTTCATATGGAATGGTTTTGAATCTTCTTGCTGGTGTGAAAGCCATTCATAGGTTGAATGAGTCAGATGACATGAGACCCTTGCCAGGGAGAACTTTGGAAGAAGCTAGGAAGTTAGTTGAGCAGAGTTTTGGAAATTATGTTAGTAGCAACGTTATGGTGGCTGCTAAAGAGGAAGTGAATAAAATTGAGAAAGAAATTGAGTTGCTAATGTCAGAAGTAACTGATGAAGCCATAGACAGAAAAAGCAGGAAGGCTTTATCACAGCAACAATACAAGGAGATTGCAGAATTACAGGAAGAATTGAGGGCAGAAAAACGTATTCGGACTGAATTGCGGAAACAGATGGAAGCAAAGAGAATATCTGCCCTAAAACCTTTATTGGAAGAGCCCGAGAGTGGACATTTACCATTTTTGTGCATGCAGTATACAGATTCTGAAGGAGTTCAACATTCAATGCCTGCTGTTTTCTTGGGGAAGGTTGACTCCCTTAGCGCTTCAAAACTCAAGAACATGATTTCTTCTGATGATTCTTTTGCATTAAATTTAGGAGACACAGAGCCAGGCGCTAGTGATTCTGAATTGAATGAACGCCCTGAACCATCATATCATGTGGCTCTTGGTTCAGATAACTCTTGGTATCTATTTACAGAGAAGTGGATTAAAGCAGTATATGCGACTGGCTTTCCTAACATTCCTTTGGCTCAAGGGGATGCTCTACCTCGAGAAATTATGAGTACTCTCCTTGATAAGGAGGAGATGAAGTGGGACAAGCTTTCTCACTCTGAAAGTGGTGGTTTATGGTTCATGGAAGGATCTCTAGATACATGGTCTTGGAGTTTGAATGTTCCTGTTTTGAGTAGCTTCTCCCAAAATGACGAGCTACTGCTAAAGTCCAAAGCCTACAAAGATTCTGTTGAGCGATACAAGGATCAAAGAAACAAAGTTTCACGCATGAAGAAAAAGATATCTCGTACCGAAGGATACAAAGAATACAGTAAAATCATAGACATGGCCAAGTTCACTGAGGAGAAAATCAAGCGCCTGCAGAACAGATCGAGGCGTTTGACTAATCGGATAGAACAAATTGAACCCTCTGGATGGAAGGAGTTCATGCAGGTCAGCAATGTCATACATGAAACCAGAGCTTTGGATATTAACACACAGGTCATATTTCCACTTGGCGAAACTGCAGCTGCAATCCGAGGAGAAAATGAGCTATGGCTCGCAATGGTTCTTCGCAACAAGATTTTACTAGAACTAAAACCTCCACAACTTGCTGCAGTTTGTGCAAGCGTGGTTTCTGAGGGTATCAAACTCCGACCCTGGAAAAATAACAGTTACATTTATGAGCCGTCCGCAACAGTATTCAATGTGATAAGGTTATTGGATGAGCAAAGAAGCGCCCTGTTATCCATTCAGGAGAAACATGGGGTGGTGATATCTTGTGGTTTGGATAACCAGTTTTGTGGCATGGTTGAGGCATGGGCTTCAGGGCTGACTTGGAGAGAAATAATGATGGATTGTGCAATGGATGATGGTGATCTAGCTCGACTGCTTCGAAGGACCATTGATCTGTTAGCTCAGATTCCGAAGTTGCCGGATATTGATCCATTGTTACAGCGCAATGCTAAGGCTGCAGCTGATATCATGGACCGGCCTCCAATTAGTGAACTCGCTGGGTAGTGTCTCTCTCTCTCTCCCTGCCTCCTCCCCCTGTTGTGTTGTATGATTCATTTGTAAATATATATTGTTTTATGATTAACTTCCAACAATTATTTTTATGATATCATTATCATTAATACACATGTTCATAAGTTATTTATCCTTTTTGATTAAGTTTAATTTTTAAACTTGCTATCCAAATCAATAAAAGAATAGGTTTATCGTTGAACTGGAATTGATTCAAACTTGAAAATATGTCGTCGAGATGGGTTGGGTCTTTTGGATCATGTGGTTGAGCCATTTTCCATGTGCACAATAGTATAATTTGTTGTAACTTGCCAACAATTCACCTTTTTATTTATTTATTTTTATCTTAATCTATTTTCGTTAACAAACATTTTCTTGATTTAGATTACAAGAGATATTAGGGAAAGATCACCAAACAACCTACTAGATACTCGTGTAGAAGAGGACTTGAGTCCTATATTTTATAATTTGATTTTAAAATTTATGTAAAAACATTGGTTTTTGCTCTTGAATGCCCTCAGGACAAGTTTTAAGGGAGATAAATACATTTTACCTCATTAAACTTTAGACCATATGTAATTTATATTCTGACTTTTTCAAAATGTGCATCACGACATCATGAACTTTGTAAACTGTGCAAAACAACCCTTAGTATAATTTTGGTAACTAATGAAGGTAAGATTTTTGTGCACTTAACCTTCTTAATATTTCTAATTTATGCAACTCGACGCCTTGTTTATAAATATTATGTGCAATTAAGTCCCCTGATTTTTTTATTATATGCAATTGACATTCTGTTATGACTTCAAGTTTTGCACAGTTTAAAAATTAGGAGCTTTTTTGCAAAATTTAGAAAGTTCAGGGTATCGTAATACATATATTGAATAATTAGGATGTAAATTGTATATAATCTAAAATTTAAATAGTAAAATGCATTTAAACCCTTTTTAAGGAGGCAAAAGTGAGAAAAATTTAAATTTCTTATTGCATTTATTGTATTGGAAACTTGAAAATTGTATTTGCCTGT
The DNA here is from genome assembly GCA_031216105.1 of Dalbergia cultrata. Lineage (NCBI taxonomy): Eukaryota > Viridiplantae > Streptophyta > Magnoliopsida > Fabales > Fabaceae > Dalbergia > Dalbergia cultrata. The sequence goes on along the minus strand of CM062344.1, from coordinate 15,761,936 downwards.
CTAAAAGACCCCATTCTAAGATCTTTAAAAGGTGTTTTAGAGCACTTATCAGTAAAATCCAAATAGTATTGGAAAAAAAGCTTTTACTTAACATATATTTGTGTATTTAGATTTTAGATGAAAAAATAAAGGTCTATAAATTTTCACTTTACAAATCCTTTCTTTTCTTCTCTTTCTCTCAAAAAACTAAACTCACAAAAATTATGGAGTATAAATTGAGATAAATTTTTAAGAAATGAAGTTCATTTGTAATTTTATACATAACAATGAAAATTTTCACATTCTTCGAGTGAGAGATAATACCTTCTTCTAGAAATAATAGTCATGAAGTTGAGAGAAATTGTAAACAGATATATTAACCTTCTAATATACTAGTTCCTCTCGGTTTCTCGGCGTGACTATTATTCCTTGATGGGAGTATTGAAAAATAAAAATGAAAGGAAGAGAAAACCTCCCACAATGCAGTGAAGGGCTTTTTTACGGAAAAAAAGAAGAGAAAATTAGTTATTTACGGATATACAACTGATGTGATATTATTTACCAATATGCGCTAAATGTAAATCGGCCAATAATGAAGTGATTTAGTATACATAAATTGGTCAACAATAAAACGATTTACTGATGATGCGTTTTTCTATGCAAGGTTTTCATTGGTACACTGCAAAAAGTGACATCAATAAATCGGCTAGCTGTCAAATGATTTATTGATGACACATTTTATTGTACATTGATTTATCCTCACACGTTGACCAAGGCAACAGTTCTAAATTGGAATTACACGATAGATAAAACTAAAACTATGCCAAACTGAACTTACAAACTAAAGTAAATATACATAAATGATTTTCTTTTTACTAAAAAAGTGATTCATGGCAGTAAAATATCCAAACAAATACACCTTATATTGAATTTAATCATCACCAAACAATTTTCAAAGAATTAATTATTATTTTATGTAATTTCATTATTGATTTTATTATTTCATCAATTTTTAAATGCTTAAATCCTTTAACTAAATAAAAGATAATTTTCCCTTTTAAATTGAATGTTATTAAATTTACTGATACCTTGTGAAACAATACTTTTTTTTTAAAGAAAAAAACTATACACTTATGGTTTGTTTGGATACAAACAGAAAATTAAATGAACAAAATGAAGAGTTTAATAAATAATATAATAATATAATAATATAAATTAATCAATTATTTAAGATGTAAATATGATTTTATATAAAAACTAAATTTATAGATTATTAATAATATTGCTCAATTATACTACTAAATTCTTATAAATTTTATTTATCCATAAACAAAATATAAATAAAATCACAAAAACAAACAAAAATTAGACAAGCATCAACAAACCTAAATTAAACTAAACTTATAGCCTTAAAATAAACATTGATACATATTTAATACATATAAATAAATTAACCAAATATTACTAATCTTGTATCAATGTTAAACATTTAAATAAATGTCATCCATAAACTAAGCAAATTTAACTTAAAAATAGAGAATATAAACAATACTTGCACACTACACAATATAAACTAAGGAAATTTCAACATGTATAATATAAACTAAATTAGTTTTATAGACTATAACTTAAATACACAAAACTGTATAAACAAAAAAAAAAATCATTAAACTGTTTCAAAGTTCTTACAACTACACAAACTAAATTTATTAAACTCTTTATTTTATTCATTTATTTTCCTGTTCGTATCCAAACAAACCATAAGTGTATAGTTTTTTTCTTTTAAAAAAAAAGTATTGTTTCATGAGGTATTAGTAAATTTAATAACATTGAATTTAAAAGGAAAAATTATCTTTTATTTAGTTAAAGGTTTTAAGTATTTAAAAATTGATGAAATAATAAAATCAATAATGAAATTACATAAAATAATAATTAATTCTTTGAAAATTGTTTGGTGATGATTAAATTTAATATAAAGTGTATTTGTTTGGATTTTTTATTGCTAGGAATCACTTTTTTCATTAAAAAGAAAATCATTTATGTATATTTAGTTTAGTTTGTAAGTTCAGTTTGGTGTAATTTTAGTTTTATTTGCCGTGTAATTTCGATTTTGCACTATTGCCTTGGTCCATGTACGAGGATAAATCATTGTACAGTAAAATGTGTCATCAGTAAATCGTTTGACAATTAGCCGATTTATTGATGTCACTTTTTGCACGTGTACCCGTGAAAGCGTTGCATAGAAAAATACACCATTAGTAAATCATTTTACTGTTAGCGGATTTAATGGTTGCACAGTAAAACGTGTCATCAGTAAATTGTTTTACTGTTGACCGATTTATGTATACTAAATCACTTCATTGTTGGTCAATTTACATTTAGTGCATATCAAAAATTAACATCACACTAATTGTATGTCCGTAAATAATTAATTTTCTTATTTTTTTCCATAAAAAAGCCTGCAGTTAAGCTAAAAACGAAAAGACAAATAAAACAATAAAAAAAAAAAAGAAAACAAAATGCACTTGTCCAACGATAATTACTTCGATTGATGCCTGCCAAAATATTCAATAATTAAATTAATTAATTGATCTGGTGGCGACAAGACGACACACAAACGCAGTTCACTAAATTCACTCTCTTTCAATTCGTTTTCGTCGCACACTCCTCAGACGCGATAAATTCTCGTCCAAAATATTCTCACTTTCAATTTAATCGTTCATATTCTCTGTCCCTACCGCTCCACTTTCTTCTCCTTCAGCTACCAGGTTCGCTCTTCTAACTCTGCACACTTCAAAACCCCACAGCCCCATTTCCACTCTACTTACAAAAGGAAGAAAAAAAAGAAAGAATTTTCATTTTCATATGTTATTCTCACATTTTCTTGTGTAACAACAACAGATCGATCATGGCTCTGTCACGCATAGCATCATCATCATCATCATTTCGGGGGTCCAATCTCCTGAAACCCGTCTCCGCCGCCTTATCCCTCCGCCGCCCAATCTCCTCCGACTCCACCGACACCCTCACCATCGAGACCTCCGTCCCCTACACAGCCCACAAGTGCGACGCGCCCTCACGCTCCGTCGACACCACCCCGAAGGAGCTCTTCACCTACTTCCGCGACATGGCGACGATGCGGCGGATGGAGATCGCCGCCGACTCCCTCTACAAGGCCAAGCTCATCCGCGGGTTCTGCCATCTCTACGATGGGCAGGAGGCCGTCGCCGTCGGTATGGAGTCCGCCACCACCCGCCGCGACTGCATCATCACCGCCTACCGCGACCACTGCACCTTCCTCTCCCGCGGCGGCTCCCTCCTCCAGGTCTTCGCCGAGCTCATGGGCCGCACCGCCGGCTGCTCCAAGGGCAAGGGCGGCTCCATGCACTTCTACCGCAAAGAGGCCCGATTTTTCGGCGGCCACGGCATCGTCGGAGCTCAGGTGCCCTTGAGTTAGTTACAGTCAGTTAAGAGTTAGTTACAGTTAGTTATAGTTAGTTATGTTTAATAGTATGTAGATGCTAGTATTAGACTTGTATCAAACAATTTTCAGTATTTAGTAGAATTTGTGTATTCTTCCATTTCTCTTGATTTACTTGGCTCTGGCCTTTTTTTTTTTTTTTTCTGGCAACAGGTGCCGCTAGGTTGTGGGTTGGCGTTTGGTCTGAAGTACTCGAAGGAGGAGAATGTGACGTTTACTATGTATGGTGATGGTGCTGCCAACCAGGGGCAGTTGTTTGAGGCGCTTAATATTGCGGCGCTTTGGGACCTGCCTGCCATCTTGGTCTGCGAGAATAATCACTGTGAGTGGTTTGGGGTTGGGGGTGGTTAGAGTTTGGTGCGCTCTGAAGTAGGGGGTGTTGTGGATTGAATTGGGTTGATCTGATTTGGTTTGGTTTTTGCAGATGGTATGGGGACGGCAGAGTGGAGGGCTGCTAAGAACCCTGCTTATTACCAGCGTGGTGATTATGTTCCTGGATTGAAGGTGAGGCTAGGAACTCTTGTGTTTAGCTTTTGGTATGTTATCTTCATGGAAGTGATTGGTTAATGTCTTTGAATTGATTGATTTTGTTGGTTGAGGGATGCACGGCAATGCTGCCATTCTAGTTCTACCCTGATAATGTTCTGTTTGATGCCTCTGTTGGAATGATGGATATGTGTTGGTGTGTCTGGACTGTGGTTGAGTACTAAGGGAACTTTGTTGAGTGGCAAATACAGCAATGGCTTTTAGATGGTTTGTGATTTGAATGAGTGAACATGAAGTCTTAGGTGTTCCAATTGTGAATGGTTTGTTGACTGAATGAATTTAGTTTTCTACCTAATTCTGGCAAGAAAAATACTAGAAAGGTAAAAACCTCTCCAAAATTTTGTTGCCAAAATGATGTGATATGTTTATTGACTCTACTCTTGGATGACTAAGTGGGTCATAACTCATAACACTTCATTTGACAACCCCCCGTGATTTCTGTCAAATTCTATCAATACCTTTGGCTATGTAGCAATGCTTTTATGCCAATATGTTTCTCATAGCCTGATGATTTGATATTTTGTGTTTATGGAAATAATGGATTTTGTTATGTATTTGTTTTTTGTGCCATGGTGTTTTGGGAAGGTTTACTTACTGTTACAGAGTAAGCATTTTTCAGATGTGGTTTTCCCAAACATAACATGATGTCTCACATTATGTTGTTACAAGATTGCGCACTATATGCTTATTGCTTAATTTAGCTTACCCTGGATAGTAGTTCTTTGCAGGTAAACAGTGACTGTAAAACTATATTATTAGGTGCTTTTTCTTTTCTTTGTTAACTTCAATCAGATTTAAGGCCTCTGCTTCCTTTATGTTACCTTCAGTTTTAAATTAGCATCTTTGAGGCCCTGACTTCCCTATAGAGACTGAATGAGATCTGATCTCTTGGGATGGGCATGGTATGTTTGCTGTTTTTCATGTTCTTGGGTTGAATACATGAATCAATGTCGATGCTTCTGTGAACTCTTTTTTTGGCCTCCTCCTTGGGCTCTATTTGTGTGTCCATGCTTTTGTGTCTAATATGTAGGACTATGTTGCTATTTGTGGCATGTTTTGTGTCACATAAGTTCTTTGCTGCCATTGTTAAGTGCATATTTTGTGTGTGTGGGTATATACTGCACATCTATACACTTACTAATTGAATACACATAGTCTTTTTAAATCAATCTTTTGAAAAGTTTCAATTAATATTGATACTTTGTACAGGTTGATGGCATGGATGTTCTTGCTGTGAAACAAGCTTGCAAATTCGCAAAGGAGCATGCTTTGAAAAATGGACCCCTGTGAGTGAATTTTTTTGCTGATGTGTACACTTGAATTTATATATCAATAATAATTATTAGTAGTTTGATGTTCTAAGTTGATCATCTACTAATGCTTGTTAGACATGTCTCTTTTGATTTGGAGGGATCAATCATGACAATTTTATTATTTACCGGATAGGTTTTGGCCTTAGAGTTTGAGTGTTCTACATGTCCACTAATCTGATGCTAATAACTGAAAGAACTCCTTACAAGCGGTGGAATTAACCATGAAAATTTTGTAGTCATCAGACTCAATTAATTCTAGATCTCTGATTTCAGGCATACTTGTGCATATAAGAGGGGTTTGGGCTTTCTTGCTGCTAGGGTTGCATATAAGTTTGACCTTGTTATAATTTAATAGATAATTAGATATCACGTGCCTGAAGTGTAGAAGATAATTTATTTTCAAATTTATGGAATTGACTGTTTGCTTCGAAATTATTTTTCCTGATCCCATCCCAATTATTGTTAGGATTTAGCTTGGTAATATAAATTACAAAGTCTGTCATTTAACAAATGATAATCAGAGTAAGAGATAGTTGAGGAGGAATAAATCATGGGAATTAATGATTTTGCTGGAAAGTAGCTGAATGTTTTTTATTCTTGATTTAAGGAATGTATTGGTTCACTTTTGGAAATGTTTTTTGCATTTTTATTCTATCGTCTAATTTTATTGAGAATATGATGGTTTTGGAAATGTTTTGGGCATATCGCACAAGATGGTTTTCCTTCCAGGCTGAGACAGAAAGAAAATGATGTTTATTGTCTTATGTGAAGGCTATATGACTTAGTTCAATAATAGGGGCGCTTTCTTTTGTTCTTTCTAACTATAGACTATAGTACAACAACATTGATTGCATGGGTGAAAACTGAAAAGGATTGGTGTATTACTTGTCATCACTTGTGTTGTTTTGATTAAATTATCAAAGCTTAGTCTTTGATTTCAATTGATTTCTCTCTCTTTTGATTATTCTGGACAGATTCTGGAAATGGACACCTACAGATATCACGGTCACTCCATGTCTGATCCTGGCAGCACATACCGTACACGTGATGAAATTTCTGGTGTGAGACAGGTTTGTCATACTCCCCAGCATATAACATTCTATTGTTTTAATATTTAGAAATCTGCTCTTATATCCTTTTTTCTTGGTTAATACAATTATAGGAGCGAGATCCAATTGAGAGAGTAAGAAAGCTATTATTGGCTCATGATATTGCTACAGAAAAGGAGCTAAAGGTGATCAACAAAGCTGGATTTCTTGCTTGGTTTTTTCAATTGTGAAACGTGATAATTTCAGATTTGATTATGTACAATACTAGGACTTTAATCCTGATATCTGTGGCCAAATTTGCCCTGGCATTTTCTTCTTGAAGATAGTCCATGAATATAGAAACTATTTTCTTTATTATGATGTAGGGCCTCTGATTTGACTTCAAGCTTATTAGAGTATGTATAACTTATCTGTTTAGTTAATTAGTTGTAAATACTGTTAGATTAGCTATCGGTTAGTTGAGCTATTGTAACCTGTTATATATAAGTATAACCCCTTTTTCATTCAATGCAATACACAAGTCTTATCCATTCATTTCTCTCTTGTAATAAAGCTTTCTATGCATTAGGTTATATGTATGTTGCTTCCAAATATATTAGCTATACTATGATTATTATAATAGAGTGCTCATAGGGTCCGATTTGGTTACTTTGCAGTAGATCTTTATTATGGTAAATACTGTTCAATTGAATTTTATTCTGCCAATAACTATATCTGCTATGCTTAAGGTGAAATGGCCTATTTTATGAATTGTTAATAATAATCATGCTTTTCTTTCAAATTTGTGTTCTACACTTTTCATGCCCATTTGATTTTAAGAATATTTGTTGAAACAGTTTCTAGCTTATGATGCAAGTGTCTTGATATGTTTATTTTGATGATACACTTGAATTTAGTGCTATGCTAAAGATATTAAATTCACTTTCTTCTTTTAGGACATTGAGAAGGAAGTCAGAAAAGAAGTTGATGAAGCCATTGCTAAAGCAAAGGTGAAAAGGATATATTTTCTGTTTATCTTTTTAGTCCCTACTTATTTTGGATATATATTCGTATACTTTGTGGTCGCTGCATATGGTTTATAATCTTCTTGTGTGTTATTTTCTGTTTTTCAGGAATGCCCAATGCCAGACCCATCTGAGTTGTTTACCAATGTATATGTTAAGGGTTTAGGAGCTGAGGTATTGATTCTTCCCTATTCATTACTCATTATATGAATTTGAAGTACAACCAAATTTACAAATTGCTGATATGGCTGTCTTTTTCTTTGAAATTGAGTTAAATTTTGTTTTCATGTCTGGGATTATATTGGCTAAGAAAATTTATAGGATAGTGGATATGATTAGCTAGTTTGAGTGAGGTTTTTAGCCAGTTCGGATATCAAAGTAGAGGAGATGACAGGATTCTTGGTTTTACATAAATGCATTCATCTAACCCTCCCCAGGCTTATCCCTTTGTTAGTTTTCCTTGGTTGATGCTATTCTTTATTCAACTCTTATGATTGGTGGTCTTCTGAATTGCAGTCATTTGGTCCTGATAGGAAAGAAGTGAGAGCTACTTTGCCATAATTGAGAACTTCGTCATTTGAATATCTTCTACCTTAATGAAAAGAATAAAAAGGTTATTGTACTACCGGCCATCTCTCTGCCTATTGGTTGAGTTCTCCCTTGGTGTATAGGAAATGTATTCTTGAGTAGCAATGGGGCAGAAATTCATACTTTCTTTGCCATGTAATTTTGGAGGAGTTAATCGGCCATATAGCAATACTGGGATTGATGCAACCGGTGTTCTGCAAATTTGAGGAATTCATTGTGCACAACTCCCCCAAACCTTTCTTCCTTAATTGATGGCAAGTGTTTGCCATTGGTTTTATTTTTCACTAGACTCTGTTAAACCATCATCTGAGTACAAAGAACTCGTCTTTTGACAATTTTCAATATTTTCGTGCCTGCAATTTGCGGATTGCGGATTGAGTTATTGATGTAGCTTGGATTATTAAAGCGTTATTTTTGCTGTCTCAACTGTTGGCCTCCATACACCTTTTTTTTGTGGTCACACCACACTATACATTTGTTTGTTTGGGTAAAGGATGATATAAAATCATGGATTTGGGTCACGAACAATGATGAGGGGAAATGATTGGTGACACCATGCTGGGGGGAAAAATATAGTTTGTGTTATGTTTAAATTGGGTATTTGTTTACCGTAAAAGCTGAACATGTGATGGGCTGATAGTCTCAGTTTTGGGAGGATGATGGTTATGTTTTGTTAGATATTAAATTATTTGTGTCTCTACTTGATAGCATTGCGTAGGGGTGAAATGGTTAATTGTACGTTATTAAAGAAGTGGTTAATGGTATACTATTAAAGCTCCTGTGACTAAAAGTGTTGTTCATGACATCTTTCATGTGGCTGGTTAATAATAGTAGTATGGTGAGAGTAGTGGGATTTTATTTTTCTACATACACTATCTCAATCTCTATTTTTGAGTCATTCCTGTATTGCTTTTGGTCGAATGAGTCATTCCTCTACCATTTCCATTTTTTCTTCGTAGTAATTTCACTGCCATGACCAGTTAGGGACTATTTAAGGGGCTCACTATGGGGCACTTGTGGTAGGCCCATAAGGGATAGTTCAAGTCTCAACAAAGTTGCGTATGTTTTTCTTTTTCTTTTTTTTTTGGGTATGTTTCTCTCGCAGTCTAACGCATGAGTGTTTGGGTTTGAACTTGAGGACGAGCTCAACCTCGTATGAAACGATGGGCTGAATTAAAGTAAATTACGCGGAAAATTACATTAACTTTCTTTGGTATTTGGTGAAATTTATTCTAGTTTTTTTTATTATTATTTGGGTGATGTTCCTCTACAAGTATTATTTATTTGTTTGGGTAATATTGACCCCTCCTGCAAGTACTATTTAATGTGCAATGGAGGGAAAGGTGGTGTAATAATTTTACAAATTTATAAGAGATCGGTATAACATTTTCACAAAGACTTTTAGAGCAAATTTTACGAACTGAGGGGAGTCGGGTGAATTTTATCAAATCTTAAGGGAATTCAATGTTATTTGCCTTTATTATATGTTGTGGTTGGACCATAGTATTGAAAACCAGCTCGAATTGGCCGGTTCAACCAAAAAACTAGTAAATAGGTCATAAAACCGGTTCGAGCCACTGTTTGGATCGGCCTCGCATCGAAATCGGTGAGTCCTAGTTTGATTCGGCCGGGTTAAATTTTTATGAAACCAATGACTCAGGCCGGTTGAATCGAATCAAATCGGGTTCAGCTTTATTTTTCTTTTTTGCTTTTTTTTTGGTTAAATGATGTCATTTTTTAAAACCTTAACAAAAATTTTTAATTTGACTTATAGAAAAATGCAGTAAGTTTGTTTGTATTATAATGACTTGTGAGTTTATGATATAAAACTGTGAGTTTGCTTGTGTAATTATGTTTTGAACTTGTTAATTGTGATTTGTGATTATGAAATATGAACAATATTTAGAATTTATATTATTTATCTATGTTTTTATATTTGGATCCCTTAAAAAATGTCAAATTGTTAATTAGTTGTCATTTATTTGTATTTCATTTAAATTTATACATATATTTTTTGTATAAATCTGGTTTGACCAGTAATCCAAAGAATAACTAAATGACCTAACGCCTCGATCAGCTTAATCCCTTGTCGGAGTTTAAAAACTATGATTGAGACATTTAATTTGCCCTGGCGGTTGTCCTCAGAGTCGTATTCAACTCTCATGGATCCCCACCCTCCCTCCTCTATGCCCCAAAAAAAAAAGAGAGAAAGAAGATAGTTTACTAGTTATAGAGGACTTTGACACAAAAAAAATAAAAAGGAAAAAACTTATCGAAGCCTAGATTGTAATGAGCTATTTACATGTTATCATAGCAATAAGTTTATGCTGCTGAATTAGCGATTCAGTGATTGAGAGCGAAGCATAACCATTATTACATGACGTTGGATGTAGCTAGCGTGAGAATTAGCGTACAAGAGAGAACACTGCTGGCAATGGTGTTGATGTTACCGTAAAGTGAGAATTATAGAGTAACAGGTTCAAAAAGTTTTTGGCATTTAATTATGTTTTTGGTCAACGCTTTTAATTGTTTTAAAACATGCATCAAAACCATGTTGTAGCAACGAACTAAAGTTTATTGAGTTTGGTTAGGTCTTATTCGGATTGAGTTCATTAAAGTCCTTGACGGGAATCAATTAAATCAGCTAAGAGGACTTGTGAGTCGTGATCTAACCCAATTCTTATGCCCTGTGGGATACTCATGAATTAGCTGATGGTCCTCATGTATTAACCATCAAACAACAATCTTGGTAAAGAGAGAAAAGAGTAGTAGCTGAAAAGTAATTGAAGTAGGAGGAGGAATTTAGTTCCTGAAAGTAACCCAAGCTTCCTTTCGGTTTCTGTAGTCAAAATAAATGCTACCTGTAGTTGAGTTGTATGTACCCAAAGTAAATGCTTCTTTTAGAAAGAAAAGTCAGTGGTGCACGCACTTCAAAAATTTTGTTTTGTTAGAATTGATATAGGTCGCTGGATCCTTCTATAAATTTGGATAGGGTGTTCATTGTAATAACAACCATCAAGTCACTTTTATAGATATTCGCTATGGAACAGCCAAAGCCCCATAACAAATATGTCACCGAAAAAGAACCAAAACGGATTTTACATTCACTGAAAAATCAATTTGATGATTTTGGAAAGTATATATTTTAAATTTTTTTTTTTGGTAGATATATATTTGAAGATTTGTTGTTGTTTGTGCCATTATTATTATTATGAAATAGTCAATAATGTAACCCTTTCTTCTGGGGATGAGATGTTGTGCATTTTATTTATAAATTAATGCAATCATATGTTCACATTATTTGAGTTTGAGTACCTTCAGTATTCAAGTTACAGAGAACATAAATAAATAGGAAAGAATGGAATCATAGAAGAAAGAGAATCAAAGAAAGCCATGCTCCTCAAGAGTCTAGAGAGTTAAAAAAACACAAAAAACACTTTGAGAATTAAAATGAAAACTTTTTTTTTTCCTTTATCTGTTCAACAAAACAAAAGAAACTAGTTAGTTCTTACTTACTATCATCATATTCGAATAAAGTGAATGCATTTATCTACTTTTGTTCTTTTCTCGCTTCCCACTTCTTGCAAACCACCTGGACTCGCCGTTATAAAAAAATGCAGCCATTTGTATTATTATGCACCGTCAATCCGCCACGAAAGCAACACACATTCTTTTTGAGTTATAAGAATGTTAAGTACTCAACTTTGGAGCACTTTTTGTACATTTATTTGTAAAATATAAAGGTATAACGTTCCTTGTGTATTAAGTATGAAAATACCTACTCGGATTGATAATTGAAAATGTGTTACAAATTTGAAGTGCAAGGCATATCGACAAGAAGATAAAATTAATTATAATAAAAAATATATAAGAAGTATATAAATAGCATAACCAACAAAGCATGACACAGTTGGTAAAGTGGTTGGATCCTTTAAGTACATGTCAAGGATTTAACTCCTGCTATGTGTATAGAAATGAGTTTTGTTAGGAGAAGTAAAATCCACTTTGGTGATCTTTACACTTCGAAGGGATTAGTCTTTGACTACCGGCCAGAAAATACTGTTGAGCAAACAAAAAAAAAATATATAAATAGCACATATAGAGAGTATCAAGTATGCAAACTTTAAATTATAATAGTTATATTTATGTTTGCCATATATTGAGTATTGACATCAAGTATTGTCCTGTGCGATCCTCCACATGCTATTGTTATTATTGCTGTGAACGAACAAACTAATCTTGCTTGATTTACATGGAAATTGGAAACAAGACAAGTGGGTGGTACTATATTGGTACTCACATGCAAAGAGGTGCCAAAAACAAGAAGCTTGTTGTGTTTCACGGGTGAGTTGTAGCCGTCAGATGCGTTGTTAGAACAGTGATTGATGATTGCGTTTGCCTGCTGTTGTAGTGCATCGCATTGCATTCGAATCTTCCGATTTATTTTCTTAGGTGGGTACCACTTTCACCGTAGCACGGGCCACCCTTGAAGAAATGAGAGAAAGAAAGAATAATTAGGGGTTAAAGAAAAATGATGGGGTCCACGTTAATTGCAGAATGCGCAATATTTTTGCATGGTTCCGTTTCCCACGTGGCAGCATCTTATGTCAAATTTACATGAGGACAAAACCCACCGTCAGATGACGCAGGATGCACCATTAACCATGTGTACCAACGCTCAGAGTATCCAATGCTCTCTCAAACAACGTATAGTTGTGTGTGTATGCAAAAACAAATACAGTTGCACTCTGAAACTATGGCAGCAAGTGATATTGCCGTCGTTCCTTATTAATAATTATCATAGGAAATTGAGTAATTTTAATATATTAAAAAATTAATATATTTGACTATAAAAATGTTAATAAGAAATAAAAAGAATAGTTAGTACTCAGCGCTATGCATAGGTAAGAATTTAATTCTAGTACACTATGGGTATTTAGTTATGTTTTATTATAAAATAAACATATTTAACTTCTATAATTATTTTAATGGTTACGGCGGTCTCTTACACATATTTGTTCAACTCCCACCTTTCTTTTCCTTTATTCACTCTAGGAAGAATTCTCAGTCTTAATACTTTTATTACAAAAATTATTACTTTAAAAGATATATATATAACTAAATAACTGTATAAAAATCTTATAATTAATAATATGAATTTAATTTTTATCTACTGATAATATAAAAAGAGTTTTATATTATCATTAAATCATGTATTATTAAATTAGCTAATAATATAATTAATCTATAGGCTTATAATTTTAAAAGTTGCATAAATAAAAAATTATTTGAATAATAATATGATTTTTTCGTAATCAATATATCAAAAGTAAAATTTGATAATTAATATATTAAAATTAATTGCAATTATTAAACACTTCTAAAATAATGAAAATGTATATTCTTGCTTTTCTCTCAAATGAATTTGTGGCACCTTTACTAAGTAAAAAAAAATTTGTATTAACTTTAATTTAATTTGTAGTTATTATTTTTTTAATATTTAAAATAGATAATATAAAGCATTTTTTTAATTTTTTATAATTATTTAATATATAAAAATAATTTTTTATCATTAATTATAAATTTATAAAAAATATATTTTTACATTTGTCATTAGTTGTAAATTTATAAGAAAAAATATTTTAGCATCTTTCATATTAGATAATTTAACAACTTCAAATTACAATAAAAAGTATTTTCAGAATTTTATCTAAATATAAAATAATTTTTTTACTTTTACTTTTACTTTTATTTTTACTTTTGATTTTTCATTTTGGTGATTACTTCTTGAATCTATATATATATATATAGACTAAATATCCAAACAGGTCATTTAAGTTTATATTCGAGGACAAGTTAGTCCCTCATATTTTGAAAATCTCAAATTGGTTCCTCAAGTTGTAAAAAAGGGGAACAAATTGGTCCTCCGTACAGTTCCATACAATGTAAGGAGGGACCAATTTGTCCTCCTTTTTTGAAATGTGAGGGACCAATTTGGAATTTTCAAAACCTGAGGAACTAATTTGTTTCTTAATGCAAACCTGAGGGACCAATTTGGGGTTTTAGTCATTCATATATATATATATATGTGTGTGTGTGTGTAAAACACCCTAAATCCTAAACCTCAAACCCTAAATCTAAACAGACAATAAGATAAATTAATGTTGTTTGTTTTATGTTTTGTTGTGAAAAAACCTCAATTTCTGTTGGACCTCTGTTTTTTTTTTTAAAATGATCTTTTAATTTTTGGATGCAATTGATGTCGTTTGGATCAGAGGCTATATGTCCATTTTCTCATCCCTTCCTCTGTGCCATACTAATCCTCTTAGAGTACCTTTTCTGCATAAAAAATACACAGCTATTTATTGTATATTCATTCAGGATTTATTTTATTAGTTATTTATCTTTTACTATTTGCCTCACATGAGTTAGTCAATATTTGTTGCCAATCATATTAATAATTTTTCAAGTAATCTTTTTAAAAGTAAACAAATAATTCACAATTCACTGTAGCTAAGTAATCAGTAACCATAAAAAACGCCATAGCAAGTAGCAAATCTCATTTATTTAAATCTTAAAATTTTAATTCCATGTTTTTAAATTTTTTTTAAAAATTAACTCTTATTGGAAGTAAGCTAGGCTCTTTAAACATGTAGTTAGGGGTTCAATTATTGATAATATTAATAGGAGCTATCACTATCTGTTAACAAATTAAAATTTGTTTATTGCCAAGTTGCACAAAAAAAGTAAAGTGTACAATTCAGATTGTCTCACAGGAAAGTGTTATTATCCAATTGAAAATGGAGGTTTTATTTGCTTGAAATTAATAAAATATTAGAAGAAAATCAGTTAAATAAATTACCTATAGAAGGAGATCTTGCAAATCAAGGATTATGTTCTAAAAGATCTAAGAGAATAGTTCACAGAGGCAGTTATTTCACTAATTATACAATTGCATAACCAGTATAACCAGTGATGTAATTCTACTTGGCAGTCACACAACTGCACATCTAACCAAGAGTTTGGCTAACATAAACACTAGAAAATAATGATTGTAGCCCTTACATGCTTCTGTCAATTTAAACACCAATTACAATAACCTAATTCTCATAAGAATTAATTCAAATGCCCTTTATCAATTAAACATACTTTAAACTATCAGTTAAATTATGCCCAATTAGTACCCTAACTATGCATGACATTCACAATTGCGGACATACACATAATTAGTGTTGATTGTTACAAATATAATCGAACCCAAAATATGAGAGAAATAGAAGAAAGAAATACTAAAAGTCAAATCGTAAGTTGCATTAAAATATTCGAATATAAAAACATAATCCTTGGATCATTTGGAATCCCTGCACAAGTTAGAAACACAACTCCTGCACAAATGGGGGATTATAACCAAAATAATAAAAGTGCTCTGAGGAAGAAATCCAAAACTGTAACCCAAATGTAAAACTCAGATAGGAATTGGGAGAAAATCTAGAGGAAGCAGAGAGAGAGTACAAAGTGAAAAGGAGGTAGCCCTAGATGATGATATTGTTATGATATATTTAGAATATATATACATCACCAAACTATAAAAAAGATGACCCCACAACGTAATATTGGAATCTTCAACGGACTGTTCACCTAATCGCATGACTGCTATAGCGGTCATAGACTGCTCTAGTGATTTTTGGTTGTTGTAGCCAAAAAACTTCCTTGGATGACCCTACTATAGTGATCTATTCACAATGCCTTTGAAAACTCTCTCGAGATGATTATTGTAGTGGTCTAGTTGTAGCTAGTGCAATTTCTTCATTTGATGACTGCTACAGCGGTGTTCTAGGTACTGCTACAATCCTGAATTGCTCCAAACTCCTGTATAGCCTTCATGTACCAACAGAGGATATTCCTATAAGCAAATAATACTCACAAAGGAGGATTAAAAGTACATGAAACTCTCAAATATATTTATTTATCAAAATGGTACAAATAACCATATTTTACTCAATGATACCCAATAAACACTAAATGCAAATCCATCGTATACCAACCAGTCTAGCACACAAATGATGCAATATACTTAAAGTTATAAGCAAAATGGTGCATGAATGCAACCCCATGTGATACGTATGGAGAGAGTCTTCAGGCCAAAGACAATACTCACATTTTGTGAACTTTATGCCTCGAGAGAATTAGTCAATACTTCTGACGATGGATGCCCTTGGTTCATCCTTAAAAAAAAAATTAATACAATTTCTATATAATAATTTCCCTATGTAAATTAATCTGAGTTTACTTAAAAATTAAATGAAAAACAAAAATAATATATCTTCATCAAATTTTTAGGTAAGATCCACAAAATTTGTCCTTTATATTTATTGTATTTTGAAATACAATACATTATCTTAATAACTACCAACAAAATATGAAGCTTAAAATTAGGCCTGTAATTATCATAATTTTAAAATATTCTTCACAATGAATAAAGTAAATATTTGCCTAAATTATCCAAAAATACATTCGATATGGTATTGATCCTTCATTTCTTGAATCCATCTAATTTTCAGTGCCATGTTTATTTTGGGAAAAATATTAATACAGACTTGAGTTTATGATAAATTCTATACATTGCACAATCTCAACGAGTGCTTTTATAATATTTATATATTTTTAATTTAAAATTATATACTTTGAATTATTAATATATTTTTATATGTAAGATTCACCATAAATTTAAGACTATACTATCATTATTTTTATTTTGGAAGATGAATATGCACATTTACTTCCTTTTTTACCAATCTATCGTGCTGCATTTTGCTTTTACTGGCACCACCTACTGAACCACTGAGATTATTAATTTAGGGGAACAAATGTTTAAACCTTTTAATTTGGATAAACAAATCTATCCCTCGCAATCTGTCTTTTCTTCTTCTGTTTTTTTTTTTTAATTATTTAAATGAAAATTCCCCCGTCAAATATATTAAAATGCTGCATTACCTGCCATTTTAACTCGCGCATGGAGTTAAAAAGGTCACAGCCTTCAACCCTATATATTATAGGAGTATAACCTACTATATCTTGTTTGCAGAGTAGTTGAGAGACAAATTGTTCTGTTTCGCCAAGGGCTTATTGTCTTTTCTTGAATTGAACTACAAGATCGGTTTGCTTCAACTTTTCAAGACCTTGGCTTATATTATAAGGTACAATTCAGTGATTGCCAAACAAGGCATTGAAAGAATAAAATTATATCTTAATCATTAGTGGAATTATTTAACAACAACTTGGTTGGCCTCCAGATCTCAAACCCCACCCAATCCCAATTTAGAACTTGTAATTAATTGTTCGGTTCAATGGATATTATAACCTTTGCTTTTCCACTTCCTGGCATACTAAAGAGTAGTTCATCATAAACTATATTTTTGTCATAAAAAATGTGATAAACTATACTTTGAAAACGGCTAATTAATAAAAATATTAGTTACACAGTGGTTATGCTTTCCTTTTATGCTAGTAGTAGTATTTTTTTTTAGCGTCAACTTGGGTGTGCGTTGAACTTGAAACTTGAAACTGTCACGGGCCAATTGAATGTTTGCGAACAGCTTTCATTTCTGATATTGTAGTACCTGCCAGCAGTATCCATGGGCTAACATAAAACCATTTAACAGCTTTCATTTTTTTCCACTTTGATTTTCGTGTTGAGAAAATTATAAAACACACAGGTTCTGAATTGTTACGTGGCAACAAATTTAACTTGATCTCATTTTAGGGGTTTTTGTAAGCACGGATTAAAATTATCAATCTTAGTTTTTTTTTTCTTATAATTTTTCATGTATTTAATGTATTAAGAATTTAAATTTCATTATTTTATTACCAACATTTCATTATATTTCAAAGATATAATTAGTGTATAGTTTTGGATATTTTAGTTACGGCGTTGTATTTTCATTTTCTATTTTTATTTTATGTGTTTTCTATTTTTAAAATTTTATGAAAAATAATAAAAATATGAAATGAAAATAAAAAATACAGAAAGCAAAAAAATAAGCCTTTAATATATTAGTTTAATTTCTATGCACTAACAGTCTAAAACTTTTTATACTATTATTCAATCAGATCACTTCATTTTCATGATTTTTTAAGTAGTAGCGTGAGAATTAACTATTTTTGATCATGTGACAACATATAATTAGAAGATTGTGTAAAAATTGTTACACTTTCAATATGTACAAATTAAGCTCTTAATATATTGACTTGAGATAGAATGTTTTTTCTCTTCACTTTTATGTTCGTACTCTTTTTTACTAAAGACTCAGGTGCCAATTTCTAAAAAATTTTAATGCATTAGTTGGGGACACAAAATTGGAATATTTACCCATATAAAATGAAAAGAAATATTATTTACAATTATAAATTGAAAAAAAATTTGGTACAATTTTAAACCATTTTAATATACATGTGAATACTCTTGGGGCCCTGCGTATTTTGAATATGTCTAGGTCCTTAGCATATTCTATGGAAACGAGTATAAATATGGATACACTTAAGCGCATCCTCCACCATTTTCGCATTGCTTTCCATTTGCAAAATAGTTTCCCTTCTCACTTTCACTTTCAAAAAGAATTTTCAAGTGTTTGATTATGGCAAACTTTCTTTGTGAGTTGGATGATGTTCATATCTCTGTCGAACTTGATTGCAAGTATTTTCTCTCTTTATTAGTTTATTTTTATTGTTGTTTATTTTTAATTCAAAGACATAATAAAAGAGCAAAGTGAGGGATGTTACCTTTGGACCAATAAAGCTAAAAGTAAATATATTTTCACTTTATTAATCTAAAAGTAAAATCACACACTTTACTAAGATTTTACTTTAAAAGATCCAAATTCATATAATATAGTTAGTTATGCTTTAAACTTGATAAAATATTATTAATTTATTTTAATAGCAATTTATCTAGTAATTTGTTTAGTTTAACATCAATTGGGGTAATGTCAATTAGATTAGTTTAACTTTAATAATTAATTAGTTTCATGCTTATGATTTATTCATGACAATAGTTTTTATTTTGCTTTTTATTTTATTAAATTTAAAAGTTTAATATTAAACCACCATTGATTTTTTTAATTCAAAATTAATTAGTTTAGAATACGTTGGTAGAATTTAGAACTTTAGAATATATGTAGTTAATTAGTTTAAAATTAGTTGTTTCTATTTAAAATTAACCATGTCGATTAATTTTTTAAAGATTTTGTAGCTTTTTAGTTTGGATTGGTATTTATTAACATATTAATTTAATTTTGGTAGGCCCATCGAGTATTGCACCCAAGGCGCTACGGCGCACCAGCACCACATGCTTGCATGGAGTATTATTTGCGGCAAATGGGGGCTTTTGAAAGTTGCCAACTTTCACTACAACTCAACATCAATCAACGCACTAGTGGAGCGATGGCATCCGGAGATACACACCTTTCATCTTTCATATGGAGAGTGTACTATCACTCTCCAGAATGTGGCAATGCAGCTAGGTCTGAGGGTTGATGATGATGCTGTCAACGGCTACATGGGTGCATGGGAAAAATGGCAACATCAAAGCATATGGGATATTTGCTGGGATTTATTAGGGGTGGTCCCCGAGCCGAGAGATAGATAGCTCCTATTCTTCTTCTTCTTCCCATCCCTATGATCAACATGGAGGTCGAAACCTGCAACAGGGACATGTCAGGTCGATGGCTCTGCAACTTGCGCCACCAGATCTATTAGGTTAGGACAGTGAACTAGTTGCTCCATAACTAACCTTTGAATAGGAGCAAGAGCTCTGCAGAACCATGTTGCTCTAGGATTTCATTAATTTATGCAAGAGGATCAAGACTTCCAAAGCTAAAATCACAGTCTTCTAGAGCATTGAAGATTTCCATTACTGAAACCTCTAGAAATCGAGCTTGGAATCTAAGCATAAGTCTCATTTCATTATCGTTGTAAATTGAAAATAGTTATGCTTGACTACACCACCCTCAAATACTATGGGTACTTTTTAAAACATCTAACTAATTTATTTTTGAGGATCTACCTACTCCAATATTTTACTTTACAGCTCTAAAAACTTATAGATGAACAAACAATCACACCAAGGGGTTTTGGGCTATAGAATGTCACTCCATCATTTGTTATATCTTCAATTTTTCCATCATGGTGAACAAATATAAAACACTTAGCCATTTTCTCACACAAAAACAGAACTAATGACATTGAGTTTCTTAAGTGGGCGAGCTTTTGATTATATACCAAATTGAACTGAATACGCAAACATCATAGGAATACGTTAGGGCCCTTTGCGTATTCATGTTGATATGAAATATACAAAGGACCCTACCGTATTCACCCACATAAACAATCGCCCACGTCAATACCAAATTTTCTTTTAGTTTACATTGGTAGATAATGATTTTTTATGTTTTATATGGGTAAAAAAACCCACAAAATTTTCTCTCATTGAAAAGGCTAGAAAGGCTAGAGAAAGAGTGAGATTTGTTTTGTGATCGTGGGAGCTCGAGATTGAATGTATACCTGGTTATAGGAGTTTATAGGCAAGATACTTATTAGAGCTGAATTTCAACGATAGGTTTATCCCCATTATTTTCGCCTATAACAAGAGTGTATACATGATTAGAATCAGCATTATTTTAAACACATATATGACTTCAAATATGTTATTAACATTTTGGCCTAAAAGTGAAGTGTAAGAAACTACAAAAGCACGATTACAAAAGGTTAAAAACAGATTAGTAAAACCTGAAATTCTACTAAAAGTGAGTTGCGAGATATCAATTTGATTGAAAAAAAATTTATAACATCAATTTAAGTATCAAAAGATTAATTTTTATTTCACATTATTTCAAATGTTAGCCTCTCTGAAAACATCGCTTACTTACATTGTGTGATAACATATTACAATATTATGTGATGATGTGACACATAATCTATTGAAATTGACATCAAATTAGTATTTGAAATTGTTGTTGAACGTCAATTTGGTCTTAGAAGAAATCAAAATGAATTCCTCAAGAAACAAATTGATATGCTGCAATTATCTTGATCAATATATAATTTATCTTGTAGAACAAATGTGATATTGGTCCAAGTTAAAGAAGCTTGGATTTATTAAGCATGAGGTCCTGTGTATATTTAATTTTGGGTTTCATGTGTTGAAAAAGATATTGTTGGGAAAGTCATCGCTTAAGCACATGATCATACCCTCACAGATTATTAGTCTCTCACCTGTTAAATAAGGAGATAGTCTAGGAAACCAAAATATAATTCATCTTGATAGATAACATAATATATCATCACATAACATGGCACATTAGACATCAACTGACGAGTAGATTGTTTTATAGAATTAATATTTGAACTGAAATAAAATGAAAATTATTTTTGAAAAATTAAATTAATGTCACAATTTTTTTAAACATCAAATTGGTGTTTTCAACTCCTATGAGTAAAGAATATGAAGTTTTACTCAAAACATACACTAGTATATTTTGATTCATTTCAAAACCCATCAATGTGGTAGTTTGTTTTCCTTCCTTGACTGAAGTACATAATATTCGAATAAAATTTCACGTCATTGTTACACTTAAATTGTTCAGCTTAATGCGCTTTGGACACGTAGAAAAAAGTGGAGTGCGACTACTGTTATGATATCATCAGAGTCGGGTACACCCCAAGTGTAATAAACACTTTCCGGATGTGAGCGGAAGCGCGCCCAAATTGAAGAGGCGGAAAAATGGAGTACGGTGAATAGTAATTTGCAGTGGGGCCCACGTCACTATTCACGTGAATAGTACTATGTAGTGGGACCCGCTTCACTATTTATGAATAGTACTCGTTACTATTCACACCAACAAAATAGATCAAGATAACTGCATACCAATATTTTTAATGTGGAAAACCCTCCTGTAATTTTGAGGGAAAAACCACGGGTCAAACTCCGAAAAATACTCCACTATATTTAAAGAGTAATTACAATATAGTGTATCCCCAATGAGACTCTCTTCTACTACAATTAGTAGTATTACAGAGATCTAGAGAATATATCACAAACCCCCAGTGTATACTCACACTACACTCTTGGAATTTTCTTACACACACTCTCTATTTTTCTCTCACTACAAGAAGCCTACACTGCTTCTTTCTTTACAACTGAGGAAATGCTTCTCGCTCAGATTGCAAAAATCGCCTCGCTTCAAGGCTCTATTTATAGATGATTTTTGAAGATTACCGTGCATGTTATCGTGCATATTTCGATACAATCAGATTCACATTACCGTGCATGTGCACAGCAATTTCTTTGATTTTTCAACTGGTCGGTGGTCGCAAAATGCACACCACCGCCACTTTTTCTACAATTCTCCACCTTGGTCGCATTTTGCAAACTTTCAACCTCTCGCAAATATTAACTAAGTCCAAGCAATGCTTAAACTTGTCAATTGGCAATGGTTTTGTCATCATATCGGCCGGTTCTCACCGTGGCTATCTTCTCAATTGCAACAAGCATTCATTATTGATACATTCTCTCGACAAAATGAAGTCCGACGTCAATGTGCTTTGTCCTTTCATGATAGACTGGATTTTTAGCCGATGAATGGCGCTGACTATCACAATGTACAATTGGAACATGTTGATTCAATCCAAAACTATCCAAAAGACCGTGCACCCAAATACTCTCTTTAACAACCTCGATCAATGCCATATACTCGACTTGATGGTTGACAATGCCATCGTTGATTGCAATGTCGCCTTCCACTAATAGTACATCCAAAGATCAGAAAGATATAGCCTGTCAATGACCTTCTTTATCCAAGTCACCGCATAATCGTAATCTACATAACCTACAACTCCACGGTTCTTTCCGACCTTCAAATACCAAACAGACATCGCTGGAACCTTTTAGGTACCGCATGATCCATTTCACAGCCTTCCCAAAGGTGTCTTTCCAGGTTTGCTCATAAATCGCTACCACACTCACCGCATGTGAAATGTCCGTCTAGTGCACACCATGGCATACATGAGACCGCCAACCGCACTAGAGTAAGGTTTATGAGACATGTGCTCCACCTCTTCCTCGCTTCTCGGACATTCTTTCAAAGATAACTTAAAATGTGCACCAACTGAGTGCCAACTGGTTTGGATTGATCCATATTGAAGCGTTGTAGCACTTTTATAATATAATTTTGTTGTGTTAAACACAACTCGCCACTATGTCGCTCCCTATGAATTTCCATTCCAAGAATCTTCCTTGCCGCACCTAAGCCCTTCATCTCAAACTCTTTTCCCAACTGAGTTTTCAACATACTAATTTCAGCCTTATTGCGAGCTGCAATTAGCATATCATCTACATACAACAACAAATATATCTTCGAACCATCTGGAAGCTCCTTAGAGTAGATGCAATTATCATATTGGTTTCTACTATATCCAGTACCAATCATAAGTGCATCGAACCTTTTGTACCATCGCTTTGAGACTGCTTCAAGCCATATAATGACTTCTTTAATAGGCAAACATGATTTTTCTTACCAAGACTTATGAACCCCTCTGGTTGACTCATGTAGATCTGCTCCTCTAGCTCACCATGTAAGAACGCCGTCTTCACATCAAGCTGTTCTAGCTCCAAGTCAAACGTACTTACAATAGCTAATAGGATCCGAATAGAGCTATGCTTCACCACAGGAGAGAATACTTCATGGAAGTCAACACCCTCCTTCTGAGTATAACCCTTTGTTACTGGGCCTCGCTTTGAACCTTGGAGGCTCAATGCCAGGATTCCTTCTTTCCTTTGTAAACCCATTTACACCAACTACTCTTTTCCCCTTTGGAAGTTGTACCAGCTCCCACGCTTGATTTTTCTCAAGAGACTCAATCTCCTCATTCATTGCTATCACCACTCCTTCGACTCCTTACTTTCTATTGCATCATGATAGGTACATGGTTCATCTCCAATCGCACCATCCGCCATAGCCAAAGCAAAGGCTATAGGATCTGCATCTAATGAGTCAAGTGCACAAGCAACAGAATCCAGATATCTTTTTGGTTTCTGGATTTCTCGCCTTTCTCTGCCAAGAGCAACATCTTGTATGGCTCGCTTCTCTGGTTGGTTCACCGCTTTCCTCATAGTCGAGTTCATCTTGTTGTTCTACTTCAGGTTGAGCAATCCTGAAGTACTTGGCTGATTCATTATATCATTTTCTTGCTTCACCTTCCCACAGTCAATTTCTAGCTCCACCTGCTTCTTAGCACCATGATCTGTCTCTGCATCATCTAAGTTAGACTCCTTCTTCTGATTTAGCATTGCCGCCTCGTCAAAAGTGACATCTCTGCTGACAATGATTTTGGGTGAACTTGCCTTCTCTATACACCACAGTTTGTAGCCTTTCACCCCTCGTGCATATCCTAGAAATATACACCTTCTTGCCCTTGCCTCAAGTTTACCATCACTCACATGAGCATACGCAGGACAACCAAATATCTTCAAATCAGAATAGTTTACGGGTCGACCGGACCATACCTCTTGTGGAATCTTCAGATTAATAGCAGTTGATGGAGATCTGCTTACTGTATACAAATGTATTGATCGCCTCAGCCCAAAATGATTTGGGAAGTGCTGCGTTGATTCGCATGCATCTTGCACGCTCTAGAAGTGTTCTGTTCATTCGTTCTGCAACTCCATTTTGTTGTGGTGTTCCTGGTACAGTATGGTGCCTCACTATACCAAAGATTTCGCAAAATTCCTCAAATTCTTTGCTTGCAAAATTCTCCGCCATTGTCGGCTTAGTCTCTTGACTGACCGCCTGGCTTGCTTCTCGACCATGGCCTTCCATTGCTTGAATTTGTCGAACACTTCTTCTTTTTCTTCAGAAATAAATCCAGACTTTTCTCGAATAATCATCTATCGTAGTATGAAAATAGCGAGCTCCACCTAAAGAGTTAACAGGGGCTGGACCCCAAACGTCTGAGTGGACATACTCCAATATTCCCTTGCTATTGTGTTTGCCAGAATTGAACTTCACCCGCTTCGCTTCCAAATACACGTTTTCACGAAACTAAGTTTACAATTCTTTAGGCCTTTCAACAAGCCTTTGCCAGAAGTATGGTCATTCCTTTCTCGCTCATATGACCAAGCCGCATGTGCCACAATCGTGTAGCATCATCTTTTCTTTCAGAGGATAGAACAAAGAATGGTTCCATCGACCGTGCTTCCTAGCAATAGATAGATCCCGCCCCAGCCTTTCCTTTCAATACCACCATTGAGCCTTTGAATACCTTCAAGAAGCCACCCTCTCCGGTGAACTTGTACCCCGATTGTCAAGGGCACTCAATGAGATCGATTTCTACCCAATTACGGTACATGCCATGCATGAAACGCCCTTTAGTACCATCGTCCAAATTCACTTGCACATCTCCTTCACCAAAGAATAGGAATAATTCTATTATCTCCCAATCTAACTTTTCCCTCCCTTTTTATAGGATGAGAAGAAGTTTCGATTAGGTGTCATGTGAAAGGATGCTGTAATCCAGGATCCACTCATTTCCTGTCACCGTGAATACTGTCAAGGCCGAACCAAGATCGGCATCACTATCTTCGTAACTTTCAATTGTTACGTTGGCGAGAATCTCCCGATTTCTCCTTTCTCTCTGGGCAATTTCTTCCGATATGTCCCGCTGGTGACAATGAAAGCACTTCACAGATTTATGCTTTACGGACTTTGATCTTCTCTTGCTTTTGCTTCCGATCCTCTTTCTTGACTACGCCCTCTCGTCACGAACAATCCATCTGCAGGACCTTCGACATTGGATCCGCTACTAACTTCGATGTTCCTTTATCATCGGTGATTCTTTGACATTTTTCATCGAGATATCGGATCTACCATAAAGTATGGTATCACGAAATTATCATAAGACTGAGGTAGTGAAGTCAACAAGATCATAGCTTGATCAACATCTTCAACTTTAATTCCACCGCTCCAACATCGAGATCATCCGGTTGAAGTCGCCTATATGTTCTTGCATTGATTTTCCTCCCGAATATTTGAATGTGTCTGATCGCTTTCTCGATAAAGCTTGTTGGACAAGGTCTTTCTGAATATTTTTCTTCCAAAGCCTTCCATAGTGAATCGCCAGCTTTTTCATCCATGACTTCTCGCAGAACATTGTCCGCAAGACTCAATTGTATTGTACTCGGTGCTTTGACCATCATCTCCTTCTTCTTGTCATCGTGTAATGACCCTGGTCCTCCAACGTCTCTGCAAGACCTTGCCGACCTAGCAATGCCTGCACTTTCGATTTCCATAGCCTCAAGTCATTGGACCGTCAAATTTCTCCACTTCAAATTTTGGCACCGACATCTTGGATCTTAGTCGAACCTTATATCGTTAATCAGATAATCTTTGAATAGTGCAACTCAATCAGTAAACTGTGCACCAAGAGGCTTCCCAGAAAGAGAGGTGGGTCACAATGGACACGCTTAAATACCAAGTCTTTCCTTAGCCGTAACCTCTTCAAACCGTGACTCTCACAAGATCACACTGTCTTCCAAAGAACAAAGAACCAAAAAGTGATCCTCAAGTATTAGGGAGAAACTCTTTCTCGATGTGGAAGATCGACTACTCGCAACCACAGAGCATACTAAGAATAAATCCCACCGATCCAAAGCTCGATACCACTTGTTATGATATCATCGTAGTCACACCCCAAGTGTAATAAACACTTTCCTGATGTGAGCTAAGCGCCCAAATTGAAGAGGCGGAAAAATGGAGTACGGTGAATAGTAATTTGCGGTGGGGCCACGTCACTATTCACGTGAATAAGACTATGTAGTGGGACCCGCTTCACTATTTATGAATAGTACTTCGTTCTTATTCACACCAACAAAATAGATCAAGATAATCAAGACACCAATATTTTTAACGTGGAAAACCCTCCCTGTAATTTTGAGGGAAAAACCACGGTCAAACTCCGAAAAATACTCCACTATATTTAAAGAGTAATTACAATATAGTGTATCCCCAATGAGACTCTCTTCTACTACAATTAGTAGTATTACAGAGATCTAGAGAATATATCAAAAACCCCCAGTGTATACTCACACTACACTCTTGGAATTTTCTTACACACACTCTCTATTTTTCTCTCACTACAAGAAGCCTACACTGCTTCTTTCTTTACAACTGAGGAAATCTTCTCGCTCGTGATTGCAAAATCGCCCGCTTCTGGCTCTATTTATAGATGATTTTGAAGATTATCGTATTCTGCATCGCATATTTGATACAATCAGATTACATTATCGCGCACGTGTCACGCAATTTCTTTGATTTTTCAACTGGTCGTACACAGAAATGCACGGCCACCGCCACTTTTTCTACAACTACAAATGCGACATCCCAGGACTTGAAATCCAGTCAACCATTGTAGCAAGGAAGAGATCATTTTCTTAGATATGTTTGCGAATTGCAAAGCAACATATCATTCCAATAATTGGATCTTATAAAGCATATATATAACGGCATATATACGTAGCATAATTAAAGAAAAGAAGTAGTACAAAACCTTACGGCAAAGACACGTCTATGATTTTTTATTTTTTATTTTTTGTTACCCACTCAACCAAATCTCTCTATGACTTCCATTTCTGAGTTTGCAAGCTACGCCTTGGAATTTTCTAGTTACACATGAGTAATTTCATTTTTTTTTATCTGAATAACTAAAAACTCATCGAGAAATAAAGTTAGTGGTAGAGATGAAGGCCGAAATGAATGGTACGTAAAGCTTATACACACACACGAAATTTTTAACTCGTTCAATTTGGATTCTATTTTATTGAACTTTCTTTGCAGCACATGAATTTTTCATTAAGATTTTCTTAGAAGTTTATTTCTCGACCTCATCTCCTTTGATGATCAAATAAACCAACGAGGATTGGCACCACAAACATTAATTCTTCCTTTGTTGGGTAGGGCCTATAGTATATATGTACATTTCTTTTCTGTGGCCCTCAAAACCTGCTTATAACAATATCCATCAATATGGTAAAATATGAATCTGAAAACATCCAAAGGTTTCCTCTGACATTTTTGTACGCAACCATAGATATTACACATACATCCACCATTGCTAATGTTTCGTGTCAATTCTTCACCAACCTTGAAAATTAGTATTCTGCATGTGAAGAATGCACAAGAATCACGCTTACTTTATTCAATTTTTTATTCTTATTATTTTTTACGTTGAGTTATATAATTTTATGTATTTGTTGACGAAGAAAGCCTCAAAATCTTAGAAGTTAAGAAATCTTTTAAAAATGTTGCCTTAAGAAACGACTCGATTATAGTATAATCATATATATAGATTAATTATTTCAAATATAAACATAGTTAATGTATAATGCGACGACAATCATAGAGTTTATTCAATGACTTAACAATCTACCAAACACTAGTTAGGTGTTGTTAAACATCAATAATTCAATTTATAATTCCTACATAATAGCGTTAACAAAAATAATGGGAAGACCCAAATTTTAAAAGAGAAAATATGTAAACTTCACAAACATTGTCACGACCTGAAAATTTTTAAGAAATTACAATCAAATTGAGATACGTAACATGCAATCGTACGTATATCAAGGGACTATTATTGGAAAGAACCGTTTGGGGTGTTTTTGTTTTGTGTGTTGGGGGGGAGAACAAACCCCTTTAACAAGATAAAAATGAAAATATACGCGATGAAAAAACAAAATGAGGATGAATCGTAAATTAGCGTATTCCTATTGCCCCAAAAAAAAAAAATGCATATTCCTTAAACTTTTTCGAAATAGGTTGGAAATGAAAATAAGAAAGTCCAAGAGTGGAATTGGAGGGTGCACGTGATCACATGGGATATGTAGCCAATCAGATGTAGGAGAGGGTCTGAACCAATTTGGCCAGTGGGGTTCTGCCAGCCAAGCCATGTCTATATCACTGGCATTTCAACTTTTGACAACTGGCTTCCCTTTACTGGAAGCAAAGAATAATGTTACCCTTTAATAAAATTATTATTATTATTTATTTTCGATTTAATTTTTTATATTTTGAAAAAAAAATAAATATTTGGTCCCTCTAACTTATTTTTATTTTTCATTTTGGTCTCCCAATTAATTTTTTGCTCCTTTTGGTCATTTAACTTATATTTATTTTTTATTTTGATCTCCTAACTAATTTTTTATTCTTTTTTATCCCCTAACTTATTTTTGTTTTTCATTTTTGCCCCCTAATTAAGTTTGAGATTAGTTTGTACACGCTATCAACGTAAAATAGTTTTAGATTGATCTACATCCAATCAAGGGCTGCCATATAAGTAAAAGTTATTGACTTTTACTACTATTATTTTAAAAAAAACCATTTTTGTTTATGTGCTAGTATCTGATTAGATATCAACTTAAAACTATTTTACACTAACAGTGTATACAAATTAAACTCAGTAATTTTTTTATCATATTTTTATTTTATTTTATTTTTTATTCTTGTAGTATAACACAATAAATTCAAATAAAAAATTGAAAAAAAAACTAAACAAGATATTTACTCTCTTTTAACAATAAAATAAAAATAGAAATGAAATAAAATAGAAAGTAGAAATAAACTAAAAATTAAACAGATAGAAGAAAATAATAAGAAAAGAAAACAGGGGTAGACTAATTTTTAATTATTTTCTGAAAAATAAAATATAAAACTAAATAAAATGGAAAATAAATAGAATTAGGTTAAAGCAAAACCTGAAACAACAAAAAAGGGTCAAGATCTATTTTTCTTATTATTTTATTTTATTTGTTTAATCTCCTGCTTATTTTTAATTTTTTTAATTTAATTTTTTTTATTTTACAATTAAAAAAGCATAAATATCCTATTTAGCATTATTAAGTTTCTTTTATTTTAATTTACTGCATCATATATATTACAAGAATAGAAAATAAAATAAAATAATTAGTTAGGAGATCAAAATAAAAACAACAACAAAAATAAGTTAGGGAATCCAAAGAAATAGAATTAGTTAGGAGACCGAAAAGAATAGAAAATTAGTTAAGGGACAGACGGGACCTAAAAGTGTGTTTTGCCTTTAATAAATTAAATTAGTGGAAGACATAACATATTATTACCATAAATAATTAAAATATATTGACACTATTAAATTTCCTAAGAATATAAAAAAACCTCAAAATTACTGTTATTAGCATTAGTATTAGTAATTGAACTTTTTTTTTACCAGCATCCTGAGTATATTGGTTAAAAATTTTAAAAATATTTTTATTAAAACTATAATTATTAAGTTTTTCAATGTATATGATCCATAAAAAGTTTATGAATTTGCCTATTTTAAAATTTTTAATCAATATCTTAGCGAAGTTGATTAGAAAAATCCTTATTTATTTATTTACACTCAATTCGCATGCTGTTTTGTTTTTGGATAAATTGTAAAACTGACTCAAGACTTTTCCAAAATCGAATGGAGCAGTACAACGAAGAGACTCACACTATAGCCTTAAAATCAGAAACATTAAAAGAGAGAGAGAGAGAGAGAGAGAGAGAGAGAGAGAGAGAGAGAGAGAGAGAGAGAGAGAGAACAATGAAATAACCCTTTTCAGTTCAAAACTCCCCAATGTTGCTTATCTGTCGTAAGACTGGAAAATATTTAATTTCACCGTATTTACTATTTGTGTTTCGATTTGCGAAATTATCATGTGACCTGTCGCTGATTTCTTTTGTGTAAGTGGTGGAAGACCTGCCACTGAAATTGCTGTATATAAAGTGCCTCTTACCCATCATCATCATGAAGATTGAATAATTTCCTTTCAATATACTGACATAGCCACCTCACCCTTCATTAGTGCTCTGCGGTTGTTGAGGCCTTGATGGTCTTTTGCTCTTCATTTTCTTTTCTTCTTTTAATCGTCAAATTTAATATGTTTTGATGAAGTCTTTTTTTTTTCCCCCTTCTTTTTCTCTTGGCTTATTGTATAAGCTTTTGAAAGCTTTAGTGGTTGTAAAATGAACCTAACGAGTTTAAAGTAAATTATTAAAAAATGATATGGATTTCAACATTTTTAATACATATTGGTGATTCTTTTTTGGGGTCATAAGCAATCACCGACAATGAGGTTTGATGTTTGTGATGACATAAGCAAGTCGATCAAGAAAATCACATTTGTCACCATTCAGAATGCATTCATGCATTTCTCAGGGTCCATATTAATCTGAATCATTAACGGGTAGAATTTAAAAGACGACTCTGCCTTTATATATATATATAAACACACACACACTGTTACAATGAATGACCTCTTATTCTGGTTAAAGGCACAGAGTAGGAAGACTTGACATTAACTACTTTTACGTTGGAGTGGTCAAACGCCATTTATGTTCATAAAGAAGCCTTACACTCTACCCCATTTCCTATACAAACCCATTCAACCCTCGAACGTGGAGATCCAATTGCAATTTATCCTCCCATTAAGTACACTTGGAATTTGAACCCTACAAAATTTGAAATGTGGTCAAGTAATTTATCTAATTAATGAGGATAACTGATTAAGGAATAAAAAAAAAAGTATTATTGATTATAATGTGGTCAATTTATTCTTTCTTTTGAACTTGATATTTTTAATACATGAGATTTGTTTTTAAAAAAATAGAGAGATTTACTACTATATCATTTTTTTACTTCCTTAATCAGTGTTTTAAGAATTGACGGTTGGATTAAAATGGAGGAGTAATTATTTACTTTTGAAATTTTATTTTTTAGAAATAATTATCTTTTTTAAAAAATTTAAATGATATTAATTATTTCATTCATTTATATTCTTATGAAATAAATAAAATTTACTGGAAAAGGAGAAAAGTAAAAAGAATTATAATATCAAAAAGTATAAAAAATAATTAAGTAGTGGAGAAATGAAGTAGTAAAACTAATTTCATAAAATATATCTTGATTTTTTTTAATGTTAATTATTGCATTATTTTCCTAGTTTTTGTATATTTAAACTAAATGATTATTTGAGAATAAGAGTAAAATGTATGAACAACTTTACAATATTAAACAATATTTCGAAGTTTGTCAAAACTAATTTGAGTTTAGAGCCAGTTCCATTCCCTTTCAACTGGTATCAAAACTTAAAAAGTAATTAAATTTAAAGAGAATTCCTATATATTCTTTTAGTTGGACTATATTCATTCATTATTAAAAAAAATATAAGGGTGTTTGACCAGAAAAATAAAACGTAAGGGTGCAAAAGAGAATATAATAAACAAAAACAAAAAAGGAAAAACTCCTAATTTCAACTGTCACAGTTTTAACTTAAAGCGCTCTCCATTTTGATGAACCTTTTTGGTCTATATGGTTTATGGACTAGCGTATGTACCAAAATCTTTGCACGTATTTAGCATTTCACTATCCAATTCAGTTCGATTCAAATTCGAACACACACAGCCTACGACAGCAAAAGTGCTTGGCACGTAACTACTCATTGTGTATCCACCTGTCCCTCATGGTCTATGGGTTGTGTGCTTTATGTATGTATGGAAAGTTCTAGCCCCACACCGTAACACAAACCAATCCAAAAGCCTCACCCCTTTTATAGTCCCCGCAATTATTTTTAGTCAGAAAATCAAATCTAATCTAATAATCCTTTCCTTTCGGCCCAAATTTTTTTTTATTTATATATATATATATATATATTGAGTGAATATGAATATAAATATTTAATAAAGAGATAATTTATGATAAGTGATAAAAAAAAAATTTATTTTTTATTTTATTTTATTTTTTAAAAATTTAATAAAATTAAATCATCATCTTAATTCTAATAAATAACATTAGGAGCGTTTGTTTCAAGATTTGAAATTAACTTTCTAGGAATGTGATTTCTAAGAATGATATTCCTAGGAATATGATTCTTGAGTATCTTGAAAAAATTGTTTGTTTAGTATTAAATATTCTTGAGATTATTTGTTAAGATTCCTGGGAATAAATTTAAAATTTATTTGTTTTATAATTCATATTTCTGAGAATATATGTTATAATTTTCAAAATACCCTTAACATAATTATAAAAAGAGAAAGTCAAATAATTAACGGATTATTTAGTAATTATGTTTAATAATTATGATTCCAAGTCATGGAAATTTTTTTACCCACCTTTCAACTTGGGAATGAGATTTCACTAAATTATAAGAAAATCTTTTTCCATGAAATAATTAATACCCTGAAATTTTTTTGTAAAACTTGTAACAAACGTAGAAACAAATCATTTTCAACTATTTATTCTAAAAAATAATTAAATATACTCCGAAACAAACGCTCTATAAAAGACTTATATCATGCATAAGAAGCAGTATAATGAAGAGAAGTTTTTATAAGATTTGATAGAAAACAAATATATTATTTTATTTTATTTATTGTTTCGTAAATCAATGTATGAGACATTTATATAGTAGCATTTTTAACTCTTTCCTTTGTTTAAAGATTAAAATATTATAAAATTAGCATAAATGTAAAAAAAAAAAAGAAATCTTATATATTGCGTATTGAATTATCTCAAAAAGTATTAACGGATTATAAGTCATTTCTTAATTATTGATTTTCAAAAAATTAAAGAATTTACTGAGTCAATTTTAATAAATAAGCTACCTTTTTAAAGAAATCTCAAGAGTGGAATCGAAGAAATAATATTTCTCAAAATTTAAATTCAATTGAACCAAGTTAACACTTATTTGTTTATTATTTTGCTCTTAATATCACATTTTTTGGTATATTGATGGTAATAAAATTTGAATATATGACTTCATATATGCTATGCAAACTTTCACAACTAGCTTATTCATATTTGCTTTAATATCACCTTTTTTTTAATCACTATATTAATATGAATATAGGTAAATTATTAAGAAAGCAAGGTACTGTCTTAAAATTTAAACAACAGATAATTAGGACAAATTATTTTAAAAATAAACACTTAAAAGTCAACAGAAAAAATAATATGTTTAGGAGAAAAAATACAATCTCCCGAAACAGAAAAAACTAGAAAGTTGATTCGTAATATAATGAAGAAAAAGCATACAAAAATTCTACTATAGCGAATCACCAGCAAATTATACCCGTGTACCACTTTACTTGCATCATCCAAACAACGTATTGACGCAGTTAATTATACACGCACTAATTACGTATTCAACTGAAATAATAATAAAAACGCGTTTGATGGTTCCCCAGAAGCACAGAGCCAAAAAATGGTACAAAAAGTAATACACAGAAGCAACGGAAAAGGAAACGAGAGAAAGAAAGTGAAAAGTGAAAAATGAAAAAGAAAAGAAAATTCCTTGCTTAACAGCGGTCTCGGCAAATATGTTAAGACACGTTCGCAATTCTCTTCTGCAATGAGAAAGAGGAAAAATTAAAAAAAAGAAAAAGAAAAAAGGTAACACAAAAAATAAAAAGGAAAAAGACAGAGACAGTGATGAGTGAATGAATGAATGAGCGAATCTCATATAAGTAGAGCCTCATCAATGAATTTCTCTCTCTCAGAAACTCCAGCTGGCCCCTCTTCCTCCTCCCCCCCTTCCCCTCCCATCTCCTCTGGAACTCACATGTGAAGTTCCAGAGAATCCCAAGACCAAAACCGTGTTCTCTTTAAACCGCACCAAAACAGATAAAAAGAAAGAAATAAACACGCACCAAAAAGAAAAGCCCAAGCAAGAAATGGCTTCATCATTTCAAGCCTCTCTTTGATGATGCTTCCTTTCTACACTGCATCAATGCCATTCTAACACAAACAAAGCCCCAACCAAGATCCCATTTTTCGCATCAACCCCTCGAACCCAAAACCCACACACTCTTCTTTCATTGTTTCCTTCTTCATTTAAACCAAAAATGCTTCCTCTCAGGTTAAGCGCCGTCGTTTTGCCCCTCATTGTGTGCTTCCTCTTCCCGCCCTTCTCCCTCGGGATCCGCTCCTTCCCTACCACCACCACTGCCGCCGCCGCCGCGGAATCCTCCACCGCCACCCTCCTCCGCTTCACCGAGGCCCCCGACTACCGCAACGGCGCCTCCTGCCCCTCCTCCTCATCCGCCTCCTCCTCTGTCCTCTCCTGCGACCCCTCACTCGTCCACATCGCCATGACCCTCGACTCCGGCTACCTCCGTGGCTCCATCGCCGCCGTGCACTCCGTCCTCCGCCACTCCTCCTGCCCGGAAAACGTCTTCTTTCACTTCATCGCCGCCGAGTTCGACCCGGCGAGCCCCCGAGTCCTGACTCGCCTCGTCCGATCCACGTTCCCTTCCCTCAACTTCAAGGTCTACATCTTCAGGGAAGACACTGTCATCAACCTCATCTCCTCCTCAATCCGGCAAGCCTTGGAAAACCCTCTCAACTACGCCCGCAACTACCTCGGCGACATGCTCGACGCGTGCGTCGACCGAGTCATCTACCTCGACTCCGACATAGTCGTCGTCGACGACATTCACAAGCTCTGGGACGTGACCCTCTCCGAGTCACGTGTCATTGGAGCACCCGAATATTGCCACGCGAACTTCACAAAGTACTTCACCGACGAGTTCTGGAACGACCCTTTGCTGTCACGTGTTTTCGCTTCTAGAAGGCCCTGTTACTTCAACACTGGGGTGATGATAATGGATTTGGTGAGGTGGAGGGAAGGGAACTATAGGAAGAGGATTGAGAACTGGATGGAGCTTCAGAGGAAGAAGAGGATCTATGAGTTGGGTTCTTTGCCTCCTTTTCTTCTTGTCTTTGCTGGGAATGTTGAGGCTATTGATCATAGGTGGAACCAGCATGGGCTTGGTGGGGATAACGTGAATGGGGTTTGTAGGTCCTTGCATCCTGGTCCTGTGAGCTTGCTTCATTGGAGTGGGAAAGGGAAGCCTTGGGTGAGGCTCGATAACAAGAAGCCTTGTCCTTTGGACAGCCTTTGGGAGCCTTATGATCTGTACATTAGGGACCAGCAAGAGCAGCAACCTTGGAGCTTCTCTTCTTCCATATTGGTTGGTTATGCTCATGATTTGTTATAGTGATGATGGTGATTCTTTGGTACATTTTGTTTGTCTCAGGAGATTCTTTGGTTAGCGGGCTGTACAGATTGGTTAGAAGAAGAGATCGGTGATGGGTTTTTTTTTCTTTTAATTCTTTCTGTAGAATTTTAATTTTTTTTTTCATTTTGTATTTTAATTCTTCTGTTTTACATAATGAAATTGCGATTCTTTTTTAGTTTCTGATGAGAAGAGGAAGAGGAAGTGAGAGGGAAAGGAGGGGGGGTTCCATCTTCTCTTGGACCAATTTTGGTGGGGGTGGTGGGTTTCAGCTCTTTGTATGGGACCATATTGGATTGTATGTGCCAAACAAATTTAGTGCAGAATAACAGACAGTTGTTCATTGTTTTTATCTGGATCGAGTTTCTATCATCTTTTGTTCCTTTTTCCTGCCTAGACCCATTATACATTCAATGATGAAAGCACTGGGTTTTGATTTGTATTTATCTGTATTTGTATTTGAGTTCATAAAAACAAAATAAAAAAAAGAAGGCAAATGAAAAGAGAAGGTGCTTGCGATGCCACATTGCCACTCATCAGGTTAATGATTGAAGTGGTGATCACGGATTCACCAAGCCAAGACAGAATAAAGTGAAAAAGGAACTATCGAAAGAGTGTATAGATTGCCATCT
Organism: Dalbergia cultrata; assembly: GCA_031216105.1. NCBI lineage: Eukaryota > Viridiplantae > Streptophyta > Magnoliopsida > Fabales > Fabaceae > Dalbergia > Dalbergia cultrata. The sequence goes on along the minus strand of CM062344.1, from coordinate 15,725,226 downwards.
ACGAAGGCTAATTGGCTCTTTCTTCACTCACGATAGTTTTCCTCTGCCTTCTCCTTCTGGAAATTGAAACACCTATTCCCGGCGATGGTTATCTCAATTTGTCACATTTCACACTCTACCTAACAGTGCTTGTGTTAATAGAAAGGTCTACGAGTAATGTTAAATCATTGCAAATTTCGTCTTGACTTGCAATTTTCCTCACACGCGTCCTGTCATGAAGCCTGTTGATTGTTGAAGACGTCGATGAGAATCCAAGAAAAGTATCACACTAATGATTCGTATAAGAATAAGAACAATAATTTTAGTATATGGATTATAGCATTTTGCTTGAAGGTTTAAACATTTTTGTGTGCCAAGCGTGCAATATGAAGTCATGGCTTCTTGTTCTGGCTTGCCAAAGTTGACCCGGCAAAATGCACCGTTACAATGTCAGTGTCAAACTGTCAATTGAAAATTTCGCATTTGCTTACGAAATTGGAATAGTTATATAAAAGATTCCGAGTACAAAACATGCTGCCAATTGCATTGTTTGTACCATCTCTGCATAAAAATGAGATAAACAGAACAATGATTGGGGAACACGAAAATAAAGTTACAGCAGTGGTACGAGCACAAATAACTTTTTTCCTTTGGAAGATAGTATATCATATAGAGTGCTGAGTTGGGAAGGCTTTCAAATTTACCACAAGACAAAAAAGACATTATTCACTCGTGTATCTTCCTGATGATACCAAGGTGCATCCTGTTTTTTGTATTGACAAATTAAAAAATAACAAAAACAATACAATACAAAGAGGGGGAAGAAGAAAGGGACAAAACAAACACACTTGTTCACTCCACTCAACATTAATAATAGTCAATACATGACTCTGATCAACCACCTGATTTACTTTGATTAATCAAGTAAATGCAACATGTCAGTTTGGATGTCTCTTTTCCTTTTGAATTTTAAATACGCCAATCTAACATCATCTTCCCACCTTCTCCCTAGGATCCCATGTACCTTAGTAGCAAAGGGTAATAATAATAACAATAATAAATGAAGTAATATTGGTAATTTAGTAACCATGATTGAATCGCCTGCATCAGCACCATAGTCCATAATCATCACCCTCCAAGTTTTTTGCGTATTTTTTCCACTTCTTGGGGGCTGATTTGGAAGGCATTGGCAAGTATTGCTTCAGGAATGGGAGGCTTGCTAGCAAATGTGGCAACCGATGCTATTTGTGCACCTGGGTTCTGGCTATTGAGACCAGACAGGGCGAATACTGGTTCCTCAGAGTCCATATTGAAGAGGAAATGAATGAGGCCCTTTGGGAACACAAATGACTCACCAGGCTTCAAGTCCTGTGTAAAGACACGGTTACTTGTGTCCACAAAGCCCACAAGGAGCTGGCCCTTGAGGCAAGTTGTGACTTCCGAGGCCCGTGGATGTGAGTGAGGTGGCACAAATTGGTTACCCGCTATGTCAACACGGACCAAAACAAGACCCAATGTGTTGAGCCCAGGAAGATTGACAGTGTTGGTTGGGGTCACAGCGAAGCCAAACTTGTTGCTAGTGTTACCGGGTTTGGACAAAGCAGATGTGGCAAAATGGGTTGATGAAACTTGTTTTGGGTTAATGCAAGGAACCCCATTGATGAAAAATGAGTTTTTGTCATCTGCAACGCAGTAGTCTTGAAGTGGGTCAGGGTCGGGTCTGCATTGACCCCATAATAGGGTGAGCAATATTAACAAGGGAAGAGAGTGAAAATGGGTTCTCATTTTAGATCTCATATGAGATATGAGAAAAGGAAGGAAAGTCAAACAAGAATAGATATATATATATATATATATGTGTGTGTGTGTGTGTGTGTGTGTGTGTGTGCTAGTGTTGTGGTATGAATTTTAGTGTCACGTGTGTGTGTGTGTGTGTGTGTGCTAGTGTTGTGGTATGAATTTTAGTGTCACAAGCCAAGTTACTTATATACATGTAGATATAGTGAGAGCAGGTGGTGGATAGTGATATTGATTCAACTTGACATGTGTGTTTTGGGGGTGGTGAGTTGATTGAGTAGCTTAAGAGCATAGGAAAAGGGAGGGACAAGGCAAGCTAAATGAAATGTTATCAAGTTAGAATAACCCACACAAGGGGATGATGTCTACGTCCCAATTCAACTGAGAAGGACTTGTCATTGGAACATGCTTTGGCATTCCCCATTTCCCAAGTCAAGTCCAATGTTGTGAACCCCACTATTCAATTGGGCTTGGGCCCATGTATGGGCTGGCACCCCCGGAGGGAAACGCTGCCGTTTGAGCTCGGCACGATGAAAATGACCTCGATTTGTTCTTATTCAATTATTTCCTTTTCTTTCTTTTTTTTTTAGTGATTCTTCAATTATTTGCTGGTTCCTCATAGTATCTCTGTCTAGGAATCAAGGTCTATCTCGTTTACATTTTTATTTTTTTATTTTTTATTTTCTGTATTTTTCTAGTTTTAAGATTTTATATAGAAAATAATAAAATGAAAAATGATTACTGAAAATAGTTTTGTATTATTTTCAATATTTTTTATATTTTATTCATAAAATTCTAAAAGTAGAAGACAAGGAAAATAAAAATAGAAAATGGGAAACGTGCCTTAATATTTTAGAATATAGTTTGAAGGTTAAGTAAGGATTTTTCATTTTGCAATTATGTTTGTTCCATACACATTAAGCATCCAATTATCCAATTATTGACATTCTTATCCAATTATTTATCATATGATATAAATCATAGGATACTTTTTGGTTGGTCGCGGAATTACATTTCCAAGGATATGAATTGTAACATATCATACCCCTACCAGAAAAATATCATATCATATGATATAACTTTAGTTCAACCAATTCAATATATGGTCCACGTGAGGCCCAAGTGAGGAAGAAAATAAAATTTAGACACCCATCACATGCAGTGCCCTTTCTCACACTCCGTGGCTCTGTTCAACTTTTTGTTCATGTGGGCCTTCCTTCCTTGCCTTGCATTTCATGGTTGATCTGATCTATAATGATCAACACCGCCTTGGAGTTATTGGGTCTCTCTCTCTCTCTCTTTGAACACACTAATGAGTAGTTAAGTATGGTTGTGACTTGTGATCTCCTAGTTCAATTAATTATTATTATCATTATTATTTAGTGCAAATGCATATTTTTTAGTTGAAGCTCACATAATTTGATCCAGCTAATAATATCATTTACCTAAAGATCGTTTCCTTTTGTTCTCTTTTTCCTTCTACAGGACTTGCCTTCATAATTATATGTCCTTTTATCTTTCTATCAATGATATATCTGCACTAAATTCTAAACTGCTTCAACCATGGCCCTCACTAGAAAGTAGCAGTACTTATTGCCATTAAAAGTTAAAAATCTTCTTAAGGAATAGAATGCAGTTGTGATCTAGAGCCCCTGAAGTAACATTGAACTTTTTTCTTTCAGGCTTTTGCCTTTGTGCAATGTTTGATTGATTTGCCTTGTCTTGATGATTGGGCTTATCATCATCTTAGGAGTTTCCTGAAGTACCACAAGCAGACAAAGGTGAGGTTGAGGAAATTGAAGTTAAGGAAAGAAAAAGAATGAGCATTCTCTCACATGCACATGTCCCTGATGTTCCTTTAATTTAGACATCATTTGCAATTTTATTTTTATTTTATGGGGGCTCTTTTTGTCCCATTGTGGCCATTCTTACTCCTGGTCTTTTCATTGAGATCCCCATGAATGATGATTCTCTCACTGCTTCTTTACAGGCCATACTTTGCAAATCCTCTGTGCCTTTTGGGGGTTTGTGGTTGAGTGAGTAGTAATTTACTTCCCAGGGGTGAATTTGCTGTAGGTGCAACCATATTTGAAGACAAGGTAAACCCCGTCGTCATTTTGTTTTTTTCAGATTAAAGTTTATATCTTTTTTTCCCCCCCTCTTTCACTATTATTGTTCCTTGCAAATCCGTCTGGCTCAAAGGTTGGTTGCTTGACTTGATTTATGATTGTTAAAAGCCTGTGTGTTTTTCTTTTGGTAGTATTGAGAGTTGTCCTTGTGTTGGCTGCTTGCAATTATGCACAGTTTTTTGTTTTGTCTCTGCTATTTAACCAGATGGGAGAGACTGCTGCTTCCAATCCTGGTCTGCAAGTGTCTGTTTCGTTTGGTAGATTTGAGAATGATTCCTTGTCTTGGGAGAGATGGTCTTCTTTTTCTCCAAATAAGTACTTGGAAGAGGTTGAGAAGTGTGCCACACCTGGATCAGTGGCCCAGAAAAAGGCTTACTTTGAAGCCCATTACAAGAAGATTGCTGCCCGAAAAGCCGAATTGCTCGCTCAAGAGAAGCAATTGGAGAAAGATTCTTCCAGATCAGAAGATCAAAATGTTATGGATCTGAGTGGTAGCACTTGTGGGGCTAGTGCAGAATTTGATGTATCCAACACTCAAGGTTCCCTTGAAGTGGATAAGCTAGAAAGTAGTTCTGTTAATGAGATCAGTAGGACCCATGTCGGTAATTTGGAGGAGAAAGTTGTAGTTTCAAGAAATTACTCATCAGATGAAGGAGCGAATAAAGAACTTGAAAGCATATCACATAGTTCCCACCAGATGGATAAGCCTGAAGAAGCTGTCTGCATAAAACAAGAAGAAAGCCTTCACATTGAAGTTGAAGATGTGAAGGAAATTTCACATGTCGTGTACAAGGAGACAGGAAATGCTGCCGAAGTTGAAGCGAAAGATCTGAAATTGGATCGTCCAAAGGAAGTTGAAGCAAAAGATCTGAAATTGGATCATCAAAAGGAATCTAAGGTTTGCATTCATCTAGCCATCAAATTCATGTTCATTTGAAAAAGGACCAGTGAAATCATTAAATTTTTATTGCTTCAAGATTGGTTATTTAGCTCTATTATGGATAGGTTACCTCTTTAAACAAGGAAAGCAATGCAGCCAAGACAAAGAAGAAATTGATGCTATCTACATCTAAGGCATCCCCAATTTCCACACCAAGAAGTTCAAAGCCTATACTGACTCCAACTAAAGCATCCACACCTGCTTCTTCTACTCAGAAGGGAAATTCTCCATCTTTAACTAGGAGGCAAATTACTTACAGCGGGGAGAGCAGAAAAGTTGCTAAAAAATCTTTGCACATGTCCATGAGCTTGGGTCCAAGTAATCCTGATCTTGCCCCTCATAATAATACAATGAGAAAATCTTTAATTATGGAGAAAATGGGGGACAAGGACATAGTCAGAAGAGTATTTAAGACATTCCAGAACAATTTCAACCAGCCGAAAACTTCTGGTGAAGACAGATCTTTGGTGAAAACACAGGTAGTTAGAATGGAAAATATCATTGTGGATGTCTGTTGTTTATTGTTGATAAATGGTCATATTTATCAGTAGAATGTCACATTGATTTGGGAATGTTTACCTTTATATTTTCATGCAGGTTCCTTCAAGGGGGACAATGCCAAAGGTCCCCACTTCTACAGCTTTGCAGAAAGAAAATGGAAGGTAAATTTTTTAATGTGCACCAGTTTCGTTTCCTTGATGTGTTTTGCTTTGCATAAGCCTTTTCTGTTTATTTTTTCATACCATTGACTGCTGCATCTCAACAATTGTGAATAAGGTTGGGTGCTTTAGGCTATCATCAAATAATGTCATGTTGTTGTTGGTAGTGTTCCTTAGGAGAATTCCAAAACTATAGAGAAATGTTGAATAAGGGAGGAAGTATAAGAAGTTAATGTTATATAAAGTAAATTCATTTATTGTTATATTTAGCTATAATTGAAATTTAGCTCCTAAAACATACTGTGAAACCACCCTATTTTGGCATTGAATTTTAGGACTACCTGCTACTTTCAGATGTGATGAAATCTACCTCTGCTTAGCATAGTCTTTCTCAATGTTTGACTTAAGGTTTTTCAATCATCCAATATTATCAAACTATCCACTGATGCTCCAATACCGCATCTAATTGCAGACTAGATTTCTACTTTTGCACCAATTATAGAAGGCTCCTATATTTCCCAGTTGCAGTCCACAGGCTTTCCCCCTTTATAGCATTGAAGTGAAATGTTGATAATGTTGAGAAAAATATGGGCTGAACCTTTCCTAAACAAAACATTTAATAAGATTTCTATGGGTAAAATATCACGAGGTCTATTTTGATGTAACATAAGGAGTGCAATTTTCTGTATGATGACCTTCTTGTGGTTATTTTTAAATAGGCCAACTAAGGTTGAGAGTATGGATAAGAGAAGTGGAAATGCTGTACGAACTACCTCGGTCCCAAGAAGAGACATTAGAGCAGAAAAAGGGAAAGAGGTACGGACTGGCTTTTGATATTTGCCTATACATTTCATTGCATTTGATACCAAGAGTTCTCATTTGATTTTGAAAGTAATGCTTATTTCTGCTGATCAAATTTTGCTCTTTAACCTTCTGTTTTTCAATCAGCCTTCCAGAAAAATAGAGGAAAAGTCTAGTGCAAAAGTGGTAGAAAGAACACGCCTTCAATTGAAATTAAAGGTGAGCCTTTCATTTACCACAATGTTTTGCTGTAATTGACTGGCACATCCTATATTTCTTTCCATGTCATCTCTTAAGGATGTCTGCATATATTTGTACTGCATCAGAGATATAGGATGACCAGCCCCGTGATAATTTTATAGCATGGGTGATCCAAGATTACACTAATATTTTTGTCTACATATGATGCATAAATGGCATGTCTGATCTCTGTATTCCTCATCCTCAACACAGGAGGAAAAAGAGGCTGAGATGAAAAAGACGAGGCATAATTTCAAGGCGATACCCCTACCAGCATTTTACCGTGGTCAAAAAGTTTCAAAAAGTCATCCAGGAAAGGTATGTTGTATACATCTCATCTGATCTCTACGATATCAATAGCAAGGTATAGACATAGTATAGCAGATCTTTCACCACATAAATTGCAGTTTATAGTGTGTTGGCTTACCATTGCTATTGCTTAAATTGATATAAAGCAATCAAAAATCACCTATTGCTGATTATATTCCAGAGACACCAGTGCAAATGAGTAGAAATCTAAAACATAACTTTTCACCACATAAATTGTAGTTTATAGTGTATAGGCTTACTATTGCTATTGCTTAAAATGATAAAAGCAATCTGAAAATCACCTATTGCTGATTGTATTCCAGAGTCACCAGTGCGAATGACTAGAAATCTAAAACATAACTTTTGATTGAATTCAGCTAAAACTGGTCTTCCACACATCTTATAACTGGACTCTGGTGATTGTACACAAGTGAGGGAGATTTGTGGAACCTGGTTGTCTTGTTTTGCTGTAAAAAATAAAGTCGTATTCTGCCAAATGAGCATAGTGGTTGGTGGGTTACACTAGAGATAATTATAAAATTTCTTCTTGTCTACATTCTAACAGCACTTCTAAGAAGCACTCTCTATAAGATATCAATGTTTGCTGATATATCTCCCCACTCATTGACTCTACTGTTTCTCATCAAGCCATCTAAGTAACGTCCTTAGGTTTCTTAAATGCAACACAGATGTAAAATCTATGCATTGAAATTGGCTTCAAGTTTATTTTTCTTACAGATAATCATTGACTTTCTGGATTATGCTTCATTCAAAGGCCTTATTCATTATGTTCTATTGAATGAGCTCTGAAGAATGACTTGTAAACTACTCTGGAGAAATTTTACAATGATGTTATCTCAAGTCCTTTTTGTTTTATTGAGAGACTCCACAAAATATCACCTAGTGCTATGGATAAGGCTCCTCTAAAATAATCGTCTCTAAAGTGAGAAAGTAAGGATATTTTCACTCTTACATTACTAAATTGCATGGTAGTCAGATCTAACTAAATTATCTAATAGTGGATACACCTATCCTTTCTTGCTTTGGAGACAATTTCACATGGGTCTGTTTGATACGAGGGTAAAAATAGTGGTAAAATTTTTTAGGGTGATTTTTGTGTGTATAATTATGCATGAATCTCATCTATGAAAATTTTCACCCCATTTTTACCCTCATACCAAACACGAGTTGTTTACATGTTACATGTACATGTCACGGATAAAATAAAAGGAAGAGTGGGTGGGGGATGGCAAAAGAAAGGATTAAATGAAGCCTTGACACTGGCTGCGTTTTCTCAATTTCTATTGCAGCTTACCACAATATCAAGTTCCTATATCTAATCATTTTCTGAAAAAAAAATTTTTAAAAAAAAAATCCATTAACTCATTATTATGTCATGTCTACTTATGCAGGTTGATGCTAAGACTGATAACCCTCGGTAGCCCAACATGTGGCGAAGGTAAAGAGAGAGATAGCAAGAGAGGGAAACATGAAGACATTAAATACAGCAGTGAGTCATGTATCTGTCTGTTCAGGTGAAATGTTTATGGCAAGTTGGCAACAACTCAACGCTGTGACATTCTCGTTTAGCAAACAATGGGAGTGATCTTCCAGTTATATAGAAGCTTATGATATATGGAAGCTTATGAACAATGTGAGCAGTAGGAGGAAAGAGTAGGCATCATAATTATTAGTTTATTCCTCACACCCTTGTACGTAATATGAGTTAATTAGAAAATAATATTGTATGTCTGCATACATTTCGTGTAATTGGTTGTATCATTGTTTCTATGTCTCAATCCATTCACATGCAATGATGGGAATCGTGATTCAAGAATTTTCAGATTAGGTAAGCCGTGACTGATAAAGTTGGCTACACGGTGCAGATTAAGTTCGATCTCAAGCTTGACACAGCATATGTTGCTCTCTGCAATAAGTATCCGGGATTTGTTGCTAATTATGTTACCTACATGAGCAACAATTATACTAGCAACTTCGGGAAATTATGTACTTAGTCTTATTCCATCGAAGTTTGCAACTCCTCTTTTTTTTCCCCAGAAAACCTGTATAATTCTATGTGGTTGTCCGATACTTTTATGTGAATTAAAGTTCATGTAGTAGTAGGATAGCATAGTTGCTACAAGAGTTAGACTGCCAGAACTTGTAATAAAATAAAGTTAAAAAAACGTGCTTGGAGGAATCATTGTATGTGAGGAGTCATTTTAAGATTGTTATTGTCGTGAAATCTTCTCTCCCAAAAGTTCAAATAGGTGAGTATAGGTATATGAATGGTTTTTAAACTCACATAAATGCATGTTTTAGGTTTGAAGCATGAATTATTTATTGTAACGGGGAATGACAAAAATTGAATTTTTGATTGTTTAATCATAAAGACTTTAATACTACGTCATCAAATCATATTTTCCCCGAAATTTAAGTTGACGAACCGGGATGTATAAATGTTTTTATACTTTAAAAGATGTGAAGGTAGTGCGAAGTTTTGCTGCAAAAATAGCTATGCCCAAATTTACTAGCTGTGATGTTATTTGATGGCATGATTTCAATAGTTCATGCTGCATTAGGTCTGTTTTCATTTCTGAGCCATGGCAAGTTAGCTGCTCTTTTTTTTTTTTTTTTTAAGATAAGCTAGTTTGGCTCTTATATAATAAACAAAAGTAGAGGAAAATAACAACAATAGATTCACCGAACTAACAAGTTCTCGTTGATGCCAGAAGAAATTAAAAGAATCAAACATCCATGTACACCATCAAAACCTAAAAAATTCTCAAGAACAATAGTTCTCTATACAAATGACATGTCAGGTTGAAATCTGGAAAAATGTTACCATCACAAAGATTGTTTTAGCCTCTGAATTTGCCAGACACACTTGTCCATTGATTCATCGCAAAAGCACACCCCGCTTTGATAGTAGTTCAGAACCTCCCATGGTTAGGTACATTTGGATGAGTCCAATCAAATGGTCTTTGAGTAGCAGGTCACTCCCAGTTCTCTTCTGAAACATCATAATCTGGGTCCTGCCAAGACTGAATGCAACAACGTAATCCAATCATTTTGAACTCCGATTTGTCGCACTTGAGTTTCCTGTGTGCAGAGTAATGTTATTTGTATATCAGGAGTGAACGACATATGAAGACACAATTTTGGCCCCACCAACCGTCACGGGATGTTTTGTGTCTCTCTTTCCTTGTGTCGGCTCTTGATATCCATGTTTGATATACAAATAATGTTACTGATATGTACATGCTCAAATAGAGAGAAGTTGAATCAGTTAGGCCAATCATAGTTTCTCCGTTGTGCTTGCGTCTCTGCTGACTAATACCCTTTAGGGGCCTTCCTCTTCTGCATGTTACGAGCAATCTCAATGCATGCTTGATCAACCTTTCCAAGAAAATCCTTGACAATGACAAACAGATGAAGAGGGTGCTCTCCACCATCTTTCCAAGCCCCTCCCTGATAATATTCTGTAGTCCTCTTTACAAGCTGCATTACCCTTGTCTGATCTTCCCTCACCAATCTCAATTCCTCCTCAGCACTTGCAAGAAAATGGTTCATTTCTCTCGCAAAATTCCCTCCTTCATCATCTCCACACTGCGAAACAGCTCCCTGAATCTCAACTATCCTGGCTGATAGTGCTGAGATTGAACCAACAAAACTGTTGTAGTCTATAAGTGCTGCTTTGTTTGCATTGGAGAACTCAGAACTAATGCCTCCCACAATTGGTAATCCGAGTGTTATATATTCCCTTTGTCTTTGTTCATCTGAAACAGCAGAATTCTCGGAGTTTTCACTGGTATCGCTGCTCCTACTGCTACTGCTTCTGCTGCTACTACGGCTCATGCTGTAGTTGCGGTTAAGAACGGCACGTTTTCCTTCAGAACGGACCACTTCTTCAACCACAAAGTGAAGCAATGTGGTTTTTCCATCGGTGCTTTTGACATCAGATAGCTTCCTTAGAGAAGCCAAGTTGAATGCTTGAGCATTACCTCTATGAGTACCTGCATTCATACGGTTTCCAGCCTTAAGCACTGCTTCAAGAAGCTTCAGGAACACTCCTTGGTTCCGAAGCTCCTTACACCCCAACTCAAGGGTCTGAAGAAACTCCTTGATTTCTAAGATCTCAGTGTCATAATTCAACCTGAATAGCATGGCATTCAGGCGCGTGAATGCTGAAGGAACAGCTTTAAGGATGTGAAAAAGGAAAGATTCAGCTGCAGGAAGTTTTGATGGGTCTCCTTTGTATTCAAGTATGAGAGATTGCTCTTCTTCTGTTGGAGCAACTCTTGCAAGCTTTTCAATGGTATCTGTGTTAAGGCCTTGGCCATCAAGGAGTGCATCAATTACTTCTTTTCTTGAGATTGCCAAAGACTTCAAAACAATGGCAGTGTTCTGTGATTTTCTTGGGTCAAGAAGGGTAGCTTTTGTTGATGGAGCCGAGGCATCCCTACTTGGACTTGCTGAATTATTTGCTTTTGGTGTATCTCGGTTGATGGGAACAAATCCAAAGAGAGCTTCCATAAGCTCATGATCAACCCTGGAGTATTATTACATTCAAAAGTTTAGAATCATTGATAAGCAATAAAATGAAAGGATCAAATTTTTGCTAGTTTTAGAAAATCCAATGTGTTAGGATTGTTACCTGAGGGAGCCACGGTCAATTTTGTCCCACACCATCGAGTGATCAAGATTAGTATTCACTTTATCCCAGTGCAAAGGTTTCAGTTTCACCTGACCATTGCCGGTTTCTGGCATTTCTTCAACCGAAGATTTTCCTTTTTTACCCGGCGTTTCAGCAGGGGTAGGTGGTGGTTTTGATGATGACTTCAAGTTACCCGCCTTTGGTGGTGGAGGAGGAGGTGTTGGACTCTTTCTAGCAGGAATTGGGGGAGGAGGTGGTGTTGGGGTCTGGCTCTTTTTATCTGGGATTGGTGGAGGAGGAGGCGGTGCTGGTGCTGAACTCTTTCTACCTAGGATTGTTGGAGGGGGAGGTGGTGCTGGTGCTACACTCTTTCTATCTGGGATTTTTGAAGGGGGAGGTGGTGCTGGTGCTGAACTCTTTCTATCTAGGATTGTTGGAGGGGTAGGTGGTGCTAGTGCTAGACTCTTTTTATCTGGGATTGATGGAGGGAGATTGTTGGAGGTCGTCTGATCTATGTAACTGACTTCACTTAATGGAAGAAGACTTAGTTGTTGTTGTTGAGGTGGTGCCGCACTAGTCACTTTTGTAATTGATGATAAAGAAGTTGAGGGTGGTTTAGGTGTTGAATGTGGGGAGGGTGGAGCAAATGGTTGAGTAGGAAAGTCTAGTTTCTGAACACTATTGATATCAGCTCCACCTGATGCAGGCAAAATGGGAGGAGGAGCAGGAGGTGGAATTCTCATAATTGTGTATGGTTCTTCTGGAAATATATTCAAATGGGAAGTTGAGGATAACCCTCGAAGTAGAGGTGCTTCTTGGATGGACTCGGGTTTTTTCCTTTGATACCCTTCATGATCATCTTCTTGTTGGATTTCGGGACTACTCAAGACCTCCTTTTTGAAATCCTTATCTGTGTTCTTACCTTCTTGAAGCCTTTTCCAGTATATCACATCCAAACCATCCTCATCAACAATCAGTCCCTTGATGTTTCCATCAATTCTCTCGAACACGCTCACAGGAGGCACAACAGGCCTAGTATCTGCTGCAGAAGCAGTGTTGGTTACCTCCTTTTTCCTCCTTGCTCTGAAGCACCTTAGAACCAAAAAGAAAACTATGCCAGAAACAACTAGCGTGCTTGCTGCTGTTGCAGCAACAGCCTTTGCTACCTTACTGTTTGATGATGAACTTTTTGATGCTGCCACTGGTGATGCTGGTGGTGATGCTTGTGGCTTTATTGGTGGACCAGGAGATTGTGTTCTGGGGGCTTGTTCTGGAGTTTCATTTGGATAGAAAGTTTCAATATTCTGTGGAGAATTGGATTGGCAATAGCAGGTTGGTGTCAACAAACTGTGTAAAACAAAGAGAAGGCTCAGAAGAAGCATCATGTTCTTCAGAGCCATGAAAGAAGAGGGAGCATAGATTACAATTATAAACAAAGGTTTCTGAAACAAAGATATGCTATTGTACTTTTTCTGTCCAATGATCATTGCAATTTCTATCCGTTGTCTTGTGCTATTGGTTTTGTTGTCTGAATGTTTCAAAAGAAGTAAGCTGCTGTGCAAAATATTGCTAGCGTGCCACTTTCAGAACCTTGAAATGACCAACATGACCCTTAACCTTGAAGTGAATAAATTGTGCAGTTAAGGGATGATTTAATACTTTCACAATAGGATTTGGTCAGCGTTGAAAAACACCCTTGGACACGTGGCTGGGTTGAAAGAGACTAACATACTATGTCAAACATGTTGAGATGCATGTTTGAAGTGGTACTATAAATCTATAACGATCCAAAAGGCTTTTTCAAATGTCACGAAATTTGTGGTACGGTTATCCAAGCCGTCACTTTGCTTTCGTCTAGAAATATGATTATGAAAAGCTAACTGCCGTTCTTAAACTTCTGCTTTTGGAGGCTAAATAAAAGAATGGGACCATTTCCATAACCATAATACAACTTTCTGATGAAGGATTTGGTTGACTTATTAGTCGTGAGGGGGCCAACCCATTAAGGATTCAAAATTCAGTATTGAGGAGAGTGGGTGGCTGACCAAATTAGCTTTCCGGGTAATGCAAATGGCCTTGTGTGTAGTGGTTAGAAACCCTAAATATGGTGGTGGTAGCTTGAGGGTACCGCTGTTCATGTTTCTTCTTCATTTAAGATTTTATTGCTACTAACTTAATAGTTCATATGCATATTGACCGGTGCTGCAAATTTCAATAATGATTTATAATATGTTTTCCATGGATTGAAATTTTCTATTCCTATGCAATGTTTCTTTCCCTCTTTCACCAATCATGTATTGTAATATAGCATATAAGAATAAAAATAAATTTAAAACTTTAAAATAGTTACCAAATATATAATAATATTATATTGATATTGCACGTGATAACATATTATTGATGGGACATAGAAGGGGACATGATTTAAAGATAGAAGATTTTCATCCATTTTGGATATCACTTTTGACATGAAAGTCTTTTGGGTTTGGAGGATGGGCAATGCATAATATTCCAACCGTGAGACCTAGTACAATTGGTAATTAACTGAGCTCATTATACATGTAGTAAAGAATCTAATTCCTATTAGTATGTATGGAGAGAGTCTCGTGACCAGATGTAAGATCTACATCGCTAAACTCTATGTCTCAAACAATTGTCACTGTTACTAGTGATGAATAGTAGATACTCTAGATTTATCTAAAAAAAACATAATATTCATTCAAACTAACTACTAAATTATTTAAATTTTTTAACAATGTCTAATAACACTGTTAAAGAGGACTGCTTTTTAGTACGTACCAGTGTCATGACTGAGTTTATGACCATTCAAAATGGAAACAACGGAATTTAGTGCATTTTCCATTATCAAGGCAGGTTTTATTTATATTTTCCATTATTTTTCCTTTGTTAGATATCAAACATATTCCAGTATAAATGAAACTAAAAAAAAAAAAAAGTATTATCTAGCTGGTATATATATATACACTTCGACTATGTCATTCATAGATCAGTTAGATTAATCTCCTTTAAGCTGCTAGTACCAATTTCAGTTTCTAAAATTGATTGTGATGTGAGGGATTCGATTTCCGATTAGGACATTTTCACTTCATGTGTAAAAAACAAGGATTTACCTAACTAATGCCCTTAGGACAATAGTTAAGCAAATAAAAGAGGACAGTCTACCTTTAAAAGAAGAATATTTATATTTTCATTACACTATACCTATTATTAAGTTTGAAAATTTATCTTCTTGAATATCTTTAATTAGTGCCCTAGCGGAACCCAAGAAGCAAAAGACTTTGAGGTTCAAATTGGTCAAATTTACTAATTTATTATTTTAGTGATTTCCAATACCTTTCACGATTGTTATGTAGGATTTGGTAGGGGATAGAGATTGAAAAACATAACAATGGAAACAGTGTAGGCAAAAACATAAATATTAAATATGTATAGGGGTATTATTAAAAAAATATTAAATTTCTGTCTTTGTATCTTATATCTACTGTCTCCAAATTTTGGAAGTATAAAAATTTTGTGTTTTTTTGTCTTGAGGATGAAAAATTTTTCTCTCCCATGTTCCTGCCTCCATAACCAAACAAATTTCTATCTCCCGTGTCTCTATATTTCTGTCCATGTATCACTAACCAAACATTTTAGTTTGTGTTCCACATGTTTTTTTTAACACCCACTGTATACTTATTTATTTCAGATGTCATTTTCTCTTATTACACAGATAATTTAAATAGTAATTTTATATGAAACCATATATACATATAAACTAATATAGTGAAATTGATTTGTGTTTCAGCACTTTCCAAGATGCTCACCCTTCTTAGTTTGCGTTCCGCATGCCACTTTACCACCCCCTCCCGCACAAGTCATATACTAATTTATTTTATTTGCCGCTTTCTGATAATTAATTAAAGTGCAACATTTACACAAACGGCAATTATAGAAGAAAAAAAAAACATTTACACAAACGGTTCAATAAGGAATAATTTTTTCATATAAAGCATAAAAAAATACTACTATAATGAATTGAGTAGTTCTATCTGGATTATTTTAAGTTAAGATATTTTATTCATATATGATCGTTCCATGAAAACATAATAACAGGAAAGAAAAATTCAATGCTAAAATGCATGTTGTCTTGTGATCTTCAATAATCATACGAAGAGTAAGAATTTTTCATTTTCACTCAAATCATAAATTTCAGCAACTTGTATGATTTGACTTGTGAATGAAACAGGACAGTTTTTTTTAAAGGTGATGACCCCAAAACCACCGAGAAAGAGAAAAAGGAAATTAATTAATACGGTCTTCCCTTGACCTCTTTTTAAATTTTTCCTTGATTACTAAGTTACAACAACTATTCTTTTTTTTTTTTCCTACAAGTTGAGTGGTTGGATGAAATTAAAGTACCATGCAAATTCACATAATGTAGCTCTTATGTATGGACAAGTTAAATCCTCTCTGGTCAAAGATGGATATGTTCAAATACAGACGTTTTTATATTGAGAATGGAAACCCAAAATGGTGAAAGCAGAAAAAACTTAACTAATTATCTATGGGGCCATAGCTTCAAGTTCAACCCTGAAAAAGCTTTATTTGGCCATACAAAGAAGAGAGGGGGGGAGATATATCTTGAAATGACAAGCATTTAACTTTGGGACGTGACCTAAAAGTTGGGACAAGAGCAATAAGAAAGTATAGTTACGCCTTACTGAATATCCGACAGCAAGAAAATGGATTTGGTAATTTGGCACTCTAAAATGTGTTAGTTCTTGTTCAAGTGTGCTAATTTAATTTGGAATTGAAATGAAGTTGGACTTTTATTCTATACTTGAAGCTAAAAGGAAGTGCATTAAGTATTGTGGAGAATGATTATATTTGGTAGTCCCAAGCGTTCAAAGTTGGTCCGTGGGTGGTGGCTCGGACCAAAATTTCATGTACCCATCAAAACTTCTCAAAACTTGCGTTAGTTTCGCCTTTTGGCTCTCTATCTTCCCGTCAATCTCCATCCAGCATATTCCCCAGTCTCCTACTTTATGCAGCATATTATGCCATTCGTTTTTGAATTTTCCTTCACAGAATTAATTGAGTTGACAATGTCGCTGCATAGACTATACAATAAGAGTATGAACTGTGTTTTGGGAAGCGAAAACAAAAAAAAAACCTCGAATTTGTGCCTCTTCTGAAAAAAATCAACAAATTGACTCATTAAGAAAAAAAATTCAAAGAAGACCGTTATATTAAAAATATCGGACAAATTAATTTTTCTATATGTGGATCAATTTGATATTTTTTCATAATTATTAAGAGATTAATTTATCATTTTTTAAAAGGCAAATAACAAAGAGTAACCTTTAAGTCTGATAAAACAACATATGACCTCATTTTTGTTACAAATAGCACTCCATCCCATTTTCAAACCACACTAACGGCCAAGACAGGAATATTGTATCTGTTACTTCGAACATCGTATTCCCACTTAATCTTGATTTACACCTAAACACTAGAAAAAAGATAAGTTAATTAAAATAGCCAGAAGCTTCTCCTTTTTTCACCTTTTTTCTCCGCCCTATATCCATTTTCACCCTTCTCTTCCCATATCCACCATTTGTCCATCACCTGCAATTCCGATAACCACCTCCACCACCAGCTTTTTATCCACAGTGCCTAAAAAATGTTTTTTTTGCTACTTTTTTTTTCTCCGAAAATTACAGATAGCATTTGAACACCCAGCAATACCCGGTTAGAATTTGCACTAGAGGTCCACATCAATTTGAGCAAAAAAGTGATGCCGATTGTCCTGGGTTCTTTGATCCCATCCTCAAAACAAAAGAAAAAAAGGAAAAAAAAAAACTTTGGATAGCACTTTATCAACCACACAAATAAATTAAGAGGGACCAGATTAGAAGTTTTTTCTTTGAAAAAAACTTAACCGCAGCAACCTCCGACATAAGCTCAATTAATAGAACATCTTGTGCAGTTATTTCTGTAAGATTATTTTACATATTATGGTGTGGTCCATGTAACTAATAGACTAACTCTAATAAAAATGAATTAATATGATGGATATTAATGTCATAAAAGTAAATAGAGTTAGTATGGAGGTTTTAAAATAATATTTAAAAGTCCCTTCCCCCTCCCTTTTAAAATGGCTTGGCGGTTATTTTTAAATAACTAGAACAGATGAAAAGAATGGAATGAGTCTGTAACTTCTTCTTCTTCACCATCAAAGAAAATTGAAAGAGAAAAGAAGAGAGGGGAAAACAAAGAACACCAAAAGAAATCAAAGAAGAGGTCAAAGATTTTAACTATAGATCCGGATATGTCATTATACTCCATTTTCTGTGATAATCATAGAATCCAAGATCATTGATGGGTTTTATAATTTTGTATCAAAATGAAAATCAAAGTTAACAATTTCACCATGTCACCAATGGCAAGTTAGCACTAATTAATTAGCCACGAGCAACTTCTTTTTGGAGTGTAACAAAAAATTACTGCTTAATTTACCTTATCGCCTACTTCTTGAGCTAATTCACGTTCTTTGTAAGTTTTGAAATACTAACTTAATTTTCTCTTTTTCTATTTGTTGAGCTGCTCTTTTTCGTAATATTGTACAAAGAAAAGAAAATGGTGGAATTTCATTTTGGGAAACTACCTCACTAATCATTGTGGGAAGGTCGAGAGCATGCAAAAGTGACAATGAAATCGTTATGTCACTAATGAAAAGAAAGGAATTGATGACCTGATGGGAGTATGAGCGTGACAAGGAATGCTGTTAACCAAGATGGAAGAGCCCATTTTGAATGTGCAGGGGTTAGTTATATATTGGTGCTTCTAGTTTGGATGTTTAGGATTCTTTGATGCTTTACGAAAACGGTGATTACTGGTTGTGACTTTGCATTCTCTTTCAATGCAAGGTTGAGAGATGACACTTATTTTCTTAAACAAAAAATCACTAACCTTATTAGGCTGCAAGAATCTGTTTATGTTATGAGTCATGTTACTTGAATCCCATTTCTTTTGTAGACACCTAATACCCTTAAAACAAAAGAAAAAGAAAAACTAATTGCTATGATATGTTAATAGACGAATCAGTGCGAATGCCTTGTTTCCCCTTTTTTCTCTGATTAAGGCTACAGTTAAACAGTGAATATGGGAGTGTTTACTACTCCACCTCCAATAATTTGTTGATAGCTGTAATTCATACTATTCGTGCAGTACATTTTTGCGCCAGATAGCATATGTTGAAACAAAAAAATGATCCATCACCTTTTTTACCTCTTTCTGTCTTCTCTTTCCACTATCTTCTCTCGTTTCTCTCTTTATGTCTTGGGTGGCCCTTTTTTCTGGTCTTCAAAGATCTTTGTTCTTAAGCTACTCATGCATAATAAAACTCTCTCCATATTGACTATTGAGAACTAACCCCTTGTATGCACCAATAATGACAGCAATAACAAGAAGTATCTATAAGATGGATATATCTTAGACTGGTAGCGTGCGATGTTATGGCCAATTTCAAACCCATGTGACTGAGTAGGCAAAACTCGTTGTTCGTAGCCCATTTTGTTTTACTCAAGTCAAGGGATGGAGTAAACCACCAAGATGGTCCCTGATAATTTTAGTGTCGGATAAGTTAATTCTTGACAACTGAAAAATGTTAATTCGGTCTCCAACAATGTTAAAAGTTAGATACTCACTAGTCACTAGACAGAAAATAGTAACGGTATCGTATTAATGATGATTTCATTATTGGACAAATTGGTTCATAACGTCATTTATATAAAAAAAAAATTCATGCCCTATTTCCTTCCTTCCTTCATCTTCTCCATTACCACCACTACCACCACCACTCTCTTCTCCAAAATCCTACAAACAAGCCAAAATATATGCAAAATCAAATCAAATACCAATATAAACAACATCAATTAAATGAAATTTGTGTTGCTATTCCTCATTATGACCACCACCATTTTCAATGATGGCAACGTCAGCGGCGAGTGAATAACGAAGCCCACAATGGTGGTCATGAATGACAATAGTCACAGTGCTTGAGTTCTTCTTCCCCTTTTTTGGTTTTTTTTCTTTGGATTTGTAGTTTGGGATTGGCTATGAGATTTGGCTTTTTCTTTTTGTTTGGGTGAAAGTCATTGTGTTTATGATAGTACTAGATAATTTTTGTTATAAGGTTGTCTTGTGCTTGGGGTTGCTATGATTTGGGGTTATGAATGGATTATGGTTGTGTTTGTTGTGAAGATGTTTTCATGTTGAAATGGGTTACTGATGATGAAGAAGTGTGGGTTGTGGTTGGCGGTGGTGGTAGTGGGGGATGTGTGGGGGATTATGGAGAAGAGAGTAATATGGGGTTGTGTGGAGGATGATGGTGATTGTGGTGATGATGGATGTGGTCATTTAGATTTAATGGTGATGATGGTGGTGGTGCTAGTGCTGGTGGTGAAGAGGATGAAAGAAGGAAAGGGATGAAGAGTGAAATGGGTTTATGTGGGGGATGGTGGTGGCTATGGTGATGATGGTTGTGTTCATTTAGAGTTGATAGTGATGGTGGTAGTGGTGGTGGTGAAGATGATGAAGGATGAAGGACGTTAGGACCAATTTGTTCGATAATGAAATTGTCATTAACTCCGTTACTATTTTCCATCCAGGGACTAGTGAGTGTCCGACTTTTGACATTGTCAGGGACCAAGTTGACATTTTTCAATTGTCAGGGACCAGCTTATCAAATGCTAAAATTATTAAGGACCAACCTTGAGGGTTTACTCTCAAGGGATGTGATTAAAAGGGAATTAGTGATGGGAGTTTGGTCCAAAACTATATCCCACAAGAACACCTCAGCACATTATTAAACTATATATGAAGTTTGGTCCTAAACACCGGCAATGGAACAAAAAACTTGCACGCATTAACTTTAAGGCCAAGTATATTTTCTCTTGGAAAAAGTTTGGGATTAGAAACAATACATCAAATTGAATATTTTTAGAATATTTATAAAAAAAATCAATGATATTTGCATAAATTATTCAAAATATATAATAAATATAAAAATATTTTGCTTCTTTTTTGTACACAGAAACATCCATTAACCATTTTATTTTTGTCAGACATCCATTAGCCATTTAGAATCATTGATGAATGACTGAAAGCATATATATGATGGAATTTCTCTTCTTCTTTTTTTGGCACAAAATGGAATTTCTTTATAAGGCGACTGGCTGATGGTGTGATTCCCGTTTTAGCATCAAAGCTTGGCCCAATTGGGCAACGAGAAATGCTTTCAGAGACGAGACGATATGCCATACATAATGAATTTTTTGTCTACAATGACAACAACAAATGTCATAAGGCCCAGATATCCCATGGTGGCAGAATCAAACAAAACATAGCAGATTATACGTATCACAATTTGGCCAAACGTGAGCGACATTAAATCTAAACTTTGCATCATCATACTTTAAAGGGCACTGGATTATGGGGCCAGCAATCAGAAACAATATTGATGGCTGGCTGAAAGATTGTCTACTTCTTTCTTCTATTATTCCCCGCAATTTGGGTTTTATGGACCCCCAAGAAACCATTCGAATTAAATCCTCACAGTAATTAGATAGGCCCAACCCATGTACTTAAAGGGACTATAATCACCATGTTCCTGCATTTAATAGTGTATTTGGTTGGAGAGTAAAAATGAGAGTGAAAATTACTTTGATGGGCTTTATAAATAAAACAACACATGGAATTTCTCTAGGCAATTTTTACCTCCATTTTCACTCTCCAACCGAGCATACCCTAAGAGTATAAATTAAATTTTATACATTTATTCCTCTATTTCATTGTATTTTCAAGAATGAAGATATTTACCATGTTTTGTTCTTGGGTTTTTTTTTGTGTAGGTTAGTTTTGGTTTTTTTTTTTCTTCTTTGCTGCTTTAGTTTTTCTGCTGTCTTTGTTCTTTTTATATTAGCCATGTTGTGTGCTACAGTGTTGAACAAATTGGTTCTATATTATACATGTAGATTGTCAAGTTTCCTGCAAGTTAGAAGAAAAGAAGTTGATTCAATCCAGGTTTACAAAGAAAGGTTAATCAGAGAGGGAAATAAAAAAACTCAGAGTTATTGCATAGTAATTTAATGTGTGTGCATCATTTTACTTAATGGATTGATGTCATTAGAAAAAGCTTGCAAAGTGCTTTTGTACTAACTCGAAGAGAAGTCAATAGACCACCATGGAATGCCCTTTTTTTTTTTTGTTAGTGTAGTACTTTTTTTATCACTTAACATGCAAAGTGGTTTTTATTTGGCGGACATGTGTCAACTATGGGCTATCTTTAAACTTGTAATTTTTTATCCTACGAGAGTTAACATGCCAAAGTTTTATAGTTGGTTTTGGAATATTACATATATGTACTCCTTTTGTATGATACCTTATTCAGGTCATCATGAACAATTATCTAAAAAAAAAAAAGAGAGTTAACATGCCAAGTAAATGAATATTATCAACTTTTTCGACCAAAAAAGGAAAGGTTAAAGATATTTTCCATGACATTTAAAATAAATTATTTTTAATTAATAAAAAGTTTGCATGTTCAACGTATCCTTTTCAACGACTTAACATATATTGTATATATTTTAATATTCAATTTCAGAATTGAACATGAGGGGAAAGGACATTGGAAGGGAAAACTCCTTGAAGATGGTATAACGTGCTTCACGAAGCTGACAAGATTCAAAAGCATTTCATCCATCTCGTTGTCACGAATCCGCTTTAAGCAAAATCTTGTTAGCCACATCAATTTGAAGATAGGATTAGATCAACCTTGCCTTAAAGGGCGCTTGATGTCGAGTAATTTATCTAGATTACTGGTAATGCGACTTTAAATTATTTGGACTCACAATATTATCTTATTTAATTTGGTTAAGTCATAATACTAACAATCCAGATTATCAAAATAATCTACATTATCTTCTTAGTGATATTTGGATTGTTCCTATTGAATGTCTACAGACGGACAGCTAGAGTGATAAATATTTCTTTCCATCCTTGGACATGGAGTTTTGAGCCTTTTCATCTGAAGTGAGAGGGGTAGCTGGAGTTATATCCCATATAAGATCTCAAATGGTCAAATAGAGTTCTTTCTTGTGAAGGGGTACCTATGGGAAAAAAAACATACATAAATAAAAAGTGGACAAACCAGCTATACTTCAGAACATCTTTGCTTATGCTGCTTGGTTTCATAGTTTCGATGTATCTTGTATTCCTAGAGCTAGTAATAGCGTAGCCGATGCCTGGCTCATTTTGATGTATGGATTGATGACCCCCTAACTTATTAGTACCTTTCCTTTCTTCTAATTCCTGTCATTAATAAAATTCAGAACACTATAAAAATTGAAAAATAATATAAAATTTTGTAAATTAATATCGCATCAAAATTAAATTAACATATTGACGGTGAAGAGTAGATTTACGGGTAAAATTAACTACCTTTTTTCTGGCTCGAGTGTTTAATGTGCAAATGATGGAAATTTTACTGTTTTGATTGGTTTCTAATGGTTACCTCAGGCTACAAAGACAAACCCTGTCCTTGTCAAAGTTCTATCATAAAAGAGCAAGCAGTTAAAAGAAAAGAGAGAGGGGATAAAAAAGATGAAAAGAGCCAAACCTAGAGCAGGGTGCATGTGTAGCCCCACTCTCCTTAATTAGATTACTATGGTCCAGTAGCAACAACCAAATATTCTGGTTCCACTTCCACATGACACAGGCAATGTTTTTCTGATGTAGATACAGCGTTTCACCGCAGCTAGCTAGCGAACCCTCCTTTCTCCATTAGAGACAACTAGACAAGTATAGCAGTTCCAAGACCCCACGACTCCTTCCCACCTTCTTCGCTCTAAGGGGGGGACACTTCTAACATGTCCAATTCGCATCCACATTCTTTTGTGATTCTTTCCAGCAGACAAGATCCTGCAAAGCTTTATATTCCATCTGTTTCACATCATTTCCAAACCCAAGTTCATTGTTCTGCTATCCCCTCCTCTCTCCACCTCTTATCGCCCAAATTGTTATCATTGTTTTGTTTTATTTTCCCTTTTCATACCTTGCGATTTTGATTTTTGTTAAATTTAACTAATATATTGATTTAAATTCGTGTACTTATTTTACCCTAAAGGACAATGTAATCAAGTTAAACTTTTTATATTTACAATACTCAAATTCCAGATTTTATTTAAAAGGAATAAGTTGTCAATTAGCTAACTAAATCAAAGGAGTAATATCAGTTCATGATTTGTGATTTTGACCACCCATTCATATATAAAAAAGCATAATCTTTTTTTGTTTATCTTTATGTTTTCTTCATAAATATGAAAAGGAAAATAACAGCAATAATAATATTAACAAATAATATATATTTCCTTAACTTTAGCCCACCTTTGATACAAGCATACAAAATAAATCAGCAAAAGAAAAGAACAGGGTAATAATGCAACAAAAACCGTTTACAATGCAACCAACGGGTAATTGCAGTGAACCCCCCCAAAAGAGAAAAATACAAAAGAAAAAAGGAAATGAAGACACTGCAGCAGTGCCCACCGGAGAGAGTGGAGAATGTGAATTGACAAGTAAAGGTCAATCAGCGCTACTCATTTTGAGCCGTCTGATTGGAGAATCAAGCTCGCTGGGTGAAGATGAAGGGGACGATGAGGGTGATTGCGAAGGTGAGGAAGAATCAGACGGCGATGATGAAGGTACTGATGAGGAGGAAGTGGACGGTGGAGATGACAACAGATCAGAGGTATCTGACAGCTTCCTTTTATTGACCCCACCGCCGCCGCCGCCTCCGCCTCCGGATACTTCGCCGCCGCATCTTTCGTCTTGACTTCCGGCCCTAACATCCCTGGTGGTGATCATGTAATCCTTCAATCGTTTCACGTCAGATAACTTCACTGGCTTCACTATGAAATCCTCTGCACCTTCCTCCAAGCACCTACATGTATATTTTCGAAAATTTCAAAACAATTCAATTTTCTTATTAAAGAAATAAGAGCTTACAAGTCACAACAGCTCCATACGTAGTGAAATTTCTAATACATGTTCATTTCTCCGTTAATCTGAAAAATAATAACAGTGATAAATAATTAATAATGATATACCTGTCTATACGCGGCAAAATGTTTTCGGAGGACATAATGACCACTGGAATTTCTCTGAAAGTGGACGATTCCTGCTTCAAATTAACATCATTAACAACTTCTTGACATCATCTATAATGTTTTTCCCAATTTTGTTTCGAATTTTGGTACCTTGATCTTTTTGAGCAACTCATAACCAGTCATTTCGGGCATGCAGTAGTCCGTGATAATTAGATCCACCTTTAAACCCTGCTGAGCAAAATAAAATAAAATAAACAAAAAACAAACCAGAAAATTAAACTCTCGTTGACTCATTTATTATAGGGTCTCGGGGAAAGTTATGAAATTCGCTATGTGATATATACTTACCACAAAACCATCTGATTCAGAGGTCCTTCTCTGCTCGTCCAGCCCGAGGAATTGCAGGGCTCTGATTCCACTATCCACTGCAGTAACTGCAATTTTCCCAAGCCAACAAAAGAAGAATGAAAAAAAAAAATCCTCAACCCCAACAAATTCCTAATACCGAAAATACAAGGGGGGAAAAAACAACAACATTACTAAGAAATGAGAAGTTAGTGAGAGCACACTGACCTTTACAAGCTGAGTTTTTGAGCAAGCGCTCAATGACCTTTCGATCGACGAGGCTGTCATCGACGGCCAAGACATGAACCTCTTCGGAAACGACGCCGTTGGTCTCCATCACTTGCTGCTTGATGAAGGAGAACCAACAAGAAACACGGGGGGAGAGAGAGAGAGAGAGCAAGAGGATTCCTTAACGTGGGTGCCCAAATCTTAAATACGGGTGTAATGTTAACATGTTGTGTTTAGTGTGGTGGTGTTGCTCTCTCTATACCCATCTGGCCATCTGTCCCTCCGTCCTTGTCGCCATTCTCTATTTCCCTCTCTAATAAAAATTAAAAATAAATAAATAAATATAAAAGTCTCTTTTGAAAATCAAATCTTTCTCTCACTAACAAATCTGAAAAATCTGCTCTTTTTTATTTATTTATTTATATTTTTGGAAGAGATGGCGCTGACGAGATTCTGAAATCCACTTCGGCGTGCGATCTTCAAAAGACTTTCTTACCCACTATGATAAATACATATGTCTTGTTAATGAATAACTGCCCATTTTTTTAAAAAAATTACCTAAAAATGATTAAAGGAAAAACACAACCTCTTCACTTAAGATAAAGTTCTATTACATTCTCATCCGTCTATTTTTAAAACCTATATTCTATTCCTCTATAAACTTAAGAATAAAATATAAGCCTCTCTAGACTCCTTTCCTCTTTATTTTTAAAATATACATATTCTCCTTTATAAATTTAAGATAAGCTATAATTTAATTTATTTTTAAATTTTTATTAGTTATTTATTTTCTCATACTTATTATTTTATTTTAAAATATTATTATTATTATAAAATAAAATATATGTGATTTATAATAATACAAAATATTGGGTTATATACATTCATTTATTAATATTAAGAAAACAAATAAATATAATTAAAAAATAATAGTAACAATAATTTGTAATCATTATTTTTAAATTCAAATACTATATTTTTTAACTAATAATTTTACAATATTAATCCATATTTTTATTGTAACATCACAAAATTCTTCTATTATGTTCTCTACTATCGTTCTATAAAAAAATTAATAAATATTTTGTGTGTGTGTGTATGTATATGTGTGTGCGTGTATGTTAGTATTCTAAAATAAACACTTAAAAACTTTGTATTTTTTATTCAAAAATTATTATTACAAATTACTGTTGCTATCTACAATCTATTTTCTTAATATAGTGAAGTTTTAAAATTATATATATATATATATTATATATATATATATAAAGGGAATTTTAGTCAAAAAATAAAATAAAAAGAAAAAAATTAAAGCACAGCATTTTTCAATTTTATAGAGGAGGGGAGTGTTTGTTTTAGAAACAGAGGAGAGAGAGTGTATGCTTAATAAATAAAAAGGAGAGAAGTGTATATTTTAGAAATAAAGTAGAGGGGTGTATGATTTATAAATAGAAGGGAGAAGAGTATATATTTTAGAAATAGAGGGGAGGAAAGTGTAATAAAACCTTTTCTTAAGGAAGGGATTGTATTTTACTCAAATAATTATTTATTTGAGTAAATAATAGGATGTTACTCAAATATACTACTCAGAGAGTAATATATTTTATATGATTTGATTTTTAATCATTTAACTGTTTAATAACGGATTTAATTTTGCTATGCTGGTAATATTTTTTAAATGCTTATTGCACTACTAATATAAAAATATTTTTAATTTATATAATCTTCTAGTTATATATCAATACATCATTAAAATTATTTAACTCTTGAAATAACTATATCAAAATGCACATATATAATAGTATTGATTGATTGATATTGTAAAACATTGTACACTATAATTGTATTTTTTTTCCTTCTTAATATTATTTCACATAAGATGCATGTGTTATTTTACGTATGAAATTTCTTTAGGTAAATTTTACCTTTAATTTTACTCTCCAACCAAATACACTCATAAAAAATGTGAAAAACTGATATCTCAGAATATGATTGGACATAAAAGCTGAGATTGTTCTCCAATCGTGTCTTTTTTGTACACATAAATCACAAAATAAAAAAATCTTTAATAACTTTTAATATGTTTCCAAATTTAATAATCATCCTATGAGCAATGTTACTTAAAATAATTGGCATACCTTTTCTTCACGTATTTTCTATACTAATCATCATTTTTTTCGCTGCTACGAAAAGTATATACTAATCATCATTTATTAACATTAATCATCATCCATAAAAAAATAATATTAATCATCACAAAAGATATCTACCATTACTTAAAAAAATAAGCATACTTATAAAATATTTTCTCTTCATCTATTATTGACTTAATAATTTTCTATAATATCATCTATTTATGCATTTTACGTGAGATAAATTTTTTTATATTATAAATGTAAGTTTTAACCTATTCCATATATATCATTATATGTGCAACTTTTAAGATAATGAGTGTGAGAATCAAATATTTTTTTCCTGATATCTCAACACATAATTAGATAACTACACAAAACTCTTTTATTTGATGATATATTAAAACTAATTTTCATTCAAAATACTTACCTTTTATAACAATTATTTTAAATTTAAATTGTACATGCTACATTAATTATTTAAATTTTTAATATTTTAATTAAGATTTTTTATTCATTATCTATGTAATAATTATTTTACACATTCATCTAATTATATATTATCACAATAAAAATATTTAACTCTAGTAACAACTACCTTAAAAGTTGCATATACTATAGATTAAAATAATTTTTTGGTCTTATAAGTTCACTAAAGTTTTAATGAATTTAATTTGTATGTATTGTCAGCATAAAAAAGTTTTACATAAATACTCAATGATGTATTATCATTTCAACAAGAATATATGACTTAATTATCCTCTACCTCAAAAGTTGTATAAGTAAAAATATATGATTGGATGGTATTGTAAAGTTCTTTTAAACTATTAGCACATCAAAAATAATCTAATTTTTAATTTAGTTTTTAAAACTAGACAACGATTAATCTTTAAAACATATTTGTAATTTATAATAACGAGTTAAAATTTTTATCCGTTAACAGTGTAAAATAATTTATTACTATCAATTAATAAAAATTCAAGAAAGTATATGTTAAATCATAATAAGTAGTTAAAAGTGGATAGTTATTTATTATATTAAGAAATAGTTATTTGGCATAATTTGATATTTTCCTCAATCTTTATTAGTTATTAGTGTAAAATTATTTTATATTGTTAACATTCAATACATAGAATTAGGGTTTGTTTGGTTTAACTTTTATGATAATTACTTTTGAAAGAATTAAGTTAAAAGAATTACTTCTAGAGAAATTATTTTTAAAATAATTGATTTGTACTTGGGTTGAGTATATCAAAAATAAGTTTAAGAGAATGATTTTTATTTAAATAGGATAAAATGAAAATATTTTTAGTTATTAATGTTAGAATAATAGTAAGATTTTATTTCAAAAATAATATTCTTAGAATAAAGAATATCTCCAATAATACTTCTTTAAAAAACACTTTTAATTACATAAAATGTACTTTTGATAGAATAAAAATGCATCCAAATAGATTTGGTTACTATTGGAAAAAGTAGTTTTGAGAATTTCAAAATGCAAAACAAAATATTAATATCAAAATATTGCTAATGCAACTCTCTTTTCCCATTGACACTCAAACACGACATTTCGCGGGTGATTCGTCCTGAGATCTTGGTCAATCTTCGGGATTTGGGAACGATGTCACACAGTGATTGGTCGGGGGTGACGGCAGAGTTGACCGGAGGTCAATGCTTAACCGCGCCGTCAAACCCCGACTCGGATCGTTGGCATGAATAAATGAACTGCTTTTTCCCGGCCACGATTTTCTCCACTGTTCCTTGTATGGTAATTCGTGAAAAGCTGGAACAGTACTAAATACTAGTACCATACGGAGAGAAAGATTGTGTCTTTAGGTTGGTTTTGTAATAAAAGATTTCAGATTACGGGGGCAGGGTATCAATGCTAATCTTGTTAGAAGTGATACCATGCACGTGTTGCCTCGTGTGTTTCTGCTTTAGTTTACCTCTTTTTATTTTGATTTTTATGCTGATACTTGATATATTATTTTTTGTGGTAAAGGGTGCTCTCTCTAGTACGAAATATTATCTGATGCTGAAAATTCGAATTTAGGTGGTGAGATTTCTTTGGAACTTTGCATTGCTTTGTTCCTAATTTATTAATTTTATTTCTGAGGTCATGTTTATTGAGGCGATATTTTAGAGATATTTCTTTAATGGAGAGTAAGGTATGGATAATTGGATATTACTAAAGGCCAGAGCCTACGCCAGCAAAAATATATATAAGAGAAGAAAAATCTATATATATTGACCATGTCAATAATTCATTTTGTTTGATTTATTATACAGCATTCATATCGCTAACTCAAAATCATAGGACAGAAAGACTAGTGGAATTGTGCGGTTGTAGGACATGGAATGATTTCAATTTTCATAAAGTCGAAAAGGATATCAAAATTTGTGATAAAGCGAATCCCAACTTTGCTAAATTAAGTCTCAACTTAATTAATCCCAACTTGCATGCGAACATTATTTATGCAGTATTTGTCACTTCAAATTGGAAATCAATTTTTTTGGCTTCGGGTTATACACTTTTTTACACTGTCGATTTGGCTTTCAATTTGAAAATCCAAAATCAAATTAACCAAATGAAATCAAATATACATAAAAAAAATCCTAATATACCCTTATAGTTTTGGCTCAGAAGAAAAAAGAAAAAGAAAAAGAAAGGAAACCTACTTCACAACGTCAGTTGCTCACGGGAGCCGCGACTCTTTCACAATCTCATCCTCCGCTTAAGTTCTTTTGTTTTTTGAATTTTTTTATTATATTTTTTTTAATCTCTATTATATGTAAGCAAATTACTTGGATTAAGGCCTTGTTTGGTATATTCTATACGATAAAGTTTAATAGTATTAGACCTGATAGTATAGTACATAGAATATATTATATAACCTTTTATATTATCCAATGTTTGGTGCGTAATGTTACTAGCATTGGACAAGCTAGCTAAGCGAGTGGGCAGCGATCACCAGGTGTTGGAAAGTGACCAATTGGGGGAGGGGGCAGACATTGACGTAAAAGAGTAAACTAAGCTTAATTGGAGATTGACTAGTAAAAATAATATTATTGGGTGTAATCAAATCTCTTGGGACCTGTTGATAATTTAATCTTATAATTATAGGATAAAAATTGTATGATAATATAACATTATACTATTATATGTGATATTAAATATGTGATAAAAATGAGCTTTATAATATTCACTAATACATTCAGGTTTTATCCTATTTAACAAATGGGGTCCAAATAACAGAGTAAGTTTTTGCAACTAATTTGGTATTTGAAATTGATTTAGTTAGACTTCACTATATTATTTTTTTTTTATTTTCATTTACGATCAATATGTTGAAAATATGCATATTATTTTATGATGAATAGTTTTTTTATTCAAAAACCCAACCCAAATCGAACAAAACAATTGAAGTGCAGTTCGGTTCTATTAATAACGAATCCATAAGTCCACAATATAGAGTGTAACGAGTTCTATTATTTAAACATCAAGTTCAATTCATAAACATTACATAGACATATGAAAAATGTGTATAAATAATTGATAATTTTAATTAAAGTTCTAATGAATCTATTGAAAACACGAGGAATTATTTACCAATGACATTATACTTATGTTAATGATGAATTTGCTAAAAAAATTTCTCATCATTAACTATTAATTATTTTACTGTTTTTACTTGTGGTTTGTGGGAGGATTTCTATTAACTTGCCCAAACCCACCTGCTTTGCGCATGTGGGGAAAACCCTCTTCTAAAGAGAAATATTTAGATACACATGGAGCGTTACATGAATATACTTCATATGCATTAATAAAATGACATCTCAACTAGAATCGACTTTTAACACTTTTAGTTGAAGTGTCACTTTATTAGTGGATATGGAGCATATTTGTTAAGAATAAATATCTTGTTATATCTTAGTATGATATAATTAGATTTGGTTTGATTTATATTAATTTAGATTGATTTATAGGTTTGATTTTATAGATTGATATTATCATTATGTTTTGATCTTATTTTAGGTCCGTAAACAAGTGCTACTTTTTGTAATTTAGATTAAAACAAAATCAACATAATGTCTCATAAATATATTTTATTATTTTATTTGCTCTATCATGGATCTTAACAATATCATATGGTGCGCCAGGTGCATGAAAGTATTTCTCCTTTCTTAATCTCCATCAATCTCTTGTCCATATCTATCTCATTATTTTCTCTACTCTATCATATATCTTAACACGATATCAAAGGCATGGCATTCACTTTGAAACACCATCTTCTTCTTCTACTTTTTTGGAGAGTTCTTGGAAGTCACGTTTCTTGGTTTTCATAAAAAAAAAAAAATCTCTTTTCTCTATGTGATTTTCTTCCTTTACTTTTGCTATTGCACTCCGTTGTCTCCATCTTTGCGCTCTGTCGACTCTGCCTCCACGTTATGTCATCTGTGCATCCATGACTCTATTTGTACCTCTGCCTCAAACTCGTCTCCTATTTTGCCTTTGTGTAGGCTCGCCTCCATTCTATGGTTTCGCTAGGGCCCATGCTTGCTCTTACCCCTTGCCAATCTCTATTTAATTGCAGTAAGTTTAAAGTTTGGGGAGATTTAACTTGAGGGGAGTGTTAAGAATAAATATTTTCTGACATCTTAGTATGATTTAATTTATAT
Source organism: Dalbergia cultrata (assembly GCA_031216105.1). NCBI lineage: Eukaryota > Viridiplantae > Streptophyta > Magnoliopsida > Fabales > Fabaceae > Dalbergia > Dalbergia cultrata. The sequence continues at coordinate 15,693,158 of CM062344.1, read as the reverse complement.
TAATTTAGATTGATATAGGATGATATTATATTAATTTTCTCATTATGTTTTGATCTTATTTTAGGCCTAAAATATATGCTACTTTTTGTAGTTCAAACAAGAAATCACCACAACATCTAAAAAATATATTTTATCATTTTCTCTCTGCTCTATCATGGATCTTAACAGTATCCATATGGTGCTCCAAGTGCATTAAAGAATTTCCCCTTCTTAATCTGGCCATCAATCTTTCATCCATATCTATGTCTTGATGGATCTTTCATATGTATTTATGACATATACCTCTCCCAATACCTGTAAGTACCATAGAATGGACAGAAGTTAGACATATTTATTTGAATCAAAATCCTAAACTTCCCCTAGTGATCTCTATCAAGATTATCAAACTCGAGATTTTTTAAAAACTCCTCATTGTGTGATAAGATCGTAACTAGTAAAAGTTAAAAAATTAACTTGAGAGTTTAATAACTATACTATCTTGCGAGCTTATCAAACTTGAGAGTTTATATAAACTTATTTTTGTATAATAAGATCGTATATTTATAAGAGTTTAACAGTTAACTTGATAATTGAATAATCACGCTATCTATCTCTACCTCTATCTGAATCAACATCAACAACTTTATCTATACAAAATAGCATTAAAATATTAAAATACTTATATATTCGTATTCAAATATTTAAATAATATCAAAAAATTTGACTACCAATATCTTTTCTTGAATGTAAATTGCCTTTTGAAGAGTGTTATTCAATAGAAAACCAGCCCTGCACGTGACAACTAGTTAAAAGTTAAGGCCGGAGGCGGATGTGGTAGTCCCAAACTAATCTCAAGTTGGTGAACGAGGAAATCCGAATTCTCGGTTTTCCATTTTCAAGTTTTCAATCCACAGTGCAGTGGTTTTGGACTTTTGCACATGTTAGTTCAAAGCCTTGAGATTCAGCCAGTGGCAGATCATATCAGGGATATTTTTTTCTCTGGAGTTGTCTTCCCGAGATTGATTTTGCCATATACTAATATCTCGTAGTCCAATCAAAAGCACTGCTAAGTATCCATCATTCAATTCCAACGACAAAATTAACAGTGAAGACCTGATACTGTAATTTGACAGTTTAACAAATGAAACGTTATTTGTAATTATTATTTATAGAATATTATATAAATATATTTTTATTAATTATTAAATGAAGGTATAATCCTATTTATTTTGAAATTTATATATTATTTAATAATATATAAAAATATATTGACATAATATCTCAAAAAATATAAATTCAAGTATCATTACTAGTACTGGGTATACGGACCGGTCCGGTCCATTTAGCCCGGTCCGCGACGGACCAATTTTAAGCGACCGGTCCGTCCTTAATAAATGGATGCGTTTTGCCTAGTCCAGGCCGTCGCTTAAGCAGCAAGTCCATGGACCAGTCCATGGACTAGGCTTTTCTTTCATTTTTTTTTTACCTTTTTTAATATCCTATATTATATATTTATATTTATGCAATATATTTAATAATTTACATCACAAAATATATATACACATTCTTCTTTACAGTATATAATTTAAATTTTAAACAAATAACAGTACTAATTACTAAATACTGCAAATATTAAAATTCAAGTGTTAATTTTTTCAAAGCAATAACATACAAATTAATTTCAAACCAATTAAATATGCATAACTTCTTCAAGTATAAAAAATATTTAAACTACTAAAGAATATAAATTAACAATTACTAACTATCAAAAGCTGGAGCTTAGTCTCTATGTCTACGATATCACGGGTTAGCGGGTTGGTCAGCGGACCCAGTGAGGCCCGTTTAGCTTGGCCAGCTAGGCGGACCGGATCAAAAAAGTCCATGAGGTTGGCGGGTTAAAAATTTTCTGGTCCATTTTCATGCGGATTGCGAGTTAAACGGGTTGGTCCGCGGACCACGGTCCATATACCCAGCTCTAATCATTACCCTTTCAACAAAGAAGCAATGGATGAGAATTTCTAACGCCATATGACTTCCTCTTATTTAAAATAGTCATATGTGTATTTAAGAGTAAATTAGAAATTTATTTTAAAATTAAGAGAGTACTATTTATTAGGATTTTCATAATCAATATCTAATCAATGATATTCAAAAGAGTGAGTTTTAAAGTTTTTTTAATAGATTATATACTTTGAAAATATATAATCTCTAATTTTTAACGTGATTTTTTTCATTTATAACTTCTTAATCAATATCTTTAGGGCATTAATAAGATAAATCCTATTTATTATTAGACACTTTGAGCACGTTAGGAAAATATTTTAGGAGGAAAATAAGTATTATTTTTCAATTTTTTAAAAAATATGTTTCTAAAGTTTTTTAGCATATTTGTTTGTACTTCTCAAAATAAAAAATAAAAGCAGAAAATGATCCATTTTTTTACCCCTTTTAGAACTAAGTCCCTATATGGTCCTAGTCGAAGCAGAAACAATATAAGAGAGAGAATGTTCTTGGGTAATATTTGAAATTATTTAGTTTTAAATTTATCCTTATAAATTTAGGGTTAAATGCATATTACCCCTCTGAATTTTAGGTCATATGTAATTTACCCCCTGATTTTTTAAAATGTGCAACGCGACCCCTTGAACTTTTCAAATTGTGCAAAAAACCCCTTGAATTTTTCAAATTGTGCAAAAAACCCCGGTATCGGGTTGCACGCACTAAAAAAGTCAGGGGGTTAATTGCACATATTATTCACGAATAAGGTGTCAGGTTGCACAAATTAGAAACTTCATGGGGGTTAAATGCACATAATCTTATCTTTATAGTTTGTAAAATTATACTAAGGGGTGTTTTGCACAGTTTCAAAAGTTCAGGGGGTCGCGATGCACATTTTGAAAAGTCAGGGAGTAAATTGCACATGACCTAAAATTCAGGAGGGTAAAATGCATTTATCCCTAAATTTTATGAAAAGACAAAAATTAACCTTCTATTAAATTACTCTCACCCCTCACCCTATTTTGCACTATCATAGTCATAATAATTTAATGGTTTTGCATTATATTTTATTTTATATATGTATTATTTTATAATTCAATAAAACATAACTCAGTAATAATAAATATATATAATATTAGTTTAATAATCCCAATAAATATTACATGATATAAGAAAATATAAAAAATTAAAGAATTAAAATTATTTTATTTAAATTTTTTATTAATTATCTTTAGTTAAAATTAAATAAAAATAAAAAAATTTATAAACAAAATTTCATGTGCAAAAAATATTTGGAAATACAAACATCTTTTTTAAGAAGTAACATTTTATACACTTAATTATATTTTTACTCAAGAATATATTTCTATATCTACTATATCAATATATATATATAGTTTAACAACTTTTGATTATAATAAAAAGTACCTCTACAAATATATCCAAATTTATAAAAAAAAAAATTGCTTTTACGTCTGAATTTGCTTCTGAAAGATTTAAAGAAATACTTTTTTCATAATTTCAATATTTATTTGATAGTTAACATATATAAACAAAGATGGATCTATGTAGGGAGGGGTGGGGCTCATGCCCCCACAACATTTTTTATAATTTTGTTAATAGTTATCTAAATATATGAATTTTTGTTTCCATTGTTTTATTAAGTTTGATTCCACATTTATTTTAAATGAAACAAAATAATAAGATACTATGCAATTTATTTGTTATTATGCTTATGTATTTTTCTTGTCCCATTAAAAATTTTTTTTGATTCAATCAATATATAAATATATTGTTCATCAAATTTATATATATATATAAACGTATTTGTTAGAAATTCTGATGTGCACAATATAACCTTACATATATTTAATGTTAAATATTTAGGAGCGACATTGCCTTGCTTATCAACAGTTATTTACACGTTCTCTTTCTCTTTCTTCTGCAATCACTGTGCCTGAATCATCAGGTGCCCCTATTGAGTATTGTCACAGTCACTAATAATTTACAACATAACTGTTCATCTTGTATGGAACTTAAGCAAAGGATCTTTTTTTTTATCCAAATCAAGAAACATTCATGTATGGGTCCACACGTGAACTCCTCCTAAATTCCCATCCAAAGTAGCGTTCTGGTTTGCCATGTACCGTTGTAATGAATATGAAACTTTGTTCCAATCATAAACATCATGTATGACTTCCCTTTGGCTGTAAAATTGTTATCACAATTATTAAAAAGAAGTAGCTACGATGAGAGGAGAATCCCTTAATTTTTTTAAAATTTAAAATTAAATTTACTAAGAAATAACAAATAACACAGACCAAATCTATGAATTGACGTATCTTCCTTTTTCTAGCATGTGATAATTATAGTTTTTAATCATCAAAGAAGGTCAAAATAAATTTCCAGATCGATAAAAAATTTGGTAGGGCAGGAGAGCTCACCTGTAGACAATTAGTCATGGCGCAGCAACTACCATTCGCAGGGGAGATATAATAAAATAGGTTAAGCAAGAATATTATATTACCGGATAGAACGCCCTATTTTAACCCAAAAATCTTAAGTAGCGTTTATTTACGATTTTTGAGACAAAACTACAGAGACACTGAAAACACAAATATATTTGATAGTGAAGATAAAAATAGTTCCTAGGATAAAAAAATACAAAATTTTTGTACTTCCAAAATATGGGGATAAGATATAGAGACATAAATTTAATATTTTTCTTTCAATAATACCCCTATACATATTTATTATTTATGTCTCCGTCTCCACTGTCCCTATATTTCTGTCTCAGAAACAGTAAACAAATGTTACCTTAAGGCAATGAGTCATAACATGTCCCATATTATATACTATTCATTTAGTCTATTATAAATCATATGAGATTTCACCTCTCACACTTAATTCTAACAAAATTTGATGAAGTAGGCCCTATCGGTATCTACAATGGGCTATCAAACAATCCTAGTTGCCATCAAACGCTACAGTTTATAGCGAAATTGGATCGAGACCTCTCATATGGCTGATTATAGAGTTGTACGAGGAACGGGTTTGGTTGGCTTTGATCAAACCTGAACTAGATCCGATTTTTAGATTGGGTCAATTTTTGGGACCTGACCCTGACACTGTAATAACCCATTAATAACGAGGTCTACCTACCTTTCAAATAACATACGAGGATTTGACCATTAAAGTTATGAAATTTTATAAGTGAAAAATAAAATTTAAAAGATATTTTGTCATATATATATATATATATTTCAAAACAAGACATATGAATATAAAAATAATATCAAATATATTAATCAAACTGCAAAATATTGTAATTTGTTACTAATTACTATAAAAAAATATCTTCAAAAGAATTATTGACTTCGGACCAAGTTGGACCAATTCATGTATGATCTAAACTCGATCCTAACCCTTCAAAATATACTTTAAGATAGGCTAGATTGGCAAGCCAGATCAGGTTGTGAACACTCTTTGTTGATTATATAGGAAACACATACAAACTAGTGCAAATCTTGGATGTTTTTATTTTTATTTTATGTGTTTTGTGTTTTTAATATTTCATTCACAAACTACTAAAACAGAAAACATGAAAATGAAAAAAGAAAAGAAAAGAGAAATTAAATTGACCCTTGCTGTTTTTGGCTGTACCCTCAAAGACCAGCTGCTTGGTTGACCTTTCCACAAAAGATTCATACACATACATGTATATGAAAACCAAAAGAACTCAATCGTGTATAGCGATCAAAACGAAATTTAAATGAAGTTAGGTCCACTCTGATAGTTTTAGTCAAACAGAGAAGCTGAGGCCCCACAAAAATTTATGCCCCGTTCTTATTCCATTTACATCCATCCATTGCAGTGGGACCTGTCACTGTACCATACACAGTTGAAAATGTCAAGTATGAAGTTCATCTGCATTTTTTGTCCTTTAGGAACTTAATTTTGCGAGACCGGCTTGTTGCTGAATGCTGTTTGAGTTAATCGGCTGACATATAGGTATCATAGCTCAACTGCAATTTAATTTTATTGTAGTAGAAATATGAGCAGAAATCTTAGCCCACTCCCAAGGAACTTGGACAGAGGGTTTCACATGTCAACTAAGTGGTATAGAATCTTGTCAAGGATTCTCTACTAATTTAACTTGGATTTCTAGTTGATTAGCCATAATTCTAATAAGATATCCTATAATTTTAGGATAGGTATAAATAAATCTATGTATCTCTTACTAAGAATGACTGATATGAAGTGTATCCGCCACCTTTTAAATCTTATGAGAATCTCCTTATTAGAAGAAAAATCACGTCTTAATTTATTTGCTAGGAAAAGATATAAGGGGCTTAACACTCCTAGATAATAATACAATCTCTCATCTCCGCTCACATTGACGATTAGAGCAACCTGCACCCTAATTTATGTTTATAGTAAACACCCAACTTGGTATCTAATAATTTTACTGATGGACAAGTTAGTCCCTGACAAAAGGAAAATGTCAAAGACCTATAGTACTATATTTTTGCAAATATAAGGGACCTCAATACTAATATTTTTTATCAAAGACTTATAGTGTCTTATTTTTACAATTGTAAAATATCTCAATACTCAATATTACTATTTTTTTTTTGTTAGAGATCAATTTATGTATAAATAAAATTATCAAAGATTAATTTTAGTGTTTACTCTTATATTTATTTTCTATACATTAAATGCACATTATGCCCGACCAACCGAACCTACTGTTTTGGATTAGATCCGATCAATAATTCCAGGTTCAAATATTCAATAGAATCATTCATGGACTCTTAAAGCTATATAATAAAAATTAGCAGCTTCCTTTTGTAAAGCGTTTAAAGAGGGAATATTTGAAAAAAAAAAAAAGAAGTAGAAGAAATCCACCGAATACGTGGTATTTTATTTGCTCTTTCAAGATTTGGCATCTCCTTTCCTCAATATTGAGTGTGATTTGGGGGTATCTTTTATATTTGCTTGTACTATAGCAATATATGATATGGACTTTGGATCTCACTTTACCAAACAGGCAATCAAAGCATTTTTTTTTTTCCCTGAAACGTCAAGCACAATTAGAAAACCAAGAAAGTTGATAGCATCCTTCATCTTTTCAAACGCTAAAGAGATACGGGACACTCAAGGTGGAATTCAAGGATATGCTACAATATTACAGAAACGCCCCATGTTTACTAGGATTAGAAACAATGAAATATAAATGGACCGCCTAATTGACCTTTCCAAATGGAATGGTTAAAGTATTCTGTTTAATAAAGTTGTGATTAGATGGCCAGGAACTTGAAACAAAGCAGAATATATATATATATATATATATATATATATATATATATATATATTCTTTTTCTGTTTAGGAAACGGGTTAAACCCTTTTTCGGTAAAAGAGATGTATCGAGGAGGGGAAAAAAATGAAAGGCCAAGAAATGCTCGATTCCATTTAAAAAGTCTTTGACGTTAAATATGTTCAGCACTTATGTATTAAGATCTTTTCTATTCAATTACAGTATAGAAAAGCCGTATTTTATTCGGGTGCTGATAATATTGTTTAGTTTACAACATTAGAAAATAAAATGAAGAGAATTTAAGATAAGAAAAAGAGAGTAGAAACAACTAGAAAAAGGGGAGAGAGAGGACAATTTGTCCAACAAATTGTTCATTTTTTCATTAATTTATATCTTCAATTGAGTTAATTTTCATGCACATGATCATGAGTGTAAATGGGATTATTATCTAATCATCTATGAACACATTATTGAAATGTGATATTACTATTAATATGAAAATGTTTTTTTTTTTTTCAGTAACCTAACAGCTCATGATAAAGCGATAACATAAAAATCTCTTAGAAAATGCTATTAAAACCAGAGTAAATCTACAGACTTTGATCTCTCAAAGATATGCTTTAACATTTTCATTGTCCCAAGATTAAGAGACGTTTGTTTCAAGGTTTGAAATTAGGTTTTCAGAAATCGAATTTCTTGAAATAATATTCCCGGGAATATTATTTCCAGGTATCTTTAAAAAATTATTTATTTAGCATTAAACATTTTTGAGATTATTTGTTAATATTTTTAGGAATAAATTTAAAATTTATTTGTTTTATATCCTATATTCCTAAAAATATATGTTATAATTTTCAAAATACCCTTAACACAATCATAAAAAAAGAAAAAGTAAAATAATTGAGAGATTGTTTAGTAATTGTGCTTAATAATTGTGATTCCCAAGTCATGGAAATTTTTTTCCCAACCTTCAACTTAGAAATGAGATTTCACTAAATTATAGAAAAATATTTTTCTATGCAATAATTAATATCCGGGAAAAATTTTGTAAAATTTGTAACAAACGTAGGAACGCATAATTCTCAACTACTTATTCTCGAAAATAATTAAATATACCCCGAAACAAACGCCCTGTAATTATATATACTTGAGTACCTTGAGGTTTGGGAGTTATAGTGCTTCGATTCTTAAATTTCCAGTGCATGCACTTTAATCTCCTTAAAATTTGGCATTATAAGACCTCAATCCAAAGGAAATAGTAACAATGGACTACAGTGGTATAATGCAAATTTTGGGAAACTCAAACGTATATAATTGATATTTCTTTATTTAGATTGAAGTGTTATAATATTAAATCTTTGAAAGACTAAAGTGTAGATAATTAAACTTTTCAGAGCCAGAGTTTTATACTACAAATATTTGAGGATTCTAGTATATGCAATTGATATTTTGATGACAAAAGAGTTGACACGCAAATCTTGTAGTGATGAAATAAAAGTGTAGTTTTACTTTTAAAACTAAATGCTATTTAAACAATATATAAAAATTCTTTGATAAAAATATAAATAAGAATTTCATTTGATAGAAGAAAATAGAGAAAATGAGCATAGAAATAATGAAAGGAAAACATAAAAGATTTTGTACTTGCAATTTCTTTTAAAATCAAATAGAAAATAGCCACCTAATATGTGATCCAAGTCCAATTTTTATTTTTTCTTTTGGTCATCATCCAAGTCCAAATTCAAAAACAAGTTTAGTCTCACCTAATCTTCACCCCATTCTAAATTCTACAATATGGGTGAACCTAACTCACATTCACCTTTGCAAGTTTCTCATCACAACACCTAGGAGAAAGTCTTAGGTTTTGTTTGGGAAAACAACTTATTTAAGCATTTATACATAAGTAATTTTTAAAAAGTAATTTATGAGTAAGTTATTTTATATTCAAATATATAATAATAAAAATATTTATTTTTAGTGTTTTAGAAAACACTTTTTAAGAAACTATATATTTTAACTTCTAAAATGGTATTAAGAATAACTTTTAGAGAAATAATAACTTTTTTAGCCAAATACAACAAAATGTAAAAATGTGACTTTTGACTTTCAGAAAGTTAAAAAAAATCATAAATTATACTATCAAAATAAACTCTTAATCTATTTGTTTGAAGGTGGCTCTAAAGTTTGCATAGTTCATAAGCTTAGCACATGGTTTGGTTAGACTCATGAAATGCCTACAAATCACTCTATTAATGGAAGAACCAAAAAGTTGAACCCAAATTACAATCATGCATGCATGAGTAGAAACTGGATTAATTAAGAACTTATTTTGGACTGACATTTTAGTTGTGCAAAACCTAGCACCGCCCCCACCTTCCCCCTTCCCTTCAAGCCCTCCCATTGCATTCCTCTCTTTTTAAATTAAGGGGGAGCCACCCCATAAAGGTGGTTTATAAAGGTGGTTTATTCCCACAATGATGGTTGGTTACCCCTTTTCATTTTAGATTTAGCATTTTTCCCATGTTTTCTTTTACTTTTTTGTTTCCTGCCTTTCATTTAGTTGGTTGTTTATTTAGTTTAATGTCTAATGAGTTGTCTTGATGTTAGGATGTCTATTGAATACTTATGTTTCTAATCTTGCAGTTTTAATTACCTCTTAGGCTAAATAGCTATGTTTAGGACAATAATAGATGAACAACCTCTTTACTAGTGAATCTTGATTGGCTTTTCTTGGGGAAGTGAGCTTTTTCTACAACATATGATTATTGTCAGAAACTTTGATGATCTGATGTGTATCACAAAGTGTGTAATGGGATATAGACTCAGCTACCACCATGTTTGATAAATTTGATGATGCCATGTTTAGCTCATCAACTCTAAGAAGTCACGATTGATAGGTTTTGTTTCCATACATCAAGGCATGATGTTTTATAATGCTTCAGATGGACCAAAGATCTTACGTACGTACTCACCTTTATGTTTATGAGTATATGCAATGTGGTATGATAGCATAGATGTTTTGAACATTCTACTAAAGTTGTATATTCATTATTAGTTAATTTTCTAGGTTTAGGATTTTAGTGTCAATAGACTTTGATGTGCTATAACTAGATTTCTGCCTGATGTTTGTGCCGAAGCTTAAGGATTTATTTATTAATCAATTAATCTTCTCTAATAAAAAATGAAAAAAAATAAGCTGTTTGTTTTATAACAAACACATTCAAAAACATGGTAGATGAAGGAAATAAAAGCCTTCTTTCAAAAAATTACTACGTAGTTTGTGTTATGTTATGAAAAATCTTGATCAAACACTTTATAATTAAACCTTGTTGACAATAACATGTATTAATAGATTAATATTTTTTTTTTGTCTTCAAAATAATTTCATTAGTCCAGTAATCAATCGATACATTTTAATAAAAAGGTTTAATTTTGATACACTACTAGTGAAAAATACTTTTATATTGTCATCAAATCTAAATATTTTATTTGTATGACTTTTTAATTAATGAGTGAAGAGTCAACTATCATGGTTGACATGATATGCATGATTGAATAACTCTATAAAATTTTTTTATAATGTCAATGCATAGAAATTAGTTCTGCTTAATAACTAATAATTCACTCATGATCTAATAGCTTTAGGCTTTGTTTGGAAGTTTGGAGGGGAAGGGAAGGAGAGACATTGGAGGGGAAAGAAAGGTGAGGGAAGGAAGGAGTTTTGAGGAATGATCCTCCATTTGTTTGGGAGTGTAAGATATATAGAGGGAAGGGAATTGGGAGATTTTTTTATCTAGTTTTACAATTTTACCCTTCCTTACAATATTTAATTATTTTATTTTTATAGAATTAATTTTTTTTGTTAGAAACATTCCTACTGATAAAAAAAAAAAGAAGTAAAAAATGTATAATTTTTTTTACACTTTTATCCCTTAATAATATATTTAATTATTTTAGAAAAAAAATTGAAAAACTTCCTCTCCCTCAAATTTTCTACTCTACACAATAAATCATTTTAAAAAATATTTTTACTTTTTATCTTTAAAATTGACTTTTCTCATCAATATTTTTAAAAATTCTATCAAAAAAGTTTTTTAATAATTTTTTAAAAAAGTTCATATTTATTAAAGAAATAATAATACCATGCAAAAAATTTATATTTAAAAAAAATTATAACAAATGACAAAAAAAAATATAACTATACAATTGCATCTTGCAAAAAGGAAAAAAATAATAAATACTATCGATCCAACACTTTAGCAATTTTTTCACAACAATATATAAGGAAAAAGAACCATTAATTGAAACTCAAATAGTCCAACAATATCAAGTATTAAATCAACCTAAATACTAAATAGTCTAACAATTGGTTCAGAACCCATTTAAAAGTTACATCAAGAAGGACCACCAGGACCAAACACCATCTCAAATAACAACCTCTTATGTTTGTCCTGAGGATAACCGAGTACTCCTCTAATGCACTCGGGATGACCAAGAAGATACATGTATACTCGGTTGATCAGGTGGTCCTCAATTTGCAAATCTTCAAGCATCTTCCAGACTTCACTTTCTGGAATTAGAGCCTTCTGCTTAGCTCTTTCATATGCAGCAGTGCTCTCCCTAAAAGCTCCACCAAGATCTTGAAGAACCATCTTTATCCCTTGACTTGATTTCATCCCTAGGCGTTCTAGGCCTTTTACCTTTGGGCCCCTGGCTGTGAGATTTATGTTTTCTCCTTGATCATCCATCTATAAATTATCAAAAAACAAATTTCTATAGTCAATAAATTATCACATACAAGCTGCAACCACAATCAAATATTGGATATACAATCATGCCAAGCTAAGCCAAGGCCTATCAAGATACTCAAACTAATCAAGTACAGTAAAACTAAATATTTTATAGCAAACTCACCTAATTGGGAAGAGGGGATGACAACAATTGATAGAATGATGTGACCCCACACAATATTTGACCCCTGCAAAATGGTACAATAAAAGTATTTTACAACTCTTGAGTACTTAATGTAATTCCATCCATTCAAATTAATTAAAACAAAAGGGCCAAGTGTTTCTGCACCTGAATATAGTTCAGTGACAATTCTTTTTGGGAAAAACTGTCATTGAGTATCTTAGATAGAAATACGGGGAAGCTTATATATAATATATATAGATAGAAATATGGACACATGTTTGGCATTACTTAGAAATTCCTCCAACTGTAACATTATTATCATTTGCAGACTCATCAACTATCAAGTCACTACAAATCAAGGTGAAGAGTATAATTGAAACAACAAAAAACCCAAAAAATTCCAAAAGAGAAAAAAAAATTAATAATAATTTGGTCATCCATGCATCAGCAAGCACAAAATGGACTGAATTTCGGGCAGAACAAGAAAATTTCAGGTGATGGTTCTAAATACATTCATACACACGTACTTACATTACATATACATTATGCATAATATGCTATATAATTTTCAAAAGGGAGGAAAATTTCTTCTATGTGAGGAGGCTTGCATATGTAATTACATGAGGAAAAAAAATGGTTTGTACCATATGAGTAGTTTTGCCCACCAAGGACTGAATGTGAAACCCAGAAACATCCATCAGTTTAATCCTATGCATGAAAAGCTATAGTTTTGGCAGATTTTGGAAACTGAAAATATTTCTAAAGATCTAGATGCAAACATGATAAATTCATTATGCATGGGTTGATACACACATACACAATGAATATGCTGAATCTTACGCACATAGCAGAATTCTGTTTTTTGGTATACTTAAGATGTATATTCATTGCTAATTGCCAATGTGTTTTGAAATTCAAGAGAGGATAACACAGCAAAGTGAACATGAGTCATTACACCAAGACTTAATGGCTAGTTTTGTAAAGTTGAAGTTTAGGCCAACGGAGATAAGAAATCCATTCCCTGACAATGATGGTTCTGTCCACTTGGCAAGGCTTTCAAGATAGGATTATTCCTTATACCCTGAATCGTTATATCTCACAAAAGCTACCTTGGATTTATTAATATTTTATCGTAACTCCCCCATAAACCAACAGTACTCTTCAAAAGATGTGTTGTCTGCAATAAAATAAACCACTGATCTCTACCTTGTGTATGTCACTATCAGAAAATGATAAATATAGAAACAGAGACAGAGAGTGAGAAGGAGAGAATCGAAGCATACAACAAAGGAATGCGATCAATTGAGAGAGAATTGAAGCTTCCAACAAAGAATGAAATAAAATCAATGAATCTGGTGGTGTTCTTCCTGAATCAGTCAAAAATCATGATGAAAAACTCAAATGAGAAAAAGATCAAAAAGTCAAAATAGAAGAGAATGATAAAAATCAAACCTCTAACAATGTTTAGGAGGCAACAAAGTGTGCAAAACTCCAGAATCGATGGTGGAAGATCCGTGAATCAACCTTGACTGGGGAGTCTGGAGAATTGGGATTTAGGGTTCCTTGACATTGGAGTGCTTCCAGCTTGCAAATTTCATCTGGGGCTTGGGGTTAGGGTTCGAAAATTGCAAATGAGCTTTCCAGAGAGAGAGGAGTTGTGTGACGTAAATGATGGGTTAAGTTTGAAGTTTTCTAAAATTAATAAGGGCAAAATGGTACATTACATTCATATCCAATTAAAAATCCCCAAAATGGGGGAACTAAAAATAGGGGTGAATGGGGGATTTGGGAGGGTTTTAAAAATTCTTCAAACTCCTCCCCTCTCAATTAAGAAAACTCACAAACATAATCTGGTCATCCAAAGCCTTCCCCTTCCTTCCCTTCCCCTCTTAATCCCATCTCACAAACAAAGCCTTAGGTACTCGAGTTCAATTTTTATGTAATTACAATATAAAATAACTTCACCATTAATTAATAAAGTTTTACTAAAATGACAGATCTATCTATCTATTCTATTATATACTAATAATTCAATATATAGTCTCACTCTCTAGGCATGCCATTTGTCACTCAATGACTTAAGTTTTTCTCTCCGAAACTTGCACACACACACAAAATGGAGTTTCACGTTTGCTTCCAAATATTATTCTATAATCCATACTAAATTAAGTATAATCACTCACATTAATCGCTCTCTAAGAAATTTAATTACTTTTCCTTATAGGATAGTGCAACTTGAGCACGCAGATATAGATGCAACAACTAATTATGTTCAACATAAAGTATAAATACTTACAAATATAAAAACTTTAGATTTATATTAGTTAATTCTTTTAAACATACAACAATTCAGTTATTGTATCTGTCAATCTATATATTCATGTATGGGACGAGAATTTAAAAAGATTTTTATGCTTTTTTTAATTAAAAATCTCATTTGAAATAATATTAAACCACATGAAAATTTTACTTTTAAAGTATGTTTGTTTGGAGAGTAAAAATGAAGGTAAATTTTTCATGAATAAGGTTCATGTGTAATTTTACATATAAATTTCATCTATGAAAATTTACACCTTATTTTTACCCTCTAACCAATCATACCCTAAGTGTTTAATGTAACTAACAATAATTTTTAAAAAGTTGGTAGTTATGAATGGAAATGTCTAAGGCATTTAAATTTTAACATTATTTTTGGGTTCCTTTTTATTATATATATTTATTTTATTGAATATTATCATAAGTAGATTAATAATTCATATATAATTTATGAATAATTTAATACACTATCTAAACTATTTTTTTTTATCACAAGCATATATATAATTTAAAAATACATATTCATTTAATTTAATTATTCGTGCAAGTGTGCAGGTCAAGTTCTAGTTATGATAAATGATTGTGACAGTGTGTGCAGTTACTTTCCATAATTTATCATTTCGCTGAAATACTATTGATTTACGCACAAAATTATTTTACCCCGTGAGTGTATGTAAATTAGTGTCTCTGTCAAATCTCAATGCCCTAGAAGAATCACATCCCTTCACAAAAGTTAACATTAAGCTGAGACGGTATTTCCAGCTTGAAAATGATTTTCAATTCTCGCAAATAAATTTCCATACAAGGAATAGAAGTAGTTGGGCCCAATGGGCTTGGAGGCTTGGGCTGGGCCACCACGCCAACTACATGATCAACGGTCGCGGGGAGATGAGCGTCGGAGAAAAGATGGAGTGCGCGGCGAAGAGGAGCGGAACACGGTGCACCGGCGGCGCCACGAGACGCTGCGCACGCTGCGAAGCCGTTGCTTATTGCTCTCTCTCTCATCAGGTCCTTCTCTTTCTCTCCAATTTCTGATTCCCTGGTTTTCAACTCCTCTCACTCCTCAATCTTCAATTCCATGCTCTTGTGTAGGGTGATTATTACGCTAAATAAATTTGAACAATTTTGCGTTACATCTCCAAATAGCTTCATCGTTTCGCTTCTTTTTATCTTCTTTTTTTTTTTGGGTTTTCCTAATTTTATTAATTTAACCTCTAGATCGCACACTGGAGTCTCCACAAACACGAGTGTGATAGGTTAGAGCAACAGATGAAGAGCGTTCATGTTCTCAATGATTTCCCTTTCACTTTCTCAGGCGAAGCTACATTTCAGGTGATTACTGAACCTTAGGAGAAGCTACGGTGATGTGTTTTCTGTTTAAAATTGATTTTTCATGTGATTGATTCCAGCAGGTTTGTGCGAAGCAGGAAACTAGGTGCTCATTCTTGAGCAAAAGGGGCCTCCATCAAAGGGGTATGTGGATGCACGAATGCCGTTGTGGAGCATCATCTGCTTCATTTGATTGTTTAAGGTTTCAGTTTTTTTCCCCGTCATGTTCTGAATCTTTTTACTAATAAAACTTTTGTTTACATGGGTAGTTATTATAGTTATTGCATAAGCTATGCAGCAAATGATTATTAAAAAAGGTGGCCTAGTGCACATGACTGCCACCTAATGGGTCTGGGGAGGATGGAAGCAGAGAGACTGTTTCCGAGACCTCCAGATCACAAAGCAACAACTTTACTGCTCAGCTGAGATTCACCCTGCGATTATATTATGAAGTTTAAAACATTTACTGTTATTTAGTTAGTGTAGAACAAGCTTCAGCTTCAGACATTGTCTTTTGCAGGTTGAATGAAGGTTGGGATCTCCCAAGTAATTTGTGTCTTTGTTATGGTAATATGCTTCAAGCTTCTTCTTCAACTCCTAGTTACTCTTCTTTATTAGATTTATTTGCAGTAAAATTCAACAATCAACTTATTAATGGTCAGGACCTGAATCTGCAATATCGGAGCGGTTATGTAGTTGGAGGGACTACTATATGTGGAGGAGCATCCCGTTAGACTCACCTGTTGCTTTGCTTCTTCACTGGGTACTTAGTTCCCCTTTTTTTATTCTCATTTCAACTGTGTTTATGAACATTTTTGCTTGTATCCAAAGGTGATGAACTGATGATGTGAACAGTGGGCTCTTTTAATTTGTGTGCAATTAAAGTACAAACAGGGGGCAGGGGTAGGGACCTTAATTTTTTGGCCTTGTTAAAGTTCGTGGAACATGCAGAGCCTTAAAACTTTTCCCCCTTATACTTTGCCAAAATAGTAAAATTTACTTCCAAGTTTCACCTTGCAAATTATAAATTGGAGCTAGGGGAATAAATTTGTTTTCTCCTTAATCACGTCGATACAATTTACAGGCACACATAACTGATATTTTTCTATTCATTATTTTTTAATTATATGGTCTTCTCCATTTCAGCCACTTACGATATATCATGCTGCTCAATTAGTTGGAATCAGTACCTTGAATTCTGGAGTCAGTGATAAATTGTGCATACATTGCCTTGGTAAATCATCTCTTACAACTATCAGATTCCCTCAAAGCACTCTAATTTGAAATATGACCTCTTTTTTTCATTATTTAATTTTTGTTCCATTATATATCAGGATTGCATGTTTAAAGAATTTAAGTCGTTATATTACATGTTTGCTCTAGTTTATTCTATTGCCATAAAAAAAAAAAAGGAAGAAAAGTTGCTGCTTTCCTTATAGAAGGCTGCTCAAATCAGAAAGAGTTGACTGAGGGCCTTGCCTTGAAATTTACGTTTGCTTTAAGTTGAGTTGATTGAACTTTTCTACTGGATAAAGACCCATTTTTAATTTTCTATGATATTTACTTCCTATATTCATTAAATAGAAATTATGCATGCATGATTTATTTCTTATCTGACAATGAAAAAGTAGAAATAATGGATTCCTTTTGGGCCTGGAAAATCGAAACAAAGATTGACCAACTGACCTGAGAATCGTGGCTGTGATAGCCCTTCTCTCTTACTTGTTTTTGTTCTGTTTAAGCCTTTAAGGTTTATGCTTTGATAAGCCGTTGACCTTGTCTTTTTTAATGATTGTAAATAAAATGTTTACTTTGATAAATGCTTTGTTTAATGTGTATTTTCATAATAAATAAATCTGTAACGATCTCTTGGCATCTAACTTAAGCTTCATAAAATTCTATATTGAAGGACCTGAGAAAGAGCTGCTACAACTTGCTGCATTTGGAGAACTGCGGGCGCTCTTCCCTGGTGTACATATTCATATAGAACTTGTTGGACCTGCAATTCCTCCCCAAAGGTCTAATGCGTTGCTTATAAGTAACCGAGTGTTCTACCAGCTGATACTGGACACTGCTTGGTCTAAATATATTTCCTTCATTCCTCTCAGTAAACAGGGATGGTGAGAAGATCCGCATTTCTAAGTATGCTTGTTGCAATGAAGATCAGTGCACATGCAAATTAGTGAGTGAAAGTGACAATTTAGGAATCAAATCTGGAATTACTTCTGCTGTGACGTTGCAGCTATGGCGAGGATTCTATCATGACCGATATAAAGATATAGTTAAGGTATCTCATTCCAATATTGGGAAAGAATCAATATGCAGAAAATGTTGAAAAGTACTCTGTTCTTAATATGTTGCTGTCATTGAACATAATCTGCATTGAATTAATTTTGTTTGTCAAATTCTCCTGAATAAACAATTTCTCTTAAACAATGTTACACTCACAGGATTCCTTCCCTCATCTAGTGATTGCTCCAAATGGTGGCATTGCTGCATATCCCAGCTGGTTACCTAGTATTGTATGTGCTCCACCTTGTGCTTAATCCGTTATTTAGGTGTTAGTTTTAGGTTTTATCTTCCCTTTTATTTTTTTAGGAAAAATTCAAACAATAAGGAGAGTACATTCCAAGCGAGTTTTCTTCATTTTGTTTGTTTTGCTTTATCAAAATTACAGGAGTTAATAAAAGAGATTGATGTCCCTGCTGTATTTACTGATTATTGTGAGGAAGCTTGTCATGTTGCAGCAAATTGCATCAAGACTGTAATTGGACGCTCTCTTAGGCACCATGTAAGCTTCTAATCAGTTATTTTCAGTCTCTTTTCTTGTACTTATCATTTACCCTGTCTTTTAATATTCTGTTTGTGCTTCTTTGTAGGTTCAATTAAATCCTTTCAGGCAGCCTATGGCTGTTGAAGATAGCGTGCTGTTGCTTCCCTGCTACTCAAATTGCTTTCTTTTTGGGATGTAAAGAGCAATGCTCAGAAATGCTTGGGCCACTATGCTCTCTGATCCTAACTTTATTAGCCTAAATGGTGGAATGTATTTTTGAACTGTAGCAGCTATCATGATCATCTTTTTTGAATTCAGTTTTTATTGTAGAGTTTGTTATATGTACAACTCTTTTCGGACAACTTGTTGATAACACATCATCTTATCCATGAATAATTCTTAATTATATTTGATTATATAATTATATAATCATATTTCACTGCACAATAGGTCATCTACATTATCCAGGCTCTTGTCCCATTGATCGAGACCAACAGGAAGGTTACTCAATGGTTGGATTTCTTAAAAGAGCTACGTACGGTGTCAAAAATGAATAATTTGTGTTACAAACAAACCATTGCTTGTACCAAAATCTAATTGTTTGAGTGCTATTTTGTTTCATGATTAGTTCGATGAACAAGCCTTGGTTGATAGCACTTTTGATTTCACATCTCAAGTTTTGGGGAAGGAATCGGTTCCTCTAAAAGGGAATTCAAGGTTTATATGATGACAGAATTGTAACAGAGCTTGTTAACAAGGAATTGTATTAAAGAATGTGAGTACAAGAATCTAAATAAATTAATAAACACAATGAAATGGAAATAGCAAAACAGAACTGAAATGACCAAAATGAAATTAAAGAAAGCAAACTCTACTCCTAAAGATAGATGATCTCACTTTCGATATTGTTTGTTGCTTTTTATGTGCTTGAACATTAGAGTCTTTAAGGGAATATGTGAACAAGAATTATGACAACCTAAACTAGTGAGCCAAGACTCTTATTTATATACAAATCCTAAAAGTACCACGTTGTCATTGGTTTGACGTCTCTTCTCTTTACTTGCTCTACACGCACCCACATTATCTCTTCATAGACGTGCATGACAATTGCTTTTATGTTCTTGGAGACATTCATCGTGGGGTGGCGCTTTACACTTCTTTCGACACTTCACATTGCTATTATGTCTTCTATAGAATGAATCAACTTCTATATTGCTATTATATCCTCGTTAGAATGAATCCATTTCTATGTTGAAATCATGCAAGTCCACCAGTTTCTTCAATTCGACGAACACATGAGAACCACGTTTAATAACCCGGCCTCTCGACACGCATAATCAAAATCAAATTCTAAGACTTCTTCATCATATTACAAATCCTCGTTTGAAGAGTCCCAAGTCTCAGACTTCTGTCACAAATATTAACCGCTCCGATTAGCCCATCGAACTAATTAAACAATTCATGTGTTATCAAAGCATACATTTACACTCACTTCCTAAGGACACACGAACTGCTCAATTTTCACTAATCTGACAAGAACGTTTTTGACAACAACATTAAAACCTCTTTCGACGGGTATGTAAAATAACACCACAAAGTCATATTGAAAGAAACATTATGCAGTCAAATAACATCATAAAGAACCTTTTACATGCTTGAATTCGACTCGATTTTCTTAATGAATGAGACATATTTTTACAGGATAAAGTCAAGTGAAATTTTCATATGAAAATAATGTCACAATGGCTCATTTCCCCTTGCTTTTAGGTGGCACTATGACCAATATTCTGAAAATTGAACTGGTCATCAAACTAGACATAACACCGATTTAAAATTTTTTGTTGGTTCATCCGATTTAATTGACGATTCAACACCGAGTGTAATAAGGTTTATTATGAGAGTCGGAGGATTAAATCTGGACCTTATAATAATTATATTAATTAGATGGTTATGATTGAAAGTTAGTTAATGGTAATTAATGATCATGTTATCATTTAAAAATGTCACATATTCATATAAGATTTAAGGCTCAGATTTGCTCCTTTCACTTAGGGGTGAAAGCAGGCCAGGTTAAACTAGAATTTGACTTAAATATACTTGAATTGTATTCCCAAAAGATAGCCTAGATGTGAGCCTATTATCTGACATATGCATTTTTCACGCCCATAACCTAACCTTCTTAAAAACATAGTTTGGTTTGAAAGTTTATTTAGAGGCCTATCTAATTAATTTTTTAAAATAATGTTTATTCTTAAATAAGTCCAAGGACTTCTAAATATGTCAAAAAATATATTTTAAAATTGGATAAAAGGCCTATTAATTAAATTAAAAGTATATTTTTAAATAAATTAAAATGCTTCTATTATCATTATATTTTAAAATTATATAATATTAATAATTATACTATAATAATAACAATAATAATGTCAACTTGTTAAGCCTAATAGATTATTTTCATTATTGAAACATGGCTTGTTTACTAAAAATACTTTTTGAAAAGTCTAAACTTAACTTGTTTATTAAATAAGTTAGGTCAAATTAGGTCAAATGTAGGCGGGACCGAAGGCCCCTAACGAGCGACCTAGCCTACTTCTACCCATACTCTCACAAACAATAAACCACCATTTTCACTTTAATCATTCCCTATATACATGATGTATTGCAAAATATCTCATGAATTTTGTTTTACTCATAGGATTTTATAATTTAATATGCATGATGTTCAAACTTTTATATGGTGTTTAAGTACGATCTCAACAGGAGTAGAGTTCATTAATAAGAACCTGAGACTATATATACTATAATCACTCTTTCCTAATTGGATAAAATTTTCATCTTATATTCACTGTCTAACCAAACACACTCCTCTCTCATACTTGCAGTGCACCTCTCTGAAAGGACACACATTCGTCAGAACCTTCTCGCGATGGAAATAACCCAAACATGGCCCAACAGTCTGCAGCACAAGCCAACAACACAATATGGTTACAGCACTCAGATACTATGCATCATGAATTACGGGTGCGCAAGAGTGACTGTGTATTCAAAGAAGATAACGAAGTGTACGGGTCATATACCCGCACAATCAGGGAGCTGTAATAAAGGAATATGCATAGCAGCTCATGAGCTTATCTCAACTGCCCGCAAAAATGGCAAAGAATAGCAAAATTGGTTAGGATATAGTCTTGGCAATTTGCATCTGATATAGCATTCTTTTCACACTAGGTAGTAGGCGTACACCCTAGCTTTATGTATATGTGCTTAAGCCTTTTCACAGTGAAATTGAATTGAGTGATCAATTTTATTTGATTTAATCTCCTCTAAGGTGAGCAGATCAGTGAAGTGACAAAGTGAACCTTAGATCAATAAATTCCATTATATGTGATCTTGTGAAATAATCCAAGTTTGATTAAGCTTTACTCTTTCACTTCACAAATCTCCTTACCTCAGAGAGTCAAATCCCAAACAGTAGATGAGGTAGTCTCAGCCTTCAAACGTGGCCTGCTGGCTCGACACGATGAAGATCCCCTTCTTGATCTGTCATCATTTCTCTCAATTCCCATGATTATTATTTATTTATTTTTTCACTCTCATTTGGCGTTTTATCGAATCTTCATAGCTGAAACCTAGTTTTACTTTCTTCTTCTTCTTCTTCAATGATTTCAAGACAAGGAAGCTTTACGGCTTTACCGATTCGAGAAGGAAGGGAACCAGCGGCAGTCCCCGAAGCACAACACGTTAACGTGGTTAGGCTTCTCATGTGGCAGCCCAAGACCCCCAAGATCTGTGCCAATCATCTCGGTAATTTGCTCCTTTTCGTTCGATCATTGTTTTTTCGTTCCATTTAGGCATGCTAATTCGATGAGCAAGAATAATCTAAATTATGTTTCCTAAATATCTCTCATAGGGAGTGCCGTTTATCACATTCATGTGCAACATTTCTAGAACATGCCTAGTAAAAAACTTGTTTTATATTTATTTAATTTTTTATTTTTAAAACTGAATTTAGTTTTTTGTGTGATAGAATTTCAATTGTCTATTGCTATGCCTTATTTATTGTTTTTATTTGTAACATTTTTAAATGCTTTAATTATTGCACCCAAAAAAAGTCTTTAATTAAAGAATTATTTAATATTTGTAATGTATTGTTTGGTTTTTAAAACATCATCAGGTAACAATTCGGAAGTCTTCAGGTAAAATATTATAAAAAATTTTCGGAAGTATTCAGGTAACAATTCAGAAGGATTTTTTGTAATTCATTGTTCCGAAGCATTATAGGTGACTTTTAATAGTTGCACTAATTAATGTTAAAGATAAAAAATTCACTATAATTAAACTTTAAGAATAAAAAATCACAACTTGAATATAACAATTAAATTGAATAAAAATTATAGTGAAATGAAATTTAAATTGTCAAATTTGATCAAATAAAAAATATAGCAGTTTTGTCCACGTCATACTGGTGGAAAAATATTGCATCCAAATTTTTTAATATCGTAATCCTATAACAAATAAAAATTCTTTGAAAGTCTTCAAGTAATATTTGCTATTATATAATCAAAAGTTTAATCACAATATTGCTTTTAAGACTTCCAATGAATACATATTTTTTTTAATATTTAGGAAAAGAAAAGCTTAACCACAAAATGAGGAAGCAAATAAACCTTTACATGACCATCGGAGAAAATGTGACGAAAATGTGGAGCCAATAGGTGCTCACGTGCATTGGTCTAACATAATACCGTATTTTTTTAATGGAATATAATTACAATATTAGAAAATTTGGATGTAACATTTTCCCACAAATATGATGCGGACAAGAAGTGTTATATTTTTTATTTGATCAAATTTGACAAGTTATTTAAATTTGTTTCACTATAATTTTTAATTTAAGTTAATCATTATATTTATAATTTTTTTTGTGTTATGCTCGAATTCAATTATAGATAATTTTTATGTTTAATATTAATTTAAAATATTATAGGAACAACAATTAAAAATATGGAATAAGCTTTTTAATTAAAGACATTTAAAAATATTACAAATAAAAAAATTAAAAATAATAAATCAGAAGTGAAAATAGACAATTGAGATTCTACCACACAAAATTTAATTTAATTAGTTCAGAAAATGAAAAAAATAGCTAAATATAAAACAAGTTTTTTGTAAGAGTATTTTAAAAATATTATAAATAAATGTAATAAATAAGGTGTGACAATAAACAAATATCTTATAATCTAAATCTATGTATGCCCATGACATCCAAATCCTAGGAAGTTGGGACCATATCCGTTCTTTAGCTAACGACTATATCTTACAACATTTGATCTCCATATTATATTTGTATTACATGGAAAATTACTTTAGTTAAAAGTCTGCCTTAACAAAATTTGATAGGTATGCCTGAACACCAATGAAGAAATGTTGTATATAGTGTTTTCTCATTTGTTCTCTGAAAGTGGTGAAATATTGAATATTCCTTCTTCTTTTTTTAGCTTTGAAATTGACATGAGAGTGCTTTAAAACCTGTTAAAGTATATAGAGGGTTCACCAAACGCAAAATTGGCTAAGCTTGTTATTACCTTACAGGCAACTAGACAAGTAACGCAACAAACTTGTCACCGATGCATCGTCAAAATTGAGAACGACTCTTATTCTTTCAGGTATGAATATGCTGAGTACATCACTACAATTTTCCTTATTGTATTTGTTTTGCAATAAATATCATTTTTTTATGATTTTTGTTTTGGTACCTTTGAATATCGATATCCTTTTGAATCAAGGGTTATCATTTAATCATGAGTATTTTAAATATTAATAAATTTTATTTGTGAAACTTGTGGTAAATTTTTAATCACAAGTTATCTAAAAAGTACCGGTACTCATAAATTTTATAATGTATCGGAGAAATTTTATTTTTTTTATATCAAAATAATATGTTAAATTTTTCATAGAAAATGGAAAGAATTTACATATTGTAGAAGAACACGGAAATCTTGTTGCATGAAAATTTTTACCAAACGAAATTACTAGAAAAAGAGAGTGAATTTTAACATTAAATAAAACATGCCAAAGTCAGTCTTAGCCAAACCAAAAATTTGAAACAATCTATATAAAAACTCGATGTATTTTTAGGATACAATATCATTTCACATATATGTTCTAAGATATTTTCAATTACAGTTGTAAGTTCATTGTGGTTCAAAAGAAAAAAAAAAAACATTTAATGGAACATCTTTATAGTGTAAGCCAGTACTGGGAAATTGGTTTAACCTTGGCAGATTTTGAAATTAGGTGTGCAATTAACCATCCCAAAGCTTGAAATCGACAAAATGGCATATGCGTATATATTAGAAATGTGTTAGTATATTAGCAATTTCACTATCCCCAATTTAGCAAACATCACGTAATATCTCTATATATTCTGGTCTATACAATAACGGGAGTATCCTCGTTCTGGTGGGTATTATTTTTTATTGGCTGGTGATGCTAATGTCATAACAACAATGGTTAAAGATCTCATTTCAAGTATTATCTCTGATAGATTCTCCTTGAAGTGCTATGTGTAACGATTCGAATGATGTCTACGAAAACCGGGATAACGAAAGCAAAGCGATGCTTAACTGTGACTATTGTACTCCTTGTGAAAATGGGGTAGCAACCAATTATGGGGTTGTGTGTTCTATACGTGAGTCACGTGTAAATAAAAACCCAACCACGAAAAAGTTCACTAATCCTTTACAAGGACCAGCACAATACTCATGTTTAAACATAGCTTTGTTCTCATTATCCGGGTTTTCATAGAAAAGCATTCAAATCTTAAAATATATAGAGAACACTTTGAGGAGTTATTGTTAATGATGTTACTTGAGCCAAGACTTCAACTGTTGCTATTACTTCAACAGCATCACTAAACACATAGACAATAATACTCTCATTAATGAGGATATCTGCGTCATTGTTTATTTGGACAAGCAGTATATAGAGATAATTCTATGATATTTGTTGAATTTAGGGTAGTGAAATTCCTCATATTCTAACACATTTCTTATAGATGCCTATATTATATTGTTTATTTCAAGTTTTGGCATGGTTAAAGCCTCATCATGAATTTTTTTTTAGTGGACAATTAATTTTGTTTACCTCCAACTTCAAATTAGTCTCCTATATTAATGAAAATCATACTTATTAAAGCTAAGAGGTAGAGAGTCATGTTTATTGAGAAGAAAATATAGGGATTTTATGTTTTTTGGGTTTTAATGCAAGGTAAGGATGGAAGACAAAAATAGAAAATTAGTTAGTCAACAAGGTTAGATTTCTTTTTTCCAGACCCTCTTATCTATTTACTTCTTCTCTTCTTATCTTCTTGTATATTCCACAGCTATGGAAGGCTAAAATTTTGAGATCAATTTAAGAACCACATATAAAGGATATATATATATATATATATCACATTTTTTTAATTCATGATTCCCATGAATGAGGTTTCTCTTTATGTTAATTCTGAGTGGTGTTTATGATGACTAAAGAGAAGTTTGCTTGCTGCATTTGATTTGTATCTTAAGCAACTAGGATGTGAAAGTAACTTTTCTTCATAGAGAACTTGAAGAAGAGATGTACATGCTTCATCGAAAGGATTTTAAAAGTAAGGAAAAGAGAACTCGGTTTGCAAATTAACCAAGTTTTTGTCCGGTTTGAAACAAGCACCCAAATACTGGTACAATAGGTATGGCTCCTTTATTATTAGCCTTGAATACAACATGTTGAGTTCAGGTCATTGTGTTTATCATAAGAAGTTTTGTAACCATGAGTTCATCATATTATTGTTGTTGTTATTGTCCATGGATGACATGTTGGTGACAGGCCCTAACAAACTTCAAGTCCAAATATTGAAGGCAAAGTTGGGCATGGATTTCAATATGAAGGACTTGGAACCAACAAACAAGATTCTCAAGATGTAGGTATATCAAGACAAAGAAGATAGGAAGATTTGGCTTTCTCATAGGAATTATTTGAAGAAAATCTAGTAGTGTTTCAACATGTAAGACTGCAAGCCAATTTCTATCCCACTTCCAATAAATTATAAGTTATCCTCAAGTTGTGTCCTAACAATCAAGTAGAGGGGATGAAAATGTCTAGAGTGCCGTATGCATTAGCAGTGAATAAGAAGTCTCATGCATGCAATGATATGTACAAAAGTAGACATTACTTGAGTAGTTGGTGCATTAAGTCTCTTTATAAGAGATTGTGGTAAAGAACATTGAAATGTGGTGAAGAGGATACTTAGATACATCCAAGGAACGACCTTAAGTGTTGTATTGTGTTTTGGAGTGTTAGAGTTTATTGTTAGAGGCAATGTTGACTTGGACTTGGTAGGTGACCTTGATAAGAGGAAGTCCAATACAAACGATGTGTGTTTACACTTGTAGGAGAATTGTGAGTTGGTTATCAAAACAACAGCCAGTGTTGGCTTTGTCTACTGTAGCAGCTAAGTACATGATAGCTACTCAGGTGTACAAGCAAACAATTTGAATTCAAAGGTTACTAGAGGAAGTTGGGTACAAACAAGAAAAGTTTCTTGTGTATTTTGACAATCAAAGTGCTCTAAACATTGCGAGGAATCCAGCCTTTCATTCAAGGATAAAACATATAGGAGTACAATTCACTTTGTCAAAGAAGTAGTTAAAGAAGGAAGTGTGGATATATGGAAAATACACACTAAAGATAATCTAGCAGATCCTATAAAAACAATCAATGCCAATAAATTAATATGGTGCAAATCCTCATGTGACTTATTGAAAACATAAGCACTATGGAACTAGCAAGTAGAGGAAGGTTTTTTAAAGCTTACTAAAATTAGCTTTAAGTGCGAGATTGTAAACTAGGTAAAACTATTTTGGTGGAAACTAAATAAAATGATATGGACAGAAATCTAGTTTAGTAGCCATTCATTTTTATTGGCAGAGAAAAAAAATGACTTACATCCTTTATTTACGAATTATTGCATGCATATGAGCTAGAATATAAACTGATTCGTTCAAAATTCATTAAGTCATCTCTAGAAATCATATTTGAGTTACTTTGAGATGTTTTCTCCTATATAAATAGAGAGAAGGATATTCTCCTCTTATTTTTTGTCCTTCAAGAGTAAGTGTTACTATTCTTTTCTTGTGATACAGATAAGTTGTAATTAATTCTCAAAGAAAGTTATGTAGTTTTTTGCATATTTTGCAGACATTTCTATTTTTCAACTCAACATTTTAGCTGCATCATTTTACTTTGAGAGTTAATAACAACTTCTCTTTATCACAAGGAAAGAACAATAACATTTTCTCTTAATAAAAAGGAGAATACACTTCTTTCTATTTATATAGGAGAATACCTTTCAAAGAAACCCTCGAATATGATTGCTCTAGATGACTTGAAGAATTATGAATGAAAACTGTTTAATTTATAGTTGAGCTCATTTGTCTATAATCACCCATAAAGAAAGGATGTAATCCATTTTCCCTTTGCCAATAAAAGCAAATGACTATAGATAATATAGGAGAGTTCTCTCCATCCAATTTTATTTAGCTTCCACCAAAGTAGCCTTACCAATTTTACAATCTCTCACTTAAAGTTAATAATCTTTCAAAACCTTCTTCTATTTGCTAGCTTCATATTGCTTATGCTTCTAATAGGCCATACGAGGATCTACACCATATGAACTTGCTGACATTGATTATCTTTATCATAACATCTTCTATATTATCTTTGATGTGTATCTTCTGCATATCTACACTCCTTTCTCCAATTACTTCTCTGATAAAGTTATATTATACTCCAATATGCTTTGTCCTTGGATGAAATATTGAATTCCTCGAAATTTGTAGAGCACTTTGGCTATCACAAAACACAAGAATAATATTCTCTTGTTTATGCCTGATTTCCTCTGGTAGCCTTTGAATCAATATTGCTTCCTTGCATGCCTAAATGGCCACCATGTACTTAGCTTCTATAGTAGACAAAGCTATAATTAATCGTCTGTAATTTCAATAACTAAGTCACATATTCTCTTGCAAGTGTAAATACATTACTTGTAGTGGATTTCTTTTTATCGAGCTCACCTACAAAGTTTAAATCAATATAACCTCTAACAATAAACCCTGACCCTCTATAACATAATGCAACACTTGAGATTCCCTTAATGTATCTAAAGATCCTCTTCACCACATTCCAATGTCCATTAACAAGATCTCCCATAAAGTGACTTATCGCTTCAATAGCTTGAGCAATGTCTGGTCTTGTACAGATCATTGCATACATGAGATTTTCTACTGTCGGTGCATAAGACACTCGAGACATCTTTATCCTCCTTGCTTCTTTGCTAGGCCACATTCTTTAAGACAACTTATCATTGATAGAAAGTGGGGTTGAAATTGACTTACAATCATGCATGTTGAAGCATTGCAATATTTTCTTCAAATAATTCATATGAGAAAGCTAAT
Organism: Dalbergia cultrata; assembly: GCA_031216105.1. Classification (NCBI taxonomy): domain Eukaryota; kingdom Viridiplantae; phylum Streptophyta; class Magnoliopsida; order Fabales; family Fabaceae; genus Dalbergia; species Dalbergia cultrata. The sequence continues at coordinate 15,664,041 of CM062344.1, read as the reverse complement.
TCTTCCTATCTTTTTTATCTCAATGTATATTCATCTTGAGAATCCTATTTGCTGCTCCTACATCCTTCATATCCAATTCCTTAACTAACCATGCCTTTAATGTTTGGACTTGATCTTTGTTAGGGACTGACACCAATATATCATCCATGTACAACAAGAAAATGATGAACAGATCATTACTAAACATCTTTTGATAAACACATTGATTTTCAACTTGATGTACTCAAGACTAATAATAAAATAGTGAAGTATTTTATATCAATATCTAGACGCCTGCTTCAAGCTGTAAAAAGATGTGGTTAATCTTTAAACCTGGTTCTATTTCTTTTACTCTTCAAATCCTTCTAGTTATAGCATGTATATTTCAATCTTTTTCAAGTTTTCGATTAAGAAATTTTGTTTTCATATATATATTGCTCAAAAAACCAAAGACATCACACATTGTAAAATCTACTCTAATATTGGTCAGTCTCATAACTGGGGAGAATGTTTTTGTCAAAATATATATTTTCCTTTTAAGTATAACCTTTAACAATCCATCTAGCTCAGCATCATTCCACCTGGTCATTATTGTATCATTTAATCTTATAACCCCATATATGGCTAATTGCTTTATGAACCTTTGGTAGTGGAACAAGCTCCAATGCTTGATTGCTGTATAAAGATTCCATCATACATTACTGTCATCCATAAATTAGGATATTTATTGCTCATTGTCTCATGAAAACTTGTTGGCTTTCCATATTCTGTTAATTGAAAGTATGCATGGTGGCTTGTTATCAAATAATTAGTATGCTATGACGGTCTGCTTGTTTAGTGCGTTGATCGCCAAACACTTGTACTAGTCTCATATGCTTCTCGTTCACCATGATCATCTTCTGGTTCTACTTCTATAGAATCATCTCTTCTAATTTTTCCCTTTATCTGAATTTTAGTAGTCATTAGAAGTGTTATCGTTTTCTTTTCCTGGTAGTATCCGCAAATATCATGTCTCTGCTAACAATAACCTTTCAATAAGTGGGATCATATAGGTAATACCCTTTAACACCATTAGGATAACCCAAGAATATGCATTTCTTGGATCTTAGATGCAACTTTGTTCTTTTTTGGGAATTATACATCACGTATGCAAGATATCCGAGCACATGCAAAGAAGAATGGTTTGTTGGCTTACCATTCCACATCTCGATCCATTGGTGTCTTTAAACCAATTGCGGTTAATGGCAACCGATTTATTACGTAACAGACTGTTTTTACTACTTCTCCCTAAAAGATTTGGCTAGTTCTACAATTGCTCCTTTCTAGGAGATTTTTATCTATCCTTTCTATTACTCCATTCTGCTAAGGTGCATGAGCCACTGCAAATTGCCTTTAAATACCCCCTTACTTGAAAAATGCCAGAAAATTTCCATTTACATATTCTCCTTTGTAGTCTGTCCTTGAACACTGGATTTTTTTTTACCCTGATTCAAGTTCCAGTTGTTCTTTGTACTCCTTGAACATGGAAAAACAATATATTTCTTCTTCATTATGAACACATATAATCTGTTGGAATTGTCAATGACTAATAAAAGATATTTTTCTCTTCCTAAGGATAATTCTAATGATTCGCACACATCAGAATGAATTAAATTTAATATAATTTTGCTCCTAAAAGTAGATTTATCAAATTTCAAGCTCGGTTGTTTTCCTGTAATACAATACTTACAAAGAGCCTTGGAAAGAGATAACATTCTATAAGAATCTTCAAACCATGTTCTGACATGTGGCCCAATCTATTATACGAAATCATCATCGAATCTTCTTGGCCAGTTGACCTAACCAATGCATTTGCTTTTGCCTCCCATATTCACATATTGATTTACACCAATTTTTTTTTCTTTCATCACCATAAGGGTATTGGCAAAAACCTTCAAAACTTTATCTTCAATTTGATTTTTGCACATAGGGTTGTCTAATAGATAATTTTTTTCAAGCCCTTCACATGTCATACCATATGAAGGGTGTGAACTGTACCATCCAATATTTTTATGCAGATAATACCTACTCTAGTAATATCAAAGGCATGATTATTTCCCATGAAGACATATCCTTTTGAGATAGGTTCATAAGTGTATAACCAATCATGATGTGGAATCATGTACCATGTTGCTTCTGACTCTATTATCCAAACATTAGTGAGTTGTTTTTTTCCTTTAGAATGAATTGTTGCTTTGCTATATAGGATTTCTCCATTATCACATGTGCTTGCAACACATGCTTGAGAAGTTGATGCTTCATGAGACTTATTTGTATTTTTCTTGGTTTTATACAAATGATCCTTCTTTACATGCCCTTTCATGCCACAAATATAACACTTGAAATTCTTTCTTTGTCTGTACTTTGATCTATCATGATTTTGTCTCCTACTAGAGTCATGTTCCAATGATATTCCTCCTGTCATTGATAATGCCTTTGCTTGTCATAAGCTTTCAAATCCATCTTCCTTGTTTTTTGTGCCTAGATTCTTCTTCAAGAATTGCATTTGTCATAACATCAAATATTGGATACTCGATTAAGACATTATTTGTTAGGTTGACAACAAGCTAATCATATAAATCTAGTCGACTTTGAAGTAAAATCTATGTACGTTCATTTACCTCAACTTTGTAATCCAATGATACAAGTTGAGAAAATAGAGTGTTTATATTGTTGATGTGATCTATTGCCGATATGAATTCACTCATTCAAAGCTTGTAAAGTCTCCTCTTCACGAATATTTTATTGTGAAGGGGTATTAAGATAGGTCCTTGTATCATAATCTCCAGTGGGGCTGTGGTTAGCAAGATAGTTGGCATTGCAGTTTGCTTCTCTAAAGACACAGTTGAACTTGACTTCCTAATCTCTATTGGCTAAGCCTTTAATCCAGCTTATCAGCTAGTTTCAAGAGGCAAAGTTATAGTTTTTAATTAGCACTATCACTACTAAACTAGAGTCACTTTCCACAACAATTTTTCCTGATCCCATGGTCCTAAGCGATTTGGAGCCCAATGTAGACCCCCACAACTCTTATTTGAATGCAATAAGTTTGTCAATATATGATGACTAATGGCAAACTTGTCATTTTATCAGTAGCTTTATTAGTTATTCCTTCTTTTTTCCTTTCCTTATCCAACAATGGAAATACATTATCATTCTCAGATCCACATCAATCACCAGTCACCCATCTCCTATAATTGGGGATTCATGGCCAACCACCACATTGAAGTGACCACTAGCCATATCCATGTCGTAACACTTTACAGTATATCACCTACACTAGAGGCTTTGTAGCAAAGTGATGGCATGATTTGGCTTGAATCAAGGTGATGATGTGGTTTCAATGGTGTAGAGGCGAAGCGGCAGTTTCTGGTCGCAATTAATGGTGAAGATGGTGGCTTTGAAGATGGCTATGATTGTGCTAAAGGGTGGTGGTTTTTGCATAATGAACGAAGACTATGATTTGGGGTTGGTGTCTTCTATCTTGTTTTGAGGGAAAAAAGGTGGCAGTTTAAGGGATTGAGGATTGAAGGAGGGGTGACAATGGGAGAAAATCGATTTGCAAAAGAAAGAAGGAAAATAGTGAAATGTGACTATCATATTTCATATTTAATGAATCACATTTAGTGACTGTATGGTGGCAAACTCTTTCCCAACTTAAGAAGTTGCCTTAAACTAGTTTAACTATGATTTACCAAACGCAAAAGATGTCGTTCATCTTTAAATGCGACCAACGCATGATCAGCTAAGTTAACATATACTCTTTTTCCTTAATTAATGGTCTCAGTTTCAAGTTTTGGGTGTGGAAAAACTAATACTTAAAGAGTTATGTTCCTTATAAGATCTCAAATGTTTGAAAAAAAGAAAAAAGATTGCCCTTTGTGGATGATATTTGTTTGTTGTGTGTGTGTGTGTGTGTGTGTGTGTTGGGGGGGGAGGGGGGACACAATACTCTTAGCTATTGCCACTAGTTTGATTTGATGGTTTGATTTTTCTTTTTTATATTTTTATATGATTCAATTTTGTATTCAATCGGTCTAATTTAATTGTATTTTTATTTATTAACTTAAGATTTTAATAACCAATGCTCTAAAAGTTTAGGATACCGAGAAAAGAAAGTTCCAAAAGTTTTAATAAATTCATACATTAAACATTTGAATTCTCATCTTTTCAATGCAAACTTTTTCATTTTTTGATTCCTTGATCTTAGTCCTAAAAACACTGATTAGATAAACCTTTAATTTAACTATATCCTTTTTAATTAGGACATCTCGAAGGAATAGTTGAGTAGGAAAAGTGGAAAACTATGAGCAAGGGGTATTACTCCATGGTTTTGGTCAAACACGAGTAATGATAGTGTAGTCTCATAATCACAGTGAACTCTAGATGTAATAACATATCAATTATTCAAAATAAAATTTAACATTAAAAATATACCATATTATAAACAAGATTAGGTTTGGTAATTATTTTTTGTGTCTCCTCATTATATTAAACTCTTTTTTCAAGTTCAGCAACATATGACTTATATTATTTATAAGAAAATAAAAATAAAAATAAATATAATCTTCTATTAAGTAAACGTCATAAACCCACAACACATGTTCTCTACACTTTTTCTATGCTTTCACAAGAAGAAAGTTGCATTTTTTGTTAAATTATAAATGCATCTTGAGAGGTGGCACAACATATCTGTCAAATGACTAATAAATACTATATTAATATTTGAGTTTAATTTTGATGCACTGACAATGTAAAATAGTTTTACGCTGTTATCCAATTAAAATATTTAGTTTGGATAAATTTTTAGATAATAAACATAAAAGTTAATTATCATAAATTATGTGATAATATACGTTTAAATCACTGTGTGTAAAACAAATTTCAATGTGAATTCATGGCAACTAAATCATATTTTCCGTGAATCAGGTTTTCGTCATCCTTTAGAAAACTCTTTTTTTTAAAATTTTTTTCGGTACATAACGGGCAGACTTGACCATCGCCCTTTTCCCTGCACGCCACGTGTCTCTCGATGAGTCCCACCTGCACCGCATCACAATAATAATCGCCCCCAAACTACCAACCACCACCACCACTACTCTCCGACGACATCACCACCACCACCCGTATCACTTTCCTCTTCACTCTCCAAATCCCTAATCCCCCAAAAAATGGATCAAACCCCCTAAAAATCTCTTTCAAAATCCCATTCTCCAACCAAAAAAAACATCCAAAATTCATTCATGTCATGTCTCCCCCTTCACTGTGCCTCCTCCTTCTGCAGTGGATTGTCGCATTGTCGAGCTTCGGAGACGCCCTCAAGGTCCCATTCAGAGTCAACGATGTGCTCCCAGTTCTCCCTCACGGGATTTCGTGGCCCGTTCTCAACAACTTCCACAGCCCCGTCGATTTGCTCCCATCGTTCGTTGGGTCGGTGAGTCCCAACAACGGGACCATTCAGTGGAAAGGTGCTTGCTTTTACGAGAACGAAGCCAAGCTTGAGTTCACTGCCGGTGATAGGGATGTTTCGGGTTTGGGGGGTGGCATTCTCTATCTCAAGGTTTCAACCTTTTTTTCTTTTTCTCTTTGTTTCTTTGATCATCATCTGTTATAATTGGAAGTGATTGTTGAATTTCTGAAGCGGGGTGTCTCGGTTACTTCTGTTTGGACTGTGTTTTGATTGTGAATTGACTCAATTGGGACTATTGTTTCATCGTTCCGCATGAAGTGTTTGTTGCGCATCTATAAATAGAAAATATGCTATTTTTGGATCAAATATTAACAGTAGGTGTTTTTGTTTTGTTCCTAGTTCCTTGCTCTTTCACTGACAGTATGATCCACTAAGGTAGTGGTTGAGATATAAGTGAACCGCCTTTACTTTGTGATGAATCAATGAATCATTATCAGACATTGTGTATTTTAATTGCTATCACATGCATATCTTTGGTGTAAATCCAGTGCAAATGTACATTTTCTTCTCTCTAGCTGATATTTGATAGGATGATATTTCTCAGGTATTGGATAGATGGAAATTGTTGATTGGATAGGTTAGTTGGAAATTCAAGCATCTATATTTTGTTGTTCCCTTCCTCTTCCCCCTTTGTAACATGGGATCATTTTTTCTTTTTTCCTTTTACTGAAAAGATGGTTTTTGGCATATAACAGACAGCGGCTGCACACAGCTGGACCTGCATGGATCTGTATGTTTTTGCAACACCGTACAGGATAACCTGGGACTACTACTTCTCTGCTCGAGAACATACCTTGAAATTTGATTCATGGGAAGAGCCTGCAGAGTTGGAATACGTATTATCCTGGTTCTTTATTCTGTTTGAATCTCTTCATTGTTGAATCCTGGCTACAGGAAAATAATATTCTCACTGAATTGAACAGGTAAAACAGCATGGGATTTCTGTGTTTCTCATGCCGGCGGGGATGCTGGGAACGCTGCTTTCTCTGATTGATATTTTGCCTCTATTCTCTAACACTGCATGGGGTCAGAATGCCAACATGGATTTCCTAAAGAAACACATGGGAGCTACATTTGAGAAACGCAGTGAGCCTTGGTATGCAACTATTGATCCTGCAGATGTTCATTCTGGAGATTTCTTAGCTGTGTCAAAGATACGGGGTAGGTGGGGAGGTTTTGAGACACTAGAAAAGTGGGTCACTGGTGCATTTGCCGGTCATACAGCAGTTTGCTTGAAGGACGAAATGGGCAATTTATGGGTTGGTGAATCAGGCCATGAGAATGAAAAGGTAAAAAATGTGGGAGATGTTAGATGTTTGTACAACTCAATGCACTCACACACACATGTATACATGTGATACAGTTCTTGTCAAATTTGGTTTTCTAAAAATAATCCTATCATCACCATTTAGTGTCTGTAGAGAGGGTTCCGTAAGTGATTTGTAGTTGCTGAGGGTAGTGTCTGACATTCATTTTCTTTTTATTGATCATATTAAGATGAATGATGATCGTCTTCTCTGGATGGTCTGTCTTTGTGCTGCAGGGTGAAGAAATAATAGTGGTTATTCCATGGCATGAATGGTGGGAATCAGCTCTTAAAGATAGTTCTAACCCACAGATAGCCTTGCTTCCTCTGCATCCGGAGTTGCATGCCAAATTCAACTCCACTGCAGCCTGGGAGTATGCTCGGAGCATGTCTGGCAAGCCATATGGTTATCATAATATGATATTTAGTTGGATTGACACAGTAGCTGACAACTATCCTCCACCTCTTGATGCTCACTTGGTATATACTCTTTTCCTTAGGGGTTTAAGCTTAACAAAATGAAACCAAGCCAGTATTTGTGTGAAGAACATGCTTTATTACCTGGAGGTTATGTATTATTTTTCTTAAAGAAATGGAAATCTATTTCTGATTGACATGTTCTGTGCAGGTAATTTCTGTCATGTCTATGTGGACTAGAATGCAGCCAGCTTATGCTGCAAATATGTGGAATGAAGCACTTAATAAGCGGTTAGGGACTGAGGTATATCTTCTTGTTGTTTGAACCATATAGTGTGGTAAAGAGTATCCATTTGCTCTCAATATATTTTGGAAATCAAATTGGATGTTCCATAATTTTCATACATGAATATATGGATATAGGTTGTATGTGTGAGCCCGTGTGTATGGGTACACATATTTTAATTTTGATGCTGTTCAATAATTTTGATGTTCATGATGGGATGAGATACAATAGATTCAAGACAAAACTCTGCATGCCATTTAGTTTTATTATTTCCTTTTTTATGCTGCATGCATACTTGATCTATGAGGACTGTCCTTCATGACAAGCTTGACTTTGTTTCATTATGGAAGTGGTTTCGTCAATTTTGAAACTCTCTCATGTTTGTTAGGCTTAGATTAGGAATTTCATGAGTTATACATTGCTGATATGTACTATTTGCTGGCTTATGCCAATTTTATGAATGATGGTTCTGTATTGCCCTTTCTGAGCATGAAATCTTTTAAGTGGTTCCTCATTGCTAACTCCCTTGAAACTATTGCCTCCGTTGTTTATTTGAAGGGATTGTAGAAACTCCCATCGCATATTTTGGTTAACTATGCATTGGCTGATTAATTTTCAGTTAATGGGATCTCGTTTGTCTGTGCTTTCAGGGTTTGGATTTGCATGACATTCTAGTTGAGACTGAGAAGCGTGGGATAGCTTTTGATCAATTACTTACAATTCCAGAACAAGATGAATGGGTGTACAGTGATGGGAAATCAACAACATGTGTTGCCTTTATTCTTTCAATGTATAAAGAGGCTGGGATTTTCGGACCCATTTCTAGCTCCATTCAAGTAACCGAATTCACTGTAAGCCATTGCTGCCTCAGTGATTGGACCAACCCGTGATCATAACAATTGCTTTTTCTTATGTTTGTATGTTGTTTTTTCGCAGATTCGGGATGCATACATGCTTAGGATTTTTGAGGATAACCAAACACGCCTTCCAAAATGGTGCAACAATGAGAATGGCCAGCTTCCATTCTGCCAGATTCTTGGTGAATACAAGATGGAATTGCCTGGCTATAACACCTTGGATCCATATGCAAATATGAATGAACACTGTCCTTCCCTTCCGCCAACTTATGATAGGCCCTCACAATGTTAGCTCCACGTCTTCCCCGTCATTTCTTTTGTCCTCATTTACTTGTTATCTGCCACTTTAAGGCATTTGGTAGTTCGATATTCAGGATTGTATATAAGTGGTGGGTGTGGTGTGATGTAAACTTGATTAAATTTTATGAGGATAATAGCTTGTGTTTCGTGACGATTCCTAATATATTCTCCACTTTTACTGTGGAATATATATATATATTCTGGAAATATGTCAGTGGTCATTATAATCGTTATGGTAATTCTGAAAGCCGTAATATGACCAACTAACTTTGGTTAGAAGCATCAAACCGCAAAGCCCCTTTGTGTTAATATATTTTATTTTTATCAAAATTAACTGAACCCACAATCTTACGGTAAGGGGAAATTCATTTGCGATGCACTCGTTTTCTTTTTACCATGCCCGCACCTCTGTACCTTTGCGCCGTAAACCCAACACTTAGCGCAGTCTTAAATGCTTGCGTCGTATGTTTATAGTAACAACTCTACCTACACCAACTCTATAATGTTCAACAGGAGGGGAGACAAAAAAAAAAAACTAAAACCCCAAATTGGTTGCTATGATTTGTATTGGAGGACAAATTAATTCTCCAAATTTTAAAAAATTTAAATTGGTCCTTTCATTCAGTTTCGTGCAATTAAAAAAGGATAAATTGATCCCTCTATATATTATACAGAAGATCAATTTATCCATTTTTAAAAATTTAAGAGACTTATTTGAATATTTAGTAAAAAAAAAAATAATGCTTCCTTTTTGGGGAGAGATTTTCAAATCGCCCCATTGCAAGTTTTGACCATTTGGCAGTACCAAAATCAAAATGTATTGCTATCCAAACATTCGGATTCCTAATTTACGTAAGACATGATGCTTGCAGCCGAAACCGTAAGGAAAACTACGTTGAAATTCTTGGACACTTCCGTTATGCATACGATGGAAGCTTCCATCGATGACACGTATGATTCCACCTATTGGCACGGATTAGGAGTTAACAATTCTAGCTACGATATTTACGTATATCTAGCAATCAATTCTCTTAAGAACATATAATATGACAATTGTCATTTATAATACGTCATTGGCTTTTAATATATATTTTGAAAATGAGGTGAATTACGCATGCAGTTTATACAATACATGTAAATATGAAAATCAGGAAGTACATGCTTATATTGTGCGTACATAAAAGTATATGGTTGTACTTTGACCAGAAAAATAAAACGCCACAATTAATTAATAGTAAATTGGGTTTTAAAGCAGAAGTTTCAAACTTTCTAGGTGAAATAGGTTCACGATGTCATGCATCTTTTTTAAGTTCAAAACTTCGATGTGATGGGTCCGGAAATGTTTGAAACGACAACGCAATGGAAATATAGGTTAACTGAAAAGTCCACGAGGGCAACCGTCCGCTTTGCTTGCTCGATCCTGCTTTTTCTTCTTCTTGGTCTTTGATTTATTATTTTTTACGAATTTAATTTCAATGATTATAGTAAGTAACTATTTAGTGTATGTTTGATTCTGTATTTATAGAATTGATTTTAAAGTAATGTGATTTATATAATTGATCCCGACTAAAAATAAGAAATTTTCACTTTTTTTAAAATCAATTCTAGATCTTTGACAAATAACAACCAAATAAGATCAAACATTTTTATAATCAATTCTTGTGGAGCATAATCAATTCTAAGCCCCCAAATTGAAAACCAAACAAACTGTCACTGGACTTTATGGGATATAAAATGAGTTTAATTTCTATTTCTATGTACTCATCGTCAATTTATACTTTTCATTCCAAATTAAAGTGATACGGAAAAAACTTGAAAAAATAGAAGCATCTAAGATCTATCGCAAGGGAAAATATCAAAGTCAAACGATGCCCCCCTCATTTTTTTCGTTATTCAATATTAGACGGCATGTTGGTCCTCGTGTTACAATTTTAACCCATTGTGCCCGTCCCTTGTCTTCAACGAACAACATTACAAGTACAACGCACTGCCAAACGTCGACGTTTCCCATGGTGACCCATCTTCCAGGTACTAACCTAATAATTGGCGAAACGCGGGACTCATTCTCAGGACCCTGAACTTTTCAACGCGCCATCAGCATCAAAACGAAAGAAAAGTAATTAAACAATTTCAGCGATGAAGACTCCAAAGTTCACATCTCAGGCGGAAGTTCCATTGCTTCAAACTTCTTCTTACCTCATATATACGTATGAAACCACCCCCTTCACTATCCATCACTCCCATTTTCATTTTCTCACCAATCAAACATGAATACCAAACACCACGATAACCATCACCTCTTATTGGCGCTCTTGATCTCACTTTCGCTCTCCGCTGTTCTCCCTTCAGTTTCGGCTCGTTTGTTCCCCGACCCTTCCTCCATCCCCGGATGGCTGTCGAGCCAAGCGCAGCCGGGCGCGTGGGACTCGTACCGGAACTTCACCGGTTGCCGCCGCGGCGAAACCTACGAAGGGTTATCCAAACTGAAGGACTACTTCCACCGCTTCGGGTACATCCCCAACGCGCCGCCGTCATCGTCGAACTTCACCGACGACTTCGACGACGCACTTGAGGCTGCCGTGAGGGCATATCAGAAGAACTTCAACCTCAACGTGACTGGCGAGCTCGACAACTCCACGCTCGGCCAGATCGTCCTTCCCCGGTGCGGCGTCGCCGACATCATCAACGGCACCTCCGCCATGAACTCGGGGAAGCCCAATGCCAACACAACGAAGCTGAAATTCCACACCGTGGCTCACTACGAGTACTTCCCTGGCGAGCCCCGGTGGCCGGAGGGGACGACGGAGCTGACCTACGCGTTCGACCCTGGCAACAACCTCGACGACACCGTTAAGGGAGTGTTTGCAAGGGCGTTCGCGCGATGGTCGGAGGTGACGACGATAACGTTCAGCGAAACGACGTCGTATTTGTCCGCGGACATAAAGGTACGCACAGACGTAACTTCCACCGAAGTTCGAGATTTTTTTCCTTCGTTTCATACCATTTATCAATTTTGGGTAGTAATATTTAAGTATTTGAGTTCAATTTTGATACGCATGTAATTTAATTTTATATTATTATATTGGTCAATGATTAAAAGGTTTTATATATTTTATTGGATAATAATATAAATATATCTCAAAATTAAACATGTATGCATTAGTTTTACACGATAAACTAGTATAATTTTAAGAAAATAACAAATCATACTAAATTACCCACTGTAACAATTATCCATTATGATTTGATACTTTCCTTAATTTTCAATAGTTTATAGTCTAACAATGTATAGAAATTAAATTTTTATATATGAGTTTAATTTCTATACACTGACAAATATAAACTTTACATTGTCATCCAATAACAATATAGTAAATTGCTATGTCATTATGAGTAGTTACATTAATTTAAATTTAAAACACATGGCATATATGGCAGATTCTTGTATTTATATTGAATAAGAGTATACAATAATTTTAAACTATTAGTGCAAAGAAATAAAACTCTCTCTATATATATAGGAATCAAGTTATTCCAAGAGTAAATCTTGATATACTTACTTCATCTAATAACCTTTTTTAGGCATGAAATTGTATCAATCCAACCATTGAATTTAAAGTTTCTACCAAGTAGATCAAATATATAACGTTTCATTCAATTTGAAAATGATTTGATGGTTCATCGTTTCATTTTATTTTCACGGATAACATATTTTTTAAAATACAAGTAAATATTGATTAATATATTACATTACTATTGTTGTCCAATTTTTCTAAAATTTGACATGCTTGATCATCACTATAATATAACATAAATCAACGATTAGATTAATTAAATTCAATATGGATGAAGAGTTATATAATGGAGTAAATATGTAAAACTTACTCCTAGAGTAAACGGATCCCCACTCATATATATATATATATATACACATTCTCTACTATTTTTTTTCAAATGTTACCATGCAAAGATAAATATTGTGAAACTTATTATTGTATTTATGTATTTGTCCTCAATACTCGAAATATTTTGTAGGTAGGGTTTTATACGTCGGATCATGGGGATGGTGAACCATTTGATGGGGTACTAGGGACTCTAGCGCACGCATTCTCACCGACAGATGGGAGGTTCCACTTGGATGGAGCAGAGGACTGGGTAGCATCCGGCGATGTGACGAAGGCATCAGTGTCTTCAGCGGTGGACTTAGAGTCTGTGGCAGTGCATGAGGTAGGGCACTTGTTGGGTTTGGGGCATTCGTCCGTGGAAGAGGCTATCATGTACCCTACACTGTCAGCGAGGACGAGGAAGGTGGAGCTCATGGACGATGACATTGCTGGGGTTCAAAATCTCTATGGATCCAACCCTAACTACACTGGGACAGCTACCACCTCTTCCCGTGAAAGGGACACCAGCCATGGTGGAAGTCACATGGGGCCCACATGGGGCTTGGTCCTTTTGATCATTGGTGTTGTACATTTGGTTTTGTAGAAGGTTTTTTTTTGTTTTTTGATTTGTTAGGTTTGGCCGTTTGGGATGGGAGTACATATGATATTGATGAGGATATATATATAGCTACATATATAGGGTTTTTGTTTTCATTTATGTACGATATATTTTTGGATGATTCACATTCCTCATTCTTTATATGGTCATTTATATTTATTTTTTAGTTTTGTCACAACGTCCTGGAGCGGTACGCGATGATTTGACAACCAATTTAATAAAATGGGAGTCGCCACCAATTTTAATTTTGACCAAAATTGGAAAACCATTTTAATTTGCAAACTAGTCTTTTAAAAGAGATTTTGAGGTTCGGGAGTCTAATTACTATTAGGGAAGGGTGGAAACTTAATCCCACTGTACCCCTAATATGTCCGTATAAATACGGTTACCCTAAAACTCATTATGCAAATTTATTTATAACTTTAAAATATTTATCTTTCCCCAAAAATAATTATATTTGCAAAAATAAAACAAAAATTTAGCAATTATATATCTACAAAAATAAAGATAAAATTGATAATTATCTATTTACAAAATAAAGCTAAAATTAGTAATCATGTATTTGTTAATTAGTAATTATATATATATTTACAAGAAATAAAATTAAAAATTAGTAATTATATATTTGCAAGAACAAAATTAAAATTCGTATTTACCCAATAAAAAAAATCAAACTAGAATTAAAACAGGAATTAAAGAACTAATTTCATGAAAAAAGATTTTGGCTTGATAGTTGTTTAGCTACGCCGACGTATCTTCTGGTGCAATGAGGAACTCAAAGTCACGTCATTCTGTAGAAAAAGATTCTATGTTGATAGATTTTAGTTAAAAGAAAAGAAAATAAAAAAATAGGTTGATTGATTTTAATTGTGAAAATAGACTTTTGAATGACATTAAAAAGAAATATGCTTTCATACAGGATCAAGTTAGCGCTAGATCATTCAATAAACCCTTATGATTTAATAATAATGAAGATAACATTGACTATTCAATCACCATTATTGATCATTGCATGGATTAAAAAAATATTTTATTTATTTTATTTTTTTATGTTTTCTAAAAGAAAAAAGAAAAAAGAAAAAGAAAAAAGAAAAAGTCTTGAAAAAGAAAACGTGCAAACATGTACCCTTCCAAATAATAATGTCTAAATTCTAATGAATACTTGATTTTGCTTTTAGCCCATGATTCTTAACGCACCAAAGCTAAGAAGTTACTTTTAATCAAAATTTATTAAACAAAACAAACCAAAACCCAAAGGACAATACCCAAATAAAACTTTCTCATTAAAATGCATTGAGCGCAAAAACTTGGAAAGCCCAAAGACTAATTTCGATTTAACAATACTGACCCAAAAACAATGAAAAGTTAAATTAAAAGAAAAGTAACGTTTTTATTGAAAACAAGAAAGGAACTAAAAAGAAGTAAAAACAAAATAAATAAATAAACAAAAGCGCAAACCCATTTAATGTTCTAACAGAAGACAAGACTTTTATTAAAAAAAAGAAATCCCTAAACTTTACTATCACAATTTGCTGTAACGCAAAAAACAGAATAAGAGATCTACAGATGCAGTAAGCAGTGGAGGACCTGTTTGAGGACAGCAAGTGACGCTGCAAATGGATCTGGTCTGAACTCGTGCGCTGCTGGCAGGGGCAAGACTGGTACGGCGGTGCAAGGGCGACAGGGTGCTGAGCGACTCGGTCGGAACTCGCTTGGTGGGCGGCGACTGACGGAGGGAGACTGCAGCGATCTGGGCTTGGTGGGGCGGAGGGCAGTACGCAGTTGGTGCTCAGCAAAAGGCCACTATCTTTGCGATTGTCGAAAAAGAGTGAGGGGTGACTTCCTTTTCCTTCTCTTCTTGCTTCACCAGACCATGCTCTTCTCTGTGTCTCTCTTTGTCTGCTTGTGTATCTTCACCCCCCCTCTCTTCTCTGATAATAAATTGGTGTATATATACACTCACATTTGCCAATTTGACTTTGATTCCCGTTTTATTATTTTTTTTTTTTTAATACGAAAGGGAGCCTTGATATTATGTCCTAAATAATTGCTCATGAGAGATTTGCTTTGATTGAGGCTGTAATATGATTATGATTACAAGATTATTTCCTGATTCTCAGCAAATTTATATCAACCCAATTTCCATTCTGATTTGATTCCGAATCCATTCTGATTTGATTTCGAAGCCAAATTCTATTTTCATGAATTACCAGACACAAGTCGGGACAAGTAAAACAAGCTGGGCCAAATTTTGACATATGGCTCAAATCGGTCAGAAACAAATGAAAGAGGACGAGATGGGCTGTGGACCTAATTAAAAATAATAATAATAATAATAAAAGTGTTTGGACAAATATGGTGTTCATAAGTTTGTATTGTTATCATTGTTTGGCTTATTTTTCATATGGGAGTAATATATAGGATTCTAAAGGAAATTACAGGCGTATGATGGAAATCATATATAAAATCACGCTTACCTATGGGTGACTTTAGGACCATAACCAAAAAAAAAAAAGTCAAGCTCTTAAATTAACACATAGGTGACTTTGCCAAAATAAATAAATAATGCAAGCTCTAAACTCACCTAACTCATAGGCAATTTTAGCAATGCAAAATTAACAAAAATACAAAACCATCTAAACTCAACATTCAAATTCCTCAACAGTGAAAATCCTCCTCTATAAATATCTTGTGCCTCATTACTTGAAATTTAACCATGAAAGAGAAAACTAGATCAAATATTGAACTGGTTAAGGCATTAGTTCAGAGGTTTAAAAGTTAAATATAATTTGGGGTCAATCAATGTATTTTGTATATATATATATATATGACTAACTAGAATGAAAAAAAAAAACCATATACTAAGTCATCAACAATTATAATATATATAAATATGATTAATCAAATACAACAAAATAAATAACAATTATTAAATATTTTAAATCAGGAGAAGCAAATATCTCTTAATTTTAAATGTTAATTGTATTGATTAGTTTATTTTAATATGATTTAAAATGTTTGGCTATATAAGTATTGGTTTCCTAAAAAAGATACTATTTTTTTAGGGAAAAAAAGCATGACATTATGAAATAGTTGAAGAGATGCTTTGCATATATCAATGTGTCGCCTCCCATGATTCCATGACCCATTTGGCCATTTGCAGTAAAATGGTGAAAACTTAATCCCATTTTCACTTAGTGTTGTATGCAAGATTTTACAATATCATATGCTAGAATTTAGAACACTAAAAAATCATACTAATGCATACTTCTCTTATATGTAACAAAAAATCACACTATTTGTCCATGAACCATGAATCCGGTTGCAAGAGAGAACATATGTAGATGATTGTGTATACCAGTTACAAAAGAACCCATTCCTTTTTGCACTTTTATTCAAACGCCACACCGATGGAGCAATACCTATCAAGAAAGACAAGAGTGGAGTGTAGATCCTATCCAAATAGGGAATATGTAATGTAACTAGGTATTGTCCATCATGGACCTAGGTTACTTTGAATTTTCATACCCTTTCAACAAACCCACAGATGAGCCTAAGCCAAATAACAAATGATGATTCTTAAACTCATAATGGATCACAAGATAATATTAAATGGGTCTCCAAGGAATAATCAATCTATACATTCAACCCATGTTATAAAATTAAAATACACATCAATTAGTAGTAGCCCTTTCTCATTCTTCTATTGTCTAGAGGAATAAAATGAAAACTGCCATAGTGTCAATGCATCAACGGCAAGGATCGACTAAATGATGCTACTATGTGTGGCAAGCAGAGCATCTATTTTTCGATGGCGTCGTGAGCTAGCCACGTCATTAATGGTAAGGCGGTTGTTGCAACTCGATGAGTTATTATAGAATTTCTTTTAAAGAGAAATTAAACGGCAGTTCATTTGCTAAAAAGGGGGGGGTATTAGACCAATTGATCAGAGGAACTGCACCGATCAATCTCCACTAGCTTTCTTGATTCTCAACTAGTTTGGGAGATCACCGATTTAAGGGACATGACCGGACAAACTTGGGATGCAATTTCTAATCAAACCAATCTGACCAGCAGGTCCAATCCAGCTGTCTCTTCCATGCTTGAAACCTAATTCTTTTTTATTTTGAAGAGTAAGAGAGTGAAAGTGAGTCCCAAAGAAAAGATAGAGAAAAAATGAGGAATAATAATGTCACTCTTGTGAGACTAGTCTGTATACTTCTTAGTTGCAAAGCTTTGTCATTTGTGAAACTAAATCTTAGACTCTCTCAAAATACAAATGTTGGCACACACAAAATAGTATGAGAATAAAATATAGATATCCAATGGATATTGTCGGTGGCAATATTAAATATTGGGTAATCAAAATACGCATCGACAATGAAATGCAAATGATGTTTTGGATCAATCAACACTTTGTGTGATACATTTTTGGGGTTGAGTTATATGTGGAGTTTGAAGACAATATTACTCAAGTTGATATTGAGGCTTGTCCTAGTTTAGTCTATCATGGAACTTTGGTAAGCTTTTTCTTCTTGTGCTATTTAGCATGTGATCAACTTAAATTTTAATTCATACATTATTTGTGATTATTTTGTTTGTTACTTTTTTATTGTGCTATTTATTTTAACATTTGATATTATTTATTTTTTTCTTGTCCTATTTGGTTATGTGATTAATTTAAATTTTATTTAGTGTATTATTTGTGATTAATTTTATTTGTTTTAATATCATCAAATGTTAAGCCAATTTCTTGAGAGATGAGAAGCCTGTTTAATGATGGATAGTGAAAGTGATGATTACCCAGAAGGAGATGATGGTGATAGTGGTTGCGTGGATGATGATAGTGATGAGGATATAAAGAACATTGCTATTCATATGAAAAATTGGAAGCTATGTATGCGCCAGAGTTTCCAGGGTATGAAAATTTGGCAAGAGATCATGAATCGAATAGTGAGTATCAAGTTAGAATGAAGTTTTACACCATGAAGGATATAGCTCGAGCATTTAAGAACTATAACATTGATAAATCTATGGACTACACTATGAAGGAGTCAGAATCAAGGACATTTTATTGGAAGTGCAAAAGCTTTTACTTTGGATGCGAATGGCTTATTAGGGCAAGCTACATATAGAGGAATAACATGTATGAAATCAAAAGATATAATGGCTTACACATTTGCTTGCATGCCACTCTGCAACCTTGAAGAATATGACCAAACCATCATATGACCAATGTAGTTGTTAATTTGTCGCCTCATTTCAAATCAAGATAGCAGTTGCATGGGTATTATAGGGTTGCCACACAAACAACATTATTAAAATTAAACAATTGAATGATATAAATCAGTGGATATACAAAATACATTAATTGCAACACTATGGTAATTCTCACTACATGAATGTGTCTAACTTGATCTATAGCAGCTTTGGTGTTGGCAATATAATGGTAACTTAAATGCGGTGGCTAGAGACTATTTCCCTAGATGTTGAATATTATACTGATTAGATACAAATTTAACAATACCAAGCTTAAAATTTATATCCAATGAAAAAAATTAAAATTTATATCCAATTCATTGTTCACAATTTCTCACTTGGAAGACAACAAAAATTTCATATCACAAACTGGAATTGGAGCTAAAAAGGGGAGCCAATGCCAACCCATGATTGTAAAAAAAATAAAAATAAAAATGCACCCATAGGTCTCCTATGCCTAACTCATGAGGCATGACATGAAGATCTATATAAATAAGTCAGGCATGCAAAAACTCAACTATATTGACCAACCCGAGCCAAATCCCTGAGCAATAGGAGCAACCTTGAAAGAACCCATTTATTTCTCTTGTTTGGGAATAACACCACATTCAGCAATTATAGCGTATAACTACGAGCAAGGTATACCGTTGCATGAGGATTGTTACCATCTAGCCTCTATCAGAAATAATGATGCAACCAATTCACTTTGATTGCAAATTTTGACAGATCATCCTCCATGAGTGTAACGCCTAATCGTGTATAGCACACTTGTTGTATCTGTGGCACATTGAAAGCATGCTATTCTTTGATGGGTTCCTCATCAATAGGGAGGCCAAGTTGAATTGTGACATCTTCCAATGTCGCTCCTCACATGAGAAACGAAATATGTGGGTCTCCATTATTCGACCAGTGCACTCATGAGGTCAGAATTAATTACTCCTTCATTGATCATCTAATTGTGATACGAACCGATATTCTTTAAATAGTTGTGTATTTCTTATATCTTTTTTCTCGACATTCATGTGCCGAGGCTTCGGTCTTGTCACCAATGACTCTTGTTAAGCTGGAATCAAATGAAAAATATTAACTTTCATAGTAAATCCGCACAAACCGCAAAGTAATAAAAGTAAATATAAAATACTATTATCATATTTATTATTAATATTTAATAATAAACTATGATAAACAAATAATAATAATATCAATAATAAAGAAAAATAAAATTATTAGAAAAAAATATTATTAATGATAAAAATAACCATAATCATAACCACAAATAACAAATAATATATATTATTACTTTTTTCTCTATTTTTGTATAATAATACTAAAAACAATAATAATAATATTATTATTGTTAAAAATAAAGTATAATATGTATTATCATCCTAGTTTTTTTTATAATAATATAATATAATAATACATTTTTTGGTTTTGGTGTAATGAAAAGAACTATCAAATAGTATGGAAGGTTTTATTCCTTTTTATAATAATTAAGAAAAGTATATAATAAATAAATATTTCAGATATTTCCCTTTTTTTCTCTTTTTTATAATAATAATTAATAAAAAATTTAACTAAAGAAATAAATGTCATAAGTAAACAAATTATTTTTTTCTCTATTATTACATACTTCACCAATAATATATAATAAAAAACAGTATATAAGTACTAAAAATATTAATAATAGTATAATATAAAAATAGTATATAATTTTATCATAATAATATTGAAAAATATTAAAATGGGTATAAATATTACCATTTTTATTTTTCAATAACAATGATAATAATAATAAAATTATATAATTTCTATTACTAAACATCGTAATAACATTAATAAAAACTACATTAATAGCAAAAGAAAAGACCAAAAGTAAATAAATTTATACAAATAACATTAAATAGAATAAATATAGCATTTGCTAATGCTTACTCTATAGAAAAAGAGAAAAGAAATCATAAAAGGAAGAATAAGATATAAAAAAATACATACATTACTTTAAAATAATCATCTTCTCAATATGATTTCTAACTTCTATCTCTCTAATCTTATTTTACTTGAGTACTATTTACTCAATTTTTGCTCTTTTTCACTACTCTTTTCAGAGTCCTTTTTTTCAATTTCACTCTTCACTTACTCACTCATAGCACATATAAAACACTCTCAACTCACAATATGTACGGCGTTGGGCAAATCATGGACAAATAGGGCACAATCTTCGGAATATTCAACATGCTGCACTATGAAGTCACTTGATAGGTTGAAGACTTAGAGCACCTCCATCACACACAAAATAGCGTCCCCGTCCCTGTAGAAACAGTAGCAGAAATGGGACAAAAGCGTTGGATGAGAGTGAAGGAGGATGTGGCTCGGGTGAGTGTCCTTCTTAATAGGGACTGAAATGCCCCAATCAAAGTGTGCCATGTGTTATTTTTCCATTATTTTTTGTCGAAAAAGAATATAAAATTAAATAACCAGTATTGCAAATTTCAAATGAAAGAGCTGCTGCATGAAGTAACTGTTATATTGTTAATGGTCAACTTTTTTTACTCTACAAATATCATTCATTCTCACTTTTATTTTCCTAACTCTATTACAATACTTCCCAAATTTTCCCCACATAAATTATACTAATCTTGTTCAGCAAAATAAAATTTTAGTTATATTTTATTTCACAAAAAATGGATCCCAATCAATTAAATTCTTTTATCAATTAGTTGCCAAATTCTAATTTCCCTCAAAATCCAAATATCTAAAATTCTCAATCTTTAAACCCTCAAAATCCAAATCAAAATTTTTAAATCCAAATTTCTTTCAAAATCAAAACCCTCAACACGGTCAAAATTCCAATTTTCAATTTCCTTTTTTCTCCATACACTCAAAATTCACAAACACCTCAACATCCATTCTCTATTACATTTAACCCATCCTTAGGAGTTATGAGTACATCATCTTTCCCATTTCAAATCTAAATTGGTGTTCATCCTTTGAGATTAGCAAGCAGTATTGGTGGGTCGGATGAGCCATCCTTTCAAACCCCAATAAATTTGACTCCAAGTTCACAACATTCAGAGTTTTCCACCCAAGGTAGGGTAGATGATATCACTCTCAATGATAACAAATTTGAAGATCGCAAACAAGAAAATAGTCAATGGCTATAAGAAGAGGATGAATTGCTGATTAGTGTATGGTTAAACGTCTTAATAGATTCTATGGTCGGTACCGGCCAAAAGGGTGATATATTTTGGAATCGGATCCATGCATATTGTCTGGAAAGCAACCTTAACATGAAAAGAGGGGCTGATAGGATCAAGAAATGATGGCATAAGATCAACCAGCTGGTTCAAGTATTTGGTGCTTGTCACGATTAAGCATATCGAAATGTAAGGAGTGGTTCAAGCAGTGACAATATAATGAAGTTGACTTATCAACTCTATTTCAAAAGGTCTAAGAGGAAATTCACTCTTGAATGACATTAGAACATGCTTTGGAGAGAACAAAAATGGAGAACTTAATCAACACAGAGTGGCGGTTCCAAGAGAACAAAAATAATTGCTTCTAGAGCATACTCATCCTCATCAAATCTAGAAACACTAGTGGGTGAAGATATTGATGTGGAGTCCCCAGTTCATTCGCAAGGAACTAAAAGTTCAAAAAGGAAAGGAAAGAGGAAATCAAAAGCACCTGATGAGGATATAGATGACAAAGTTAATATGCTTAAAATCGTTATTGCTAGGAGACTATCCCTCACAGAGAGACATGAGAATTATAAGGAAATAGAGTTAGTTGATAGGGAAAAGGATAGGGAGTTTAAGTGTAAGATGATGGTAATCAAGGCAAAGGAGCTAACAGATAAAGAAAGGGAAAGAAACATGGAAATACTTTATAAGGATACATGTACGATGACTGACAAACAATGATCTATTCATGACAAGCTTATGGAAAAAATTATGTAAAAGTATTTTTAGTTAAGTGTTAATTGTATTAGTAGGGTCAATGTTTATTTCAAATTATGCAAAGTTGTTGATCATGTTTTATGTTTTTAATTTGTTATGGTTATGGTAATGTATTGTATTTTATAACTATAATTTTATCATTTAATTTTAAAAATCATTCAAGCTTATTAAAATGTAGTTGTTGCAAAACTAGCCATTGTGTGTTGACCCACTCTTCCATAATTGCTCACATTATCTTCCCTCTTGTTGCTATCAAAAGCCTTAAATCTCATCTACACTCACTGTCATCTCTCAAAAAATACTTTTTCCACCAGCAACCATCACTGAAATATCCATTAGTACAAATAGCTGGAAACTCTAACTCTTATAATAACATGTCTTTTGATGACTTGTTTAATGATGCTTTGTATGATGATTTAGACTAACCCAATAAAATGGCTTTGGATGATTAGATTGAAGAATTATTATTCGATAATTCAGAGGACAGTGAATTAC
This sequence comes from Dalbergia cultrata, assembly GCA_031216105.1. Classification (NCBI taxonomy): domain Eukaryota; kingdom Viridiplantae; phylum Streptophyta; class Magnoliopsida; order Fabales; family Fabaceae; genus Dalbergia; species Dalbergia cultrata. The sequence continues at coordinate 15,641,171 of CM062344.1, read as the reverse complement.
AACAACTCATTCAGGAAAAGTATAGGCAAAGCTCTTCCTCCACTTCTTATAGGACATGAACATGTTTTTCGTGACTACTTTGCACCTAATCCGGTGTATCCTCTTAAGACATTTCAGTGAAGGTTTCGAATGGGAAGACATATTTTCCTTTGCATAGTGGAGGCCCTTTCTAATGTTGATCCATATTTCCAGCAGAAGGTTGATGCTACGGGTAGGAATGACTTATCCCCACTGCAAAAATGTATGGTTGCTATATGTATGCTAGCATATGGAGTATCAATTGATACAATTGATGATTATGTGTGGATAGGTGAAACCACCACAATCGAATGCTTAGAGAAGTTTGTCCAGGTGTAATCTTGGTTTTTGAGATTGAATATTTGCGAAAACCTAACTCAAATGATGTACAATGCCTGCTTCAAATGGCAGAGGTCTGTGGTTTCCCTAGCATGATGGATAACATCAACTGCATGCACTAGCAGTGGAAAAACTACCCAAAAGCATGGAAAGGTATGTATATGAGTGGTTACCGTGGAGTCGCGACTATAGTACTTGAAATTGTGGCTTCGTCTAATCTTTGGATATCAGATTCATTTTTCAGAGTTGCCGGTTCAAATAACGATATCAATGTGTTAGATCGTTCACCAGTGTTTGATGAAGTTCTGAATGGTCGTACTCCATAAGCAAACTACACTGTTAATGGTAATAATTATATGTTACTATTTAACAGATGGTATATATCCTAAGTGGGCAACATTTGCCAAAACAATCCTACGACCACAAGGTGATAAGCGGAAATTATTTGCACAATATCAAGAATCACAAAGAAAGGATGTAGAGTGAGCGTTTGGAGTATTGCAAGCTTGCTTCGCAATTATATGTGGCTCAGCACGATTTTGGGAGAAGAATAATCTTGTGCGCATAATGAGAACCTGTATCATATTGCATAATATGATTGTTGAGGATGAGAGAGACGTGTATGCAGGTAAATTTGATTAGCTTCCTTCTTATGACGATGTGGATAATGGCATATTGCAACCGGAGTTGGGAGAGAAAAACTTTGCTCTATATGAGAGGTTTATCCAAATGAATGTCCAACTTTGTGATAAACAAAAACATTGATAGCTAAAGGCAGACTTGGTGGAACATATATAGCAATTCCATAATAGTCGTCAAGTATAGTTTTTAGTAATATGATATTTCAATTATGTATTGTTGTTGGTCATAAATTATATTCTTATACATTGTTATTATTAATCACGTAATGTTTTTTAAATATATCGAATGCTTGTTTTAGTTTCAATAATATTTGTTTGAATTTTTCACATTTTATTTTTTTTAAAATTTATACAATATTTATTTGGAATTTAATTTACTAAAATTTTATTTAAAATTTAAAATATTTAAAAATTTTATTTTTTAAAATCGAAAATAAAATTGCATAATACAATATATTAAAATAAATTATTTCATAATAATGTTAATTTTTCTTTTTTTAATTTTAAAAAAATCATATGGGACCCAAATGGGGATCAGAGTTGGTCCCTACTGTTGGATAGGAAAGGGCCACTATGAGTCCCCATTTACTTTTTTATGACACCCTAATGATGTGTCCTTGATAGGGCCCAAAAGAGACACCAAATTGAGTCTCTCCATTGGAGATGCTCTTAGCTATAGATAGTAGCCTTTTAGAGATTCTTGACATGATGTGACAATCTTTGACTGGGTGTGTTATAAGTCGCCATTTATTAGGGCGATTTTTATTGCTAGCTCTATGTTTTCTTGAATTGATAACAAAAGCTATGCATTGGGTAATATAAAATTAAAAGCCAATATTTTGAAGATTTTTCCTCATTGTTTACTTGCATGGATTTTTCTTTAGGATATGGACTTGGGTTTGTGATTGTAGGATTAATTGGGTTTGAGTAATAAGATTTCAGATTCAGGGTATAGCTTTTGGGTTTTGAATTTAGGACATAAAATAACCTTTAACATTCAAGGTACAAGATATAAGGTTTAGAGAATTTAGAGTTGAAGGTTTTTTTCTTTTTTTTTCCCCTAAGAATTGAGGGTTTAAGAATTACAGTTAACTGGGTGTTTAAAAACCTTGAAATTAAATTTATTTGAGAATTTAAACCCAATTCCTTGATTTATAACTAATCAATATGATGTGGAATTGAAATGCAGATAAATTTAATTCTTTTGAAAAGCTTAAAAGTAAATAAGATCAAAACAAAAAGGGTTTGATTTGTAACTAGAATTAAACTTAAAAGTTGATCTATACAAAATACCTTTAGTCCCCACATATCTTCTCTCCTCTCTACTTTTCACAAATACCTTGACCATTGAGTGGACTACTCTTTTTTGCGTTCCTTTGGAAATTAGTTTGAGAACAGTAGCATGTATAAAAAAATTTCATGTTATTCTTCAGGAAGTTATATTGCATGGATGATGTTAGGATTTAACCCGAAGTCCCACATCAATAAGAAATAGAAATATTGCTAGTATTTTGGCCTATAAATATGACTTTGGTTATTTGAGTTTTATTATCCTCCAAAAAGTGGAAGTCATCCATATGGGTAGTTTTATAAGTTAATTGTTCATGTGATGAAATATTTGTAAGGATGATTTGCAACTTCAGCTATTCAAAAGTTGCAGATAGTGAAATATGTGAAACTCCTTATAGGGATTGTTGATATAAGCAGTTAAGGTCGAATGTTAAATTCCTTTATATTATTTTTCTTCTTGTGTCATTTCCTTTATTGAGAGAGACTGCCCAACAAGTGGTATCATAGACTATGGTTCGGGTCAGTTGGGCTTGGTTGAGTGTTGGTTAGAATGATAGTTTTTGGATCTAGGAGGTCCCTTTTGTCGAAAGTCTTCCTGGCAATATGGAGGTCAGGCGGCGTGTCCCGTGGAGCACAACGACGGTGCAAGCGAAGAGAGCTTGTGTCAAAAGTCTTCTTGGCAATGTAGAAGCCAAGAGGTGTGTTTCATGTGTAGCAGCAGTACAAGTTAATAGAATAGGTATGACTCTTGTTTACACCATTGAATACTTGTGAAATACAAGTTTTGCAAGAAGATTGTTTATGAAGGTAGCTGTTGTAGGTAGCTTTTTGGCAGGACTTTGGATTAAGGGGGAGGATTTGTTGGGATTTAACCCAAAGTCTCACATCGATAAAAAAAATAGAAGTATTGCTAGTATTTTGACCTATAAAGATGACTTTGGTTATTTGAGTTTTGTTATCCTCCAAAAAGTGAGAGTGATTCATATGAGTAGCTTTTATGAGTTGTTCATGTAATGAAATATTTATAAGAATGATTTGCAACTTTAGCCGTTCAAAAATTAAAAAGGCAGTTAAGGCTGAATGTTAAATTTTGTCTCCTTTATATTATTATTATTATTTTTTTGCAATATTTCCTCTATTAAGAGAGAGTTTGTTCTTATATTTTTTAGCTTTCGCTACCCAACAGATGACTCATTTTTTGTTGTAATTCAAATGACTTTTGAAGGTTCTATAATTTTTTATAGTGTCCTTTTTGGAATCTCTCCTTTTTTATATTTCCTCTCAGCCTTTGGAATACTTACCTAGCGTGATGTCCTTCCTCGAATAAACATTCTATCCAATATTGACCTCCGTTAATCATCAGAGTGATGAGCGCGAGTTCCTTGGTGTATATGTATAAACTATGAAAAATAATGTTTCATATAAACTTGATTTAAGTTGTAGATGCTCATAATTTATATATACGGTGGCCCTTACATGCTTGCATGATTTGTGAAAGTGTAGAATTATAGTTTGACAAGCAATTGGAAATATAAACTGGCTGGAAGCTGTATACGAGAAGTACAGTGATGGAAAAAGCAGATACGTCACTACAATTTAAATTGAGTGTTTTGCTTTGATTTTGATTGTGTCATTGTCTAATGAATAATTAAGTTTGTTATTGAAATATGATATTTTATTAATAAAGGATAATATAGTTAAAATAAATTATTTAATCAAATTCACTTTTCAATAGATTCCAAACCAAACAATTGAATTTAATTATATAATTTATTGATTTATTTCAAATATAAGAATTTAACTCAATATAATTGAATTGAATTAAATCCCATTCGTAACATAATTGTTTTAAATTGTTTTATTTATTCATTTTTGGTGGTAAATGGAGTAGAGTTAGGATATACAATTTGGGGTTAGAATCAATTGTCCAACAGAAGGGGAAGACTTCATTAGGGACAAAGCCCGTAATCCTGATGTTGTAAAAGTCCCGGGACTTAGCCCCTTATTCTGTCCCTAGATCAGATAAAGTGAATGGGTTGGGCCTTTGGCTCTGTAAAGAAACGAAGTAGGATTATACGGCAACCACATTAAATAAGCACTACCAGAAAAAACACTGTTACCGACCGATTTTTTCGACGGATTTTTCAACGGATTTTGACCACCGGTAATAACGTAGTCGGAAATCATTTTCGACGGAAAAAATCCGTCGAAAAAAATTACCGATGGAATTACCGACTGATTTTGTCTTAAAAAATCCGTCGGTAATGAGTTGGAGAAATTTCGACAAAGAAATTAAGACTCATGTGTTACCGACGGATTTTTGTTTGGCTACTAACGGATTTTTCCGTCGGTAATTGTAGGATTTTGTAATTTTTATTTTACCGACGGAATTATTTCGTCGGTAATTATTGAATTTCATACATTTTATTTTTTTGATTTTTAATTACTGACGGATTTTATCCGTCGGTAATTTTAAATTTGTAAATTTTAATTTTAATTTATTTATTTTACTGACGGAAAAATCCGTCGGTAATCATAAAAATTTTTTCTTTAATTTACCAACAAATTTTCGCTTGTAATTAATTTTTTAAAATAAATTCTATAATTTGTATGTTATCTGATCGTATAAGACTTTCTTTTTTATTTAAAGATAATTATAAATATATAAATATATTTAATAATGAAAAATTATAAAAAAAATTCCCAATAAATAACAAACACAATGAATTTTAGTTCAAAATGTAAAATAGATAAAAGTGTTAGAAAGTGTACAGGTTCAAATATAAAAATTCAACATATAACTATGAAAGAAAAACAACTCAAATCAAGAAAGTTTCGATAACATCATCATCATCGTCAGCATCACCATCACCCCCACCCTCATCATCATCATCATCATCATCATGATTATTGGTGTGCAGTTCTGTGGTACTAATGAGCCTGCATTTATCTTCTTCTACAAAGACATCATCTTTTCTTCATCTTTGTCTCCATGGCCTTTTTCTTGTCCTCATTCTTTACATCTCCTGTAGAATTGGCACTTCTCACCAACTACGATCCTATGCTCTTCTTCGTAGCTTCCTGGGATAAGATTTAAGCATTCAATAAAAAAAAATTAATTTTGATACATTAAAAGTATAAAAAAGCAAAATTTTGTTATTCAATCATATATTTTCCTATCACCAAGTATGATTAGCTTTCATATATAAGTGATTTAAAAAGTCATTCAAATAAAATGATTTAATTGAATAACAAATAAAAAAATTATCCTAAAAGTGGATAAAATTAAAATTTTCAATAGATTGTAATATATTTTCATTGAAATTAATTGATCAACTATTTTGAAATTAAGAAAACTAGGACAGAAGGAGAGGACTCCAGAGGATTATGCCAAAATCTGATACACACCAACAACTCCTTATCAAACTATCACTTTGAGGCTTCTCTTTGATCACTGAAAAGATGGAATTATTTGCAAATAATAAAGCCCAAAGATGGGAGCAAATTTTTAATAAATGCAAACTACACGTGAATGGGAGCTGGGCATTGTTCCTGAGGAACAAAGTTGAACTTGCTTTTTTTGTTTCTTCTCAAAATGTTTCATGGTTTGCTCATGAGCGAGCAATCTTTTGCCACTACCACTTCCCTCTGCTAACAACCAAACATAAAACAACTAACAAAAGGTAGAACGATCTTGCTTAAATTTATCCTTTGCTAGGAGGATTGTCTATTTTACCCACCATGTTACTATTATTTTCTTTTCACCTTTATTAATTCAACACGTACCTAAATCTACTCGTCTTAGTATCCATAAGGAACTCTAATTTCAATAAATTAATTAGGTGGAGAATGTGCATGTTACAATATAGGTTGCATGCTTGAGTTAATTTAATGAAGCTTAGAGATTTTAATTTTTTTTTCAAACCTGTCTAAAAGAAGTCTAATCGTAAACTATTTTAGGTACAAAATAAGTTATTCAATACTACTTCATGTTGAGAAAAGATTGTTACCAATAAAATGTCGCCATATTGTAATAATGATACACGTACTTGAACAATTTCCAAGAGATGTGGAATGGAAAGAAGAACTTGTTTCCTGAGATGACAAACTTAGAAAATGGCTGAAAGTTGCATTAAGAAATAAAATAAAAATCCATTAGAAGAAATAGCCAAAATAGGAAGCATATAACAATAGGATGCTTCGGTTTGCATAATGTAGCAATAGGATGAATTCAGGGACGTTGAAACCTATAACAATTATGATACATAGTTAATAAAAGCATATAAATAATACAAAATCTGACATTACAAAATAGAATGGGATACACAATTTGATGTTAACCAATTGTTTTAAATTAAAACAGGAAGAAAAATAATAATTTCAAATAGATAATTCTAACTATCACGTTATTTTGGTCTCATCCAATAGAAGTAAGTTACTAAGTAGTATATGCACATGTGAAAGATGATAATCCTGCAGTAATAGAGCATAGGAGCTTAGTAATGAAACTATCACGTTATGTTGGACTTGTGTTTTCAATCCGTATTCAATCAGAACAAGAACAATATATCAAACAATAGTAATGAAACATAATAGTAACTCCAACTCTAACAAGAGCTTAGTTCAAGCTTGGATATCCACTTCTCCAGTGATTATAAATAAATGATGCAACTTCTATTTTTTAAAAAAAGGGATTCAGTAGCGTTTGTTTCAAGTCTTGGTACTCAACACTTATGGTAATTGGATATATAATGAAATACAATTTACAAAGGACTACACCACGGGTAAAAATGTCAGAATGATTGGAACGTACTTGATCAACTTGGATTGCCTGCATGTTATCTGGACTTCTGCCTTGAATTCGAAACAGAGCTACCTATTTTTCATCGTAAGTTTCATCCACCATACCTTTTTCTTCTATAAACTTCTTATATCCTGAATTGTTTCCCCCTTGCAACAAGAAGGAAAATGGAAGTTGGAGTATGTTACTTTTAATATAAAATTGTAAATTAAAAATTTACTAGCCTAAAAAATGAGATTATATAGCAGGTACATACCTTGAATATGATTAGTCTCTGGAGTATTGAGAAAAATTGAGCTAGCTCCTTACCCTCATGATTTTGAGCTTGAACAGGCATGTGAAGTTAATTGGATAAATTATGAGGAGTAAGGCATGAAAGTTATAAAACTTTTATATGGGTGGGCTTGAGATGTTGAATACATAAATAAGAAGCTACCATTGATTGGAAAGATAAAAATATATATATATATATATAGATATTTACCAAAACACAATTTAATTGTTGCAAATATTTAGTCAACAACTTATCATGAAAGAGCTGGCAGGAATGGCACTAACCATAACTGGATTGGTTCTGGCTGAATCAACCATAGTATTAATGTGGGAAATGGCATTGTTTTATCCTCCTGAAAGCCAAAAATCATAGAACAAAAGGGCAAGTTATGTTTAAGAGTTCATCAACAACAACGACTATCCCCAAGCCATATCCTACTAGATGAGTAAAACTTTCCAGTAAATAATTGAACATTGACAACTTTATTCATTTGTTTGAATATCAGGTGAAAAAAACTATCTAGTGGATAGATAACAGAAAACCTTGCCTAGTGCTTACCATTAAAAATTTGTCGCTAGCCAAGCACAAAAGAGAGTCTCATCCTTCCATTTCGAGGAATGTATATTGTACTATATAGCTGTCTCTGCTGTAAAGTCTTGTTAGTTCTCAGATGACTAAAGTGACAAATCAAAGAATTCCACCCAAACTCAGTCCAAACATAGAACAAAGATATGGCACAAAGATTACAAAAGTGACTCAGTATATAAGATAAAATTTTCCATAAGCATTTAATCATAATAAATAGCAGTGCAAGTGTATAACATATATATTCAAATCAGTTCGAAATGTTCTCTGTTCGAAATATATCTAAAGTCTTCAACCTTTGCCATGTTCTCTGTTCGAAATTAACAAAATCAATTCTGCATTGTTCACAAATTATGTACAAAAGTGACAAATCAAAAGAACTAGAGGGAGTAACAAACAGCAAGGTACCCAACATTGTGCAAGCCTAGCTTCTTGATATCTCTACGAATAAAGAAAAAAGATGCTCACAGAGACAAATGGAGGAGAGAGCGATGGCGCAGTATAAGAACGAAAAGAGCACTTGCTCAAGCGTGGTAGGTGGCGAGTGGGACAGAACGCCGCTTTGATAGGAGCTCCCTGATGAGACGTCGGCGGCTAAAGTGATGCGGCGGCGGTCGGAGCTAGCTCGATGGCGGTCAGAACGATGAGAGAGAGAGAGAGAGAGAGAGAGAGAGAGAGATGAGATGAGAGAAATGAAATGATTTGACGGAGAAAAGAAATATCTATCAGTAAATTAAACGAAATTCAATTTACCGTGAAAAAAATCATTAATAAAGCCCAGAACGCAATTCGATGTTTCCAATTACCGGCGGATTATGTTACCATTTCCGGCGGAAATTTCCGTCACTAAACCTGAAAAAAAAATATTTTTTAAATTACTTTTACCGACGGATTTTTCCGTCGGTAATTCAAATTTTTTTAAAAAATAATTTTCGAAATTAACATTATCGACGGATTTTTCCGTCGATAATATTAATTTGCAAAATAAAATTTTTATAAAAAGTTACCGACGGAATATTAATTTTTAAATTAAAAATAATTTATAATTATTTAATGACGGAAAAATCAGGTAATTTCAAGGCCAAATCTGATATAAAATTGGTGAATTTTATCGACGATTCTGAAACGGAAAAATCACGGTAATGACTGAAAACCAAAATTTCCAAATCTCTTGTTTTCCATCGGTAAATCCATCGAAAATCGACGGAAAAAACTGGCCGGTAAAATCATTAACTCGAGTGTTTCTTGTGGTGAAGGGTAATTTACATCTATCTTCTCTAAGATTTATTATAATTACACTTGGTATTATTCAATCTTGTAAAACCATAGTTGACCTCCTATGAAGTTCACTAAAATTATATCGATCTCTCATGTAAATTCTAGTTCATTAATTTAAATGACAAAGAAAGATAATATAAGATACATTCATAATTATTAATAAAAAAAATTATAATATTTTAACAGTATTTTACATATATTAACTAAAATGCCTTTTTCATTATAATTTATGATTATAAGTTTCATTTCAATTTCATAAAAAAATATTTTATTCAATTAATATGCTAAATATTATTAAAATATCATAATTTCATCATTAATAATTATATATATATATATATATATATATATATATATATATATATATATATATATATATATATATATATATATATATATCCCTTTTTTATTATTTAAATTAATAAACTAGTATGTACATGGGAATATTAGTGTAATTTTAGTGAATCTCAAGAGAGGTCTTGATAGTTTTATAAAATTAAAAGGTGCTCAATGTAATTACCTTGCTATATTTGTACCCAAAAAAAAGTGCATGATATTATCTATTTATTATATTTTAATCTTTTAAAATATTTAATAAACTACATTAACATTATCATAAAAATTATATGAATATTATTTTATGATATTATACAAATATTGTAAACAAAATTACCTTTAAAATACCTAAATACCTGGAGGGACAAACTGGTTCCCTAACCCAAGGACACTCACCTACGGGTTTGATCCGTCCACCAATCCTTACGCGATGAATGTGTTCAGGAGCTCCTTCCAGCTTTAATCAAGTGCCATAAGGGGGCTGAACCTCATGGAAACAACGTTTGATGATGCCATCATCAAGATTGGGTTATACAATTTCGACCAAAGAGCGGAGGTGGTAGGGAGTACCATTCTAGAAAGGCAAGCCCAAGGTGGTGGTAAAAATGCTAGGGTCATAATTGTTGATGGTGGAAAGTACTGGGGTGCTGCCGGGGCAGATTGCAGGGGTAAACTTGCAGAGTGTGGCGATGCACCAGATTGGACATCTTCTTGGGCTTGGCCACTCCTCCTGGGACGTTGACTCGGTTATGCACCCTGGTTTTTACCCCTCACAACAAACGAAGGTGCAGTTCTCAAACAGTGATATGCAACAGATCCGGCAATTATATTCCTCTGGTGGTGACGGAGGTGGCGGCGTTGTCAACTATCCGCCATCTGCTGGTGATGGTGGTGGGGATGTTGGGTCTAGCTGGGGACTCCGTAACACTTTTGTCACTTGGATTTTCTTGCATGGTCCTCTTTAATTTCTCTACTGCGTACCGGTCCTGTTGCCCTAGTTGTGTCGAGAAATTTTTTTTTTCCTTGCTCCTAATACTTGGGTGAATTAAAAGTTAAGACACCATATGCTCTTTGCAATGTAGCACAAAAAAAAAAAAAACACCATATGCATTATATATGTGTTTTGAGGTGAAATAAAATATTTTAGAACGAATATGTAGATAGAAGTTGAACATCCTGGAGATATATTTAGAGGGGGAAAAAAATACAAAAGTAGAGTGTGTTGAAAAACGTGGAAACCTGTCTCTTTTGTACTTATTTTTAAGTAATTATGTCTCTGAAAAATTTTATTTTTATTTTCAACTTACACATTTATGCCTTATTAAGGAATATAACTCTTTTAAAATGAGATTAGTCATCATTAGATATATAATTAAAGTTATCCATCTAAGAGTGACTAATCTTTTATTTTATAGAAGTTAAATTGCTAATAATGTAATTCTTGATGTGTGGTGGATTTAGTTTGTGCCGTGTCAACGTCTGTGAATCCGAAAAAGATAAGATTTCTCATTAATTTGATTTCACCTTTTTTTTTGTTTCAAGATTTGGCCTATCTTTGTTGTAGAGATATAGAAACAGAAATTTCTCTTTAATTTGGCCCAAAAATGTTGTAGTGTTTGGGTTGAGAATTAAACAGAGGACCTCAAATCAACTAGCTAGCTAAGAAAAGGAAACCAGTTTCAAAAAATAAAAAATAAAAATAAAAATAAAACATTTGTGTGATACCCTTCTCTCTCTATCTCTCTTAATTAATTGTTGTGTTTTCTTCATTTATATTGTGTGACTTATATTTTTGTCTTCATATATTTTTGAAGTTATTTTAAAATTTTTGAACACTTTAGAAAATAACCTTTTAAGGTCTATTAACTCAATTTTTTTGCTTACTTTAAGTTTAAACACTCGATAAACTTTGTTTTAGTTTCAAAAAGTTAAAAAGGATATGAAAGCATAATTTAAACCCCTATACTCTATCTTCGCCCATATTTGATATCAAAGCCTATTTTCTAAGGGTTGCAAAGGAAAAGATCCTTAAATAAAATGGCACACAATATTGTACATATTACTAAAGGACACTCCATCAATAGACCTTCATTCTTTGATGGTGGTGACCATGTTTACTGAAAAGACAGAATTGAGTTGTTTATCAAAGACACAATTTCATTTATCATTAATTACTATCTACAAATTTAAAATATTCCAACACAAATAACGTAACCCTTTTATTTTTCATGAACTAACTGTTGTAGAACATTTTACACAATTGTATAGCTCCATTGATATTCGGACGCGTCTCTTACATTTGCTAGAAGGCGTCCCAAACCACAAGTCCAATTTACCATACGTGTACCCTCATGGCCTTGAGAGTGACACTAGTAAGTTCCTTCCAATTATGTCCAAAGTAAAAATACAAGATCTGATGCACTCACGGACGACACAGATATAAGAAAAATCTAAAGCCTATCAGTATTGGTCTTATCTAGAATTTTCCACTAGCCATTTCCCATAACTATCCAAATATTAAATTAACCCTCCAAAAGAAGGTCACAGACGGTACAGAATGATGGGCTTGGATTCTATGCAGCGTACGATTTATATTAGTATATATGCATATGGTTTGACTACTCGTCCAAATTGGATGTACGCTTTGTTGGTGGAGCCTAAAATAGTATGCATCTGGGTCCCTAACCAGATGTACATTTGTCGCATTGTTGTAATAGAAAAACATTTTTAGGATCGTGCTGCAGATAGACTGGCCTTATATCCATTTGATATGATCATGAGTTTTTATCAGTTCCCATATACATCCCACATCAACCCAAAAGCTAAACTACATCCGAATAAAAAAGGTGAAGAAATTTCCCAACTTGCATATCTCACCCTCTTTGGTTGAATCATCTGCCTTGATCTCTGCAAAACTAGCTAGTGGCACTGCAAATTGCGATGCCACTAGCTGCGAAGTTTTCTACAACTTGTCCCTGGGGCCAACGGTTCGGAAAGCATTGGTTTATTCACCAAATTGCAGGAAAAAAATTCACATAGGAATATCCCTTTCTCCCTTCTCTTGCTTCATCTTTTTTTTCACCTTGAAATAACATTTTTAATACAAAATATGTGTAGATGATATTTCTCCTCTTTATAAACAACTCCCTCTATATATCTTGTCTTCCTATCCTCCAACTGCCTGCACAATCTCGATTCTCAAGCATCAAGAAATGCGAATGAATCTGAAAATATGTCTTCCCACGCTGCACATCTAAAGATGATTTTGGTCAATATCATTCAAATAATATTTCAAATAAAGAAAACTACTATTTTAACCCCTGAAAATTATATCGCTAATAAAATAGTCCTGAAAAGAAACTATATTTATAAAAGATTCTGCCTCATTTTGGTATACTAATCTCCATTTTAATTAACAGAAGTGATTGTATTTTATGTTTAATGTCAAGTTCACATTGTAGAACAACTACTTTAACTTCAAAAGATGACATCTGTGAAAAAAAAATAGCTTATTTTACTCTAAATTGATATTGTAGAATGACCACTTTAATCCTTAAAATATCATATCTTTAATAAAATAATCCTAAAAGAATTACTTTTATTAACAAAAGTAGAGATCTTTTGATATTTGGATGAATTTATCAAACGAAATAGATTTGTGGAGGACATAAATAAATATAATTTCTTTTAAATACCATTTTATTCGTGATACGATCTTCTGCGAGCTAAAATAGTAGTTATTCTTTTCAAGTAAAACTACTTTTCCAGTAAAGGTTTTAGACATATAAATCTTTTCATTTTAAAATTACTTTTAACTATAAGTCAATTTATAAAATAAAAAAAATCAGTTTCTTCAAGAATATTGCAGAGTCTTGGTGCTTAACAGAAGTATGAGCAATCAATTTTTCTTATTCAAAGTGTAAATAAATAAGAACTTAATTTTCATACATTGTGTCACTATATAGAAAAGGAAAAAAAAACTTACACATTACATTTTTATTATTACATAAATAAAAATGTTTTACTCAACTACCAATTATCTTAAAAATTTAATAAATAGAAGCTTATGACAATTAGATAATATATAGTACAAAACTCTTTTATACTGATATAGTACATTAAAATTAGTCCAATTGTAATATAATTAATTAAAATTTCATATAAATATAAAGTTTAGTTAGTGAGAATAATTTAGAGATTCATAATTATAAGTTAGTTTGGAGAGAGTGTAGGAAAAAAAAATAAAAGTACTAATAACCCTACCTGTAAATGAAGTAAATGTACAAAAATATAAAATTATTTTTTATTACTAAAAATTTAATTTTGATGGATTGAATCAAAATATTTTAAGTAATAAATATGAAAGTCAACTATTATAATTTATATAATAATTTTTATACTCTAATTATATAGAAATTAAAGTCTTTAAAAAATAATGGTGTAAAAGGTTTTATCAAATTTATATGAGAAATATTTCAGGGAAGTTTCCAATTGACGAAGACCTGCGTCCGTTGTTCAGTGCGCAACTCTCTGCTTCCTCTCCATATATTCGTTCTTCTTGTCCTCTCCATGTGTGATAACAATTCCTCATCAGTCTCACCCACTCACTCACGCCAGGAAATGCGCATCAACATGAAAACATATCTCCTCGCACTGTTACTGCTCTTTCTCCTTGTGCACACATCTGAAGCACCGCCTTCGGGGGGCCTGGCAAAACTTTTGGAAATCCCTGAAAACCTTTGGAAGAAGATCCCTGAAAAACTTCGGAAGAGCCCTCTATTCAAGGCATTAGTGCGCAAAGCTGCAAAAAAAGGAGCTGAAGAGCTGTGGCAGAACTGGCTGAACAAGTCCATGAACCATCAGAACGGCGCTCCTCCCCCTGCCCAAGCGCCGTCGCCGGACAACTTCAACTCCCCTTCCCCACCGCCGCCGGCGTACAAATTCAACGCCCCTGCCCCAGCGACATACGCAGAGGAGATCGCTTTCGCGAAACAGTACTTGAGCAATTACGGATACATCACCTACTCCGGTGACGATTCCCTGGACGAGGAGACCGTATCAGCCATCAAGGAGTTCCAGCAGTTGGTCAATTTGTCCAATACCGGCAACTTAGACGACAAGACTCTTCACCGAATGTTATGGCTACGCTGTGCCGTCCCCGACAAGAATCTCACGTACGACCTCTCCGCAACCAATAACGTGTCGTGGCCTCTAGGGACAAAGTGGTTCCCTAATAACGGCAGCACGAACAACAAGCTCACCTACGGTTTCGTTCCGGGTAACAAGCTCCAAGACGTCGTCACCAAGGTGTTCCAGGATTCCTTCCGGCGGTGGTCGGATGCCATAGGAGTGCTCAATCTCACGGAGGCAGCGTTCGAAGTTGCTGACATCAGGATTGGGTTCCGCGACTTCAGCGACACCGACATAGGGATATTGTTAGAGGTGGTGGGGGGAGCCGTTATACAATTGCAAGATGGTGATGATAATGTTACCTTTGGGAGCATGGTTCTGGATGGTGGCAAGCGATGGGCGCTGCCAACTTACAAAGTTGGCGACTTGTCGTGGGGCCATGATATTGTTGACTTGGAGACAGTGGTGATGCACCAGATTGGCCATCTTCTGGGGCTTTCCCATTCCCACCAGGCAGACTCGGTCATGTACCCTTATATTCTTCCCTCACGGCAGAGGAAGGTGGAGCTCTCGGACGATGACAAAGGGCAGATCCAGCAGGTTTATTTCTCTGGTGGCAGTGGGGGTGTCACCCTTGTTGGCACCAGTTGGGGGCTCCTTACCACCTCTTTGTCACTTGGATTTGGAGCATGTATGGTTCTGTTCTACTAGCTGTCCTGTTACGTTGCAATATGTATATAATTCTGCTGTAAGATTTTCCTACGGGAGATTCTTGTGTGAGCATAAATTCACCATCTCCTTTTTTATAGAGCCCATTTTTATTGTGAGTGTATGTAAAAGTGAGATGGTAAATATGCACTCATACAAAAATCTTTCCTTACTTAATGCTTTTGTGTGAAAATATTCGTTGAATCGTGTTTCCTTCTCTGTTCTATGTTCGTACATGTTTGTAATTGATTATATGAAAATATTTATAATTTTAATGGTGTAAAATTTATTCTTGTATGGTGAATTTTCGATCGTGATTTTATTTCTTACAAAGTAGTCTGCTAGTCAACAAGGGGCCCTACTGTTTCTCAGTCGTATGTATTTTGTAATTGACTTGTTTTCCAAACAAAAATAAAAAGAAATTTTATGATGAAATTCACTAATAAGACTATCTTTCAGATAAAAATACCTATTTGGCTAATATTCATGCTACCATATATCAACCCAAGTTAGAAGTTCAACAAGTTTAATCTCATAGCTGAATTCTACTAATAAAATATTTTCTAGATGCAATTCTACTTTCTACCTTCTTGTTGTTAAGCCTTGCTAATCATAATAACAACAACAATAATAAAAATAATAAGGATGACAATGAGAATGAGTTTCGGTTGGTTTAGATTTTGATAAAATTGTTTTAAAATAATTGAAGTTAAAATAATTGATTTTGAAAATATTGATTAATTCATATACAGTAATGGTATTAAACAAATAAATTTAGAAGAATTAATGTGATTTTTTTTTTTTAATAATTAGGACGCTGGACTCTTAATAAAGAGTAGCATAAGTTACATAACACAATGCCAAAGCGAACCACAGACAAGAAGTCACGCAACATGGCGACATCACAAAGAAGCAAAAACTAAAACAAAAACGGCAAAGCACCATTGAGAAAGGATCAAGAAGACAGCAGAACAAAACAACAAAGGACAACCACCAGACACCACCAGGACTCCATCGCTAACCAAGACTACCAATATGAACCTCAACCAAGGCTTTAAATACTTCAACGTCATTAGGGGAAAATAAACCCAAACTCTTGCCAAGTTCCCAGGAAAGCCATGCTTCACTTAGATTGGCAGGTTATCCAACACCATTCACAGTCTCGGTTGCAATATCAAACAAAGGAGAAGTTGACCTCGTGGAGCCTTGTATCAGCCTTTTTCTTCATAGGAGTCTTCTTCCGAGACTCATCCAACCGAAAATCAGCATGGGCATTGTAGACCAGGTAACTACACGTGGCTTCAATTTTCAAAGCCTATGGACAAGATAGTCTAAATGTTTTTTGGTGCAGCAGGCTTCATTAATGGGAGAAGAGAAGGGTATTTTTCAAATCATGCAGAGGAAGAAGTTAGAAGCACACCAAATACATTCAATGGCATTTGACATTTTTGCCACCAAAAGCTCTATATATATAGCTTCGTTCGCCAGCTCTAAACAGCCAATAGAAACCAAATTCTCTTCTCATTTTAGTGATAGGATAGAATTACTTATCCCTTCTAATTTCTTCTCTTTTATGAATTGATAGTATAAATTATTGAGAAAATACTGTGAAATACTTTGAATATATTTGAAATTTAAATTGAGCGGAGTGTAACCACCTTTTGTATCTTCATCATATTTTCATAGTGAAATATTTGTTTATCGCCTTTACTTATAGACGTAGGCTATTTAATTTGTTAAATCACATTAATCTCTGGTGTCATTTATTGTTACACTTCTATATATTTATTATTGTCTACTCTGTTTCTACCTTTTGGACCTGTCATTTCACAACAAATTAGTATCAAAGCTCTTATAAAGTTCAGGCTAATTTGTTTGAAAATATCTACTACAAAATTTGATATTCAGTAGTTTAATTTGAGGGGCACATTAGTTTTGAAATGTGGAAAGTCCATATGAAGGCTATTTTTATACAGCAAGGTGTAAAAATACCATTTGCAGGCAAGGAAAAGAGGCCCTACACAATGAATGATTTGGAATAGGAAGGTGCCGATCAAAAGGCTATTTCTCTTATTCAGTTATACATTACAAATAATATGCTGCAAGAGGTCCTTTTGGAGAAAATAGCAGCATCGCTGTGGACCAAGTTGGAGTCATTATACATGACTAAGATGGTGGCCAACCATCTTGATGTTTTGCAATGTTTGTATATGTTTCACGTGGCAGAAGGGACATCAATACAATATCATATAGCTGACTTCACATCACTTATTTGAAAAATATGGATGAGACATTTTCAAGTGAGCAACTAGCAATGATGTTGTTTTATTCCTTAACTCCTTATAAGAACTTCCATGAAACACTCATATATAGTCGTGAAAGCCTTAAAATTGATAAGGTTAAATCTGTACTTTTAAGTCATGGTAAAATGGAGCATGATATTGGCAGTTGTTGTCAGCACTCAATTTTCGATGAAGTTAGAAAAAAATAATTAACTTAACTTTATTTTATCTTTTAATTTAATTTTAAATGTCATGATTAATGATTGTTAACATTATGTTTTGTGGTCTCATATCCTTCTTTAATTTTTGGGTATTTTGTTTTATTTTATCTTTGATTTTTCTTTTGCATATTAATAAAAAAATGTAAAAATTAAGTTTGTTTTCTTTGCTTCTTCATCAGCCCATTTCTTGCTTCTTTTTATGTGTTTCACCCAAAAAAATTTTCAAGCCATTTTTTCGTTTTAGTTCATCTTATTTGTGTTTTTGTCCATAACAAAACGTTGTCCAATCCATTTCAGCCCATGTTTGTTGCCTCTTTTAATTTCTTTCCAAAAAAAAATTATAAAAATTTTTTTACAAAAAAGACCATAAAAGAAGAAGGGAAATAGACGGTGCCCATGTTACCCCTTCCTCACATCTAGGATAAGCCAACTTCTGCTTTCGTGAGTTGCAGATCCTTTTTCCTCTTCAAGCCAATGCATTATAAACAGTGTTCAGTAGATAAAAACAAAAAACCACACCAGTATGCAATGGTGCAATACAAGGACAAGCAATGTAGAGAGTAGGTGGGAGACAATACTACTTTGTCCTCCTGCAACCCAAGGACAATATGAAAATAAAATTTTAATTATAAAATGAACTTAGCATGTAAATAAGAGGACATGAAAGAGGAAAAGGGGGATTGATCACCATTTTCAAACATTCACAACAATCACATTCCATTCATACTCTATTCTAAAACCCAAACGTAAAATGGAACCCCAATTTGAACCCCCATAGACCTCATACCCATGGTCTATCCCTCTTAATCCACAGACCCATAGCCAGATTTGATTCAAACTGAACCAACACAGAACATTTCATAACAATGAGCCAAGCCACCTTCACAAACCATAAACCACCACCCACTTTAACCCAATATGATAGTTAAAAAAATAGATTAGATGCACAACAACAACCATTGAGCCCCTCGACTAGTCCTTACCTCTATAACTTAGGCACCTTCTTCCTTTCCCCATGGCCGCCGCGTTTCGCCTCTGCCCGTCTTAGTCGCGCAGTGCTCACCACCGTCGTGATGGGCGGCTGTCTCTCCCTTTTCGTTCCCTTCCATAGTCGCATGCGTTGAGTGCCTCCGCCTCTCTCCCTTGTGTACGCCAGTATCTTGCAGAGCCTTAATTACCCTAAACCCCTCTACTTTTCCATTTTCAAATAGTACTGCTAACCAAATCCTTGCCTCTCGAGAACCTTGCTTTATTTTTGTTCAAGTTGCTGAATCCCTTTCTCAATTTGGGTTTTACTTTAGTGGTTATTAAGGGGCGTTTGATTTGTGAAAATATTTTCTGTTTTTATTTTCTATTTTCACTTCCTAAAAAGGATTTTTATTTTTAAATTTTTAAAATTTGAAAATGCGTTTGATTTATAAAAGTAGATTCTATTTTTAGAAAGTGAAAGTAATAAAAATATGTTTGGTTTGTTTGTTTTAAAAATGTGATTTCCAGAATATATAAATTTACATATTAAAAAAAAAGGGCCCATCATAATTCCCAGAACCATCTGGAATCGGAACCCCACAGCCACCTTCACTTCACCATGAAACCACCATAGCCCAAGTCATGGACAACTTCCTTCACTCACTCATCGATCTCATTGTGATTCGCAATTCATAGTCGTGCGAAGATGAAGGTCATCGCCGCCTACTTGCTCGCCATCCTCGGTGGCAACACCTCCCCTTCCGCCGATGACATGAAGGACATCCTCGACTTCATTGGAGCCGAAGCCGATGATGACAGGATCTCGCTCCTTTTGTCTGAAGTGAAAGGCAAAGACATTGCAGAGGTTATTGCTGCCGGAAGAGAAAAGCTTGCATCAGTGCCTGCTAGTGGTGGTTGTAACATCCTCAATTTTTCTTAATATAGTATTGCTTTATTATAGTTTTTTAGAAAGTATGAGGATTTTGTTTAGGCAAGAAATATTTAGATATAGTAAAAAAAATATCTAAATTAAAATATACAAGACTTAGCATCAAAATGTAAAATATTTAATTATTCCCTTGGATTTTATTAAAATTAGAAAATACCACTAAATAATAGAAGAAAAGCACATAACATAATTAATATCAGAAAAAGTCTACATAAATCTTAAAAAAAAAAAAACTTAAGGAGTGTCAAAAATTATGATGAAAAAAAATTTATAAATACAATTTAAACATAATTTTGATGATGAATATCAATATTAAGTAAATTTGTATAATATTAGTATAATTACACACACAAAAAATAATAACCTAACCTAGGATATGAAATAAATACCGAAAAATCCTAGAAAACAACTCTAGGTCACATTAAAATTTGTTTTACTAAATTATAATATTAGACAAAGAGGACCACAAAATAGGACTCTTTATTAAACCATGGATAGTATTAAAAATCACATTGACCTTTAATTAATTAATTTTGACTTAAATAAAGCTTAAAACACCTAATTAATTACCTAAGCTTTAAGATAATTTTCCAAAATCTTGATTTAACTCACTAGTACTCTTAAATCAATTAAATAACACCTAGAATGATGTAAAATTCGGACTCATAAAAAATAATAATATATATTCTAAAAGTAAAGGATATTTCATATGACATATTATCCAAAGCCAACCATTTTTGACTAAAAATTTCAACCATGGTGAGGTTGTCCCCTTATCATGATAGACAACTCAAAAATTGACATGGACTGCTATAAAAATATATATATATATTATTTTTAGATGACTAATTATTTTAATTAACTTAAAATAGGCCTAATTAAAGTAAACATATATTAAAAATACTAAAAATTATAGAAAATTCGTGAAAAAATTATAGATAGCATGCAAATAAGGTAAAAATATGTTATTGATAATATATCAATGAAATATAATTTTTTTAGATGAATATTTTATTAATTACCAAAGTATATGTAACTTTAAAATAAAATTTTAATATACAAAATTTGTCATTTTCATATATTAATCATTCAAGACAACTTGCAACCCACTATAACTTTATTAGAGATAAGATTCAGACCTAGTGGCTGCAAAAGAAAAGATAATGATAATTTAAAAATAGTTAAATAGATTATTAATTAATTAATTACTAATAACACTAATAATAATGTAAAATACCAAATAAAATGTAAATAATTATAAAAAAATTATATAAATTTCGTGAATCCTTGTATTATATCTCCAAAAATCTAATGGAGATATTTAAAAATAAATTAAGTCATTTACCAATTAATTAGCTTAATTAAGATTAACTAGTTTAAGTAATTTTGCCTTATTTCAAATAATTCATTATTAAATTATATGTAAAAATATTAAAATTTACTAAATGTCTTTAAATCATGTCATTAACATTTTAGTATGTCTTTAAGTGATAATTAAGAATTTATTAAATTATTTAGTATTAGTTTTAATATTTTACTAATGAAACTAACTAAATATGACAAATAAATTATAAAATTAATAATATTTTAATCCTAGAATTTTTCTATAAATAGCACACCTCTAAACACAACTCCACACTTCATTCTTCTGCCCAAAAAACTATAAAAAAACGTGTAGCCATTATTTCTCTTCATTTACTTCATTTTCATACCAAAAACACTTACAAAATTTTACCAAAACACTCCCAAATTATCATATTTTCTTATCACCATCTACCATCAACACTTTCCAGCCTTTATACATGAATCTTAGCCCTTAGAAAAGGTTTAGAAAAGTTGAAGAAGTTTCTGGTCTAGCCTTGGTATAATAAAGTTTCTAAAGCTCCAAGAACAAGTAGGGGTTTCCTTTCATTTCTAAGCTTCATATATAATTTTCTTGTATGATGTTATGCTATGTGATATTCAAAGCTTATCTTTTATTGTTTTAATACCTTTGAATGATTTAATGATGGTGTCATAAAACACTTAATCCATGTGTATATGATGCATATTTATTTGTCTACTTATATGGTTGAAAATTGTGATTTAAGATTATTTCAATTTTTTATTATGCTTTCTTCAAATATTTAAATATTGTATGAAGTTGTTTTAATATGTTAAACCATATGTATTTTTCTTTGATAAAAGCTTTGTCTACAATTATGGAGTTTTAAGGTAATATAGTTTTGATCTCATTATAATTGTGAAACATTTCTATTCATGAAAAGTGCTTTATTTAATTTACTATAATGAATGGATTCTAAATCTTTGAGCATGCAATATTTAGTTTGGTTTGTGTGTTGTATTTCTCTTGGGACCATTAAAACTTAATATGATATAAAAGACACTAAAATATATTTATATTAATCATAACCTTTATTATGGACCTTGGACTATGAACCTTGAACTATGGATTTTGAATTACGGAACTTGGACTATGAACCTTGAACTATGGACCTTGACCTACAGAACTTGGACTATGAACCTTGAACTATAAATATTTGACTTGATTATACATTTATTAATAATAAGGAATATTGTTTACAAATATTTAAATTTAAGGTCCCATTAGAAACATGACACGTAAACTAGCTAGTTTCTTGCTTGAAGTGATTTTCTAAAGCTTGGGTATATTTTTGGCTATTTCGTTTTATATTTCTTGAAAGATTTCATGATGTTTTCTTTGCTCTATGATTATATCCTTATATGCATAAAAATATTCTTTTTACTTATGTAAGATAATTTACCTAAGTATTTTCTAAAGATAGATTTGAAATGATTTTGGGTATATTTAGACTTATGGGATTAGTAAAGAAAGTATTATATGAATACTTGAAATTGAATTATTATATAAAAACTAAGTTAAGTGTATTTCATTATAAAGAAAATGAGTTCATTACAATAGTATGTTTTGGTGCTTCAATGATAATTATAAAGAAATATGGTTTTTGTTTAGGAATCTTATATTGTTTGGGCTTTATGTGCAAATATGGAAAAATCTTGTGGTCTATGATAAGCAGTGTTTACGCTGCATATTTAACTTCTAAACATTTGGTCTTTGCATGAGTTTTTGGTGTGTTTTTGAGGAAAATAATAATGTTTTCTAAATTGAACCTCATTGCACAATGTTGATAAATTAATGGCAAATTGCTCCACTTTTTGTTTGATTAACTCTTATTACACTAACCCATATCTTTGAGTTAGGTTTTTGATTACAGGAGCATTGCATTGAGTGCAAAGCATCAAGAGTAGGAGCCGAGGCGAAAGGAAGAAAAAATGCAAGAGCTTGCCATTCGGGTGGTGACTGCAGCTCTTATAGCAGAGCATGACTGATCTACTTTGCAAGAAACCGTTACGGAGAGCGCCACAGCTCTTAGCGGCAGCTCCTACGATGATTTGATTTTTGCCTGCTATCTCGTATGGGCCAAATTTTGGGCCCATTTTTCCTGGAAGCTACAGTAAACGCGAGTGAGACAGCAGCAGAAAAGGCAGCTAGGGTTTTGGAGAATGGAGAACTCTCTCTCTACCTCATCCCTCTCTCTCTTCTCTCTCTAGGTTTAGAGGCTTCCTTTCACAATTTATTTTCAGTCTTCCACCATTGTAATTGATAGTTTTTCATCAATCTTTGACTGTGAAACTTCGCACATGGAGGAGTAATTCCATTACCTCGCACAGAGACAACGGAAGATCAACATTGTTCTTGAGGTTTTTGTTCTTTAATTTTAGTTTATGTTTGGTTTTTCATTCCCTTTGCTTCTCTTACAAATTTTGGTTGCGATGATTTTGTAATCAAGTTTTTTTGAGAATTGTCAATTATGTCTTAATGGTATGCATAATTTTGATGCCGTTTGGACATTGGGTTAATTGATTTGATTAATTCCAGTTAATAAGGGGATGAAATTAAAATCCGTTAGGATTTAGGCTCTTTGCAATTGTAATCTAAATTAACATAGGTTTATAGGGTCATGATTGTGATCACTAGTTCTTGTGTTAGTTGAATCCTTGATGGTAATACGATTGTATGACAGTAGTATTGCGACGTCAGTTGTGCTAAGTATAGTTGACGTAGATAGTCACTGCCATGAACTTTATCCGTGTAAACCAATGATAGAACATAATTTGATCTGAAGGAGTCTTTGTGCAGGTAATTCCTTGCTATTTCATATTCCCAATTTTATTTGTTTGTTAATCACGTCAACAATACCTCCTTTGCAATTTGAATCAATTTAAATGCTTCCTTGTGAGACGACTCGGATTGCACTATAACTACATTTAGTGTAATTTGGTTATTACAAATTACTTTTAATTTGTCGCGAGTTCTGACATTTCAAATTTTGGCGCCGTTGCCGGGGAAGTGATTTTAATTGATTCTTTTTCTTGTTTTGATTTATTTTCGTTTTTATTTATTTTATTTAATTTTATTTTCATTTCCTTTTGCTTATTATTTTCTGTTTTGTTTTGTATAAAAAAAAATTCTTGTTAAATTTTAATTTTATTTATTTTCTTTTTGTTCCTTGTTGTATTTGGTTGACGTGATAAATTAATTTTATGACCCGTTCCCTTCCTAATTTTCCCATTCTACCAATTAATCCGGAGATTGAGAAAACTGCCAAAAGGCTCAGGAAGGAAGCGAGGGAAAGAGTTAATTTGTTAAACAACCCCTCTTCTTCTGATACAACTAGGGAATTTGACAATAACTGTTCTTCTTTTAATTTTCCTGAACTTTCTGATCCTTCTGCTAGTGTTTCAGGTGACTTGGGAGAAGTTAACAGGACCCTGAAAGAGCTTGCAGCTCAAGACCTGAACTATCAACCACTGGGGATTGTCTATCCTGAACAGGGAGGTGACTTTGAACTGAAATCAGGACTCCTACATCATCTACCCAAGTTTCATGGGTTGTCTGGGGAAGATCCACACAAACACCTGAAGCAGTTCCATGTTATCTGCATGACAATGAAGCCTCAGGGGGTAACGGAGGAGCAAATTAAGCTGAGAGCTTTTCCGTTTTCCCTTGAAGGAGCTGCCAAGGATTGGTTTTCTACATTCCTCATGGAGCAGTTAATGGGTTAGCATGAAGCGCATCTTCCAGGAGAAGTTCTTCCCAGCTTCTAGAGCAGCCGCCATCAGAAAGGACATTTGTGGCATTCGGCAGCTACAGGGAGAATCTCTATGAATATTGGGAGAGATTCAAGAGGTCAGGTGCAAGCTGCCCTGACATCAAATTTCTGAGCAGCTGTTGATCCAGTACTTTTATGAGGGGCTGTTGGTCATGGAGAGAAGTATGATTGATGCCGCTAGTGGGGGTGCATTAGTTGACAAGACCCCAGCTGCAGCTAGATTATTGATTGAGAACATGGCGAGAGAACTCTCGGTTTGGGTCTAGAGTGGCAGCGATGCCGTCGGTGGGTGAAGTTTCTTCATGTGAGAGCAGCAGGGTGGAGAAGAAACTAGATGAGCTTACAGAATTTCTGAAGCAAATTGCATTAAATCAAGCTCCAGTCAAGGCAGTATAGGTGTGTGGTATTTGTTCCTGTGAGTCACATACTTCAGACATGTGTCCTCAGTTGCATGAAGATCCGACCTCGAGCGGCCGGGTAACATATTTCCTGGAAGGCCTCAGAATCAGGGTGGACAGCAGGGATATAATCCGTACAGCAACACTTATAACCCCGGCTGGAAAAACCACCCCAACTTTAGATGGAACAATGCTCCTCAAGAACAAGCAGTATGTTCCACCACAACAGAGGCAACAAAGTATAATCAGCTGTATTCCACGACACTGTACTCACCTTCCTAGTCCACAACAACCCCCAGCACTACTTGCACCTCCCGCCCCTTCAGAAGCTCCATGGCAGGAGATGATGAAGATGATGATTGAGACCCAGAGGAAACAAGAACAAGCCATGCAAGAAATGAGGAATGCAATTGTGCGGCTTGAGAATTCCCAATCTCAACAAGGAGTTCATCTTCTATTCCTTCACAGACAATTCCCAATCCTAAGGGGAATGTTTACGCTATTACTCGAGTGCAGTACTATTTTGCCTGAAGTTACTAGTCCTCCGAGCGAGGTTGTAGTTGAGAGTCAAGAGGAGGAGATAGTTCAACCGAGGTACAGAGAGATGAGCCTCCACCAAAGCAAAGTGAGACAGATGATCGGGTAACAAGACCCATTTCATTGCCTTTCCCACGAGTTGCAAGACCCAAGAGGCCTAATGAATTGGAATTGGAAAAGGACCTCTTGGAGACTTTTCGGAAGGTAGAGGTCAATATTCCTTTGTTGGATGCTATTAGGCAAATTCCCAAATATGCAAAGTTCCTTAAAGACCTATGCACCAACAAGAGGAAGTTGAAGAGCAATGAAGTGGAGAGAGTGACCATGGGAGTGAAAGCCTCCTCCCTTATTCAGCAGTCGACTTCCCATGAAGCACAAGGATCCGGTGCGTTCAATGTTCCTTGCACTATTGGGAACCTTCACATTGGACAAGCTTTTGGCGGATCTTGGAGCGGGCATCGATATGCCCCGTTCAGTTTATGAGGCCTTGGGTGGGGGAGAGTTGACACCCACCAGATTGAGAGTTCAGTTAGCCAACCGGAGCATCCAGAGTCCTGATGGGATACTTGAGGACGTCCTTGTCCAGGTAAATAATTTAATTTTCCCAGCAGACTTTTATGTTTTGGCTATGGAGGATGATGTCAATGCTCTGAGCACACATTGATCTTGGGAAGACCATTTTAAAAAACCGCAAGAACCAAGATCGATGTGTACGCGGGTACTTTATCTTTTGAGTGTGGGGATATGAAGGCTCAGTTTTGTTTATCTGATGCCATGAAACACCCACCTGAGGAGCATTCTGTCTTTAGTATTGATATCATTGACTCCTTAATTGACGATGTTTTTGTTGGCTTGACTGAAAATTTTGATGAGTTGTTGGGGATGATACCGGAGTTTGAATGTCTTAACTGTGATGGTACCACCAATTTGTGTAAGGAGTGTGCCACTTTTGATGCATCATTGACAGGGCAATTTTTTGATAAAACTTATGAACTTCTGGTATCTAATGCCACAAGCCCTGTCATTGATACATTTAGTAGCATCAACCCCAATTCTGAGATCATTTTACTTTCTGAGCCCATATTATCTGTTTCTTCCACTGGATATGATGATTCTGCTACTTTAGAATTGTCTAAGCTTACAGGAACAGGTACACAGTTAGCAGGGCCAGAACTGAAGCCCCTCCCTGACCACCTCAAGTATGCATTCTTGGGGGAAGGTGAGACACTGCCGGTCATCATAGCCAATGGCCTCTCTAAGTCCCAAGAGGATAGTCTGATTGTGGTTTTGAGAAGGCACAAGAGGGCCATTGGCTGGACCTTGGATGATATCACAGGGATTAGCCCCTCCACCTGCATGCACAGGATATTTCTGGAGGAGGGGGCTAAACCGATTAGACAGCCACAACGCCGGCTCAACCCACTGATTCTTGATGTAGTTAAGAAGGAGGTGACAAGGCTTTTACAGGCTGACATCATCTATCCTATTTCTGACAGTGAATGGGTGAGCCCGGTGCAAGTGGTTCCCAAGAAGTCGGGGATCACTGTGGTGAAGAATGAGAAGGGTGAGTTGGTTCCAACCCGGGTACAAAATAGTTGGAGAGTTTGTATTGATTACCGGAGGCTTAACCAGGCCACCCGGAAAGACCACTACCCCTTGCCTTTCATTGATCAGATGCTAGAAAGATTGGCAGGGAAGTCTCATTATTGTTTCTTGGATGGATACACGGGGTACTTTCAGATTCACATTGCCCCGGAAGATCAGGAGAAGACCACCTTCACGTGCCCCTTTGGCACATATGCTTACAGACGGATGCCTTTTGGGCTTTGCAACGCACCAGCTACCTTTCAGCGTTGCATGATGAGCATTTTTTCTGACTTGCTTGAGGAGTGTATGGAGGTATTTATGGATGACTTTACTGTTTTTGGCTCTTCTTTTGATTCTTGTTTAAATAGTTTAGCTAGGGTGCTGAGATGTGTTGAGACCAACCTTGTTTTAAATTTTGAAAAATGTCATTTTATGGTGGAACAAGGTATAGTCTTGGGTCATGTGGTCTCTAGCGAGGGAATTGCTGTTGATCCTGCTAAGATAGAAGTTATTACCTCCTTGCCTCACCCCACATGCGTGCGGGAGATTCGTTCTTTTCTTGGTCATGCAGGTTTTTACAGGAGATTTATCAAAGATTTCAGCAAGATTGCCCAACCTCTCACCTCCTTGCTGCAGAAGGATGCTGAATTTGTTGTTGACGACAAGTGTAGGGAGGCATTTGAGAGGTTGAAGAAAGCTTTAACCACTACTCCAGTCATCCAACCACCTGACTGGAGTCAGCCGTTTGAGCTTATGTGTGATGCCTCTGACCATGCAGTGGGTGCTGTACTTACACAGCGCGAAGGTAAGGTTTCTCATGCTGTTTATTATGCTTCCCGCACTCTGGATGCTGCACAGTCCAACTATACCACTACTGAAAAAGAGCTCCTAGCTATTGTCTTTGCTTTGGATAAGTTTCGTTCCTATTTGCTAGGCTCTAAGGTGGTGGTGTATTCAGACCATGCAGCACTTAAGTATTTGCTGAAGAAACCGGAAGCTAAGCCTAGGCTCATTAGATGGATGCTACTACTCCAGGAATTTGATTTGGAAATAAAAGATAAAACTGGAGCTGAAAATTTAGTAGCAGACCATCTAAGTAGGCTTGAGCATCTTGATCAGGACAACAGACCTCTCAATGATAATTTTCCTGATGAACAACTGATGAGCGTGTCTATTGCCCCGTGG
Organism: Dalbergia cultrata; assembly: GCA_031216105.1. NCBI lineage: Eukaryota > Viridiplantae > Streptophyta > Magnoliopsida > Fabales > Fabaceae > Dalbergia > Dalbergia cultrata. The sequence goes on along the minus strand of CM062344.1, from coordinate 15,612,487 downwards.
TATGCTGATATTGTTAACTACTTGGTTGCTAGAGTGGGTCCCTCACACTTTTCACCAGCACAGTTTGCAAAGCTGGCGATCTGAAATACTATGTGTGGGACGATCCTTATTTGTGGAAAATGTGTAGTGACCAAGTAGTTAGACGTTGTGTGCCTCAAGAGGAATTCGAGTCCATACTCCGTTTTTGTCATACTTATGCAAGTGGAGGTATATAACTATGAATAAGAAATAATCATAACCAAAAAAAAAATTCTCAAATTTCAAGTTACAAATTAGTAGCTAACCATTGCAATATTAAAAAAAATTAGGATGAAAGAATTAGAGTTTATTAGGGTGTTACAGTGTTGGCGCCGTCGCAGTTGTTGCTGCTCCTAGCGGAGGCGGTGGCGCTGCAACTCTAGAAGCCGCCGAGGCTAAGAAGTCGAAGAAGGTCAAACAGAAGGAGGAATTTGATGATGTTATGGGATTCAATCTCTTTGATTAATTGGTAGGTTGTTCAATTTTCGTTTCAGAAAATATTATCAAGAGCAGACTTCGGTGCTTGGTTGAAAAAGAAATAGAAGTTGATTATAATTACAAAAGAACCACCGCATTTTGGTTTGAAAACGTTTTCACCATCATATCCAAAATACACTGAAAACACAGGAAACGTGAAAATGACGTTTCCAAATTTCCACTGAATTTAGAAAACATTTTCTAAAAATATTTTCAATAAAACCAAACCAAACACGTTTTCATCCTTGGTTTTTGTTTCCAATGAAAATGAAAACGAAAAACATGCAAACCAAACGCCGCCTAAGTGTTTTTGTTGGGTCATGGGCTATAGCTCTTATTAAGAAAAAAAAAAGGTGGTTTCTCAGGTGCCTCCATTGGTCAATGGCTATAGTGCCTATGGCACTGTAGCATTTAATTAGTGATGCATAAACAAAAATATAAAGACACAAATATGTTTAGTGGTGGAGACATGAACAGGGAATAAAAAAATTTTCTAGCATCGGGACATAAAAACACAAAATTTTTGTACTTTCCAAAAAGTGAAAATAGGATATGGAGATAGAAATTCAATATTATTTTTCTAATATTATACCCCTATACATATTTGTTATTTTCCAATATGTCCTCACAAAAGGTAGTGGTGCAAGGTGGTTTGGCGACCAACCGATGATGGTCAACTCTTGGTCAATGACAATAAACACTCAGTCAATGACGGCATCGACGGTCAATGTCTGATCAACGCCGGCCGGTGGTAGTTGACGGTGGTTCGGTGGCTAGCCGGCGGTGCCATAAGTACCATAGCCATTGATCAATGAAGGCACCATAGTGTTACCAAAAAAAAAAAAAGTAGAGCATTGAAGACTAGCTTATTTGATCCACATTTCTTTGTTTCGTGTTCAAGGATTTAAAGAGTTTAGGATTTACAAGTTTTTGGATTCAGTTAGTTTGATAAGAGAGTTTTATTTGGGCACTATCATTTGCGTTTTGGTAAGTTTTTTTTCTAAAAAAAGTGGGACCACTTTCTTGGCTTTTGGTGCATTAAAAAAAAGGGATAAAAAAAAGCAAAATTAAATATGCATTAGGATTTAGACATATTATCATTTGGATGGGTAAATATTTGTACTACGGGTGTGGACGGGTTGGGCTAGGTTGGATAAGACCCAAACCTGGCCCGATTTTTAGATCAGGTCAATTTTTGAAATCTGAACCCGACCCGATTATGTTCCGGGTTGTACCGGGTCAACCTGACATTCAAACAATATACAAAAATTTAGATATTGTATATAATGAAGTTATAAAATTTTACAAGTAAAAAATAATATTTTAGAGATATTTTACTAAATAGGTTTCAAAATAAACCATATCAATGTAGAAATAATATCAAGTTATGTAAAATATATTAATTGAATTTTAAAATCTTATGATTTTTCATTAATTATTATAAAAAAATATATATCTTAATGAATAATTTGACTTCGGGTCGCGTCAGGCCAGCCCGACCTATGACCTGAACCCGGTCTGAAAAGTGTACCGGGTCAAATTTGAAAACTCGAACCCGTCCCAATAAGTTTCGGTCGGGCCGGGTTGGCGGGACGGGTTATGAAGAACCCTAACTTGTACGTTTCTTTTTAAGGTTTTTGTTCCAAGATTTTTTTTCATATCATTCTCTAGAAAATATTTTAAAAAAATATTTTAATTCGTTCAATAATCAACGATAGTAATTGAGTAGCAAATATTACCTTCACTATTATTGAATCATAAGAGTTATTGAGTAGCTAAGTACTTACTTAAATTCTATGGAAAAGAGGATTTTGTTTTCAACGAAAAATGGTCCTTTAAAATGTTTTCCTTTTTTATTAGTGAATTAAAATAAATCAAATACAAATATTTTATAGAGACCTACATGACTTTGAGTTTCTTATTGTATCAGAGGATACATACGAGTACGAATTCTCTATCAAGCCAAATTTTAAATTTTTATGATTTTATCTTTTTGTTTACTTGTAAATATTATTTTTGTTTATCTTTTTGCATAAATTTTATATGTTTTTAAGTTATTCGAATTCCACAATTAACCTTTGGATAGCTGTTTTAGGATGGATGTATCAGGGATGCTATGGGATTTAGTCTCCACCCTTCCCTGTGCATAAACAAACTCCTGGAGCTTGTTTTATGACAGATGGATCTGGACTTCACAAGTCACGAGGTGGTTCGCCGGAATGGGGGCTAGTTCGCTTCATAGATCACAGAGCACGATGAATTGCGGGAGCAACTCACGGAGTGGGTCACAGGGTGGACGCCGGCGTGAATAAAAGTGGAAAAGAAGTCCAACAAAATAAAAAGAGAGGAAACGAGTAACAAGCATCGAAGAATGGCCAAAAGTACAAACTTCACTTATTTACAAGTTTGCCACCGCATTTTTCACATATTTTAAGACAATAAACCGAAAAACATCTCAAAATTGTTTTTTGTTTTTAGTTTTTGAAGCATGGTTAGTGTTTTTTTATTTTTAAAATCAACTTTTGTAAAATAAGTACCCAAACAACATTTTTTTTAGTCTTTTACTTTTAAAACTAAAAACAGTTTTTAAAACTCTTTGTCAAATAGCCCCTATGTATGTTTTATTCTGATAATTTTGTTTTTCAAGTCTCTTTTGACTAGTTTCTGCGGTGAACTTGCGGCCAAGCAAATGTAAGTGTCCCTTCTATGGCCTAAGAGCTTATGTAATCTTGACGACAATTTCTTAGAGAAGTGAGCAATGGGCCGAGGAGCTTGAGCTAGAACACCTCCTGCTCCAAACCCAAATGCATCATCAGTTTCTAAATTGAATGGATGTGAAAAATCTGACAGTCCTAGTGGGTGCCTTTTTCAAATTATAAATGCTTTCTAAGAAACTACATTCCATGAGAAAGCATATTTCTTCGTAAGATCAGTAAGTGGGGCAACTATAGATGCATAACCCATAACAAACCTCCTCCCATAGTAACCTGTTAAATTAAGAGATCTACTTAATTATTTCAAGGATATACATGTCCTGGCCAATCTTCTAGCCTAGAAAATGTAATGAAAAAGGAAAAAAATAAAAATAAAACCTAAAACAATATCAACACTTCTTCAAAATCTCTTTCATTAGAGTTTAAAAGGTTGCGTTTGTTAGGCCAAACGGTATTATTACTTGAGTTCTAAATGCTATGTCATAATTATCCTCCAAGTTCGCTAGAATTTGACGATAGTCTGAGCTTGAGTCTAGTTAAGAATAGATTCCTAAATATCTTACATGATTTATATATATATATATATGTGTGTGTGTTTGTGTGTGTGTGTGTGTGTGTGTGTGTGTGTGTGAGAGAGAGAGAGAGAGAGAGAGAGAGAGATTATTAAAATACCTTGCCATATTAGTACCAAAAAAAATAAAATACCTTGCTATACATTATATTTAAGTATTTTCACTCTATTGATGTTTTGGATTTGTTAATTATTACAAAAAGTGAATGATATTATCTATTTATTTTATTTTTATTTTTAAGATATTTGAATAAACTACATTATCACTACAAGAAATTTGGCCTAAAACAACACTTATTTTTTGGAACATTTGAAAAGTATTACGTTTTGTACATATAGACAACACTTTTTTTTAAATGTATTGCCTTTGATATCTAAATAATATCATCTTTTCTACTCAAAAGTGTTGTTTTAAACAATTGGCCACACTTGCTATAGTACAATATCATAAAAAGTGATGAATTCGTTTAAAAATGTATCCTTTTATTGAAAAGTGTTGCCTTTGACAATTGGCCACATGTAATATAGCAACTCTTTAAAAAATGATTCGTTAACTTAAAAAAGTATAATCTTTGTTACATCAAAAGCAACATATTTAAAAAAAGTGTTGCCTAAATATATATAAGTAACACTTTTTACATATACTTAAAACTGAGTGTTCTTTTAGACATAAATTTCTTGTAGTGTAATATTATCTTAAAAATTATATAAATATTATTTTGTGATATTATATAAATATTGTAAACAAAATTACTTTTAAAATACCTAAATAACTCTTTGTGCTATTATTTTTATTATTGTTCATATTTAATATAAAATTTTATATATTTAAATCTAAACAATCGAATGTATAATATCAATACAAATAATAATTCATTAGATAAATTTAACTAAAATAAAGATAAAATTACCTCAGACATTACCTTGGAGCAGCATCGTCCCACGCTCTGCAAGTGTAGCAAATTAACATCCTCTCACAACGCTTTGCTTTCAGTGGACAATGGAAGGTCAAAAATGGCATATGGGATAATGATTTCTATCATCAATGCTTCAACTAAAAAAAACGCAGAAGCAGGAAAATTTAGCTTTGATAAGAAATGAGATTAAGGACCAAAATCCTGTTGAAGCAGTACAAAGGCAAAACACGCAACAAAAATGCTTGTTTGGAGTCCAACAGCACTGGTGAATCCAACAAAGTACTAATGTACTACTAGAAAGTGTTTTATGACAAGGGACCCAATGAAGCTCTGGTCTTCAGTTATGACTTGTCTATGCACCTTTTTCAAAGGGAGGCAACTGATCCCTTGTCGAGTTAGCCACTATTAAAATGCCATAAGTGCACCCATCGACCTAGTACTCTTCTTTATGAAGAGAACGTGTAATCCTCAGCTTCCTGAATCTACATGTTTTGTCTTCTCTTCTAAATTTGTTCAGAATTTCTGTCTCTCTCTCGAGTACCAACAAGATAAATGGCTATGAATTTGAAAATATATCTTCCCACGCTGTTATTCCTCTTCCCTCGTGGACAAACCTGTCTCATCTTCACCAAATGATTTTTGGAAACCTACTAGGGAATTCGGGGAGAAAGTTCTAGAAGTGGTAGCTGAAAATGCGGTGGAGGATGTTTTGAAGAACTGGATGAATACAAACGGCGCTCCTCCACCGCCGACAGGAGGTTCATCACCACCACAGGTTATCCAAGGTCTCAGTTTCGTGAAAGCCTATTTGTACAACTACGGATACATAAAAAGACAAAGCTACCCTCCATATGTCACAGATTCCATGGACGAGGAGATGGAATCAGCTATCAAGAACTACCAGGGCACCTTCAATCTGCCAACAACCGGTAACCTAGACATGGCGACTCGTCAGCAAATGTTACAGCCACGATGCGGTGTCCCTGACATGAACCCACCGTACGTCCTGGACACAAACCCAGTGTCATGGCCTGGAGGGAGAAACTGGTTCCCTAACCCAAGGACACTCACCGACGGTTTTGGTCCGTCCACCAATCCTTACGCGATGAATGTGTTCAGGAGTTCCTTCCACATTTGGTCAAGTGCAATAAGGGGCCTGAACCTCATGGAGACAACGTTTAACGATGCCATCATCAAGATTGGGTTCTACAATTTCGACCAAAGAGTGGAGGTGGTAGGGAGGACCATTCTAGAAAGGCAAGCCGAAGGTGGTGGTAACAATGTTGGGGTCATAATTCTTGATGGTGGAAAGTACTGGGTGCTGCCGGGGCAGATTGGAGAGGTAAGCTTGCAGAGTGTAGCGATGCACCAGATTGGGCATCTTCTTGGGCTTGGCCACTCTCCGCGCGACGTCGACTCGGTTATGCACCCTGTTTTTGACCCTTCACAACAAACGAAGGTGCAGTTCTCAAACAGTGATATGCAGCAGATCCAGCAATTATATTCCTCTGGTGGTGACGGAGGCGGCAGCGTTGTCAACTATCCGCCATCTGCTGGTGATGGCGGTGGGCATGTTGGGTCTAGTTGGGGACTCCGTAACACTTTGTCACTTGGATTTTCTTGCATGGTTATCTTTCTCTACTGTGTAGCTGTCTTGTTGCCCTAGTTGTGTCGAGATTTTTTTTTTTTCTTGCTCCTAGTACTTGGGTGAATTAAAAGTTAAGACACCTTATGCTCTTTGCAAATGTAGCACCAAAAACAAAAACACCATATGCATTATATATGCGTTGTGAGGTGAAATAATATATTTTAGAACGAATATGTACATAGAAGTTGAACATCCTGGAGATATATTTAGAGGGGGAAAAAAAATACAAAAGTGGAGTATGTTGAAAAATGTGGAAATCTGTCTCTTTTGTACTTATTTTTAAGTAATTATGTCTCTGAATTTTTTTTTTCAACTAACACATTTCTGCCTTATATAGGAATATAATTCTTTTAAAATGAGGGATTAATCATCATTAGATATATAATTAAAGTTATCCATCTAAGAGTACAATAATCTTTCATTTTATAAGCCTCTTTATTTTATAGAAGTTATATTGGTAATAATGTAATTCTTGATGTGTGGTGGATTTAGTTTGTGCCGTTTCATCGTCTGTGAGTCCGAAAAAGATAAGATTTCTCTTTAATTTGATTTTACCTTTTTTTTTTCAAGATTTGACCTATCTTCGTTGTAGAGATATAGAAACAGAAATTTCTCTTTAATTTACCCAAAAATGTTGTAGTGTTTGGGCTGAGAATTAAACAAAGGACCTCAAATCAACTAACTGAGAAAAGGAAACCAGTTTCAAAAAATAAAAATAAAACATTTGTGTGATACCCTTCTCTCTCTATCTCTCTTAATTGTTGTGTTTTTTTTATTTATGTTGTGTGACTTTTATTTTTATCTTAATATATTTTTGAAGTTATTTTAAAATTTTTGAACACTTTAGAAAATAACTTTTTAAAGTTGATTAACTCAATTTTTTTGCTTACTTTGTGTCTTTGTTTTAGTTTCAAAAAGTTAAAAAGGATATGAAAGCATAATTTAAACCTCTCTTCCCGTACTCTATCTTTACCTACATTTTATATCAAAGCCTATTTTCTGTGGGTTGCAAAGGAAAAGTTCCTTAAATAAAATGGCACACAATATTGTACATATTACTGAGGGACACTCTATCAATAGACCTTCATTCTTTGATGATGGTGACCATGTTTACTAAAAAGACAGAATTGAGTTGTTTATCAAAGACACAATTTTATTTATCACTAATTAATATCTACAAATTTAAAATATTCCAACACAAATAACGTAACCCTTTTATTTTTCATGAACTAACTGTTGTAGAACATTGTACACAATTGTATAGCTCCATTGATATTCGGACGCGTCTCTTACATTTGCTAAAAGGCGTCCCAAACCACGAGTCCAATTTACCATACGTGTACCCTCATGGCCTTGAGAGTGACACTAGTAAGTTCTTCCAATTATGTCCAAAGTAAAAATACAAGATCTGATGCACTCCCGGACGACACAGATATAAGAAAAATCTAAAGCCTATCAGTATTGGTCTTATCTAGAATTTTCCACCAGCCATTTCCCATAACTATTCAAATATTAAATTAACCCTCCAAAATGATGGGCTTGGATTCTTTGCAGCGTACGATTTATCTTAGTATATATGCATATGGTTTGACTACTAGTCCAAATTGGATGCACGCTTTGTTGGTGGAGCCTAAATAGTATGCAACTGGGTCCCTAACCAGTCGCACTGTTGTAATAGAAAAACATTTTTATGATCCTGCTCCAGATAGACTGGCCTTATATCCATTTGATATGATGATGATTTTTCATCAGTTCCCATATACATCCCACATCAACCCAAAAGCCAAACTACATCCGAATAAAAAAGGTGAGCAAATTTCCCAACTTGCATATCTCGCCCTCTTTCGTGGAATCATCTGCCTTGATCTCAGCAAAACCAGCTAGTGGCACTGAAAATTGCGGTATGCATGGGAAGTTTTCTACAACTTGTCCCTGGGGCCAAGTTTTCTACAATTTGCAGGCGCACCGCAAAGGCTAGCGGTACCCAGAATAGCAATATATTGAGATTTAACCCAAAGTTTCACATCCATAAGAAATAGAAGTATTGTTAGTATTTTGACCTATAACTATGGTTTTGGTTATTTAAGTTTGTTATCCTCTAAAAGTGGGAGTGATCCATATGGGTAGCTTTTTGGAGTTGTTCATGTGATAAAATATTTGTAAGGATGGTTTGCAACTTCAGCCATTCAAAAGTTACAGATAGTGAAAGATTTGGAACTTTTTATAGGAGTCGTGCATGTAGGCAATTAAGGCCAAACCACGTTAAATTTGGGTTTTCTACATAAATAAATTAAAATATATATGTTATTACATGAATGCCTCGTTTTCAAGTTGTTTACATATATGTCCTAATTTGAGTTTAATAGAAGTCGATTTCAATCGATTTTCATTTAACTCGCACTACGATTGGAAAAATTGCATGCAACAAAAGTCGATTATAATAGACTTCTGTACAACACAGAAGTCGATTATAGTAGACTTCTGAAGTCTATTATAATCGACTTCTGAAATAACCTGACAAAGGCTGACACATCTCTCAAAGTCGGTTATAATCGACTTCAGAACCCGATTTTACTCGACTTTCATCTAGTCCCCCATCCTTCTTTTGTCTCTCCTTCTACCACGGCAAATGCAACTGGCAAAATATTTGAGTTGCCACCTTGGGCAATTGCCATCAATAGTGTTCTAGCATACTTGTCATACAGGTGTATTCCATCAATTGAAATAAGCCTTTTGCAATATTTGAAAGCCTTTTGCATTCCATCTGAGCATGGTGGTTCATAGACTCTGGAAAGACACATGTGTGCGGTCCCGTGAGCTTTCGCACCTTCCACATTTGTAACTTCTGCCTAAGCGTGACACGTATACTCCATTGACAGTCAATACCAAACTTTACACACCTGCAGTGAAATTTTCTATGGTCAGACTCATAAACTTTATACTGCACACATCTTCGAATGTTGTAGTGTTTAACATCAAACAAAACTTCCTCTTTGTTGTGAAACACTTGGCCAAGTGCCAAATCAATCTCCCCTCCAATGGCCGAACTTGAACCAGACCCCTCACTCCCATCAGATCGCATTGCATCTAAATTCACCGCTGAGTAGTGACTAGGATGCTGTCGAGATTGAGATTGAGACTGAGACATTAGATGTTCACCAAAGTTTTGCACATGAAATAATTGTTGATCTTCTTCATCATAGTTTCTCGCATCATCCGGGTCCTCATCTTCATCATTTCATCGTCCTGGTTCTACACAATAAAATCGAACTCCCCAATCGGCCTAACTTCTGCTACTAGTTGTGGATTTAAAGGCAATGGCTCCTCAATCTGTCTAGCAAAATGTTTGAGACTTGGAGAAGCTACCTCTTCCTGGTGGACGTCATAGCGGGACACTTCAAAGGATGGGGATGCATCAGCAACTGATGGATCTAGAGTTGATCTCTAGAGCTAAAAGGACCACATTAGAGTTCAACAAATAGCTCTATGGTGCGAGCCTTAGCAAATGAGTTAAAATAACTGAACATGTGATCAATGTGCTCGTCTTTCTGAATTCGCCACCTTTTATATCGGATTCCATTTGGTCCGATATCAACCGGCATTCTATAGAAGATTTTTGAGAATTGCACGTTATTTGCTTCATACTCTTCCAATATTCGACATTGCAACTGTTGAAAACTAATCGGTGGACGGACAACCAACTAAGCTTGATTGTCACCACAAAATGTCTCCCCTTCTTGTGTTTATAATCTCACCATTATAATGTATCAGAATATGAACAAAACTTTCTGTCATCTTTCCCTCTAAAATAAAAGTTCATGATCAGACTCTATCAACACATGAACATAAACAAAAAATTCACTCTCAAACTCTAAGATTTTGTATACGGGAATGCAGTCCGAGAGCTCTATATATAATAGGGGACTAGATGAAAGTTGAGTAAAATCAGGTTCTAAAGTCGATTATAACCGACTTTGAGAGATATGTCAAACTGTGTCAGGTTATTTCAGAAGTCTATTATAATCGACTTGATTGTCTGAAGTCTATTATAGTCGACTTTCAAAGACAACAGTCGATTATAGTAGACTTCAAAAGTCTATTATAATCGACTTCTGTCTCGTACAGAAGTCTATTATAGTCGACTTCACAACACAGAAGTCGATTATAATAGACTTCTGTTGCATGCAATTTTTCCAAACGTAGTGCGAGTTAAATGAAAATCGATTGAAATCGACTTCTATTAAACTCAAAATAGGACATATATGTAAACAACTTGAAAACGAGGCATTCATGTAATAACATATATATTTTAATTTATTTCTGTAAAAAAGCCGTTAAATTTTATCTTCTTTATATTTTTTTTTCTTCTTGTGTTATTTTCTCTATTAAGAAAGAGTTTATTCTTGTATTTATTCTGTTTCCGCTGCCCAACACAATGTTGTGTGCTGGGAAGTTTTCTACAACTTGTCCCTGGCGGTTCGGAAAGCATTGGCTTATTCCCCAAATTGCAGGCAAAAAATTCACATAGGAATATCCCTTCCTCCCTTCTCTTGCTTCCACTTCTTTTTCACCTTGAAATAACATTTTTAATACAAAACATGTCTAGATAGATGATATTTCTCGTGTTTATAAACAACTCCCTCTGTATATCTTGTGTTCTTATCCTCCAACTGTCTCCACAATCTCGATTCTCAAGCATCAAGAAATGCGAATGAATCTGAAAATATGTCTTCCCACGCTGTTACTCTTCTTTCTCTTGGGGAACAGATCAGCATCAGCTGGTTCAATTAAATCCCAGCTTCTTGAGAAATTAAAACACCAGATTCTTGAGAAAGCAGAAAAGTTGGAGAAAGGTTTGAAGAAAACAAATGAGTTTTCCGATAGACTCCAGAATTCTTTGAAAAAGGCTTTCCCTCCTCCTCCACCGTCGGCCCATCTCCTTCTCCCTCCTCCTCCACCGCCGGCCCATCTCTCTCCCAGCTCGTCCACAACCAACTGCACTCGCAGAATCGAAGGCCTCAGTCTGTTGAAACAATATCTGTCCGACTACGGGTACATGGACAATTCTGATGGATTCACAGATTGCGTGGACCGGGAGTTGGTATCAGCCATCAAGAGTTATCAGCAGTTCTTCAATCTGCCCATCACCGGCAACCTAGACACGGGTACTGTCGAGCAATTGTTACTGCTACGATGTGGTGTGCCCGACAGAAATGTCACTTACCACCTCTCTACAGCCAGCAACGACGACGTGTCATGGCCCAACGGGACAGAATGGTTCGCTAACCGCAGGAGCCTCACCTACGGTTTCCATCCAAACAACAGCATCCCAACCAAAACCAAGAAGGTGTTCAGCGATTCGTTCCAGCGTTGGTCAGATGCCGTGAAGGTGCTGAACCTCACCGAGACAAAGAGTTTTGACCGTGCAGACATCAAGATTGGGTTCTACATTTTCGACGACACAGTCGGAGCGGAGGTGGTTGGGGGCACCATTTTACAAGATATGCAAGGCGATTCTTTTGGATACATGGTTCTTGATGCTGCAAAGTACGGATTGCTGCCGCGCAGTAGTAGTGACACCGACCCCCCGTCGTGGGAGAATGAGCAGGTTGATTTGGGGACCGTGGTAATGCACCAGATCGGCCATCTTCTTGGCCTTTCACACTCCTCAGACGTGGATTCAGTTATGCACCCTTCTGTGAGTGTGAATCGTACGACGGTGAAGCTCTCAGACGGCGATCTGCGGCAGATCCAGCGATTATATTCATCCTCTGATGATAAGTCTGCAGGTGGCGGTGGTGTAGCCTCGAACCATCAAGATCATTCCTCTGGTAATGGTGGGATTGTAATTGGGTCCAGTTGGGGACTCCTCACCACTTTGTCACTTGGATTTTCTGCCGTGGTTCTATTCTATTCTACTAGTCCTCCTGCTGCCGAGATTGTTTTGTGAGAAAATAATGTTTCGTTTTTTTTTTTTTTCCCTTCTCACTTTCTTTTTAGTGTTGGTGTGTAAACTATGTAATAGCTCTTGGGATGGTTAAAATAAAAACCCATTTTGAAGGCAGGGTACTCCTAGTGATTATCCGCGACGGAGGTAACTATTGGGATAGTTTCGGTCTCTGCGACGACGATAATAAGGACTAATTAAGGAGTCTCCATGTCCTAAATGAGGGTGGGGGTTGGATTTTTATATCATGTACTGTGATAATCTGGTATGTGTCGCGCTAGCAGTATTTTTTTTTTTTTTAAATCCCCTTTGACAAGTTTCTACGGTGAACTTGTGGCCAAGCAAATGTAAGTCTCCCTTCTATGGCCTAAGAGCTTGTGTAATCTCGATGACAGAGAAGTGAGCAGTGGGACGAGGAGCTTGAGCTAGCTAGAACAGCTCCTGCTCCAGACCCAAATGCATCATCATCAGTCCCTAAAGTGAATGGTTGTGAAAAATCTGGCGGTCCTGGTTGGTGCCTTTTTCAAATTTATAAATGCTTTCTCAGAAGCTATATTCCATGAGAAAGCATATTTCTTCGTAAGATCAGTAAGTGGGGCAACTATAGACGCATAACCCATAACAAACCTCCTCCCATAGTAACCTGTTAAATTAAGAGATCTACTTAATTATTTCAAGGATATACATGTCCTCGCCAATCTTCTAGCGTGGAAAATGTAGCCTTTTCCATTGCAATTCCTGAAGCAGTAACTGGACTGCTTGGCTTATGATTGTTGCCTCTGCAAAATCTGTAAGACCGCCTCTAAGTGCTGGATATGAGACCCCAATTCAGGACTAGAAATTAAGGTCCGAAAAAGAAAGAAGAAAAAAAACCTAAAACGGTATCAACACTCCTTCAAAAGCTCTTTCATAAGAGTTTAAAAGGTTGCGTTTGTTAGGCCAAACGGTATTATTACTTGCCATTGATGATGACCATATTAGTTCTAAATGCTATCTCATAAGTATCCTCCATGTTCACTAGAATTTGACGATAGTCCAACCTTGAGTCTATAGTTGAGAATAGATTCCTAAACATCCTGCATGATTTTCGCATATATATGCGATTACTAAAATCCCTTGCTATACATTATATTTAAAAGAAACATGTATTCCAAAGATAATTTTAATTTGTATGCACCGATTTGAATAAAAAATTTTACACAAATATTTAATCTTCAATTATCATATTTATCATAATAGTTGACATTTATACTATTACTTTAAAAGTCATCTATATAATAAGCTGGTAATTTATTATTTCTAAAATTACAATAACTATAGTAAGATCGGAAAATTTACATGCAAGATATTGATTTAAAAAAAAAACGACAAATTTTTATAACTATTAAATTTGAAAACTTTAGACCTCATTAGTGTAAGCGCCATATGGATGAAGTTCCAAGAGTGCAGTTAGTGGGATTGGAAATAAGATGATTTGCTAGCCATATTTTTGTTTTGAGAATGTAATTTGCATTATTACAAAAGTTTTACCTGAACACAGAGAGCAATGATGTCAGCAAAGCGCGAAAGTGACTTTGCAGGATACATGCCGTTCAAAGCAGGATCAACCATTTTGGCTAAGGCATCTATATCATGGAGCTGAGGTGTAGCCCATCTCACAAGTGACTGCTCTGATATAGCCCGCGAACTATTAAAAATTACAAATGAATGTAATAAGCTATACATAAAAGGAAGACAATAAACACAGGCAAATTAAACATTAACATGATGAAGATTAAGATTAATTTCCATTAGGTAGAATAGACTCACCTGTCGACCGGTTTCCGACCAGTCAAGAGTTCCAGCATGGCCACTCCAAAGCTGTAAACATCACTTTTTACGGTGTATACTCCTGATAAGGCAAACTCAGGAGCACTATAACCAAATGAACCGACCATGTGAGTTGAAACCCGTCAAACACGAAGTTGATGATGATTCTTACCAAAAGTCGTGCGCTGAGAAAAGATACAACTAACAAATAACAATTTTGTTATTTTAATATGAAAGAGCGACCATTTTTAAAATTTCAAATAACATTATGCGTTGATACACGACAGAGAAAAGAATGGTTTTTGTGTGAGGGAGGCATTTGAGAGGGTGGTGAGCACGGGAAACTTTATATATATATATATAGCCCTGGTTGATTCCGAAACACTGATGATGGGAACACTTGATCACATGCTAAATCATGCAATGAGTCTACACCGTGAACTCGGAATTATGATCACAGTTTTGTTGTGGTTCTTTTGACGAGCTAATTTGGGGACCAAATTTGTAATTCTATAATGATTAACAAAGTTCAGAAGCTCCCATACTTGCGATGTAATAGTGTATGTATTCTGAATAAAAATAAAGATGTTCCACAGCCAAGTTTACCACATAGATAATAATGAAAGGATGCCGTGTTATTAAAATCAAACCGCAATCATTCATTCATAGGGACAGCAGCACCAAACTCTGGATTATTGTAAAGTGTCATCTATATGCCATTAAGCATTGAATTTAATTAAACAAAATGGTAACTGAAAAGCAGTCATAAATCATAATATTCACGCTCGTGTTAGCAAATGCTTCAATATTTTGTGAACTTGCAAGAGAAGTAAAGGAGTTGGTTATCAACTATCATGATCAAGCAGTAAATTAACAAAAATACTACTCCAATACAGCCTATATCATAATAGAACATTCGAAGGGCATTACTGAAAAGCTGAATCGTAGAATTCATCAAAGTCGGTCTTCCCAAAACAAGATATTGATTTTCTTGCTCCTATTACTTGGGTGAATTAAATGCCATAAGTGCTCCCATCGACCTAGTACTCTTCTATATGAAGAGAACGTGTAATCCTCAGCTTCCTGAATCTACATGTTTTGTCTTCTCTTCTAAATTTGTTCAGAATTTCTGTCTCTCTCTCGAGTACCAACAAGATAAATGGCTATGAATTTGAAAATATATCTTCCCACGCTATCATTCCTCTTCCCTCGTGGACAAACCTGTCTCATCTTCACGAAATGATTTTTGGAAACCTATTAGGGAATTCGGGGAGAAAGTTCTAGAAGTGGTAGCTGAAATTGCGGTGGAGGATGTTTTGAAGAACTGGATGAATACAAACGGCGCTCCTCCACCGCCGACAGGAGGTTCATCACCACCACAGGTTATCCAAGGTCTCCGTTTTGTGAAAGCGTATTTGTACAACTACGGATACATAAAAAGACAAAGCTACCCTCCATATGTCACAGATTCCATGGACGAGGAGATGGAATCAGCTATCAAGAACTACCAGGGCGCCTTCAATCTGCCAACAACCGGCAACCTAGACATGGCGACTCGTCAGCAAATGTTACAGCCACGATGCGGTGTCCCCGACATGAACCCATCGTACGTCCTGGACACAAACCCAGTGTCATGGCCTGGAGGGAGAAACTGGTTCCCTAACCCAAGGACACTCACCGACGGTTTTGGTCCGTCCACTAATCCTTACGCGATGAATGTGTTCAGGAGTTCCTTCCAGATTTGGTCAAGTGCAATAAGGGGGCTGAACCTCATGGAGACAACGTTTGATGATGCCATCATCAAGATTGGGTTCTACAATTTCGACCAAAGAGCGGAGGTGGTAGGGAGGACCATTCTAGAAAGGCAAGCCGAAGGTGGTGGTAACAATGTTGGGGTCATAATTCTTGATGGTGGAAAGTACTGGGTGCTGCCGGGGCAGATTGGAGCGGTAAACTTGCAGAGTTTAGCGATGCACCAGATTGGGCATCTTCTTGGGCTTGGCCACTCCCCCCTCAATGTCGACTCGGTTATGCACCCTGTTTTTTACTATCCGCCATCTGCTGGTGATGGCGGTGGGCACGTTGGGTCTAGTTGGGGACTCCGTAACACTTTTGTCACTTGGATTTTCTTGCATGGTCCTCTTTCTCTACTGTGTAGCGGTCCTGTTGCCCTAGTTGTGTCGAGAATTTTTTTTTCCTCCTTGCTCCTAATACTTGCGTGAATTAAAAGTTAAGACACCATATGTTCTTTGCAATGTAGCACAAAAAAAAAAAAAAACACCATATGCATTATATATGTGTTTTGAGGTGAAATAATATATTTTAGAACAAATATGTAGATAGAAGTTGAACATCCTGGAAATATATTTAGAGGGAAAAAAAAATACAAAAGTAGAGTGTGTTGAAAAGCATTGGAAACACATGCATTTTGTACTTATTTTTAAGTAATTATGTCTCTGAAAAATTTTATTTTTATTTCAACTAACACATTTCTACCTTATTTAGGAATATAACTCTTTTAAAATGTGAGATTAATCATCATTAGATATATAATTAAAGTTATCCATCCAAGAGTGACTAATCTTTCATTTTATAAACCTCTTTGTTTTATAAAAGTTAAATCGGTAATAATATAATTCTTGATGTGTGGTGGATTTAGTTTGTGCTGTGTCAACGTCTGTAAGTCCGAAAAAGATAAGATTTCTCTTTAACTTGATTTCACCTTCTTCTTTTTTCCAAGATTTGACCTATTTTTGTTGTAGAGATATAGAAATAGAAATTTCTCTTTAATATGGCCTAAAAATGTTGTAGTATTTGGGCTGAGAATTAAACAAAGGACCTCAAATCAACTAGCTAAGAAAAGGAACCAGTTTCCAAAAATAAAAAATAAAAATAAAATATTTGTGTGATACCCTTCTTTCTCTATCTCTCTTAATTGTTGTGTTTTCTTCGTTTATGTTGTGTGACTTTTATTTTTGTCTTAATATATTTTTGAAGTTATTTTAAAATTTTTGAACATTTTAGAAAATAACTTTTTAAAATCTATTAACTCAATTTTTTTGCTTACTTCAAGTTTAATGTAACATCCCCTGCTGCTTTATAGATTGACGACTGTCTCCACAAATCAACATGGGTCTTTTCAGCATGCTTTGTCTCACTCACATGCTTCCTAGAAAACTTCCCAGGAGGTCACCCATCCCCAAAATTGCTTCAAGTCAAGCACATTTAACTGTGGAGTTCTTTCAGTTTGGGCTACCAAAAAGAAGATACATCTTATTGGTATAGGTAGTACAAATCAATTCATAAAAGCCCTCCTCAACTATATAGTCTCATACTTATACAGTCTCAGGATCCCTCTCATTCGGGTGTGTAATCAATTCATTCATGTACCCATCCGCTTAGAGAGACTTGTGAGGAGCCGCTCCTTGTCCATGCATTCTTTTGCACCGGTGATCACTCCTCACCCTCATCCCCGATCGAGCGTTACATGATAAACTGTAAAACCCTTTCATACAGAAACTAATTATATAATTTTATACATTAAGCACAACGATTTGCATCAAGTAAAATGATTACAAGCATAAGGTTCTAGCATGACAACTTAAAGTCATTAGGTACAAGCTGAATATTTCTAAAAAGTGCAACATAAAATCACACATTAATCAAACATAAGTCCATAAACTTATAGCAGCTGCCTTCCATTCAATGTATTTGGCTAATCTAAAACCACCAGAAATAAAATAAAGAAAAATGAGAATTTAAGAAAATTCTCAATAGAAAATGAATGGTTTTAAAATAGTTGAACTATGGTTGGTTTCAGCCATGTCTGCACGAAAACTACACATAGTTACAATAACATTATATGAACATAATTAGTTAAAATATGCCATGTAGAACATGTCATACATATATTATTTTGTGATTTCTTTACTTTAATTTTCTCTTTCATCTGTTTGCTTGTATCACACATTGTTAAAGGCCTTATCTTAGGGAATTCTCATTCTTTAATTTCATATTGCTCTTTCATCGTGACGACAAAGCAAAACTCTTAGCCATTCTAGCCAAGGCAGGTAACATAAAAGGATCTTATATGTATCCCTCTGCCTTATCTGTGGTTAGCGGCAAATTATATTCTTTTTAAATTAATTTAATAGTTATTGTTCATAATTTCATAATAAGGAAATCATACAATTAATCTATAATAAGAGCTTAGAAATTAATTTAAATAGTGAAACATTAATGCATAACATTTATAAATTCATGCATAAATAAATTGAACCAAATAAATTAATACCTTAACAAAATTTATTAACCCATAGAGTTGTCAATTTAATTGTTAATATAAATATTGACAACTGAAATTAATATATTATTATATAAATAATATAATAAATTCTAAAATGGAAGAATAATAAATTAATGTACAACAAATAGCAACATAAATAAAAGGAAATATTTAATTAACTTGAATTAAATAATAAATCACATAAATATAAAGAAACATTAAAATAAAGAAAGAAATCGGAGCGGCGGTAGTCCGCACTGGACCAATGGGGAGAGAAGAGAATATTTATAATTTAGTGATAAAAAGAAATCAGAGCGCGGTGAATCGACGGGACCGGTAGAAAGAGAAGGAAACATTTATAATTAAATATTAAAAAGAAACCGGAGCGCGGTGAATCGACGGGACCGGTAGAGAGAGAAGGGAATTTTATTAATATTATTTTAACCAATATTCAAGTCCATAATTATAAAAAAAATAACAATAATAAATAACAATAGTATCATAAAATGTAAAATTACAGTATATAAAATGAGTAATAATAATAATAATTGTAACCATGGTTTTATTTTGCATAAAATAAATTCATTCCTACCTCAAATTTGACTGAGAGATAGAGATTATGTGGATTAGTTGAGCTCTATCCTTACTATCTCTTCTTTTTTTTCTGTTTTTTCTCTCTCTCTTCTCTCTCCTCTCTCTCTTCTCTCTTTCCTTTCTCTCTCTCTATTCTCACATTCTCTCTCCCTCTCTGTCACTTTCCCTTCTTTCTTTTCTTTTTCTCATTCACTCGCTCATTTTTCTTTATGACACACACAGTGCGCGCGCACGCACACGCACTCTATAGCACATAGAAACTCAATTCCGATGGTATTCTTTGTGGGTGATTAGCGCCTATGTGCTTGTACTGTAAAATATATATATACTTTGTGTGAAAAATTATACACCTAATT
Source organism: Dalbergia cultrata (assembly GCA_031216105.1). Taxonomy (NCBI): domain Eukaryota; kingdom Viridiplantae; phylum Streptophyta; class Magnoliopsida; order Fabales; family Fabaceae; genus Dalbergia; species Dalbergia cultrata. The sequence goes on along the minus strand of CM062344.1, from coordinate 15,593,151 downwards.
ATTAATATTTAACATATTATTACTTATTACTCTTAATAAATTTTATTCTTAACTTAATGCAATATATTTTGAGTTTATTGTTAACAATTTATGGTCTTATTTTAAATAGTTAATATCTGTATTTTAAAATTTTGATTTAATATTAAAAATAGATGTGAATATAAAATTATTAAGGAAGACCAATAAAATATTTGAATTTGATACATGACTTAAAATTGTTACACACAAACTATTTTATTTTATCATTATTATTATTTTACAAAAAAAAGGGATGTTACATTTAAATATTTGATAGACTTTGTTTTATTTTCAAAAAGTTAAAAAGAATATGAAAGCATAATTTAAATCCCTCTTCTCGTACTATATCTTTACCTACATTTGATATCAAAGTCTATTTTGTAAGGGTTATAAAGAAAAAGATCCTTAAATAAAATGGCACACAATATTGTACATATTACTAAGGGACACTCCATCAATAGACCTTCATTCTTTGATGCTGGTGACCATGTTTACTTAAAGGACAGAATTGAGTTGTTTATCAAAGACACAATTTCATTTATCACTAATTACTATCTACAAATTTAAAATATTCCAACACAAATAACGTAACCCTTTTATTTTTCGTGAACTAACTGTTGTAGAACATTTTACACAATTGTATAGCTCCATTGATGTTCGGACGCGTCTCTTACATTTGCTAAAAGGCGTCCCAAACCACGAGTCCAATTTACCATGCGTGTACCCTCATGGCCTTGAGAGTGACACTAGTAAGTTCCTTCCAATTATGTCCAAAGTAAAAATACAAGATCTGATGCACTCACGGACGACACAGATATAAGAAAAATCTAAAGCCTATCAGTATTGGTCTTATATAGAATTTTCCACTAGCCATTTCCCATAACTATTCAAATATTAAATTAACCCTCCAAAAGGTCACAGACAGTACAGAATGATGGGCTTGGATTCTATGCAGCGTACGATTTATATTAGTATATATGCATATGGTTTGACTACTAGTCCAAATTGGATGTACGCTTTGTTGGTGGAGCCTAAATAGTATGCAACTGGGTCCCTAGCCAGATGTACATTTGTCGCATCGTTGTAATAGAAAAACATTTTTATGATCGTGCTGCAGATAGACTGGCCTTATATCCATTTGATATGATGATGATTTTTCATCAGTTCCCATATACATTCCACATCAACCCAAAAGCCAAACTACATCCGAATAAAAAAGGTGAGGAAATTTCCCAACTTGCATATCTCACCCTCTTTTGTGGAATCATTTGCCTTGATCTCAGCAAAACCAGCTAGTGGCGCTGCAAATTGCGATGCCACTAGCTGGGAAGTTTTCTACAACTTGTCCCTGGGGCCAGCGGTTCGGAAAGCATTGGCTTAGTCCCCAAATTGCAGGCAAAAAATTTACATAGGAATATCCCTTCCTCCCTTCTCTTGCTTCCACTTCTTTTTCACCTTGAAATAACATTTTTAATACAAAATATGTCTAGATAGATGATATTTCTCGTCTTTATAAACAACTCCCTCTGTATATCTCTTGTTCTTATCCTCCAACTGTCTCCACAATCTCGATTCTCAAGCATCAAGAAATGCGAATGAATCTGAAAATATGTCTTTCCACGCTGTTACTCTTCTTTCTCTTGGGGAACAGATCAGCATCAGCTGGTTCAATTCCATCCCAGATTTCTGAGAAATTTCCCCAGATTCTTGAGAAATTTAAACGGTTGGAGAAAGTTTTGAAGAAAATAGAAAACTTTCTCGATAGACTCCAAAAGTCTCTCCCTCCTCCTCCACCGCCGGACCGTCTCTCTCTTAGCTCGTCCACAAGCAAGTGCACTCGCAGAATCGAAGACCTCAGTCTGTTGAAAGAATATCTGTCAGAATACGGGTACATGGACAATTCTGATGGATTCACAGATTGCGTGGACTGGGAGTTGGTGTCAGCCATCAAGAGTTATCAGCAGTTCTTCAATCTGCCCATCACCGGCAACCTAGACACGGGTACTGTCGAGCAATTGTTACTGCTACGATGTGGTGTGCCCGACAGAAATGTCACTTACCACCTCTCTACAGCGAGCAACGACGACGTGTCATGGCCTAACGGGACAGAATGGTTCGCTAACCGCAGGAGCCTCACCTACGGTTTCCATCCAAACAACAGCATCCCAACCAAAACCAAGAAGGTGTTCAGCGATTCGTTCCAGCGTTGGTCAGATGCCGTAAAGGTGCTGAACCTCACCGAGACAAAGAGTTTTGACCGTGCAGACATCAAGATTGGGTTCTACATTTTCGACGACACCATGGGAGCGGAGGTGGTTGGGGGCACCATTTTACAAGATATGCAAGGCGATTCTTTTGGATACATAGTTCTTAATGCTGCAAAGTACGGGTTGCTGCCGCGCAGTACTAATGACACTGACCCCTCGTTGTGGGAGAATGAGCAGGTTGATTTGGGGACTGTGGTAATGCACCAGATCGGCCATCTTCTTGGCCTTTCACACTCGTCAGACGTGGATTCAGTTATGCACCCTTCTGTGAGTGTGAATCGTACGACGGTGAAGCTCTCAGACGGCGATCTGCGGCAGATCCAGCGATTATATTCATCCTCTGATGATAAGTCTGCAGGTGGCGGTGGTGTAGCCTCGAACCATCAAGATCATTCCTCTGGTGATGGTGGGATTGTAATTGGGTCCAGTTGGGGACTCCTCACCACTTTGTCACTTGGATTTTCTGCCGTGGTTCTATTCTACTAGTCCTCCTGCCGCCGAGATTGTGTTTTGAGAAAATAATGTTTCGTGTTTTTTTTTTTTTTTTCCCTTCTCACTTTCTTTTAAATGTTGGTGTGTAAACTATGTAATAGCTCTTGGGATGGTTAGAATAAACCCCATTTAGAAGTCAGGGTGCTCGTAGTGATTATCCGCGACGGAGGCAACTATTGGGATAGTTTCGGTCTCAGCGACGACGATAATAAGGACTAATTAAGGAGTCTCCATGTACTGTGATAATATGGAACGCGTTGTGCTAGCAGTATTTTAATGGAATCAATCAATCTATTTATGTAAAAGAGGGGTAATAACATGCACCAGTAATCGCCATTTGGCAATTTAGTTTTTCAGCCTAAATAATTTTGCCAAGTGGTTGCATTTTATTGGATGACATATATGTTAATAGGGGTTTTATTGTTATTATTATTAATTACTCCATTATGTGTATTGCTTTGTTCCAATACATTGACCATCAATTATGTAAGTGGGAGAACTATTTGTTTAATGATGTGTAGAAATGCAGCTTTTGCATTTAATTTATTGTATTTCCCAACACATAATTATAGAACTTCTCCAAACGTAACAATCGAATGGTCATTCTTTTTGCTAGAATACTCAATGTATTATTATTATTATATTATATTTAAAAGACTTAATTATAGAAAATCAATCAAATGTGAGAACTGAATAGTTATTTTGTTTCCTATATTACTATTTATTATTATCTATTTATTTCTATAAAAGAGGAATAATAGTAAATACTATTAATCGTCACTTGGAAATTCAACTTTTATACCTCAATAATTCTATCAAGTGATCCATTTTAGTGAATAGCTTCTCTTTGTGTGGTTTTATTATTATTATTATTCTATGTCATTCCAATAAAAATTGTCTTTCTGAATCATTCATTAAATAATTATTCCATATAATGTATTGCTTTGTTCCAATGCATAGATTACTCGGATGCCACTTCCAATACACAATCTTCCTAGCTCCATACAAAGTGTGTTACTTTGTCTTTCTAGCTTTTAGATTATCACATTGTTTTGTGTTTTTTCCTATATGTGTCAGCATTTTGCTTCTCAATTAATGCAAATTTCATGTTCCCATGGAAGCTGACTGATGGTTGACAATTTATTAGTTCATCCCTCTCCTTTGTATCTAAGAAATCGTGCTCTTCAATGACAGGTTTTCTCGATTCCTTCGTACATTCATATCCTTCGTAATAATTTGATTCTTTTCAAATGCTGGGAACTGCATACATGGAGTGGACTGTGTTTTAAAAATATAAATGCATTTTTATGGAAGAAGCTTCTCATTTCTTCTCTACTTTTACATTTTTTTTACTTCCAATCCTTCCCTTTTCAGCCTCCTTTATCGCCCAAATGAAAATATAGATTCTCACATAAATTTTGATTTCTGCCTTTTTCCTTCCATAGTTTTCTTTTCAGCATTTTAAATTTTGGATCATTTTCTAGTGCAGCCTCATCCTAGATCTTTTGATTTTTTCCATTCCTATAATTTCTACCCCTCACCCCTTATCCCACCCTCCTCCCAATCCCAGAATCACAAACATCTGTGAGGCGAGAGGCTTCGTTCGGTTGATGGTGAGGTGTGGCGGTTTGATTGTACGACTGAATAGGCATTGCGGTGATGGCCATGAGCTCGGGATGGCATTGTCCACGACCACAGCGGATCTACAGGTGCAACCCCTCTAGCAGTTTCGTGCAGAACGCTATTGCAAGGTGAGCATTGTTTCGCGACTTTTGCTATCACTCCTATCGGTTCTTCTTCTTCTTGGTTTTTTTATTTGTTCATTATCCTTTTTTCATTCCTCGATTTTTTTTGTTGATGCACATCACTGCAGTGTTTTTGTTGCAAATCCACTTTCATGCTCTTTGGTATCAAAGCAGGGTCTCACGAACCCCATAATGATGATCTGCATAAACCGTTGGATGGTGGGTACAGGGGTGAGATGGACGGTCTGGCGCGGCGGTGCTGCGGGGTTGGGTGGCGGCGCGACGTGGTTGAAGGTGAGACGCGGAGGCGAGATGCTGCTTGATGGAGGTATCACGATAGTGGCTGAGGCTCAATGGGTTCTCACGAACGATGGCTGTCTGCTGGGCTTGCGGTGGTGGAAGACTACGATGCTACAACTGTCATGTATGACTGAAGAGTGTAAGTCTGGTAGTTGTGCTTAGTTCTCAATGGATTCCCTGTTCCCTTTTTATTTTTTATTTGATCCACTCTGATGGGATTGCTTTGTCGCAGTTGAGGAAGGGATAATGGTTCGATTCTGTGATGGGAGTTGCTGGGGCTTGAAGGAATAGGAAGATGGAACCCCATTTTTTCGGTGATGACAATGTTGGGGTATCTCTGACGGTGAGTTCTAAAATTATCTTTTGTAGTGGTTGTTTTGTTTGGCTTCTGCTATTGCTAAAAAGCTTTGGATTTAATGATGGATTTAATTATATTGCTTTCTATTGATTTTGTTTTTCCAATTATGAACACGTTGTATTCATGTCTTATATCAATTTTGCATATATAAATTTTAGTCATACTTCATAGGAATTTCTCATGTGCGTCCTATTTTCAGGGTCATATCAATATATGTGTGTGTGTGCAAGTTTCTTACATTTCTCGATTTAATACAAATCATGCTAAATAACCTTTGTAACTTTAGCTTTATGCGACAATGCTCCAATTATATATCTCAACTTTGCTTTTGCCATGAGTGTGGAAATAAGCACTGTGCATCTGGCTTTTTCTTTTGTTTGTCAAACTCATCGTCATAACTGCCATTGAATTTTATTCTCATTCAAAAGGTTCTGCCACCTTTTGATATAATTGGAAAGAAAAAACCAGAAGCCTCTTTCATTTGTGGTTTTTGATGATTCTCTGATATTTTGCTTTGTAATTCTTGCTGCTTTATTCACAGTAATGCCTGCAGCAACACTAGAAATGTTCCCTTCTTGGCCAATGAGATTCCAGCAGCAAGTTTCTGAAACAAGCTTTTTTGACATTTGTTGTGTTTCAATATAAACTTAAGCTTTTTTTTACATTATTTCACATCTACACTGTCCCCACTCTTTGATTGCAGCTGCCTTCACTAGAATTTCTACACACTTTCATTCTGATTCTGGAAGTACAAATTTTGATGTGTGGCATCGTTCATGCATATTTTTATGAAAAACAAAGCGTGTTTACTCATTACTGTATTAAGAAGTTGCGGGGCATAATTCCGACATATTTCTAAGAAATCAATATAGTCCATGGTGCATTTGTGAATTGGTTTATCTTTTCACTTAAACATCTGATATATCTTTCAGCCTTGATGAGTACATTTCTTTAATATTGATGTGCGACTTTTGAACATGCCTTCATTGTGTTAGCTTACTGAGCCATATGGTGCTGACTTGGATCTAAATAGAAATAAAGTTCAAAGCATTAACTTTATTTCAAGGTAAGTAAACTTGCAGTATGGACACTGTTTTATGTTGGCTAATAATTCATTAAATTTGGTTCAAATGGGGATTTGATGTTTTTATGAACAAAATCTACCTGCAAAAAAAAAAAAAAAAAGAAACTTGGACCACGTGACACACTTGAGTGAATTAATACATACAATGTTGCCTTTGGAAAGAAACCTGATCTCTATGAAGAACCTATTCTTTCAATTCCGTAAAAGAAAAAAATTGTCATTGTTTTATGAATAATAACAAAGTGTTAGAGAATATGTATTATCTTTGCTTGAAATTCTTATAAAAATGCAAGTGATGAATAATAACAAAGTGTTAGATCTCTCAAAATTTACATGTATCTTTTCCCTAGCTTTAGCTAATTTAGAGAATATGTATTATCTTTGCGTTGTTAAGGCTTGGCTCTATGTTCATTCATGTGGTTTTTCTTAGTACTACAGGGGTAGCAGAAACTTTTTTGGAAAGCCTTCTAAGAAGCTTGGTTTGAAATACAATGGCTATGAAAATGATCGTATAAAGAGCTCTTTGTATTATCTTGCTTTATCTTAAATTTCTTATATCCTAAATGTCTTTTGTTTTATCTTTCTTGAAGGGGACATTAAAAATATAGTCGGACTCAGGGATATCTAAGGTGTAAGCATATATGTTTATTTCTACTTTCATAGATAAACACAAGATTGGTGGTGTATGTTTTAAATTATCTTACAAAATGAATATGGCTTTAGCTCATGTTATCATAGAAACATGCTTATGCGTGATTTGTGATGTTAGGTTTCATCTGTGCCTGACAACTAATTTATGGACTCAATCTATTGATTGTCCTGATCTAAGTATCTAACAAGGTAAATTGACATTGCAGATTTGAATGGTACTTTAACACAATTTTGATTATTTTAATTATAACTATATGAAATGCAGGATTTTTTGTCTCAGACATGGGAAACTCCATCTATGTTCGAAGAACCATTCTTTGTGACTCCTTCTACATTAATATGTGATCAAGGATGGGTGGCAAAACCTTGCGGAATTTTCACCTGATGACTTCAACCAACCTTTAATCAAGTTGAGCAAGGTGGTGAAGGAAAATAAAGATTGAATTCATTTACTGTGGAATTGTCAAGTTACTTGCTGTTGTTGTCTATTTAGTCTATTGTCATTTTCTTTTTGTTATTATGGTTATGTGTCTTCAGTCCTGGTATTTGAACAAGTTTATATTTTGGTGCTTGTCCTTCAAGTTTGTAGAGCTATTGCTATTGGCTTCGTTAATGTAGAGCTACTGCTCTTACTTCTTTTAATGAATTAATCTAATGGTGTTTTATGGCTATCAATCACTTGTCCTTTGATAGATCTGTCTTATGTTGGTTTAGGGCATATTATTATTCGATAAACTATATTCAATATAACTATAGCTATGAATATGGCTTTCTAAAAGCCTCAAAATCTGAAAATGATGGGAACCAAGAGGGTACTGTCAGCAAGTTTGATGTCCGGATTGAAATGAAAACTTTCTTATGTGTTTTTGGCCTGCTATTTGATATCAATGTAAAGCTAAAGAAAACAAGTCACTCAAGTGTACTGAAAAAAATTTCATGCATTTAATTTTTCACAAACTATATGATACATTAAAAAAGTATGAAGTTTATATTCTAATAAAAATAGGTAATATTAAGCGTATATGTGATGTCAACATATAAATTGTATTTTACATATAATCTAATTAATTTTTCCCAGTTCATAACATGTGTTTTTTTACCTTAAATTGATCTTATATTATTGGTAATTTTTTTGAAGTTCTCAATGTTATTAGCCTTTTTTTTCCTATTTTGTTTATTTAAGTAGGATCAATTATTAATTGAAAATTTTTACATTATTAATATATTTAATTAAATGCAACAAACAATCTATATTATATTTGCACTATACTTCCCCATGCAAAGCGCGGGCACTACACTAGTATATAGATATTATGTATGTTTTATTCTAATATTTTTTTTTAAGTCTCCTTTGACAAGTTTCTACGGTGAACTTGTGGCCAAGCAAACGAAAGTCTCCCTTCTATGGCCTAAGAGCTTATGTAATCTCGATGATAATTTCGTAGAGAAGTGAGCAATTGGACGAGGAGCTTGAGCTAGCTAGTCCTGGTTGGTGCCTTTTTCAAATTTATACATGCTTTCCCAGAAGCTATATTCCATGAGAAAGCATATTTCTTTGTAAGATCAGTAAGTGGGGCAACTATAGATGCATAACCCATAACAAACCTCCTCCCATAGTTACCTGTTAAATTAAGAGATCTACTTAATTATTTCAAGGATATACATGTCGTCGCCAATCTTCTAGCGTAGAAAATGCAGCCTTTTCCATTGCAATTCCTGAAGCAGTAATTGGACTGCTTGGCTTATGATTGTTGCCACTAGTGCAAAATCTGTAAGACCGCCTCTAAGTGCTGGATATGAGACCCCAATTCAGGACTAGAAATTAATGTCCAAAAAAGAAAGAAGAGAAAAAAAGAAAACCTAAAACAACATCAACACTCCTTCAAAATCTCTTTCATAAGAGTTTAACAGCTTGCGTTTGTCAGGCCAAACGTTATTATTACTTGCCATTGATGATGACCATATATAATGAGTTCTAAATGCAATCTCATAAGTATCCTCCATGTTCACTAGAATTTGACGATAGTCCAACCTTGAGTCTAGTTGAGAGTAGATTCCTAAACATCCTACATGATTTCTGCATATATATGCGATTACTAAAATATTTTGCTGTACATTATATTTAAGTATTTTTACTCTATTGATGTTTTGGATTTGTTAATTATTACAAAAAAGTGCGTGATATTATCTATTTATTTTATTTTTAATATATTTAAATAAACTACATTAATATTATCATAAAAATTATTTTATGATATTCTATAAATATTGTAAATTAAACAAAATTATTTTTAAAATACCTAAATAACTCTTAGTGCTATTATTTTTATTATTATTAATATTTAATATAAAATTTTATGTACTAAACAATCAATTATATAATATCAATACAAATAATAATTGCTTAGATAAATTTAACTAAAATAAAGATAAAATTACCTCAAACATTACCTTAGAGCGAGCTGCATCGTCCCACGCTCTGCAACTGTAGCAAATTAACGCCCTCTCACAATGCTTTGCTTTCAATGGACAATGGAAGGTCAAAAATGGCAGATGGGATAATGATTTCTATCATCAATGCTTCAACTACAAAAAACGCAGAAGCAGGAAAATTTAGCTTGGATAAGAAATGAGATTAAGGATCAAAATCCTGTTGAATCAGTGCAAAGGGAAAAACACCCAACAAAATGTTTTGTTTGGAGTCCAACAGTACTGATGAATCCAACAAAGTGCCAATGTACTACTGTAAAGTGTTTTATGACAAGGGACCCAATCAGGCTCTAGTCTCCAGTTTTGACTTGTCTATGCACCTTTTTGAAAGGGAGGCAACTGAACCCTTGTCGAGTTACCCGCTATTAAAATGCCAAAAGTGCACCCATCGACCCAGTACTCTTCTTTATGAAGAGAACGTGTAACCCTCAGCTTCCTGAATCTACATGTTTTGTCTTCTCTTCTAAATTTGTTCAGAATTTCGGTCTCTCTCGACTACCAACAAGATAAATGGCTATGAATTTGAAAACATATCTTCCCACGCTGTTATTCCTCTTTCTCCTCGTGGACAAACCTGTCCCATCTTCATGAAATGGTTTTGGACACCTATTATAGGGTATGTACGTGAGTTTGGGTTTTGGAAGGAAAGTAAAAGGAGGGAAGGACTAGTAATATAATTTTACTTTATAAGTTCTTCTCTTCCCTCCTTTCCCTTCCCTCCAAAATCCAAACTCACAATCATACCATTAGGGAATTTGGAGAGAAAGTTCTGCAAGTGATAGCTGAAAATGTCATGCAGGATGTTTTGAAGAACTGGTTGAATCCAAACAGTGCTCCTCCACCGCCAACGGAAGGCTCATCACCACCACAGGCTATCCAAGATCTCCGTTTCATGAAAGCGTATTTGTACAACTATGGATAGATAAAAAGACAAAGCTACCCTCCATATTTCACAAATTCCATGGATGAGGAGATGGAATCAGCTATCAAAAGAAGGAATAACTTAACTCAACTTTACTTAGCTCCATTATCAGTTCAATTAGTTAGATTTAGTTCTATTTGCCAGCTATAATAATGCAACTAATTTTCTAGCTCTTTCCTAACTCTCCCTAGTTGTGTATATACTTTGTAACTTCTCCTTTTTACAATCAATGAATCATTTTGTTGACATTCACAAAATACATGATGTGTTTGTCTCGAGTTTCAGTTTCTCTCTTTGTTCTCTCTGTGCCATCTGATATGGTATCAAAGCTCTGAGAAATTGAAGCTCTGCCACCGTCGCCACCATTGCACCGATCTTCCTCCATGGATTCCGATGACAACTTTTCTTCTACCAACTCTATTCCTCCCAAATGTTCAACTAGTCTAGCTTCAATTTAAGACTGACCATATTATTTGCATCCTGGTGAGAGTCCTTTGATTGTGATGGATCATGTTGAAGAGGCATCCATCATAAAAATATTACAATGAATAGGTTTGTATCTCCATCATAAAAATATTAGACTTTGGAGTTGAGTTAAAAATAATATGCCTCTAAGAAGTCATATTGTATATAAATATATGTTCAAACTATTTGGGTTGTTCATAAGATCGAGGTGAATCTAGTAGTTTAATAGGTCTGAGTTAAAATATTTACATAAAATCCCTCTGTGCTAAAATATTGTGAAACTTATTATCGTATTTATGTATTTGTCCTCAGTATTCGAAATATTTTGTAGGTAGGGTTTTACATGTCAAATCATGGAGATGGTGAACCATTCGATAGGGTGCTAGGGACGCTGGCGCACACATTCTCATCGACGAATGAGAGGTTCCACTTGGATGGAGCAGAGGATTAGGTAGCATCCGACGACGTGACGAAGGCGTCAGTGTCTTCGACAGTGGACCTAGCTAGAGTTTGTGGCAGTGCATGAGGAACGGCGCTTGTAGGGTTTGGGGCATTCGTCCGTGGAAGAGGCCATCATGTACCTTACACTTGGAGCTCATGGATGATGACATTGGATGGGTTCAAAAACTCTATGGGTCCAACCCTAACACTAGGACATTTACCACCTCTTCCAGCGAGAGGAATACCAGCCATGGTAGAAGTCACATGGGGCTTGGTCCTTTTGATCATTGGTGTTGTAAATTTGGTTTTATGTAGAAGGTTTTTTTTGTTTTTTTTTTCATTTATTAGGTTTGGTCATTTGGGATGGGATGGGAGTACATATGATATTGATGAGGATATATATATATATATATATATGAGTGATGTTAGGTATACAACTAAATTGTACGACAAATACACACCACATACCTTATTATCATTAGATTTGATAAATGAGCGGGATGAGTGGGGACCACACATCACATCCAATGGTGGTAATGTATGTGGTGTGCATTTGTTATACAATTTAATTGTACACCAAACATTATATATATATATATATATAGCTACATATGTAGGGTTTTTGTTTTCATTTATGTACGATATATTTTTGGATAATTCACATTCCTCATTCTTTATATGGTCATTTATATTTTATTTTTTACTTTGTATTGTTATCATTGTTTGGCTCATTTTTCAGACGGAAGTTCAGTTATAGAATGTCAAATATATTGGATTCTAAAGGAAAATACATGCGTATGATGGAAATCATAAAATCACACCTTACCAATAAGTGACTTTAGGGCCATAAAAAAATAAAAAAAATAAAATCAAGCTCTTAAATCACCTGACACACAGGCGACTTTACCAAAATAAATAAATAATGCAAGCTCTAAAATCACCTAACTTAGGCAATTTTAGCAATGAAAAATTAACAAAAATACACAAATCATCTAAACTCAACATTCAAATTCCTCAACAGTGGCAATCCTCTTCTATAAATATCTTGTGCCTCATTACTTGAAATTAAACCATGGAAGAGAAAACTAGATCAAATATTGAACTAGTTAAGGTATCGGTTCAGAGGTTTAGAAATTCAATATAATTTGGGGTTCAATCACAATATTTTGTATATATATATATATATATATGATTAACTACAATGAAAAAAAAAACTATATACTAAGTCATCAACAATTATAATATAAATAAATATGATTAATCAAACACAACAAAATAAATAACAGTTATTAAATATTTTAAATTAAGAGAAACAGATTAGATACCTCTTTATTTTTAAGGTTAATTGTATTGATTTGTTTATTTTAATATGATTTAAAATTTTTGGCTATATAAGTATTGGTTCCCTAAAAAGATACTATTTTTTTAAGGAAAAAAAGCATGACAATATAAAATAGTTAAAAAGATGCTTTGCATATATCAATGTGTTGCCTCCCATGAGTCTATGACCCATTTGGCCATTTGCAGTAAAAGGGTGAAAACTTAATCCTATTTTCACTTAGCGTTGTATGTAAGATTTTACAATATCATATGCTAGAATTTTAAACACTAATAAATCAGATTAATGCATACTTCTTTGATTTGTAACAACAAATCATGATATTTATCCATGAACCATGAATCCAGTTGCAAGAGAGAACATACACGATTGCGTATGCTAGTTATAGAAGAACCCACTCCTTCTTGCTTTCTTATTCAAATGCCACACTGATGGAGCAGTAGCTATCAAGAAGGACAAGAGTGAAGTGTAGATCCTATCTAAATATTGAATATATAATGTAACCAAGTTTTGTCCATCATGGACCTAGGTTACTGTGAACTTACATATCCTTTCAACAAACCCACAAATGAGCTTGAGCCCAATAACAAATGATGATTCTCAAACCCATAATGAATCACAAGATAATATTAAATGGGTCTTCAAGAAATAATCAATCTATACATTCAACCCATTTTATAAAATAAAAATACACATAAATCAGTAGTAGCCCTTTCTCGTTCTTCCATTGTCTAGAGGAATAAAATGAAAATTGCCACAGTGCCAACTCATCAACGGCAAGGATCGACTAATTTGATGCTACTATGTGTGGCAACCAAAGCTTCTATTTTTTGATGGTGTTGTGAGCTAACCACATCGTTAATGGTAAGGCGGTCGTTGCAACTCTGAGTTATTATAGAATTTCTTTTAAAGAGAAATTAAACGGCAGTTCATTTGCAAAAAAGAAAAGGTATTAGGCCAATTAATCAAAGGAACTGCACCGATGTCCACCTGTTTTCCTGATTCTCAACTAGTTTGGGAGATCACCGATTTAAGGGACATGACCGGACCAACTTGGGGTGCAATTCCTAGTCAAACTAGTCCGACCAACAAGTCAAATCCAATTTTCTCTTTCATGCTTGAAACCTCATTCTTTGTTATTTTGAAGAGTAAGATAGTGAAAGTGAGTCCCAAAAAAAGGATAGAGAGAAAAATGAGGAAGAATAATGTCACTCTTGTAAGACTAGTGATCTGTATACTTTTAGTTGCAAGGCTTTGTCATTTGTGAAACTAAATCTTAGGCTCTATCAAAATACAAATGTTGGCACACACAAGATAGCACGAGAATAAAATATAGATATCCAATGAATATTGTCGGTGGCAATATTAAATATTGGTTAATCAAAATACACACCTGTCAAAACGTCCTCAGAGGGGACTATGACGATTTGACAACCAATTTAATAAAATGGGAGTCGCCACCAATTTTAATTCTGGCTAAAATTGGAAAACCATTTTAATTTGCAAACTGGTCTTTTATGAAAGAGATTTTGAGGTTCGAAAGTCTAATTATGATTAAGGAAGGGTGGAAACTTAATATCACCGTACCCCTAATACATTGAATACGGTTACCCTAGAGCTAATTATGCAAATTTTTATAAATTTAAAATATTTATTTTTCCCCCAAAAAAAATGACAATTACATATTTACAAAGAAATAAATCTAAAATTAAAACAGAAATTAAAGAACAAATTTTATGAAATAAATATTTTGGCTTGATAGTTGTTGGCTACGCCGACGTATCTTCTGGTGCAGTGAGAAACTCAAAGCCACGTTGTTTTGTAGAAAATAATTCTGTGTTGATGGATTTTAATTATTATTATTAAAAAAAATGTGGGTTGATTGATTTTATTTGTGAAAAGAAGATTGTTTGTTTTAATTAAATATAAAATTTTAAAAAACCAAATCTAAGAAAACAAAATAAAACAGAAAAAAAAACTAAAGCCCAGCCCAATAACTATTGACCAAAAACAAAAAAAAAAAGAGACACTAGCCTAAATACAAGAAGGCACAAAAAAGAAAGGAATACCTAAACCAAACTAGTTTGAACAAGAAAAAAAAGGACTGACCCAAAACAGAATAAAAAGAACATTCAAACCAAAAAAAAAAGGTAACAAAAAACTCCTAAATCTAAAATCCCTAATTCCCCAAACGTTCCCCAAACTACATTAACAGGGAGGAGCGTGCTTCAACAGAAGAGAGGGAGGGGCTCACAGCAGCGATCACAAACGCTTTGCGGTGTGGTGCTGGCGAAGGTGGAGTGGCGCGGTTGGCTACCTTCACAGACGCCTCTTATGCGCGATGTAGAGGCGCAGCTGGGCCTCCTGCATGCAAGCTTCATGACTGCTGGTATTCGCGGCTGCTGCTGTGTGACGGCACCGGGCTGGAGGTGGTGGTGCTTCACGGTCACTGCTACATCCAAGGACAAGGATGGGCGCCTGGTTCTGCAGCAGCAGTGAGACCAGCGCAATGGCGTCAACCGTATGCGGTCTTAGCGGCTGGCTTGGTGGTGGTTTTGCGATGGTGTTTGATAGCTTCGCTGGCACCTGTCTCTCACTCTTTCCCTCTCCTATTTCTTATTGTTTCATGGTTGAATGATGCTGTTGATAGAGCTAAAAGAAGAAGAAAAAAAAAAGCTTACTGCTATTGCCTTTTTCTTCCTGTCTGTGTTCGTTATTGCTAATCTGTTTCTCCTCCACCTTTCTCTGATAGTGGGTTTACACATTTATACACGCATGACCATTAATTTTGGTTCCTGATTTGATTTTTTTGGATACAAAAGAGAGCATTGCTTAAGGGATTATGTTCCAAATTATTGTGATTTTTGTTGATGAGAGAGATTTGATACTGATTGCCTTCTGATCCTCTAATCTCCCTGATCTTCTTCAGTTTAAGTCCCAAATCATGCGCACACCTCCATTTTTCCCTTTTTGTATGTTCTATGTTAATGGACCAATAATGCTTGGGCTAGGAAAAGAATTAAAACGGGCTGGAAACTTGAACTAAAGGAATTGGGCTAACACACAAATTTTTATTTTTTATTCTTTTTTTACTTTTGATGAAGATAAAACAAAATGAATAAATAAATTATGAATAAAAGATACCTGGTCAAAATACGGTGTTTGCAGTACCGACAATGACATGCAAATGATGTTTTGGACGAATCAACAATTTGAGTTATACATTTTTGGGATTGAGTTGTATGTGGAGTTCGAAGACAATATTACTCAAGTTGCTATTGAAGCTTGTCTTAGTTCATTCTATCATGGAACTTTAGTAAGCTTTTTCTTCTTGTGCTATTTTGCATGTGATCAGTTTAATTTTAATTCATACATTATTTGTGATTAATTTTGTTTGTTATTTTTTTATTGTGATATTTATTTAAAAATTTGATATTATTTTCTTTTTTCTTGTGATATTTGTTTATGTGATCAGTTTAAATTTTATTTAGTGTATTATTTGTGATAAATTTTATTTAATGTATTGCCACCAACGACTGTTGTTAAGGTGGAATCAAACGAAAAATCTTAACTTTCATAGTAAATCTGCACATAGCACAAAGTAATAAAAGTAGATATAAAATATTACTATCATATTTATTATTAATATTTAATAATAAACTATTATAAACAGATAATAATAATAATAATATCAATAATAATAAAGAAAAATAAAATTATTAGAAAAAATTTATTATTAATGATAAAAAAAATAATCATAATCATGACCATAAATAACAAATAATGTATATTATTATTATTTCTCTATTTTTGTATAATAATACTAAAAACAATAATAATAATAATAATATTATTATTATTATTATTATTATTATTATTATTATTGTTATTATTATTAAAAATAAAGTACAATATGTATTATTATCCTAGTTTTTTTTATAATAATATAATATAATAATACATTTTTTGGTTTTTGAGTAATGAAAAAAACTATCATTATAAAAATATCAGAAGAAAACAAATTATTTTTTCTCTATTATTACATACTTCGCCAATAATATATAATAAAAAACAGTTAAGTACTAAAAAATTAATAATAGTATATAATAAAAATAGCATATAATTTTATCATAATAATATTGAAAAATATTAAAATGAGTAGAAATATTATCATTTTTATTTTTCAATAATAATAATAATAATAAATATTATATAATTTCTATTACTTAACATCATAATAATATTAATAAAAATTACATTAACAGCAAAAGAAAAGACGAAAGGAAATAAATTTATACGAATAACATTAAATAGAATATATATAACATTTGCTAATACCTACTCTATAGAAAAAGAGAAAAGAAATCATAAAAGGAAGAATAAGATAAAAAATATACATACATTACTTTAAAATAATCATCTTCTCAATATGATTTCTAACTTCCATCTCTCTAATCTTATTTTATTTTAGTACTATTTACTTAATTTTTGCACTTTTCCTCTTTTCTTTTCGAAGTCCTTCTTCGTTTCAGTTTTATTCTTCACTCACTCACTCATAGCACACATAAAACACTCTCAACTCATAATATGTAGGACATTAGGCAAATCATGGACAGATAGGCCACAGTCTTCGGAGCATTCAGCATGTTGCACTATGAAGTCACTTAATTAATAGGTTGAAGACTTAGAGCACCTCCATTGCACACAACATAGTGTCCCCGTCCCTACAGCAACAATAGCACAAATGGGACACAAGCGTTGGATGAGAGTGAAGGAGGACGCAACTCAGGTGAGCGTCCCTCTTAACAGGGATTGAAATGCCCCAATCAAAATGTGCCATGTGCTAATTTTCCAGTATTTTTTTTGTCCAAAAAGAATATAAAATTAAAATATTAGTATTGCAAATTTCAAATGAAAGAGCTGTTGTATGAAGTAATTGTTTTATTATTAATGGTCAATATTTTTTACTTTATAAATATAATTCATTCTCACTTTTATTTTCGTAACTCTATTGCAATACTTACCAAATTTTCCCCATAAAATTATATTTTTATCTTGTTCAGCAAAATAAAATTTTAGTTATCTTTTATTTCCCAAAAAATGGATCCCAATCAAATCAATTCTTTTATCAATTACTTGCAAAATTCTAATTTTCCTCAAAATCCAGATATCCAAAATTCTTAATCTTTAAACTTGAAAATCCAAATCAAAATTTTCAAGTTCCAAATTTCTTTCAAATTCAAAACCCTTAGCACCTTCAAATTTCCAATTTCCAATTTCCTTTTTTTTTTCCATACACTTAAAATTCACAAACACCTCAATATTCATTCCCGATTACATTTAACCCATCTTTAGGAGTTATGAGTACATCATATTTCCTATTTCAAACCCAAATTGGAATTCATCCTTTGGGATTAGTCGATGTTTGTGGGTCAGATGACCCATCCTTTCAAACCCCAATAAATTTGATTCCAAGTTCACGACATTTAGAGTTTTCCATCCAAGATGGGCTAGATGATATCGACTTCAATGATGACAAATTTGAAGATCACAAGCAAGAAACTAGCCATTGGCTATAAGAAGAGGATGAACTGCTAATTAGTGTATGGTTAAACATCTTAATGGATTCTGTAGTTGATGCCGACCAAAAGGGTGATACATTTTGGAATCCAATCCAAATATATTGCTTGGAAAGCAACCCTAATAACATGAAAAGAAGGACTGATTGGATTATGAAACGATGGCATAAGATTAACTAACTAGTTCAAGTATTTGGTGCTTGTCACTGTCATCTCTCAAAAAATACTTTTTCCACTAGTAACCATCACTGAAATATCCATTAGTACAAATAGCCAGAAACTCTAACCCTTATAATAACATGTTTTTTGATGACTTGTTTAATGATGCTTTGTACGATGATTTAGACTAACCCGATAAACGGCTTTGGATGGTTAGATTGAAGAATTATTGTTCAATGATTTAGAGGAACGTGAATGACAACAACTCATTCAGGAAAAGTATAGGCAAAGCTCTTCCTCCACTTCTCATAAATGGATAGATAGAGATCATGAATAAGGACATGAACCTTTCTTTCATGACTATTGTGCATCTAATCCAGTGTATCCTCTGTCTTGAGACATTCCAGTGAAGGTTTCAAATGGGAAGACACATTTTCCTTCGCATAGTAGAGGCTCTTTCTAATGTTGATCCATATTTCCAGTAGAAGGTTGATGCTATGGGTAGGAATGACTTATCCCCATTGCAAAAATGCATTGTTGCCATGCGTATGCTAGCGTATGAAGTATAAGTTGATGCAGTTGATGATTATATGCGGATAGGTGAAATCACCACAATTAAATGCTCAAAGAAGTTTGTCCACAGTATGATCTTGGAATTTGAGATTGAATATTTGTGAAAACCTAACTCAAATGATGTACAACGCCTGCTTCAAATGGAGGAGGTTCGCGACTTCATTGGCATAATGGGTAACATCGATCGCATGCATTGGTAGTGAAAAACTACCCAAAAGCATGGCAATGTATGTATATGAGTGGTTACCATAGGGTCATGACTATAGCACTTGAAATTATGGCTTCATCTTATCTTTAGATATGGCATGCGTTTTGTGGAGTTGCTAGTTCAAACAATGATATCAATGTGTTAGACCGTTCATCAATATTTGATGAAGTTCTGAATGGTCGTGCTCCAGAAGTAAATTACACTGTTAATGGTAATAATTATATTGTAGTCACTATTTAATAGATGGTATATACCCTGAGTGGGCAACATTCGCCAAAACAATCCCATGACCACAAGGTGATAAGTGGAAATTATTTGCACAATATCAAGAATCACAAAGAAAGGATGTACAGTGAGCGTTTAGAGTATTGCAAGTTCGCTTTGAAATTATATGTGGCTCGGCACGATTTTGGGAGAAGAATAAGCTTGCGTGTATAATAAAATCCTGTATCATATTGCATAATATGATTGTTGAGAATGATAGACACATGCATGTAGATAACTTTGATTAGCTTCCTTCTTATGATGATGTGGATAATGGCACATCACAACCAGAGTTAGGAGAAGAAAACTTTGCTCTGTATGAGAGGTTTATCCAAATGAATGTCCAACTTCATGATAAATAGAAACATCGACAGCTAAAGGTAGACTTGGTGGAACATATATGGCAATTCCATAATGGCCGTCAAGTATATTTTTTAGTAATATGATATTTCAATTATGCATCATTGTTTGTCATATTTTATTTTTGTGCATTGTTGTTGTTAATCATGTAATGTTTTTTAATATATCGAAAGCTTGTTTTAGTTTCAATAATGTTCATTTGAATTTTTCACATTTTATTTTGTTTAAAAAATGTACACAATATTTATTTGAAATTTAATTTACTAAAATTTTATTCAAAATTTAATATATTTAAAAACTTTGTTTTTTAAATAAAAATAAAATTGCATAATACAATATATTAAAATAAATTATTTCATGATAATGATAATTTTTCTTTTTTAAATTTTTTTTAAAAAAATGTGGGATCCAAATGAGGACCAAAGTTGGTCCCTACTATTGGAAGAGAGGGCCACTACTAGTCCTCATTTACCTTTTTATAACACCCTGATGATGTGTCCTTGATGGGGCCTAAAAGAGGGATTAAATTGAGTCCTTCCATTGGAGATGCTCTTAGCTATAGATAGATAGTAGCTTTCTAGAGATTCCTGATTGTTAGCCATGGCAACATCACCTAAGAGGGGGGTGAATTGGGTGATTTGAAAACTATTTTAAATTTAAGAAATAATTCGATTTTATGCACTCAAATTATGCGTGTAGCGGAATGACTATAGAAAATATATAAATATTGTAAATTACTCAAATAGAACTTGTTTGATGGAGGAATTATGAAAATTGCTGATATTAATAAGAATGATGAAGATGTAAATTAAATTTGGAATAAAGTAAATAGAGTTCTCAAACTTTTTCTTTATTATCACACTCTAATCCCTTTTCAAAGATATTTAAGAGAACGTATAGAAGACAAGATAGAAAAAGATGAAAATGCAAGTGATTAAAAGTTCTAACTATATAGATCAACAAGATAATAAAAAAATAAACTTGCAATAAACGTAAAGAGATAGGGAAGGAAGATTCAAACTCGATTTATACTGGTTCGGTCACCTCTTGTGGCCTACATCCAGTCCCCCAAGCAACCCACTTGAGAGTTTCACTAACTTTTAATCTTTTACACTCTTAGAGCACTGTTACACCTTGGGATCTCTCACCCTTTGTGTTTGAGTATCTCAAGAACCAAGAGATACCCCGCTCTTGTTCTAACAAGGGATGCCTCACTCTTTACACAAAAACTCTTTTACATATACAAAGTATCACTCTCTATGTAGAGGAGATGTTACAAATTGAAGCACTAGAAGGTTTCTCAAAGGATAAGAGTTTTTGGTCATAAGTTTGATGAAAAGATTGATGATTGAAAACAAGTGTTAATTGATCTTTTTTTAATTCATTTTCTGTGTTCTAAAATGTGTTAAATGATGAGTATTTATAGACAAAAGTCATGTAGACCGTTGGTGATTAATCCCAAAAAATGTGTCTCTTCAAAACACACCCATTTACACATTTCTGGGTTTGGTAATCGATTACATAGTTCAAATTTTGAAAACTGACAACGGTTAACTTGCTGGTAATCAATTACATGCTGTGTGTAATTGATTACATGCTGCATGTAATTGATTACATTCTGTGTGTAATCGATTACATGCTGAAATTTTGAATGATGGGCACATGAACAGCATGGTAATCGATTACTTGATGTGGTAATCGATTACAATGATTCCAGAAATTGAAAAATCAAAATTTTAACACACTTTAAGTCATTCTTTCATTCTAAAATCATTTTAAACATTTCCTTTCAAATCAAACTCATATTTTCACAAATCAAATCAAATCATTACATCAAAAACAATTAAAACACTTTTTCTTTCAAAATCAAAATTTTTCTTTTATAATCAAATCCATTACTATATTTGAAAGAAAAACTTGATTAAAAAATATTTTGAAACTAAATTGAAACATTAATTAATAAAGTGGTCAAATAATCTTATTAAAATAAAAACATTTTAACAACATGATCTAACCATTAAGCTCTTGACTAGTTCTTCTTTGACCCAATTCTTGTTGCCTTCAATTGTTGTAATCTTTCTTGTTCAAAGGTCATTCTTGATACTTGAACTATTCTACATAAAATAACTCATTTTAAAATCATCGTTAGTGCAATAAAATATATCTCAATATGCAAGACTCATTGATATATAACACAATTAAACCGATCATACATAATATATATCTTAATATGCATGGTTCATAGGAGTAGAACACTAAAATGTGCTTCATGCATATATTTGTTCATATAAGAACATATTCAAGATTAGACCATCAAAGCACTTATAAATAGTTATTCATAAAGCATATTACTCAAATATCATTGTATGGCTTGTGAGTTAGATATCACAAGAATGAGTATACAACCACACATGATCTAATATATATTATATTGAATATCTTTTTCATTCATTTGTCATCATCAAAACATATCACATCAAACTACTAGGGTAAACCTAGTTCTACACTGATATGATGTGACAATCTTTGACTAGGTGCGTTATAAGTTGCCATTTATTAGGGCGATTTTTATTGCTAGCTCCATGTTTTCGTGAATTGATAACAAAAACCATGCATTAGGTAATATAAAATTAAAACCAATATTTTGAAAATTTTTCATCATTGTTCACTTGCATGGATTTTTCTTTAGGATATGGACTTGGGTTTGTGATTGTAGGATTAATTGGGTTTGAGTAATAAGATTTCAGATTCAGGGTATAGCTTTTGAGTTTTGAATTTAGAACATAATTTTAGAGTTGAATTTTTTTCCTTTTTTTCCCCTAAGAATTTAGGGTTTAATAATTATAGTTAATTGGATATTTAAAAACCTTGAAATTAAATTTATTTGAGAATTTAAACCCAAATCAATATGATATGGAATTGAAATCCAAATAAATTTAATTCTTTTGAAAAGTTTAAAAGTAAATAAGATCAAAACAAAAAGGGTTTGATTTGTAACTAGAATTAACCTTAAAAGTTGATTTACCCAAAGTACCTTTAGTCCCCACATATCTTCCCTCCTCCCTACTTTTCACACATCCTTCACTCTCTTTTTGAAAATTTGCGAATTAATATGACTATTAAGTGGACTACTCTTTTTTGCGTTCCTCAGGAAATTAGTTTGAGAACAGTAGCATGTATAAAAATTTTGTGTTATTCTTTAGGAAGTTATATTGCATGGATGGTGTTGGGATTTAACCCAAAGTCTCACATCAATAAGTAATAGAAGTATTGCTAGGATTTTGGCCTATAAATATAACTTTAGTTATTTAAGTTTTGTTATCCTCCAAAAAGTGGGAGTGATCCATATGGGTAGCTTTTATGAGTTATTCATGTGATGAAATATTTATAAGGATAGTTTGCAACTTCAACTGTTCAAAAGTTGCAGATAGTGAAAGATTTGAAACTCCTTATAGAGGTTATAGATGTAGGCAGTTAAGGCTGAATGTTAAATTTTGTCTCCTTTATATTGTTTTTCTTCTTGCATTGTTTACTCTATTGAAAGAGAGTTTGTTATTGTATTTTTTAGCTTCTGCTGCCTAATAAGTGGTATCAAAGACTGTGGTTCGAGTCAGTTAAGCTTGGTTGAGTGTTAGTTAAAATGGTAGTTTTTGGATCTAAGAGGTCCCTGGTGTCGAAAGCCTTCCTGGTAATATAGAGGTCAAGCAGTGTGTCTCATGGAGTGCAATGATGGTGCAAGTGAAGAGAGCTTGTGTCGAAAGTCTTCTTGACAATATAGAAGCCAAGAGGCATGTTACGTGTGTAGCAGCAGTATAAGTTAATAGAGCAGGTATGACTTTGGTTTACACCATTGAATACTTGTGAAATATGATTGTAAGAAGAGTGTTTGTGGAGGCAACTGTTACAACTAGCTTTTTTGCAGGACTTTGGATTAAAGGGAAGATTTGTTGGGATTTAACTAAAAGTTTATATCAATAAGAAATAGAAGTATTGCTAGTATTTTGGCCTATATATATGGCTTTGATTATTTGAGTTTTGTTATCCTCCAAAAAGTGGGAGTGATCTATATGGGTAGCTTTTATGAGTTATTCATGTGATGAAATATTTGTAGGGATTGTTTACAATTTCAGCCGTTCAAAAATTGTGGATAGTAAAAGATTTAGAACTCCTTATAGGGGTCATGAATATAGATAGTTAAGGCTGAATGCTAACTTTTATCTCCTTTATTTTGTTTTTCTTCTTATGTTGTTTCCTTTATTGAGAGAGAGTTTGTTCTTGTATTTTTTAGCTTTCGCTGCCTATCAAACGGCTCATTTTTTGTTGTAATTCAAATGACTTTTGAAGGTTCTATAATATTTTATAATGTCCTTTTTGAAATCTCTCCATTTTTATATTTCCTATCAGCCTTTGGAGTACTTACCTATTGGGATGTCCTTCCTCGAATAAACATTCTATCGAATATTGGCCTCCGTTAATCATCAAGAGTGATGAGCGCGGGTTCCTTGATGTGTATGTATGAACTATGAAAAATAATGTTTCATATAAACTTGATTTAAGTTGTAGATGCTCATAATTTATATATACGGTGGCCCTTACATGATTTGTGAAAGTGTAGAATTATAGTTTGACTAGCAATTGGAAATATAAACTGGCTGGAAGCTATTTACGAGAAGTACAGTGATGGAAAAAACAGATACGTGACTACAATTTAAATTGAGTGTTTTGCTTTGATTTTGATTGTGCCATTGTCTAATGAATAATTAAGTTTGTTATTAAAATATGATATTTTATTAATAAACGATAATATAGTAAAATAAATTATTTAATCAAATTCACTTTTCAATAATTTCCAAACCAAAAAATTAAATTAAATTATATAATTTATTAATTTATTTCAAACATAAGAATTCAATTCACAACATAACTGAATTGAATTAAATCCCATGGTAACATAATTGTTTTATTTATTCATTTTTGGTCGTAGATGGAGAAGAGTTAAGATATACAATTTGGGGTTAGAATCAATTGTCCAGCAGGAGGGGAAGACTTCATCAGGGGCAAAGCCCGTGATCCTGATGTTGTAAAAGTCCCGGGACTTAACCCCTTATTCTGTCCCTATATCAGATATAGTGAATGGGTTGGGCCTTTGGCTCTATAAAGAAACGAAGTAGGGTTATATGGCAACTACATTAAATAAGGGTAATTTATGTCCATCTCACCTAAGATTTATTATAATTATACTTGGCATTATTCTATTTCTAAAACCATTATTAACCTCCTATGAATATCATTTAAATTATATCGACCTCCCATGTAGATTCTAGTCCATTAATTTAAATGACAAAGATAGATAATATAAGATACATTCATAATTATTAATGACAAAATCATAATATTTAACAATATTTTACATATATTAACTAAAATGCTTTTTTCATTATAATTTATGATTATAAGTTTCACTTCAATTTCATAAGAAAATATTTTATTCAATTAATGTGCTAAATATTGCTAAAAGTTATAATATCATCATTAAATATATATATATATCCCATATTTTTTATTATTTAAATTAATAAACTAGTATGTAAAGGGAAATATTAGTGTAATTTTAGTGAACCTCAAGAGAGGTCTTGATAATTTTATTAAATTAAAAGATGCTCAATGTAATTATATTATGTCTTGAGGGATATCAATGTAATTTTTACAGTAAATGATAGATAGAAGAGATTGATTCACATTCAAGAATTTCTCCTAATTAAGAGTAGATTCCAAAACATCCTACATGATTTCCACATACAAACACACACACACACACACATTTATGTGATTATTAAAACAGTTTGATATGTTTGTACTCAGAAAAAAGTGCATGATATTATCTATTTATTTTATTTTTATTTTTAAGATATTTAATAAACTACATTAATATTATCATAAAAATTATATGAATATTATTTTATGATATTATATAAATATTGTAAACAAAATTACTTTTAAAATACCTAAATACCTGGAGAGACAAACTGGTTGCCTAACCCAAGGACACTCACCCATGGGTTTGATCCGTCCACCAATCCTTATGCGATGAATGTGTTCAGGAGCTCCTTCCAGCTTTGGTCAAGTGCCATAAGGGGGCTGAGCATCATGGAGACAACGTTTGATTGATGATGCCATCATCAAGATTGGATTCTACAATTTTGACCAAAGAGTGGAGGTGGTAGGGAGTACCATTCTAGAAAGGCAAGCCCAAGGTGGTGGTAACAATGTTGGGGTCATAATTCTTGATGGTGGAAAATACTGGGTGCTGCCGCGGCAGATTGGAGGCGTAAAGTTGCAGAGTGTGGCGATGCACCAGATTGGGCATCTTCTTGGGCTTGGCCACTCCCCCCGCGACGTCGACTCGGTTATGCACCCTGTTTTTTACCCCTCACATCAAACGAAGGTGCAGTTCTCAAACAGTGATATGCAGCAGATCCAGCAATTATATTCCTCTGGTGGTGACGGAGGTGGCGGCGTTGTCAACTATCCGCCATCTGCTGGTGATGGCGGAGGGGATGTTGGGTCTAGCTAGGGACTCCGTAACACTTTTGTCACTTGGATTTTCTTGCATGGTTCTCTTTCTCTACTGCGTAGCTGTCCTGTTGCCCTAGTTGTGTCGAGATTTTTTTTTTCTTGCTCCTAATACTTGGGTGAATTAAAAGTTAAGACACCATATGCTCTTTGCAATGTAGCAAAAAAAAAAAAAAGAAACACCATATGCATTATATATGTGTTGTGAGGTGAAATAATATATTTTAGAACAATATGTACATAGAAGTTGAACATCTTGGAGACATATTTAGAGGGAAAAAAAATACAAAAGTGGAGTGTGTTGAAAAACGTGGAAATCTGTCTCTTTTGTACTTATTTTTAAGTAATTATGTCTCTGAAATGAAAAATTTTATTTTTATTTTCAACTAACACATTTCTGCCTTATATAGGAATATGACTCCTTTAATATGAGAGATTAATCATTATTAGATACACAATTAAAATTATCAGTCTAAGAGTGATTAATCTTCTATTTTACAAACCTTTTTATTTTATAGAAGTTAAATCGATCAGTTAAACATATATTTTTATATTCAAATAATGTAATTCTTGATGTGCACTGAATTTACTTGATGTGTAGTGAACATTTCTCTTTAATTTAATTTCACCTTCTTCTCTTTTTTTTTTTTTCAAGATTTGACCTATCTTTGTTGTAGAGATATGGAAACAAAAATTTCTCTTTAATTTGGCCCAAAAATGTTGTCGTGTTTGGGCTGAGAAATAAACAAAGGACCTCAACTCAACTAGCTAAGAAAAGGAAACCAGTTTCCAAAATTAAAAAGGAAAAATAAAACATCTGTGTGATACCCTTCTCTCTATCTCTCTTAATTGCTGTGTTTTCTCTTAATTGTGTGACTTTTATCTTTGTGTTAATATATTTTTGAAGTTATTTTAAAATTTTTGAATATTTCAAAAAGTTTCTTTTTGAGGTCTATTAACTCAATTTTTTTGCTTCCTTCAAGTTTAAACACATAATAAACTTTGTTCTAGTCTGGTATTAGAGTCTATTTTCTAAAGGCTGCAGAGAAAAAAATCCTTGAATAAAATGGCACACAATATTATACATATTGTTGAGGGATACTCAACCAATAGACTTTTATTCCTTGATAGTGGTGACTATGCTTACTGAAAAGACAGAATTGTGATGTTTATCAAATACACAATTTCATTTATCACCAATTACTATCTACAAATTTAAAATATTCCAGCACAAATAACGCAACCCTTTTATTTTCCATGAACTAACTGTTGTAGATCATCTTACACAAATATATAGCTCCATTGATACTCGGACGCGTCCCTTACATTTGCTAAAAAGCGTCCCAAACCACGAGTCCAATTTACCAGACGTGTACCCTCATGGCCTTGAGAGTGACACTAGCAAATTCCTTCCAATTATGTCAAAAGGTAAAATACAAGATCTGATGCACTCACGGACGACAGAGATATAAGGAAAATCTAAAGCCTAGCAGTATTGGTCTTATCTAGAATTTTCCACTAGCCATTTCCCATAACTATTCAAATATGAAATTAACCCTCCAAAAGAAGGTCACAGACGGTCCAGAATGATGGGCTTGGATTATATGCAGCGTACGGCTTATATTAGTATATATGCATATGGTTTGACTACTAGTCCAAATTGGATGTACGCTTTGTTGGTGGAGCCTAAAATAGTATGCAACTGGGTCCCTAACCAGATGTACATTTGTCTCATTGTTGTAATAGAAAAACATTTTTATGATCGTGCTGCAGATAGACTGGCCTTATATCCATTTGATATGATCATGATTTTTTATCAGTTCCCATATACATCCCACATCAACCCAAAAGCTAAACTACATCCGAATAAAAAAGGTGAAGAAATTTCCCAACTTGCATATCTCACCCTCTTTCGTGGAATCATCTGCCTTGATCTCTGCAAAACCAACTAGTGGCACTGCAAATTGCGATGCCTCTAGCTGGGAAGTTTTCTATAATCTGCAGGTGCACCGCAAAGGCGGCCGGTACCCAGAATAGCAATCTTGTGTACTGGGAAGTTTCCTTTAACTTGTCCCTGGGGCCAGCGGTTAGGAAAGCATTGGCTTATTCCCCAAATTGCAGGTGAAAAATTCACATTGGAATATCTCTTTCTCCCTTCTCTTGCTTCCACTTTTTTTTCACCTTGAAATAACATTTTTTATACAAAATATGTCTAGATGATATTTATCCTCTTTATAAACAACTCCCTCTATATATCTTGTGTTCTTATCCTCCAACTGTCTCCACAATCTCGATTCTCAAGCATCAAGAAATGCGAATGAATCTGAAAATATGTCTTCCCACGCTGTTACTCTTCTTTCTCTTCGGGGACAGATCAGCATCAGCTCTTTCAATCCAATTCCCGAGTCTTCCGAAATTAAAACAGTGGCAGAAACGTTTAGAGAAAACACAAGACGGTATCGATGCAGTCCAGGATGTTTTGGAAAAGGTTGGCTTCTCTCTCCATCCTCCTCCACCGCCGGCCCATCTCTCTCTCCCTCCTCCTCCACCGCCGGACCATCCCTCTCTCAGCTCGTCCACAGCCAACTGCACTCGCAGTATCCAACGCCTCCATCTGTTGAAAGAATATCTGTCCGACTACGGGTACATGGACAATTCTGATCGATTCACAGATTGCGTGGACTCGTAGTTGCTATCAGCAGTTCTTCAAGCTGCCCATCACCGGCGAGCTAGACAGGGGTACTGTCAAGCAATTGTTACTGCTACGATGTGGTGTGCCCGACAGAAACGTCACTTACCACCTCTCTACAGCCAGTAACGACGACGTGTCATGGCCTAACGGGACAGAATGGTTCGCTAACCGCAGGAGCCTCACCTACGGTTTCCATCCAAGCTACAGCATCCCACCCAAAATCAAGAAGGTGTTCAGCAATTCGTTCCAGCGTTGGTCAGATGCCGTAAAGGTGTTGAACCTCACCGAGACAAATAGTTTCGACCGTGCAGACATCAAGATTGGGTTCTACATTTTGGACGACACATTCGGAGCGGAGGTGGTTGGGGGCACCATTGTACAAGATATGCATAGCAATCCTTTTGGGTCCATGTTTCTTGATGCTACAAAGTACGGGTTGCGGCCGCGCAGTACTAGTGACACCAACTCCTCGTTGTGGGAGAATGAGAAGGCGGATTTGGAGACTGTGGTAATGCACCAGATCGGCCATCTTCTTGGCCTTTCACACTCCTCAGACGTGGGTTCAGTTATGTACCCTTCTGTGAATCGAACGACGGTGAAGCTCTCAGACGGCGATCTGCAGCAAATCCAGCGATTATATTCATCTTCTGATGATAAGTCTGCAGGTGGCGGTGGTGTAGCCTCGAACCATCAAGATCATTCCTCTGGTGATGGTGGGATTGTACTTGGGTCCAGCTGGGGACTCCTCACCACTTTGTCACTTGGATTTTCTGCCATGGTTCTGTTCTACTAGTCCCCCTGCTGCCGAGATTGTGTTGTGAGAAAATAATGTTTCGTGTTTTTTTTTTTTTCCCTTCTCACTTTCTTTTTAATGTTGGTGTGTAAACTCCGTAATAGCTCTTGGGATGGGTAGAATAAAACCCATTTAGAAGGCAGGGTACTCCTAGTGATTGTCCGCGATGGAGGCAACTATTGGGATAGTTTCGGTCTCTGCGACGACGATAATAAGGACTAAGGAGTCTCCATGTACTGAATGAGGGTGGGGGTTGGATTTTTATATCATGTCCTGTGATAATCTGGTATGTGTTGTGCTAGCAGTATTTTAATGGAATATTTAGATATCATGTATGTTTTGTTCTAATAATTTTTTTTTAAGTCTTCTTTGACAAGTTTCTACGGTGAACCTGTGGCCAAGCAAATGTAAGTCTCCCTTCTATGGTCTAAGAGCTTATGTAATCTCGATGACAATTTCTTAGAGAAGTGAGCAATGGGACGAGGAGCTTGGGCTAGCTAGAACAGCTCCTGCTCCAGACCCAAATGCATCATCATCAGTCTCTAAGGTAAATGATTGCGTTGTGAAAAATCTGGCAGTCCTGGTTGGTGCCTTTTTCAAATTTATAAATGGTTTCCCAGAAGCTATATTCCATGAGAAAGCATATTTCTTCGTAAGATCAGTAAGTGGGGCAACTATAGATGCATAACCCATAACAAACCTCCTCCCATAGTAACCTGTTAAATTAAGAGATCTACTTAATTATTTCAAGGATATACATGTCGTCGCCAATCTTCTATCGTGGAAAATGTAGCCTTTTCCATTGCAATTCTTGAAGCAGTAATTGGACTGCTTGGCTTATGATTGTTGCCTCTTGATGTCAAATGATTTACTCACCCCAGGATCTTTCTAACACAACACTAATATCTTTCTCACACTTTCTAAATGTAATGGTGCATCAAGGAGTAAAGAAGAGAAATGAAATATCACAAATTCACTTCAATTCATATCAATCTCATAACATAACTTCATACTCATATTACGGTCCATGGAATGGAATGACCTATATATAGGCAAAGTTTCACAATATAATAATAATAAAACCTAGCTTAATCTATAAGCAAAGCAGTAGTAAAGTTCAACTGAAACTCTTCTGCTAACTTAGTCAAATATGACGACTAGATGAATACAAATTCAACTTGAACTCTACTTTATCCTATAATCTTCTAGAAGATAGAAGTAAAATCTAATTTGAATTCTTCAACCAAGGTGATAATATGGATAAGCTTGGTTTATCTCTCAACATTGCCTCCCTTAAACCAAGCTTGTAGAACTTGACCTTCCAAGCATTTTCTTCAATTTGTGAAATGACTCTGTCTTCAATGGCTTAGTAAAAATATCTGCAACATGTTCTTTAGTGGAGCAATAATTAATCACTACTTCTTTCTCATTCACTAATTCCCGAATTTTGTGGAATCGAATAGCTATGTGCTTCGACCTTCCATGAAATACTGGACTTTTGCAAAGTGCAATAGCTGACTTATTATCACAAAATATTGTTGTAGGAATAGTTTGTTCATGATTAACACTTTCAAGAATTCTTCTTAGCCAAACCGCTTGCGTAGCACAACTTGCTGCTGCTATATATTCAGCTTCTGCTGTAGAAAGTCCAACAATTGGTTGTTTCTTTGATGACCAAGATATTGCACTTGAACTGAGATGAAACATGTATCCTGAAGTGCTTTTTCTTGTCTCTATGTCAACTGCCCAATCACTGTCTGTATATCCAACAAGTTTCACATCATCATCATTTTCATAAAATATTCCATCATTCAAGGTACCTTTGATATATCGAAGAATCCGTTTTGCTGCTTACAGATGACAAGACCGTGGCTCCTCCATAAATCTACTAAGTAATCCAACTCCAAAAACAATATCTGGTCTGGTTGCAGTCAAATATCTCAGGCTGCCAATCAAGCTCTTGTAATAAGTAGGATCCATAGTTCTTCCTTTATCTTCTTTCATCAGCTTCAATTTTTCTTCAACTGGAGTAGTAACTGGCTTTGAATTTTCCATATGAAATTTCTTCAGAATATCATAAGCATATTTCTTTTGAGAAATAAAAATCCCATTATCTTTCTTAAAGACTTCGATGACGAGAAAATAAGACATCAAACCCAAATCAGTCATCTCAAAGTGCTTCTCCATAGCCTCCCTGAATTCTGCTATCATCTTCAAATTATTGCCAGTGAAAATCAAATCATCAACATAAAGACATACAATAAGAATATCTCCAGGCTCAACTGATTTAATATATAGAGCATGTTCAAAAGGACATTTCTAAAAACCATTCTTAATGAAATAGGAGTCAATCTTCTTATACCATGCTCTTGGTGTCTGTTTCAAACCATATAGAGCTTTCTTCAATCTATAAACTTTATCTTCTTCTCCGGGAACTATATAACCTACAGGTTGCTCAACATAGACTTCTTCTTCTAAAGTGCCATTTAAAAATGTCAACTTAACATCCATTTGATATATTTTCCACTTATTTTGAGCAGAGAGTGAAATCATCAAACGAATTGTATCTAATCTGGCAACAGGAGCAAATACCTCAAAATAATCAATGCCTGGCTTCTGCTTGTACCCTTTTGCTACTAATCTGGCTTTATAGCGATCAATCTGACCATCGGGTTTGTACTTTGTCTTATACACCCACTTTACTCCTATCGATTTTTTATCAACAGGCAAGTCTGTTAGCTCCCATGTATCATTTTTCTCAATGGAATGAATTTCTTCATCCATGGCTTTTTTCCAATTCTTATCATTAGAAGCTTCTTCAAAACTCACTGGATCACAGTATGCAAATAGAGCAAAATTGATAATTTCTTCATCAGATAGGTCATTATCACTACCCACAACATAATCCTACAATCTGGCTGGTGGCTGACGATTTCTTTGAGGTCGGTTGGATGATTCTGGTTGAGATGATGTCTCTGATTGTTCATTTTCTTCTATATAACTGTCAGAAATTGTCACAGCCTCCTTCTGAGATTTTCTTGACCAGTCCCATCTTCCATTTTCATCAAACGTCACATCTCTACTTATTATCACCTTCTTTGTCTCTGGATTATACAACTTGTATGTTTTTGAGTTCATACTATAGCCAATGAAAATGCATTTCTCACCTTTGTTATCTAGCTTCTTCTTCAATTGATCTGGTACATGGGCATAAGCTATACACCCAAAAATTCTGAGATGATGTATTGAAGGTCTCCTTCCACTCCAAGCTTCTTCTGGTGTCTTATCATGAAGACTTCTAGTAGGACACCTATTCAAAAGATAAACTGCAGTAGTAACTGCTTCTGCCCAAAATTGTTTAGGCATTTGTTTGAATCTCAGCATGCATCTGACCATATCCATGATTGTCCTATTCTTTCTTTTAGCTACTCCATTTTGTTGGGGAGTGTATCTCGTTGTCAACTGATGTTGAATTCCATGCTGCACAAAGAAATTTGAATGGGCAAGATACTCTTGTCCTCTGTCTGTTCTGAGGATTTTAATTTTACAACCACTTTGCTTTTCTACGAATGCCTTGAATGACTTAAAGGCATCACAAGCTTCTGATTTCTGTTTCAGAAAATATACCCATGTTTTCCTGCTAAAATCATCAATAAAAGTGATAAAATACCTGCTACCACCATGAGTTGGTACATCAACAGTGCACAAATCTGAGTGCACAATCTCCAACGGCTTCTTTGCTCTCCAAGATTTTCCAATAGGAAAAGAATCTCTATGCATTTTTCCCAATTGACAAGTCTCACAGACACAATTAGGAATTTCAATAACTGGCAAACCAGAAACAAACCCTTTCCTTGACAGATAATTTAATCCAGAAAAGTGAAAGTGCCCAAAACGCATATGCCATAGCCAGTTGTCATCAGGTATCATTGAACTCAAGCAGGAAAATTTTTCATGTTGTATTTTTAGTGGAAAAAGTCTGTTAGAAGTCATTCTCACCTTTGTAACAAACTTCCCATTCTTATCAAATATCGTGCAATAACCTTGAAAGACCTGTATATTGTAACCTTTTTTCTGACAGTTGTCCTATACTCAATAGATTATGACCAAGTCCAGGAGCATAGAGTACATCAGAAATGAAGTTGTGAGATCCATCTTTCAATTTAATTTGTATCTGACCTTTTCCCAAAATAGGAATGGGTGTATTGTTGCCAAATGCAATAGATGATTTAACTGTCGCATCAAGTGAGGAAAATAATTCCTTTTTGCCACACATATGATTGCTACAACCAGTATCCAAATACCATGTATTTTCATCTTCTGAAAAAGAATTGCTTATCAGGAATAGACTTTGTTGGTTACAGTTCTCACCAATATTTTGGTACTGGCTTTCTGCAACATTAGCTTGATTGTTGAAACTATTCTGATTCATCGGATTGAGTCTACAATCTACAGCTTTGTGACCAAATCTCCCACAGTGGAAGCAGTTGAAATTTATTCTCCTTTGATAGTTGTTTCCTCTTCCTTTACTTCGGCTAGCAGGTCCAAAGTTTCCTCCTCTTCCTTGGTTAGGTGGTCTAAAATTGTTGCTTTTTCCTTGACTATAGTTACTGGCACGACCTCTTCCTCTGAAACTTCCTCTGCCTCTGCCTTGATTAGTGTTGCCACGACCTCTTGCTTCTCCATCATGGCTTGATTCAGCATCAGTGTCTAGATTCACTCGGCTCTTCAGGGCTTCTTCTGCTGTTTTTTCTGTCTTCTCTAAAATTCTACTAACATGACTTTCTATACTTCCTTGCAACTCTGCAATTGTTAATTTCTCTGTATCGTGGGACTCTAATATCGTAGTCACTACATGATCAAACTTCATAGGCATGGTGCGTAGAATTTTTTCTACAACCATGCTATCTGGAATATTCTCTCCATAGACTCTCATTTTGTTAACAAGATTAGTAATACGAGAGAAATATTACTCAACAGTTTCTGAGCTAGACATCTTATACCGTTCATATTCTCTACGTAAAGATTGCAATTTTGATTTCTATGCCTTTTCAACATCTTTGTATGATAACTTCAATATCTCCCATGCTTCTTTGGCAGTTTTGGCATTAGCAATCTTGCCAAATATTGAATAATCTACTCCTTGATGGATTTGAGACAACGCCAATTGATCTCTTCTCTAAGCCGCTGCATCAACTCCTTCTTGCAAACTTGATTCAATAAGGCTCCAAATATTGTGAGCCCTCAAGTGAGTGGCCATCAATATCTCCCAATAACTATAATCTAACTTCCCATCTAATTAGGAACCTGACCAAACAATATTGTAATTGTTTGCCATAATGACTCTTTAAAATCAACTATATGAGAACACTCTTGTTCCTCACAACTCTCTAAACAAATTGGCACTAGACTTAACTAGCTCTAATACCAATTTGATGTCAAATGATTTACTCACCCCAGGATCTCTCTAACACAACACTAATATCTTTCTTACACTTTCTAAATATAATGGTGCATCAAGGAGTAAAGAAGAGAAATGAAATATCACAAACTCACTTCAATTCATATCAATCTCATAACATCTAACTTCATACTCATATTACAAATGGTCCATGGAATGGAATGGCCTATATATAGGCAAAGTTTCACAATATAATAATAATAAAACCTAGCTTAATTTATAAGTAAAGAAATAATAAAGTTCAACTGAAACTCTTCTGCTGACTCAGTCAAATATGACGACTGGATGAATACAAGTTCAACTTGAACTCTACTTTATCCTATAATCTTCTAGAAGCTATAAGTAAAATCTAATTTGAATTCTTCAACCAAGGTAATAATATGGATAAGCTTGGTTTATCTCTCAACACCTCTGCAAAATCTGTAAGAGCGCCTCTAAGTGTTGGATATGAGACCCCAATTCAGGACTAGAAATTAAGGTCCAAAAAAGAAAGAAGAAAAAAAAAAACTAAAACAATATCAACACTCCTTCAAAATCTCTTTCGTAAGAGTTTAACAGGTTGCGTTTGTTAGGCCAAATGGTATTATTACTTGCCATTGATGATGACCATATATAATGAGTTCTAAATGCTATTTCATAAGTATCCTTCATGTTCACTTGAATTTGACGATAGTCCAACCTTGAGTCTAGTTGAGAATAGACTCCTAAACATCCTACATGATTTCCGCATATATATGCGATTACCAAAATACCTTGCTATACATTATATTTAAGTATTTTTACTCTTGATGTTTTGAATTTGTTAATTATTACAAAAAAGTGAGTGATATTATCTATTTATTTTATTTTCAATATATTTAAATAAATTACATTAATATTATCATAACAATTATTTTATGATATTATATAAATATTGTAAATTAAACAAAATTATTTTTAAAACACCTAAAAACTCTTAGTGCTATTATTTTTATTATTGTTCATATTTTATATAAAATTTTATGTACTAAACAATCAATTATATAATATCAACACAAATAATTATTGATTAGATAAATTTAACTAAAATAAAGATAAAATTACATCAAACATTACCTTGGAGCGAGCTGCATCGTCCCACGCTCTGCAACTGCAGCAAATTAACACCCCCTCACAATGCTTTGCTTTCAATGGACAATGGAAGGTCAAAAATGGCAGATGGGATAATAATTTCTATCATCAATGCTTCAACTACAAAAAACGCAGAAGCAGGAAAATTTAGCTTTGATAAGAAATGAGATTAAGGATCAAATTCCTGTTGAATCAGCACAAAGGCAAATCACCCAACAAAATGTTTGTTTGGAGTCCAACAGTACTGGTGAATCCAACAAAGTGCCAATGTACTACTGTAAAGTGTTTTATGACAAGGGACCCAATCAGGCTCTAGTCTCCAGTTTTGACTTGTCTATGCACCTTTTTCAAAGGGAGGCAACTGAACCCTTGTCGAGTTACCCGCTATTAAAATGCCATAAGTGCACCCATCGACCTAGTACTCTTCTTTATGAAGAGAACGTCTAACCCTCAGCTTCCTGAATCTACATGTTTTGTCTTCTCTTCTAAATTTGTTCAGAATTTCGGTCTCTCTCGACTACCAACAAGATAAATGGCTATGAATTTGAAAACATATCTTCCCACGCTGTTATTCCTCTTCCTCCTCGTGGACAAACCTGTCTCATCTTCACGAAATGATTTTTGGATACCTATTAGGGAATTCGGGGAGAAAGTTCTGCAAGTGATAGCTGAAAATGCGGTGGAGGATGTTTTGAAGAACTTGATGGATCCAGACGGCGCTCCTCCACCGCCAACGGGAGGCTCATCACCACCACAGGTTATCCAAGGTCTCCGCTTCGTGAAAGCGTATTTGTACAACTACGGATACATAAAAAGACAAAGCTACCCTCCATATTTCACAGATTCCATGGACGAGGAGATGGAATCAGCTATCAAGAACTACCAGGGCGCCTTCAATCTGCCAACAACCGGCAACCTAGACATGGCGACTTGTCGGCAAATGTTACAGCCACGATGCGGCGTCCCCGACATGAACCCACCATACGTCCTGGACACAAACCCAGTGTCATGGCCTGGAGGGACAAACTGGTTCCCTAGCCCAAGGACGCTCACCTACGGTTTTGATACGTCCACCAATCCTTACGCGATGAGTGTGTTCAGGGGTTCCTTCCAGCTTTGGTCAAGTGCCATAAGGGGGCTGAACCTCATGGAGACAACGTTTGATGATGCCATCATCAAGATTGGGTTCTACAATTTCGACCAAAGAGCGGAGGTGGTAGGGAGGACCATTCTAGAAAGGCAAGCCGAAGGTGGTGGTAACAATGTTGGGGTCATAATTCTTGATGGTGGAAAGTACTGGGTGCTGCCGGGGCAGATTGGAGGGGTAAACTTGCAGAGTGTAGCGATGCATCAGATTGGGCATCTTCTTGGGCTTGGCCACTCTCCCCGCGACGTCGAGTCGATTATGCACCCTGTTTTTTACCCCTCACAACAAACGAAGGTGCAGTTCTCAAACAGTGATATGCAGCAGATCCAGCAATTATATTCCTCTGGTGGTGACCGAGGCGGCGGCGTTGTCAACTATCCGCCATCTGCTGGTGATGGCGGTGGGCATGTTTGGTCTAGTTGGGGACTCCGTAACACTATTTCACTTGGATTTTCTTGCATGGTTCTCTTTCTCTACTGCGTAGCTGTCCTGTTGCCCTAGTTGTGTTGAGATTTTTTTTTTTTCTTGCTCCTAATGCTTGGGGTGTATTAAGGCACCGTATGCTCTTTGCAAATGTAGCATTAAAGAAAAAAAGAAAACCATAATGCATTATATATGTGTTATGAGGTGAAATATATTTAGAATGAATTTGTGCATAAAGTTGAACATCTTGGAGATGTATTTAGAGGGAAAAAAAGAATAATGATATATGTAAAACAAAATTGTATAATATTTGTAAAATACAGTTAGAAGTAGTGGGCCAAAAAATTAAATTGAAATAGGTCTACCACCTTCTTTATTTTTATATATATATTGTATAAATATTATACAATTGTGCTGTGTATATATTATTACTCAAAGAAAATACAAAAGTAGAGTGTATTGAAAAAAAGTGAAAATTTGTCTCTTTTGTACTTATTCTTAAGTAATTATGTCTCTGAAATATTTATTTTTATTTTCAAATAACACATTTCTGCGTTCTTTAAAGGATTGTCAGTTAAATGTATATTTTCATGCTCAAATAATGTTATTCTTGATTTGTGGTGGATTTATTACCTTGTGCCGTGTCATCGTCTGTGAGTCCGCAAAGGGTGGAGATGTCTCTTTAATTTGATTTTGCCTTTTTGTTTTTTTCCTAAGATTTCGCCTATCGTAGTTGTAGAGATATGGAAACAAAAATTTCTCTTTAATTTGGCCCAAAAAAGTAGTGTTTGGGCTGAGAATCAAATAAAGGACCTTAACTCAACTAGCTAAGAAGAGGAAACCAGTTTCCAAAAAAGGGCTAATTCTTGGGTTAGGCGTCCCCAAAACCGTAAATGATGCTTAGGCACCCCCACATATTCCATATTCACTCCCAATAACCGAGCTAAGTCTGTTAGTGCCTCTCACCATTGTATCCAAATCTGCCTTCGTGCTCCTCGAAAGCATCATTGAAGATCGATCCTCTCCTGTGCCATGCCGTAGAACACCCAAAAGATGTGAAGATCCTCCCTAATAAAGGATCTTCAGGCGCTCGTCCAATCACCTTCACAATGAAGTGTAGTTCTAACTTCAAGGAGAGAACCACACCATGCAAGAGAGCATTCTTCTATTGCCTTTAGGATCTCTTCCACAATAACTAATCTCTCGTCTCTTGAGCTCTTTGTCTTCCTTGAATGCATCCCATAAACATGGTGCATAGGTGGTTCTGGGTCTCAAGGATTAACCATGGTCATCACATGTATTGGAATAATTTTGTATACTAATATAAATTAATTCATATCCAATTAATGTCAAATAATTAAAGTTTATTCTTCAAGCCCAATGATTTGAGATTATTATTGTTATTAAGCTAATTATTGTTAGTCATTATTCATTGCGGGTATATTTATGAGTCCTTATGGATAGACTTTATTATGATGGGTGGCCGGATCTATCACTTTATTGATACAAGAAAATGCCCTTCTCCTACCCATATATAAGGTGTTTGGTTTCCCTATTGATGATACCATGACACATAATGCCTAGTATGAAATAGGAGGAATAAATCTCCTAAAATCGCTTATTGGAATTCTCTTTGTTCTCTTATGATTTTATCTATCAGGTAAGAAGATGGTTAGGAACAAGGATTAATCTTCATCCTTAATCTTTCCAGGTAACTCTAACTCAATCTCCTTATTATTATTGTACATGTCATACTCATAGTTAAATTGATCGATCTTCGGACATAAGAATTTCATCTGTTATTTATATAATATATGATATATCTGAATTTTCTTAAATTGGTATTACAGCCAATTTAACTTCAAATTATGGCTTGTCATCTTTTGTGATTTATGAGATTGAATAGTCTTTAATTAAGATTGGACATTCTGTTAATTATGAATTTTGATTTTTACCCAATTAATTGTGAAATTGAGGATCTCAACTTTTGTTTTTATGAATTGGGATTTAACTCAGTGGCTTATTTTTTTGTTTCAATCATTTCGCTGGGCATACAAGAAAGTTTCATGTCAACACTGAAGAGACATAACCAGTTTCATTCAAAGTCTTAAACAATTTTCATGGTTGAGTTTCATTTATCTTCCTCAAATGCAGTGTATCTTGATCCATTAGTAATTAGTGTGAGATTAGCTTGGAGACAGTAGGATCAAAACTAAGTATAAATTGCTCACTAAGGTTAGCTTGAGAAGGTGAGGAAAAAGATTATCTTAATTAAGTTTATCATGTAAGAGAAAGCAATTGAAGTGTCTTATGTAATATAAAGGAGTTGAAGTGGAACACAATAGATTTGGTTGAGAACTAGAGGCAGGTAAAGTTGGTTGAACCAGTATAAAGTATTTGTGATACAATTCTCTCTATCTCTCTTAATTGATGTGTGTTCTTCATTTTTGTTGTGTGACTTTTATCTTTGTCTTAATATACTTTTGAAGTTATTTTAAAATTTTTGAACACTTCATAAAGTAACTTTCTAAATTCTATTAATTCAAAGTTTTTTGCTGTCTTCAAGTTTAAACACTTGATAGACTTTGTTTTTGTTTTAGAAAGTTAAAAAGGATTTGAAAGCATGATTCAATTTGAATAGAATGGCGCACAATGTTGTACACATTGCTGAGGGACAATCCATCAATTGACCTCCATTCCTTGATGGTGATGATTGTGCTTACTGAAAAGACAGAATGGAATTGTTTATCAAATACACAAGTCTTTACTTGTGAGAGATAATCCATAATGGTGACTACATACTAATGGAAAAAGTTTCAAAAAATGTATTTGCTGAGAATGATAAAGGTGGACCTTCTACCACAAGGCAAGTTTCTAGAAATAGATGGTCTGATCAATTGAAAGTAAGAGTTTAAATTAACTCCAAGGCCACATATCTTCTCAGTTGTTCCTTAAGCAAAGCAGAATATGACAAGATTATTGCTTGTAACATAGCAAAGGAAGTCTAGGATAGGCTACAAATGCTACATGTGGGAACAGACCAAGTAAAAGAAACGTAACAAAGATAAGCATGTTGGTTTATTAATATGAAATATTCAAAATGAATTAATATGAAAACATTGATAAGATGACCACTAAATTCATGCAAATCAGTCAAGGGACGGGGTAAGAGGTACTCAAACTCTAAGATGGTTAGGAAGATTCTGAGAAGCCTACCATCTAAATGGCTTCCAAAGATTAAAGCAATAATTGAAGCTAAGGATCTCAAAACTCTTAGCTCATATGCTCTCATTGGGTTTTTAAAGACTCATGAGTGGTTCTTCTCGAAGCTCATGGTGAATCCATGAAGAAAAACAACACTATAGTTTTAAAGACCTCCCATAGAAAGCAAAATCAAGGGAAGACAATGAACACTACATAGGTTTCTGAAGAGGAACAAGACTCTTATGAAGATTCTGAATAGGATGAGGATGGGGATGAGATTTCCATTCTTATAAGAAACATGTCTAGAGCATGGAAGAGTGGACTCATAAAGAAGAAGGAATCCACCTTCAGAAAGGACAATACAGGAAAAGAAAAGTTGGACAATGTAAATTGCTCTACTATGGTGAGAAGGGACACTTCAAAAATGATTGACCAAAGCTCAAAAAATCACAAAAAATATTTACTCCCAAGAAGAAAAGAATGCTAGCAACATGGAGTGATTTTGAAAATAAGAAAAAAGATTCAAAAACTCAGGTTGAGCTAGTAGATGCAGCAAACCTATGCTTCATGGCTATTTATGTTTCTGAAGAAGAAACTAACATAAATGAATCTTTTGAAATTGAGCTTTCTTATGATGAGCTGCTAGAAAATTCTTAAACATTGATTTCTCAATATATCTCTCTCTCTCTCAAGAAAATCCATTAGAAAACATCTTTAGAACTTGAGGAAGTGAAAACAAATTATGAGAATCTAGGGCTTGAAAAAAAGAAAAAGCTCAATGGAAAAAATAAGTTTTTAGAAGTTCAAGTACAAGCCTTGGAAACTGAAGTTTCTAAAAAGGATTACCCGAAAGAGGTTTATGAACTTGAAAGAACTTCAAACCTTCTAAAATCTAATCTTGAAATGATGGCAAATGGTTGCAAACTTCTAAACATAATGCTTGGTGCTGTCACGGATGTGATTATGATCGATGCAGTGTGAAATTTTTCATGTCTGCAAATTAAAGAAGGAACCCATTACGTTGCGGCCTTGATATGGATCGCTGTGACCTTAATATCGTCTCTTGCTGTCCTAATGCGGTTGAATTTACGTTGAGGTCAAATTATGTGAAATGCATCACACATCAATTTAGGCCCGATGTAGTTGCACTGCGGACTGCAACTGTAATATTGCAGCCGCATCACATGATGCGGTCCGCAATTTGAAACCCTATTTCCTATCAAAACATACTATGGCTGCGTTTGGTACCTCTTCTAGGACAAAAGATGAAAATAGTGATGTTCAAGGCATGATAATTGATCAAAAAATTGAAGAAGATTATGTTGTAATTTGATATTAAAAAATAATAATAATAATAAAAGTGAGAAGTGCAAAAAGATTGTGTTATTGGGAAAAAGATTTAAATTTATGTCCCAATGACATGTTTTCAGCTTCTCTCTTTTTTGGGACAAAAAATAACTCGAAAATTATCTTGGAACACAATTTTAAGATTTTTGTCTCTATTTCCTTTTCCAAACATATTTTTATTCTCAATATCTCTATATTTCATCTAAACAATATTTAACAAGCACTATCTATACATGAAAAGAGTATTTTCCTATCGAGAAGGGGAAAGAAACAAAGAATTTGTGATTTCTAGGTTCTGTAATTGATAGCTCAAAGTACAGCAAAAATAAGATGTTACTCCTTCCATTCCATATTAATAGTCACTCTTCAAAAACCGTGCAATTTTTGTACTATTTTTTGTATAAAAATTGCATGATTTCTTAATACAATTATTAATATGGAATGAATAGAGTAATACATGTGTCTTAAAACCAGCAACCCATACTCCATATAATAACTGGTGACTGACTATTCAGTAATAGTATAACTAATCACTGCTGTCACTGACTAACTAATGAGTGTGGATTTTCCTTATCACAAAAATGATCTCTTTGGGTCTATTAGATGTATTGCTTACCTTTAGTTGAGTGGAGGAGTGTGTGTAAGAGCAAAGGAGATGCTATTGTCGCGGGAATAAGATCTCTGAATTACCGTATGAGGTCCTCACAACCCCATGATCCTTGTAATTAAACATTCTTTCATTTGGGAAGTGATTCCCCATTTTAGGCTTGGCTACACAACTTAGGTGAGCTTGGTTAAAGCTCTTCATGTAGATTACATACTGGCACTCTGGCAGGATGTGGACCGACTTGTGGCTTTTGGGCCAAAGTATAAGTCTGAGAATTGAGTGCAATTACACTTCCCGAGCTTAGTCAAAATCAAGAGATCATAGGCCAAGCCGCCAAGGAAAAAAGAGGCGGAGAAAGCAAAAGGAGAAAGATGATGTTGGGGAGAAGAGCATGCATCATGCCATTGTGTCACTACGAACTAATTAGGAAAGGTAAAACTCTCATTTTAATCACTCTAAAATTTCACCATGAACAAATTGATTCTTCTAAACTAACTTCCGCATTGATCCCTATAAAATTGAATTGATAGACAAAGTTTGTCCCTCTATTAAATTGCTCTAACGGATTGGAGATGATTTACATGGCTATTAGCGTGATGATATGCCACTATTAACACGCTTCTACTCAAAACAGCATCGATTTGGCCCAAAACAAAACAAAGTTGTTTCCTCTCCAACAATATAATCGGGTTGTATCCCTCCAAACCCAAACACAAATGCGTGACATCAACAATCACTATCTACACGAAAAAGTAGGATATAAAAGAATCACTATCACCAATAAATATGTCATTTTATTTTCTCTGGTTGTCTCATTTAGTAACCCCTTAAAGAATAGGGTATAAAAATGAAAATTGTGTACAAGACCAAGCATTCAATTTTCTTCGGCATAAATAGGCACACTTTCGTTTATCACTAATTACCATCTACAAATTTAAAATATTCTAACACAAATAACATATACATAACCCTTTTATCTTTCATGAACTAATTGCCGTAAAACATTTTACACAAATATATAGCTCCATTGATATTCGGACGCGTCTCTTACATTTGCTAGAAGGCGTCCCAAACCACGAGTCCAGTTTAGCAGGCATACGTGTACCCTCATGTCCTTGAGAGTGACACTCGCAAATTCCTTCCAAGTATGTCAAAAGGAAAAATACAATATCTGATGCACTTACGGACGACATAGATATAAGAAAAATCTAAAGCCTAGCTCTATTGGTCTAATCTAGAATTTTCCGCTAGCCATTTCCCATAACTATTCAAATAATTAACCCTTTAAACGGAGGTCATAGACTGTACAGAATGATGGGCTTGGATTATATGCAGCGTACGACTTATATCAGTGTATATACATATGGTTTGACAAGTCCAAATTGGATGTACGCTTTGTTGGTGGAGTCTAAATAGTATGCACCTGCTGGGTCCCTAACCAGATGTACATCTATCGTATTATTGTAATAGAAAAACATATTTTTATGATCACGCTCCAGATAGACAG
Organism: Dalbergia cultrata; assembly: GCA_031216105.1. Taxonomy (NCBI): domain Eukaryota; kingdom Viridiplantae; phylum Streptophyta; class Magnoliopsida; order Fabales; family Fabaceae; genus Dalbergia; species Dalbergia cultrata. Next base: position 15,548,572 of record CM062344.1, on the reverse strand, counting down.
GCCTTATATCCATTTGATATGATGATGATTTTTTTATCAGCTCCCTTATCCCACGTCAACCCAAAAGCTAAACTACAACCGGATAAAAAAGGTGAGGAAATTTCCCAACTTGCATACCTTACCCCTTACCCTCTTTTGTGGAATCATCTTGGATTGATGTCAGCAAAACCAGCTAGTGGCAACGCAAAAGCCACGCGGTACCCAGAACAGCAATCTTGTGTGCTGGAAAGTTTTCTCCAACTTGTCCCCGGGGCCAGCGGTTCGGAAAGCACTGGCTTATTCCCCAAATTCCAGGTCAAAAATTCACACAGGAATATCCCTTTCTCCCTTCTCTTGCTTCCACTTTGACATATGGTGATATAGTATAAACTTGTTGACCCAATTAACATAAATTAGTTTTTCCTAATTTAATTTGACTATGATTAAACTATGAAACAACATAAAGGCAGTATCTATGCCTCAAATGAGTCTACATTGCAAAAAATTAGTCAATAATTTCTCCCTTGACAATCTTAAATAAACCATTATTATGGTATCTTTTAAGTCAATGGTGATTTGTCAAGCATTTATATTGACGGTTAATCTTACAGTAAATATTCAGTTAATGTTTATTAAACATGAAACAATAAACAAATAGTCAACAATTCATATGAACAACAAAGCCTAAAAGTAAGAAAAAAGGTTTAATCTACGTCATTTATCATCCAGATGTGAGATTTATTATCTGTTATTTTTCTTATATTTTTATTATGATAATTAATATTTCAATTAATAAATAGTATAAAATAAAATATATTTTTTATGCCTGCAATGATGTAATGGGTTTGGTTTTAGAATTTATATGCATGAAAACAAAAACATATCATTGGGAGAGTTCTTTACTTAAGCACCTGATCACATGTGAAAAGATCAATTTCTTAGTCAATAGAGACGGAATATTACTATAAATAAATTAAAAAATGGTTTTTCCCAATGTTAAGAAAAGCGGGTCGGACTGACCGGATTAACTGGAAACCAGCCGCCTGGCCGATCCTGTTTAGTGGTTGGAACTGAAGGGGCTCAGAATCGATCAAGAACAGGTCGAAACCGGGGAAAACCGAAAAAATCAAGAAAACCGACGAACCGGACCGATTTGGACTTTTGATTTTTATTTTTAATTTTTGTTTTAAAGCTTAAATGCTGGTATCTTGTGGTAATCATAGAGCAAAAATAAAAAAAATAAAATCAAAGAAAGGTATTAACAAAGATTGTTGGATTATCATTCTTCTCTCTCCATCAGTTGTAGACTGTTTATCATAAAACTCGCTGGTCACTAACAAATATTATTTTCAAATACTTTTGTAATCGTATTGTAAGGCTGAGACTGGATAAATTTTATATAGATTATGTTTATTTTTATAAGCCTATGAATATATATATATATATATAATTATATTTCGGTTGAACCGGTTGGACCTCTAAACCAATACCTTGACCGGTTCGATACCGGATCCGGTTTTCTTTAACATTGGTTTTTCCTGAATTAATATCCTAAAACAGCGCTAAATGTCAACTTCAAATCCATTGAACATGCCCAATTGCAAACTGCTAACATGCGCAGCTGCCTAGTACGTTTTAAGTTGCTAACACGAGCATGTCTCTATAAAACCCAACCACACCCTAAAACTGCCACAAAACCTGTTTAGCCTTCTTAGGGAAGAAAGGCGAACAAACAACACAAAGCTTAAAGAAAATGGGACTTCTTCAATGTCCCCTTTGTTGCCACTCACAGCAGCAGCACGATCATCACCAACAACAAGAATCACAACCGCACTCCAATCATCTTCATTCAGAATCATCAACCTCTTCCTCCCTCTCTTCACAGCCAAGCCTACCCTCAGTTCCTTCCCTCACCCTGCAACAATCTCATTATCACCACCCTGAACCGCCCCGAATAACCGCACACCACCAACTGCTAACCACCATCAAAGGCCACTCCTCCCCCATCTTCTCCCTCGCTCTCCACGGCAAGTTCCTCTATAGCGGCTCCTCCAACAGCGAGATTAGGACATGTAGAAGAGACCCTTTTGCTCTTCAATCCTCAAACAACAACACCAACACCACCAACAACAACAGCAGCAACGTTGAGGTTGCAATCAGCAATGGAGCCGTGAAGTCAATGATCGTTTTGATGAATGACAAGCTAATCACCGCTCACCAAGATCACAAAATCCGCGTTTGGAAAATCGAAAACAGCGATGACCATATCCAAAACCAAAGGCACTACTACAAATGCATAGCAACACTTCCAACCTTCAACGACCGATTCTCGAAGCTCTTTTCCTCAAAGAACTACGTGGAGGTTCGGCGGCACAAGAAGTGCACTTGGGTTCACCACGTGGACACCGTTTCCGCTCTCGCTCTCTCCCACGACGGCTCTCTCCTTTACTCCGCTTCGTGGGACAGGACGTTCAAGATTTGGCGAACATCGGATTTCAAGTGCTTAGAATCCGTCAGGAATGCGCACGAGGATGCAATCAATGCCTTGGCTCTGTCTCGTCACGGGTTTGTTTACACTGGCTCAGCGGATAAGAAGATCAAGATATGGAAGAAGGGTGCTGGTGAGAAGAAGCATAAGCTTTTAGGGACCTTGGAGAAGCACAAATCGGCTGTGAATGCCTTGGCACTTAGCATAGATGGGTCAGTGTTGTATTCTGGTGCTTGTGACAGGTCAATTTTGGTGTGGGAGAAGAAGGAAGATAGTGGTGGTTGTGATGGTGAGAGTGAGACAAATAATAAAACTATGGTGTTGGTTGGTGCTCTAAGAGGACACACAAAGGCCATATTGTGTTTGGTTGTGGTGTCGGATTTGGTGTGCAGTGGATCGGCTGATAACAGTGTTAGGATATGGAGGAGATCCTCAGGGGTTGATGAGAAGAGCTGTTATTCGTGTCTGGCTGTGTTGGAAGGTCATAGGAAACCGGTGAAGTGTTTGGCTGTGGCCGTTGACTCCAACAGTGCCAATTATGGTGGTGATGGTGGTGGTGGTCCTGGTGGTGATGGTGATGATAATAATCGTTGTAGTTCTTATCTGGTTTACAGTGGTAGTCTCGATTGTGACATTAGAATTTGGAAAATACGCGTCTAGCTCCTTGTTTTGATTCTTTTGATCATTATTCTTTTTTCTTTTTTTTCCTTATTGAATAGGTAAACATTATGAGAAGTTTCTTCTTATATACTATGTAAATGTAAACTATTTCTGTGTTACTACATAATGTCAGTATTTTGACCCAGAAATGAAGAGAAAGATATTAATGAATTTTTTGTAAACAAAAAGGAATTTCCCCCTTGTGTTACTACACTTTATAGTCTTGTATTTAAATTCATATTTTGAGGTTTCAAACTTTGACATACCACACTATCTTTCACACTCTCAAAAGACAGTGTAAGATTCAATAATATAGTCCAATAATATAGTCCAATTTAATAATATGTATGTCATTTTTTGTCCACCTTTTGATTTTAATACATAGGAAAAAGAAAACATTTTGTTTGTTTCGATTTCCTATTGTCATGATATTGATATATAGAATTGCTATCTAGTACCTCTGTTCTTGATTTGATTATAAAAACGGACAAAATACAATTATGACATTGGAGGGTAACAAACAGCGAAAGGAAATGGTAACTTGTCCTACGCTGTTGTTCGTGTGAGACTTAAAGTAGAAGCAGCTGGCACAAGGCTGCATAATCTAGAAACTTACTTTCTTACGAGTTCTTAATAGGTATAAAAATTAATTACCGAAGAGTTCAATACAAAAATCATAGCTTAAAAAGAAAGTAAACGTAAGCGTGTAAAATATTTTCTTGGACCACAAATAATGGAATCTAAAAATTTTCTCCGGTTTCATACCTAACGTAAGGAAAACGACTTCTCCTATGATTTCCGTAATTGTGTGCATTGCATTATCCCTTGCTTTTGATTTTCCTTTTCTGTAGGCTGTATCACACTTCAAGCTTTCAATTCCAATTCACAACTATATAGATTTGTGTCTGCATGATTTTCCCCCGAGAGAAGTCCAAACAATAAGAATAAAAAAGCCTATGGTGTAGTTTCCTTGACTACTGAAGTTCAGAACTTGCTTATTTATGAACGATATGATTGTGGGACCAATAATTCTATAATCTTCAAAAGCAATAACTGATACAGATCAGAATAATCAGATAATATTATATATAGCAGTGGTGGAAGGCTAAATTAATTAAACATTTTGGTGCTCCGACATAATCCACTTATACATGGCATGGTTGTTGCAACTTGCAAGCCATCAAGGGGCAAATCAAAGATGCCTCATTAGTCATTACAGTTGGGTACCAATTGTCACACAAGCTTACAATGATGTCGCTTTCAATCAGCAATCTTTCAACTTTGTTTTTATGGAAATAGAATACAAACTTCGGTGGATCACTGCAGCAAATTGAAAGAGTGTACGCCACAGCACTCGCGTCCTACATGTACATCGATCAGTGGGGACTGAGGACCGAGCAGCCGTTTCTTAATTATTTCTTTTTATGTCAGTTAATTACTTGAAAAAAATATTATATATTGACTGTATATTTTCGTGGTAATGAATAAAAACTAGCACAGACGATGCACTATGGATAGCAATTTATATGTTTTCTTTACGGGAGCAGTTTATATGTACTACAATGGGAAAATGCATGCACATAATGTAATTTCCAGTAAATAATTCATGGAACTACACAACCTCTCCAAGTTTTTCCCCCTTAAAATTGAAATTCAAATCAAGTAATAAAGGGGGTATATTGACTCAAAGCAGACTTAAACAGAAAAGGTGTTAGCTCTAATCCACTTTATCTGTCTTTGGAAAAAGAATTCCTGATTTAATTATTTTCTCTGTCATTCTCCCATATCAATGAATTATTTATTATTAACTTCCTAATGTTAGCCTTCATACAATTCTAAGCAAAACATTAATTAAGAATAAGTTTTAGTGACAATAGAATGCAAACTTCATATATAGAAGTTTCACACAATTTCATCAAGAATAAGTATGTGCCGACGTGAGCTTTGCTTTCTGTTCATAGATAGAAGACAGTTTACCGGCTTCACATGACCAAGGGTATATTAGCAAATAATGGAACATAAATATAACTTTTTATATCAATCAATCTGAAAATTGATCACAAATATAACTTTTTATATCAATCAATCTCAAAATTGATTTCATCAATATTTTATCATATCCCTATAGTAGTTTGACATTATTTTATTCCATCTTGGGTTATAAAGTAGTGTTCTATCAAGGTCGTAGTAGATTTGAACTGCTTAGTTATTTATTGCAAGTGGTTTGAGAGTTACGTTAAAAGTCCAAAGGACACCATTTTGTTATTCCATCTGTCTCACCTTTTAGAAAGAAACTCATTCTTAATGAGTTAAAATTTCATCAAGATGGGACTTCAGCGGATAGGATGGGACACAAACTTGTCGAGTAACAAATGGTTATATGTCCATAATTGCAACAATTCTTTAAGTAATCTGAACATTGTATTCACTTTCATTTTTGTTGAAATTCAACTTTATGTTGAAGAATGTGAGTAACAAGTATTAAATGCTTAACTGCTTGGTCATAGAGAGGTTCTAAAAACATATCAAGAAACCAAATCTCCATTATGTTATTCTAATATTATATCTCAGACAATACCAAATCATCTTCTTATAAAAAGCAATTAAGATCGAAATGATGTTCAACATTCTCAGCTAGACTGATGCAATTCCAAAAATGTTTAGCCTTGGGATATCCGAGTTGCAGCCACGTGGCAAAGATTAACAGTACATGCAACAAAACAATTTTCTAGTGGTCTCTTCAATTAACATTGTAGCCTGCTAAATAAAAAACTGGTAACAGCTAGTATTCTCATGAAGACATCAAAAAGATACTTTAATGATAATCTTTGACCTAGAATCCATTACTCAATAAGCTATGAAGACCGAACAACTGAGAAGGTTCTTGATGCAGAAACATTTTCAGAGAAAGGGACTTGCACTTTTAGGGACACTTTCTTTTCCCTTTTAAAGTTAAACTCACAAACACACCATGGAGACATTAACGTTACAACTAATTACCTCCATTCAATGATAACAAGTCCAATAATTGGCGCATGGTTACGTAATTTATCACATCCCATACACACTGTATATATCTCTTATGGGCAATTTAAGTATACAGAACTGAATATAAGCTAAATTTATCACAGATGGCAGAAGCATCAAATTTTGGCTGTTTAAAGTTCAACTGTTGAACCATTCGGTCTGTAATGCCAGACAATTGCATCCTAGCATTTATTTTTTTTAGCTACGAGATCATTTCAACAAGAAGTACCTTAGTCACTACTAGACCATTCTATAGATATGTACAGTCACTTTGCGGTGAGGGAGTAAATTACTTGAAAGTTATCGCTGACTTTCTTCAACAGTATGTGCAAGTTGCAGAAACTTCAGGGTATATATATATATATATATATATATGTGTGTGTGTGTGTGTGTGTGAATTTAGATTTTAGAGGGAAAGAAAACGCTTACGTAGTGTATTGGACTAAAAAATATGGGTCAATATCTCGGCCCAAAATATAAGAGCTCATATATGGGCCCCATAGATCAGCCAATCAGTGCTCTTTTCTCCTCAGAGATCGGCCAGCCAGTGATCCTCTCTCCCTAAAGATTTGGCCAGATTTAGTAGAAAACATCTCATAAATCTCCAAATAAGATCTCTATCTATATTTAATAATATCTTATTATTACCTCTAGTACTAATTAAATCACATGAATATCTCCTACACTTAAGGAATATCATAATAGATTTATTACGGAGTAACCTCACATTATATAAGGGGGCTATTGCCCCCAGGTATGACACAATTTCTATCACACAAATACCCCCTCACTCTTTACGCATTCTCTAACTTGACCGTCAGAATATCTTTGCAGGTATCTCACCTCCCATTTCTACGGACGTTGAAATCACTTGCATCCTTATCGCAATTTCTAGGTAAAAACACGTAGTGTTAGATTTTACATTTAAAACCTTTTCATTTTCCTTCAAAATCCAAACTTACAATTCACAATTCACAAGTGTACTCTAAAATGAGCAGGCTTTGAGATAAAAGGTAAGAAGAAATAGAGAGAAGAAAATTGGCAAGAATTGAGTAATCACTAATCACATAATGCTATTCAACACACTGAAATGCATCATGTATACTATACCATTTACATCCAACAGAATCGGATCTCATCTCTGACAAGATGATAACCAAAATAACAAACTCCATTTTGACCACTTGGGTCATTATTCATTAAAGGAGTGCTTGGTTTGAGAGTAAAAATAAATGTCAAAATCACATGAATGAGCATCATGTTTTATTTTATATATCAAACACATTTATATAATTTTTATCTCACTTTTATCCTTTAACCAAAAATATCCAAAAAATTTCATGTGGTGGTGGGCAAATTGTGGTACTCTTTTCGTGAATTGCCGACCTACCTCCCCAGTCCTCCCCGCAAAGTTGCTCTCAGCCATGAAGCAGGAACCATTGAAAGCAAATAATTCAGACGAGAAGTGTGTTAAGATAGAAATTTGAATTTCAGATTCTGGTGTTTGCTCAGAAAGGATGCTAAGAGGTCGCCCTACTTTGCTTCCGAATAAATATCTTGTATTACGTGTTTCTTAAAACATTTTTAATAAGTAAAAATTCATTTATATTTAAGATAAATTGAAACTAAGATTAGTTTAAATGTAAAGTAATAAAATTGGTGTAAAAGAGTTTAATTAGAAGTAATTTAAATTGTTATCTAATAATATATTAGCACGCCAAAAAATATGATTAACTTTCATACCTATAATTTAAAAAAGACTATATAAAAAAAAGATTTTATTAAATAATGATATATAAAAAAAAACCTTTATACTGCTAATGTGTATATATATTTTAATTGTAAATGAGTCTTTTTTCTTGAAGGATATGTGGAGGAGACTACTGTCCTCACAATAAAAGGTTCAAAACATAAACATGATGCTCATAAACTTTACTTTGTGAGTAGCATCTTATTGGGGGATCTTAGCGTAATATCCTGAGGATTTAAGTATATATTGGGAACAAAGGTCTTGCTCTCTTTCTTTCTCTCTCTCCACTCTTCCGCTCTCATAGTTTGTAAAGTTACTTTAACAAGAAATTCATATATGCTCCTAAGCATCAAGTGATATATCGAGGCCGATAATTTGGTCCAGCAATAGTTTTGGACAATCACATGCTCCCTCATTTATAGCCATAAAATTATATTATATTTGAATAGTCTGGATTTATTGATAAAATAATTATATAAAATGATAAAATAAAATAATAATTTTTAAATTATAAAATAACCCATCAATTTTTTTCTCTCTCTCCTTTTCACCGTCCATCTTTCTTCTCAATTCTCAATTGAAAAACACCTTCTTAGTTTCAATCTCCGACTTTCCAATTCTAATGCCTTTGCACCTCCTATTTTCTAGCTCTAAAGCAAACCAAGTTTGGACACAGAGATGAAAAACATATAGTGTAATATTGAAAAAAATGTTTAAGAATGTTTGGGGTTATTATGCCCTACTTCTTGCGCAAGATAACATCATAAACATGAAACAAGTGTTATTGTTATTTCCCCTTCTTCATCTAAAATAGATCACAATGAAAGGGAGGAAAAGAAAAACAATAAAATGGATCTAATAACAAGGCGAAAGTTAATAGGAAAAAATTGTAGAGGTTAATAGAAAAGTCAAATAAGAAACACAGAAGTCTCTCCCAAATCAGTAACAACACATGATGAGAACAAAACTTTGACATGAATCAAACTCGGTACACAACGTCAATAAAGCATCAAAGTTTTCAAAATAAATAAATAAAAACTGGGATTTCAACCGTGAAAAGAAATAAAAGGAAACATAAAAATGACAAATATGGAAGGATTATTATGTAATTTTACAGCAAAAATAGAAGGACCATCAAATATTCCAAAAATGATAGGGCCAAATTATTCTTCACCGTGATATATAGGCTATATATTCATTAATTGAGTTTCAACAAAAAGTAATTAATGGTGGCTTTTGCCGAAAAAAGTTTCTAGTGCTTTATTTCTATAAAAGAAACCCATATATATATAGTAACAAATATTTCTTAGGAATAAAATCCAACAGAACTCTAGATATAAGATAAATTAGCTAACTAAACCCAAAAGTACAAGTGCATCATGCTCCGAATTCCAGTCAGCATCTGTTATTCCTGGCAGGATTCTAGGGGTTCAAAGCATTTGTCCCAAAAAAGAAAAAACAAAAAAAATGCTGGGAGCTCAAACGTTGTTGTTTTCGGGAAAAAATTTCTTTTTATTTGGTTTTCTTGAAGTCATTCAAATGTTAGAGAGATAATTTGGGCTTAGAAACCAATTAACCTGAGTTAGCAAGTTTATAGATCACTGAAACGCAAAAAATATGTTAATGAACCACGTCACTATCAATCAAGGTGGGTTTTACGGTGAACCTTTTATGTTTGAGTCCATCATGATCCTCCTATTTATTAGTAGTCGGATCAAATTATCCAATAAAAATAATAATCATCTAATAACTAATAATAAAAGTTGATGGTGAACCCAACATAAAAGGTCCACATTATTATTTGCCATCAATCAAACCAGTACCAGCCCATGATGTTTTTCCAAACGGAACAGAGAGCACCACGGGATCAACAGTGCGTTTGATGCATGGATCTTAGAATGCAAAGCCCAAAGGCAACTTTGGTTTGTGCAGCTCCTCCTATGTCTCAAAGGCCATTACGATTACGACCAAAAATCCCACTAAGATAACCAACGACCAATCAGTGCTCAGTAGTGAATCCTTGGTATAAAAATAGGGGGAAAAGTATTTTAGTTCATGAAATGTAAGTCATATAAAAAAAGGTTTAATTATTTTGTAAGTCTATATAATTTCATTCAATTTTTAATTAAGTTTCTATAATTTAAAATTTATTAACTAAGTCCCTATAATGCATAAAAATTTTCAATTAGATCTCTACCATTATAAAAAATAACATATTACATGAATATTCTATTTTTATCACCCTCTTCATCCTCTCATAGAAATATTATATTCCATGAATACTCTATTTTGATAACGATAAAGACCTGATTGGAAAATCTTATGCATTGTAGGGACCTAGTTAAATATTTTTAAATTATAAAGATCTAATTAAAAATTGAGTAAAACTACATGGATGATAAAAAATAAAAAATGCCCATCCCATACTTTGACATTAAAATGCTTGAAACATTTTTTATTGGAAGGCATATTCCTAAAATTAGTCAAATGTTATGGACATGATTAGCTATTTTCAAGCCCAAGTACCATGCATTAAATTAGGACAACCAATCACGGCATTTACCCATCAAACCACCACTCCCATCTACTACTACTTCATTCATCTCCTTACATGGTTTTGCCTATGGTACACCTGACAAGGTGAGATGTACCTCACATTAGACCATCTAAGTGGATGAGATTCATGGGCAAAAATGCATCTGCTACACCTTAATACCTCCCCCATTCTTTTCCCAGAAAAATTAAAATAAAAAACTTTTTGGTTCCTAATTAACCACCACCTCCGACCACCCATCCAACCCCCACCACCCCAACCCCAGAGTGCAATGCCGCCTCCAAGTATTTACTCTATATCGATTTCAATCCAGTGGCATCGTGGACAAGCAGTCTGACATTAATGACTTTTCATCCCTCCAAGTAGCAACTCTTCGTGATGTACTGAAAAGGGAAAGGGAATGGTGCATAGCATAGCAAAGACACTTGTAGGGGGGAGAGAGAGAGAGAGAGACTTGATGGTATTATTTGTCCTCATGCTAATGTAGAGCAGGATGGACCTATTTTTCCTCATCTTCTTTAGTCTAAATGTCTTGTGTGATGCCAATTTAACAACAACAGCCAAAATGAGGTTCAATAATAATTAAAAAAAAAAACCAAATCCATCAAATACTACCATTGAATGATGAAAACAAAAGATGTTGATTCTAATTGATGAGTTGGGTGGTAGAGGGTGGGGGGCGCCAAGAGAGTGTGTTTGAAAATAAGAAGAACTACTAGAATGCACCACTTGATCTAATTGCACTGATACACCATTTAAATGACACCTTTGCATGATCTTGATATAGAGAGCAAATGCTTGGAGGTGGCATCGACACTCTTGGATGTTGGCCCCAAGGTGGTGGTTAATTGGGAACGAAAATTTTTCAGTTTTTGTAGGAATGGAATGAGGGAGGTATTAAGGTGTTCCAGATGTATTTTTGTCCATAGATCTCAACCACCTAGATGATCTGATATGTGGTTTTTGTCAAGTGTACCATAGCCATGATCCTCCTTACTCTTATTGGCTCTGTAGCTAACAATAACCCCATTTCTCCGATGTATTTGGACCACCGTTAGTTATGCTATATTGTAAATAATGTTGGGAATCACAATATTTTAGCAAACAATTTTGAGTTGAACAAGCCATAATAGAGATAGAGCATAAACAATAAGAATATAAGGAAATAAGATTATTATGAATCATCGTCTAATAGCACAAATATTAAGGGTTTATCTCTACCCTACCTAGAAAAATGCTCAATGGAATGGCCTTGATGGGAAAAGCCCAAGATCAGACATGGGTCTACTCAGGAACTCACACACAACGTCCCTGGTACATTGAACAACCACAATATCTTTCTAGAAGAATATGCAATGACAATGGCTGCAAGTTGACTACACAGGTGTGGTTGAACTCAAAACAAAGAAGATAAAAGTAGACAAAAAGGGCACAAGACAAAAGCAAGAGACAATGCTCTCACTTTTCAAGAAGCATAATCAATAAACATCACAAAATATCGATTACCACCTAGAGTCTCCAATAGAATCGCATACATAAAAGTAAATCATAACCAAAGTATTCTCTTTTAGCTTCTGTTCTTACCTAGAAATAGTGGTAAATGTGCAAGTAGCTCCGACATCCGTGGAAACGGAGGGTGGGGTACCTGCAAAGACACTCCGATATTTAAGTCAGTAAAAGCATGGGGAGTGGAGAGGTGTTCGTGTGATAGAGATGATCATACCTGGGGGCGATAGCCCCCTTCATATAAGGTAAGGTTACCCCGTAGAAAATCTATTATGATCTTCCTTGAATGTAGGAGATATTCCTGTGATTTGGTTAGTGTTAAAGGTAATTATTAGATATAATATAGATATGATAAGATAGAGGGAGATTATATGCGGAATTTAGGAGATTTCCTCGACTAAATCTGAGATGTAATCTTTAAGAGATATTTCCATCTAGTCACTGATCTGTGGTCCGAGATCTGGGGCCTTTATCCAAGGTCTTCTATCATAGGCCGAGGTATAGGCCCATATTTTCTAGTCCAGTACAGCTTCAACATTTTGCTAAAAAAAAAAATATGATGCTTGCCAAACAAATGATAATCATAAGGAATTAACTTTGTACCTTTAGTATAAGGAATAAAGGATTTTCTAGCCAAATCTGCAATTTTTGTATGCTTATATGAAGAAATCTTTTATGCCACAAATTTAGTCAAGTATCATCCCCAATTGCATTTAACCTAAGAAGCACAGACACACCGACTTGGTGGTGTGTCCGCATGTCAGACACATATCAGTGTCTAGCACCCACATGACACGTGTTGGACACGCATCTGTGTGCGTCCAATTAAAAAAATAATTTTTTTGAGCTTATACACACACCGAATCTAGCTGGATACTGCTCTAATTCACTGTGGACGTAGCTTGAACACCCCGCGGACATGTCTGAGTTAATTTCTTTATTTTTTTTTCAAATTTTTAATATAAGCATGAGTCCAAACTAGTTATTTGGTTGGACCTCTGCTGTTGGATTATTTTATTTTGAAAATTCTTCAGTTGTTCACAGAAAAAAAAAAGAATTAATTAGATTAAAAAAATTATACAAGCACAATAAAAAGAAATTCATACCAAAAAAAGACAACAAAATCACACAACAAAATAAAAATTTATATATATATATATGTCGTGTCTGTGTCCTATAAGTTTTTGAGTTTGATGTATCTCCATGTCAGTGTTCGTGTCCGTGTCAGTGTGAGTGTGTAATACCCGGTGTACAAGTGTCAATAGAGAAGTTTTATATGGTCTCAAGGTCCCCCGAGACCCACTTATGTTGTCAGGTTCAGGATTTCGCTAAGTCTGGAGTCTACACCTTCTTGGAAGGCTATATATATAATGGAGCCACCTTCTTGGGATCAAAAGTCCTGGTAATTGCTCTCTAGAAGAAAATAAATTAAACAGTAATTTTTAACGAATTTTAGGAAATCTCTAAACATTTCATTTTTAGCCTAAAAGATTTTAAGATCGCAAAGTTTTCCGAATTTGAACTAAAACTCAAAAATTAGATTTTGATTGGTTGGAGTTTTATTTTATTTTATATTTTATTTGAATCCAAATGGGGGGTACTTCCTTATTTATATTTATGTTTTAAAGTTAATGGAATGGAGAGTAAAATAAATGAGGACATCAAAATGTAAATAAGTGAGTATTGACACAACTCGGATACTAGACCACTATAGCGATCGAGGACTGAGGACCACTATAGCAATCATAAGTAGGGGTATACATGGGACAGGTTGTGACGGGTTTGGCTTGGCCCGACCCCGACCTTATATTTTGACCGGGCTAATTTTGTACCCTAGACCTGAGTAAACCTGATAATGTTCAGGCTGGATTAAGATCGAGTATACACTGGGCCTAGATCGGGCCAAACACTCTTAAATATCTCTGTTTATCAACTGTCCAGCAAAAAAAAAAAAAAGGAATTGTTCTTACTACCTAAGACAAGGGTATACTAATAATCAATCTCAATAATGTTCCAAGTTTCAAACAAATAACAAGTTCAATCATTTTTACCAACAGTTCAATTGAAGCAAATAACTCATATTAAGCAATTCATGTTACAGGAAAAACAACATTACAACACATATTCAAGAATAAGAAAGGGCAAAATCAAAAATCACAATAAAGGTCGTATAATTGAAAGAATAAGATTATTATACAAATTTAAATACAGAAAAGAAACTCAATTATAAGGATGTACATATTATAATTGCTTACAGCAAATAAATATTTCATAAGAAGAATTGCAGTTAACAATATAGCAATGACTAACCTCCTTCAAATCAGTCAGCATCCTAACTATGGCAGAATCTATTGCATCTTGATTCTCAAGTCTTGAGGCTCGAGCTGCCATCAAAACAATAGTGTCTGGATCCACTCCTTTTGCAGAAACCCTGTTGGTGAAAACTAAAAATAATTAGAAAACATACATATGAAATAGAAAGAGATAATCAGCAAGTAAAACCATTCATCATCCAACCTCAATAAGATCTTTGTCCACAGTTAGCTTATTTAATGTTAGAGTCCCAGTTTTATCACTGCAAAGCACATCCATACTAGCTATCTCTTCAATAGTTGTCATCCTCTTTGCGATAGGCCCCTACAAACATTACAACCAATCAAAGAAGAAACAACTATACTCAAAACTAGAAAACAAACATGATTTGAAAAACAAAAGCCTAAACTAGCTTTCAGCCACTAAATCCAAACAACAAATTTAAGGTGAAAAATAAACATAAACAACAACAGCCCATTAGACTATAATTATAAGTAAAAAAATCGGAAAGTGATTGTGGAGCACAGGAAAGGAAAAAAGGTTTTCATTCTTTTGGTTCACAAACCCTAACATCAAATTGGGAATAAAGAGAAATAATAGCAAGTTAGAAACCACCAACCAGTAATATTCTTGAGCAAGAATGGAGGTAAGGCTGGAGTGGTGGTGGTGCCTGTCTTCTCCGATGAGGCTCCAATGAGCTAAATGATGATGCGCTAACAATGGTGGTGCGGTTGGATGCGGCACTTGGGTTTTCTGGAAAAGCTTCAACGGGTTGAGTACAGGGCTCTGGTTTTTTAGCGAAGCTTCAGTGGATGGATGCGAGGCTCAAGTTTTCCAGCAAAGCTTCAGCTGCTGGATGGGGGGCTTGAGTTTTTTGGCGAACCTTTAGCGACTAGATGCGGTGTGCGATTGGCCAGCAAACCTCCGGCTCCGAGGAAGCAAAAAAGAAAAAGGAGAATGGGTGCCAAGAATAGGTTGGTGCTGGTGGTCTCCAACTTAGAAAAGAAAGTCCCTTTCTTTGGCTTGGTTGTTG
Organism: Dalbergia cultrata; assembly: GCA_031216105.1. Lineage (NCBI taxonomy): Eukaryota > Viridiplantae > Streptophyta > Magnoliopsida > Fabales > Fabaceae > Dalbergia > Dalbergia cultrata. Next base: position 15,533,262 of record CM062344.1, on the reverse strand, counting down.
GTTCAACACTTCAACTTACTTCAGTTGCTTGGTCCTCCTTTGCAGTTTGCGCTCTCCTCCTCTCCAGACTAAAGTGAACTCCAAAGTCCAAAAGTAGATCATTGAAAAAGAAAAGGAAAATTGAAAGTGTGTGAGTGACTTTGTCTATGTGTGCAACGTATTGTCTTGTCTATCAGTTTGAAAAGTGAGTGAATGATACATGAGGGGTAAATTAAAATTAGCAAATTATCAATACTAACCGGGCCAGGCCGGGTGACCCGCACCTTGGCCCAAACCCGATCACAAAACTTGTTGTCCAGTCCTACTTTTTTATTAACCTACCTTTTTTTCACATTCCGAGTCAAACCCAGCCCGATTAGCCCGAGTCCGGGTTGGGTCATCGGGTTGGGCCGGGTTGTGTATAGCCCTAGTCATAAATGTCTCAGCAGGCGCACGGGAAGTGGCTAGACCGCTATAATAGTCATAAGTGCACAGTACACAGGGGAATGAATGCGCCTTGACCGCTATATCGGTCATAGACAGTTATAACAGTCTCCCTAGAGTGTGAACAATGCCAAAACGGTGTCGTTTCACTTATGGACCCCCTCCGCTTCTATAAACCCCCCCTCGAATACTCTTTCTTTCCCCATTTTTTGAACCAACAGCCCCAATCCCCCATCATGGTATGTTTATGGTGATAAATTTTGCCTCTGTTCTTTCCATCCTTCCATGTTTTTAGTATGGGTATTTATTTTCTCACATTATTGTCAAGTGGGAGTGCTCCCCCAATATTGTTAGAGTAAATGTAGGGTTATTTGGAGATATCCATAGATTATTTACGAGTCTATGTTGCTCTATGGCAGTTGTTAGTGCCATTCCAAGCTCCCAAGGTCAAGTTGGTAGTGCCCACACATACTCCCGGTTCTAAATAGTGAGTGGGTTCAAACTCATGACCTTATTTTAGTTGTTATAATTATATTTTATGTATTATGTTCATTATATAAATGAAGTTGGAGACAAGATTATGTATAGATTATGATTTTTTCGAGTTATGGTAAAGTTAGTAAATATTATAATTTTGACAGTAGCCTGAAAATGAAATTTAGAAAACCATGAGATCATGATTGATATCTTGAGTGCTCTGAAAATATTTTATATATTCATGAAAAGATTTGTTGCAAAATGTATGATTTAGCAAGATATCAAATTGAGAAAAATAAATAAAAAAATATGTTCTTATGGATTTATGATATTATCATGTTTTCAAGATTTAGGTTTCAAGTTATGTTTTTTAATATTCAGTTAATATATCTATATATTTAGAAAAATGTGAAACAAGAGTATGACACAGCTTTACGAATAAATACATTAGATGATATCCAAGTCTATGATTATGGACCCCTATAGTGTTTGAATTATAATATTAGAGATTTCAAGTATATGAAAAGATATGTTAGCTTAAGAAATGGATTTAGAACTTCAGTTAATGGTACCAACAGGTACGAAATTCAATATAATTCATTACAATTGTCAGATATATGTTGGGATCGTGATCGCGACTGGCGGCAAAAAATATTTGAAAATATTTTCCATGGAGTCGCCACCAAGGTTTATTAGGGAAAACCATTGGAAAAACCTTTTTGTCAAAATTTTAAACTGGTATGCTAAAACAGAGTTAGATTCGGGAGTCTACTTATGTACACGGAATGGTGGAGACTAAACCCGATAGCACCCTTGATACATCCACCCTAAAATGGTTACCCAAAAATTAATTGTGCAAATTAGAATAACTTAAAGCATATAAAATTTATCCAAAAAGATAAACAAATATAATGTTTACAAATATATATAAAAAAATTAAATTAAAGTATTTACAAATAAAGAAAATAAAATAACAGAAATCAATCAAAATATTTACAAATAAAGGAAATAAAATAATAGAAATCGAAGACAAAATTATGAAAATATAAAGTTTGACTTGACAGGGGATACTTGTTCCTACGTATCCTCTGGTACAATGAAGAACTTAAAGCCACGTAGTTCTCTAGAAAATATTTGTGTGTTGGTTTTTTAATTAAGAGAAAAAAATGATGATTGATTTTAATTTGAAAATGGATTTTCAATTGACTAATTATTAAAATGAAGTCTGCTTTTCATGCAGGATTTAAGTTAGCATTAAGCCACACAATAAATCCTTATGATCCAATAATAGTGAAGATAACACTTGTTACTCAATCACCATTCTTAATCATTGTGCGGATAAAAAATATTTTTATTTTTTATTTTTTTAAGAAAAAAACCCAAAAATTGAACTGCCTAAGATTAAAAAAAAAAAAAAAACAGACATAGCCCAAACTAAAAACAGATCTAGCCCGAAACATCCCACCCCATCAATAGGCCCAAAGAATATATTCTGAACAAAAAGGCATAGTCCAGAGTCCTTTCACATTTTTTTCCTTGACTAAAAAAAAGGAAAATCGATAAATACAAAGGCTAACCCAACCACAATTTTTTTAATGAGAAAATAAATAATTTTTGAGGAAGACATGCACAAACTAGACTACAGAGAACATACTCTAGCCCAAAACGTTTTAATTACTAATTTGAAAAAAGAAAACCCAAAGACTAGCCCACGTTTTGATACCCAAAAGAAAGACTTATTCTGGACCAAGAGCAAAAGAATAAAAGGAAAGACTGAAAAAAAAAACAAGATCTGATCCTAAAAGAGTAGTGCTATTTAAACCCTCAAAAAGTGAGTGTCTATTGGGACACCCACTTAATAACCATTGAATGTGATGGGATAGATAGAGTATATGTTATCCACCATTACATCCAACGGTTATTAAGTGGATATCTCAAAAGACACCCACTTCTTAGGTGTTAAAATAGCATTTTTGATCCTAAAATAACAATTCCATTTCTCTAGCCTATTTCACGCCAACAGGGAAAATGAGCAGAGGCCAAGATGAAGCAATTTTGTGTAACAGGGCTTCACGGCAAGTTCAGAGGTGGCGATGGTTGCAGGAGTCACGGCGGCGTTTCGGGCGGTAGTTCAGCGACAAGGAAAGGCTGGGCAGAGGTTGGTTTCGTGACGTTGAGGGATGTCGACGATAGCGGTGTTCATAGCTTGCGAGACTAACGAAGTTACGGCATTCGCGGGAGGATGTGCAATGGCTTCACAGCAGAATGGAGATGCTGTGTGCAGGGTAGCTTGATGTGGAGAACACGGTCACAGCCATGCCATGCTTTGTGGCCGTTGTGCAAAGGGGAGGCGTAAGGTGCTAGTTTCGTGGCAGCGGCCTCCTGGTGAGACAGTGCGAAGGTTCTGGTTTCACGCGACTGGGCTTCTGGCAAGGTTAGTTGTAGTGGATATGGGGTGGTTCCTCGATTATTCTCCTTCTCTTTTCTTTTTATGGTTTTTGATAATGATGATGATGATCTATGGTTCTGGTTAGTGTTTTTGTTTGGATGGGTGATGGTTCTTATTAAATTGGAATGGTGGGGTGATGGTGGAAGATAATGATGGTGGTTGCAGGGTTGGTATTTGTGGCTGATGTAGGAAATGATGATGGCAAAGATGGTGAGATTTGGCTAATGAAATTGGAAAGGATGAGGATGTGCCGCCGTTGTGCTTGAAAACAAAATGGTTTCTCTCTCCCCCTCATATGTGAATTGCAATCTTATTTTATACAGCCATGAATTCATCTTGCCATAATAGGTCAAGGACAGTTGAGATCTGATTGAGAGGATTTGTTGGGATTGCTTTGATTCTTTTTCATCACTACGCTCCCTAATTCTGACTTTCTCCTATTCGGTGCCCTCTTCTTTGAAACCTCAGTTGCGCATTCACGCTTCCTACGCATGTTTCTTCCTCTCTTTTTTTGGTACTAAAAAACACAGTGGACTGAAACAGACTAAAAAAACAATTTGTTTCCAATTCACATAAATGAGATGGGCCTATATCTTTTCACTTCTTTTTTTTGTTATAGTGAGAAAATAAGCTGAAAAGATAATGTTGACAACAATTGTTAACTCAAAAGATAAAATAAAGTTAAATAGATATTTATTTATTTATTTTGTTTTTAGTCAAAAATTGGGTGCTGACAATATATATTCTGTGGGTTTAAAATCAGAATGCCTACAACTATTGAACCGTTGAGCTCGATTTTCATAACCACGGTTATGCTAAAGTCAAATTATTAGAGTTTTACGAGTCCAGAACTCTCAGAGTACTAAGAACTTAAGGGCTCTTGTTCATCAGGGACTGAGCACCCACTTTTCATATTTAAAATGATTTTACTAAAAGAGCTAGAGTATGAGTATGACTTGATTTAGAGATTTTATGAATTTTTCCAATGATTCTAAGAGTAAGGTAATTATGTATTATGGAGTTTTATCTCCAGACAAAAGCCCTGAGCAGAGTTTTAGAGAAAATGACATATTTTATCAATTAGAGACTATACGGTAGCTATAGAGAAACAGACAGTGAGTTAACGGCTGAACCCCGATCGTTAACCTTGATACCAATTTGTCTTGAAAGAACAATCTCACAGAGAAAAGAATGGAACCTAGTTAGGTGTCCAATTTGGATCCTAAAAAGATCCCATAGATTAGGGAAATTGTTATGTCATTATTGACATGCATAACCATAAATTTTATATTTTTGTTATGCGAGGCATAACTAGAGATTCCTATTTCTCTAGGAGATTACTATTTTTTATGTTTCACTAGAGATTACCGGCTTTATATCCTTTATGTTTATAGATAAATATGTTTTTTGAAAATATATGATTTAAGAGCTATTGTGTAAATGTGTGGAAAATGATTTCTTGTTAGAGTAAGAATTTAGATATGCGTTTTTATGAATTTATAATTGCAGAGATATTTTTTAATATAGTTATGCCTATAAATATCAAATGGTTTATGTTTGTTGCATGTATATTGTATCATGTACATCCTTGGTTGTCCCATGTGGGTGATGAGTGAGAGCTCACTCATTGAGTCCGTTGACTCACCCCTCTCCCTTCCTCTCATAGTTCCAGGTCCAGAGATGATTCATACTCATGTTCCGTAGACTCAGTTATTCTCAGCGGTGAGTTTTACTTTGGAGTAAGGCTTAGTTTAAAGTCTTATTAGAGTAGAGTGCTACAGTAGATGTGCAAGCAGGATCCAAGCCACGCATCTATTCTGAGATATTATAGTTATTTTAACATTCATATATCTCCATATATGTTTTAGAATTTAAGGGCGGATTTGAAATGCGGACTATGATAAAAAATTTATGTAATGAACTAGAGATGTATTAATGATTTAGTTTTAAAGTATTAAATAGATTTTCAGATATTCATTAAGAGGACTTTAAAGCTTTGTATATTAAAGTATTTCAGAGTAATGATTTTAGAAATTCAGTCTTGGATAAGGATTTAAATAGAGATTTAAAAGAAGCTATGTTTTAAGAATGAATATTTTGATAAATTATGCATTTAGAGAGACACATCACCCAGTAGGCTTACTTGAGGATGAGATTCCTCATGTGCTGGTCACGTTTCCAAGTCGAGTCGCGACACCGTGCTTCATAGCATTTAACCTTTTGATATACTTGAATTGAGGATTTTTATAGTGTATTGTATACCATATTCATCTAGCAACCATTATCGAACTTGAAAAGCCTTCATTTGTCATCACCAAATTCATTGTGGTATCCAGGTACATCCAAAGCATGCAATGAGATCAGATTTAGGCATAAATCTAGAGCATGTCACACATCTTTTAATGTTAGTGTACATTTGATATTTGTTTGAATGTACATATCACTAACTCCCACAAAATCAACATTGTTGCTACTGCCCATCCTTATTTTACTAAACTCTCTTACTCTCTACACAATACATAAAAGAATTCCTTACTATGAGTGGCATGGCGTGATGATGCTAAGTTAGCAACCCATTCAACACATGAAACTGCAATATGAAACTTTTCTTCTGCAAAAGAAAGCAGTATCACTTCCCTATCTATCATAGAGGTTGTAGTATTTTCATCATCCATTATATCCGAACTTCTCCAGTTTTTCTCGTCTCTATTCTTTCAAACTCTAACATCCCTTTTGATGTGTCATTCTTCACCACAATGGTAACATTTGAATCTTCATCTAAACTGGGATTGTTATTGACCTTTGTATTTTTTGGATTGCTCTTGCTGTTACTTCTTCCCTTGTTTTTTGTGACAAGGGGTTAGAAATTATCAGTGTCCAAGTCTTTTATTCTAGTTTCTTCCTTAAACATTTTGTCTTTGACTTTAACTAAAGATAATTTTTTGTTCAAAGCAAGAGTTGCTTAATTAATGATACCACCCCAAGGTCCCCTAATTACCTAGCAAAAAACTCAAAAGTAATAGTACTTATAACTCATTATTCATCACCACTATCTTCATGGTATTCGAATGATTTACCAAATCTTAGAAAGATGATACCTAAAATATTACAATGTCTTTAACAAGGAGTAATATAGATAATACCCAAAATATTCTCAGTACATTCACCCACATCTTACATGTTTTCAGGATTTACTCATACTTTTTATGTTTTCTTAATCTTAGAGGTTATCTCTCACCCTCTCTCACTCCGCGGCTCTGGTAACTTTTGCTACGTGGTTTTTCCTTGAAATAACGACACTTGCTTCTAATTATAGAAACTCTACGCCATCGGTGCATGCTGCCAGGTAAATGCATATTATGAATTCACAGGCAATGCAAGATCACGTGTGCTAAAATTTCTTCAACATTTTCAACCAATATTGCTAGGCTCCACATTGCAATTCGCTTCATGCATTTATCCATGGCCTTCAACTTTGCATTTACTGCATTGTATGAAAGAAATTTATTTCTTTTGATTTTCTAAATAGTTGGACCCCAATCCATGACAGTGGAAATATTACGAGCCTATTTGATTTTAGTTTTCATTTGCAGTTTTCGGTATTTTGTAATAAAAAAACTGAAATTTAGAAATTAAAATCGAAAATTGAATTGTATAGTTTTCACAATTTTTAGTATTTCTTTAATAAAATTAAAAAAACTGAAAAATAAAAATTGAAACCAAACACGCCCTACATGTTCCATATTGGATGAATGCCATTCAAGTGTGTTATTTATGTCTAGGGGCTCTCCTATGGGTTAATCTTTTAGATTGATGTCGTCTTTTATGTTTTAGTCCATAGCATTAATGTTGTCGTTGAAAGTTCAGTATACAAAAAGGACGACCCGAAAAAAGGCTACCTTAAACGCCAAAGTGAAGTCAATCAAATTAGATAGTCTAGAGTGGATCAGTGTGGTCATTGGCCTTTAAACTTAGGTAATAATGTTATGAGTCATATAGTGGAAAATTATATAATTCAAATGCAATACTTAAGTTTAAAGACTCTATTACCTAATAAACTAGAATTCGTTCCATGTCAGAAAATGATCGGCAAACATGGAAATGGTACCTATTCTTATTCCAAAAGTTAAACCTTGCTTTCCTCCAATCGACATGGAAGGGAAGCGCGTGTTGCATAAGTCAACCAGAGTGACTATCTTGGCATCCTCATCTTCCGTTTTCGTATTCGAATTGCCTAATCTAACATTCTCTCATCGGTGAAGAAATTCCTCGTTATGGCATGTACAGGGCCCACTCCCCAATAACTCAACAGAATGGGTCCACCACAGGAAGGAAACAATGATATGAGACATGCCCTTTTCTTTTTAGTTTTTTTTCAACATTATTTTCAAATTTCCCTTCCGCCCAGTATGTAATATAAGCTAAACATGTCAAGTCAATTTTAAAAATTAAATTTATTCATGAAAAATAAGTGAATTTTAATTTTAGTTTTTTTTTTTCAGTTAAGGAGACTTCGTATTTTAACTTATTTGACATTTAACATCTACGGCATTTCAGGAATTAAAATATATGTAGGGTTTAATGTTGATGCACTGACAGTGTAAAACGATTTTAATTTGGATGACTTTTTAAGTAGTAGATATAAAAGTTAACTTAATGACTTATATGACAATACATAATTGAATGACAGTGTAAATATTATTTAAGTAAATAAATCGTGTAAGCTTATTTTCATTTAAAAGAAACAAAAAGGTGGTCGAACTTGTAAAACGGACTTAAAAAATTAGTAAAATGCTTTGTAGCAAGGAAATTTTCCAGAATATTATTTTCTGAATTGTTTAGTAAAATATTGTTGAAAAATTTTAAATTTTTCATTCATTCATGAGTTTCATCCTATTAATGGTATATGTCCAGAAAAATATATACACCTCTTTTAACAGAAATTATGATAGTTGTTGGGTGAAATAAAATTATATGATCTATTAAATTATCAAATTGCTAACAATTATGATATGTTTTTAGATATAAATTTCTATTAAATTTTCTAGTTGCCTAGTCTTTTCCTTTTCATCTGGTCACTAGAGATTCATCACGTCTCTACCAACCGTATCCAGATTTTCTAACATTATTTTTTCTGTGGTCTATCTGCGCTCAAAAAATTGTTTTAGCTTAATTTCAATAGGTTCAATACTGAACCTTTGACTAGAAGATTCAGCACAAAAGGGGCACCTAAATGAAGTTGTAATACATACACATGCAGTACTCAAAAGAAGAAAAAACACTCAATCCATGAAATGTGAATAGTGACTTGTAATAAGCCAAAGTAAATTAACTGCTTGTTCATTACTTTGAGGTTTGAATGATTACTGCTTCTTGATTCTCCAGTGCGATCCTTTTCAAACTTGGAAGAGGGGAAAACACTTTTAGCATCACATTCCATTTCTTGGTTTGCTCATCAAAGCCACAGCCACTGCATTGCATTAGCCCCAAAAGGATCAAAAGGACAAATTGGCAAAGCCTCCACTCAGCTGAAAAGACGAAGGAAGGCTGATCTTTGTGCTCCCCTTTTTGTGTAGCTTTTTATTTATCAAATGTCACAGGCACTCCCAGGAGGCAACAATTATGCCCCTTTTAACTGGCCACTAGACATGGATCTATTGACCTTTTCATAAAAAGAGGTGAAACCAAAACGAATTGGAAACGGATCGATCTTACCAAAGTTGTACCTTCATCCCTTCGTCAGGGTCAAGATATAGAAATAGAGGAAAGTGTCAATTTAGTCCTCAAAATTGTAAATTTACTTCACCTTAGTTTTTGAAATTTTAAAATTAATTCTATAATTAGCCTCTGAAATTTCATTCAGTAGGTCATTGTAGTTCCTGGTCAAATAAATATTAATCAATCGTTACTTTTTATTGACGTGGCACTAAATTAAAATAGGTTCAGATTAATCCATAAAATTTTTAAATGTGTCAAAATAGTTCCTAAAGTTTTCTAAAATGTGTCTAAAAAGTCCCAAACACCAACATTTTTTCTATTTTATTTCAATAAAGTCTTAATGCTCAATATTTTTAAATCAACTTATTTATCTCTTATTTTCACATCATACTTAAACATGGATCTCTCTCACATATAATAACAATAAGAAAAGAATATATAAGCAATAATAAGGTTTCAAATAGGTCTTTAATGAACTCCATTAACGCTTAATAATATAATGTTTTCCTTGTATCCAATTTTTTATAATTTGAAACCTAATTTATTTCAAGAAATTAAATGTAATATAATAGCTAATAAATTAATTATATTAGCTAAGCATGAGGGGTTTCAAATTAAGACTAATTAAGCTCTTAATTGTGTTTAAAATATTTAAGATTGTGGGCTATTTAAATAGGGTGTGAAAATGAGAGAGAAATAAATGGATTCAAGAATTATTTAGAATTTAGATTTTATAAACCAAAAGAAAATAAATTTGGGATTCATAACTTTTTTGACACATTTTAAAAAAATTTCAGAACTATTTTGACATATTTGGAAATTTCAGAGACTAATATAAGCATTCCTTAATTTGTTACCACATCAGCATGTCACGTGGTATGCTGTGTAGGATCAACATGACATGTGTGTGGCATGTCATGTGTCACTTAACATGCCACATCAGCAAAAAGTAACAATTGACTAATGTTTATTTGACTAAGAATTAAAATGACTTACGGAATAAAATTTCATAGACTAAAGAATTAATTTCAAAATTTCAAGGACTAATAAAGTGAAGTATGTTTACAATTTTAGGGACTAAAATGACACTTTACTCTATAAAAATAGTTATGCAATTAGTATATTTTCTAGTTTAAGTACTTCCTTCTTAAGTGCTCGATCTCTTCTTTTGGGTTGAGAATTCGTACATTGTGTTATTGCACCAAGGGTAATGTTGTACATAGAACCATGCACCTTAGTTAAGAGTAAAATAATAATATTCTAATACCAAAAAGTTGGTGTCTATTTATAATAACAATATCAACAAGAAGTGTATGTAACCACCGATGGAAAAGTCATATGCAACATTTGAGGGAAAAAACATATTGGGGAGCTGGCACGTTGTTTTGCTGGTCTTGTTTTGCCTTTCTTTTTTTTTCCTGCAGATCCTTCTGTTCTGTGTCCTGCTTGTCCTGTAGTTTTGCTTCCTTCTTAACAGGTTAAGCCTTTTACTTCAATTATCTGGAGGAAAAAAAAAATCACTATAAGGGGGTAATTACTCAAGTAACTGAAGTAAGGTCAGGGCCTGCACTGTAGCCTTAACAAGAAGGCGACACTCTCCACTTCCCCCTTTCCTCTTACGCTCCCCCTCCTCCATCAAACAAACGCCATGTGAGTCCATCGCGCTCTTCATAGCTGGTATTGGAGTTGGTGTTTGGTGGCTTCATATTTGAGGCTGTGCTTGGTGAGAGCTTTGTGCTCTATTGTATTTTGAGTTTATGATAATGAGGAGGATGAGATTGCCGCATTGGATAAACTTCATATGAAAAAGGAAGATGAGACAAATCGGATTCGAAAAAGAGGCAAGAATGAAAGCAACGGATACTAGTTTTCAATTATGCTCGCTTCTTATGTGGCATTATTTGCTTCCTCCAATCTTTGTTTGCACTTTGTTCTTGTGGTCTTATGGCATAAGAGTTTTCTTTGTTTTTTAATCTTTGACAATATTTTTATTAACACTCTAAATGTCAAGAACCATATCTAAAATGCTCATTTTTCTTATAATGAATTTATGAATTAGATGAGATGGGTTCAGCAAACTAAATGTTTCGGTGGATTTTAAAGTGTAGTTAAACCTATAAAAAATGGTAGGTTAAGTGGATCAGTTCGGTGGATTGAGCACTTTTTGACATCTCCATGTAAAATTATCATCATCAATTGTTGTGGTAAATAATATAAGCAGTGACCAAACCTGCAATAATTTTTGAATGATACATACCTCAACACCCTTGGGCGTAGTACAGATATATGGCTAAAGAAAACTAATATGTGTACAAAATATTTCTACAATATACTCACAACATAGAAAGAAGATAAACAAGATGGTAGGCCCAAGAAAGTATAAAAATTGAAATGAGCCCACCATTTTATTTGTTTTCTTCCTATATTTTAAGTATGTTTTAGAAAGACACTGTACAAATACCATTTTTGCCAAAATAACTTTAAGCGTTAGTGCAGCCAAAAAAATAAAGAAAGAAGCGCATAAACAGCAGTATTTGATAGATAAATCAGCTTTCTTTAACAGATGATGTCTGTTATATACCACCAGCGAAGAGATCACTTAGTGATAAGAATGTGACATTAGTACGCACTAACCATATGAATTCAACCAACTAATCAAAACGGCAAGGGCTTTGTGAATTTCATCAATGTAATCATGTTTACAATTGAGTCATTTTCTTAATCATTTCATTTGGTTATCTTCACTCTCACATCATTCATGTGTATGTACCATTATTCATGAACTTTAATCATAGGATCGGAGCAATAGTGAAGTCCAAGCAAGTTTCATTTTTGTTTTTTCTGTTTTCCTTTTCCTGTATCTTTGTGATACATTCGAAGTTGATCGGCGATTGTTCGGATGATCCATATATCATAAATTTTGGGACCGTATGCATCGAAACTTACTTTCTATGTGTGTATGATAATAATCATTTTTTTAATAAAAAGAAAATTTAATTTTGATGCTCATCCAATTAAAAATTTTTATTTGTATGAACTTTTAAATAATAGATAGAAAAGTCAATTATCATAACTAATGTATCGATAGATTATTGAACGGCCGTGTGAAACGCTTTACACTGTCAATGTATAATTACAATTAAATTGAAAGAGTAAAGAACTCAGTTTAAGGAAACTTGAAAAATAAATAATAATAGTTACAACCAGTATGGCCGGATGCATTGAATTATAATAATAGTTACAACCAGGATGGCTGGATGCATTGAATTAAATTCTAACTCGTGATAAGGATACACGAAAATATTTATCATCAAATCAGCTGCAACCATTGTTTTTGTAGAAAAACTTGTAATTTGTATATTTTAAATTTTAATTAGTGTTATCGCAATAGATCGAGCGTTTACCCTGCTAAGAACTTGGTGAGTTAGGAAAGAGGGAATATAAACTCAGATTGTAAATATGGACATACGGATTAAAAAATAATAATAAAAGGAAAGAAAAAGAAAAAAGTGTATTATAATTATTAATTAGGATACCTTGGTTCTTGGTGATTATATTTTCTAACGGACCGGATTAGAAATTGATGTCAAGGATAGACTTTTTTGCTCCTTGCCCTTGCCCTTTTCCATGAGATTCTAGATGCAACGACACAGTCATTTTTATTTTACTATGCAAGCAGTACATGGCAATCTCCATCGTAACTTTTCTTTGACAAAGGGCAGACAGCTGACCTCCATTACCCCCCGTAGAAAAATCTCTCTCTCTCTCTCTCACATCTTCTTTCCTATAGTCAAACCTTTCCCAATCTTCACATGGAACAGAAGAAAAATATTTTTTGTTTTTATAATGTGTAAGACATCGCATCAATTCACATTTTATTTATTATTGAATGGAGTGTGGATTCTATTTAAGAAAGGTTTATACTCTATTTAATAATAAATAGAGCATGAATCAATATGATATCTTATATAAGATAAGTATAAACAACACAATTCGAAATAGAAACAAGTGTTTTTTTGTTTTTGGTGGAAGAAACAAGTGCTTTGCTAGAAAACCTTAATTTCTTCAGCTTTCTAGGGGAGAGAAAAAGACAGAGAGCCTGTCTCTTTTTTTTTTTCAAAAAATAATTTTTAAATTTAAAAATTACTCATATGAAATTTTATTAAAAAAATAACCGAAAAAATCACTTTTAACCTTCGAATAGAAGATTAATACAAATAACTTTTAAAAATTAAGATGAATAGTTTTTATAAAAAAAAAGAAAAAGAAACAAAGGCATATTAGAACCAACATGGTAGCTTCATAATGATAATTAACTCCATGTGAAAGAAGAAAAATAAAGGCAAAAAAAAATCTCGTATCTCTCCCTCTTTGGGAATTAGGTTAGCTAGCTAGCAAACTTTTCAACAAAAATGAAAAAAAGCTAGCAAAAAAAAACCCCCCCAACACTTTGGGATTTTTATCTCTTCCTTCAACGCACACATACACAACCCAACCCGCTGCAATCATCATGTCCTCTCCCCTCTTCTTTCCCTCATCATTAGCCCCTCACTTTCATCATCACCACTGCATCTCTTACCTCCCACCAACCGCACCAAAGCCATCATCCTCATCCTCCTCCTCCGCCTCCACCACAACAAGAAAGAGATCCAAGGATAGAGACAAGGGTTAGAAGACGAAGAAGCATGGCTTCGCTCAAGAAGAAGAAACCCTACTACTACTACTACTACTACTTCTTCACTCTATTGCGCTGCTGATATTCAAAAGGGTAGTGTGAATCTTCTTCTCCCACGGCTTCTCATGCTACTCTCTCTTCTCTTCTCGGGGAATTGAAGCGTTGTGGTCCGATTGTTTGCTAGATCAAGCAAATTAATTAACCTACATATATATATATATATATTGCTCCATATCCATGTATATTTTCTCCTTGCACCTCTTTCTCTCTCTCTCTACACATTAATATGGGTATCTTTATGATCTTTTCATCTTTGTCTCAGCTTTGGTTTGATTTAATTAGGTGACTAAAGATTTGATATATGGATTCGAATGATTATACAGGCGTGGTACGTGGTTTTCGAGCTTGGTGTTTGTAGTTTCTAGATAATAGTAACTCTCCTTCTCTCTTTTCTCTTTCTGTGTTGTGCTGATGAGCACTGTTACTTTATGGCTTCCCCTTACTTGTATATTTGGTAATTTGAGGACAGGAATTTGTTTGCTTCAATTGTAGTTTCTGATTACAGTTGGAGGTATATATATATATATATATGGATCTGGATTTCTACATCTTTGTATCATAATAAATGTTATTCTCTTCAGAAGAATAATAGGTGATTTGTTCCAAGCTAATGAAACTATGTTATATATTTTGTGTACTATCGAGTTTAATGCTCAAGAGGCATGACCCCAAACCATCATCATGCTTTCTGTGCGATTATTCCTTTATTGAAGTAGGGTTTTATTTATGATTATTATTACAATTTTCCTGTTTCGGGGTTTTAACATATATTTTCTTTTTCTGTTTTTTTTCTTTTTTTTTTTGAAAAAAAAAAGCATAACACAGGACATATTTTTCTTCTTTCCTCTCGAGGAGACCACTTTTTTTTCTTGGGTGCCGAGGAAAACAATAGTAACAGACTTTACGAACAGATAATATACAGTAAGTGTTATATAACAAAACCTTCTCCGATGGATCAAATCTCTTTAAAAATAAATCCTTTCAGTTGCTGAAGTCCATTCAATGATTTTTCATTTCACCTTTCATCCCATCATCGGATGATTCATTGAGGCTAGCTAGCTAGGTGGTAGTTTTTTTTTTTTTTTCTTTTTTCGAATTTAAATTCCGATAACAGAATAATCTTCCGCTATTTTGTATAGCACCCTCTATATGCAAAAACTCAACAATTTCTATTGACTTAAAAATGTTAAATTTCTCACATAAATTTGAGAAATTTCAATAAGGGTGCTTGTCTCCGATTTCACATTCCTTTTTATTAACTAATACGAAGCCCCTCTGCTGGTGCGGTTCCAATTGGAAAAGAGATCGAAGTCGAAGCTACTGCATTATTGCTTTCTGGTTTATTGGGTTCAAATTGATGCCAATACATTATTTGTCCAATATGTTTCTCATGGGTTGCCATAGTCTAGCTAGTAACATGCTGATACCCTCTTTGTCTAGCTTTCAGATATGTCGTTTGAAAATTTTGCTAGCTTGGATTGCTTGCTCGAATCTGTCTAGACACCGAGTCAATTATCCATATCGGTGTCCTTCCTTATCGTGGACTATTATATTAGGTACAATTTCATAGAAAAATCATTAGCTGTTAAGCAGTACCATGGGGTTTTAGTAGTATACGAGTCAGGTCTTCATTTCTGTGTTGCACATTTTATCCTTGAAATTCAAACCCTGTAGCTAAATTAAAAGCGTACATGTGTTCCATGTTTGTACTAAAGATAAAGTAAACTCCTAATTTGGTCTTTTATGAAAATAATATTGAACAAATTAATTTCTCAGAAAAATAAATACTCTTTTTGGTTCTTCATGATTAAAATAGGATAAATTAATCTTTAATAATTTATAAAAATAGGTCAAATTGATCCCTAATAACAATATAATTAAACAAATAAGTCTATCGAAATATTAAGAATGAGTTTATTTGTCCTATATTTTTAATCATGTGAGATTAAAAGGGGCATTTTTTTTTTGAGGAATTAATTTGTTCGAAGTTATTTTCATGGAGGACTAAATTGGAAATTTACTTTTATAAAAATGACAAATTGCTAGCTAGCCAATGGAAATTTTTAAATTTAAGCCGTGCAATAAAAAGGTTTGAAGATGAGGAGTGGGTCTAATGCCAGGGGTATAGTTCCTGTCTTTAAGCCGTCCAAAATGAGCAAGAAGAAAGGGTGTCTGACTACATCTATGGGGTGGGGGTGTTTCGTTCTTTGACATCCCCATGATCTACCAAAGACTAAGGATATATTTGTGAGTTTAGATTTTGGAAGAAAAGAAAGCGGAGGAAAAGACTTGTAATATAATTTTACACTGCAAGTCTTCCTCTTCCCTCCTTTTTCCTCCAAAATCCAAACTCATAAACATATCCTAAGCGTACATAGGTGCCGGGCAAGGAATTGGGATTATCATCAGCTAATGAAGGCAGAGTTGTTTTGGCACTTGCTAGGACCCAAATTTAGGCTTAAGTTGATGTTTTTGTGTTTTGTCCCGTTGTTTGTGTTTGTTCTTAAACCTAGTTTTCGGTGTCTGGTTTGTCTAGTTTTTGAAGTTTTGTCTTTGGCACGTTTTAGATTGATTGTCTTGTTGTTTTATATTTTCATTTTCTTGATGTATATGAGGCCATCCTCTTTTTGAGAGTCCAGCATTATCTAATTATTGAAAAAATCACAAATTAAAATTAAATTAAAATTTCATCCTGGTAAGATGTTATATAATTCAGTTTGTCAGGTTTGTTATATTTGTTATACTTCATCTTATCTTCTGTTACAGGATCAATTACAGTTAGTTTCATTCTTAATTAATCTGTAGCTATATATATAAGGCCGCATGTACTCTCTCTTGTAATCAAGTTCATTCAATAATACAATTCAGATAATATTCAGTCTTCTGTTGTCTTCATTCTTGTTGCCCAAGCCATCATAATTCTTACACAACCATTTGGACACTGGGGAATATATATATATATATATATATATATATATATATATATATATATATATATATATATATATATATATATATATATATATATAATAAACACTATATTATAATAAGTAAAATGCCCTAATTACTTCATTCATATGCACTTGTCAGACCATCCTGTTTATGACCAATCACATTTAGAAACCAATTAGCAAAATTTGTCTACTTATTTTAGTAATATGGCGCCGATCCATGCAGTGACAAAGTATGTAGGACCGTCTTGCAACACTGCTCTATGAACGTGATTAAGACTAAACATTATTTGCGTGTACATAATTAGCACGGATCTTATCATATCATATACATAACAAATTACCTACGATATTTTTAATCAGAATAAACAACATACCACTAAAAACAGTCTATAATTGATTATAAATAACCCGTAAATTAATTATCCCTAGGATATGCATGCATGGCATTATCAGATGTTGAATGACGTGCATGTAAGGCTTTTTTGTGAGCAATGATACCATCATTGGATTGGAATTTACGTTATATCAATTTTGCTGATCCGGTAAGCTAGTTGCGTTTATGTGTGTTTCTCATCAATGGATCCACTGGCGGATATGATTTATGTGCAAATTAAGCTCCGAACGAAAAGGAGTGTTTACGGACTACGGTTAATTAACGACAAAACACACATACTTCTAGTCAGCTGTGCTGGCTCTTTTATGAGCTCTGTTTTATTTGCTAGTATAGTTCACAATCATATGCAATGCTTACCATGAGTAGTGTTACATGTACGATAAAATTGTATAATAACACTACATCATCACTCTCACAATGTTCTTTATCTTTTAGTGAGAATAGATATTGATGTACTAAATGACAAAGAACATTATGTATGTTGGTGTACTATTATTATATAACTTTGTTATATACCAAACATTATTCCTTCATATATGTAATTTGGGTTGTGAATTATTTCATTTCTACTTTTTAATTTGAAGGTGCATATATGTTACACTCAAAGTAATCATTTAGTTTATTAGGAATATTAGTAGTCCATGAAACACAAACATACTATTTGGGTGTTATGTCTACATGTCGGATACATACGTATCTATGTCAAATTTTATATAACATACCGATAACACATATTTGTATATAATCAAAGATGTAATAAAAAAGGAAATAATGTATAACTTTTTGAGTTTATAGAAAAATAAAGTATAAATGAAGTTTAAATGTCATTTTAAATAATGTATCATTTTATTTAAATTTCTAGTTATATATTTGTTGTGTTTATGTCCTATAATGTTTCAACTTTAGTGTGTGTGTCCCTCATGTGTCCACGTCATATCGTGTGTCCGTATCAATGTCTGTAGTTCATAGTTAGTAGTAGTCACTTAAGTTATTAGAGATATTAGTTAGTTACTTAGGCTATAAATGAGAGGATTGACTCATTGTAAAATATAATTGGAACAATCACGTTCAAGAATTCTTATGGAATTATTGGAATATACTTCTATCATTGGTGCTTTCATTGAGAACCTTCCATGAAGAGTTGTATTATTTGTACTTATGGGATATGAGATACGGTACCGACTCACACATCATCTACTATTGGATGGGATATGAACTCCATTTAAATATGATCTATATCTCATTCAATGGTGGATGAGGTGTAAGTCGGCATGATATCCCACATTCTATTAATACAAATAACATTTTTTTTCCATGAAAGGCACGGAAGCAACTATCAATATAAGAATCTATGAAAGGAGTTGAAGCAAATAGATCAATTGCCCTTTATCAACAAGAATATGAAGGAGTATTTGCAGTAGTCAATTATATTTTAGAGACATAAGTGGATTACTAGTTAGTTAGGCTATAAATAAGAGCACTGGCTCATTGTAAGATATACTTGGAATGATCAAATTAGTAAATTCTTATGAAATTCTTGAAATTTGGGAACTATATTTGAATAGTTCTATCATTGCTTTCATTGAGATCCTTCCATTAAGGACACATGGAAGCAATCATCAATTACAATAACCTTTAAGGGGCTGAAGCAAATAGGACCAACTGCAGATTATCAACAATAGTTTGAAGCAATTCCAACCAAGATTCATGGTGTTCCGAAGGATTGATGGTACGTTTTTTCATTGCGGGATTATATAATTATCTGAAGTGTCAATTACACCTAGGAAGACCAAAATCATACTATGATGCAGTATCATTAGCTCTTTCTCATATGCCAAGATATTTGGCTTAAAAAAATTTCTGAATAATAATAGCAATGGAGGATTCATGAACAAGATTAGAGGTTCGACCCAAGAATCAATATTTCACGAATCAAATGTCAAGGTTGAAAAACGACATAGTATAGCGTAACAAGAATAGAATCAAACGGAATCGCCACCCCTGGCATTAACAAGACTGAGACAATGACGATGACCCTTGTTAGGGAGGAGGCAGCGACAGTATAATTCGATTCGAAGGAGAAGGAAACAAAAAGAGGCAAAATTGTCTCTGCAAGAATTCGATTAAAAATTTGATCTGATGGGCTTGACCCAATTTAGGAGGAAAGGAGCAAAACCCAACACCATTGGAAGGTTGAGCAAAGGTTTGTCTAATGCTTAAGTGTTCAAACCAACTTTCACACTTCAGACCAAAAAGAAAAAAAGTAAACCAACTTTTACACTTTAAGAAATGTGACCCTTTTGACCAAAAAAAAAGAAAGAAAGAAAGAAATGGGACCCTGGAATTATTTATGTAATTAGTTAGTTTTACAAAATGAAAATTACTTGATAGAAAAATTAGTCTTATTAGGAATATTAATAGGTTGTAATTAGGAGTGAAAATTGGTATCTCTTTTCTTTTCTCAACCTTAAGAAAAATATTGATTTGAATGGGAGGATGATGTTACAACCCAAAGTAGTTAGTTAATTTGTTAGGAGTGTTAGTCATAGTTAATTAGGTTGTTATAGATAGTAGTGGATTATTAGTTAATTCACTGCAAGAAATTTGGCTTAAAATAATACTTATTTTTTGGAATATTTGAAAAATGATATTTTTTATATATATAGACAACACTTTTTTTAAATGTGTTGTCTGATATCTAAATTATATTGCCCTCTCTACTCAAAAGTGTTGTTTTAAACAATTGGTTATACTTACTATATCAACACTATGAAAAGTGATGCATTACTTAAAAGTGTACCCGTAGATTAAAAAATATTGTCTTTGACAATTGGCCACATGTGATATAGTAACTTTTCAAAAAGTTATGCCTTAACTTAAAAAAGTGTAGCTTTTACTATATCAAAAGCAACACATTTAAAAAAAATATTACCTAAGTGTGCATAAACAACACTTTTTATGTGTACCTAAAACTAAGTGTTATTTTAGGCATAGATTTCTTGTGTGATCACTTAGGTTATAAATAAGAGGTTTGGCTTATTGTAAAATATATTGGGAATAATCAAATTAGTGAATTCTTATTTAATTCATGGAGCTTGGGAACTAGATTTGAATATAGTTCTACCAAGGGATAGATTTATATTGGGAGGGGTGAGGGACTATTCCCCTACAAAAATTTTGTAACTTGTGGTATCAGGAGCTTTGGTTCGGTGAGACTTATTCTTATTATGCTCTGTGGTTGCAGCTTAGTCTAATCTTCCACATCAGAAAAGAATTTGTCCCCGGTACTTGCAGATCATCCTTGGTTGTTGTTGTTGGAAGGAATGTGAGAATGCAGTTTGGAAAGGTTTTGGCTAAGGAAAGACTTGGTATTTAAATATGTCTGTTGTGACCTACCTCTCTTTCCTGGGAACCCTTCACGGTTTTACAGTTGGCGTACATTATTCCAATGTACGGTTGGATAGAGAAATTGATGGAAAGATTGATTTTGATTTTGGCTTGTGGCAAATACAAGTCAAAGGGTGTCATGATACAATCAAGATTGCACAGAAGAAAAAAAAATAATATGTTGCTAGTAGGTCCACGATTGCACACAGGCATTATTGTTTTTACAAGATGTGTGATGGGATTATGAAGGTGTGGCTAGCGGATCCACAATTGCACACGGCATTGGTTGGCATTGAGATGCAGGGTGTATGGTGGGGGTTATGTCGATGGCTAAGGAACTTTCGGAGAAAGCCAACATGGAAGTTGCACCATAAATTTTCAGCAAGGTTTCGACATGTGTCAAGGTGAAATTCTTGGAATTGTCTTATTCCAAGTGAGTATATTTTTTATGGTGGAGTATGATAGTTCTTTGAACTATGATTGTCAGTATAGACAATGAAAGCTGAAGATGTGCTCTTTTCAATTAAGGTGGAGATTGTTGGTTTTGATTAAAATAAAGCATTTTGGAAGAAGTCCCACATCGCCCAGGAATGAAAGGGGAGAGGGAAGCTTCTTTGTAACAAGTCCCACATCACCCAGGATTGCAAGTGGAGAGAAGAGGTCATGACTATATATACGAACCCAAGTTCTTTGCTTCAACTTGCACCAGTCGGAAACACTTTAAGCATGTGTCTGACTTTCTTTCTTTACTCTGTACTCTTGTCTTAGAGTGTTGTGAGATGTACTTAAATATTTGCTTTGGAGAGTGTGGGTGTACTGGGGGCCGATGGGGTGTTTAAGAGTGAAGTCTATGTGTTGTAAAAATTTTCACATAATGTTATTCTCTGGTTGTCATTTGGTAGCGGCCGTGGTTTTTCTCTGGTTTTGGAGTGTTCCGCGTTAAATTTTTCTGTTGTAGTTGTATTCCTATTTTATTTCTCTGTTTAGGGTGGTTCTTAAGGAGGGAAAGTGGCCTATTTTCCTAACAGTGGTATCAGAGCCAAGGTTGGACTCAATTCCTAGAAAGGCATGGACTGCGGGTGGCAGGTGCTGGGAAAAGTGATTGGCTGATGGGGAAGCAATATGGTGAAGTCTCACATTGGTTAAAAATGGATTAAGTGAGTGGTATATAATATGGAAGGAGCCATGACTCATTGCCTTAAGGTTTTGGGTCAAGATGTGGTGTCCAGCTTGGTGTTGTGGTGCTCTCACTTAGCCCATTGATTGTATCTCCCTATGTTGGGCTCCCCCGCCCTAACATTTAATAGTAATATAAATATATGAATTTTATCCCTACTATTTTATTAAATTTGACCCCACATAAACTCTAAATGAAACAAAGTAATAAAATACCACCTAATTTACTTCTTCTTATGCTTATATATTTTTCATGCATGCCCATTGGTAAAATTTTCTAGAATCATCACTAGTTCTGTCAATATCATTTACGAAATAATGTTATTTATACAAAAGTAATACTATAATAGATATTAAAATTTAATGCCTAAAAGAAAGAGACAAAAAACCCCAACTACTGTCACTTAATATCATGTGTGTGACTCTATACCTCTTAGATATTCATTGAGTCGTGTCCATTTTTCTTTCACAAATAATGTTACTCCATATCATATCATATATCTTATTCTAAAATTAAATATGGTTCATGATATAGTGGAATTGATAAGGTGTTCTCATTTTATGAGTAAGATTTCTCTCCAAAACTTTTAGCCACACATGATGATAGCCAATCAAATTTTCTATTTTATTTCCTTTTGTTATTCTATCTCGTCCAAATATGCACATGATTGCCATCCTTTTTGACCAATCCTAAACCATATTTCTTTTTCTATTTTAGCCACGCATGATGATCAATTAATCTTAGAGCTATAATTTCAAATTTTAAAATGATGATAAAACTTCGAAAGGTAGATTTTGATTTTAATATATTTTGGAAAATGAAAAGATGTAAAAGCTTCTTGAACAAGTTTTTATTTACTAAAATATTTATTTATAACATTCGAATGATGGTAAGGTACAATTCTAGCATTGAAATGATAGGATTTGTATGCTAGACATAAATGTCTAAACAATAAAAGACTTCATAATATATGATGGATTTAATTAAAATACAATTAAAGTGTAAAAATTTTTTACACAGATATCTAATCATATATTACACAACACAATATTTGGGTTATGTTGAAAGGACACAGCGGATAGGAAAAGAGAGAGGGGATAGAGAGACTGTATAGAGAAAGAGAGGGAGAGGAGAGTGAGATCGGCGGCGGCCATAGGAGGCTATGAAGCACCGAAACGTCAAATTAGCAGTTGTTCCTGTTCCCCATAAGTTTCGGAACGGGTTCGCGTGCTGCTTGCTGCAAAAACGCAAGTCCCTTATCATACGCTGCTGACCACAAAAAGTCAGAAAAAGCTTGAATTTTATCTTTTTTCTCAAATCTGAACTAATCTATTGTACACAAAAAAAAATCTGAACTAACCTATAAATACGAAAATTAAAATATAACAAAATATAATAGATAGATATCTAATTTTAAACCAAAATTTGAAAGTATATTAGTTAATCACGTAAAAAGAATCTCTAATTTATCAGATAGGATTTTTAGTGACAATAAATAATATATGATGCACGTAATTTATTATTTTGATGGGATTATTTCTTTTGTATTTTGAAATATTTTATAGATATTTTTTTTACAGGCAGTTAAGATTTTAGATTATTTAAAATGAATATTATATAAATTCTCATAATAATTTCATATTTAATTTGCATGTTATAATATATATATATATATATATATATATATATATATATATTAGTTGTTGGACCCGTGCGATACACGAGGAGATAATAAAAAATAGTTTGTTAATCATTATAAAAAATAAATGATAATTTATTTAAATATATCTTATTAAAAATTAAGTATATAAATTTATCTTAAAAGTAAGTTAATATTTAAATAATTAAATAAATAGACAAAATATAAATATGTCATTTTATTTTATATCTTATTTTGAATATCATGTTTATAAGGTTGAAAAAATCTCAATACTACAACTAACGATAAAAAGCCTATTTTATGAAAATTTTGCACATTTCGAAAATTGAAATTGTTGAATAAAGAAAGAGAATAAGTAAATAATTTTATTACATTATGAGCCATTTATAGGGAGGACAATAAGTATCCAAGAGAAAGGGACATGTCCCATGCCTCCCATCACTGTTTAGAATTTTACCTCTCATCCGCATCCCCATTTCCCTTATAGGTCTTTATTTCCCATTTCTCATAGGAATTTTGAATCTCATGATATTCAAGGCTTTATTAACAAATTTCAAAAAAAGAAAAACTTTAAAAATGTTTTATAATTTGAAAAATAAATATCCACAATAACAAATACTATTAATGAAAAATAATCTAAATTAAAATTAAAATGCTTACATAATAGAAATACAATAAAAATAATTAAAAAAATGAAGATATGTTATCCCTGTCGCTATCTCATTTAACAAACAGGGGCTTAGCACCATCAATCGTCTATATGAAGATAAAATATGTCTCAACTCCTTTTCCCATTGTGGGTGATTCCTGCATGTACCCACTCTCAATTTTTTTATCATCCTTAACTGTTTATATCTTTTTAGTAAATTTGAATATTTAATTTATAAAAATATATTTTCTAATTAAAAAATAATGAATAAATTTAATTTGTATGATTTCAATTACACATATTTTCCTTGTACATCCTTTTGATAAATTAAAATATCAGTTTTAAAATATAAGTTATAATTAATATCTAATAATTAGTAAAAAAAATATAATTTTAATTTATATAATCTCAATTATTAGATTAGTATATCAATTATAATATTATTTTTAATAAAAAAGTAATATAATTATTCAATTTTTAAAATTAATAAATATTTAGCATCATTATCAAAGAAGTGTAAATTGTAAAATTAATTTTTTAAAAGTATTTTAGTGTTGAAAAATTAAAAGTGTTTTTTTCAAAAAAATTAGTATGAAAAAATTATGGAATTAATAGATTGGAATATGCAAATTATAAAAAAATTAAATAGAATATAGTGATATAGGTAGATAGATAATTTTTTATTATGATTTTTAAAAGTGCTAAATTTGAAGTTTGAAATTTTTTTCCTAATTCCATCCCCATTTAAAATTTTACCTCCATTCTCATCCACATCCTTGTCATGGATCTTTATTCCTCATTCCACGTAAAGATTTGAATTCCTATTGATATTTATGAGTTTATTAAAAAAATTTAAAACATATACTTTGAACTTTAAAATATAAATATCCATAATAACAAATACTACTAATGCAACATAAATATAATAACTTTATTATCATTAATACTATAATTATATATATAATTTTTATGGTATAATATATTGAATTATAATTTTGTTTATGTTATTTTTTATTTTTTATATTACTTTTGTTAATGGTAGAGAGATATAAAGGTATTATTGGAAAAAATGAATGATAATTAGAAGGTCAATTAAATTAAAAAATTTACTTTAAATATTAAGATTATGAAATGATGGGGTATAATTTTTCTATGAATAATACAAGAAATTTTTTTTATGTAATGAGTCTCAAATATTAATATTATATCAATTGTTATCATATTTGATTAAAAATAAATCATCATATTTGAATTATAATGAGTCTTAAATTTTTTATTTAGAATAAATTTGGTAGAAATTGAATTTTGAATTATTATCATTTAATTAGTAATTTGTTAACAAATTGACCTGCCTTTTTTCTTAAAAAAATACTAATTTTAACACTTATTTATTTTGGAAATATTTCCTTTATAATTTTTTATATTACCTTCATAATGTGAGGCTATTAATGATTCTCAATTTAATTGTAAGTCGTAATTATATTGACATGAGTTCTTTCTTATGGCAAATTATCATTTTTAATGATTGTCATATTCGATTCTTTAATGATTATAATATTTAATTTTTTTCATATAAAAATAATTAATAAGTAAATGGTAAACTAAGTTTAAAAAAAAATCTTTCAACATAAAGATTAAGAAAGGTGGGGCCTAAATCACTATATGAATGACACGTGAAGCCTAAATCACCATATGAATGACACGCATAATAATTTTCATAAAATGAGTCTGAAATATTAGTACAGTAGATTTATAATATATAATTATAACAATAATATAATAATAATAATATAATTTTCATATAATATATAATATTGTGTATATTTTTCAATTAATATATATTATTGTATAAATGAGTGTCTTACTCCCAAAAAAAAAGTAAAAGATTGGGCCTTTTATTTTTACATATATGCAAGTCACAGAGGACGCCTTATATTTTTAGATGTGGCTATTTACTTTGTTTAATTTTAGAAATGACAAATGCTTGCTTTCATTTCAATCTAAAATAGATTGATAGAAAAAATATGCTCCTCTATAAAATTTTGAGACAAATTCATCTTTTTTCTATGATCAGCTTAACGAAATCCTTCATTAAGTATCAGACAAATTAGAATAGATAATCACGAATTGGTTCACTACCTTGTATTTTAGCAAAAAGAATCAGTTTGTCAGCTTGTTAGACTTGTTAATTATTAGTAGAGTGATCCAAATGCAATTAACAAATTTTTACTTTACACCTAATAATTCGATGATTATATATATATATAGGGATTCAATGAGCAATAATAGTGGTCATGTTTTGCTTTATCCGATGTTACGGTTATATGACAAATCAAGGAATCCCATGAATATAACAAAATCAAATCTAATAACAATGGATAAAAAATAAAACAAAAGCATTTGCCCCTAAAATATCCTACACGCCATAATCGCATGGTAAATAGGAAACCTTTTTGTTGATCTAATCAAGACATTCCCCCCCTTTTTTATATCACACGATTTTTTGTTGTAATGGAGAAATTTTTTTGTTGATCTGATTAAGGCATTCCTTTTTTTTTTCATATCACATGATTTTTTGTTGTAATGGCTCCATTAATATTTTAATCACCCCAATACATTTATATCTAATCCATTCTTCAATGATTCTTAATTCTATATTTGTTTTCCATTCTTAATGATTATTAATTTTAATTGTAACTCATAATTTTAATGATTTGTAATCCCATGAATATATCTTAATGATTCTAATTTTATTGATTCGCGTAATCTTTAATGATAGTAGATTGGATTTTATCAATAATTAATAATTTAATTATAAATTAAGTAAAAAAAATATGTAAACATAAATGTTTAGAAAAGTGGGCCCTAAATCACTATATGAATGATACATATATCCTGAAGCTCTGTATGAAAGACACTTGTAATACTTTTCATGAAATGACTTTCAAATATTATAATAATAGATTTTTTGTTGTAATGGCCCCATTAATATTTTAATCAGCCCAATACATTTATATCTAATCCATTTTTCAATGATTCTTAATTCTACATTTGTTTTCCATTCTTAATAATTCTTAATTTTAATTGTAAATCATAATTTTAATGATTTATAATCCCATGAATATATCTTAATGATTCTAATTTTATTGATTCGTGTAATCTTTAATGATAGTAGATTTGATTTTATCAATAATTAATAATTTAATTGTAAATTAAGTAAAAAAATCTGTAGACATAAATGTTTAGAAAAGTAGGCCCTAAATCACTATATGAATTACACGCGTATCCTAAAGCTCTGTATGAAAGATATTTGTAATACTTTCTATGAAATGACTCTCAAATATTATAATAATAGATTTTTTGTTGTAATAACCCAATTAATATTTTAATCAGCCCAATACATTTATATCTAATCCATTTTTTAATGATTCTTAATTCTATATTTGTTTTCCATTCGTAATAATTCTTAATTTTAATTATAAATAGTAATTTTAATAATTTGTAATCCCATGAATATATCTTAATGATTCTAATTTTATTGATTCGCGTAATCTTTAATGATAGTATATTTGATTTTATCAATAATTAATAATTTAATTATAAATTAAGTAAAAAAATCTATAGACATAAATGTTTAGAAAAGTGAGTCCTAAATCACTATATGAATGACACATATACTCTAAAGCTCTGTATGAAAGACACTTGTAATAATTTTCATGAAATGATTCTCAAATATTATAATAATAGATTTTTTGTTGTAATGGCCCCATTAATATTTTAATCAGCCCAATACATTTATATCTAATCCATTTTTCAATGATTCTTAATTCTATATTTGTTTTCCATTCTTAATGATTCTTAATTTTAATTGTAAATCGTAATTTTAATGATTTCTAATCCCATGAATATATCTTAATGATTCTAATTTTATTGATTTGTGTAATCTTTAATGATAGTAGATTTGATTTTATCAATAATTAATAATTTAATTATAAATTAAGTAAAAAAATCTGTAGACATAAATGTTTAGAAAAGTGAGCCCTAAATCACTATATGAATGATATGTGTACCCTAAAACTCTATATGAAAAACACTTGTAATACTTTCCATGAAATGACTCTCAAATATTATAATAGTAGATATAATTTAATTTTAATATACTGACAGTGTAAAATATATAGTTTTACACTCTAATCCAATCAAAACATTTACTTTGTATGATTTTTTAGATAGTGGATATAAAAGTCAATACTCATGACTTATATAGTAATATATGATTGGATGACTGTATAAAAAAAATTTTATAGCATGACAATTATATATATATATATATATATATATATATATATTCACACACACACACACACACACACACACACACAATATCATATAATGCATGTGCATCGTACCCTGTCGTTCCCGTATTTTAATTTTTAAGAAAATACTGTACAGCCACACTATACTCGTACTGTATCGGAAACTCATACCCATTTTGGTGCAACATAGATGAGAGGTAACCATTGGCGAGTGCAGGATTATCACTAAAGAGATACATATAGAGGTGGCTGACATGGATGACAAAGGAGAAAGGGCAGGGGAATTACTCCAGACATGGATTGTGGTTCCGAGGCGCCTCGATTGATGGTGGCCTCAAGGTGCGGACATGGTGGAGGCCACCATGGGTGGAGCTTGGCAGAGCTGATTTCAAAACGCAATGCTGGCGAAGGATGGCGGGCATTCCTAAGATAGATCCGACAACTTCATGGTGAGGGGGATGTGATCATGACAGACATAAAGGATGTAGTAGAGAAAATGAATTTTTGGTGAAGGTGAGCCTTTTTTTGCTTTTTTTTTTGGCTCTTTTTGAAGATTATAGAAGATGTCATGGATGAAAGATACTACTTTGCCTTTCTAACTCCCTTTTTTTTTCAAGGCTTTGAAGCATTATGTTTTATGTTTGTGAGATGTTTGTTTTGACATGGGATTGTGGTTTGATATACATTTGGTTTGGCTTGATTTAGCTCGGTTTGGCTTGATTTGGATTTGACATTTTATGTTCATGATAATGCATTTCAAATTTCTGATATTATGAATTTATGTGATTTTTTGGTCTTTTTTTTGTGTTAATGTGTTTTTATTGCTTTGCGATCGGTGATCCTCTATAATAGATTTATGTGATTTTTTATTTTATTTTATTTGTTGAACTTATGTCTTTTAAAATGATAGTAATTTTTAAAAAAAATATGTTTCTATATGTGGAAAGTGCCTTTGTTGGTTTGCAATCTGATTGTACAATGATTATGTGTTAGTGAATATGGATTGAATAGTGAATATGTGTGTGTGTGAATTTTTTTTTAAAGTTAAATATATTTAAATTTAACATATCTGATTTATATCATCATATGGAGGAGTACCAAATTTATGAAATGAGTTTTTTTTTATTATTGTAATACTATTATTTATTATTTGTAAAGTTGAATAACCATTTTTTGAATTTGGTTCACATTTTGTCAAAGTACCATTTGACTTGTCAAATAGCTTTAAGCATACAGATTGTACTAAATTTGCATTCCAAACTACTGTTTCATAAACTTCTTTGCATTGAGTACTCTCAAAATGATATATTTTTAGTGGTATGTTAGTTTATTTGCTTAAAATCTTGATGGAATGCCCTAATAATTTTTTGGATTTATGTTATGTTTGGTTGTTTGTTACTACATTTTTGCACTGATAAAAAAAATGATGTCATAGACAAAAATGAATTTCCAGTGATGATGAATCTTATTTATTTATTTATTTTTTGCTGCTCTTTTAATTTATTATAGAAGATGTAGTAGCTGCAAGATGCTGCCTTGCTTTTTTAATTTTTTTAGGCTTTGAAGCAGTATGTTTTTTGGTTGTGAGATGTTTTGTTTGGACATGGGATTGTGGTTTGATATTGCTTTATCTTCTTGGCTTGGCATGGTTTGGATTTGACGTTATTTGTTGATGATGTTGCATTTTAGATTTGTGATATTATGAATATGTGATTTTTGAGGCTTCAAACTGCCATTTTATAGTTGTGAGATGTTTTGTTTTGACATGGAATTGTGGTTTGACATTGCTTTATCTTCTTGGTTTGGATTTAACATTCTCTTTTGATGATGATGCTCTTCAAATTTGTGATATTTTAAATTTATGTGATTTTTTGTGTGTGTGTTTAGATGTGTTTTTATTGGTTCGCGATCAATGACTTTCCGTGATGGATTTCTGTGATTTTTTATTTTATTTTATTTGCTGAGTTAGTATTTTTTTTTTCAAAAGAAAAGGTTTATGTGACATTTGATCTTATATTTAGTTTCTCAATTAGTATGAATTATCATTCTATGGTTTTGATAAAATGGTAATGAATATTAACAATTGTGATACCAATTAGGCTTGGTTTGGTAATGTTCTCAAAGAAATGCTTCTACTTATGAAAACATAAGTCAACTTTTTCAGTTCTATGAATTAAAAGAGTTACTTTTGGTCTTGTCTTTTAAAACTCATAGGTGTTTTTGAGAGTATGTGGTGTCCATAAGAGCTCAATTGTACTCTCTGAAATTTAACAGAGTAACATAATTTTAGTTTATTTAATGACAATAAAAGTAGAAATTACTCTCTTTTATTTCTATATCGATTATAACCATTTTGTATTACAAAAAATAATTTGATAATATATTTACTAAAAACTACTTTTTATGGTTTTTTGGTCCTTCACATTGGAGTTTTGTGAGTTAAAAAATTCTTGTTGTGTTGTCTTCACCTTTGCATATTTCTTCTCTCACTCTAGAGATATTATTTATTTGCTATATTTTTTGTTTGTCATGTATTATGTTTCTCATAAGTTCTTTCAAGCAAAAAATGTATTCCATTGCATATTTTTTACCTTTCCCAACACTACTATGATTTTTCCTTATTGCGAATAAATTTTATGTTATTTTACTAGATAATACTACTATAAGTTTTTGAGGTGTGCTTTTGGAGAGCCGAGAGAGTTAAGCAACTCTCAAAAAGGCACAACAATAACAAACACAACTATATTAAATTAGGCTTGACTAAATTGCATCTCACCCTACTTGCTCTAACTCTAAATATGTGTTTGATGTATTTTATTGAGCATTCTACACTCATCCTAATTTAATCTTAAATTTGAATAACGAATTTAAATTAATTACTCTGTTTCACTTTATCTGTCAATTTTTATTTCAAAATATTTGCATTTGCAATACCAAGGAAGCATTAATTTGTTTTATCAATACTACTCTTAGCATGATTAATTGAATTAATTATATTAATAAAAATATGCTCATTTTAATTGGGGTAATTTTATCCACTTACCAACAACTTTATACTATTACCAAGATTCATTTATTGTTTTTTTTTAATATATGTTTTTTTAGCAATGATATATCCTCTAACACGCCCTCCTACAAATCTTCCTACACGCTAAATGAAGTAAAATAGTATATTGAATTCATGTGTTGAAATCTTAGAAAATAATCACAACTTACTTCATTTACTATTTAGGAGGATTTGTAGGAAGATGAAGTAGGTTCCATAGGTTTTTTATCACTCTTATTTGGGGGCTTTTCCACAATAAAAATAGTTGGTGTCTCTTGTTCTATTTTTTTTGTTGCCATATTATTTTAGTATTTGAAGAATTTCTGCTATTGTCTATTTAGCTTCATAGGTGTGGGGAATATCTGTCAAGCCTTATATTGTTAATACTTATCATATCAAGTGTCATCTCTATTGCATTTAACTCTAATGTTAAGTAAATATGTACTTGACTAAAAATTAAATTATAATACAACTATGGTAGAAGATTACTTTGTACTAGTTATATAAATTTAATGGGGTGAGGTGCAACTTAACCAAATCTCAATGGTGGTTTGAGATATTTAATGTATTTTTGTTGCAAATTAATAGAAAATATTGTTGATATTTTACAATTTTATTTTTAATTATTGTGAATATCATATTTTGATACCATATTTTTGTATTAATTTTTAAAATAAAGAGTTGAATTTTGACACATTGACAATGTAAAACTTTATACTATCATCCAATTAAATTCTTTTATTTAAATAATTTTTCAAGTAGTAGACGTGAGACTCAACTACCTTTATTGATATAGTAACACATAATTGTATGACAATGTAAAAAAAATTTTATATTGTCAGTTCATATAAATTAAACTCTAACATAATTATCGTCAATATAATAATTTCATTGACTTATTTTTAAAATTTTAATTCAATTTAATTTAATTACTATAAAATCGATGGGTTTGTGTGTCTTCTCCAACTTTTTTTAATTTTATTTTTTATTCTAGGAAATATTGTTTCTAAATTACAAGATTTAATCTAAAGGTGCATGTTAACATGATCCCTATTACTTTTGGACTTTATCATGCTCCTGCAAAATTATTAAAAATGTTACCCCGTGTCAAGTTTTTAAAGTTGTCACGGAGGTCACTATCTTTTAGATTTGCAAAGAAAGTCAAGCCCAAAACTCTCCACTTCTCAAGCTCATCGCCCTATACATCTGCTCCTCTCTAAAGAAGATCTCCCTCAAATGCCATCTCCCTCATGTGTCATGTCCATCGTTTATGTCATATGAAAATTGTCTTTACTTAAATTTAAATTTGATTGCATTTATCCACACTATGTTTACAACCAACCATATAATACTTAAGCTCCTGTATTTCAGACAACTATAAAATAAACTTCAAGTCACAAAGAAAAAAGCTTCAGAAAATTATAAGAAAAGGCAAGCAAGAACCCTCAGCAGTGATTTAATCCCCTTTAAGACTCCTCATGGTCATAGCAACCAGACCAAGCTCACGATGATGTTTGGTTATCTCCTTGGGCTTTTCCAGATTCACGGCCCTCACTTTGGGTATCACTATGTGCCTCACTTTGCCCCACACTTGGCAAGCAGGAACAAGGTAAGGGAGAACCTTCGGCAATGATACAAATTCTTGCATAGGGCTAAACGACACCACACTTATTGTGACAAAGGATACATTCAAAGATTCACCTATCACCCATCGCGACAATAATAAAAAGAGGGGCGTTGAAATCAAAACAAATACATACAATGCTTAGCACAATGGGAATGATGCGGGGGATAAGGGAAAAAAGTGTCAAAAAAGAATTTGTATCACCATCTGAACTTCACGATGTCTCTTTCACTGATAGAACTTCATTTGGGTTTACGGGTTTTCTCGATGCTGCCACCTTTGATTAGATTTTTTATGCCTGTTGATCATAAACCTTGTTAGTACGCGAACCCTAACCTTGCAATCCGTCGTCGGTGTGTCTGTTTAGGTTCCGATCGATGATAGTTGGGGGTTGATATGCAAATCTGAAATACTAGATATACCTTTTCATGGTTTCAAAAGAATTATTCGTTTGCACAGATTATATGTAAGCTGTTAGATTTTACTTAAACGTAATCCAACAGTGAAAATGGGTGGATCATGACATGATCTAAAACATAGTGTGGACAATGTTATTCGACACCCAATCTAACACATGGTTGATAACCTCTTTTTTTTCTAAATTCATAAAATACCTCATAACCCTGTAAAATTGCAATAACTAACCTAGACCATCGAGATCCATAACTCCACCCTCCTCGTGTTAGAACCCTTCAAATGAGGATAACAAACTATATGTATGTCTTGATCTTAGAAAAGTTTATTTTTGTGAATAGGAAATTAGTAGAAGTTGATAACAAAAAAGGATACTTTCAATAGAAAATCTGGTAAGGAAGTAGAAGAAGACACTAGCACCTTTCTCACAACCCAATTTGGTCATGAGAGGCACATGAAGTATTCTGACCTTCCATGCAAGCCAATTGAGAAAAACATGTGTTTTTGTGTAATTTAAATTTAAAATATCTCATGAACTAAATAAACAAATCCATAAATCCATCAACTGATAATTTGTGGGAACAATCCCAAAGTGTTCTCTTTCTTTGATATCTCTAAACTAAATAAAAAGGGAGACTGCCATCATGGTAGTTTGGTATACAAAGGTTAACAATCTACCTATTGTTAACTCATAATTCTATTTCTCACTAATTCCTATCTCCCAGAAAATTTCTATTCTGAACATGCAACTCATATAACTCTAAATCTGCTCTTAAAAATATTTCATCAATTAATTATGTAACATCCTAAAATTTAACCCAATACACCTAGAACGTATTAAGGTTAATTTTTAGTCATTACTCTTTTGTTTCATTCTTAAACTTTACTCTATTAAAATACTTAGCAAAAAATATGAATAAATTTTTCTTTTTGAAACTTGAAAACAAAACACGAGCCACGTGCTAAAAATAAAACCTAACATTCACCGCAAACATAACATACAAGAAAGAGAAATCATATCATTCATAACCACAAAATTCAAATATTATGCATAACCACACAACATAGTCATATCATCATAGATACATAAATTACTACTATCATAATTCCATCATCACATCAAAAGAAATACACACACACACACACATACACACACACACACAGCGGCATCTACGTGCTTCCGCGGCATCCCTCTAATCCGACTCGTAGCGTGTGTCTCATACCCATGCCTTTGTGGAAGTCACGAACCACGTTATTATCTTCGTCTGGAGACGACACAGAATAAAAGAAAAGAGAGGGATGAGAAACTCATTCAAGGTTCTCAGTAGGAAATTCCTACATTAAGCCTTTAGGCCCGAAATACACTATTTCAGGGGTAAAATGGTAATTTTGCATAAAAACTGCCTGAGACCACCGGGACTTAAACATATATTCCCAAACACATGAAAACATCATTTTAAAATCTTTGGGAAGTTTTTGGGCTCAAACGGCACTTTTACCCGTGTAAAAACGCTATAAGGATATTTTGGTCATTTTGATTCAAAAACTTAGAAAATGAGGTTTTCACCTCCGACGACAACCACAATTCACCTAACCCCCTTCAAACATTGAGTTGACCCTTCGAGGACTGCTGGGTCGGCTATCCTCGAGTTTCGGGTGAAAAATGACCTCAGGGGCATTTTGGTCATTTTCGCTCAAACAGAAAAATCGGGGTGTTACAAATTGCAACTTCGTAAAAATTTATAAAGTCATTATACATTCATGAGACTTGCTCATAGATATGACATTATATTTTATGGAATTTATATCATCATTTTGTCCATACAAATAAATTAAATAAATCCCAATTTTGATTCCATTACTTCTTAATAATCATATTTGACAAGAATATAATTTTTCATATCTCATATATTCATAAAAACGTGTTCCAAACATCAAGTCATCATAATCAGACATAAATTGCATGCAAGTAATTATATTGGTCCCATGTGCTAGAGGAAAATAAATATTTTCACAAATATGGAAAACAATAGTCATCTATCATTGGGTTTTCTGAGCTCCTAAAACCATGTATATATTATATTGGAATTTTATAATAAAAAATAATGGCACAAAATATAGCCATAAGCGACAATCCCACTCACCTTTTGTTGTCGGGAGCATTTGGCGGATGCCTACATGATCTTGGCAAACTGAAACATTATTTCCAATTGATAGAAAAATAACATAAGGTGGGTTAGATATGAATTGGAATGGACAAGAAGAGAAAACCAAACTACAATAGTTCAAAGATTTGCTAAACTCATAACCCATACAAAGGTAAAAGTGAGATTACTTATTGGAAGAGATTGATAGGAGAAGATTGACAGAAATTGCATTTTTCTCTCTAGGAAAAAGCCCTTAAGTGGTTATGATTTTTAGGGGAATGTTTAGAACTGTTAGAATATGCCCTATATACATGCTATGGGATAAAAGATGTTGCTAATGCATTAATAGGAAAGTTGCGCGTTGTTCTGCAAAGGAACTTGTGGAAGAGCAAAGTTTATTCTTTTTCATTTATTTTCTCACTTTTTCATTTTTGCCTCACTTTAATCCGAGTAATGCGATTTAATTCAACCGTAACTCCCATTATGATTGAATTTGTTATCGGGTTTGAGATAACACTTGTAGAGAATTGAGTAAGCTTTGAAAAACACTAGATATAGGTCATGCTAGACAGACTAAGAACAAAGTTGTATTTCAATACTTATATTTTGATTTTCACCAAGTATATATGAGAATTAGAATGTGGTCCTAAAGGTAATTTTAGACATTTTTTCATGGTATTCTTGAAATGCCTTTAGTTTACAATAAACTAAAACTATTTACTCTAGGTATTACAACCTTGAACTAAAACTAAAAGCATAAAAATCAAGATATTGTTAGGACTACTCTTCTGGTAAAGGAATCAAAAGCTTTATTGATACTCTCCCAGTAAATCACCAAAGAGGAAGGCAGTTTACAAGAATCCTAAGAGGAAGACTCTTCCCCAATTTATGAACTAATTACAAGAAATGAATTAAAAAACCAGAAAAACTATCACTACATCTATTTATACTAAACTAAGTGACTAATTTCCCTCCCAGACTTCCCTTTCCTCAGCTACTTTCTAACAGCAATTGAATTGCTGTTATTTCTAGTAACAGATGCTGCTGGGCCTTCTTCGGGTCTACTTCCAGCCCCCTTATTCCTCCTAGCATAGACCCTTGC
Source organism: Dalbergia cultrata (assembly GCA_031216105.1). Classification (NCBI taxonomy): domain Eukaryota; kingdom Viridiplantae; phylum Streptophyta; class Magnoliopsida; order Fabales; family Fabaceae; genus Dalbergia; species Dalbergia cultrata. Next base: position 15,496,590 of record CM062344.1, on the reverse strand, counting down.
ATATCTTGGGTCCCTAACAATACCCTCCCTAGAAATTCACCTTGTCCTCAAGGTGAAATGAAGGAAACTTGGCCTGCAAAAAGCTTAGTAGTTCCCAGGAATTGTCATGGGTTAGGAGACCTTTCCACTGTACCAGAACTTCCACTCAACCTTCAGCTGTGCTTTGGATTTGTAGAACCTAATGTGGCTCTGCCTATAGGAATCCTTCCTCTGTTAACCCCTGAAGTAATTCTTGCACTTGTTGATTGGGTGGGACAACAGCTTTAAGGCAACTGATATGGAAGACAGGGTGAAGTTTGCGTGTGGTAGGGAGTGCCACCCTATAAGCAATCGGGCCTATTTTCTCTACCACTTAGAATGGTCCATAGAACCTTGGACTTAGTTTTTCATTGGGGCACCTTGCTAGAGACTTCATGCGGTAAGGCTGATATTTCAGGAATACCCAGTCTCTTATTTGAAAACAGAGTTCCCTTATTTTCCTGTCAGCAAAGTGTTTCATTCTCTCCTGTGCCAAGTTTAAATTGGCCCTTAATTCAGCTAGAATTTCATCACGTGTTGGCAAAAGGGACTGCACCTTCTATACCTTAGAAGGATATGTATTACCTTTGAAAAGTACCGAGGGTGCCCTGCCGTAAAGTGCCTGGAAAAGGGTGGTTTTGGTGGAGGCATTGAAGGTTGTATTAAACCAATATTCAGCCTAAGAGAGCCATTCCACCCACATTCTTGGTTTTGAGCTAACAAAACAGCGGAGATAGGTTTCCAAGCAACGATTTGTCACCTCTGTTTGACCATCTGTTTGTGGATGATAGGATGTGCTATACTTTAGCTTTGTGCTGACGGCTCTGAACAATTTTGACCAAAAGCTACTCAAGAATATGGGGTCCCTATAAAAAATTATAGCAGCTAGAAACCCATGTAATTTGACCACCTCCCTGACAAAGATTTAGGCCACCTCCTTTGCAGAAAAAGGGTGTGATAAAGGCATGAAATAGGCACATTTCGTGAGGCGATCAACCACCGCCATGATATAATATTTACCCTTGGATTTCAGCAGCCCAGAAATAAAATCCATTGAGATCTCTGGCCACACCTGTTCTGGAATTGGAATTGGCAGTAGTAGCCTGATAAGGGATAGGGCTTGTGCTTTGCTAGTTTGGCATATTTGGTAGGAAGCTACATACTCTTTCACTTGCTACTTCATCCTTCTCTAGTAGAAAGCTGTGGACAGCTTCTTGTAAGTTCTGAAAAATCCAGAATGTCCACCAACTGCTGAATCATGTACCTCAGCTAACAGGATAGGGATATGTGAAGAATTCTTAGGCAAAACAGCTCTGCCTCGATAGAATAGTCTACCATTTTTCAGTGAATACTCTGGAAATTCCTTACTACCTTAGTGTAGGTGTTTGATGATCAGCTGTAGGTGCTGGTCTTCCTCAATTTCAGCTTGGATTGTGTCCCACATATTGTGTAATACCTGATGTATATGTGTCAGTAGATACGTTTTGTATTGCCTCAAGGTTCCCCGGGATCCATCCATGCTGTCGGTCCTAGATTTCACTAAGTCTGAGGCCCTACACCTCCTTAGAGGGCTATATGTTAGAGCCACAATCTAAGGATCAAAAGTCCCGGTAATTATGCCTTAGAGAAAAACAAGTTGAAGAATGATTTTTAATAAGTTTTTAGAAGCCTCTAGATGTGTCGTTTCTGGCTCCCAAGTTTAGAAAATCGTCGAAATTCTGAAATTTGAAATAGAACCCAAAAATTAGATTTTGATTGGTTGGAGTTTTGAATATTTAGACATTTTATTTGAATCCAAATGGGGGGTGTTTTCTTATTTACATTTATGTTTTAAAGTTAATAGAGAGTAAAATAAATGGGGATATTAACTTAGGGCTTAGGGTTTAGGGTAATAGTAAAATAAGTGAGTGAGTATAGAGTCAACCATGTACACATGATAGGAAAATGCTGATATTGGATTTTACTATCACCGCTATAGCGGTCACTGGAGGGTTCAATCACGTTTTTGGAATTCTGGTGACCGCTATAGCGGTCCCCCTGAAACCCAAAAATACCAGAAATGACATAGTATCATTTAAGGAACCCCTTACCCTTATAAAACCCTCCCCAACTCATGAAATCACTCCCAAATGTCAGAAACCCTCATCCCAAACACCTCCCCTCACTTTTTCTCTCAATCCTATTCAAATCCATCCTTCCTCAAGCTTCAAGGTATGTGTTGTTAATGGGTTTTGGTCTCTTTTCCTCCATTTCCTTCATGATCTTAGTATTGGTTATTAGTTTCTCTCATTGTTGTCAAGTGGGAGGGTGCTCCCTAAATGTTGTTAAAGCTAGATTAGAGTTATTTAGAGGTTATTAGAGATTAATCTAGAGTTTTTATGATTGTTATAGTCGACGTGGTGTATCCCCCGGCTCCTCGGAGCTTAGTTGGTGTTGACGTCACCTCTCCCTCCCCTCCACGTGAGTGGGTTTAAACTCATAGCCTTATCTTTGGTTATTACAAGTATGTTTTATGCATGATAATTATTAAATATAAAGCTAGAGACAAGATAAAGTATATATTATGATTTTACATGCTTATGTAAGCTAGAGAAATATATGATTTATGATGATAGCATGAAAAATGTATTTTAGAAAACCATGGAACCATAATTGATAGATTGTATGTGTATAAAAATGTTTTATGTTCAACTCTAAGAGATTTATGCAAGAGTATATGATTTAATAGTTTTTATTTTATTAGATATGTTTTAAGAGTTTATGATATGTTATTGATTCAAGTCTTGAGATTTATAAATATGATTTTAGAGTATTCAGTTGACATATATATTGATAGAGTATGATTTAAATTGATGAATAGAAATGTATATTTTGGTTTTAGAGGTTCTATGACTATGAACTCTTTTATTTTGAAATATAATGACAAAGTTATTAAGTTATGAAAATTTGTTAGTTAAGAAATGGATTTAGAACTTTGGTTTATGGTACCAAGAGGTGCAGAATTCAGTATGATTCTTAACAACTGCCAGATACATATTCTGTGGGCTTGAAATCAGAACGCCTTCAAGTGGTGAACCCTTGGGATCGATTTTCACAGCCATAGTTATGCTAAAGTCAAATTGTTAGAGTTGTATGAGTCCAGAACTCTCAGAGTATTAAGAATTTAGGGGCTCGCGTTCGCGAGGGACGGAGTACCTACCTTTTAGAATGTTGATTTTATGTATTTATATTAAGTTATATATGATGATTAGAACACGGCCATGGAGGCAATATTACTTAACAGCCATGGTGGCATATGCAGAAAATGAGACTTAGTTAGGTGCCCATAGTTGTCCGCGAGAGACTAGTATGATTATAGCAGGCGCTCTTGTTCACAAGGAACCGAGCAACCATCAGAAAAATTATAATTTTATAGCTTTTATTATTATATATATGTATTTATCATGTTCAACAAATGATCTTATGGCTGATTATGAGTTACAAAGGCTTGTTTATAAAATTACAGAATGAAAAGTGTTTTCCTAGGTGATTATGTATTTAAACATCAAATGATTTATGATTGATGCATGCATACTATATTATTGTACATTCTTGGTTGTCCCATGTGGGTGATGGATGAGAGCTCACTCACTGAATCCGTTGACTCACCCCTCTCCCTTCCTCTCATAGTTGCAGGTCCGGAGATGATTTAGATTCCTGTCCAGAGAAGCAGTTAATTTCCAGTAGTGAGTCTTACTTTGTAGTAAGGCCTAGAGTAGGACTATGTTAGAGTAAAGTGCTCCAGTAGATGTGCAGGCAGGATCCAGGAATGCGTTATTTTCAGAGTATGTATATGTATTTAGAGACCCAAATATTTATGTATATGTTCTCAGAATATGAGTATGAAATTTAAATGTAAAGAATGGGCAAAGAATTTTGTAAATAGTTAGAGATGTATTGATGATTTAGTTTGCAAGTATTAAACAGATTTTCAGAGATTGAATTAAAGGATTCTAAAGCTTTAAATATTAAAATATTTCAAAGTTTTGATTTCAGAAATTCGGTCCCCGGATGAAACTTTAAATAAAGATTTAAAGAAAACTATGTTTTAAGAATGAATATTTTCATAAATTATGCATTTAGAGAGCCACGTCACCCAGAAGACTTACGTGAGGATGAGATTTCCTCACGTGCCGGTCACGTTCCCAAGTCGGGTCGTGACATATTGGTAATGACAATTGAAACAGCCTGAAATATCATTTGGCGAGGCAATGCATCAGCCGCCTTATTCTCAAGCCCAGGTCGGTATTTTATTTCAAAATCTAAGCCCATGAGTTTGGACGTCCACTTCAGTTGGTCCTCCCCAAGTAACCGTTGATCGGAGAGATATTTAAGACTTCCCTGGTCTGTTAAGATAATGAAGTGTCTCCCAAGGAGGTAGTGCCTCCATTTTTGTACAACTAGGATGACGGCCATCAACTCTCTCTCATAGACCGATCGTACTTGCTCTTTCTTAGACAATGCTTTACTAAGGAAGGCTATTGGTCTGCCTCCTTGAGAAAGAACAGCCCCCAATCCTTGGCTAGAGGCGTTTGTTTCAATGACAAATGGTTGTGAAAAATCTGGTATTGCTAGAACTGGTAGATTTGCCATAGTTTGCTTCAGATTATCAAAGGCTTGTTGTGCCTTATTGCTCCAGTTGAAACTGTCCTTCTCTGTTAGATCTGTAAGGGGTTTAGCCATCGTTCCATACCCTTTGACAAAGCGCCTATAATAGCTAGTGAGTCCCAAAACTCCCCTCAAGGCTTTCACATCCTTAGGAGTAGGCCAAGAGTGCATGGCCTCCGTTTTTCACGGATTTGCTGAAACTCCCTTTGCTGACACAATGTGACCAAGATACTCCACCTGGTGGACAACAAATTCACTTCTTTTTTTTTTTGTTCAAGACCAACTGGTGTTGCAATAGTAAATTGCTAGGCCTTCTTCGGGTCTGCTTCCAACCCCCTTATTCCTCCTAGCATAGACCCTTACAAATCTTGGGTCCCTAACAAATGTTAACCAAATGAGCTATTGTATAAAGGATATATCATAAAATAGTTATGGTTGATTCAATCATTGAATATATTAAAAATCTTATAAATAAATGTATGTAATTGAATGACAATATAATACTTTTCATGATAATAATATATGAAAAATAATCTATAGTACAAAATAATTTTATATTAATGAACACAAGTGATGTGGTATGCATCTATTTTTATCAATTGGTTCCATATCTACCTTTACAACTTTTCTTTTCCCCTATGATTAGTTGTTAATTCGTTTCTTAGCTATTTTCATAGGAATTTTTTATATTAAAATTGTTAGAGGTATTGCGCTCATAATTTTGAAAGATAAAATATTTATACTTTTATAGTCCCCCGCACCCAACGACCAAATATAATTTTCGATATCGTGTCCTTAATTTTATGGGGGACCAAAGTGCGGTTACTAGTCCTCTAACAGCTTGTTGTAAGGCAAACTTCATAACATATACCATGGCTCATAAGAAAATTGCTCCACAAACGTGAACTTTTGGCCACTCTGTGCATCTTTTTTCTCTTTTTCCTTGTCAAACAACTATGCATAGGTGAATAAAGGTCCTTTTTCCACTGACCACACACCACAACAGAACTCGTCACTGTTACCGACCTATAGTGGGCTTCTCACACTTCGGAGCTTCTCACAGCCCAGAACGAAGCAACAATTCGGAAAACTCACAAGCATTAAAAGAACTACTGGGCCCCACCACGACATCGAACGGCCCTGGTTCGATCACGGAGCCACCATAATCCCCTGTGCCCACTATCCATCACAGTACCGACAGCACCACCACCACCCTCCCTCGGAGCACCACGGTTTTTTTCTCCTTCTGCGCAAATCACAGCCCAATAACCCTCTCTCTCTCTCAGTTGGAAGCTAAAATTCTGCACCTGAATCTAGAAGCGCGTTTTGGTTCTTAACAACTGCGAAAAGGTGTTGTTTCTCTTGTCTCTGCTTCGAGGTGCTGGCAATGGGAATTGGGTTTAGGGTTAGGGTTAAGGTAACTGCTTCGTGATTCTACTCGATCGGTTCTGCTGATGCCTCGTGTGCGAGTTTGTGGGTGTGGATTCGTGTCGTGGCTGAAGAAATTTTTGCTCGATTGATAGTTTAGGGTTTGGGTTATCGACATGTCTGATAGTGGTCGAGTTACCATTACTCTTGGGCGTAGCGGTCAGGTAAATATGAAATCTCTTCTAATTCAAATTTATGGTTGTTTTTGTGGATTTTTTTTTTCTGTCTGTTCAATGAACTTTTTTGTGTGCTTTCTGCTACTTCGATCATGTTTAACTTGAGTTCTTTTTTTGGTGGTTTTTTTTTTGTTGGGGGGCCGGCGGAGGGGGGGGGGGGGACGACTTGTTTCTACTTGCTTGATCGATAATGGATATCAAAAGATAAAACATATCATCATTGAGTACAATACTCTGGGCAATTATCAATGAATACCCTTTTTTTTTTTTTGAAAGTTTTTGATGTGTTCTCTGATAAAGTATTCGTTGTGCTAGACACTGTCTTTGTTGTTGGTTATTGGTATCCAGTTCTGTGTTCGGAATAATTTTGTTTAAGTACTCTTTTGTTAAATTTAGTTGAGTTTAATTTTGATATTCTGACGGTGTAAAGGAATTTTATACTATTATCCAATCAAATTATTCCATTTTTATGTCCTTTCATAAGAATTAACCATACTTGTTGATATGATAATAGTTGATTAGATGATAGTATAAAAGTCTTTTACACAATCAATGCATCAAAATTAAGTTCAATTTATTTATTGGGAATAAAGGAATTCAGATAACTTTTATTTTTCCTCCACGTTTTACAATACGAGCATTGACGTAGAGCTCTGCTCCAATATATGATGAATGGGATATTTGGGTTCATTTCAATGACCTGATATTGTGCATTTTGAATTTAGGTCGTCAACAGGGATATATCTGCTGCAGATGTTTCTTTCTCTTCTCTTCCCTCAGCTGGGACTAAGCGGTCTGTAAGAGACAGAATTGGAAACAATGCAGACAGTTCCATCTGGCATGGAAATGGACTCGGCAACAACAAACGGTGTGTTTGCAGTTTCTATAGTGTCTATGGCTGCTGTGGTGTTAAATAAGCTATTTTCAGCAATATATACATGTGTGTTTTATAGTATCCTAGTGTAATTTTTGTTTGTCCAGAAAATTTACCGTGGAAAAAGGGTTGGACTCTGTAATAGTCAGTGATAGAGATGTAATAGGCTGTGTGTCCTGCATAATTCAATTAAAATTTGCTTTCAACAATTAAGTTGTTAATATTTCTTGCAGACAGCGAGGAGATCTAAGCATGCAAAATGGGCTCAATGGTAGTAAGCTCCCTCAGTAGTGCATTTACTCTTGCATCTTTATGTTGCTCAATGATTTCTATGTTTGCTGATATCTTTTGACTAATTTATTTAGATGGGCATATTGGCAAAGATGATCTCCGATTGAAGCTTATGCATAAAAGTGCATCTAGGCGGGCTGAGAGCAATGCTGATAAGAGGCACATTGACCTTCGTGAAAAACTGTCAAAGGCAGTTCACTCACCAATGACCAGTTTTAATTCAAAGCAGTGTGAACCTGAACCAAGGGAAGCAAGCATGTTGAGGCGAATTCCCTCGGCTAGAAGTTCTGATGATTTAATGCGTATGGAATCCATGAGAAGCTCATACTCTCCTTGGACATTGGATCATATTAGGCGAAGATCACCAGATGGGTTTCCAAATACTTCCAGGGGGGTTTCACCCCCAAGAAATGTGGAGGACCTACAGAGAAGGCCATTAAACAGGACATATGATGGTGCCAGACCAGTACCATATGTACCTAGGGATGGTAGTGAGACTTCGAGGCCTCCTGGCTCTGCACCAGCATCTTTCATGCCACGCTCCACAATGTCCACGTTGCCTCCAGTAACTGCCAAGCCTGCAGCATCTCATCTTGGCCAACTTCCTCCATCAAGCAGTGTTACACAAAGGGCCTCATACGTGGTGAATAATACCTTCTAACCTTCTGATCTTTTTCTTTTTCCTCCTATTTCTCTTCTTTTCAATGTTACTTGGAGATTTTTCCTGTGACCATCTGTTGGATATTTCGGTTTTGCCCTCTCGGCTACTCCATATGCAAGGGATTGTTCATGTAGACATCTATTCACGTAAGAATATTCCTGTAGTCAGAAATGCATGTGAAGTAGGGTCTTATTAATGAGTTTCACTATTATTTTGTTTTATGAACTTCTTGTGTGTAACATGGAAACTTTGAAATTAAGTTGATTAAGTACATAGATTCAGAGTCAACCATTTAATAAGCATTGAACATGTAGTGTGAGGCATTTACATTTGACACCGTGAAAGTTAAACAAGTGTAGTGTCTAGGTTGACTCTAATAAAACAGTAGTATAAAGGCATAGATAACATGACACGATTTTTAAATGGATAGTGCTATGTCTAAACAAAATGATATCATTCCCGTACCTCAAATCAACTCCAATTTGACCCATTGACATGATTTAACTGTCTTAATTTATAGTGAAGGCATTGGACATAAATAATGGATAAGCCTTTTATTACCTTTGAATACTGGAATGGTATGGGAGAGAAACACTCATTCAGCAAAAAACATATGCAAGAGACATTGCATTGGATATTCCTATTTCCTACTACAACTTTACTTTTTTTATTGCTCGTGCCTGTCTGGTTTCTGCTTAAACACAAATATTTGCCCTATGTTGTGCATGAAGAAAAGTTGGAATCCTTTTATAAGTTGATGCTGTTATTGATATGTTTGATTTATGTGTTTTCCTATTGGCTTCCAGATTACACCCCTGGAACAATATTATCTGAGTAAATATGGGACATCAAATTTCTGAACCATGGAAGGTTTATAGAAATTGTTGTTATAGTTTTTATCATTCTCTTTTATCTGATCTTGGAAGTTTGTGGTGTGAAGTTGCAGACAAATTTTTACCTCTCATGTTAAGTTATCTGAACAGATTCTCTATAAAACTGTCCTGATATGTGCCTTTGCCGGTTATTAGGGCGATGAACAGCAATCACACCAAACTGTTGATGGCCTATTACATACTCTCGGACTGGGAAAATATGCCATTCTCTTCAAGGCTGAGGAAGTATGTATTACATTGATTTATCAATATTATTAATATTAATATATTTGTATTATTTTTCTCAGCTATAATTAAAGATTCTTGTCATGATTTGTATAGTTAAAATGCTATAATCATTTTCTCATTGGCTATTTGGCTACTACGAGAATTCCACACTGGAAAATGATTGGAGAATATATTTATTAATCATGGGATCTCTTGATTCTTTGATTCTCCATGTGATAGTGTTAAGCAGTATTTTGCCACTTAGTTCTTTTAATGTTACTTCAGATAATATGGTTTATTTCAATGAATTCTACAAAGCTCTCTCTGTTCTGTTTAATGTTTGGGGAAATCAAACAGCCAAGTCTTGGTCAACCCTCACCCCCCCCCCCCCCCCCAAAAAAAAAAAAACAAAAACAAAAAACCCGAAGGGGTTGGGAAATGTGCTTTGAAAAATCAATGACTTGTACAGTACTTCCATGTTTAATCACTTTTAAGCCTTTGTATTCTCTTCTTTCTTAGGTTGGCATTCAAAATATCTAATGTAGCTGAAGGGAAAGTGTTGCACTGTTTACAACTGATGTCTTAACTAACAGCGTGGGAACCTTACCATTTATTCTCCTAAAATGATTCATAAGATTTTAGCTCCAATTGACATTTAGAAAGTTCCATACTCTTATACTGCACTCGCTGTAGTCAAGCTCCTAGTTTTTGTTTTGTGTAGTGTGCTCAAGTGGTCATATCTTGACATTACTGAAATATGAATCAACTAATTAAAATGCAACATGACTTTGACACATTGTTATATTTTCCTGCCGTGAATCAGGACATTTCTAATTTGGTATATATCTTACACTGATGTGTCCATGCAGGTGGACATGACTGCATTGAAGCAGATGGGAGAAAATGACCTCAAAGAGCTTGGAATTCCAATGGTAATTGCCCTTCTTTTTTCAATTTACAGCATATGTTCTGGTTAAGGCATTTCTATAATATGTGTATGCAGATAATCTCGGATGAGTTTAGTTAGCGGAATTGTGTTGGAGGATTTCCTGATGTTAAGTATTGGTAAATTTGATTTTTTTCATCTGCCGCCTCAGTAGGAGCTGGCTTATCAAATATCATCCATTTCCATCGTGTTTCTCTCTCTTTCTATCTGTAACTTCTGCATATTGGATGTATTTGATTGTTGACCATGCAAAACAGAAACACTGTCTCAGATATCATGTGATGTAACCCTTAAGAAGGATGCCTTTTCCTGTACTACACATTGCCCTTTTCTTGACTCCATGTCATTTATAATCTACGGTTAAGATGTGTTCAATTTTGCATGAATAAATTTTCCTGGACTTGCCAATGAAGTTTTGCCTACCCTCGTCCTTATGCCAAGGTTTGTTAGTGTTGGATCAGGGGTTCAATTCCCACAAGCCCATCTTTTCCCCATCCCCTAGCTCTCATGAAAAGAAAAGAAAAATCCTCCCCTTGTTTATTAGCTTATTGCAATTTCATTGCAACCTGATAACTTTCTCTTCTTACACTTTAGCCTTTGAGTATGCTTTTTAAATATAAAACAATGTCTGAGAGAATCTACCAAAATTGCTTATGAAATTTCATTTGTCAGTCCAATAAGAGCAGCATTGATTGTGTGCGCGTGCGCGCGCGCGCTGAGTACACTCTTGGATATATGCTGTTATCTGTCTTACGGAGGGTGCTTGGGTTACAGGGTCCAAGGAAAAAAATTCTTCTCGCCCTCTTGCCTCGTGCCAAACGTCAACAGTGATATCCATCCGGCCTGATGCAAAATCTAACACATAGTTGGATTACCAGGTTATTAGTTCTTTGTTCTTTCTTTGGGTAATGGGAAAGCACACAGCTGAGAACTTACGCAACAATGCCCTCTCTCATATGGGGTTTTAGTGTCCCTTGTATTCACTGTCGCATTTTTGCATTCAAAAACAGGTATCTGTTAAAAGTTCTAGGTTGTTGGAAATATTGATTGATCTGTAATATATTCCCTTCTGTACTACTATATTTTTTATATGAAGAAATAGGAAACGGAATCAGTTTATCCTGAGCTAAGGTTGATCAATATTTAACTATCTAAAAATAACTGTCCTGCTTGGAGCAAGGGTTTGCTGTGTCCAAAAAATGTGGTGAATATTTTTCTCTCTTTCATATCAATCTGTGAAACGCCCGTAAGAGCATCATGATCTTCAAGCTGGTGTGACATCAGAAAGAAGTGCATGGCATTGATGCTTTACTTCCCTTTTAACCCTCAATGGGGCCCGGCAACTTTTGGGTCAAAAGATGTCGGTGTTTTTTTCTCTCTGTGATTGGGTTTGATGGGTTTAGTGATTATGCGTTTTTAAAGAATGACGGTTTTAACAGTGGATCTCAATGTTCCCAGCAAATATTCAAGTGCTTACTTTTTCTCCAATTAAAACGCATTGCATGCTGGTAAGCACCGAATTCCTGGCGCTACATGGAGGAATATTTGTATCTGTTTCGTTGGAAAATGTTGGTGACACGTTATCAAGATGTCTATCATGTAGTTTCTAGAATCGGTGCGCTCTTTCACATGTTCTGGCACTCTATAAAATTTGTTCCTCGTCACTTCCCATTGAAGTGATTTTTTTATAATTCAGCTAATTGCGCTAGTTGTCAAGTACTCTAATTTGGCTTTGAGCGCTTCAACTGCGGCTTTAGCAAAATGCATTTTAATATTTTCTATTTTCGGTCCCTTTTATTTTTCCCTCTCAACGTACGGTACTTTTCATCGTCGGTCGTCCGGTACTTATGTTTTTATAATTCTGTTTTGCGCATATCAATTTAAAAGAAACAAATTTAATAGAATTCCGCATCAAGTCTCTTTTGATTCTTAGGATCATTATCATGCTGCCATAAGAATTAGCTGGCTACCTCGGGTTCTAATCTAGTGGGAGTAAAGCCCTTGAAATATTATTTATTTATTTTTTGGTTTTTCAATTATTAGAATTTGACCTCAAATATAGGTGAAAATTATCATAAGATGAGTGACCGTGAGAGCCTAGTGCTGCAATGAATCCCAATTAAAAAGGAGTGTTATTTGGACATATTTTAGGCACAGTAGTAGCAAGAAGTAGCATTCAATTAGTCATTCTTTATTAGAATTTTACTTCCTTCTCATAAAGCTATGGCTTGAGGGTGCCTGAAGAAGTCCAAGAAAGGCACATTTCTCCAAACACGAACAGCGAAGTAGGTTAACTGTGTCTCAGTTCTATTATTTAGTACTTCAGTACTAGTGCTTTACTGTTGTCTGTGTAGTTTTTCCACACCTAACAACCACGATGGCCCATTCCAACCTTATTGTCCGAGGTTCGACAGTTTCTGACAGTGGTACACTTTGCCTAGGTACTGCTTTTCAACACTAGTTTCCGGTGAACTAGTAATGGAAAATGGTTGGAAGGGAGAAAATATTGTTGCCAACCACCAAAATTATCCTAAAGTTCCTCCTGCGCCACTTTCAACACGTGTGTTTGATTAAGGAGTAAAAAATGGGAGAAAAAAATTCTCTAAATGAATTTCAAATGTAATTTTACATATAAAATTTATCTAAGTAAATTTTACATCTACTTTTACTTCCCAATCAAACATACCCTTAATTAGGTTGGTAACATACTATTTTCATTCCCCGTTATTTCTGACGTCATCTTTTGCACAATTTGCCTATAAAATATCAAGTCCAAACACTTTGGACGCTGAAGTCCTTGGTCTACAGCAGCCAGATTTTGAGAGCCTTACAGGTAACAACCCTGCTAGCCAACAACGCAGACACGGTTGAATTTTCCTAGATGTAACATTAACCTTCATTGGCTAAGTGCGTTTGATGCATCACTATTCTGCATTGACATTTCAAACTAATATGTTGTTTCTCTGAAGTAACATATTTTTCTTTTTGCTGATCTTATTATGTAAGACTGAATTATCATATTCCAACAGGTATTGTTTTCCCCGCAGTCAGTTTTGGCATTCTAAGAGGTCTCATATAATATTAGAAACCACTTTGAATTTGTGCAAAAGTGAGAGGCAATACTATTTGAACTCTTTTACCTGGGACACAGTTTCGATTGATGATCATTTGCTATTAAAAATATTCACGACATATTTAAAACAAAAAAAAACTTATTATTTTAGTCATAAATAATAGATGAGCCAGTATCATATCTCAAGTGAAATAAATATACTTAGAGTGGGTTTAATAATATTTTTTAGAGGGGTGTTCGGACTTATGAAAAGTATAAATTAATTTTTTTTCACTTATTAAATCAAAAAGTTGGAGTGCTCTTCCTCTCTACTTTTAAAAGCTAATGATGCTTTTGAGAGCACCTCTTGAGGTGCGCTTTTCATAGTTAGTTTTATCCTTTGAAATTCAAAAAATTAATATAACATTGCCCTAATCAATGACAATAAATGTAAAAATTACACTTCTTAATACCTACATACATTATTATCATTTTAGATATTTGAAGTATATTTACCGAACACTAATATTGTGACTTTTACTTATTATCAAGAGTAACTATTGTATTATTTTATTAAACCGTGCTACTATTATATTGTCAGAACAGGCTTTTGATAACTCAAAGAACTCGCCAGCTCTATGAGAACCACGTCAACACCACATCAAGCTTTAATATTTGACAATATCCAATAACGGGAGAGGGCAAGGTTTTGGGTTAGCTGATAGATAGGGACCACCGTTTGATATTCTCAAACTAACGTGTTATGAAATGGGAATTAGCTGAAATCAATCAATCTGCCAACCCACCCACTTAGCCACCACAATCCAATCTCCTCACTGATGGCCTCATTTTATTCCACATGTTAGGATAGTGAGATGCTAGATGACAGCATGCCTACTTGGAAATCTCCTCCTAAAGCAAGAAAGCGAGATTGAATAATAAGCTTGGAAAATAGTGAAAAAGCAGTGTGAAATTGATGAGCATGAGAGATTTATTGGTGGAAGAAGTCAACCAATCGGAGATCTAGTTAGAGACAATAGAATAAAACACAATCTAATCCTTTTGTAAATTGTCCCAAAAGCAACATAGTGTGGTTCCCACCCAGAACAACTGTCCAACGCAAATGCTCAGTTTATTTGTTGAATAATGCTACAGTTGATGACTTGATTCACCTGAAAACATTAGTTGTATATAATATAGGCTTTGCCTGCTCTAAGAAGATATGCCCAGATCTTATGGAAGACTCTTACTAGTATATATGCTTACATCATCCCCCACTTCTAATTATATTCCTTTATTTAGGAACTACTATTTCTTGTCTATTACAAGAGCATTCATAAAACATGGTCTAGAAAAACAAATTGATCATTTTTTTAATGTGATTGTTGTGGGTGGTGGATAATTACAGGAAGCTTCATTTAGTGCTGAATAATCCCATTTTTACAGATCATAGTATTTTATAAATTACTTCAATTGGATTAACTGTAGCAAATGGGACTAGCCTATATACCTATAGGCATCCATGACAATAATATTCATTTGCCAATCCCTATACTAATATATTAATAATATGATAAGCTTAGGTAGCGGACAATACATGAAGCCATTAAGTCATTGGCTGGTCACTAAAATAATCCTAGATATGCATTTTAGTACAGTAGTAGATATGTTACAAAGTTAGTGCCCCCTTCTTTCTTTGACTTTTGGCTGCTGCAGTTAGTTTAATAACTTTAATCATGTCTTAAGCATGGAATATATCTCTTTTCTAATAAAGGAGGAAAGCCAAGTGGAACTATAAAATATGATTAAGTACATGTGAACCATCTAATTCCACCTTAAGCAAACCACACTGAATCCTCTCTGATTGAGAAGCTTTGAGGTGTATCAACTACAATATGAAAGTGTTTTTAAAATAAGAGCAAATAACTTTTTTTTCTAATATTTTTAATTTGATATCAATTTGATCTGAACACATTTTTTATGTCAATTTAATTCTAACATTTTTAATTTTGATATTAATTTAGTCATTTTGTTTGATTTCCACTTTGATGAAATGACTAAATTGATATCAAAATAAAAAATATTGAGATTGAATTGATGTCAAAACTAAAAGTATTAGGATTAAATTAATATCAAAGGTTTTATCTGAATCAAATTGATATCAACAATTTCATCAGTATCAAATTAACTTCAAATTGAAAATGTTAACCAAAAAATTTGTTTACTCTTAAAATAACAAACATTGCATGAGAGACGGCTTTTCCTTATCTGACTTTTCTTTATTGAGTCTTTTATTCTATTGACCCCCTTGGGTTCCCTTATGCTGTCCATGTATAATAAAACTAGTTATTTTAATAGATCCAGTGCATGTTTAGAACCTAAGGGATTTCTATAAAAGGAAGAGATGCCAAACAACTAATCAAAGCACATTTCTCCCTCAAAGTATCTCTTTCCCTTAAACCAAATAGAGATGGAAAAGGATGTGTGTGAACATCTTTCCCCAACATGGGATTGTGATAATGGCAATTCTGTGGAGAAGAGGCTCAGGCTATTTGGCTTTGAGCTGAATCCACCCTCAAACAATGAGGGATGTGTCAAAGAGTCTGCAGAAGGAGATGAAAGTGTGAACTCCTCCAACTCAGTTTCATCAGGAGGAGACAAAACTGCACAAGAGAGGAGCACAGCCAGAGAACCTGCAGATGATCAGAGAAAGTTTGAGTGCCAATACTGTTTCAAGGAATTTGCAAACTCACAAGCATTAGGAGGCCACCAAAATGCACACAAGAAAGAAAGAATGAAGAAGAAAAGATTGCAGCTTCAAGCAAGGAAGGCTAGCATAAACTACTACCTACAGCCTCTTCAAAACAGCCATGGATTTGCTTACCATGGCTCTAATAATAACAATAATAATAATACCACTCCTTGGTTCTATGACCCTTCTTCCTATAACTACTCTGAGTTCACCTTGTGTGAAGAATCTCAGATTAGCTTCAATTCAAATGACCAAGATACCAATAACTTTATTGGTGATCAGAAATCAAATTGGTATTCTCTGCCATCCCACCATGCTCCTTCCCAACAAGATGCTTGCATGTTTACTTTCTCCAATAATACAGAAAATAGGCCTTTCATCTTCAAGCCTTGCAAGTTCCCTGCTTCAAATCAAAGCCATAGTAAAGCTTTGGATCTTCAACTAGGCCTCAACTTGGAGTCAAATACAAGCTCTCTACGAAGGGCATAATTTAGTTTAGGACAGATACATGTTAATTAATAGTTTCCATGTTTTCCTTGAATTATTTTAAATGTATCAATTCTCAAACATCTGGAAAAAAAAAAGTAAATGAGAAAAAGGAAGGAAAAAAAAATTCACAATTCATTATAGTTGGCTGGCACCTATTGAAGAGATTGACACTCACCGTTCAGACATAATTATATATACAATATACAATTCTTGTGGCATATTTTCAGCATATAGCCAATGGCAATTATTAGATACCTTTCTCCTTAATTTATTCCCTCAGTTTAATTATCAATATCTTTGTCAGGCACAAATTTACCTCATAAACATATATATGAAGTGGAAAGTGAGTGCCGAATAGAGAAAAGGAACACTTAATTGCATGTAAAGGGTTTGAAACACTTTCGTATAATGCCCAGCTGCAACATGTTATAATGCCTGGGATAAAGAAAAATGGCTTATCCATGACCATTACATGAGTGGTTCGAACGTGTAAGATGATGAGAACTAATTTATTTGGTGAAAGGATGCTTTTATCACTACCTATATCCAAATCTTGTATCGCTCAAGGTGCATTTTTGCCTCGGGGTAATTGCTTGTTGAAGAACGGGAAACCAAAAAAAAAAAATACAGTTCAAACAATCACCATTGATTACAATTAAAGGATAAATTCTCAACTTAATCCCTCAAATTTATAGTAGGGGAAATTAATTCCTCAAATTTGAAAAATTTCATACTATTTTCTCAAATTTATCAAATAGGAATAAGTTAGTTCCTCCGTAAAATTATTGTTTGAACTGTGTGCTTTTAGCTTACTAACATTAACTTATTTACGTGTATTGTTAATTTTCATGGTGGTTCTTACTTGCCTCATATTTCTAAATGAAGTCGTTTAAACCTTCGTCTTCATCTTATCTCTTATCATAGCTCTCTACTTGGAAAAAAGATTTTAACTTTAAGTTATCATTTATTTTGTACAAAATAGAGGGGTGAGATAAGTTAACAACCATTGTGAAAATTAACAGTACATAAAAGCAAGTTAACAAAACACTTAGACATTTCTATTGACAGTTTATACAATAATTTGACAGATAGACTAACTTGTCTCTATTTGTGAAATTTAAGGGATTAATTATTTTTCAAATTTAAGGAACTAATTTGTCTCCTATTATAAATTTGAGGTATTTATTTGGATATTTAGTAAATTAAATTGTTCAGTGGAGTCTTTTGACACAATTGTGAAACTCAAATCTCTCGTTGCAAATAAATTAAATTAACTTTTCTTTCAAATGTCTCAAGCATTGCAATTTTGCAGAGAAAATTTCATTATATTCTCTTTTGAACAAAATAAATTATATTTACATATTATAGTACACCAAAAAAGTTAATATTCATCATTACACTTAATCCCCCAACCGAATTTTCACTCACCCATATTGAAAATTCCTTCTAATAAAGTTCATGTCCTCCTATATGCTAAAGTGGGGATTACTCTTTTTTTGTTTCTCATAAAAGTGGGGATTAATGCTATACCATTATAACATGCTTCTATCAACATTGATATTACGAAAAATGTTTGAAATAAAATACCTCATCCCCTTTCGTTATTGTTGATCTGACTTCACTATTTGATATAGTGCTTATCCTTATCTACGCTTTATGCATTCTCTTTTCGCCCTCCGGTATCTTCCTTTTTCATCCTAATATTTTAATGCTCTCCATGAGTCCATTCATGATCAATTAACTATCACAACTTTCACAAGCAAACTCATTGTAATATAAAGTCCACCATATTATCATCAGTTATTTATCTAATTGTTAAAAAATTGTGTGTTTTGTCTCATCTCTCCTTCCACTGATATTAAAACACATTTTACCAGTTTCAAAAGTACGATTCGTTGCATTGGGGCTATCACTCAAGGTGTGTATAGTTGGAGCAAATCAACGAGATGCCTTGTTTTAAGGTTCCATGTGCCACTAGAACAAGAAATTCAATTATATATCGTTTAAGCTTTTACTATAGAATTTTTATTTGATTTGGTTAGTTGCTTCAGTATGAAATTTTGGTAGCATTCACATGTTTGTTACAGAACAAACCTACCATATTGCATCCTTAATTTTAAAAGCCAGAATTCACGCTCCCTTAACTCCTATCTATATAACAATGCACTTTTAATTATAAATTTACATGTCACACTCATATCTTTATTTATCGTCAAACACTAGAAGACAAAATCAAGCTCTCCTTTAATTATCTTTTCATGACCATTCTTATAAAAAAAAAAAAATCTTTTCATGACCAGCCGCCGGACACATGCTTGAATGGCCTTATTTCTTAATGTTTATTAGTTCTTGATTACTTAAACAGAATTTTTAAATGAATCCCTAAATAAAAAAAGAATTTTTAAATGAAGACCTAGGAGATTGGGGGAGGAATTAAATAAAGTGAATAACTTCCATTCTTTCTAATAATATTTGAATATAGAGCGTGGTTGAATTTATATCGGAAAAAAACAATGTTTCGGTAAAAAGAAAAACAATTGCATGACCGCACGGTTTTTTTTTTTTATTATTTGGGGTAAATGACTGCCCGGGTGTCTATCAATAATATTACTATATTAATTAGAAAGCAACTCTTTAAGAAAACTATTATAAATAGTTGCAATTATATATTCCCTTTCGTCTTTCTAATTATATTTTAGTATATACATTACAATGAATATATAGGACCGCATGAAAAGTCTCTATGTTACAATTAAAAATAATAAAACAAAAACAGTAGGCGAAACAATAAAATTATCACAATTACGGCCAATATTTAATTTTGAAAAGAAATTTAAGAACGATATAAATTCTGTTTCTTTTATACATAAT
Organism: Dalbergia cultrata; assembly: GCA_031216105.1. Classification (NCBI taxonomy): domain Eukaryota; kingdom Viridiplantae; phylum Streptophyta; class Magnoliopsida; order Fabales; family Fabaceae; genus Dalbergia; species Dalbergia cultrata. The sequence goes on along the minus strand of CM062344.1, from coordinate 15,477,285 downwards.
TATTGAAAAGCTTCAAAATCTCCCAAAAGAAGGAGCATATGATACAGAGAAAACGCCACACTCCACATCAACAACGTCACAAATAAATACAACTCGAACAAAGAACAGCACACACTCACCACCACTCCAACGTAACCTACAAGAGAACAATACCCAAATAGATATAAAATCATTCATACATATTTAGTATCTACCTATCAATTTAAATTTACGGGAGAGATGTATGACAATATAACATGGAATTGGAACATCTATCAACATGCGGTCAGATTTCATTTTTGTTAACCCCCCATTATATCTATTATATAATATCTACATTTTAAGACCAAACAAACTTTTTCATATGAGATGACATATTAAATATAAAATTATTTCATCGTAATGATGCCTTGTGCATCATCACAAATCATTTCTGCAAAGGTTTGAATCTCGCAGGGCACTCACATCTTCCTTTTGGTCCACGTCTCAATTGCAACACCTTGATTTAAGGCTTGCTCTATTCCAACACTTTAAGACTATACATTCTTTCTTTATCATGTCTTTTTAATGAAAATTAATTCAAGAGATTTGAGGGGCAGCGGTGATGCTTTTTCAAGATGAACAACTAAACAAAAAAACCAAAAACGGTTGCACTACATATGCTTAACTTTAAGAGTTTGAATTTGATATATGGTCAATTTTTATTGAATTATGATCTAATGACGACAAATTAATACACCATTAAAAAAATTAACATTCTTAATCAATCTTTATAATAATCAAAGTTTTGAAATACCTTCTTGTTTTGATGTGGTAAACTTTTTAAATACTATAGTAATATAAGATTAAGTAATAATATAAAAAATATTTATAATGCATTAATTTTTTAATGTCATAAAAGATAGGTTTTGTATTGATCGTGAAGTCATTTTTACAAGTAGCATAAACTCCTATATGTAGGAGACTTATTTACCGCAAAAGTAAATTTTGACATACTTATCTTATGAAATAACTTTTCATTATCATTTTATTTAATGAAATAGATATAAAATATTTACTCTAGTTAAACAGATTAACTATAAATTGATACAACCCCCCCCCCTCTCCTTTTCTTCCCCGGGCTCGTATATCTATATATATTATGTCAGCTGTAACATGAAATCCTACATCGTCTAATTAATAAAATCTACTTGCATGGCCTAAGAAAGAAAAGATACCTAGATACACTTGTATGTATTTAGAGTCTTATGGCATTTATTTAACCTCTTTTTTTTTTTTTTTTGCGTGCTCTTCTTGATCTTAGATGAAGGTTTCTATTTGACATTACTCTTCTCGAAACTTTTTTGTTGTCTCTGTTTGTCTCTGAGAGCTGTGAGGACCAGTCTTATTTAAAAAAAAGGCCAAGTAATTTTGTGAGGCATTTATTGAGAAAAAGCCTTTTTGAGTGAAATATTATTTGTAAAGAGCTATGCTCCATTTGTTTGGTTTTGGTTTTCTAAAAGCTACAGAAGTTTGGTTTCCGTTTGTGAGAGCTGAGTCTCTTTCGGTTTGCTTTTGGTTTAGCTTACAGTTGGGTTAAGTGGTAAATTATGGTTTTGTGAGGGCGGGACTCTCTTTGGTTTAGTTTAGCTTACACTAGGTTGAGAGTTTTGGCTTTGTATCTTAGTTTGTATTTGGAAATTTTGGCTTTAGTGGAAATCCTACCTTAGGGTAGGTGGGTATTGAGTGTAGGTTCCAAAGTTAGGGAACCGAACTAGTATAAATATTTAGTGCCAAACTTCTCTTCACGTCTATCCTTATAGCATATATTATCTGTTATTATTTTGGCTTATATATTTGTCCAAATTTGTTTTTTATAAAGTCATTTGAAGATTTTCTTAAAACTATTTTATATTATCATTAAAAGGGGCTTGTTTTTAAGATATGATATGTGAACTCATTTGTTAGAAGTTTTAGGAGACATTTGTTTGAAAATCTTCTGAGTCGATCAAAGATATTTGCTAAGATTTTTTATCAGTTTCCTGAGTGTGCAGAAACAAATTTTTAAAGTATACTTGATTCAACCCCCTTCTCAACGATACCTAGACTATCGAACTTAATTAAGTTTTAGATATAAAAGACTAGGGGTGTATAACGAATGAGTTGGGATAGGTTGGCCCGACCTGATTTTTAGACCGGGTCATTTTTTGAAACCTATACCTAACCCTGTAATTGTCCGATAAATGACCGGGTCAAATAAGGCAACTTGGCTTTTAAACAACGTATGAAGATTTTGACATTATGCATACTAAAGTTATAAAATTTTACAAGTAAAAAATAAAATTTAAGGGATATTTTGAGATATATATTTGAAAATAAACCATTTAACTATAAAAGTAATATCAAGTTATCCAAAATATATTAATTTAAATATAAACTCTTATAATTTATCACTAACTATTTTAAGAAAAATACAACTATAAAAGAAATTTTAAATTCGGGTCAGGTTGGGCTAACTTGAAACATAGTCCGAACCCGACCCAAAAAGTGCACAAGATCAAATCTAAGGACCCAAATCTAGCTTAATAAGCTTTAGATCAGGACAGGTTAGCGAATTGAGCCAGATCTTGAACACCCTTATAAAATACCATCGGTGGCTTTCATAAAAGGAAGTCATAGAAAATTCATCCTAAGTACTCCTTCTTCAGGAAATTTATTATTTTCCTAATGATTTCTTCTTTCTAAAGTTTTAGAGTTTGGACAAATGAAACGGAGTTTGGACAAATGAAACGGGTCAAGGTTGTCTTTGTAAATCGAATATTTATGTTGGATCATGAGGGAATTCGTGGATTTCCGTTTGGTGATATAATCAACTCATCTAAAATTACTTTCTAAGTTTAATTAAATTATATAGATAGAGCTAATGATATACATTTTTTTTTATCAAAGAAAGTTTAGATTAGGAAAAGCTCGTCCCCATATAAGGTTAGGGCAAACCATCAATCTCAACGAGGGTTTACGGTGGAATTACAGATCGCCTACCAATACATTACCTAGAATCGAACCCAAGTCCTAACGTACAGGAGCGAAAAGCCTGACCAGTTGAGCTACCCCGTGTTGGCACCAATGATATATATATTTATATTTATATGTTTACATATTTGAAAAAAAAATGTACATTTCTCACTCATCCAACCATTTTTATTATGGTTTTTCATTAACTAAGTATTTTCTGCCAGATAACTTTTAATTTTATAAGTGAGGTTTGAATAATTCTCCCTGCTAAAGTTAGGATGGGTGGGTTTTATTTTATTTTTTAAATAATTCCATTAAATTACTTTACAATTTTAGTCACATTTTGTATATGGGTTGCATCCCACGTTATCATTCTGGGCCCTTTTCATAATGTAACAAAATATAAAATAGAATAAAGACCAACTTGATAATGAAGATTAATCATCCACTAAACTATATTTTAAAATACAAATATAGTGTAGTCGGTCCAATGTGGACCCTTCATTTGATTGGTCTTAATTGGAATAGTACCCAAATGAATATTAATTTCTTGGTGGCTTTACTAATCATTAATAATTTTTTTATAATGAGTTTAATTTCTATATACAGACAGTGTAAAAGGAAATTTAGATCAACATTAAATCATGTATTATGATATCAGTTATGATAATTGACTTTCTCATTTACTATTTAAAAAATTATACAAATGAAAAATATTAATTGAATGACAATAATATAAAATTATTTTATATCAATAATGCATCAAAATTAAATTAGGTTATAAATTAAAACCTATGTTGAAAATAATACTTGCTCAGTTTAAGATTAGAATATCACATCATGTATCCAAATTCATCGAATTTCCAAAAAGAACATTTACACATAACTTATTAATTAGAGAATCCAAAAATTGAATTCAAATAATAACTACGATAATCCTATGGCGTGCACTGACCCTTCTATACAAGTACTGATGAGCAAATTATTTTAATGATTATTATATGTTCACTTTTATTTTATCTTTATCACGGATATTAATCTAATCACACATGTCATACGTATCCTTAGACAATGGAAAAGAAAATGAAGTTTGGAAATAAATTTGATTGGTGAATGGAGAGTACAGATATATCATTGGATAATTGTTAGAATCTTTATCTAGAAAGAGAAATTATTCAGGCCAGTAAGCAAGACAAACTAAGTGGCGTGGTTAAGAATCATTTGATAATTTATTCCAATAATCAATCAATATTATTACAGAATGGTGCCATTATATATTAATTGCAAACGAAGTATATTTCGTGTGCTACGCACTGCTGTGGTCATTGCCATTATTTTTTGTGATAATATATATAATTATCGATACGCAATTTACAACTGTTCTTTTGAGCTCCATTGCACGAGATTTATTTTTTCCCTCAGGTATTGGGGTACTGATTGCAAATAAATGAATAATTGGAATGCTTATAGTTCACCATACGTTACATATTTATCTATCTCTAAATTAACTTACTAGGATTTATAAATGTTTGCTTTTCTTTCTTTCTTTCTTTTTTTTTTTTTTTGAAGTGAGGATTTATAAATGTTTCATATGATTAATATATCGGCATACATGAATACCTTTTTTCATTTTTGACACGGAAAAGAGTGTGTGAGGTTTATAAATGTTTCATATAGTTTTATATTTAATTGACAAAAAATAGAATAAAATGAAGAATGTGTACTTTTGATTGTTAACATAATTACAATATCGAATTAGCTAATGACTTTAGGTGCGTTTGGTTTATTATTTGCAAATTATAGTTTGGACCGATGAAAAATTAAATTTTTTTAAATTCCCCTCATAATTGAATAAAAAAAATCATGTTCAAATGTAACACATTATAGTTTTGGCAAATATATTAATATGACTTAAAACTCGAGGATAAATCTAAAAACATATTCAATTATAATTAGTGACTGTTCTAAATCAGAAGAACTCAATAGTGTTTCTTCAAGCTTCCTCGTTCCTATTCTTGACGAATCGTTCAACTCCAGTTTGCGATGTTGTATTCCTATCCTCGTTATCAGGGAAATCTTCCAAATTGAAAGATAAAGCCCTTGGTGTGATAGGAGGATATTCGACTTGTTCATTCTCACGCATTCGTTCAGACGTCCCTTCACCACTCCTTCCCAGTGGAGTCGCCATTTGTTCCAGATCAAAAGATAATGGCCCAAATCAATTCCAGTATCTTCTACCGTTATCATTTTTCTTAGAGATTTTGAGCTCGTAAGCTTTAGAGAATTAATGCTAAGGTTGTGTATGAACGCGTAATGTAATAGGAGCTCAGTTCAGTGTGGCCGTGTGTTGAATAGTAGTGACGTTCTCTTGTGGGAGTCCAGTGATGACAAAATGAAGCCCGCTCTTTTTCAACCTCAGGACGCCGTCCCATCTTTGCTCTCACCCTTTGTGCCATCATGCTACTTTTTCCTCCTATCTGCAGTAACGTGTCCATTTAGTAAAGAGGTTGGGATCTCTATGTGCTGTGTAGACAAGACATAAGGGTAGCTTAGAAAGATGACAAGAATCCCTTTCCGTGTGACATAGGCCAATGGATGTTATGGGTATTGGACTAAAGGCAGGGTAGACTATATATAGAAAGTTTTGCGAAGATGTATGAGCATACAGTGTGAATAACTACTAGAAATAAGTTTCTTTCCTAAAGGCATGACTCCCTCTCCTTACTACGGCGTCTTGTCAATGGTCAGGGGAGAGTTTCCCATACTCTCTCAAGAACGTCCTCCTTTCGTGCAAGCCCAGGAACTTTAGGCTGGGGGCATATACCACTCAAATCCATCAGTCCACAAAGAAGTTAGTTCCCAATGGGCCCTGTCCTCAATCCATGTTCATTTCTTCTTGATGGGCCTCATCCATGCCTTCATCAATATCACATGTTCAAGATAGGGCCCAAGCATTCCACACCACCGGGTATTTATTACCCAAATCATGTTGTCCTAGATAGTCTAAAATAGTGACTTTGAGACACCTTATCACTTGTTGAAAAACATATAGAAAGAAATATAAATTTGAAAACAAATGAGTATTGCAATTATAATTAAGCTACAATATGTGATTTGTATTCGGATTATAATTAAAGTTTTTTACCCTTTGCAAAACTATACCTTTCTTTAGCTTTCTTTGTTTGATAGAGAAAGCACAAAGAAACTCATAGATATACTGTTCATTAATATGAAATATATATGTGTATACCAATACTGTTGAACAAAATAAAACTTTCTTGTTTCTTAAATAAATCATTTGAGTTATTTTTCCCTAATTGCGAAAACACAGGAAGGCAAAATATGATGCACAAGTAAATGTAGGCAAAGCAGAGGTTTCTCATTCCAAACAAAACGGCAATTAATTATAGAATCTGCAGTTTGTTTGAATGAAAGAGTAAGAGTAGCCCATAGAACAATGGAAAAAGAAAAATTAGTAAAGTAAAAACGAACAATCCCTCTCCACACCACAAATCTAACTTCCCTTTTCAGTGATTTGGGGCTGAGGAAGGGGATAGAGAGAGAACAGAGAAAAGGAGTGTGAGTGAGAGAGAATGAAAATGAGGGAGGGGTAATTTTGGTAATTCATCTTTAAAATGGGTAAATTAGGGGTGTTTAGTATAGGATGGATAATTAGAAGGGAGATGTATTGAGTTTTAACAAACCTAGTAAAATGTGAGTATAATTTATCCTTGTTATTATTGGGGACAGGGACAGGATGGGGTCATGGGCTCTAAAAATTTCTCCATTAGGATAAGGCAATAATTCATCACTTTTTTATTTCAAAAAGAGTTTTTTGCAATATCTCAGTACCATACAATTGTGATTCTGACTTTTCGAGGCCCAAATTCATAGAATAATACTGTTTGGACTCACAATGCATTGAATAATGTGACGATATATTCCTATCTACTATTGAATAAAATATGAGACGCAAACTAAATGGGGTTCATATTTCATCCAAGTATAAATAAGAGTGTATTAGTATAGTATCACATATACTATGATTATAAATAATATATCTCAAATTTGAATACGTGTCCTTTTTTAGTGGTCTAGCGTTTTTTTTTTACCCCTTGATTTCGCTCAGAATGGTGTAGCTAAAATGTGTAAAGACTATAGATCCAGCGAAGGTGAATGGGCTTTTTCTGGGACATCATTTTCTCTAGTGAATTTTGTTTTGATTTCAATTTTGGTTTTAAAATGTAAATAGAACAACACGAAAACTGTGGCCAAGAAAAAAAAGACCAAAATGGATTCGGCTCTCTTGAAAGAAGATCCAGGCCAATAAAAATCTCATTTTTGTCACTAAAAAAAAAACAAATACACACACACAGAGAGAAGATTGTATAAAATCATTGGGCCAGCCAATCATATAGCCTCCACCACTGGGCCGGCCAATCCCCGTAAAATTCTTTGGGTGAATGTACGATGTGGTCCTTAAATTTTGTATATTAAAAATGTGATAGATATGTGATAAAAAATAAATAAAAATTATGACTGAACTTTATATATTTAATTATGAGTAGATTTATTTATTTATAAAATGTTTAACACACTCTTAGTTTTGTTAGACTAGAAAAGAGTCCATGTATACAAAAAAAAAAAGTGTATGAACTATTGCGATGGAAGGGAGTGAGTGGAGTGTAATATGTTTAATATATTCAACATAGTTTAATGTAATAGTTTGTTATTGATATCTTATTGCAAAATATAAATTTACTGAAAAAATATAAGTTTATGTTCAAAGATGGTTATACAAAATAATCTAAAAGAATAATCAAAAAAATTATTTGGGATTAAATAAGTTTAAAACTAGAAATATAATTTTGAATTATTGGAAAATAGGTAATTGAAAGAGAAGATTATATAAAATCATTCTAAATAATATTATATTATTAAAAGTGTAATTTATTTTATAATAATATGTTATTTTAATTTTAAGGTAAAGATGGAACTTGAGAACAAAATTTATTTTATTTCTGTCTTTTTACTTTTCTTTGTTTTAAAGAAAAATTGTATAAGGAAAATTTTTGGCTATGACAGCTATTTTCTCGACACTCTTCTAGCAAAATTTTTATATTTCTCATATATTCAATGACATTAACATGAGTCACATTTGCTCTGTTCACTTTTACGGTTTTACCACCATTGCATTAAAAAAAAGTACAAAAGTACTTTTGTGAACCACATTAAAAAGTAATAAAATATGTTAAAATATTTAAATAAATGTCATCATAAAAAAAGATAGCTCAATAAGATATTGATCTAACCATGAGACCTAGTATAGTTGGTAGCTAGCTGGGCTTCTTAAGCATCTACTCGGGGGTTCGATTCCTGGTGGTGTGTATAGAGAAGGTTTCATGGCCAGAGGCAAGACCCACTTATGTGAGTTCTACGCCTCGAAGGGATTAGTCATTGCTTCCGGCAGTGGATACCCTTGATTTATCAAAAAAAAATAAATAAATAAGAGATTGATCTATAGCAATTTAAAAAAAGCACATATCAATTTCTTTTAAAATATTTGTTCCAAAACTTATCAATTTGTTTTAGAATATTTAAATACAAAGTGACTAAATATTTTAAATTGGTAAAGAACTGAATAAAAAAACATATGTCATATGTTGCTTGGTTGCTGAGGTGATCATCTGTTTTTATTTACTCACTTTTCTTCTATACTCGGCTTGATTTTAACGGTAAAAAGCTACAACTCTTGCCTCATTTCATTTGTTTATTCTTCTTTCTTGTACACACAGTAATTAATTAAGAAGCAAGAGCAAATAATGGAAGAAAAACCATAGAACCTAGTGCCTCCAAAGTATCCGGAAATAAAAAATTTATAAAAACAAGATAAGGTATGTCGCTCAAGTTGTAGTTCAACTTTGAAACTGAGAAAGATTATGCTGCTTTCGAATTGGTAAACCAAATTCGTCCTTTACCAGGGAATTGGGGGCCAAGGACATGCTTCTTCTGGATTGGTATAATAATAATATTATGCGTTTGTCATTTTTCTAATGGATATTAAATCATATTATTAATTAGTCATTCCATTTTGACTAATGTCACCCTTACTAACACTAATTTTTATTAAATTTTACTAAAATATCCTTATTCTAAGTTAACTAAGAATAGTTAGTAAATAATCATTTATTAATCATAATAATGATATATATCAAAAGTTATTATTCTTAATTTAATTAATTGAATATATTTAATATTTACCTAGGCACTATATATTAGAAGTAATATAATAATTGATATTTATATGTTCCATTATTTTCTTTTAAAGCTTTCTTTAATAAAAAAATTATCTGAACAATACAATAGTGGATATCTTAGAAAAAGATAATAAGTAAAAATGAATAATTATAAAAATAAATTACTAAGTATATAACACACATTGATATTAGACTTTTTTGATAATTAATTGTTTTTTACTATATCAAAAGTTAAAGAATTGTTATATATTATACAACATACACTGATTTTTATATATTTTGTAACTTGTAAGATATATATAAAATTAGAAAAGGTACAAATGCATAAGAATTGTATCCATTTTTTTAAATTTTTTTTCCCTTTGTAAAAACTGAATTTATAGAAGAGTTAATTGATGCTTAACATTGACAACTAAGTAAAAATAATACAAAGAGAATAAAGGGTTGATAGGGGATTTTATGTTGAACTACACATTTTTCAGCATAGAACTTTCTGACAATATTTTACCTTTTAATATATAGTAAAAAATAAATTATTGTTAAAAATCCTAATATCATAAGTTTATGTAATAATTTTAAAGTATATGAATATTGAATGGTAAAATATCAATATGTGTTGTATGCTTTAACTTAATAATTTATTTTCATAATTATTCATTCTTACTTATTTATTTTTTAAAATATTTATTAGTATATTGTTTAAATAACTATTGTATTAAGAAAGCTTTTAAAAAAATAACTCAACATATAAATATAAATTGTTATATTAAATATTTTAATGTTAAATACTTGTCATATACAGTGCCTAGGTAAATATTAGATATCTTTAATTAATTACATTATTTTTAATTAAATTAAGAATAATATCATTATAATGATTAATAAATAATTTTTAACTAGTTATTCTTTTAGTTAAATAAAAATAATGATATTTAAATAAAATTTAATAAAAACTAATATTAATGGGAGTTGCAATAGCCAAAATAGAGTGGTTATATTAATTAATAAGGTGTTGGATGCTTGTCTCTTTGATGTGAAAGTAATAAGGAGCGGCATACAAGAGAAGATTTTAGTGCTTCTCTAGGTAGTCAGTAGCCTTCTATATAATTTCTCTAATCTTCTAAGGCAAAACATTTTCTCATGTCAAAAACACGCCTGTCTCCCCCTTTTTCATTCTAAAACGCCTATATTGAAAGGGATTCAAACCCTACCTCATAATTTAAGGGAACATTTGATGTTGATACTTGAATTAGAAGGTCAATAATGCACGGCACCGTTCACTCCGAAAGTTAGCTTGTTCTCGGAAATCTTCCTTCCAATTTTCTAAATCATCAACCGACCATGCACTACTTTTAACTTCTTTTGCAGCATTGATCTATTTATGCATCTTTGCCCAATAATGCGTTTACATTTCACACATAAACTAGTTTTTCTTAAAGGAGAAAAAACTGTGTTAATATGTTGACATGCATTACCCTAGGAAAAATATTCATCTTCCTTCAAAGATCATTACCTGAGCTTTAATCCATTTAACTACAGGAAGAGAGAATTCAATAACTGAACTAGATGACTTCCTTTTTAAATAATTAAAACAAAACAAATAATTTAGTACGGTCCAAGTTCCAATACTCCAAGACCGTTTAGTTAGTTTAAATGGTTTGGTACTTAATTTAACATTAAAGTCAAATCTTTTGAATAGCAGAAAATTTGAAGCTTATAAAGTTTTACTCCCTCTCTTTAGAATATTTATCTACTTTAAGATAATTTTATGTTTTAAAATATCTGTCAATTTCATATTTCAATAAATTATTAATTTTTTCTTTTCATACTATTCCTAATTAATTTCACATTTTCAATTCATTTTATTTAATATTAACCTTGTATATTGTGCTATATCAATTAATATGTAGAAATATATTAGTCCACTCAATATATTATACTCAATTACTAATAACATTTATTATTTTTCTTAATATATATATTTATTCTAAATTAACAGAAATTTGAAAGGAAAAAAGTATTACTTAATGAAAAGTGCAGTTTTCTTCCATTTGATAAAATCGTTGTATAGTAACACCGCACTTATGCAAATTAGTGGGGTTCGTGACATCAGTTTATATCACTGGGAGTAGCTTAAGCTTCTAGTAAAATTTATTTGAAAAAAAAAACATAAAAAGACTCGTAAAGAAACTGTTGAGTCTAATATCTTGCGAGGAAGATTAGTTAAAGCTGTGCTTTTTTATCACAAATCGATAAAAAAAAAAAAAAAACAAAGGAGGAGGAATAGATATTAGAGCAAGGCAACAAGAAACTGAAAGTGACTCAAGATTGTCCCGTTTTGTAGGATGAGCGTCCAAATATTATTCTGCAGAACGTGCGGAGGGATGGTTCCATCACTTCTCTGAAGAAAACCATAAACAGCTCTTTATATAATGAGGTTCTCTCCAGTGGTTTCTTAGAAATTCCAAGCTCAAACTACTGTGAACATGAATTTGAATTGCATCGCAGTTGCGATTGCGGTTGTGTTGCGATGCATAAAAATTACAGCTGCAATTACTGCTGCGATGATACAGTTGTAGAAAACATCACAACAGTAATATTGCAACCTGGTGGATTACGAGAAAGGGTGAGATAAAATTAGATATTTGAAGGTGATGAAAAATTGTACTTGATTGATTGGTGGGGGAGTTACAATGATGCATGTGATGTTATAGCTAGACTTCTAGTTCTCTTATTCTTGTGTTGGTGTGTTGCTAGAGTCACTAGCTTGCATTGGGTGCTTAGCCCAAATTGAACTTCTGCATGCTAATTTATATATATCCATAGCTCACCACCATTATTTAACTTTTCATACATATTTTTTCTATACTTTTCTATTACTATCAGTCACAAGTAAGCCTCCTATTATATTCTTCATTCATATTGCCTGTCTTTTGGGATTTCTAGACAATACTAGCTAATGTGCAGCATATATTTCAGGTCAGCATAACCATAATTGAGACTGCGAACCACAATTTAAAATTATGAAAGTGAGAGATAGCTAGCGAGGATGGCTAAATATTTTAGTTGATGGCTCTTGTTCAACAATGAGAATGAGGGGAAAGGAAGCCTTGTTACGGATCCATCAAGGCCTCGTGACTAAAAATGTGTTGCTTTGGATTAGATCATGGTGATACAGTTGTATTTCTCTAAACATTTTCATGACCTTATTTTAGTATTATTGACTAAGCATTTATCATTATATAAAAGGCTATAATTAACTGCAAAATTATGTAAGTTTTTCAAAATCGTGTATAACATAAGGGTTGTATCCTTTATAACACTATAAACTTTAGGACCATCGAATCCAAGAATGGTGATGTCCCAATCAAGCCGATATTCTATAAGGCACAGTACCAATCACTAATCCTCAAACTGTTGGCCGAAAAAAGGTTGCTATTTAATTTCCTTTTAAGAAATATTTAGGATGAGAAGACGAAGTCCCAATTTTAGGTAAGAAAAGCCTCCATTTCAAATAATACTGATAAAAAATACTTATATTTATCTCATTTGAAAATAGAAATGAAACTTCAAACATGCGATCCGTCAAATGCAAATGCAAGACATTGTTATTATAGTCTAGCTAATTGGCCAACCCATGCCTTTAAAAGGAGGTTCCTTCCGATGGGTGGGCTTTTTTTATTTTTTATTTCTCTTCTTTGATTGATAGGATCGTTGAATAGGACTACCTCTATGCTTTGCATGAAGGGGTCGTTGCCTAGTAGCAGCTGTCCTTGCCTGCTAACATATCAATAAGGTAGCGTTTATTTACTATTTTTGAGACAGAAGTACAGGGATAGTAGAGATGGAGATATAAGTGATAAATATGTATAAGAATATTAGTGGAAGAAAAAATATTAAATTTCTATCTTTGTATTTTATCCTCACATTTTGGAGATACAAAAATTTTATATTTTTTTATCCCGAGGATAAAAAAAATTTCTGTCTCTTATTCCTGTCTCTACTACCAAACAGGTTTGTGTCTCTATATTTTTATCTCAGAGACAGTAAATAAACGCCACCTAATGTATCAAACAAGCGGTGAAGGCTAGTGTATCACACCCTAGGCATTTTAACAAATTTAATAAGTGTAGCGAAATTCATTCAAGTGTGTGGTAAATAAACTTAATCGCACTTGTAAATTTCACTAAACACTTGGTGTGTGATACACCAAACTTCACTTGGGGTATTTTAGACAAAACCCAAACAGGCATCAAGTTACTGAAAAGATAAATGTGTACATGAAAATATTATTGTTTACAGAAAGGTAAATCTAGGATAAATAACGCTAAACATCCTTAAAACTTGGAGTTATAACACTCCACTCCATTCTTCTATAAATACAACACTTCACATAATTTCTATTATTAAACTAGTCTCTCTTTTTTATACTCGTTAAACCCATCTTTTCCTAACCATAGTTTGTCTCATTGATATTTCATTTTAAATATTATAATTTTCAATTTACTTTAGCTTTATTTATTTTTAATTTATATAATAAAAATTATAAAATAAATCTAAAATTTATTATGTGATGAAGTACTACAGCTTTAAGTTTTAAAAATAATAATTTTAAAGTTTGGAAAATAAAATCATATTTTTAATTTTTTTAATAATAATATTGTGTATGATTTTAATTAAATAAATATGATTTCATATAATAAGTTAAAATTTAATAACCAAATTTTAGCTTACATCTATTAACCATGCTTTCACGACCTCATCAATCGATAAGAACAGTGTATCAGGCTGGTTGGCCATGTTGGTTAGTTCAGATACAATTTTCATTGCTAACTGACAAGCGTGGCTAATAGAATTCGAGGCCTCTTCCATGGTTTCCGAATGTTTCTATATCTCTTGCCTTGCTATACAGTATTATTAAATTGATATAGGTTAAAATTTTAACATTAAATATTAACTTATTAGATGAAATAATATTTATTTGAGTAAAACCATACTCAATATTATTATTATTAAAGGAGTTTCATATATTTTAAAAGAAAGAATTAAAAACATAATTTTATTTTTTAAATTCTAAAACTAATATTTTTAAAATATGAAGCTGGAGTATTTCATTAAATAATAAATTTTTAGATTTATTTTATAATTTTTATTATATATTAAAAATAAATAAAGCTAAAATAAAATGAAAATTATAATATTTTAAAATGTAATACCAATGAGACAAACTATGGCTTAGAAAAGATGAGTTTAATATATATATATAAAAGAAATAATTTAATAATAGAAATGGGGTGGAGTGTAATATTTATAGAAGAATAGGGTGAAGTGCAAAAACTCTAAACCTCAAGGGTATTTGGTGTTATTTATCCCAGAATTTATAATATATTGTAAGTTATAAAATAAAATAAAATAAAATATAGCTCAAGGATATAATTACAATAAAAAGAAAAACTTATGCATTTTGATGTTGATGCCGACACTCTAGCTAGGAGGTTTTCGGTTCATTTTCCCTGTCTCAAATCGGTGTAACCTTTGCCGCCTCTTTTGTCGTTTGCTAAAGAGAATTGGTACTGCTCCCAAGGTGAACGTTGCCTTCATTGTGTGGGGAGGTGGACTTGAGAAGGGCATGTCATGTTGTGGTCCAAGATCAATGGGTAAGGAAAAAAGGGGTTTGGATTTTTGGGAGATACGGGGATTTTTAACTTTGGATTGCCTTGTGGATTTGGCTTCCAAATCCATCAGAGGGAGGCCAGGAACATCTCATTTTTTGGTTTGTGTCTTGCTTTCTGCTACACCTTCTTGGAAAAATGTGTCTCATGAAAGGTTGTTGGAACGTTGCATCCTAATCTTTGGTTTTGTAAGGACTAAGTTACTTTAGGACCAGTAATGATGCGTTCTTTTGTCAATCTAGTCACAGCAATTAATGCAACAGGCTTGTTTGAGTGTGACAATAGTTTTCAAGGTCAAATATTAAGAAGGATAAATAAAGAGAAACGATAATAGGGTGCCTTTGGTTCTTTTTTTTTTAAAAAAAAAAGTTTTACTTTTTATTTTCTCATTTCAATTTATTTTATATTTTTAAAATTTTATGAAGAAAATAATAATAAATTGAAATAAAAATTGAAAGTTGAATTTGTTTGATTTTCTTTAATTTGTTGTGGCTTTTGTTTTTAAGAGATTGTTAGAGAAATAGTGGAAACAATAAAACCTTGTTTTTTGTTTTCATTCTTTACTTTTATTGTTTCCTTCATAAAATTCTTAAAATAGAAAATATAAAAATAATAAATAGAAAATGGAAAGATAAATTAAATAGGTTTGCTTTTACTGTTTCTTCCACATAATTCTAAAAATAAAACACTTATTGGAAAAAAAATTGAAAATTATTTCTCTGAAAGTAAACGTACAAAATTTTTCTAATTGATGTTCCTAGAATTTTTCCTAATTTAAAATTTCACTCACGTGTGTTAAATAGTCTTTAGGCGTCATATAAACCTATATAATCCACACCATCACAAGTGAAATTTTGAATTTAAAAAAGGTCAGTAAGTTCATTAGTAATAAGATATATTATCACTTAAAAAAAAAAAAAAGGTTTGGATCTGCCCCCCTGTTTCCGAGGCATTCTTGAAGAACAGAAAAAATACAAATTTGTTTGATGCAACAAGGACAAGTGAACAACAATGAATGGCCTCCTTCAGAAATTAGTCAATTCCATTCAATTCCGAAGCGTGAGCTGTTGCTCGTGGTCGAGCTTCAACACATGTAGTCTCATGTACAAAGGATTTTTAACGATTTGGCCACTCTGACCAAAGATAAAAAAAAAAAAAAAAGGCTTTTGCCACTAGTGAGACAGACATATGCAGATTACATATTTTCCACCATACGTTTTCGGTTGCACAAAGAACACATTTTTCAGAGCATGTCCGAAAAATCTTTTCCATTTTTATATCTTTAAAACGAGCGGCGCAATAGCTGGATTTTTTTTTAAATGCATTTTTGCTTCTAAATTTTATGTTATGTGTAATTTATATTATGATTTTTTGAAATATATATTACAATATCTTGAATTTTTATTTAAAAAATTTAGGATGTTGCGATACACATTTTAAAAAGTCAAAGTGTACAACTATGTACGACCTAAAATTCAGAGATAAAATGTGTGTTTAACCCAATTTTTTCACATACACTAACCTGGGAATGGATATCCTCTAATGAGAAGGAGGTAATGCTTTAATCCATTTCCTTGATCTCTTTATTTCAAATGAATTAATGTTCATTTTATTTATTGACTTTTAAAATAAGTTAAATTAGTTCATGACATTATAAAATTTAGTCAAGTTAGTACTTTTTATCTTTTTATTTAATATTTTATCAATTAAATGATGATATTTAATGTTAAGTGATACATTGACATATTTTATTTTATATGAAATATAATGAAATTTAAAATGACTCGTTTTGATATCTAAAACTGTACAAAATGAGTCATTTTATGACTTATAAAAGAGATTTAAATTACTCATTTTTTATAATTTGAGATATCAAAATGAATTATTTTAAACTTAATTCCACTTCATAATGTATGTCAAAGTATCATCACTTCACATCACATATCATAATTTAATTGGTAGAATGTTAAATAAAAGTGAATTGGGATATTAATATAATTTACGTTTTGTAATGTTAGGACTAATTTGACTTAGTTTAAAAATAGAGACTAAAATAATTCATGATTATAATATCATAGACTAAAATAAATATTAACTCATTTTAAAATGAAGAAAAATGTACACTTTAAGAGAGCAATGATATAGATTAAAATATGACTCTCTATCTATAATTTATACATAAGGAGATCCACTCCTACACTAATCTCAATCCAAAACCACTAAGTTATGTATGGTAGATTATATATCAATTAATACGATTAATTGCTATATGGTTTGTTGTATATCTTTTATGTACCAGCAACTACGTTTGTTAGTCTGCAAGGTGGAATTCACACAGGGACGTAGCTCGTGCCTTGGAGGTCTGCAAGCTGTTATTTATTCACCTACAAATGCATAAACTTTCAAATGCCTCTCAAGCTGTCAGTTATTGAACCCCAGAGAAGTACACTTTTCAAGAATGACAGTTTTAGATTTGCATTGAGACCCTTCACACCTTGTACTCATCACAAGAATAATTTGTCCTTAGCTCAACCATGCCAATCATATTTATGGAGATTACCTTAGCAAGTGGGGACTCTAATAATTTATTTATCTATTTTGTCCACCACAAATATAGGGTATCAGTTAAATGTTCTTAAAGTTGGAAGTCTTTCAATATGTCAAATCATCAAAGTTCTAATCCAATTATACCCAAAAAAAAAAAAAAGAAGCACGAATAAATATTACAAATAACTAAGAATCATTGTGAAATGGTGAATATATTGTTGAGGTCATGCAATATTCATTATGAGTATACCGTTCCAGTGATTGTTATTTTAATTTAATTGATTAGCTTTCTAGAATAATTGATTGTAATGGCTAATCTTCTTTATCCATCTCATACCAGCTGTGCTCACCTTTCCCCACTGGTCTAAAGTTAGTTTGATGTTTGAGCTAATTGTTTAAATACCAAAGCAAATTTCTTTTCATGCACTGGGTCGTTCTGTATGGCTACTGAATTTTGAGACTAACATAGTCAAAATCTGCCTCTTTTTCTCTTTTTTTTTTTCAATGATAAATGGGATCAACCTTAACACTAATTGCTGAGGGTTTAGATAAACCTAACCCGGGCTAAGTCACCACTCACCAGCTTCATGCACAAATCACAATAAAGAAAGTAGGTTTCTGAACAAAATACCCAACACCTAATTAATTCCAGAGACCGAGCGACCACATGCGTGCATGCTTAACAAGTGCACCTGTTCATTATGCATATTTTCAAAGAAAGATTGTGTTTAGTTAGGGGAAAAAATAAAGGGTAAATTAAATTTTTATGAATGAAATTTATATATAAAATTTATGTAATTTATTCATGAAAATTTATTCTTTATTTTTACCTTCCAACCAAATACACCCATAGTGTGAAACTAAATCATTCATATTGCACATAGATTATTTCAAACTCATTTTGATTGAAATACTCCCTCCTTCCATATATATTAATTTTGTAATGTACCCAAATTTTGCTTTTACGAATGAAGGAGACGGATAAAAACAGATAGAAAGAGTAGGAATGCCACTGCAACACCGGGGAGCTTCAATGATATATACTGTAGCTAGAAGTAGGCAAGACCCAAAGCAATCCTGGTAATGCACTAGAGACTGCATGAAAAGCGGTACCTCTTATGCAGTTAGGGAAATCCAAAAATTAGGAGATCCCGATGTTAAATGGATGAGCAATGTGTGACATTGCCGAATGATATATTTGATATAGATAACTTTTACAAGAGCTTGGATGATCTCTCCTTTATGAGTTATCTTTTGAATTTGTAATTGAGTTAGGTCTATTCAATTTTAAGCTGATATTATAGTTTATCCTATAATTGTTAATTCAAGGGACCAAAGTTTTGGTCTCAATCTAGAGAGGTGTGCGTTAAAATGTTACATTGTTTTAAGATATGATCTCAATAGTCTTTATCTTCGTGAAACTTTGGAAATCTTTTTATTTGGGTTATCTTTTGAGTTTTAATTACATCTGTAGTGAATCAAATAATAATAAATTTGGATAACGCATTTCAATAATAGTAAACTACTGAATTTAGTGTAATTGAGTTTACACCCTAATAATTGAAATTGTCTGTTACACCATTTAAATAAGAGGTTCTGTGCTTGAACTTCACTATCTCTTTCCCACATCCCCTAGAAAGAATTCCTAACTTTAGTACATTTATAAAAGAAAAAAAAAAAGAACTAATGAATTTAGGCAATTCACATCTAAGTTATAGTTAGATTAAACTACTCTAACATCATAAATGGCTATATATTATAGGTCTAAAGAATTATTATTTAGTACGAAAATTGTTTACATAAATTTCTCACAAATCCTGGTGATACTAAATGACAAGAGAAAAAGTCAAAAATCATACGAGAAAAAGTACATAAAAAACTATTTGTTGGAAACAAATGATCCAAGCAACCCCTTTTCGTATACATCTCACAAATTTATTTTATAGAGTTACTATATATCAATAAGTCAAATCAAATCAAAATCATCACTGAAAAATTCTTGGCAACAATTTTTCAAGGAATTTTATTTCTCGAAGGATATTATATAATTATTGACTTTAAGATAAATTTATCATATCATTTTATTTTATCTAATAATAATCACATTTTCTATCAAAGAATCTCTATATATTATGTTTTTGCTATACACGTTTTAATATTTTTTTACCACCAGGTAGCATTAGTCAAATCGGATTGGTAGTTAGGTAATTGATTTGCTAATTCAATGATTTGAATGCTTATTCAAGAAAAACCGAATAAATTTAATAAAAAAAATAGTTTCTCAATTTATAGAAACAAAATTTTTTTTCTTCCCGTTCAAATTGAATACTTTTCTGTCCCAAATCATTCCTAATCTGCGGAAGTGATGAAATACATGCAACCGATATAATCACTACATTAGATAGAATTGGCAAATAGTACCCCCAAAAAAATGATAAAATTGATAAATAATTATTTTTTAAAAAATTTTTTGCCGTGTGATTGAATCATCATAATCTGGCATTGATCCTATTATTAGAAAGTAGATTGATCTGACCGACCTAATGGAGCTCCTAAAATATTACAATTTTTACATTAATAATTATATGTATGTCATATGTTATCTATTTTGTTATTTAAATTAGCAAATCGGTATGTGCAGGGTTGTTTGTGTAATTTTAGTGAATTTTAAGGCAGGTTAATAATAATTTTGTAAAATAAAAATGCATCAAGTGTAATTACACTAAATTTCAAAAGAGGCTAGTAATAAATGAATATTGAACGATTTAAAGACAATAAGTTTACTAACAAATTTTTTTGTTCAAATGGAAAGTGTTTAAGTAAGCCTTGGATTCGATCTCAAAATTTATACGTATGGAAAATACATTATTAGAAAGGATCTCTATTTAGGGTCAGTTTGAATAGTGTAATTTATGACTTTTTTTTAGAAGTCAAAGGTCAAATTTTTTTGAACAATTGTCTATTTCAAAAAAAATTTGTCATAAAATAATTGTATATTTAAAAAATTTAAGTGATATTAATTATTTCTTTGTAATAATATTCTTATTAAATACTATTAATTTATTAATGAAAGAAAGAAAGAAAATTGAAATATTGAAAAAAAATAATTTAATAAATTATTCTTAATTTTTTTTTAATATTAATATTTTATTAATTATTTTTTTAATTTTAATAAGTATTTAAAATTATATAATTATTGAACAATGAAGGAGGTAATAGGTTAGTCTAAAATTCTCTATATGAGAGGTGAAGAGTACTAATGTTCCGTGATAATTAAAGAGGAAAGAAAAACAATAAGTTTAAAATAGATTACTATAGACATCATTAATTAATTTATTAATGACTTGGATGCAGACAATTTAGTTGGCAGTACACATCTGTGCTCTACGTCAGTTCAGATACAATTGTCAGCCTCTCGCTCCCCCTGCGTACTACGCACAAGGTGCATTCTACCAGCATCGACGAATTTCGTTTTCAAAATTCTTCTCAAAACAATGTACCACCAATCTTATTTAATTTATTTTTTAAAATAACAGTAATATATTTTTTTAAATTCGTTTTTGTCTGATTAGCTACCAATCAAAATAATATTCTTATTACTTCTATGGCTGCAAAAATCTCGTACTGATTGGATTAATGATGGAGACCGCAATACGTGGTATTACCATACCAAAACTATTATCAGGCGAAGAAGAAACAGAATTACTAGCTTGAGAAATGATTCAGGGTCCTGGATCGAGAATGTAGGGGAGATCAAGAACATGATAATCAGCCACTTTGTCTGTCTATATAAAGAGGAGGTTGATGTGAGACAACCCCTATACACTGAAATTTCTTACCCTCCCATTCTTAATGTTAGAACTGAAGACCTTGATCAAAGCATAAGGGGTGACGAAATTAAAAGAGCCATGTTCAATATTGGACCTATTAAAGCCCCTGGTGTGGATGGTTATCCAGCTATGTTTTTCCAGCATAATTGGGACGTGGTTGGTAATTCGGTAGTTTCTTGTCTTCAAGAGGTTTGGTCCAACCCTTCTCAGGTCAGTTTGCTGAATGAAACTTTCATAGCGCTCGTACCAAAAGTGGAGAAACCTGAATTCGTTAACCAACTAAGGCCGATTGCCTTATGTAATACTATTTATAAGTGCTTCTCAAAAGTGATTGTCGAGAGAATTAAACCCCTTCTGGTTGATCGAATTTCCCCCTTCCAAGCTAGTTTCGTTCCGGGGCGTAATATTCATGATAATATTATTATAGCAAAGGAGATGGTCCATTCCATGAGTCGCATGAAAGGGAAAAGGAAATTTATGGCTGTGAAAATTGATCTTGAAAAAGCTTATGACAGGCTGAATTGGGGGTTTATCAGATGCTGCCTCATTGATTTCGGTCTTCCTATTCATTTAACCGAAATTATTATGAGCTGTATTACGACCACTTCTTTTCGCATATTATTGAATGGGTCTCATATAGAGAAGTTTCAACCTAGTAGGGGCATTAGGCAAGGAGATCCTATATCCCCCTATGTTTTTGTCATCTGTATGGATCGTCTCTCCCACTTGATATCTAAAGCAGTTGCCAGTTCTCGCTGGAATCCTATGAAAGCGGGTAAAAGAGGACCCCAAATCTCACATCTTTTATTTGCAGATGACCTCCTTCTGTTTATGGAAGCTTCCCCAACTCAAATGCAATTGATGCTGGAAATAATGGACCAATTTGGGGCAGCGTCTGGGCACAAAATTAATATTGATAAAACCTCTATCTTTTTTTCAAGAAATACCTCTCTCCAAGAACGGGAAACAATTACTAACTTAGCTGGATTCAAACAAGTTAGGGAGATAGGTAACTACCTTGGAGCTTATCTACACAACGGAAGATATACTAAAGCTCACTTTGCTAACATCTCTTCTAAAATCAATGCGAGATTATGTGGCTGGAAATCCCAATGTTTGTCCTTGGCTGGCCGCATCACTCTTGCTCACTCTGTCTTGGGTACTATGGCCTCTTACCCCATGCAACATATGACCATCCCTAAAAGCCTCTGTAGACAAATTGAAAAGGCTCAAAGATCTTTCATTTGGGGGAGTGCCAGCTCCTCTAACAAACCCCACCTCATCAGCTGGGATAAGATAGTTTCCCCTAAGGAGATGGGGGGATTGGGATTCAAAAATCTGTCAATTCTTAATGACTGTTTTACAACTAAAATTGGCTGGAACATCATCAATAACCCTTCTGCTCTATGGGTGATGGTCCTTAAAGGCAAATATGCTAGGCAATGCGATCTAAGGTATGAAATTAAAGCCTCAACTGCTGATTCTTCTCTTTGGAAAAACCTTGCTCGCATCTGGCCAATGCTCATGGACAATAGTCACCCTATCATTGGAAATGGATGCTCTGTTTATTTTTGGAAGGATGATTGGTTGAAGCCAGGTCTTGCTCTACGGAACCATACAACCCGCCTGATTTCCCAAGGGGACTTAGAAATGACAGTTATTCAAACTATTGATGACTCAGGTTATTGGGACAACAATTATCTAAATCAGCATTTGTCCCCTGATATGGTTCAAATGATCAACAACTTTTTACCACCATCTTCGAAGGACGGTCCAGATAGATTGAGTTGGAGGTTAAGCCCCACTGGTGACTTCAGTATCAAAAGCCTGTACAAACATCTAACTGACCAGTATGGGTTTTATAATCGTGTTTGGCTGAGTATATGGAATTGGAAAGGTCCTCAAAGAATTAAATCCTTTTTCTGGCTCTTGAACCATAATAGAATTCTGACCTTCTCTAGAATTGCGAAATGGAGCGAAGGACAGACTGCTATGTGCCCGAGATGTAACACAGATATTGAAACCCCTATTCATGCAGTAAGAGATTGTCCTTTTGCTTCTAGAGTCTGGGTCAAACTTATTCCGATACATATACTGCCTGAATTCTTCTCCCTCAATTTGCATGCATGGATTAATTATAATCTTCATCACTCCCCTTGGATCTTTAAGGAGTTGAAGTGGGAAGACATATTCATGGTGGCTGTGTGGTCTCTTTGGAAGCAAAGGAACATGTTTGTGCATCAAGAAATTACTCAAACTCCCTTACAAGTCAGAACATCAATTCTCCAATTTGCTCAGCACATTAAAGAAGCAACACACAGTAGTGTTAACGTGGTTAAACAACATACCACCATTATCAATGTTAGATGGAAGTTTCCACCTAGTGATTGGCTAAAACTAAACACGGATGGAGCTTCTCGTGGGAATCCTGGTCCAAAGAAATTCTTTGGTATTTTTAAATAGCGTGAAGGAAACTGGATTCTTGGCTATACCCAGAAAATTGGCCACGAAACTGCGCTGATGGCTGAGCTTATGGCTATTCTTAAAGGCCTTGAGATTGCAATTAGTAAAGGGTTCTCCAAGGTGGTGGTGGAAAGCGACTCTTCTACAGCTATTGACTTAACTTTGAAGCCTCTGAAGTCCCACTCGAGGTTCTCTCATGTGCTAGCTAGAATCAAGAGATATGCTAGCTATATCACCCATATCAACTTCACCCATACTTATAGAGAGGCCAATACTAGCGCGGACAAACTCGCCAATTGGGCCTTGGAATCTAATTTAAATGATACCATCTTAGACCAACCCTTTGCTAGTCTTTTACCGTATCTGCTTGCTGATGTTTCAGGGGCTTCCATACCCCGAAGTATCCCTAGTTAGCTGTTTTTCTTTTCTTGGGCCTTAGGGCCCTCCAATGTACAAAAAAAAAAAAAAATATTCTTATTTTATATTATTAAACTTAATTATATACTACAATATAGCCGTAATTTTTTTGAAATTGTAATTTTAATGGCTAAACATTGGGTGCAAAGAAGCTTTTACGTTGACAAGAGTTAATTTTGATAAATTAATAACGCAAAAATTTTCACAACATAAAATATTTTTGTAGAATCTCTTGGGTCATTTTTTTATATGAGACGTATACCCAAAATTTGTTACAGTATTAATTTTTATAATTATTTATCATAATATAAAATTTTTTAAGAATAAATCTCACCAATAACAAGATTTTAATTATAAAATATAATTTTTAAATAAAATATTATATTAAAATATTATTTTTTAATTCAAATCTCATCAATAATAAGATTTGAATAATAAAAATATTATTTTTAAATCAAATTTTACCAATAATAAAATTTAGATAATAAAAATATTATTTTTTAAATCAAAACACTATATTTATTAAATTTTTTTATATCCTCATATTGAAGAATTATTAAATTAAAATACTATATTGAAACAAAAGTCCCGATTAGTAATCTAATTTTTTGTTTACATGTCTTTATAAATAGAGTAAACCCCCAAAATAGTTTCTGAAGATTTTCAAATCCAACAAAATGGTTCCTGAGGAATAAAAATAGACAAACCAGTCCTTCACCTTTTCAAAAATCGAACAAAATGGTCCCTGACGAATAAAAACAGACAAATCAGTCCCTTACCTTTTCAAAAATTAGACAAAATAATCCTCTCATCAAAATTTTTTATTAATGATTTGTTAAAAGGATGACATATCACTCTTAATTATTCTCATTAAACAAAATTATATGTCATACATTTTCTTACAAATCTTCATTTTCATGTTGATGGAAGAACGATTTTGTCCCCTTTTTGAAAAGGTGAGAGACTGATTTGTTTATTTTTATTTATCAAGGACTATTTTGTCCGATTTTTAAAAAGGTGAAGGACTGATTTGCCTATTTTTATTCCTCAGGAACCATTTTGTCTTATTTGAAAATTCTTAAGAACTATTTTAGGAGTTTACTCTTATAAATAATAATAGTATAAAAATAAACTATTTTTACTATGTAATAATATATAATTAAATAATAAAATAAAAGTTCTACAACATCAAAATTAAACTAAATGAATATATCATAATTAAATCAGATCAAAACAATATTTACTTATTAATTATTTAGAAAAGAACAAAAACAAGAAGCATAAAGAAGAAGGGAAGAAAAAAAAAACAGGACGAGACCTAGAAAATTTCCCCTCCAATTTCTGGTCCTCTTGTTTGATTTCGTTGTCATTTCTCCCTCTCTCTCTCTCTCTCTCTCTCTCATATGAGCAGCTCCAGGTTGGAGGGGTCCATGGAGTTTCTGGATCTCAACGCCACAATTTCCAAACGCTCCTTCAACCTTCAATGACAACCAACGCCAACGCCAACACCACCTCCACTACCACAACCACAGCACCTCATCCACCGCGGCAAAACCTGACACATAGAGCAGCTTCTTCTTCTTCTTCTTCACAAACACAGGGTGAAGCCCAGTTCTAGGGTTTTGGAAGAAAACGACCGGAAAAAAGAAAAGAAAAGAAAACAAGAAGGTAAACGACGTCGTTGAGTGTGTGGCAGGATGCCGGGGCATCGGTCGAAGTCGGAGAAGCAAGCCGACGGCGGCGGCGGCGGTGCGAAGCCGCTCCGGCGGGATCCGTACGAGGTGCTCGGCGTCTCCCGCAGCTCCACTGATCAGGAAATCAAGACCGCTTACCGCAAAATGGCACTGAAGTAATAATAATAATAATAATGTCTCAACGAGTGTGTGCGCGTGTGCTTTTTTCTTTTCTTTTCTTTTTTTTAATATATTTTTTGAATTTTTGATATTGTTCTGTTTGGTGGAGTTAGCTCTGCGAAGTCCTGTTTGAATTGGATTTGTTGGCTGTGGAGTGGGGATTTGCGTTGGAATATTTGAGTGCTTAATCAGCTTTGGCGATTTAAGTGGAATAGTGGTAGTAGTTGAGCTTAATTGGGTTTTATATATATTTTTTTTATTTGACAATTGACATTAATTTCAGCATAGAGTAATAGTGTATAGTCTCAGGTGTCATATATTGGGTTAGGTTTGATATTTTGTTAAATCTGGGATTGATATGTTCGATGCTTTTCTTCCCTTGCTAAATGATGCTTGTTATTTAACTAAAGAGTTTTTTCCTTTTTATTGTTACTTCCAGAGTCTTAGAGAGAGACTTAACATGAGAGAAAGGGGAACTGTATGCGAAGACATTGATGCGGCACTGGCAATTGGTTCAGGCTAGTACTTAGTTGAGGAACGGCTCTTGCCGACTCTTCTACTTTGCTTTTCCAAGCTTAGGTGAAGTCATGATTCATGAGGGTGGTCTTGTTCTAACCCCCTCTATGGTTACTTAGTGGTTTGATGTTGGGGAGATTCCTAAAGACTTGAACAAAAATCAATTTGAATTTTGACGAACTATATGTATTGCAGAGTATGCTCTATTTAATTATAGATCACTGATGAAAGTAGTCTTCTTAAGTACTACACAGTGTGTGTGGATTAAGGTGCATAGAAGCCCAGCTGCCCCCCCCCAAAAAAAAAACACACGACAAAAAATTTGTGTGTTAGAATCAAATTATGATGATATATGCCGTACTAACCAGGGGAAAAAAAAAATGAGAGGAGGCTGTTGAAACTTGTCAACTAGAGAACCTGTTAATGTTGTGCTTTGTTGCAAAGCTTTGCATAGCTGGTCCCAGGGTTGGATAAAAGAGGAGGGTTGTAGTAGATAATTGACATCAAACAAAACTTTTTTGAGCCTTAATGACATGGAACCTGTATGTTTATTTCTGATCTTTCGTACTAGCTGATTGCTTATGTGGATAAGCGCAAGTAGCCTTTCAAAGTAGATGCTGGATTCGTAACCTCTGCTCACCTTTTGTGATTGGTTTCATGTGGCTGATTTGAGCTCTGAACAATCTACAGTAAAACTTAGTGACCTAATGGAACTTTACTGAAATGAATTCATAGTTGTACCCCCGGGGCACCTGGCTCCGTGAATTCACTGTTCTTCCTTTGGTCTTTTCATTTGAACAGGGTTACTTATCAATTAATTGGCTAAATTTATTTCATTTCAGGTATCATCCTGACAAGAATGCTAATGATCCTAAAGCAGCTGATATGTTTAAAGAGGTTACATTTTCTTACAATATCTTGTCAGATCCTGACAAACGGCGTCAATATGACTCAGCTGGTTTTGAGGTGAGGATTGAGGAGGGTCATCAGTTTTCTGGGTTTTTCATTTTTTTTCATGTAGATTCCAATCTTGCTCCTATCCCCCACCCACCCTCCCCCAACACTATAGTGTTTTTTTTTTTTTAAATTTTGATTTTGGCTTGAATATCTTTGACAGAGCATTTGTGATGGAATATTTCCTGTTTGTGTGCAGGCTGTTGAATCAGATAGCCAAGAATTGGAATTGGATCTTTCAAGTTTGGGTGCGGTGAATACAATGTTTGCTGCACTTTTTAGGTAGAAGGCTGGATATTCTTCTCTTCCTAATCACTATTTTGTCCCTTTCTCAGATCTCTTTTCGAGTGCATAGAGCATAAATAAAAGTTTCCTTATGTTTTGGATTCTTTCCTTCCCTTCTTTGGTTTTCCCTACTTTTCTTTATTAATGTTCTCTGTACATGACAGTAAACTTGGTGTGCCAATTAAGACAACTGTATCAGCAACTGTTTTGGAAGAGGCACTCAACGGTGTAGTGACCATTCGACCACTTCAATTGGGACATTGTATATCTAGAAGGGTGAGCTGCTTCGTTCTTTGCAATTCATGAATTCCTTTATGGTCACACTTATTTTAAACTTTTGTTTTGGTGTCGTCACCTTACAGGTTGAGAAGCAATGTGCACACTTCTATTCAGTTACAATTACAGAAGAGGAAGCACGAGCTGGATTTGTTTGTCGAGTGCAATCATCAGACAAAAGCAAGTTCAAGGTTAAAATTTAAATCTGTTATTTATATATATAAGGATTGTATGCATGTTATCTTCAACCTGCTGGTCTTGAGGTTTCTGTTCTGTCTTTGCTGAGACTGATTTCTTTCACAGTCCTCTATAAAAATCTATGATTTTCAGAAGGATCACTTTTTGTTGGAGGTAGGATGGAAGTCAGAAAATCAAAGGGTCTTCTTGCCTATAAATCTTTTATGTGGGATGTTTATTTAGTGGTAATCAATCCCCAAGTTTTATCCATTTCATATGTATTGAATTCGTTTGAATAATTTGGAAGGTTATTATTTTTCTTCCCCTTCTGCTTCTACTGCTTACTATTGCTTTTTGAGTGTCAGGTCTTATCTGTTACTTTATCAGCAGCTCTAAGACTGTCTTGCAATTTTTGTTCTTTAGACTTGCTTCAAAACAAAATTCAGTCTATAGACATGGGGATTTCTTAGGATGAATGTTGAAACTGTTCTTTTTTATTGTCATTTCTTAAACACATTGCTATACTGATAAAGAGGTCTTCTCCACATATGCACCCTAGTAACTCCCTTTTCTTGTATTTTGATAGTGTAATCATATGAAGTTGAAGCATAATGTTACCTTAGTCCTAGAATTTAATCACCTCAATGCAACTAGAACTAGGAGATTAATTGGTTATGTTCTAATTTAGATGCACTGTACTGCAAAGTCTACATGATTCTATTTGACTGTGATGATTGGTTTTTAGGGAATCTTGAGCCTGGAATTTTATGAAAGCAATTCTGTATCTTACTTCTGAATAAAATAATTAAGAAACTATCTTTTGGTGACTTGGCCTTGTAATTTATTTGTATACATTGTTTTTACAGTTTCAAAAATATACTTTTCCTTGGGCATTGTAAAACATTGATGTGTTGATTTAAACTATTGTTGTACTTGATTTATATAATTTTAAAATCTTTTAAAAACATTGATATCTTAGGTTTGAAAATCATCCTTTTTTTAAATGGTACTGATTGATTGGTTTTCTACAGTTACTATATTTTGATCAAGAAGACAGCGGTGGATTAAGTCTTGCTCTCCAGGTACTGTACTTAATGTTTTGCCTCTCTTTTGTGTGTGTGTGTGTGTGTGTGTGTGTGTGTGAGAGAGAGAGAGAGAGAGAGAGAGAGAGAGAGATTATAAGATAATGTAATTTTCTTTTAGGACTTAAATATATCTAATGTATTGTTTGGTTATTGTATTCTAATGACTTCCCTAACTTTTTCATATGTATTTTTGCTATTTCTGACTTCTGACTCCCCTAAATTATTGTTGTAGGAAGACAGTGCAAAAACGGGGAAGGTTACCTCCACTGGAATGTATTTTCTTGGGTTTCCTGTTTATCGGTTGGATCAGACAATGAACTCAGTGAGTTGCTACTGCAAACCAATATTATTCACTTTTATTCTAATTTTTCCATTTTTTCAGTTAAATTTGGTGCTTGAATGTTGAATCATTACTTAAAAAATGGTTCTTGGATTTTTTTCCCCCCTGATAGAGGGTTCTTGTATTATTTCTCTACAGATTGCTGCTGCAAAGGATCCAGATACATCATTCTTCAGAAGGCTGGATGGGTTCCAGCCCTGTGAATTAACAGAATTGAAGGCTGGTACCCATGTATTTGCCGTTTATGGTAAATGCAAACTTTTAAGCTTGGTGCTTCATGTTATGCTCGTTGGTTGTAATTATGCTCTCTTGGAATTGACTGTTACATGCTGTTGACTTTCTTCTAGGTGACAACTTTTTCAAAAGTGCAAACTATACAATTGAAGCTCTGTGTGCTGCACCTTTCAATGAAGAAAAAGAAAATTTAAGAAATATAGAAGCTCAAATTTTGTCTAAAAGGGCAGAAATATCAAAATTTGAGACAGAATACCGAGAGGTGTGCACTTTGACATGAGCATTCCTTATGGTTCTAATTATACATCATTTTATCCAATCTCACTCCCTAGTCTTCATAGGTACTGGCGCAATTCACAGAGATGACAAACAGATATGCACATGAAATGCAAGCAGTGAGTTTTTTGTATCTTAAGGTTTTGTATGCAACATCCCCCCCCCTCTTTCTCCCTCCCCCTTTTCTTTCTCCTCCGCTCTCTGCCCCCAAAGAAAAAAAAAATTATGAATGCCACTGAATTGCTGCTATTTATTCTTGTGAAGATTGATGAGCTATTGAAACAACGAAACGAAATACATGCGTCATACACTATTGCTCCTTTGAAGCGGAGTTCAAGTAAAAGCAGGAGTAAAAGTTCTTCCAAGGAGCCAAAAGAAGATGGCCAAACAAAAGAGAAGAGGAGTACAAGAGACCGGCCAAAGAAGAAAAAATGGTATAACATCCACTTAAGAGTTGATAAGAGAAAGCCTTGCTAAGGTGAGAATTGGAGAATTAACAAGTCCTTCTATCACTCATAATGCTAAGAAATTGAATATTTTATAGTTTGGTTGTCAACTCTGAAATAATCAGGTGATCTGCACTCTGGTTTGATTGTTTAGCACTTGTGCAAGCTTAAGAGGAAGGCTTTGCCCAAGCACCAACCACCAAGGTTTCATTTATGTTTGTCGCTTAAGGATGTCAAGGATGACAACAACTCATTGTTTTTGTATAATCCCCTTTGCCATTCCCTTTAAATTTGTCTTACTAGCTCATCTTCTGAACCTCAACTTGTAAATTGTTTGTTTTGTTGATGAAGCACGATCAACTCTCTGCATGGGTTGTAATTTTGGTTAGAAGTAGTGGCAAAGATTTGGTGCATAAAAAGCCAGGTAATTGCAAGTAGCTGGAGTAATGTAAAATCTATTTTTTGCACTCTACCTTCCTTACTTTATTAAATCCAATATCTTGTATTTATTATGTTCTGCTCCTCTTTTTGTTTGTCTTTTGTTGTATCTTTGCCGTCTGCAACCTTGCACTATGTTTCCTCACGTGTATTTAATAATAGGCATTCGATTCTTTCTGAGAATCTGCCTCCATGGGGGAAATTATTACCGGTGCTGTGATTGATACCTGAGGCCTGCGCATCGTATTATTTTTTTTATTAATTTATTTAAGTTGATATTGGTGCGGGGATGCTAAGCTGTAGCATGTTTGGTTGTTCAGTATGATTAGTTAATAATCATATAATAGCGAAAGATGACTTGAATTAAATATGTACCTCTGTACGTCAAGATTGCAACTTGCAAGACCTAATGATGTCTGATGACAAATTACAGCTAACAAAGTAAAAGTAATGGTGCTCATCAGACCATGGTTAGTATTGCGTGAAAACCAAGTTTGGAGAAATGTCATTGTAACTACATGGTGAAGCTAAGCATGACATTAGGAAAGATGTACGCTAAGTTATTATTGTAATGATTGTTTAACAACTAAATGAGACAAAGAAGCAATCAAACTGGACCTAACAATCAAATCCGCCTTTAAGAATGAGATGAGACCTCATGATAGGTGTAAGAGCCAAGCCAATAGGATAGCAAAGATATGGATAGCAGAGGTATAATTGTGCCATTGTTCCTTTCAATCCTTCTGCATTCGGTTCATCGGGTTCCCAGTGGCTGTGTTCCTCCCAGGGCTCATCCCCCCAGTGGTGACCCTTCCCAATTTCCATGGGCCAAAACAAACTCAAGAGAACAGGCTTATTTCTATTATTATTTATTCCAAGTTGTATGATAGAAAAGAGGGTCATTTTTTTTAATATGAGATTTGCATTCAGAATTTGTCACAATGTGAGTTTTTATGGTTATTTACAAGAATGAGGTTTTTCAAAAGTAAATCTCGCTAATGGCAAGATTTTAATATTAAAATATAATTTTTTAAATCAAATATTATCAATAAAAACATTTTAATAATAAAATATTATTTTTAAAATTAAATATTGCCAATAGCAAGATTTGGATAACGAAAAATATCATTTTTTAAATCAAACCTCGCCAACGGCAAGATTTGCACATCATATTTATGTAAATTTACGTACAGTCTCATATATAAGGACTTGTTAAATTAAAACACCATATAAAAAGCAAAAAACCCTAAAAAAGAGTATATATTCCAAGTTGTTTCAATTTAAAAGTGCGACCCAAAAATAAAGTAGCAATTTGAGATTCTTGTTATTGTTTTAAATGTTATTTAATATAGTATTATTATATAAAATAAAGTAAACTCTACACCTCTTTCTGGAGAGACATTTTGCATAACTCATCCTGTACTTTTTAAAAGTATATCACCTAAAGAATGTTTATTTCAAGATTTAATTTTTCATTTCTTGGAATAACATTTAGAATACTATTCTGGGGAATCACATTCCCAGGAAAGAAGTTTAGGCGTGTTTGGTATGTAGACAGAAAAACCTTGTAAATTATATATGAGAATGAATCATTTACGTGTTGTTTGGATGATAATAACATTCTTGGGAATATTGGGTGTCTTTCGAAATGGTAGTGATGATGGCAGTGGTCTAGCGACCAACGACAGTGGTCCAGCAGTGATGGCTTGATGTTCTAATTTGTCCGCATCTCATTCAATGGTAAATGTGATGTAAGTTACTACAATGTCCATTGCAATATGAATATAAGTAATATAACTCTTAAAAAGAAAATTAGATAAAGCAAGGATGCTGCAGGAATGCTACAAATGTGTAAATTAAATACTAAAAACGGGGATAAAGCGAGGATTATATTTCACTGTGTCAAGATTTTGGGTTGAAATTATTATTGACTTACCGGTACTAATACTTTTCCACTATTATTTTTGTTAATTACTCTTTTTAAGTCCATCATTTACCCTGCTTAACCCCACTTAAAGCACTTCATGATCTGGGCAAATGGATGCCCCCTCATATGAAAGTTAAATTAATCCTATACTTGAGAGAGGGACACACTTCTTGGTCTAAAAGTATTAAAAAAAAAAAATCCCGGTCAAGAGTTAAGGAATATATGTCAAGTTACCTTCTAACGAGTTATAACCTCCGTTTCCCTCATTAATAACCTTAGCAAAATTTTAGATAACTTGCTGAAACAGCTTCATCAGATTAAAGATGTTATAGCATAGTAGCCAGCAACATAAAGATTTGTGTGATTATTAGTCAGTAGTTAATACACGAGTATAGAAATACAGATCAAAGTACACAACATTATTGATAGATAAATATTCGAACCAACATGTGACACAATCCTCTCTTTGGCACAAGTGGTGCATGAGTACAAAGAAAAATAACAAGCTAATTAAGACAAGCTAGAAGGGTATTTAAATCCTCTCTTTGGCCACAAGAAAGGAAAGAATAAAAGGAAGGAGGACAATGATCACTGCAGGGTAACTGAGGGTTCTGGGAGAATAATTAGAAGGTGGTGCTGCTGTAGGACCCCCCATTCCAGGCATGTTAGGCATGTCAGAGTTAGAGCCATAACCGCCGTCATCTCCTCCATATTGAGCAGCAACAACCGCAACCAAAACCAGAAAAAAAGCTGCCACCATGGTGAATTTGACTGGTGAAAAAGCCATATCTACGATAATACCCTTAATTTGCTGATTGCTGTTTTAGCTAGATTTTGTTTTGCATGTTTTGAATCTCAAATTAAGTGGGCTATATATAAATAGTTGAGAATGATGCACTGCCATATATGGAAAAAAAAAAAGGAGGAAATATAGGTGGCAGCATGGTGTACGTTAATATTGAGGCCTTGTTATTAGCTCCAACAATGATTCTTGTTTATGACAAAGAAAAACAATTTTATTTATATATAATATTTGTGACCCATTGTGCCATAGAATGAGTTGTAGGCCTCATCACTTAATTTGGATTACTCGTCTCATCTATCCCACACTTTAGTGGTAAATACGAGTGAGTGTGGGTGTGCCATTTAATGAGTTGTAGGCTTCATCACTTAATTTGGATCACTTGTCTCATCTGTCCCACACTTTAGTGGTAAATAAGTATGTGTATGGGTCTAGTGCCCCACAAATGTTATGTACAAATAATATTTCTCATTATATATATATATATATATTGCTAATAAATAATATGAGTTCAACCAAGAAATGCTTTGCATTGATCGTTACTCACTCTGCTTGTTTTTGGACGATAATGGTTGCTTCTTGTGAAGGAAAGGATAGTAAGTATCACAAGATATTACAGACACAAGATCATGATCATGTTGTGCCACAAGCTTAATTGTAAGTTGGATACAGTTATACAAACCATAAATGGTCCAAAATAAAATAATTAATTGCGAAACAATGCACCATCAAGATGCAATTGACAACCCAATAGGCTTTGTAGTATTTAAATTTTTCATTTCAATGTACCTCTATTGGAGTCACTTATTCTCAAATAATTATGTTATTTGCACACCATAAATGGAGCCACCTATAGTTCCACCGTAGGCATATATTACAAAAGAACAAATTAAGTGTAGTGGGAGGTGATAAAATTGAAAATTTCAAAATTTTTAAATATTTAAAAAGAAAGAAAAATACTCCTTCCTTCTCTTGTCCTCTCTTCCCCCTCATTAGGTCATACTCGCTAGAGACCCATGACTCACCGCTTGCCTCGTCCGTCATCATCACTCACTGCCTCATCAACAGCATCAATGGTGGCTTCTTCTTCTTCTTCTTTGACGATGTCATCTCCACCTACACGTCCACCTTCAACAACGAATTCCTCTAACCCCTTGACAACTCCATAGGTGTGTCTAAGTCAACAATAGACTCCATGAAGGATAATTTCCTACTTCTCTTTTGATGGGTCTATGCTATATCTTTCAACATTTGGATTATTTTATTGTAATAGTGGGTGGACGCTTTGAGCTAAATTTGATTATAGAGCCGAGAATAAATTGTTTAATAAATTTGTAAAATGGACCTAAAACTTATAAAATAATGCTAAAAACTGGTTTTCAAGTTTTTTATCATTGGTTTACAAGTTTTAAACCCTTTGTTTAGAAGTTTTAAGCACAAGTTTATAAGTTTTGTAAATTAACCAAGTGCAAAAAATTTATAAAACTAAAAATTGCATAAAACTTGTAAATCAAGTGTAAAAAAACTTGCAAATCCTTGCTTACGACTTATAAAACAAGTGCAATAAGCTTATAAACTAAGTTTTTTTTTTTGGGATGAAATGGTGCTACAAAGTTCTAAACTGAGTTTACAAATTTCCTATACTTGGTTTACAAATTTTTAACACTGAGTTTACAAGTTTTTTGCACTTAGTTTATAAGCTTTCAGCATAGGTTTACTTTGTTTTGCACTTGGTTTATAATTTTTCAACACGGATTTATATGTTTTCTCTTGAGGTTTACAAGTTTTTACACGGGTTTATAAATTGAATTTTAGTTTAGCGCAGATTTGGCAGTAGATTATTTTGATTTTAGTTACTTGAAATTGATTATATATTAAATTATTGATATTAATTGATATAGATGGTATATGAATTCATTGTGTCCTTTTTTGTACTAGATACATAACCAAATGAAAAGTTCAAAAGCAAAGAACAGTAAACAAATGGAAAACAAAACAAAACCCAAGAAGGCAAGAAGAGACATGAAGATAGGATCAAGGTGGCTTATCAACTAATGAAAATTATTTCAAAAGAATATATTAATTGATGATAATAGTGAATCAATTGATAAGAGTGTAGAATACTGCGAAGATGCTTATGATTAGTGATAACCAAACAATGCTTCAAAGGTAGTATTGGCAATCGATGAAAATATTGCATAATTATTATTCATATATATATATATATATATAGTCATAGCTTATTAATGCAAATCCAACCAACATACCGGAGCAAGGCCAAATCATAAATGACATATACCGAGACTCAAAACAATCAATAAGGCACTAAAATAAGGAAATGGATAGATCTCAAGACAAGCTGAAAGATCAGGCCTTAAAGCCTATTATATTATCTTTCGCAGTGATAAAAAACGTGAGAAGAAAAGTAGAGAATCCACCGATCACTGCATGATAATAATTGAGGCTGCTTGCAGCATTGGACTTGGCTGCTCCTTCAGGAGAAGGAGCACCATGATCATGCCCCTCATGAGCAGCAACAATTGCAACCAAAACAATGAGAAAAGCTGCGAACATGATGAATTTGACTGGTGAAGCCATATTTGCAGTGCCCTTGATAATTTGAAAGGAGTAGAATTATTCAGCTGCTTCAGTGTTGAATGAAATGAAAATGAATTGAGTTGGTTCTATATATAGCAGCATTGGCCAGTTTACTTTTGCAAAATTCTCTCAAAAGCTGTACCTTCAATTCCTTACAAATTACGTCATAGGGAGGCCTTACATACAACCATATATGATATTTTATTGTTGTTTGTAAAGTTATAATGATAACACAGTTTTCAACAAATGATTTCTTTGCATTTTTGTGGGGTATATCCACTTATCCACTTATATATTGCTTATTAGCAATGCAGCTGGCGTGCTTGTACGAACACTTACCATTTGCATCCTAACGTGTACCCATGTACGATGCACCATTGACTCGTACGATCCTGTTTCTCGAACAATTTTATAATTTTTTTTTTGCTAAATTTGCTTGATTAAACGAAGGTGATATATTAGTTTCGAAGGGTTGTATAGTACGAGAGAAAAACTATTTTAACACCTAAAAGTGGGTGTCTGAAACAGACACCCACTTTATAACCATTGGATGTGATGGATGTCCCTACTTATTCTTAACATCCATCACATCCAACGGTTAAAAAAATGGGTGTCTGTTTCAGACACCCACTTTTGAGTGTTAAGATAGCACTTCTCATAGTACAAAGGTGAAAATAGAGGTAAGAAGTTTATAAATTGATTCATGAATCCTTTTACTTCATTTTTATTCTGATACATACCATAAATGTCTACTTGAAATTTGCTTTCAACCTAAAGATAATATATGATGGGTACTAAGGTTTGACCCATAAACAAATTCAAACCGCTTAATTTTTAATTAGTTCAGATTCATAAGTATTTATTATAAAATTTAAACCAAATCAATCCGATCAAATTGGGGTTGATTCAGATTGAGGTATTGGATTTATCTGTTTCTTTTTATATTTTCAATTTTTATCCAAGAAATTTAATAAAAAATACTTCAAAATATCACTTTTTTATATGCTATTATACTATAAATGCTAGAAGCCTAGAACATGGTACCTAAATCACATAATTCTAATACCACAATATTCAAACTAAAAGTTCATAGATATCACAATATAACTCAAAAAACACAATTATAATATCACAAAAATTCCAAATTCAAAATATTAAATAGCACAATTCTTATTACATGTCTATAATGCATAAATTTGAGTTGGTTTGGATCGGATTTTGAATTAGATATGCAAATTTGATGATTAAATCGATATATGATCAGTTATAATCAAATTCAAATTGATTGACCCGATGACCTGATCCAAACCGAATCATATCCGTTTGGATTGATCAGATTCAACATGTTGGGTCTGTCCAGTTATCCCTTTATTTATTTATTTATTTATTATTATTATTATTATTATTATTATGAAATCAAATTACATTACTTCAAAACTTAAAGTACACGAAAGAAGGAACTTGGCTAATGACGTACTGTACTACAAATTACAAACGAAGTACGGAAGTACAGTTGGAATAAGCAAGACTGATTCCTAACTTATTTTTTTGATATATTCCTATTGGTTAACATTTCTGTAAGGAATCACCTACAAATTGCTCACAAATAAATTAAATGAAAAACTAGTCGTAATTATTTTCCAAAAATTGCTACGCGAATGCGCGTCTGCAAACATGATCTCACTTCAATTCTTTGAATGTTAAAAACTAGTAAAGTAATCCATGTGATTACGACAATGATATCTAATTTAAAATAAAAATTGATTTTTTAATGATATCAAAGAAAAATAATAAGTTTGATATAATAAAAATGATAATAATTAACAATAAATTTCAATAACGATGGAATATTAATTTAAGTGCAATATATTGTTTGCATCACCCACACAATATATATTTAGTGATATAAGTTTGAAAAAATAATTAATATCACTTAAAAATCATTATCATATTATTATCAAAGTTAAAAAAAATTATTTATCATTACATTAAAAATAGGTAAATATAATTTGCTCACGAAATAACAATAATCTCATTGGTAGATATTGAGGCAAATACAATTGGCCAAGTTGAATAAAAGAATGAATATAATTGAATAAATGAAAATGATAGGAAACCAAATGCATGTGAGATTAGCATATCATCAATTCTACTAGTTCATCCCACCCTCGTGTGGTATAAATAAGATATATATTGTATTGGACTAAAAATATGGGCATGAGATCTCGACCTAATCTCAGAAAACTCAGTCAAGGGATCCCACGACTTGCCTATGTGGCATAGTGACTCCTACAGTTGTCAACCCATTTAGCCTTAGATATCTCTTAGATTACTATCCTATCATATCTCCTATATTATATTATATCTCCTACAAATACGGAATATATCTAATTTCTACTTAATTACAGGAATATCTCCTCTATTAAGAGAAGATTATCTCTTAACTAATTATGTGGTCGCCTCTCACTATATAAGGAACTAACATTAATACTGTCACAACGTACCTGGAGGGCGCCGTAACACAAATGACAACAACGTTTTGAAAATGATTGGGAGTCGTCACCAATTTTAATTCTGGAAAAATTGGAAAACCTTTTAATTTGTAAATTGGTCTTTTAAGAGTTTTGAGTCCGGGAGTTTGATTATGATTAGAGAAGGGTGGAAACTTAATCTCACTGCACCTCTAATACATCCGTATAAATACGATTACCCTAGAGTTTATTATGCAAATTAATTA
The DNA here is from genome assembly GCA_031216105.1 of Dalbergia cultrata. NCBI lineage: Eukaryota > Viridiplantae > Streptophyta > Magnoliopsida > Fabales > Fabaceae > Dalbergia > Dalbergia cultrata. The sequence continues at coordinate 15,438,182 of CM062344.1, read as the reverse complement.
TAACTTTAAAATATTTATTTTTCCCCAGAAGTTAACAATTATAAAAAAAAATAAGATAAAATAAAATAAAAATAAATTAAATTGAAAGAGAACATAATTTAATGAAAAATTAATTTTAGTTTGATAGTTGTAAGTTACACCGACATATCCTCTGGTGTAATGAGGAACTCAAAACCACGTCGTTCTATAGAAAATATTTGTGTGTTTGATTGATTTTAATTTTGAAAGGATTTTTAATTGTTTTGTTATTTAATTTTATATATATATATATTTATTTATTTTTGAGCAATCCTAAAATTTTAACAAACAAAGAGACTAAACATATCACAAATGGGGCAACATAAAAGGCAAATCTAGCCTAATTCTCCACCCAACACTAGAGCTAAATATAAAACAATGAACCCAAGACTCCAAGGATCTAACAAACCCAAACAACAATGCTCAAACTTTGTTTCTGGAAATAAAAGAGAACCCAAAGCTCAAATACTAATCTAACAAAAAAAAAATGGAAATAAGTATCCTGTCCCCAATAACAAGCATACATAGTCCAGGATCAAAAAATTTAAAAAAAAATAACAACTAAACCCAAAAAAAAAGAATGAACCAGAATTTGTTTTGTTTGAAAGAAAAATAAAATCTCAAAGCCCAAATAGCCTAGCTCAAAACCTGATCCAAAAATAAAATAAAATAACACTAACCAAAAAAGAAATAAATAAATAAATAACTAATTCCTAACCTCTCCCTCATACACACATACACCGCTCTTTCTCTCTCTCTCTCACACACATACAGATCTCTCTCTCTGTAACACACGCACACAAACTTGATACTAACTCAAGAATAAAAGTCAAATAATAAAAAATAAAAACTATTATCACCAGGGAAAGTTCTCGTGAATGATAGGTTATGGGAACATTATTTTGAAAGGGAATATATGGGTATGAGTTTCATTACCCAGCATAAACACACTTACACGCACTTAAACACAGCCACCCACATAAAATAAAAGATAAAAGACCAATAAAAAAAACTAAAAAAGGCAACAGGGAAGGCTCTGGAATATTAGAAACAGGGGCAAGCCAAAAACAACAATAATATATAACAATCCAAACAAATAAAAGGAATCCTAACTTCGAAGAAACAACATTCCTAGTCCAAATGGAAATGGAATATAATCAAAACCAACTAAACTCAATAATATAAAATACAACACGATTTGGCAGGGAATGTTGGGACTTCATGTTTTTAATTGAAACAAAAAATCCAATGAACCCCAAACGCATTCCATATCCAACAAAGTTACCATAAATAATAGAATGCAAATAAAAACTAACAAAAAAGGCAAGGAATAGTCTGGGACACATTTGGGTTTTGGGTTTCACTTATAATGGTTGCAATCACACTCACATATAAATCAGCCCACACTAAATAAGACAAAAGAGAAATCCAATAAAATAAAAACTAACGAAGCAATAGAGAAGGGTCTGGAACAGTAGAGATAATGTTTTCATTTTTCCTTTATGGTTCAAAGTTCAAACACACACACACACACACACACATATGCACAAAAAGAGAGAGAGCATTAGAGAGAGAGTGAACGATGATTGGGAAAAAGAGAGGGTGCACCACCGTGGGAAGGAGAAAGAAGAGCTCTCGGCAGTAGCCTGGTGCGGTGAAGACAGCAGCACAGAGGTGCGGTGGTGGCTTGGTTTGGAGGGGCTGTCTGCAGTCGCTACTCCACGCGAGGACAGAGATGTGTGCCTGGGGAGGTGACGTTAACTGAGGTGGCACGTGGCTGTGAGTGACGGTGGAGCGCTAGCTTCATGGTGCTGGTAGGAGCAAGGACCGCGCCGCGCGGAGAGAGGAGGGGGAGCTGCGATGGCTGTGGACGGAGGTTCCAAATCGGTCGTGGGGTGAAGGAGCAGGCGACACAACACCAAGCTCGCAATGGCAGGAGCTAGGCGCGGCGATGAACCAGGGGAGGGAACAACGCGGTCACACTTTTCCTTCTGTGTGAGGTTTTGGCTTTTTGTTTTTATTTTATTTGTTTGAGGTTTGAACAAAATGTTGACTTTGTATCCTTTGAGATGCTTTTTGCTGGAATTTGACTTGAGTTTGGGAACGGAGCTTGTATGGCTTTGATGCTGGAGGTTTATGATGGTGGAGGGGATAGTGTATGTAATGGAACGGCTATGATGGATTATTATGATGGTGATTTTGGTTTCTTGTGGTTAATAGGATTTTTATGAAGCGCTGTGATGTTAATGATGGGTTAGATAGAGGAGAGGGAGTTGAGTATATGGGTATTGTGATGGTGAAGATGATATAGTGAATGAGATGGTGGCCTTGCGATGCTGTTGGGCTGAGGATAATGAAATAAGCTTCTCTTATTTTTCAGATTCCCCCTCCTCCATTACTGATGAATCCATATATAGCACTTCCATTGTTAACCGAATTATTGCCATTTTACCTTTACAGGTTGCTGGTAGGGATTCCCAGCTCATCCCCTTGACTGTAAGCGAATGATTATTCCCCTTTGTGAGGATTGAGAAAGAACATCATCATCATGTTGCCATTGTTATTATTTGACCTCCTTTTTCTTTTTCCTTGGGTTTTACTTTGTGTGTCACGGATTGAAGAGTGATTCTCCTTTTCATTATTTTTATTTTTTATTTTTTTTGGCAAATGGAAGTAGGTTGAAAAATAAATTGGACTCTGACTCCTATTTTGACTCATAAGGAAAATGGATTCTTGTTGTGGATAGAAAAAAAAAAAAAAAGAGAACGAACACTGAATTGGGCCAATGAAGAACAAGCTCTTGATTTTGTTGTTTTTTTTTTAATTAAAATTTTGATAACAAAAAGACTATATTTTTTGTAATTTTAATTTTCAAAAGAAATAAATGAAAAGGTTACAAATTGAAATTGGACAAACAAAAATGAGTTACAATGAGCTTGAAACCAACATTTTTATTTTTTTGATTTTTGATTTAAAATGAAATAACATAATAAGAACAAGACACTTTTCATTTTTTTTTCAAGAGACTACCAGTAGCTCTATTTTTTTTATTTTTAAAAGACTCTAAAAGAAGTTGTAAAATATGCGACTTTTTGGAATTTTCTTTAAATGACCGGACAAAATTGGGTGTTCACAAATACATACTATTCTTTTGATACTCCATGTGATAACTCCAGTTTATGGAGTTATTTAGCTTCTAATTTGGTTTGAAGTTGCATGCTTTGTCCTTAATTTTCTAAGTAAAACACATTAAAGTAAGAAGAATTTGCTTGCTTGTTATCTTGGAACTTTTGTTGAAAATTTATTGTCTTAAACCATGATTATTGAGGTGAATTGGAAAGTTCAAATTAAATTCTCATTTGATGATTTTTGACAAAGAAAATTGTAGAAATTTGGAGCTTGAAGAGAATCCAAGTGGAAGCCAAGAAGAAGGAAGCAAGGAATCAAGTTTTTTGAAAGTTTTTGCTGCTGAGTCGCGACCTAACATTTTCTGGGTCTTAACCTACTGGGCGCATACAGCATCCGATCAGTTTTTAAGCGGGTAGCGACCTGATGCTTTCGCTGGGTCGCAACCCAGACGCGGCCCACCCTATTTCAGTAAAGTTTTAAACCAGACTTAGGGCAGCAGTGTAGAGTCTCGTTTTTACTGCCTTTTTCAACATAACACCAGAGAGCAGAACCAGGTTTTGAAGGGAACCAACACTAAAGAGAGACCCATCTTGGAGATTGAAGACCAAAGGCTAGGAGGAAGATCAAAGCTTCATTTTGTTCATCTCTTCCTTTCTCTTTTTATGTCTTTGATATTCATGATGTATCTTGAATTAATGGGTATTTTGTTTATTGTTATGGATAGCTAAACTTGTAACTAGGGGATCCTTTGGACCCCTCTATGGATCTTGGATGTTTGTAGATTCACTTATTTGAATTATAATGATATTGGTTTTGGTTATTTATTTCTAATCTTAATGCTCTTATATGATTGACCACCATTTAAGTTGATTTGGGGGATTCTCTTGAATTAGACATAGGAATAGAGATATTGGACCTTGGTTATAGATAATGCTTGTTCTTTTACACTTAATTGGTTTAGGTGTGAGGATTAGTCAATGGGATGGAAACATACCCATTGGCCTTGCATAGTATATACTTGATGATAATGCTCAATGGGTTGATTTCACACTAATTTATAAGGACATTTAGTATTTTAGGTGAAGGAGACACGGTTAATTGACCTAGACATAGGCTTTTAACTATAATTGGCATGCTAACAAACCCAACTCATTAATGTCATGTAAGTAATATGCATATCCAAGTGAAGTAGAGGGTGAAAAAGGTCCCCTAGGCCCTTTAACCTTGGTTATCTCTCGCTATTAATTGTGTTAGTGTTTTTATTTTCTTGTTCTCTTTATTATTAGTCTTAATTCTCATTAATCTGATTTTGCTTAAGCCTGAACATGGTAGTTTAGTTGATCACTAGCATACTCTATCCAATCCCTGTGGATACAATACTCTTTCACTCACATTATATTACTTGAACGACACGTGCACTTGCGGTGTTTTACCCACTCTTGTGGGCGGCCATCACCATGCCTCATTCATTCACTAATTTGAGCGTTTGAATATCTTTGCTGGTACTCTACCCTCACGTGCATGGATGCTAGAGACACTGTAGCATTACCTCCACTTTTAGGTAAGAATATTGGTGCTCATCGTGGGCCCAGTAAACAAGCCTACCCCTCCAAGGTCAGTAGAATGAACTAGAACATGACATTAACTAACTGAGAACAAATCCTCATCGGATCATCTGTTTTATGACAAATCCTCATTGGATTGCCTTTCTCACTATCAAAGTAAATTCCTAGGTTATATCTCTCCATTTTTTCCATTTACAGGGACTAGACATATAATCATATCACGGACATATAAACATTATACAATTACTAGTTAAATCCAAATTATTACATTATTATTTCAAATTGGACGACAGAATGCTTGCCAACACAAATAACAAATATCATGCATCACATGATTAAAATTCTAGCATCTTTTCTTCCCTGGAATTTGTGTTACAGGGAAAAATGCTTTATTCTCTGCTACATTTTCAACCATAACGAATAGAAAAATGGGAGTAGCAATGACAAACCGCCAAAAGTTGGCAAGTTCCTAAACAGCTTTGGCAAGAGAATCTTCTTCCTCAGCAAACTTGTAGACCTAGAACCACCACGACACAACTTAACCACCAAGTCTTGTGAACAACCATCACCACCTTCGAATTCATATCGGTAAGTCAATGGCCCACACCTTCCTTCCCTACTTAATGACTCCACTGCCCTCCTCTTGGTCTCACCACCACGAAGTATGCAACCATTATGAAGTTGTAATGCAGCCACCATGAACTTGAGTGTAACACTTGCCACTCCCTCGGCACTACTCCACATTGGTAGCAATTATAGGTCAATGTTTGTCACCGTCGAACCCCCTATCTCCTTCCTCGTTTAGCACCGCTGTCGCCACAGCTATGACAAGCCAGGCACACCTCGTGTGAAGATCTTCCAGTGGCATACACCCCTCGATGATTGGACATTGACGTATACCCCTCCCTAGATTGGATAGACGCCAACACCCCTTTCATTGGTGCACAATTTGGCCATGCCCTATTAGTCTCATTACAGGCAGTAGTCAAGAGGTTGGAGAAGTCATAGCAGCTTTCAGATGGGGCATTAGGTTTCTCAAGGTGCACACCTTAAGTAATTGGGCCATTGACCCATAAAACCAAACCCGAAGCTGAAGCACACTAAAAAAAATATGGAGTGGCAGGTTGCATAATACTCTAGAATTCTAGAAATGCAAGACATAAGGCTTGAAATAGTGCCCTTGGACTCAAAATCAATGCTCAAAACCACTACACCAATGTCTGGTATGTTTATTTGATGCCACATATGTGTGTATGTCTATATATATGGGATCAATCGTGGTTTGCCATCTTCACTCAACATACGATCCAAGTTATCTTAATTCTAAATTAATGACAATGTGATTTTTTTTTAAGTGCTATGCATATGTTGTCCTCATACTCACACAACTTTGATACAAAGAATTGTTATTATCTTGTTTTTATGACCAATTAACTTTGATATGAATATTCTTGGATGTTGAGCATACCTCTGCCTTAAAATCAACATCTTTCACTCTAAGGATTTTTACATGGTGCTGGGATACTATATTATACTTGCTTTCATGCTCTATATTGTACATAATTCTCTAATCTTTCATCTTGAGCATATTACTATATTGACTTACTTTCCAGGATCACACCACTAGACATTAAACCCTAACTAGATAATTCGACTAGGTGTTCCATCATTCCTGGAAAAGTTTTGATTTAGGACTTGAGTCGGTGACCCAACCAGGAACTATGTCATCATCGCCTCCCAACTGAGCCATGCTACCTCTTCTTATACCTCATTAAGTTTCTTTTTATGCAAAGACATATTTTATATCATAGATTCAATTAATTTATTATTTAAATTTATTTATATACTAGACATATCTATATCATTTTTTATGTGCCAGATATCAGGCCTTCTCTAGCATTCACCACTGTAGCTTGAAAGCACTCAAGAGCACAATTGAAAGTCTGAGCTATCCTTAGGTCCATTCTCGAGTTGTCCTTGTCAGACAAAGGCATGCAAGTCGGGCTGTCCTCGGACCCATATTTGAGTTATCCTTGTAGCACAATCAAGATCGAGTGTCCTCAGGCCTATCTCTTGAGTTACCCTCTGCAAATTAAGACGTACAAACCGGGTTGTCCTCGGACCCTTATTTGAGTTGTCTTCAGTCCTCTCCCGAGCTACCTTCTATAGACTAGGACGTGCAAACTAAGCCATCCACGGACCCACATCCAAGCTGTCCTCAGAGCACAATCAAGACCAAGTGTCCTTGGGCCCATCACCCAAGCTACCTTCTGTAGACTAAGACGTGCAAACTAGGTTGTCCATGGACCCACATCCGAGCTGTCCTTGAAGCAAAATAAAGATTGAATGTCCTCGGGCTCATCTCCCAAGCTACCTTCGGTAGATTAAGATATGCAAACTAGGCCGTCCTTCAACCTACATCTGAGTTGCCCCCGGAGCACAACTGAAAGTTCAAGCTATCCTCAGGTCCATTCTCAAGCTACTCTCGGCATACAAAGACTGAGCAATCTTCAGCACTGAAATGTGCAAGCCAGGCCGTCCTCGGACTCACATCCAAAGCTGTCCCTAGAGCACAAAGAAGGCCTGGTTGTCCTCAAACTTATGTCTAGAACTATCCCCGGCATAACAAACAGACTTAGTATTCAACTTTTAATTTGAACAGACTCAATCTACAATATCAATAGTCGATCATTACTTGGAAACACAAAAGTAAGAGGATAGATTGAGCTCTCACAATTACTTCGGTTTGCTTCTATGCAGTCAGGTCGAGCTCTCATAATTATTTTAGTTTGGTGCCATGTAGCCAAGTCAAGCTTACATGATGACTTTATTGCACTCTCATGACTTCAACACTCTCTTATACCACCAAGTCAAAGTATAAGACTCCCTAAGACACCAATTCCTTAGCAATTGGGTCTTGTGTAAAAGAAGGAGCAACATAATATGCCACAAGCTAATGATAAGCTCATTCTAAGCCGGTGATGACTCGTCAAAATTAGGGCACCAAAGGCCCATTAACTAAACATCATCCAAAAACCCTAAGTCAAAAAATAGACTAGGTGCTTCACCATTTCTGGCTAGGTCTCAACTAAATCAAAGGTCGATAATCAGATTGATGCTCCGTTGGACGAACTAAAGATGTGGATCTTAAGCCCATGAGTCAACTAGGAATCCAAATAGATCATCAATCCTTAAGTCCACATTCGATTAGGCACCCCAAGTTCCATAAAACTTGAGTTACAACCCCAACCATATAAATAGGATGATTGAATTGGATGACAGTGTAAAATCTTTATATCCTTTTTGAAAAATAATTTTATTTCAATTTATATGGTATATCCAAAAATTAAGATTTGTTTCATATATCTGTATTAAATAAAATGGAAAGAATATGAACTAGAACTAAAAGTATTTATTTGAGTACTTTAATAAAAAGAATTTTGCTAGTGTTTTAATTTGAGTACTTTAATAAAAAAATATATATTTGAACTATTTATATTATAAAATGATTAAAAGGACAAAGTAACTCTCATATCTATCATGCAATTACCTTAAATAATATATGTTTCAAAGTATAAATTATTTCACATTTCAAGAAAGCATTAATTATTTTTTGCCCATTTTACCTCGATATTTATGGTGAATGGAAATGAGTGGATATTAGTATGATTATTTAATGGAGGTATATTTTATGATGATTAATAAATGATATTTTTATCTTTTACTTTTATTATTTAAAAATATCAATAAGATCCAATCATCATCATAATTCCTGTGCATAACCTTAAAAGATTTATGTTGTGGATCAAAGGGAGTAAAATATTTTCTCTGTCACGTAATAAAATATTTCCAAATGAAAGCAAGAATGATGATTAAAGTGAGAAAAATAAGAAGTTAATCACTATTGAATCATTATGTGAGACTCGCTTACAATGTAAATTATTAACCTATTGATGATTAATTCTTCACCTTCATATTTTATAACTCTTTTCACTTTAGAGAACTCAAAAGTAAAATGGAAATAAGGCTCTACAGTCCACCCACTCTAGGATGTGATTGTCTTTTCATTTTTTTTCCTGGCACAAGAGTGTACGAGGGAGGCAACCCAAGATAACTTAGCGTTGAACTCTGGACCGAATGAGACAACCCAAGAGATGTCCATTTTTTTCTTAACTCTTAAATTGGGCCAAATTGGCCCACTAACTCCATCAGACATAAATGGCCCAAACTACAACCTGTCAATCTGTCAAGGTTACTGTCCGCTTTCTGGTAGCCGTAGTTGATAAAAAAGAGAGAACGAGAGAGACACTGCGATGGTACTCTATAGCTGGTTCTCCCTTCTTCCCTCTCACTCTCCAACTCTCTCACTCTCACTCAATTCCCACCAAGAAAACCTCTCCGGTGAAATCAGTACGCTTACGAGTCCCTCTGCGGTTGCTCCATCTATCTATGTGCCTTCACTTCCCATAAGCTGTTATGGCCTTCACTTCCACCCTCTCCCTCTACTCTCACCCACACCAAGTAACTAACTCCGTGACAACCATAACTAACCACTCCTCTTTCCGTTTCTTCTTCTAACAAACCCTAACCGTTTCTCTCTCTCTCTCTCTGCAGGTTCGACGCCGCCACCAGCGGCTGCAATCGCCGGCGGTAATCGCCGCCGGCTTGGGCCAATTCTCGCGGCTTCCGATTCGGAGAGCGTGCGCCACCGCTGGAGCGCGGCTCCGAAGCTCGGTGGTCAGGGCCTCTTCCAGTGTGGAAGGAACTCCGGCTCGTGCCGCCGGTTCTCGCAGAGTGTATCGGCGGTCTCAGGCCAGCGCGCCTCTCTCCATTGCTCCAGTGAAGCGAGTTGCCGACTTCGTTGCGCCCTTTGGATTGATCTTCGCCATCTCTTTCGGTATCCCTTGCATAGTTTCCGTTTTCTCTGTTGTTGTTTGCTCTCGGTACATTGGTTTTGTTTCTATTGTAATTTGGTTATTCTTTTTCAGTTTGTGTTTTTGGTTGCATTTTAATCTGTGACACATGGTTACGGTTATGAGAATTGGATACGATGTCGTTGCGAGACTTGGATTTGACATTTGTTTGAAAAACACAGGATAGGGGTAAGGTTGGATGCAACCTAACATATATGTCAAAAATTATGTCGCTGATTTCGTGGCACATCCGAGAATGGGTAGAACTACCGTATCACAATTTTAGTACTAGGCTCCTTTCATGATGGAGACGTAAAGGTGGAAATGATAAATTTTACTTTTCAGTGTTTATCATTGAAGATACAATGGAAGACTAACATTTATCGATTTCTTCTGGTATTTTACTCTTAATGGAAAAAAATTCAAAAAGTAAAATAAAAATAAAATTTATGTTGCATGGTAGTAGTCTTCAATGGTGTTAGAGTTTTATGCTATGTGGTATCTCCGGGATAGTGCCTTCTCATCGAGGCCTTGGCTCTCCTTAAAAATTTTTCAACCTCTACTACTCTTTCTTATTTTCTGATAAAATCAAACTCTACTACTCTTGCACACAATTTTTAATCTTTTAATTTTTTTTCCTTTGTGGGTTAGCCATATGCAACAGTAAAATTGCTACCTTATGACCAAAATGGTCATGGGTTTAAATTCTGAAAACAGTTTTTTCGCTTTAGGAAATAGAGTTGCATACATCTACTCTCCCCACATCCCACCAGATAGAGACTCGTGCACTAGGCTGCCCCTCTTATATTTTTTCCCTTAACCACAATCCCCCTAAATACAAAGAATCATGTCTAATTCTGCTCCATGGTCTCCTATAGGGAATACATTTTACACTCGTATAGTAGAAATTTTGCAGTATATGTGCTTCATTATAATGACCGGTGTTTCACTGCTATTAATATGGTTCTTCTCTTTTTAGTTTATTGCTGTTGTGATTGCAAATATGCATTATTTGTTAAATTTCATAATGGTGGTACTAATTTGTTTTCAGCTTACAGTTGTTTGGAAATTAGTGGAGAAGGTTCTTTATCCATCTCAGAAGCAATTGGAATCTTCACCTGTTGAAAGCCAATCACCTTCCCAAGGAGTGAAATGGTCTATTGCTGCTGGGACAAATTTGTTATCCCAGCTTGGGGCAAAGATTGAGAGGCAATCTAAGCAGAAGCTCAATGAGTTTTCTCGAGAGCTGCGGTCATTTCCAAGTATTGATATGTCAGGTATGCTGGCTGTATTGATGTAAAAAAGAGATGTCTGTGGTTTCCTGATATGCTTTTAGTTCAGTAAGTGAAGTTTCTTCATTGATAATCTGTCAAAATAACATTTTCATTAGAGCTTTCATGGACTAAATCCTGTCCAGAATTTTGGGAAAACCTAAATTTTCACGCACAAATCTAATTGGTTTTAGATTTCCCTTCATCTGTAACACTCTTCCCATTGAATCTTCATGTCTCCCAAATTTGTTTCTTTCGTTTTTGTCAATTTGGTTTTCCTTCAGTTTTAGGAATTAATTTGATTTGAAATCATTTTGATTTAGTCTCTTTAGAATTCTATTCAAATTTGGTTGGACTTAATTTGATTTTAGTTTTCATGATTTGATTGATAATCTTGATCTTATTAGTCTGTCCATTTTACATATTTTAAATAAGATAAAAGAGTAAATTAACTAAATAAAATGAATTCCATTAATTTTCTAGTAAACATCTAATCTGATTTATAAATCAATGTAAATCTTATGTTTTATTATAAGTTTCGAACATGCAAATTAATTTCTAAATCAAATAAATTCCATTTTTAAGAATTCCGAACATGACTGCAGAGTTTTCTTTTATTGCAGTTTACTGTATTAGAATTGAGCCTAACTCACCGCTAAAAGCTTAAGCTTATGGGGGGATTGGTTCATGACTTGGGATCATAATCTATCCCCTGCAGATACTTTGTAATGGCGTGAGGCCGTGAGCCATCCTCTCATCTTGAGGTTGCTTTTGGGATTGAGTTAAGGCTTTGTGTGATCTCTATTCTAATTTATTTTGTTGACACAACCATTTGGAAGTGTGGTGCTATTGAAAGCAATAAGTCAATAAAAGCAAAAATTCGTTTATCACACATTTAATTTGACAGGACGGAACTTTGGAGATGAAGGATTATTTTTTCTTGCAGAGAGCTTGGCATACAACCAGGTAATTTTGTCACTGGTTTCATCTTTCTTGTGCAATTGTGCTTATAGATGTGCTTCTGGTGTTGAATTTTACCTTCTCTGCTAATATAAACCTGAACTGTTTGGAGTATTCATTGCTCTATTTACATGATATAAGAAACCTACTAAACAGATGAATTAACTTTTGGTTTTTAAATCTGAGGGCCAAACATAGGCATCACTTAATACTGACGTAACTAGCATTTTTCCTCTTTGAAACGTGATTATAGTGGGATGGATTGTTGTTGATGATGAAGTAGCAAATTAGTGATAGTGTCAGCAAATATGTGCCAATGACAATCGGCGACCTTATTTAATCTACATCACCCTTAAGATTTGATAGGTTTCATATCCCGACTCGTAGTGCTTGTAATGGGTGCTATCTTTTAAGATAGATGCTGTTCTAATTAAGAAGTCTGGGCCTAGCAATAAGTGATTAATCTAATGAATGATATCAGAGAGTATAGACTGGTCATGGGTTTGAACTTTGAATCCCAAGGACACAAGGGGGGAGATCATTGGCTTTATTTAGTTAGCATTATTTTTAGGATTCAATGGACTTAACATTTGTAAATGGTGCAGTCACTTATTCTTGATGTGATACTAAGAAATCAACTATTGATTTTCTTTTGGGATAGGATTACTTTTTTGACATCTCTTTGGTGCTTTGCGCATGGATAATTTATGGGTGTTTCTCAGCTGATATTCAGATGGATTGGGATATTTCAAGAGTAATTCTATTTCAACTTGCATGCAAGATGGCACATGTGCAAGGACGCAAAGAAAAATCCCAAATTTAAGAGTTAGACATGAAAGTAATCCTATTCCTTTTATTTCGAATTTGGGTCCTTTTAAGACAATGACATCATTAAATGTACCTATTCTCAAAAGTATAACTTAAAATCAGAACGTCATCATGACTTATAATTAATCACTGTTTGATGTTGAAATATTTCAGTGTTTTACATAAAATTTCCACAAATGATCATGACTGTACCCACATCTTTGGCCAGTCAGGTCATCTGCATTCTGCAACAGCTTATAAGTGAGAGGATGTGATATTGTGGTTGAACCTTGTGTTTGTGTGAATGACATTATGTATACTTTCTTGTTCTTGTCTAATTGTACACAGACAATAAGTAGTTTGTGGGGTCCAGTCTGAAAATGTATCACTTACAGTGGCCGAGCATGGCATCAGTTCTCAAAATGCATTATGCTTCCTAAACTACCCAACCATTTTTTAACTGATCTAACCTTGTAATGTTTCAAGGCAAAGGGTTTTCAGAATTGATTGCATTGGCTTAGATGGTCATACACGAGGGGGCATGTTAGAGCACAAAACCATTCATGTGTCTCTACCCATCAACTTAAGCTTTTGAGAGATATGGTTTCATAATAGAGAGAATTGATTAAAACATTGGATAGAGCGAATTTTCGAATATAACTGTTCTTAAGTAACAAATATGATGTAATTGCTCTCATATTGGGTTGATTATTCAAGACATGTCAATTGTTAGTTAATAAAGGAATATTACATGGAAACTCGTATTGTCGTTATTATTTGTACAAGTCTAGTCTTGCTTAAATGATGCTTTCTGGATGGAAGTTTGATTTAGGTTCATAATCCTGATCTGCCATGTATATCTAAGGAGAATGTAAGAAGAGATGCATTTTATGTTATCTCTGTGTGCTGCATGCTAAATATACTGTTATATGTATAGACTGCAGAGGAAGTGAGTTTTGCTGCAAATGGGATAACTGCAGCTGGATTGAAAGCTTTTGATGGCATTCTTCAATCAAACATCACATTGAAGATTCTTGATCTTTCTGGAAATCCCATTGGAGATGAAGGAGCCAAGGTCAGTACTAAGATTCATTACATCTCTTAACAATGGATGTGTGGTAATTAATGTTGCAGTTCCTTTATTTTTTTTAAAATGACTGCAAAGGCCGTTATAATATCTTTTTGGGTATTTTTATTAAAGTTCTGTGCACTCATATAAACTTATCTTCCTTTTGATGACTTTATTATGATTATTATCATCATCAAGGTAGCTAGGATCGTGTGTTTCATCACAAGATCGTGCGATTCCACGATTCTAAGCAGCCTGGGCGATTCCAATTCCACATCTCAACTTGTCGTCGTTGGATCGCTAGGGAAGATCATAAAGTCGTTGGAATTAGTCGATTCCATCGAGCTGTGCCCGTCCAAAGGCCGGGAAGCTCCAAGCCATTTTGTGACAGAACCTAGCCCTAGGTGCCACCTTCCACAATGCTCTTGAGCTCTCAGCCTATCCCCTCTCTTGTGTGCCTTTGTTCTTCACACCTTCAAGCCCTCCCTTCCCTGTGTTCTTCGACCCAAACTCTACCCTGACATGTACATCGATGTCGTCAACGTCGAAGCAGAAGTCACTTGCCACCTCCCTTGACCCAAACCACTGAAGCGATCTTCGTATTTCACAGCTTTGAACTGCCAAACACTTGCTCCATGCCCACTTGCACATGCCTTTCTCTGCCAACGAGATGTTGAGAAGCTTCTTCTCATTTTATTTTTTATGTTTTGCCTTCCGTTTATTATTACTTTTTTTTTTGTTTCCTCTTGATTCCTTTCTTTGTTGTTGTCATTTGGGCTTTTGGGTTGGTACTCTTTAAAAGATTGGACCAAAATGTTTTTATTTATATTAAGAAAAAATAAAAAAAAGGGGTACTTTGGGTTCAAGGCATATGCTAGGATCTTAATATGAAAAATATTAATTATGAACTATGGACTTCTAGTTTTGTGATCTTTGAATCCCAAGATGAGTTACAACTTTATTTATATTTAATTTTAGTTAGGGTAGTTGTGACTTATTTACTTACGTATGTTATGTTATATATATATATATATATATATATATATATAAAATTATAATTATAATTATAATTATGTATTCTTATAAGATCTTATGATCTGTGTTACGATTCAATGTTTTACGATTTTGCATCTCCTTTCCAATCCTATGTAGGATTTTGATCTTAGCTAGCTTGATTATTATTGTTGTTGTTGTTGTTGTTTGTTGCATACTTCTGTGACATGAAGCAGTTATGAAACATGCTGCTCTTTGTTTAATGAAAATGACATCTCATTTTATTTTTTTGAAATCTGATATTTCAAAATTTGTAATTAACCATTCATCATACAATCTTATTTCTTGACCCAGATAATTTGAAAAAAGTTAGGCATGTAGGGGTAACACTAGCAATGCCTTTGCTTAACTAGTGCTAGACTGTGAAGTACCTTTCCCTGAAACAAAAAGAAGCACTTAAATAAGTTATTTACTGGAACCTCAATTATATTCAATGATAACCTTGTACCTGAAATATCCTGCTTCTGTCTTGCATAAGCCTTTACTGTTCAATGATCTATGGTTGTTTGCATTCCATGGTCAGTAAAAACCTTATTCATTGCATTGCAGGAAAAAAAAAGAGTTTGGTACATATACGTAGCGTAGCATCTCTGTATGTGGTACTTAGCTTAAGCGTTTATGCTGTTTGCAATAAAATATGGTAGTGGATGTTATCCACAAAGAACTAGCCAAATATGTTATTGGAGCTTGATTCTTTAATTGGTCAGCTCACTTCGTAAGATAGTATAACTATGTTGAAATAAAATTGAATCCGATATGTGCCTTTCTTATGGGCAGTTAAGTTAATAGTCTGTTGAAGTGCAAATAAGGAGCACAATCGATTTTTTTAAACTTGACACAAGCATAGGTTATGACACCATGTGCTTTGATTGGTGCTGTATTTGCTAGAATATTTTCATCTCTCTATGTTTTTGCTTTTAGGCATCTTGGACTAAAGATCAAGAATCTTATGGCCTAACTAACTTAACTAACCGTGATGATGGTAGGGCTGTGTTTGCAATATATTTATGACCCACCTTGCTCTCTTACACCAATAAAAGAAAATAAAATCGTTAGCAAGTTTTGCTGATCATTGTTATAAAATAAGGTTTAAGTATTTTATCCTTATACTTGTTCACAGTGCTTATGTGACATACTGGTGAATAACTCCAGCATTGAGAAGCTCCAGCTAAATAGTGCTGACTTGGGTGATGAGGTTAGATATTTGATAATAATAATTAATTGAACATGCCTCCCACATTGCACTGAGAAATGCTTCTTGTGCTATGCAGGGTGCTAAAGCTATTGCAGAAATGTTGAAGAAAAATTCTAGTTTGCGGGTTCTTGAACTTAATAACAACATGATTGAATATTCTGTATGCAATTTACCTAAGCTTGCTCTAAGACTGTAGAGCCTGTGTCCAAATCTTATTGTAATTTGTTTCATGGCAATGGAGATAGGGATTTACAAGTCTGGCTGGAGCACTTCTTGAAAACAATAGCTTAAGAAATATACATCTCAAGTAAGTTAAGATTGTCCCATTATGTGTTCTCCTGTATTTTTCCCTTGAAATGCTATATGAATAAAAATTTTAACCGCCTGGCATCTTACTACACATTCTATTAACTTTTCTGACATTATTACTGTTCAAGTGGCAATTATGGTGGAGCTTTGGGGGCTAATGCATTGGCTAAAGCACTTGAGAACAACAAGTCTTTAAGGGTACTATTATTTTTCTTTTGAATGAAATGTCCATCCTTAGACTGACATTTGTTTCAAGTTCTACGTATAACTTTTGTTATTTGATTCCAAAACATATGGCTTCTAGCACATAATGCTATTTTGAATTTCCTAACAGAGTATCCCAAACTGCAAATGCTACCTATCAAATGTTGAGTATTGATCCTTTAATGTATACATTCTCTTATCACAACCACAAAATATTGCTGCATACTCTGGTAGTATATCTGACTATGTGATGCATTACACAAGCATGATTTACTCTGAATTATTGGACAGGAACTTCATTTGCATGGAAATTCTATTGGAGATGAAGGAGTCCGTTCTTTGATGACAGGATTATCTTCGCATAAAGGTAAGAAGGTTGTTGTAATAGTTTTGAATATTGACTATCATCTGTACTTTGTGCTGCAATAATTCCACTGTAATACTTTACAAGCAACCAACAAACTATTTGTTCTTCAGGGAAACCTACACTTCTGGACATTGGAAACAACTCATTAACAGCTAAAGGTGCGTTCCATGTTGCCGAGTATATCAGGAAGAGCAAGAGCCTTCTATGGTTAAATCTTTACATGAATGACATCGGTGATGAGGTATTCTGTCCAAGTTGTCTGCTTATTCACATAGTCAGTGTTGGATTATCATAAATCTTGTCAAAATTGTGTTCCATAGTGTGATGCATGGGAAAAATAGAATCTTTAATAAGTATTATAGTGATATGTGATATCGTAGATTCACAAAATCGTTTTTTCCTCTATTACTGGCCAAGATAACTTGTGTTATAAACTGGTCTGATCCCTAACCCTCAAAGCCCCAAGAAACCCTCGATGTCTTCCTTTTTTATGGGTTCTTCCACCCTCCAAAAACTTATGTTTTCTCGTTGTATTAAACAGTGACAACTACTAAAGCAAAATTAATAGTTCTGCCAAAGTTAGATTCTTTATGTGTCCTGATTGTGATGATGGGATAAAATTGTCAGGGAGCAGAAAAAATTGCAGATGCTTTAAAGGAAAACCGTTCCATAATGACGATAGATCTGGTAAGACGACCTTTATCATTTAGTTTGTACATTTGTGCTTGCCTCATCATTACCCCTGCCATGGTCCTGAGAATCAGGTGAAAAAGGTGGAGAGGGAAATACCACTCCTTCGGTTGGGACATGACTTGGCTGAGTTAATATTGCAGGGAGGAAATAACATTCATGCAGTTGGAGTTAGTGCCATTGCTAGAGTTTTGAAAGATAATTCAGTTATTACCACTGTAAGCCTCAACAGTTTCTTGCCTTTGTTTCTGTTTTTTCTCTTCAATTTTGTATGCTCTGACAGTTTATCTCTTATTTTTAGTTAGAGCTTAGTTATAATCCCATTGGAGCAGATGGAGCCAAGGCCTTGGCTGAGGTTCTCAAATTTCATGGAAACATAAAAACACTTAAGCTTGGTTGGTGCCAGGTAACCTTTCTACCTTGAGCTGGTGCAAATTGTTTGTAATAACTTTTATTTGTAACATATAATGCCTTTTCAGATAGGAGCAAAGGGAGTAGAATTCATTGCAGATGCTTTAAAATATAATACTACAATAGAAATTCTGGACTTGCGGGCAAATGGACTAAGAGATGAAGTTTGTTTACAGTACCTTGAGTCATTTTTCTCTTTAGTTTTCTTTGTTATTAAATTTTCATTGGTCATCTTAGGCTGTTGTTATATGAATCAACTATTGCAGGGTGCACTCTGCCTGGCGCGCAGCTTGAAAGTGGTTAATGAAGCTTTAACCTCTCTAGATTTAGGATTTAACGAAATAAGGGTATGAAATTGTTGTTTTGTGTCTTTGGTTCATTTGGAAAAATATATCAGCCCTAATGGCATCTTGATCTGGTTACAGGATGATGGAGCTTTTGCTATTGCTCAAGCACTCAAGTCAAATGATGATGTAGCTGTCACATCCCTAAACATTGCCAATAACTTTCTTACAAAATTTGGCCAGGTGACATATCCTCTTGTTTTGCTTTTGCTGTTGCTTGTACGATGTGCACCTTTCCTTCCCTTTTATTTTGTTCCGTGGACCTGAATATATTTCCCGTCACACAGAGTGCTTTATCTGATGCAAAAGACCATGTCTACGAGATGACAGAAAAGGAAATCAATATTTTTTACTAGAAGACATAGTACTTTGCAATAAGTTGTTATCTACTAGAGAGAAGTTTTTATTGCGGTTATTTTGCATATTTTCTACCGGCACTGGTAAGAGCTCCTTAATATCAATTTTTCGAGTTCTAACCATTCATTGAAGGGTAGTATAGAAACTTGTATCGGTATAGCCTTAAATTTGTAGATCTTGAAACGGGTTACAACATTTGCATATTTATATTGATATCTTTGATTATATAGTTGACCCACAAAAGTTAATGCAGTGATTATTTTTTCCTTCATAAATATCCCTTTCCCTTTCCTCCTCATGATCATTTTTCTTTCTCTGCTGGTGTGTTGCTGTTCTAGTAGTAATTTTAATTGTTATTCCTCATATAATTTAAAAGCTTCAGCATGATAGTACATCTCTCCCCAGCAAAAAGGCATCGCTTGTAGGTTTTTTTTTTTTTTTAGTTTAACAGACAGTATAAAACACCTTTATCTACACTTTAACACTGTAATTCAATCAAAATCTGTCATGACTTTTCAAGTACAACGTGGTGAGTCAAATTATTATGGTTGATATAACAACGAATAATTTAGTGCATAGAAACCAATTTCGTTTCCCTTCTTTTTCTTTTTGGGTTGGAGGTTTACCTTTTTTTCCTTGGGTACAAAGGGATGGATATAAGTTAAAAACACCGGTTCTTGGAGAATCAAAGTAGCATTGGATTTTATTTTGCTCTCAACTTTCTGCGCGATTTGGAATTGTCAAACGGAAGTAAGTTTCAAGAAGAAAAGTTATTAAGGGTGTATTAGGTTAGAGAGTGAAAATATGGTCAATATTTTTAAGAATAAATTTCATGTGTAAATTATACATATAGCTTATCTTGGAAAAATTTTACTCCATTTTTAGTGAATTACTATTACTTCCCACTTTTATTATTATTTTTATTTAGGTTTACTAAAATACCTTTTTGTTATAATCCAAATAACATAGTTAACACCAATTGTTTATTTGTCATGATAATGATAATCCAAATTCCAATCCAGATTTTTAACATATTTGGCACTCAATTTGAGGAATATCCATATATTTACAATTGACAACCACATCAAAAATAAATAATCACTCGTTAACAAGTAGTGATCGTTTGACAATTCCTAATATTCACTTTGTCGTTATTATAAAAAAAATTAATTAGTGTTAATTGTATGTTCTTTGGAATACAACAGGAGACAGATATTTTAGTAAACTTAAATTAAAAATTAATGAAGGTGGGAGTGGTAATAACTAAAAGGGTGTGGCAGTAGTTATTCCTCGTGCTAATCTCCTAATCTAATATAGTATAGTTTAATTTTTATGCATTGACATGATAAAAATGTTTTACGATGTCATCTAATTAGATCGCTCTATTTGAATAATTTTTCATGTAGTATGAGCAAAAGTTAATCACATTTGTTGATGTGATGTTATTTGATTGGATTATTATATAATTTTTTTTTATATTTTCAATTCATTAAAATTAAAGCCCTCTATTAATTAGTTATCATCTTTTCATATTTGCTACTTCCATCGGGCATAATCCTGGTTAAGAGAGTTCACATGTGGGTTGTTTGCACTTCTTGACACCTATATCCCATCTCAAGTGCTCTGATTGATTAGGGACTTTGATAAGGGTCTTTTTCATATGTTGAAGAATGGGTGGCTCTCATGTATCATCTCAATTGCTTTGATTGATTGGGACTTTGAGAAAAGTGTTTTTCATGAGTTGAAGCATGAGTGGTTCTCATATCTCATCTCAATTGCTTTGATTGATTAGGGACTTTGGTAAGGGTGTTTTTCATGAGTTGGCACATTATTGGCATAGTTGTCTTTATGAAATTATTGCCATTGATTCAAGGAATTTTCACCCATATAAAATACCCATATAAAATAAAAAATACATTATTTACACATATAAATCAATTGAACATCTACTACAAATTTGGTCCATTTTAATACATGGGCGAATAAAATAGGGGCTCTTCGCATATTCCAAAACAACATGAATATGCTGGGGCCCATGGGTATTCATCTTCATTTTCAATATGCATAAGCTTCCAGTGTATTCATGTTGTTTTGAAATACGAGAGGAGTCCCAGCGTATTCTATGGAAATTTAATGCGTCCATGATCCTTACATATTTAGTGATTGTTTTTTATACTCGAAAGCTCACTGCACTTCACAAGCTCAAATCACTTGCATATCTGCATTCATACTTGATCACCATGATGGAAAAATTGAAGATACAGATTAAAGAGTGACATTTTGTAGTCAGAATTCAATTTGTGTGATTGTTAGTCCATCTATTAGTTTTTTAGAGCAGCAAAGAAAAATACTAGAATGGATAGGTCCAAATAAACAGATTAGCTAGATGCTTTATATGGTATTCATAGCATTTGGGGATGGTGTGGTCAAGTATAACACTTTTCTGATTTGCAGCAATAATGAAATGAGGCTCATGTTTAAATTTCAAGTCTGATTTGTGGAGGATCGAGTCATGGATCTTTGTCGTTCTAGA
The DNA here is from genome assembly GCA_031216105.1 of Dalbergia cultrata. Lineage (NCBI taxonomy): Eukaryota > Viridiplantae > Streptophyta > Magnoliopsida > Fabales > Fabaceae > Dalbergia > Dalbergia cultrata. The sequence continues at coordinate 15,416,987 of CM062344.1, read as the reverse complement.
AGACTATGATTATAGCTCAGGAGGTTCTGCTCCTCATGCATCATTTGGTGAAACCCCATAGCAACATAGTTTGTAGAGAGTCGTTATCTAAACCAAATTTAAAGGGAAAAATGAATTCCTAAATTGAGCTATACTAGAATACTAGCATAGTGGTGTGCAATCTTGGTTGTCTTTTAAGGAAGTAGTGCTAATTAACAGACTAGAATTTTAATTAGAGGGGTCAATTTCGTCCACACTAATAGGGTTATTCATGGGTTAGCCCACCTCATATTAGGCCCTAACTCAAATACATTAGGGCCAAAAATCCCCCACAGAGCAAGAAAGCTCAGATAGATCTAGTAGGCCAAGTCAACCCCTACTTACAAAAATGTTATATTTTACAATTTTGTTTTTTTAAAAAAGGGGCTTGCCTTGGCTTTGGCCCATGTATGAACTAGTCTTGTCCTGCATAGTTGGGCTAGGAATAAGTTGAGGTCAGTTAGGGTAGCTCATATGTGAATCAAGGCTAGAGCCAGCCAATTAAAAAAGTTTAGAAAATTTATAATTTTTGCAGGTGGGATGGCACAAAGCCCATGGTCTAGCCTTGGCCCACTTATATAGACTTTTGGTCCTATAACCTTTTTTTTTCTTGTTTACAAGTGTAGACTTTTGGCCACACGTGGGTTAGGGGTTAATAGGGGTGGATAAGTTTATTTGACATATTTAGTTAGCTTGGTTAATTGGACAACTTAAATTAATTTTTGGTGGATGAATTGGATCAATTTTCCATCAAACAAATTTGTAGCAGCATAGAATAATTAATAAAATAATTGTAATATAATTAATTCATATTATATAATATATTTAATATCTAGAGTTAATTCAGTTCGGTTCGATCCAGTCCGATTTGGTTTGGCTTGTTCCGGTTCGTTCTGGTTTGGTTTGGTTTGGTCTGGTCCGAACCGGTCCGTTCTGGTTCGGTTCTGTCCGGTTTGGTCTGGTTCAGTTCTCTGGTTTGGTCTGTCCGGCTTAGTCTGGTTTGGTTCGATCTGGTCCGAACTGGTCCAGTTTGGTTCGGTTCGTTCTAGTTCGGTCTGGTCTGGTCTAGTTTGGTCCGGTTTGATCTGGTTCGGTTCAGTCCGGTCTAGTATGGTCTAGTCCAGTTTGGTCTGATTTGAACAAGTCTGATCCGGTCTAGTCCGTTTGGTCAGGTACGTTCAGTCCGGTCCAGTCAGTTCGGTTCGATTTGGTCAGGTTAGGTTATGTCTGGTCCGGTCTGGTTTGGTCCAGTCTGGTTTGGCTCGGTTTGTCCGGTTCAGTTCAATCTGGTCCTCCAGTTTGGCTCGGTTTGGTCCGATCTAGTTCTATTCTATCTAGTCTAGTTTGGTCCAATCTGGTTCGGTTCTGGTTTGATTTGATTCAATTTGGTTCGGTCGGTCTGATCTAATTCAGTCTGATTCAGTTTAGTCTGATTCGATTTGGTCCAGTCTGGTCCGATTCAATTCAGTCTAGTTTGGTTCAGTTCGTTCTGTCTGATCCGGTTCAGTTTGGTTTTGAACCAGTTCGATTCGATGTAGTTTGTATGTTAACAATATGTGAGTGTGTAGTTTTTTTAAAGATATAATTTTGATTTTCAATTTAGTTTCTTCAAACAAAATGTTTTTAAATTAGTTCTGCGGAACAAATTTCTATTGATGCAATTGGATTTATGACTACAGGCAAAGATAATCTGCATTGATATCAGATTCCTACATTTTGTTCAAAAAGATTTGGTATGAATGACAAAAAAAAAAATGTTTTGTTGTTTGGTGTTGGGAGGAAAAAAAATGGTGATTCGGCAAGGAAAAGTGCATGATTGACTAAATCTTACACAGATGATTATGACCGGTGAGGATGGACTGAGCCAGCTTGATTACAGAGAAGGAGAAAGAGAAGTTGTAATCTCAAACTTAAACTAGTTAAAAAAGTCAATGTAAAAAAATCTTAATTAATGGTGTATAGTATGGTATTCAAAGGGACAAGTACGCAGGACCCTTGACTCGAAGGTGCAGGATAAAATGGTCATCCACAATCTTGACCATACAATACAACTACAGCTTTAATATCTTTTATGTGGACGTCACTACTATTTTGTCAGCCATTACCTCAGGCCATGTCTTCAACACACGTCATCAAATATATCTTTTATACGTCACCTAATGTACGTCACTGCATGCGTTCCCGTTTGTGTTCTCCTTCTCAGGGAACCCGCTCAATTTGAATTACACGCAAATGTCGGCTTTTTGTACGCTATTTACCTGTTGGAACTCTATGCAAGTTGATTGCGTTATCGGGTAGGTACGTCTGACACCGGAAGTAATCAGTATGTAATGTCATTAGATCACAATTTCAAATTACGTATATTTAAATTAATTTATTTAATTTCGACAAAAAAAACTTTGATTTATTTAATAACCACAATATCTACCATAGTGAATAGGTGGTTTAGTTCTTTAACCGTCCATTTAGTTTCATTTTTTCAGTTTTCATTTTTCATTTTTTACGAAGAAAAAATTAATTTTGTACATATGGAAATGATTTTGTACATAAAGATTTACCTCTTTATGAAACTCCATGCCTCAAATGATTATCCATTGATAGGGGATACCTTAGATTAAAAGAGTAAACACTCAATTTCATCTTTTCTAAAAATAACTTTAGACAAATTAGTTTATTAAGAAAAAAATATCTGTTATAGTTTCTTATGATTAAAATAAGATAAATTAATCTCTAATAATTTATAAAAATAAGTCAAATTGGTCCTTAACAAAAAATACTAATTAGACTTAGCATCGAAATATTGAGAATAGACTAATTCGTCATTTTTGTAATCATAAAGGATTAAAAATAATGTTCCTTTTTTTTAGAGACTAATTTGTTCGATATTATTTTCATAGAAGACCAATTGGAGATTTACTCTAGCTAGCCATTTTAGAATGAGGAGAGTCACCTAACGAGACTTTATTGAGCAATTTAAGAAAATGACTTCAACTTTTATCCATGATTTTTTCTAGTAAGCCATTTTTACATATTCTTATAACCTCTTGCTTGATTCTTAAAAATTAAATTTGTTTCCAGATTTTAAAATAAGACGAATTTTTCTTATTTAGATTGCTCAGTGAAAGAATTAGAGGATTGATTTTGAATTTAGATTCAAAATTTACAATCTTGAGCATGAATATTTTTAAAAATTATATTCATATATGCATTATTTATTTCTCATGAAAGTTTGAATTTCTGCATTGATTTTTAGAAGTTAAGCCACACAAATAAAACGGAAAAAGATGAACTGGGGCTGTCAATGTGCAGTGGGCGCGACCGGTATTGAAATTGATACCGATTTGGCTACGTAAACCAACGAGACACCACACTCAGGATTTGTGTCAAATAAAAATGAGGCGGTCGCAATTCCGTGGATGAATGCTAATGCTTCAACAAAAATATTTACGAAATCTTTAACCTAATCATGGTGATGGCGATGAAAGAGGATTTCTCTAGTACTCTATAAAATTTACAGATATTTGTATTTTTTAGATATTTTATGGTTAAAAATTTATCACGTGTTTTACTAACTAAATTTATTAATATTTTAAATATTTATGATTAAATCATAATTCTTGGATTTAAAATTGTACCGGTATCCGGTTACCATAACAAAAACCTAAGGAAAGTATTGTATATTTTTATGATTTATTTTAATAATCAAAAGTCATAAAATATTGAAATAAATTATGTAATATTTTATATAAATTTAACTTTTCAAAGATAGAATTTATTATGTTTTGAAAATAAACAATTAAATGAATAAATATTCAAATAACAAAATATAAAACTTTCAAAGTTTATATTTAAATAATTAATAAAGTTATTATATTTTTATTTAATTTTATTAAAAAATAATATTATATATTATAATATCTTATACAATATCATACCAAATATTATATGATATGAATTATTTATTATAAAACTTTATGCTATCAAATTTTATGATAAAAATTATAGAGTCCCATTACTGGAGTGTTCCCGAGGTCCAACCAGGTAAGTTCTAGTCCTTAAATACGGCTATCAAATGCCGTCGGTGTTTGCACTTTCATCCGTTGGCATGCTATTCCCATAGAATACTACGTGATCTGCAATAAATAATTAAAAATATTATTTTAACACTTAAAAATGAGTATTTCATTGGCACACTCATGTTGTTATTATTAGATATGACAGTAGTCTTCATCTACTCTATTTATTTATCACATTTAATAGTAATAAAATGAAAATTCCAATAAAATATGGGGTTTGGCTAACAAGTACCTAACGGTACAAGTTAAGGATATCAAAACAAGCCAATTGCAAAACTTTTTAATAGACCTCATCATGCTTTGAAAATACAAAATCTCATCTTCCCAATATTAAAGTTTCTTTCTTTGCTTTCTTAAATAATGCCTAACACTAATTAGATAAACCCTAAAACATTTACTTTTGAATGTTAAATAGCACTCTTAATGGATAATCAAGTTCCAACGAAGGTGGCTCTGTCATCATGATTGTAGAGGTAACAATTTACTTTTATGTATCCTAAAACATTTACTTTTGAATGTTAAATAGCACTCTTAATGGATAATCAAGTTTCCAACATTTCTTATTAATAGTCATTATAAGAAGTCGAGTTAATTTGATGCATTCAAAAAATAATGTATATTAAATTGTAGCTAAATACACCTTTTAATATATTAAATTGACTTAGTTTTTCACGACAACTATTAATAAAGAATATAGGGGGTATTTGAGAATTTTAAGAAAATACTTACTAACTATTTTAAAAAAATTTCCCTATTTTTTATTCCTATAACTAAATTTCTAATAACTATAATTAAGGAGATATAATTCCTCCTTTCTCACAAATAGATCGGGTTTGAGTTGTAGTATAAATATGAAGCAATCTAACGCCTATTTATTATTACAATTAGGAGAAGGTAACTCTTACTATGTCAAATATCTCGATGGGCTATGCCTTCCCTCCAAAATAGACGCAACAACATAAATAGTGATCATAAGTTTTTGGGTATCTAAACAATATGCTCTGATATTGTGATGTCCAATTAATTTGGATAAAAAAATTGAATGCAATATTGATTTATAACGGTTTGAAAGAAAAAATTTATCTAACATTTAATATAAATTATATTTATGAATAACAATAAATTAATAAACAATTAAAATTATTATAATTGACAATAATATTATTTTATACAATATAGTACTATTAATTTAAACAACATATAATATTAATTTTAATGGGGGTTTTTCATGCTTATAAAACAAAAAATGCATTATTTACGTAAATACAAAATTGAATATTTAATTACCAATTTTTAAAAAATTCCTCTGTAGAGGGTATTAACGAGAAATCACTATAATTTATAATGCTTTCTAGTTATAACGCCATTGTTGCAAGTTGCAGCAATTTCAAGTTAATTTAGCTATAAAACACAATATCTAGCTCAAGTTATTTTACTTGAGTGTTTCTCCTTCCATGATTTCATCTTCTTCTGTTGTCGTTCAATTTTTGTGACAGAACAATGGCTGAGAAGTATTACATGCATATTCATTCACTACAAGAAAAAATGGGTTTTGCGACGGTTTCCCAAACTGCCGCTGATACTGCCGTCCTTAAACCATTTTGCGGCGGTTTGTTTTCTGGCGATTTAGCGGCGGTTTGCAACCGCCGAAAATGTCCAATATTCATTCTCATTTCTTGGCAAACCGCCGAAAATGTCCAATATTCATTCTCATTTCTTGCTAATTACTGGCGGTTTCAAACCGCCGCAAATTTTACTTTGGAGTTTTTTGGCAATTGTAAACCGCCACTAATCTTCATTTTTTTTTCAAAAAAAAAAATACCAACAAATCCAAAAGCAATGATAATAATATTCATACAAATCAAAATAATTTCCTGCTAATAAAAGAATGTTTTCATCTCAATGTACTTTCCTTACAATTCAATTTACACATACAAATGTCATAAGGTAGACTATAACTAGAGAACCTCAAAACCAAAACTCTGTCCTTCCTTTTTTTTTCTGACATTTCAAACCTTTCATTTTTAATTACAATGGAACTAGGGTACAACAAAGGCCAAGTCACTTAGACGATTCGAAGTGCTCTAACACCTTAACAAGCTGCCAGATCTCTGACCTCCTGTTTGGATGCAAGGACCAACATTGCTCAATTAAAGCTCTCATTGCAGGTGGGCAGTTGGAAGGAATAATAGTCCTTGAACTCTAAAGAAATTAAATGACACATCATAAGTGATTGCATAAACCCTACCATATGAGTTTTGTCACAACGTACCCGAAGGGCGTCGCAACACAAATGACAACAATGATTTAAAAATGAATTGGGAGTCGCCACCAATTTTAATTCTGGTTAAAATTGGAAAACCTTTTAGTTTGCAAACTGGTCTTTTAAGAGTTTCGAAGTTCGGGAGTCTGATTATGATTAGAGAAGGGTGGAAACTTAATCCCACTGCACCTCTAATACATTCGTATAAATACGGTTACCCTAGAGTTTATTATGCAAATTAATTATAACTTTAAAATATTTATTTTTTCCAAAAATATAATTATATATTTGTAAAAATAAAGCTCAAATTCGTAATTATATCTACAAAAATAAAGATAAAATCAATAATTAAATATTTACAAAAATAAAGATAAAATTAAAATTAGTAATTATATTTAAAAGTGATAATTATATATTTATAAAGTTAAGACATAATTATGTGAAGAAAATGAAATGAAACAAAATAAACTTAATAAAATAAAATAGTAAGTTAAAGGGAAATTTAATTAAAAAAACATAATTCAATAAAAATTAATTTTGGTTTGATAGTTGTAAGCTACGCCGACGTATCCTCTGGTGCAATGAGGAACTCAAAACCACGTCGTTCTGTAGAAAATACTTGTTTGTTTGATAGCTTTTAATTAGAAACAAAATGAAATAAAAATATATTGATTAATTTTGATTTTTGAAAATAATTTTTTTTATAAATCAAATTTAAATCCACTCCTGCACAGGGTTTAGAATAATATGAACCATGCAATAAACCCTTACATTCTTATGAAACTTGAGGATTATAATTCATACATCAACATCACAAGCTATTGTATGGATTAAAAAATATTTTTTATATTTTTTATTATCTATTTTTAAATATTTTTCAAAAAAGAAAATTTATCAAAATCCTAACTGATTACAATGACCCAAGAAACTAAACTAAATACCATGACACTTAACAAAAAAATAGGTCTGAAACAAGACTTTGACAAGACTAAAATAAAAGTCGCATATCCTAAAAAATGTATGATCCAAGGAATCAACACCGAAAAACAACAAGGACTAAAAAGGGGACCAAAACACATAGACCAAGCTAAGACTCTGACTTAAAGAAAATAAATTACATAGAACCTATATCAATAAAAAAACAAACAGCCCAAAAAGAGCTTCTAAACACATAAAACAATTCATATAATCCAAATAAATAAAATAACACCCCATCCCACGTGGCCCATGGTGAATAGAAATAGAATTACAATACAATAAAGAATGACATAAAACTAAAGAGACACATGAGTATTGTCTGGAACATTTGGAGCATTTTGAGTTTCAAAGAATTTGGGATGGGCCCTACAATTACCAAAGGAACCAACATAGCCCACTAACTCTCTATGGTCCCCATCTTCATTAAACTAAACTCTTTTGCTTTTTTTTTTTATTCTAAAAGTTGGTAAGTGACAGCACATGAATTAGAAAGAAAGAAAGCATAGATCAAAGCTAACGAGACAACGGGGAGTGGCTTTTCTGAAAACACAGAGAAAGAGAAGGATGAGAGAGTGCTAGCGACAATGAAGGGAAGGGAATATACAGCTGGCGATCAGTAGAGATCAAACGGGAAGGAGGTCGTCTGGACGCATGGCAGTTCACAGTGTGAGGCAGAGGTGCTGTTTCACGGCGGCGGACCTTTGGAGGTGACAACCACGGCTCACTTTCTTTTCTTCTCTTTTATATATCTCTTGTGAAGGTTTGGTTTGTGACCATGATTTCTGTTTATGTTTGAGATAGAATGAAACTTGACTGGTTTATGGTTTGTTGGAACTTGCTTGGTTTATGATTTGTTGGAACTTGCTGTTTGAGAAAATGATGATTGTTGATGGAGGATGATGGTGGTTGTAAATGTATGATAGTGGCTGTGGTTAATGGTGATGATAGTGTGAGGGTAAGCCGTGGGCTGTCATTTTTCTTTCAGAGAGGGGGTTGTGAGGTTGCGGTGAAAGGAGTGGTGAATGCTGGAGCTTTGGGAGGGATGGCTATGGTATGGGTTATTAACTTTTCTTTCACTGAGTTCTCCCCCGATCTCTCTCTTTGATTGATCCTTATAACAATTACGCTGTTGACCAAATCATTCCACCTCATTTTTTTTACAGGTTGGCTGGTGGGGATTGTAATCAAATAAAGGAAAAAATATCTCATGATTTTGCAAGGAAAGAGGGAATCATCATTATGGCGTTGCAGCTGCTATTTGACCACCTTTTCTTTTTCTTTTGGTTTGTGTCACGAGGAGGTTTAAAATTCAAATTGGAGGAATCGAGTTATGATTTTTTATTTTATTTATTTATTTTTTTTAGTTTTTTTTTGGTTAAAAATGAGAATGGGCTGATTCGGTTGTGGGCTAAAAGAAACAAAATAAATAAATAAATAAGATAGGCTCACTATGACCTGGGTTGGTTTTCGATTTTTCATTTTTTATTTATTTATTTATTTATTTTTTTGTCGACAAAATAAAAATACATGCAATTGGCTGAACAAAACTAAAAGGAAACCGGGCTGAACATCATTCAGAATAAAAATTAATAATACCAACAAGAAACTTTATTATTCAAATAGAATGCATGAGATGACTATGGGATAAAAAGAAAACTTTCGGAGCAATTTTATTTAATTGTTCGGGCAAAATTGAGTGTTCACAAGTTTCATAATAACAGAGAATAAAAAACATCTATTCTTTGTAAATCAAAAGGAATTGATTGCATGAAGCAACTAGCAGAAGGAAAAAAAAATTCACTATAAAAGTCTTTTCTCAAATTACCCAATATATTTGATTATCTCATAGTTCAATAAGCTCTATTCTTTTTAATATATTGGCCACAATGCTATATCACTCAAGGAAATAGAGGCATACATGATAACTATTATAAACTGAATTAATTTAAGAAAACATTTATATAAACTTGTCATGGAGGAAGCTTAACTAATACCATGTGATTTATTGAAATGAATACTTAAAAGAACATACCCAAGTACATGGAGAAAGCTTAGCGAAAAGAATAAGTGTACATATCCAATACCTAGTAGTCACACAAATCATATGCACATAACAACAAATCTACAAAATTATAGATGTCACATGTATTATGTGATAATTACAATAAAGTACCCAAATAAAAAATCACATGGATAAGAAACACAGTGCATGTCATGTTCAGTAGAAGAATATATTACCATTTCTGAATCCACGATGAACATTTTACAGTCTCTTTTGAAGAGCACAACTGTATTGTCCTGAAAAGAGGGGAATAAATGGGGAGAATGAATTATGATCTAAATAATAAGATGACAATGAACAAGTAGAAAAGATCATTCTTTAATGATGCATGAATCATATTGATCAATCTATTCAAGAAAAATGAACATGTAGTTCTATCATGCTTAGCATTGTTTTAAATAAACTCCGGTTCTTAACACTCATCCAAACATGATGATGCACGTAGCCCATATGATTTGACTTGCAATAGTTAGGCTCCATATGATGAGGAAGAAAGTTCCACACTGGCCAATCAGCCACAAATTCCAATTCATTATTTTTCACCAAGCAATGAAGACCAATTTCATCAAGTTACATAGGTTCCTAGCTTCAAAAAGAATTCAAACACTCTGATCTGTGCAGTACATTAATCTTGGGTTCATTTCACTACATTAATCAGGTACAATAGCAAGAAATATCCAATTACTACTATAACAATTAACAAATCAGCATTGGAATGAATGCTTGGCCATCATAGTTTTAAGTATACAAGAAGTCAACAACAACCAAGCTTTTCCTCACTAGCTAGGTGGGATCAATGGCATAATTCAATCTGAGTCATAATTTTCTATCATAACCCATGTGCTATTCGTTGAAGATTTGAAAAACAAAAAAGATTTGACAGCATAATGTATCAGATAAATTAACTGAATAAGGGCCAAGAAGGAACAGTTTATGTGAATAATTTGATTACATTGAACAAAATCTAACTGATTAGAGACGTACAATAGGATCAGCCTTTCAATTCGGGGGAATGATTTACAATGACAACCCAAACCACCCATTTTATTCTCTCATCTCTTCACCAACCTATACCTCTCACGTGAACAAATTTATTGCACGGTTTCAAGGTACTCACATCTCTTAATTATACATTAACTTAACATAACTATATGAACTTTCTGAAAAATAGAAATCACATAAATGCTATTTTTCCACAATCACAATCCACACCTGCAGAAATCATAGAAATTCTATATCTTCTCTTTTTCCACAACCACAAATTTATTTCAAGAGATAAACATTTAAAACAAAGACAAGAATTGTTCATTGAGGTAAAACCATGCTATATTTCAGTGACTTATGAATTCAAAATGATTCAACAAAGTGGATGTAAGGCTTTCAACTCGTAGAAGGCAACCCACTAATAATGTTTTGAGTAAACCATCCCATATTAGAACCATCAAAAACATACTCTCATAATGCTCCTTTTACGTATTCTTAACACATGTAAAATAAACTTTGCTTCAAAATAGACCCATAAGAATGTCAGATCTAAATTACAACTACCTTTTCTCATATAGAATGGCAAAGACCAAGCTAGCAAACGTCTCGGGCTTCAGATCCCTCTCTTTTCGAAGCTGATACAATTTGTGACTAAAAAAAGACGCTGATACCTTCAGGCAGAAATAGGCAACAACAACAACAACAACAATCACCCAAAATTTTCTTTTAAAAAAATTTAAAGATTAATAAATTAATTAAAAAGAAGATAAAATTTGAGAAAGGAGAGTAAAGGTACAGTGTTTGAGCATCAGTGGCTTCAATAAGGGGAATATAGTCGCATCTTGGTTGGTCTCAATGGAAGTATCTGAGATCACGACGGTGGCTTCGATGGCTTCAATGAGGGCGGATCTGGTTGCGCATCTTGGTCGGACTCGATGGAAGTGTCTGAGATAGCGGTGGTGGCTTCGACGAAGGCGATCTGGTTGCGTCTCAGTCGGACTCAGTGGAGACGTCTGAGATCGTGGCGGTGATTTCGATGGCTTCGATGAGGAGGGATCTGGGTCGGAGTAGCAGACGAAGGTGAAGATTCGCGAGAAACTCACCATCATCGTTGAAAAAGCTGCGTCACTGAACGGTTGGCCGCATCGGTGTTGATTGGCCACGTCGCTGTCGAGAAAGGCAGCTGAGAGCCAAAGACTAAGAGAAAGGGAAAACGAGAGAGGGAAAATGAGAGTCTGAGAGTGCGAGAGAGGGGGAAGATTAATTCAATTAGCTTTCAGTTTCCTATGTTTTTTATTTTTCAGCTTTTCTTTTTAATTCTCGGCGGTTGGAGCAAATTAGAACTGCCACCGATTATTAAACCGCCTCAATTTCAAAACAAACCGCCACCAAATAATTTGATTTGCGGTTGTCATAGTAAACTGCCAGGAAACACCCAATATAGAGTCAGTTCAAGAAACCGCCGGTAAAAAACCGCCGCTAAGCAACATTTTTCTAGTAGTGATTGTGGGAGGGGGAGTACCACTACAAGGGAGGGAAACACATTTGTAAGTAAGAGTGCAACTTGTGTTGTTTTTCATCCATCTATCACATTTTTGGAGTTGAAGAGAAAAATACTATACAACAATTGGAGCAGCCTCACATGAAAATTAAAGTGTTATTTTATAGCTTGGCCTTAACAGTAAGGCAAGGGATTATCAACTATAGCAAATTTCGGGTGACCAATGATGTAGAGGTGAGGTTTCCATCAGAAGTTTGGATCATGAAAGTGTTAGTTATCATAGAAGGATGTTACTTTAGCAGCTTTGGGGGGATCTGTTCCTCAACCAACATATGCAGGGAGCTCAATCTTAGGTTGCGCCGGTATTCAAAACGGTATGATCTCCAACCTTTGAAATGCCTTAATGTACCCCAAGTTTTGAAGAGTCTGCAGATCTTAATAAACATTGTAGTCTTGCATAACTTAGAGAATGAGATGTGCATATTGCCTCAAACTAGCAAAGGCATTGGGCTTGTGCTGGTGTTGAAGTAGATCTAAGTGCTGATGAGGATGAGGATGGGTTGGTGCTAGTGCCAGTTGGCGACAATGGAGGCTTAGATGAGGAGACATAGCATGTTACTTGAGGTCAAGGGAGCAAGTCTCAGTCCTAGGCTGTTCCTCAACATTGGCATAGTCACTATTCATCATTGAATCTAGAAGCAATGCGTCTAACCAAATCTTGCAGGAACGGTGGTAATTTAAGTGGTGGATGTGATGCGATTAGTGGAGCCTTGGAATTTGAATGGCAAAGAGAGTTCCAAGTTAGGCAACGGTTTTGAGTGAAGGATACTATAATGTTTGCTGTAAAAATTACAATATCCAAAGATTTTGAGTTTAGAGTTTAAGAGTCAAACTATGCAATTATCATGGTAGGTATGTGGAATTTGGCACTGGATGTAATTGGGCTATATGTGTATCATATAGCTGAAGAAAGAAATTGTGGATTGTTCGCAAGTACAATGGGCCATACATATGCGTCTCCTAATCGCAACACCACAACCAATTAGATAGTGATGTCATGTGCTACTGCATACTCCCCATGGTGGAAACAGATCTAACAATATCCATCAAAGTGTTGCAAGCAAACATGGAAGCTCGTTTCAGGTGTAGGACAATTTATGGGAAGGTGTGGCTACCCAGATAAAAGCTTATTGCTCAAACATATGGCGACTGTGAAGACTTTTACGATGAGCTTCCAAGATGGCTTTAAGGTTTAGAGCTCTATGTGCCAGGTATACATGTACTTCATTTATCTAGGACTTAATATTTCATTTATATGCAATGTACCCAATGTTATGAAACCATGAAATTTACTCATGGTCATATGTGCAACTAATTACTAAGCTTTATTATGTGGGTGATGTTAATGATCCTAGTTGTTTAATGTTCCATCATTTATTTTGGACATTTTCCCCTGTGTAGAAGCTTTCAAAAATTACAAACAACTTATTTCGATTGCTAGCACTCATTTGTATGGCAAATATGGTGACACTTTGTTGATGACAAATGTCCAGGATAGCAACTCAAACATTTTGCTTATTGCATTTGCACGGGAGAGGGGGAGACATAGGAGGCATGATATTTCTTCCTCATAAGCCTTTGACAGCATGTGATGCCACAAGAGAATGTTGAAATTTACGACAGACATGGGTTTATCAAAGCTACTTTGGATAAAGAAGGTAGTGGCTGGCTTTCTCCATGGGCATATCACATATTCTGCGTACGGTACATCACCTCAAACTTTTTGTATCGATTCAAAAGCAAAGACACTAAAAAGTCGCTTATCAATATAGCATATAGGAAGGCTCGCAACAATTATCTATACTACATTGACTAGTAGATAGATGAGAATTCGGCCATGGCTAAATGAGCTGAGCAAATTCCATATGAAAATAGACACATGATGTTGACGAGGGTTATCAAGGCCATATGATCACCAATTTGTCAAAGTGCACTAATGCTGTCATTGAGTGCACTCGAAATCCTCCTATTACGGCAATAGTGAGGCCCATGTACTTTTATCTTAATAAATTATTTGTGAAAAATGGGAGGTCGACCTAGGCCCAACTAGCTACTAGAGAAAAATGGTTGGCTGTGAAGCAAACCATTGATATCAATAGCGGGGGTGTAGGCAACATGCATGTTGTTTATGATGGATCAAAGGGATATAATGTTCGTGGTTTGTGAGAACCAGTGATAATGAAATAGGAGTAGATAAAGTTACAAGGTGGATTTAACACAATGCCCTTGTGACTGTGGATATTTTCAAGAATTATAATACCCATGTCATCATGCACTCACATTTTGTGGAGCTAATCACATTGATTGCGGCTCATTTATGGATGAAGTTTACAGTCTTCAATCTGCCTTTGATGTCTATAAATTAGAGTTCCTAGCCCTTAGACATGAACAAGCTTGGACTGAGTACTACGGGTTTAAGGTATGGCCAAATAGATGATGTGCCAAGCATCCAGTTTCAACAACGATTCGAAACGAAATGGATAAGGTTGAGATGAATTCCAAAAAGCGATGTGAGATGTGTAGGCAGAGTGTCACACTAGACGCAAACGTCCACCCTTTCATGCTAAATCTTCTAGAAGAATTGCTTCATCCTCAAGAGGAACTTACTAATTAGTTATGTATTTTTATTTTATGTTTAGCCATCTATTGTATTTATATATTATGTTTAACCATCTACTGTTTGATACATATGACTTTGTAGTGTTGCCAAAAGCATAAATCCATAACAATGACCAATAGTACAGAAATACATAAGTCTACAAATACACGAGTCCATAAAGACATAACTCAAAATCAAATAACAACAAATACTAAGTTATTCCCCATAAATAGTGATGGCATCAATGAGTGATTTCATATGCAGGAAATGTGACCCATCTAAATCTGTCCTATTCAGTAGTCCTACCCATCTAAACACATTATAATTCATAGCCATAATGTAAAAGGATAAAAGTAACATGAAATATATATATATAGTATAGTAACTTGGGATCCCCGCTAAAGCCAACCTGACCTCATATGTTAGCTAGGGGCCACCTGACCTTATAATCTACAATCAGTTCAAGTGGTGGGATCTGGTAACATGCCCACAACAATAGTAACTCAGCGCAGGAATTGTAGCCCATCTAAATCTGTCCTATTTGATAGTCCTGCCCACCTCAACACATGTAATATCCGGTGTACACGTGTCAGTAGTTATGTTTTGTATGGCCTCAAGGTCCCCGGGACCCACCCATGCTGTCGGGTCCGAGATTTCACTAAGTCTGTAACCCTATATCTCCTTTGAGGGCTATATGTTAGAGCCACAATCTTGGGATTAAAAGTCTCGGTGATTGTGCCCTAGAGAAAAGCAAGTTGAAGAGTGATTTTTAATGAATTTTTGGAAGTCTCTAGATGTATCATTTCTAGCCCCCAAGTTTAGAAAATCGTCAAAATTCCAAAATTTGAACTAGAACCCAAAAATTAGATTTTGATTGGTTGGAGTTTTGAATTTTTAGATATTTTATTTGAATCCAAATGAGGGGTATTTTCTTATTTACATTTATGTTTAAAGTTAAATAAGTGAGTGAGTATAAAGTCAACCATGTACACATGACAGGAAAATGGTGATATTGGGTTTTACTGTCACCACTATAGCAGCCTAAGACCGCTATATCGGTCACAAAAGGGTGTAGTCACGTTTTTGGGATTCTGGTAATGGTCCAGGACCGCTATAGTGGTCGTAAGTGGCATGTTCGGGACCGCACGGGTGCTTATGACCACTATAGCGGTCATACACCGCTATAGCGGTCCCCTTGAAACCCAAAAATGCCAGAAACAATGTAGTATCATTTAAGGTACCCCTTACCCTTATAAAACCCTCCACAACTCATGAAATCACTTCCAAATGTCCGAAACCCTCATCCCAAACTCCTTCCCTCACTTTTTCTCTCAATCTCATTCAAATTCATCATTCCTCAAGCTTCAAGGTATGTGTTGCTAATGAGTTTTGGTCTCTTTTCTTCCATTGCCTTCATGATCTTAGTATGGGTTGTTAGTTTCTCTCATTGTAGTCAAGTGGGGGGATGTTTCCCCAATGTTGTTAGAGCTAGATTAGAGTTATTTAGATATTATTAGAGATTAATCTAGAGTTTTTATGATTGTTATAGTCGACGTGGTGTCTCCCCCGGCTCCCCAGAGCTCAGTTGGTGTTGACGTCACCTCTCCCTCCCCTCCAGGTGAATGGGTTTAAACTCATAGCCTTATCTTTGGTTATTACAAGTATGTTTTATGCATGATAATTATTAAATATGAAGCTAAAGACAAGATAAAGCATATATTATGATTTTACATGCTCATGTAAGCTAGAGAAATTTATGATTTATGATGATAGCATGAAAAATGTATTTTAGAAAATCATGGAACCATAATTGATAGATTGTGTGTGCGTAAAAAATGTTTTATGTTCAACTCTAAGAGATTTATGCAAGAGTATATGATTTAATAGTTATTATTTTATTAGATATGTTTTAAGAGTTTATGATATGTTATTGATTCAAGTCTTACGATTTATAAATATGATTTTAGAGCATTCAGTTGATGTATGTATATATATTGGAAGAATGTTTGATAGAGTATGATTTGATTTGATGAATAGAAATGTATATTTTGGTTTTAGACATTTTGTGATTATGAACTCTTTTATTTTGAAGTATAATAACAAAGTTATTAAGTTTTGAAAATATACTAGTTAAGAAATGGATTTAAAACTTCAGTTTTATGGTACCAAGAGGTACGAAATTCAATATGATTCCTAGCAACTGCCAGATACATACTTTGTGGACTTGAAATCGGGATGCCTTCAAGTAGGTGATCCCTTAGGCTCTATTTTCATAGCCACAGTTATGCTAAAGTCAGATTGCTAGAGTTATATGAGTCCAGAACTCTCAGAGTACTAAGAATTTAGGGGCTCGCGTTCGTGAGGGACGAAGTACCCACCTTTTAGAATGTTGATTTTATGTATTTATATTAAGTTATATATGATGATTAGAACACGGCCATGGAGGCAATATTACTTAATAGCCATGGTGGCATATGCAGAAAATGGGACCTAGTTAGGTGCCCATAGTTGTCCGCGAGGGACTAGTATGATTATAGCAAGGGCTCTTGTTCATGAGGAACTAAGCAACCACCAGAAAAATTATAATTTTATAGCTTTTAATATTGTATATGTATTTATCATGTTCAACAAATGATCTTATGACTTATTATGAGTTACAAAGGTTGTTTATAAAATTACAGAATAAAAAGGGTTTCCTAGCTGATTATGTATTTAAATATCAAATAATTTACAATTGATGCATGCATATTATATTATTGTACATTCTTGGTTATCCTATGTGGGTGATGCGTGAGAGCTCACTCATTGAGTTCGTTGACTCACCCATCTCCTTTTCTCTCATAGTTGCAGGTCCAGAGATGATTCAGATTCCTATCCATAGAAGTAGTAAATTCCAGTGGTGAGTCTTACTTTGTAGTAAGGCCTAGAGTAGAACTATGTTAGAGTAAAGTGCTCCAGTAGATGTGAAGACAGAATCCAGCCACGCATTATTTTTAGACTATGTATATGTATTTAGAGACTCAAGTATTTATGTATATGTTCTCATAGTATGAGTATGAAATTTAAATGTAAAGTATGGGCAAAGAATTTTGTAAATAGCTAGAGATGTATTGATGATTTAGTTTGCAAGTATTAAATAGATTTCAGAGATTGAATTAAAAGGATTCTAAAGCTTTAAATATTAAACTATTTCAAAGTTTTGATTTCAGAAATTTGGTCCCGGATGAGACTTTAAATAAAGATTTAAAGGAAACTATGTTTTAAGAATGAATATTTTCATAAATTATGCATTTAGAGAGCCACATCACCCAGAAGGCTTACATAGGGATGAGTTTCCTCACATGCAGGTCACGTTCCCAAGTCGGGTCGTGACAACACATTATAATTTATATAGCCATAATGTATATATAGCATAGTAACTTGGGATTCGATAGAGCCAACCTGACCTCATATGTTAGCTAGAGGCCACCTAACCTTATAATGTCCAATCAGTTAAAGTGGTGGGATCTGGTAACATGCCCACAACAACATTAACTCAGCACAATCTCTAAGCTCTGTCATGTCATGATGGGTCACTCGACATGAGTGGCGATTCAAGGTTGCCTACACTATGGAGCCCTAGTTGAAAGTCCTGCAGAAGTCAAACTATCACAACAGATATTGTAGTCACTTCATGTGGATTGAAAGGTAGATTTGTAGGTCATAAAAAAAATGACCAATCAGCTGAATTATGTAGGCTCAAATTTGCTGTTGCGACAAATCATACTTTGTAGGAAGTGCCCTCTCAAACCACGATAGGTTTACCATAGAACCTAATCTCTATCTAGTAGGTGGTACAACTCTTGGCAACTTCCCACACATCACTTATATGTTTCTCTCAAGGTGTTGCTGTCACC
Organism: Dalbergia cultrata; assembly: GCA_031216105.1. Lineage (NCBI taxonomy): Eukaryota > Viridiplantae > Streptophyta > Magnoliopsida > Fabales > Fabaceae > Dalbergia > Dalbergia cultrata. The sequence goes on along the minus strand of CM062344.1, from coordinate 15,398,550 downwards.
CACATATGCAGCAACTAACAAGCAAGCCATTAACCTAGAGCCCTAAATGAAATGCCACGTCCTTGAGGGTGATGGTGCACTCTCTATTGGGAAAGTGGAAGGTATGCGTCTTTGAGCGCAATCTCTTAACAAGAGCACTACATAAAGCACTATTATACTTGAAATGACCAATCCAAAACCAAAGTACCTTTAGATATGGTTGCTTGAGGGGATGTGGAGGCATCAAAGGCCAAGCATGCCCAGAATGCAACACTCGATCAGGCTATATGAATTTGTTAAAAAATAAAATACTTAGATATCATGCTAAATAATTATTAAGCTTATGTAAAAATAACTTTAATAATTATTAAAGAATGTATTAACATGAACTAACTTAATTATTATACATATAAATCATCATTATTTGTAGCAAAAGCAACGTAAATATTTACCTAAATCTAATTATCAAAACAATAAATCCGATAAAAAAAATCTAATTAACAAAACACCCCAAATATTTATCCCTAAATTCAATTAATCATCCTTATATACTAATTACAACTTTTAAAGCCATAAATTTTATCAAATTGAATCATAAATCCTACTGATACAATCATCACCTAATTACAAACCCTAAGTCCTACCACTATAATTATTATCTAATTACAAACATTAACCAAACCCTACCATTATAATTATTATCTAATTACAAACATTAAGCAAACCCTAAATCCTGTCACTACCAGAAAAATGCAACTTAGCGGCAGTTATTTACCAGTGGTTTGTTAAACAGCCACCATATTTTGATTTTTCGGCGTTTCACACCAATGGCCGCAAATCATATTATTTTGCAGCAATTTGTTTTGGAAATGTGGGGGTTGGTAATTCCCGACGGTTTTAACTATGTGAAACCACCGAGAATTAAAAAAAAAAACCTTTTTGTTATATAACTTAAAAGAAAACCTAATTAGTTGCTACAGTGGTCTCAATCCCCCTTCTCATTCTCAAAAACTTATGCCTTCTTCCTCTTTACCGTTTCTCTCTTTCCCCTCTTGTTTTATCTCACCTATGCTAGCTCAGTCGTGGATCTGCTTCGGCTTCGTCCTCCTATGTTCATCGCACCACCGCACTTCAATGCACGAACCATCATCTTGAAACCATGCTGCGTTGTTGTCAGGAGCCCGTTGCCACTACTCCACCGCGAAGCTACTAGAACTGAATCTGAGCTTCTTCGTTGCAGCCTCCCTTTCCATTAGGTTCCTCTTCTCCATTTTTTATTATTCCTTTCTATTTTTTGTTGTGGTTTCATCATCTAATCTAACTCTTTGATAACAAGGTGCAACTTTGCAAGTGCCTTAGGCAGGATTTTCTCCCGTATATGGGTTTTGTCATGCCTCATCTACTCCAGTCTACGCCACTTAAGTCTAATATGACCATTACATCAGCAGATTCTGATACTGAATTTGACGAAGATGATGACAGGTTTCGATTTAGTTCTAGTTTTAGGATTTAATGTCATAAGGGATTACATCCATGGGTTCGTATGATATTGTATGCTTCTTCATTTTACTTTCTATTGGAGTCCTAAGTCCCAACCCACATTTGGGTTTCTATATCTACCTGCATTTTATAAATGTTTTAGACTATTTGAGAAAATTTAAGTGACAAATTGCTTCTTTCATTTGTTTATATTTGCATGATCATACTATTGTCAAGAGTTCCAGACATTAGATCCTGCATATAGGTATGGATTTTGTGAATGAACTTTCTAGGGTCCAAGGATTTGTTTTCAGCTTTAGAGTGAAGAAAAAATTCCCTACAATATATGGCCTCTCAAGAAAAAATGAATAAGTATTGAAAAAATGAGTTCTAATTTTTAGATCCGCGAGTAAAGAAGAAAGAGATTGATTATACTAAATGATTCATTGATTTGTTTTTGAATTTGTGGCATTGAAACAATCACCCTTGGGGATAAAAGGACAAGTATCAAGACTAGTGTCTTAGAGGAGAAGGCTATAGCTTGTAACATGTTATGCTGCTATGCTAATGAGTTGAAGGAAGGATTCTTTCCATGGATTGACCAGGTTGGCTTTGTCTTGTGTTCTATTGGAATTTTCCAGATTTGGTATACCTTTTTGGCTAATTATGCTGAATCATCTCTAAGTTATTTTACATTGGTTCCTATTCTTAAATTTTACTTCCATGAAGAAGTTAGGAAGGCAACAGTTTCAAGTATTTTCTTGATTCTCCAAGTTCCAAATGTTGTTGCTTGTTTGTCTATTTTTGGCAATCCTAATTGAACTTTGGTTTCTAATGTTACATATTTGAGTTTTTCATATATAGCTATGCTGGAACTGTTGTCCTTAGCAAAATTCGCTATTGAGAAGAGGTAAGCCCAAGGTCGTGATGAGACCTAGATAAAACAGTTGTCTAATTATATAATACCAAATTTAGGTGGACGCTTTACACAAGTTTAATGTCCTGCCAATTGTTCTAGTTTTTTTATGTCCAATATGTGTTCTTTTGTGCTTTATAAATGTATTTTAGTTGTCTTCCAGGAGCCAGAGGTAGAGATTTGTGCAAGCATGTTGGACACATTGAATGTGGTATATGTTCTATTTCTTATCCCATAGTATTGTATCTTAGAAGTGTCACGACCCACCTATGGAGTGTGACCGGCACGTGAGGATTTGGGTCCCCACGGAAGCCTCTGGTAACGTAACTGACTAATATAAATAATCCAAATTTATTCAAAATATCTCAAGTTCAACTAAAACTTCAATAATATGAAATTGTTCTCAAAACATAAATTCTGAGCATAAATTTGCATAAAATCCATATTCTAGGCGAAAGCCAAACATAACAAAACAATTAACAGAAATTCTGAAAATATATCATGCATGTCCGGGGATCTTGCCTACACAATTTATTGGAGCACTACTAGACTGACATAATTGACAATAAGCTCCACTCCAAAGTGAAGCTCACCAAGGAAGCTGTAGCACAACTACTAAGGATCCTGTGGTACAATTGAAACTGTAGCTGTATCTGTAGGGAAAGGAAAAGAGAGGGTTGAGTTCATCAAAACTCAGTGAGCGAGCCTCCACTCACAACCCACATGGGACAATAACAAAATACATAACATACACATGCAACTGATATGAAATATATTACATATATAATTACATATAAATTAACTGAATCTATGGCAATAACTAATAGAGAAACATGAATTATTTTGTACATAATTATCTAAGCTGAATAGCTAAATCTGAGCCAATGGCTAATCTGATAGGCACCTAACTAGGTCCCATAAATGGACACCTCACTAGGTTCCATAAATGGACACCTCACTAGGTTCCTTATTGTGGGTGAGCTAGTTCTCTAGCGGACCACTTGGTACCAAGGTTAACGATCAATCCTGCAGCCGTTAACTCGTTGATCTGTTTCTCACTAATTAATATAAAATAATTTGTTCATAAACCAAATAAATATAAAAACTCTGAATTCATATAATTCTAACAATTTGACTGTAGCATAACTGAGATTTTAAAATCATGCCTAAGGGATCACCAGCTTGTAGACATAGTGATTTCAGTAATCAATAGAATATGTATCTGACAATTGTTATGAATTATACTTTATTCAATACTTTCAATAAATCATATCTAATATTCTAAAATCTTCATAGGAAATACATAGTCTGAAAATATGATAATCAATATTTCTACTGTGAACATTAAACTGAGATCTCACAATTTCATATACTAGGAAAATATATTCTATAACACGCAAGGTATCAATTATGGTCCCATGAGTTTTGCTAAAATGATTAATTTTCATGATAACTGTAAAAGTAATAATATTTCTTAAACAGGCATAATCATAACAATATATTCTCTTGACATAAATCATTCTAAAATTTCATAAATAATTTATATAATATGGAAAAATATTAATAATGACCAAAAGTATGATTATGAGCTTAATCTCACTCACCGTTGATAGTCATGAGTGTGCTTCTACTAATAACTTTACTCTGAAGTATTGGAATGGTACAAATAATCAATTTCACAGATTAAAAGAAAGGAGTATCACAACATCCCAAGAGAGGATTAGCTATGGTCACTGAAACTCGGCCATGAAGATCATGAGCTTGACAAGAGATGAGTTCGGCTAAGAAGAGGTTTGGTTTAGAGGAGGTTTGACTTAGAGGAGGTGGAAGCAAAACTTAGTAAAATGAAACTAAACATTTCTTACACATACACACTCCTACACTCATATATTTATACACAAATATAATAATCATGAATAATATTAGTGCTATTTGTCTACACTTAATAATAATAATAAATATTATTAATGCTTACTACACTTAGTAATTATAATGTTAAATAATAATAATGCTAACTACACTTAGTAATAATAATTATAATGCTAGCTACACTTAGTAATTATAATGTTAAATAATAATAATGCTAGGTATACTTAATAATAATAATGCTAATGCTAGCTACACTTAGTAATAATAATGTTAAATAATAATAATGCTAGGTACACTTAATAATAATAATGCTAATGCTAGCTACACTTAGTATTATTAATATTAGTGGCATATATCTAGACTTAATAATAGTAATGACTAATATTAATGCTAACCACACTTAGTAATTATAATATTAAATAATAATAATGCTAGGTACACTTAATAATAATAATTAATAATAATAATTAATAATAATAATAATAATAATTCATAATAATTATAATTTCTTTATTTGGGATATCACAAGAAGAATTTGTTATATGGGATATCATTTTTTACTAATTATGTGTTATGGAATATATGTGGATTGAAAGATATGGGAATTCCCTTTTTTTTTTGGGCAATAGGAAGAGGATAACATTATTAGCATGATCACTTATTCTTATTCATCCTGTTCAGTGGCTATAAAGTATAAACATCATAAAATGAAATGTGTTCTTTTCGGCATTGAGGTTAAAGGTTTCATTTACATGTTTCTTTTTCTCATTCAAATGTTTATGTGCTTTGTCTAAATTCCTGGAGCAGAAAGGTTGCCCTATTTAATGCAAAATGCATGTCTAGTTACTCCAGAAATGTGTTATTTTATTGATAGAAACAAGCATTGGAAATAGTCACACCTAAGCCCTTGTCATTTCTATGCATATATGATATTATTAATTTTGAAAAGAAGGTCTACTGCAATTTGCATGTTGATAATCACTTCGAGCATATGATTTTGATGGTTTCGCTTATATGATGTGCACACACACACACACACACACATGTTGTTAAATCTATTTATGTTTTTTATGTGGATATTTAGATCTTTTTTGGTTTGATTTGTTAGCTATGTACTGTGGAACCACATGCAAGTTGCATAACACTTATGGCTGAGGGATGTCGAGGTCACATAACACTTACTTGGGGCTGTCTGTAGCTTCTACTTGTACTTTCACTTAGGATAAGTATGCTATTCACATTGTTGATTATTTTCAACAGTAAAAATGAATGTCCTATAAATGTTGTTGGATATAATTTTTTCACTTGACTGTGGTCTATCTTTATGTGACTATTAATGTTGTGATCCCGTAGGATTGTGATCCATTTTTAAACTTTGTTTATGCATACAGGACAAGAAGCAGTCACTGAGAATGCACAAATTTGCAGTAAGCGAAAAACTTGACCCTAAAATCTTCTAGTTTGTCTATTTCTTATCTTTGATTGACTTGTAATGTTATTGAACAATGATATATGTATTATGCAATAAATCCGACCAACATTTAGAATTGTATGCCTTTTTAGGACAAATTGGGAGCAGAGCTTGATGAGCTCGAGGGTGCTGAGTTGGAAGAGTAGCTTCTTCAGCCTGCAATTACAGCTCCTGCAGCTCCTATGCATGTCCTCAGATAGTCATGATGCTCAACACCATGGTGATCATTCCAACCAAAGTTGAAAATGAATGCATAATAGCTCAAGGCTGTTGTTTTAGCTTTCACTTGAGACACTTTTTTTTGTTGTGATGCTTTTTAGTTTTCTCTTATCTTGTGTTGTATTTGTTTAATTATTGTTTAATATTATGTTATGACATTTGATACACACTTTTTTTATTTAAAAGTTTAAGAATTTTCTATGCAACATTCCTTCTTGTTCATGATTGTTGATTATTAGTGTTGTATAGGATATCAACTAGTGTTTTTGACCTGTATGCTTTAAAATAAAATATTGAAAAGTGGGGAAAAAATGAAAAAAAGCTGTTAATAGAAATTTTGCGACGAATCCAAATTGCCAAGAAAAAATGATGAAAAAAAATAAGGGAAAAGCATTTTGCAGCAGTTCAAAACCGCCACTAAATAAGATAATTTGGTGCCAACTATCGATTTCGCGACGGTTTTAAACTACCGCTAAATAGAGAAAACCGCCACAAAAAATTCCTGAGCCTCAACTGTTAAAAGGATTTTTTGACAGTTTAAAATTGCTGCTATATTTTCCTGAACCGCCGCCAATTAAACCACCGAGAGAATCGCTGAAAAACCTATTTTAGCAGCGGTCGTTCCAGCGGTTGCGTCAAACCACCGCTAAATGGTTTGAGGATGTCATTATCCATGGCGGTTTGCTAAACCGCTGGTAAATGATTTTGCAGCGGTTGCAAATCGCCGAAAATCCCTAAAAAAAACCGCCGCTAAATACCATTTTCTAATAGTGTGTATACTACTACCTAGTAAAATAAATTAAGTTTATAAAAGTTAACTTTTTTAAAAAATATTAGATATAAAAAAATTACCTTTTCTTTTGGTTTTTCGACAATGTAATCGCTGGAAATACCTAAAAAAACCACCGCTAAATACCATTTTCTGATAGTGTGTATACTACTACCTAGTAAAATAAATTAAGTTTATAAAAGTTAACTTTTTTAAAAAATATTAGATACAAAAAAATTACCTTTTTCTTTTGGCTTTCCCACAATGTAACCGCCGAAAATCCCTAAAAAAACCGCCGCTAAATACCATTTTCTGATAGTGTATACTACTACCTAGTAAAATAAATTAAGTTTATAAAAGTTAACTTTTTTAAAAAATATTAGATACAAAAAAATTACCTTTTCTTTTGGCTTTCCCACAATGTAACTGCCAGAAATCCCTAAAAAAATCGCCGCTAAATACTATTTTCTAATAGTATGTATACTACTACCTAGTAAAATAAATTAAGTTTATAAAAGTTAACTTTTTAAAAAAATATTAGATATAAAAAAAATTACCTTTTCTTTTGGCTTTCCCACAATGTAACCGCCAGAAATCCCTAAAAAAATCACCGCTAAATACCATTTTCTAATAGTGTGTATACTACTACCTAGTAAAATAAATTAAGTTTATAAAAGTTAACTTTTTAAAAAAGTATTATATATAAAAAAAATTACCTTTTCTTTTGGTTTTCCCATAATGTGGGTCAAGTCATCATGGCAGTAGAGATTGTTTCTTGCCATTTCAACTACTTCACAACAACACTTTAGACTATAGACTGTGAAAAAAAAGGGGAAATTTTTTTAAAATGGCCCATGTGTGGACCACTTTCACCAATTCTGTATTTATAGGCAATTTAAATTGAAAATAGCTATAAGTTACAGCGATTCCGTTAGGTATAAATCATTGTAAGTTACAGCAATTTCTAAACTTAACAGAATTGCTATATTATATAAAAAATTTCCTCTATATATGCTAAACGTTCGTATTTTGTAATTAAAGGTCAATTCCAACGTTTGTGTAATTAATATATTTTTTATTTTATTTGGGTGAAAAAACCATTTTAACGAATTTTATTGTATTAAACCTTTATTTTGGCCGTGTAAACATTTTAATGAATTTTATAGTATTAATTATTAAAACCTTTATTTTGGCCGTATGCCTTTGTTTTCTTTATCTGTTTTAGGTCGTGGCATTTGCCTATGTTTGCTTGCTACAGATCCATAGCAGCTGCGGCCAATCTGCATGGGCTCCGCCCAACCGACTCATTTCTCAGTTTGATAACGGCATTCACTTGTACCATCCCCGTTGTTTTCTTTGGCTGGATGTGATGACTCATCCATGGTCCGCGTGCTTCCCACTGAGATTCAGAAGTCTCTGGTGATTGGGGGAATCCCAATAATGCTGCTCGCCCCTCAGAGAAAGCAACGATTATTGTTCGTAGATCTTTGTCACTTGGCTAAATTAAATGCTTGAAGTGACTTAGATTAGTAGTAAAGTGAAATTGTATGGCCATCTTATCCAATTATTTAATGGCAGATACCTTCTTCATTTTTTCGTTTTAATGACAAATTTACTTTATAGAATTTTTCTTTCAGTTGAATAGGTCCTCTTTTGATTGTCTTTGGACCCTTTTTCTCTTTTTTCCTTGTTTAGAGTAAGATTTTTCTAACTACTTATGTCATTTCCGTGCCCCAATACTAGTTAAAGATTTCGGAGTAAATTAATTATGTAGTCCCTAAATTTTTTTTACAAAACTATGTAATCCCTTAAAAATTAAAATTAAATTTGTAATCTCTCAAGATTTTAATAATATAACATAATAGTCTCCTTTGTATATATTTAATTATTTAAACACTAATAGAACTGTATATTGACTTGTTAACATGATATTAAGTGATATATATATATATCTATCATTTGAAGTGGAATAAAATTTAAAATAACTCATTTTATTAGTTAAAATTTATAAAATAAGTCATTTAAATATTTATTATAAGTCATATATTGTGCAATTTTAGACACTAAAATTAATGTAACATGTTTTAAAATAACTTCATTTAGTTTAGCTTTAACGTTTTATTAACACATCATCATTATACTGTATCATATGTGTAAGTTCAATAACGAAAAACTAATAAAGGGACTAATGTGTCCATTATTTTCAATCTTGAGAAATCACGAGATTAATTTCTTTTATTAAAGGACGAAATAATCCGACGCAAAAATTTTAAGGGACCAAATAGGGTATTCACTCAAGATTGACTAATCATTTCAAAATGTAGAACTCATTGACATATGTTTTGCCTCTGGCAACAAAATACTCTCCGTATACACTATTAGGAATTGAACATCTGACTAGATAATTAAGGAATCAACCTAGCTACTAACTATATTAGGTCTTGTGGTTGGTGTTTTTGTACTTTATTCCCACTCGTTGAGTGTGGGAATTTGTTCTTCTCATAAACAAAAAAATATTGTTGGCTCACCAAGAGCAGGAACTTATCTTTCACACATGAAAGATATTATTTATATTCATAGTATGTGGGACACCGTGCTAACTCATACCCTATTCACCATTAGATGGAGTGTAGACCTTAGTTGAATGTGATTCACACCTTTTTCCAATGGAGGATAAGGTATGAATCAACACGGTATCCCATGTAAAATAAGTACATATAACACTCTTCACGTATACATTGTTATGAATTACAACCTAATAAAAAAAATTATTGTGACTAAAGTTTAATTTCTGGATTATTCTAGTAATAGGTGGTATGTAAATACTTCAGCAAGTGTTTGACGTTCGAAGGCTTGTCTTAGTCCTAGATTTGGTTAATTATTTTACTCATCCTAAACTTTGATTTATCAAAAAAAAAAATATTAACACCTATGGAGTTAATCATAGTTAGTGTGATAGGAGTAAGATAATGAATATTAATATATGGTTAGAATGATGAAAAAAGTATAGATTTTTTAATTTATGGTGTTTTTATTTTGGATGCATGGCCGCATTTGGTGAAAGTGGGCAAATGTTTTTTTCTTTTTCACTTCAATGCCTTTTTCTGTTTTTTCGAGCAAGCTTACCTCTAGTTATAGTAAGCTCAAAACTTTTTTTAATTATTTTTCCGACAAATGGGCTTACTCGAAACCCCCATATATGTGTAAATATTTATATATTATCATAATTTGGTAAAATGGGTTATCCAAACCCTTATATAAAAACAAAATATAATGATCCTAATTATTTGATAACTTGAAATTAATTATATTTTATTAAAAAATCAAACTCATAATTTTTTAATAATAAACTAGCCAGGTACATGATAGAAAAACTTGATTTGGTATTGTTGTAGTTTTCTAAGAGCTATTGAGCTATTTGGTCTCTCCAAAGCTACTCTCGAAAAATCAATAGTAGTATTTTTTTAGTAAAATAATATAAAAGTTTTCTTAATTAGGAAAAGTCACCATACAGTATTCGATAAATATATTATAAAGTTGCTTTTAGAATTTAAAATGACTATGATGAATATAGATACTATTGTCCTTAATTAGAGTTGTCACATGACTGTATGTGGATATGATATTGAAGCTTCTATATCTTAGAGGATAATTTCTATTTTCAATGTGTATCTAGTTGGAGGGTAAAAATGAGATATAAATTTTCATGAAAGACATTCATATGTAATTTTACATTTAGGGTATCTTTGTTTGCGAGTAAAAACAATGAAGAGAAAACCGGATTGAACTGGCTAGTTGGACACCGATAACCACTCACTTTGCCTGTCCGGTTAAGGGCTTGCAACCGAAGGAGTTCAAAATTGGGAAAATTGGTGGACTGGCCCAGTTTTTAGAGGTTGTCGGTTTGGGCTCTTTCACTTGAAAAGAAAGGCACAACAACAAAGATATCACCGGCCAGAGAGAGAGAGGAAGGGAAAAGGAGGGCCTACATCCTGCATGCTGCTTCTAACGGCACAGCGCAGTGGTGAAGTCCACCGCAGCGCATACTGGCATAAGGCAACATCTGGGCTGTGGTACGCAATTGCGAAGAAGGAGACCACAAACTTCATGACGGAAGATGATATTTAGTATATGATTTACAAAAATATACAATTATTCATTTTTAAATATCACAAATTAAAATAAATAAACGTAGATTCTTCTCAAATACGTGTCAAATGTGCTGAAGAAGCTTCTAAGACTTCTCTCGTAAAAAGGCATGAACATTAGCCATATGACCATTATTTATAGTAAAATATATTTACTTTTTAATGTACTAAAATTATATGATTTTTGAAGAATAATTATTAATATGAAATAAATAGAGTAACATGCTATAGGTGAAAAAGAACAAAAAAAAGACACACACGTGATTAATCCGAGTAGTGATTTTCACAAACTGACCGACCCACTTGGTTCGCAGCTCAACCTCATCTTTCGTCCGCGTTTTATCATTAACAGACCAATTGCATAGACAAATTTGGCACGTGGTAGGTTTCAATAGAAACGGCGTTTACACGAGATCTGTATTGTATGATGATAAAACATTATTATTTTATTATTACTTAAATGTTATATGAGCTTAATTTTTATATATTCAAGATGTAAATGTTAACTAATAAAAATTGAGGAAAGTTTCAAATTATAATATCTAATTATTGTAGTGGATAATTGACTTCTATAACTTAATATTTTTTAAGTATATTGATTGACGGTACATAAAAAATAAGTTTTTTTTAGACAGATCTAGGGTATGATCACAAAATGTGACGCGGTGACAGTTCAATTTGTCCTTTAATAATGTGGTCTGGGGTTTGAACTCCACTTATGAGAATAAAACTCATTTGAGACCAATCATTTGTCTCTTCAAGAGAGCTCTCGTAATGAGAGGATTAATTACACAGTTATCGACGTAACTAATCCTTTCGAGAATATAAAAATTAAATTTAAATTGTATAACATTTCAACTATGAAAATAATGTAGAAAGAATTAGGTGTAAATATCAACACATTCTTTAATTTTAATATACACACAACCATTCAATTATATACTATCATATTAATTATAATAATTAATTCTCATCCTTATCCTTATAATCTAAAATAGGAGAATGTGATTGAAAAATACTATAAAAGTCCGTCCCTTCATCAAATTAAACTCCTACCATATTGTGTGCAACCTCATCCTTTATAATTGGCACTAAAAAGCCAAGTTCATAAAAACCAGCTTTCAAGTCGGCCCAGCCCTTGCTATTTGTTGACTACTCCTTAAACCGCTTTGAAAGAAGGACCCCACAACCAATCGGGTGAACATAGGAAAATAAAATAAAATAAAAAAAGATCATCTTGCATGCGCTATAAATAAGGCTCTTGGGGAGTAACCATCATGCATCAAAATTAAACAAAACCATACGATCCATAGAGAGAAAAAACCAAAAAAAAAAGACATGGGTCTGCAAAAGCACAACAAGATCCATGTCCTGGTACTCCCATACCCAAGCCAAGGTCACATTAACCCACTCCTCCAATTTGCAAAAAGATTAGCCTCAAAAGGTGCAAAAGCCACAATTGCCACAACCCATTACACAGTTAAGACCATCAACGCACCAAACGTTGGTGTTGAACCAATCTCCGATGGGTTCGATGATGCTGGCTTTGCACAAGCAAGGAACGTGGAACGGTTCCTTGGTTCCTTCAGAACCATTGGCTCAAAAACACTTTCCGAACTTGTTGACAAGTTTAAACACACAACTAACCCTGTCACTTGCATTGTGTACGACTCTTTTTTGCCTTGGGCTCTTGACGTTGCAAAGCAACATGGTATATATGGAGCGGCTTTCTTCACGAACTCTGCTGCGGTTAGCAACATATTCTGCCGTCTGCATCATGGCTTGCTTGAGCTGCCCGTGAAGGAGGAGGCCCTGCCCTTGTTTGTTCCTGGGATACCTCCATTGAATTCACGAGATCTTCCGAGCTTCATAAGGTCCCCGGAGAGTTACCCTGATTACATGGCAATGAAATTGAGCCAGTTCTCGAACTTGAACAAAGCTGATTGGATGTTTATAAACACCTTTGAAGCATTAGAAAGCGAGGTACCAATTCGATATCCATGTCCATATAAGCATTTATGACACTTTTCTGATAACACAGTTCTATTCAATGTCTCCCTCATGTTTTCCATCCCCCCCCCCCCCCAACAAAAAAAAAACAAAAGTCATGCTACATATGCTGAGTTATCAATCATTTATTGTATATAAAGTGCGAGAAATTCTTATATGCTTTTATTCTATATTCATTATTTGACAAATCAACTTTATGGGGTGGTTAAAAAGATAGCAGTGGATGATTAAGAAATTGAATAATCCCATAAAGTTAATTTGTTGAATGGAACAAAAATCTCGTACTCTAAAAGCTTTTTCCTTCAAGCAATTATTGTAATAACAAGCATCCTGTGTGACAATTCCATCGAAAGATACTGGTGCCCTGCGAATAATTAAAAAAGAAGGGTATTTGTCTTTTGCTTTTTCCAATTCATAACGAGTCCATGACATGGTTGATGATTATATTCTTTCTTTTGTCTGAAAGGTTGTGAAAGGCATAACCGAGCTCTGTCCTGCCAAGTTGATAGGACCAATGGTCCCTTCTGGTCACTTAGATGGGAGGATTAAAGGTGACAAAGGGTATGGAGCAAGTCTATGGAAGCCACTAAGTGAAGAGTGCATCGAATGGCTGGAATCAAAGCCACCAAAGTCTGTAGTTTACATCTCCTTTGGAAGCATGGTCTCCCTGACACAAGAACAGATTGAGGAGGTGGCTTGGGGTTTGGAGCAAAGTGGCATGAATTTCTTGTGGGTTCTAAGGCAATCTGAGCACAGCAAATTGCCGGAAGGGTACAAAGACACAGCTAAAGAAAAGGGCCTAATTGTCACATGGTGCAACCAGCTTGAACTTCTGGCCCACCAAGCAATTGGGGCCTTTGTGACTCATTGTGGATGGAACTCAACACTTGAGACACTAGCCCTTGGGGTCCCTGTGGTGTGCTTGCCACAGTGGTCTGACCAATTGCCTGATGCCAAGTATTTGGAGGAAGTTTGGGGGGTTGGTGTGAGGCCTAAAGAGGATGAGAATGGTGTTGTGAGGAAGCAACAGTTTGTGAAAAGCTTGAGGGTGGTGATGGACGGCGAGAGTGGCCAAAAGATCAGAAGGAATGCTAGCAAATGGATGGAGTTGGCTAGGGAAGCAGTCAGCGAAGGAGGGAGCTCTGATAAGAATATTAATGAATTTGTGGACCATTTGATGAGTGCTGACACGAATGGAAATTTTAATGTCTACTAGAATTTTATCATCACGTTTGACTTTCATTGTCACTGCTTTCATCAGTTATAAGGAAATAAAAAGTGTTGTTAGCAAGTAGCATGTAGAGTTGATCGTGATTGTTTGTTTATTAGTTAGTGTAATGTGTTGTTTGGAAAGCTTGGAATTGAATTCATTTAAAAAGTGTATGGTATGCTTGATTTATGAAAATATTTTTTATTTTCATTTTTTGAAAAAATTTTCATTTTCAAATTTTAGAAAATGTGTTTGGTTTGTAAATTTAGATTTTGTTTTCAAATAGAGAAAAAATTGGAAATAAATTTGGAACACTTGTTTTCTCTTCCTCCTTCATGATGGGGTGGCTTAAAAAGTATAATTAAGTGACAAACATATCTAAAAGAATAATATTTTGTGTACAACTAAATTGTACAATAAATGTACACCACAGATTTTATCACCATTGGATGTGATGTGTGGTCTCCATCCATTCATCAAATCCAATAGTGATAAGATATATGGTGTGCATTTGTTACACAATTTAGTTGTATACCTAACATCACTCTTTAAGTGTACAATTAAAAATAATGTTTGATGTATAACTAAATTATACAACAAATACACACCACACACTTTATCACTATTGGATGTGATGTGTGATTCCCACCTATCCCACTTATTCATCAAATCCAATGGTAATAAGATATGTAATGTGCATTTGTTGTGTAACTTAGTTGTACACCTAACATCACTCTTAATTGTACAACTAAAGAGTGATGTTAAGTGTATAATTAAGTTGCACAACAAATGCACATCAGATATCTTATCACCATTGGATTTGATGAATGAGTGGGAAGGGTGGGGATCACACATCATATCCAATGGTGATAAAGTGTGTGGTGTGTATTTGTTATACAATTTAGTTTTACATTAAATATTATTCTTTTAGATATGTTTTTCATTGTAATTATACTTTTTAAGCCACCCCATTATGAAGGAGAAAGAGAAAACAAGTATTCCAAATTTATTTTCAGTTTTTTCTCTATTTGAAAACAAGATCTAAATTTACAAACCAAACACATTTTCTAAAATTTAAAAATGGAAATTTTTTCAAAAAATGAAAATAAAAAATATTTCCATAAATCAAGCATACCATACATTTTTAAAATGAATTCAATTCCAAGCTTTCCAAATAGCATGTTACACTAACTAATAAACAAACAATCACAATCAACTCTACATGTTGTTTGCTAACAATACTTTTTATTTCCTTATAACTGATGAAAGCAGTGACAATGAAAGTCAAACATGATGATAAAATTCTAGTAGCCATTAAAATTTCCATTCATGTCAACACTCATCAAACGGTCCACAAAGTCATTAATATTCTTATCAGAGCTCCCTCCTTCGCTGCCTGCTTCCTTAGCAAACTCCATCCATTTGCTAGCATTCCTTCTGATCTCTTGGCCACTCTCGCCCTCTATCACCACCCTCAAGCTTTTCACAAACTCTTGCTTCCTCACAACACCATTCTCATCCTCTTTAGGCCTCACACCAACCCCCCAAACTTCCTCCAAATACTTAGTATCAGGCAATTGGTCAGCCCATTGTGGCAAGCACACCACAGGGACCCCAAGGGCGGCCAGTATCTCAAGAGTTGAGTTCCATCCATAATGAGTCACAAAGGCCCCAATTGCTTGGTGGGCCAGAAGTTTAAGCTGGTTGCACCATGTGACAAACATATCTAAAATAATAATGTTTGGTGTACAACTAAATTGTACAACAAATGCACACCACATACTTTGTCACCATTGGATGTGATGTGTGATCCCTACCCATCCCACTCATTCATCAAATCCAATGATGATAAGATATGTGATGTGCATTTGTTGTGCAACTTAATTGTATACCTAACATCACTCTTAATTGTACACCCAAAGAGTGATGTTAGGTATACAACTAAATTGTGCAACAAATGCACACTATATATCTTATCACTATTGGATTTGATGAATGAGTGGGATGAGTGGGGACCACATATCACATTCAATGGTGATAAAGTCTGTGATGTGCATTTGTTGTGCAATTTAGTTGTACACCAATCATTATTCTATTCAAAATGGTGCATAAGAATTACTACTCCCTTTAACTATCTATTGCAAATAGAAATTACCCATTTTAAATCTTGCCGAGAATCCAATCCAATCCATGGTTTTCTTGTAATCACCATGACAACAATTCCATTACAAAATTGCAAGTTAGCTTAAGGGGGCTGCAAAATATTGAAGTGGGATACTCCAAAGTTGATGAAAACCCAAAGTAGATAGCAGTGTTGGTCGAAAAAGATAGAAAAAAACATTAAAAAAAAAAAGAACAAAAAATCAATGCTTGTTCACAAATGCAAAAATATTATTTCAACAAAAAAAAAATGAATGTTCAATTAAACCATCTACTCTATTACCATTGGATGTGATGATAGCATGTACTTTTTCCATCCATCCATCAAAAGCCTTCTTAAATTTTTAATATGAAAACAATTAATGTCATGGAATCAAAATTCAAAAAGAATTTAATTATCTAAAATTGTCTAAAGTAAATCAGACCCAAACTACTAAAACTATTAGAAATACTTTTAATGAAGAATAAAATAGTCAAAATAAAGAATTCAATTTATTTTCATATGTATGTATATATGTATATCTCAAATAGTGTAATTTTTTTTATAAGTTTCAAAAAGTGTAATTGACTTTAGTTTTTTGATTTATTATATTATTTCAAATATAAGAATTTAAATTATACCCAATTAAATTTAATTATCGATAGAATAAATTCAATTCTACCAAGTTTTTCATTCCAAATAATCGGGCGCTCATTTAACGTTCAATTATTTGAAAATTTAATTATGAAAGTTGGTGGATTTTAGGCGGGGCATTAATTAATTCGATAGGATATTGATGCCTTATTCCCATGCTTCTAGAGCCTTCCTCAGGAGCTGCCATGACAACAAAAAATAAAATAAAATAAATGTGCTCAACATTATACTAAGTTACGCGAAAATTTATGCGAATGTATGGCACCTTTTGTCAGTTTCAATCTTGTTGGCCAACAAAATATTCCAATAGTGCTAGCTGCAAAATGAACCACAGAATTTGAATCTCATAAGTGGTAAGCAGAGGAAGGTGGGAGAAATATATTCCTTGCTGTCATGACCATCATGTCTCAAGCTTTTAAGCACACAAACACAATTACATTTTACCTCTTTAATTCCTTCCCTTTTTTCAATCAATCTCTATCATATATACATTCATCAACTTATTTCAAATTCTTGATCCAAGAAAAATGTATCAATTCAAACACATTGCAGCCCAGAAAGGTCAAAACTATACAAAAGTTTGCTTATATCAACCCCTTTTTTTCAAATGCATACATTTATATCAACAACCCCGTAAAAGCGGCATTGCTTTGATCGATGAATTTATTAAGATACTAATCAATCAATTGAATTCAAATTTCAAACTATATTAATTAACTTTATAAATTCGCATTACTCTTTGCCTTTAGTTTACATTACCCACTCGTCCATTATTTACTTTATTGACTTCTATAAAAAGCCAAACACTCGTTAATTCCATAAAGGTCTCCATACTCTGTCAAACTTAATCATTGTTTCCAAAAATATTGGGGTGGTTAGATCTATGAAGCTCTTAAAAGTTAAAATAGTTTCATCAATTAAGCTTTGAGCTGTTTCACTCTCCTTAAGACATGTATACTTAAAGGGTCTTTTGAAATTTATTTATTAAATTTTTTAATCAAATCATTTTTATTGTTAAAACTTTTAACAGAATATTATTATTTTTCATTATAATCTTAATCTAAATATTAATAAAATCCTTTTGCCACCTTTCTCTCCTCCACCACCGACCTTCATCACAAACCACCATAACTAGAACACTTCTACATCTTCTTTTAGATTTGCAGCCCATATGCCAGCGCCATCACATTAGTGTTCCACTCACCATCAACTCCAAAGAAAATTTCAAAAATAAAAAACTAGAAGAACAAGTTGGTGGGAATCAAAATCTCTAGTGCCAACGATGGAGGCCTTCACGCACCATAGGTGAGGCCTTCATGCACGGCCATGGCTTTTGCAATCAAGACAGGTATGCATTTAGTAGATTCAGCAACTAAAGTCCCATCTCTAAGAATCACAAATGCAACAGTGATATCATGCGGAGGAATTAGGGGAGTGTCAAGTGGACCTTCACGCTTCATACAACTATACAACTTGTTCTGTTGTACGTGAAGCAGAGTGACGACTTAGAATCGATCATGATAATTTTTTCCTTGAAAAAGAAAAAAAAAATTGAAGGAATGTTACAAAATTTAATTTAGTTTCAAAAATAAAAATTAGGTGAATATAAAATAACTTTTTCTATCAAGGACATTTTAAGAATATTACAAAAGGAAACAATGAATAGGAAGTGATAATAGATAAATGAGAGTGGCAAATCAAAATAGATGCTAAACTATTTTAGTAATTGCTATGGTTTCCGTGAAATTAAAAAGGGTAAAGAAACCCTTTCTAGTTGGCACCGCACATATTGGAAAATATGTTTATTAAATACATGTCACCAGAAAACATGCTAAATCAAGGCTTAAATGAATCTGACATCTATTTCAAATATGCAGGTAGGGGTTGGCATATTACTTGATTGGGGCATGCTTTACGGCCTGGTGTGATCTATTAAAAGTCTGGTCGAGCTAAAATGTTTATTTAGAAACTTATTTGATAATAGGACATTTGAATAAGATAAAAAAAAAACCTCTTATATAGACTAAGGGCGTGTTTGGATCAGATTCTGAAGGGATAGTCTAAAAAAATTTATTTTTCATATCTTTGGATATATTTTAAAAATGATTAGAATCTAAAAACAAAAATCAATTTTTAACTTTTCAACTATATATATAATTTAAGCTTTATGATATTTTTATTTAAAATCTGAAACAAACAGACCTTAAAATATACCCATCTCCACCCCAATCTATTGGCATGCTGTACTTTTTAGCCAACTTTCATTTATACTTTTAATTTTTAAATTTTATAATGTATAAAACTGTACGCACTGACTAAATATTGGGTCAACTATGTTTTAAGTTGATCATTAACAACTCATTATCATATCTAGCTCGGGTTCAAATAAATGACCCAATTTAAAATTTGGATTAGACTCAAATAAAATAAAACTGTTTTAAATTGTTATTTATACACCCCTAATAAGAGCTATTTTTCAAAAGAGAAATTTTAAAATTTTCAATTCAAAATAGACACCTTAGGTTTATTGGCAAGCTTATGCTAGGCCAATTTTTTTTTTCAAGGCCAACATTTTGGTAGCCTATCCTACATTTTTGGTGGCCTACCCTACATATTTGTCAAATAGTTTTGATTGTCTCGCCTATTTTGTTTAACTTTATTTTTATTTTATCTTTTTATAATCAAATTATTTATTAATTATTTGAGTTTCTCATGTATGACATCCAGTAAATATATTGTATTGGATTTTTTTTTACATTTAATTGTATTAGAGAAAATGACTTCGTAAAGTTCTTGTTTTCTATATAATAATAAGAATATAAAATGTTGAGTAGATTGGTTTTATAAGTTAATAATAAAGCACTTTTTTTTTTTAAACAAAGCATATAATGTGATTTAAAACTAAAAAAAGGTATTGGTGACCAAGCCAACTACGCGCACTATGTAATTATGCCTCATTCCATAAATGACAATCATCTAGGTTCCACGGTCATTTCCTCCCTACTCATGCGGGTCAAATAACGCATTTTACATAAAGCGGGTTGAAAAAACCGGTTATGATATTTCCATTTTGATAGTGTTTTTATAAAAATCCAATAGACAAGTTGTTCTTGATTATTGATTTAGAATTGTTTCACACTAATTATAGGATGAAAACAAAGATCTGCAGATTTTCATCTCAACTGGATACGATACCTCCATTGTTGGTCGGGTTAGAGATCTTTGACTAAAGGAACCTAATACTCTCCACATGGCCCAAACCCTAAACACGCACAGACTCAATGACGAACGTAACAATACTTCGAGACTCTAAAAAATTTTCACGACCAAAACCAATGTTGAAAACAACACAACGATACTTCGAGAAATCAAATACCAAGCAGAACGAACTAAAAAACCTAAGCCCATAACGAAATGATGAAAAGCCAGAAATGAAGCGAAAAGCCCAGCACAATTAAACAAACAGAAACATAAGGCCCACGCAGTTGCTAATAAATATATATTTAATTTGAACAAAGAATATGTGAAAATTAAATAATATTTAAAATAATATTAAAATGTATGAATAAAAAACAATTCACTATAGAAAATCGTATTACATGACGAATAAATAATATTAGGTAATAAATGATATTTAATAAAAGTGTGATTAATTTAATAAGATTAAAAATGATAAAAATACTAATTATAAATTAATATTTTTATTTTCTTATTTTTTAAAAGTATATATCAATGGCTATTAAAAGTTATTACTTTGATACATTTTCTAGTTTAAATTATGATGAAAATACAAATACAAACTATTAAAATGTATATAAGAAAAAGCAAATATTATATAGTTTTTATTTTATAAATTAAAAGATAATTATTAAAAACAATTAATTTAATAATGAATCACATATAGCGTAAATTACAATTTATATGTACAAAATTAATAAATATGTATGACGATTATAATTAAACATAAATATTCAAATAAAAATATTTAATTTTATTTTATACTTAAAGAATTAATGAAACTATTATTTTATAAAAGAGATTAACTTTGATACACTTACTGTGTAAAATATTTTCATAATATCATCTAATCAAATTCTTTTATTTATATGACTTTTTGAGTAGTAGATGAAGGCTCAAGTATCATGGATGATATGGTGATAAATGATTGGATGAACTTACACTGTTAGTATATAACAATTAAATCATGTATAAAATTAATTTTAAAACACTAACAATGTAAAAGAGTTTGTGTTTTTATCATCATCATCAAATAATGTCTACCTTCACATCAATCAATATGATTGACTCTTATATTCACAATTCAAAAGATCATATAAATAGAAGAATTTTGTTAGACAATAGTGCACAAGTTTTTTATACTAATAGTGCAGCTTCAGAGAATTATATCAAATAATAAAATATTTATTTGAATAAACTAAAAAAATAAAGAAAATACAAAGAAGAAGAATAAGAACACAAAAGATACAGAAAGCAGAAGGAAAAACATACAAAATAAAAGAGAACAAGAGAAATAATATAGATGCTTAGTTTAGATCGAGATTATTTGCTTTTGATTTTGAAGAAAAACACTAAACCCTATTTTTCGGATATTGATGCTTAATTTGGATCAAGATTATTTGTTTTTTATTTTAAATATAAATTTATTATAGATATAATTGATATTTTTCAATTAATTATGATTTATAATTGAGATCTCATAATCAACTATGATTGGCATGATTGATATTTTTCAATTAAATGTGATGAATATAACTGATATCTCTAAATTATTTGTGCTTGGTGTGATTGATTGACATAATTTATGCATAATTTTTTGTTTTAAAAATTTATACTGTCTATTTACTATCATGTGACTATACATCCCTATAATATTCTTTTTTCATTTGCATTAATTTTTAATTTTATAATTTTATTTCCATTGTAATATTTTTTATTTGTGGATTGTAATATTTTATGACCGTAATCTTTAAATTTATTTCATTTGAAAAATAACTACAAATTAAAATTTAAATTAAATTTTAGAAATTATTATAAATATAAAAATTGAGAATATGGTGGGACCAAAATTGCACTATGAATGATACTTGCAAAAATTTCATTAAAATGAATTTGAATTATTAATATAGCAAATTAGTATAGTCAATTATTAGTATAGTAGATGCTTAAAAATTGTGAAACTTTTTTGTTTTCTACGATATCCACCACGATATAATTGCTTGAAATACTCGTGAAACTTTTCTGTTTTCCGGAGTACTCACCGTGAAAGCAGTGCATGTCATTGGAACGTCCGATGTGCAAATAACATTTCTCTACTCAAATTGTCTCATGGCACCCACAAAATCTATACTTATGTGTCCAACAGCTGGCACAACACGTGTTGGTTGCACCAAACACTAACACAGATGCATTGCACCCAAGCACACCCCATGGCGTCTCTTGTAGAAGGCTGAAGAGCCGAGAAACAAAACAACACAACACAAACACAAATGAAGAAGGAAACCAACACAAACCGATGGCGCCAAAGGCAAAACCAACGAAGAAACGAAGCCCTTCCTCCGACTCTGATCCTCTCGGGATGTTTTCCGGTATGGTCGTCTTTTTGATCCCCAATGGAGTCCAAGCTCGTCGCTTGCAGGTACTAACGTTTCATTTTCCATCATCACCCATTTTCAATTCCAAAGTTTGTTTATTTTTGTGTCAAATTTTTTTTTATCCTTGTTCTTTTTAATTTATTTGTTTATTTATTTATATTATGTTCTGTAAGATTTGGAAGCAGAGGTTGGTGCAAATGGGGGGAGTCATAGAGGAGCGCCTGTCCAAACGGGTCACTCATGTCTTCGCAATGGACAAAGATACCCTTCTCCGGCAACTGGACAGGGAGCGTTTGTCACGTTTTAAAGGGGTTAGCTATTTTTAACTTTTTCAACTGTCTGTAGTTTATGAGTGGTTGATAGGGCTGGAAGTGAGTGAAGCCAGCTCCCTTGATCATGAATCAAAGTTAAGCTAATGATTTGAGATAATTTATTAAATGAACTGAGCTTGAGTTTTACTGTGTTCGATTCATTACCTCATGAGCTGGCTGAGTATATGTGTGTATATGCTGTTTTTTCAGTATATATCATGTATATTATATGTATGTATTATGGTAATTTATGAATAATGAATGTAACTGGATAATCTTTTGTATCATGTATATAGTATGTAAATTATATTGAAAATATGTTATGTGCATATAGTAACAATTATAATGTATTAAGCTAAAAGGCTCAATCCATATTTAAATTGAGTCAACTCATGAGTTAGTCTGAGCTGGGTAAGTTTTAGTGAGCCAAGTTTGATTCTAGCTCAATGCTAACAAGTCAAGTTTGAGTTTTACCCAGATCTGCCCACTTCCAACCCCAGTGGTTGGGCTTATTGTAGTTTTGATGGGGATGAAAATATGATGATTGTGTGGGGGGTAAACACACCCCATTTTGGCCGTCTAAAGGTATGTGAGGCATTGCATTGCCATTGGTATATTAGCGACATCAAAGTAGTCCTTCAATAATAATCAATTTTCTGTCCATCAAGGACCAATTTGAATTTCATTGTCAAATTGTGACACAGTGACAATGAAGAGTCAATTTGATGTTGTGTATCTTTGAAGGCCAATTTTGATGTATTTAGCAGTTTTATAACTAGAGGTCCAATGGGATTGATGTTGGATACATATTTGAAGGACCAAAAATAGACAATTTGATTATTTGAAGGGCTTACTTATGTTTTGAGTTGCTTTTTATAAGGTTTTTATGGTGTAGTTTGACCTATGGATGTTGAAGTTGTTAGTTGATGGTTTTTCTGTGTCTGGCTTTCTATGTTTATGTTTGGAATGTGCTATTTGTAGTCTTTAATCTCTATGTTTTGGGTTAATGATGCTTGCTGCAGAGAGTTCTCCTTTACCAATGGCTGGAGGACAGCTTGAAATCAGGGGAGAAACTATCTGAGAACTTGTATGAAATGAAGTTGGATGATCAAGGTGAAGATATACCTGATAAGTCTTTGGACGATGTGCCAACTAATGGGAGCATCTCCAGTGATGCTCAGCAACTACAGAGTAAAAAGATCAAGTTATTTTCTGAGGATACGAAAGCTGTAAATCTTGAAAGTAATGAAGAAAGAAGAGAAAATACTCCATTTTCATCAACGAGCACGGCAAGCAGTTATGGTGAAGTTGAAAGTTTTAGTTGTGCAAACACAAGACCTCATTGCCTTGATTCTGAAAATGAGGCAGTAAGTTCTATAAGCCTACAGTTGAAGATTATTTCATGGAAATATATCCAGAACTTTCCTTTGATTCCTCTAAACAGAATGAGCTTCTGACAAAATTAAAATACCATATTTGTTTCACTAAATTGCCAGTGCCATGTAGTTCTGTCTATAGATGCATTCCTGTGTCTGCATATGCTGACAACACCTATAAGCTACACATAACACACTATGAGATGAATGGCAATGCAAATGGTGATGAAAACATTCATTTATGCAAAACAGTTTGTGTACTCATACTGAGTTTTGTGCTCTGTTCTTGTTGAAACTATGCTGACAATGGGAGGACATTGCAGTCATCCTTGCCTTATTGTCCGCCCGACCTAAACAAGAATATAGCGGAGATTTTTGGGAAACTTGTGAACATATATAGAGGTGAGGTCATATAACTTCTACAGATTTTTTTTATTTATTTTCTGTTATTCTGAAGTTCTTGGTTATTGTTCTAATGCTGTTTGAAAGCATTGGGTGATGATCGGAGGTCCTTCAGCTATTACAAGGCTATTGCAGTGATTGAGAAGTTGCCATTTAAAATTGAAAGTGCAGACCAGATCAAAAACCTGCCATCAATTGGAAAATCAATGAAAGATCATGTAAGTGCTCTGTCACTAGACATTTTGTCTTTGACCAACTGGCTGTTATCTTAGATTACACTTCATGTGGCTTTATCTACTGGTACTTTGAACATATATGTGTATGTATGTGTGTGTATATATATTGATTTTATATGGATTTTAGTGGCTAAAAGCTTTATTGCTCTGCTTTTCTATTAGATTTTTCTTATTTAAAATGCTAGCTGTCTCTAGTCGAATAATATCATCTAGCATATGATTTTTGTCATTGTATCCTCCTAGCTGTTATTTATTATTGTGGACGTAAAGGTGTATATGTTTCCTGGTTATTTTGTGGATCCATGTAAGAGTACAGATTGCGTATTAGTGTGGTAATCCTGTGATCTTTAATTCTTGCTTTTTCTGAAATTTTGTATTTTTGGGTCATCAAATGATGATTGCTTTTAGTTTTCTTTTTGGGCTTGTGAAAATTGATTTTATTCATCTAAACACAAAGGATCTATATTGTGGGTACAAGACATATGCACCTCTTCCCATCTAAGGATTTATAATTCTCTTTTACTATTAGTCAGAAACAAAAGAAGCAATTGTTTTTACTTTGTGCAGATTCAGGAGATAATATCAACTGGGAAGTTATCCAAACTGGAACACTTTGAAACTGATGAGAAGGTATTGTAACAGAAACCCTGGTTATTTTGAGATCCATGAAAATTTCTATGCATAATTTATTTTTTTGAGCTTGATCATTCGCATTTATTTTTGGATTTAGATTCTCTAAAATGAGGGGCTATTCACCTTAGATCATTTGGTGGGATCCACACACTTGCAAGTTATTAATCTAAGGGTGGATAACCTCTCACTTTCTAACTTTATAAAAATGTTCAGTTTAGAGGATCCAAATCCATTATTTTTATCCATGATCCTCGTGTGGTCACATATTGGAGTACAATACCATTTTTTTTCTTAGCACTTGATCCATGTGTAATAGATAATGCCATAAGATATGTATGTTTTTTGACATTTTATTGCAATCTTGCTGCCTTCTCTTCTGCCCCCTTGTTTAATTGTAGGTGCGGACAATATCCTTATTTGGAGAAGTATGGGGTATAGGCCCTGCCACAGCACTGAAATTGTATGAGAAAGGACATCGTACAT
This sequence comes from Dalbergia cultrata, assembly GCA_031216105.1. NCBI lineage: Eukaryota > Viridiplantae > Streptophyta > Magnoliopsida > Fabales > Fabaceae > Dalbergia > Dalbergia cultrata. The sequence goes on along the minus strand of CM062344.1, from coordinate 15,372,633 downwards.
TAGATGATCTGAGGAATGATGATTCACTTTCAAATGCACAAAAGTTAGGGTTGAGATACTTTGATGACATCAGGCAACGGATTCCACGGCATGAGGTCTGCTAATACTATTTGTAATATTATTGCCAAAAGTAAAGGAAAAAAAAAATATTTAGATTTTTCTGAAATGCATTTGATACTCTTCCTAATTTGATAGGTTGAAGAGATGGAACACATGTTGCAGAGAGTTGGGGAGGAAATTTTGTCTGGGGTGAGCATTAAAAAAGTTTGGCTGGACAAAGATTGACTCATGCTTTCTATCTTTTCATCGATGTTTGACACAAAATTTTTGTATGAAATCTGCATTTTGCATGTATATTTCAATTTTCAAGAATTTGATGTCTCCACATCCGTCTCTGTGTCGTGTCAACTATCTATGTCAATGTCTGTGCATTATTGATGTAGCCTTTCTTTAGAAATCTACAACATCTGACATCTTTCTTGTTGTAATCATATTTTGATAAATTTTAATCTAAAGAATGTTTTATATGAATGTTGTAGTACACCTCATGCACCTCTTAGCGATCCCCTTTTTATATAACCTCCTGTTTCCTTAATTTCAGTTCATGTAATCATTTAAAGATCACAGATGATTCCTATAAACTCACATGCACCAACATATGATTTTTTTTATGCTCCCTATGTTGAAGCATGATATTGAAAACTTGGTTGGGGTGCTCATGTCATTTAGGTTATTATTGTTTGTGGGGGATCATATAGACGTGGGAAAGCTACCTGTGGAGACATTGATATCATTATAACACATCCTGATGGAAACAGGTATGTCTTGATTTCTTCTAAAGTTTGATTTAAATTTGAATACAGTTTTTGCTTTGATTGCTTGAATGGATGTGTGTTCTGAAATGTTGAATAAGCCACTTAATTCATAATGTTTTGGATTCTTTGTTTCCTTTGTGCATTTTTCATTTTTATTGTTGGAAAAAGATAGACATTAATTTACATTCTTTCCTACTCTTTTCTTTTGCTTGTGGATACTTTTTTATTCATGTTCATAGGCTCAGTAGATTGTTTATGGCTTGCAGTCACAAAGGATTTTTGCCAAAGTTTGTAAAGCGTTTAAAGGATATAAATTTCCTGAGAGAGGATTTAATTTTCAGTACTCACAGTGAAGAGGTAATATTGGCATTTGCCTGTTTTCTAGAAATAGTATTTTAATTTGGCAGATTAAGCTTTCCTGCAAAAACATGGGAACTATTTTTCCTTGAGAGTCTATTCTGTATCATTTCCATGCAAGTGAGTGGGTGTGCATATGATCAAATATAAAGATGACAACCTTTCTTTTATGTCATTCAAACCGCAGAAAAGAGTCTTTTGAGTTGTAAATAGCAGTTTAAGCTCAAGTCCTCCATATTGTTGGGCGCGTTTGTAAGAATTCTATAGCTTATACAATTTTGTTAGGTTAAAATTTTAATTTTTCTTTTTTCGGTTTAAAGGGTTGAATGAGCTATGCTGTGACCAGATACTTTAAATTAGGGCATGAATTTTGAGATGAACAACTTTGTGGAGAAAAAGAGGAAGCTGGGCGAAATATGTTTTCTATTTTTTATCACACCATGATAGGCTGGTGCAAACCATTCTCCTTTTCTATAAAGAAATAATAATCTCCTCTATTGCAGATATACTTATCTGTCTATATCTTAAGTATAATTATCGCTAGATTTGAATACTGAATAGTCAGTCTCTATATGATAAGTTTCTGTCTTTGTCTATCTGTTAGATGTTTCTGCAATGCTTCCTTTTATTTGTAGTTCTCTTTCTTTGTTAACTTTTCCCTATATGCACAGGGTACCGATTCTGGTGTCGACACTTATTTTGGTTTTTGCACTTATCCTGGACGGGAATTGCGACACCGTATTGATTTGAAGGTAATTGATGGCATCTTTTCGTGTATTGTCTGATGACTACCCATTGGAGTTTAAAAAATTGGAGTTTCCGGAATTTTCAATTTTTTCTCATTATTCTGAAATGTATTATTCTGAGGATGAGTCTCGGCGTTATGGTAAGATTGTTGCCTTGTGACCGGAATGTCATGGGTTCAAATCCTGGAAATAACCTCTTTGCAAAGTGGGGGTAAAACCGTGTACATCTACCATCTCCAGACCCTACCAGGTGGGAGTCTCGTGCCCTTGGTTGACTATTATGCTGAAATGTATTATTGCATATGTGCAGCTGTAGTGCCATTTTTTCTCCCGAATGATGCTACAAGGACTATTGAAAATTTATTATCATCTTCAATTTCACTTTTTGGGTCAAATTCGTAGCAGTTAAAATTAAACATAGGATACTGTGGTAGAAATGTAAATGCCATCCTGTCTATTTCCTGTAGCTGGTTGTACTTTGTTGCTTAGTCAACTATTAACATCCAGACTTGTTACTTATGGACATCTCTCAAGTGCACATGATTGATTATAATGTTTTGGCAGGTCTATCCAAGAGACATATATGCTTTTGGACTTATAGCTTGGACAGGAAATGATGTATTAAATAGGAGGTATGCTTGCTTCTCTTTGCACCGATATTTCCATTTCCGTTTGACCTGTCATGAAGCTCTGATAGCATTTCTGGGATTTTTTTTTTTAATGTACCGGATCACTTGCTGAAACATATGAACTCAGTTATGTAGTGAATGCTTATAGAAATTAAATGAATATTTAATTAATAAAAGAGAAAGGAGATAGAAATATAGTTAACATGACTATTCCTCCCAAATGCCTAGCAAGCTGTGTTCAGGTATAAATTATTGAAAATTGCTGAACTGTTGGATGAATTGACTATCAAGAGTGAGCAATGTCGCATCTTAATTTATGTCAGCTTCATTGTGTCTAATGCAGGGGTATTTTACTTCAACTATGCTAATCTTGTGTTTTATCTTGAGTAACAAACGGATGCTTTCATAACCATACTTCATTGCCAATTTGACAGGGCATGGTTAATGTCTGATTTATCTATTTCAGTATTTTCTTGATGGTAAGCAGTTGGAGATACATGTCATGTTTTTCCCCTGGTGCTTGAGTGCAGGTTGAGACTGCTAGCTGAATCTAAAGGATTCCGGCTTGACGATACAGGGTTGTTTCCAGCTACGCAGGGCTCCGGTAGCAAACGGGTTTGGCTTCAATTTTTCTTTTTTGCCCCTAATTTTGTAATGATTGTGTCCTCAACTGCAAAGATGAATTATGATGCAAATTTATTTTGCAGCGTACAAAAGGTAGTGCGAGTTTGAAATTTAATACCGAAAAGGAGGTGTTTGATTTCCTGGGCTTTCCTTGGCTTGAACCTCATGAAAGAAATCTTTAAATATGTGAATGGTTTGCGATAGCCCTGCCATATGTATGAGCCACAAGCACCATCTTGGTATGTTGAAAAGTGGTTTTCTGCTTGGTTTTGGTGCGCTCTGCATTCTTTGTAGTATATGATGTATCTAGCAAACTGCAAAAGGCTCTTTTCTGGGGTCTAAAAAGATTAGTTAGCTGGGTGCTGCTTTGTATATATTTTTAGGCTAGCGTTTTGAAATTCTGGTGTTGACTATATGTGTACAAAAGTAGCTCAATGTGATAAGTGCAGTTTTGCTTTAATGAAATGCCCTGAATGCATTATAATTTCAATTAAAATTAGGTGATCTCATAAGATTGGAAGAAAATGCAGAATGAAGTTCGTACTCTTCACCCTGTCGAGCTTTACAAGTTGTTCCAGTTATGTACCATTTTTCGCTTGAGTTTTCTTTTAACTCCTGTTTGATTGGAAGGTAAAAAATAAGAGGTAAATTTTCATAGATGAATTATGTTGTAAAATTATATATAAGGTTTATCTATGAAAATTTGTTTTTCATTTTCACCTATTAACCAAACACACCATTAGAAATAAAACTTGGACCCCTTGTGGAGGATATATTTACCATTGTATTTCTATTCACTGTGCAAGTCACAGGAATCCTCATGTAAGTGTCTCCTTTTGGAGGAAGAAAACATCATTCTCGAGAGGTATACATGAAATTTTCTCAACATATTCCCTAAAATAAGGAAGCTAAGAACCAGGTAAATTCATAATTGGAACAATTTCAACTTTGTCTTTTGCCTCGCGCAATTCTACATGGCATGATAGGCCACGCTGTTTTTACCTGTGTGAACTCTGGATATTTGTTACAGGATTGGTAATACTTTTTTTAGTCGAATATCTGAAATTTAATTAGAAAGTATGGAAGATCAATGATTCAATCACAACTATTAAAAGTAAACGAATACCAGGTATAGAAGGAAAAACCAAAATTTAATTATAGACTGTTTTAAATGCAAAATATAAATGAATCCTGAAGACCTATATTCACATGAATTAAAAGATTTCTTTGTCCCTAAAATATAAGTCTGCGTTCACTCCTAACACACTGGTAACTGGCTACTGCTTGCTAGCTATTTCCCACCAAATTACCGTTCTCTTCTTTTTAGGAGGAAAAGCTGGAGCATGTTGACAGTGGTTATTGGTTACCTCCACCGAAGACAAAAAAGTACCTTGATTCTCCATTCAAGTAACCAAAGTCAAACAGACCATGAAGAAAAAAGCCACAAAATTTCTCCTAGGAGACCCTTGTCTATTAACTAGTCGAAAACCCGTGCTACCCACGGATCATACAAAATAAAATTACTTAACAATTCATAATCATATTTCTTAAAATTACTAATTGTTGTATTATGAATGTATTGGCATGAGTATTACACAAAGTCCAAAGTTTTAAAACATTAACACAAACTACACACGCACACACTGAGGTAGGTATAGTCGTACACGAACTACATGCAATACAATCTAATAATCCATGTACCAACTGCATAGGAATGTTAATTAGATTATTTGTGAAGTGATTAATCTGATTGGAGTAACAATTATCATGATAACATGATATATAAATCAATCACAATAATGTAATGCAAGCAAGTTGTACTTTAATTTACCCAAAATATGAAGTATTTTTCATGACATTTGCATAATTTACAAATTAAAAAAGTTTAAATTAGATATAAAAGAAAAAATAAATAAACAAATATACATAAATTGAAGTACTACATCTGTATGACCCGTACAATGCATAATGCTATTGTCTAGGTCGAAATACACTTTAGAAAATCACCTACTGATTAAATGATTCAAATTATTGAAATAGAAAGCCAAATAAACTCATTCATACAAAAAAGGTGCCATCATCCCATCTTCAACTACTCAGATCTGAATTTTCAAATCTATAAGCTTCAGGGTGTAGGCAAAATTCTCAACACCATGAGGACTACCTTCCACTGCACCACTAAAGTCATATATGGTTTTGGAAGTGGAAGTCAGTGAAACATCCAAAATTAAAGATTGTTTCAAGCTATGGTTAAAAATTGAATATCTTGAACGCTAAAAAAATTCAACTGCATTATCCAGTACAAACAAATATTCGATATGGATACTTCTGTGCTACTAATGAGATACCAATTACTTCAAGGAGGTCATGTGTCAAAAGAAATTAATTTTTTTTCCTAACCCACTTTCAAGTGTTTTTCTTTTTCTCTTTTTAGATCCTATCTACTTGATAACACAGGTGTTTCATTACTATTTTTGTGTCTCACCATATCCAAAACATGTTATCATATTTCATAATCAACCTATCCATTTTCACTTGACCTGCCTTCATTTTGTTGACCTTTAGATCTTAAATGACATTTTATGAACAATGGCACATAGGCAGTAAATAATTAAACAACATATTGTTCTCATAAATTGTTCATTAAGCACAGTAGTGGAGAAGATACAATGGGGAAGGACTCATGGAATTACATAACTCTAAACCACAAAGATTGAAAGAAAGAGAAGAACATAAACTTCAAAAACAAAGAAACAAATAAATTTAAACAAAATTCTATCTCTACAGTATAAAACATCGTGTTACAGATAAAATTTTAGCTTCTCATTTTGCAATACCATCGCAATGGCATTATGCTCAGATTTTAAATTGAAATATTTAAGCAGAATTTTACTTTCCAAAATTTGTCAAAACCTTCCACTAAGTTGAAAGACAGTGTCAAAACCTTGCTCAATTCTTGTCCAAAATTTGACTTTCCAGATTGCAGCATAGAAACATCAAGCATATTTAGTGACAATGCAACGATGACCACAATTTTTTACAACAAAATCTACCTGGAACACTGATCAACGATAAGTTATTTCCCTTAAATTTCATAAATTGCACTCATTATAAAAGAACACTATTGTATATAAAAAGCAAGGGGCATACCTAACACTATATTTCATTAACAATAAATTCTGGTAGCTTCAACCTCGTTGTCTCTTCTTCCATTTCAACACCTTCAAAGCTCATCAATGAGACTTTTCAATTTTAGAAGATTTCTAAATAAGACCCCAAATAGAAAAAAAGCCAGAAAGATTAACAATTGTGCATTATGAATGGCAATCAAAATTTACAATCCAAGTGAAAAGTCCCTCTATGCTTATCATCAAGCTATAATCCTTCTACATGAGAATCAGCTGGCATGGTCCTAAAATTCAAAGTAGTGAATATGCTATTCTATGTTAGGTCAAGTTTATGCAAACTTAAGACTTCAGTAAATGATTCAAGTAATTAGACTTCTGTCATAGGAGACTATACATACAAAAGATAGTACTAAGTCATGAAGCAAAATAACCTGAAATCTTTAAGTTGTTTAATAGGCACCTAAGATTGTTTAACATCTATAGCACAACTAATCATATCTTAACTGCTCAAAGTGTCAACAGAGCACAAATCAATTGCCTGAGTAGTAAAGTGCTTATGTTCAGGGGATAAAGTATGCAAGGTTTGGCCTATTGGCCCAAAATTAATCAACATGATAGTAAAGTCCAAATAAAAACTTGTACTATTATGGAAAGATAATATTACAAATTAGAAGTCAATGCATGACAAACAATAACTATCATATTAGCAACCGCGTACACAACAATACTACACTGACAAACAAACTGTTAATCCCCTATCAAGCTATATAATTTATTCATAGAAAAGTAGTATGCCTTTATATTTTGTGAGAAGGCAGCACTTTTCACTCCAGTTCCTTCAGAAAATCTTCATCGTTGACCAACATTTACGAAATTCACACAAAATGAATCAAACCACACTATACCTATTGATTATAGCAGCTTATCCAACACAAGCTAGAAGAGAAAATATGGTGCAGACTCAATGAATTACTATGTCCATGCTTAAGATGAAATCAAATTATCAATGAAGATAAGACAAACATTTTTATTGAAGTGAATAATAAACATTGCAAAATCTTAACGGAAAGACAAAACTATTAGTATTTATCTACCTCAACTATGCTTTCATTTACTAAAGCCCAAACAGATACTAAACATTAAAAATGAATGGCAAAATGTTGACTCCGATAATTAAATAAATATATAAGTTGGACTATGAGATCCCATGTGTATTATCTAGATACATTCAACATACCATGTGAAAGATCTTATTCTAAAGTCAAATTTATGATCACTTTAAGTTGGAAGTAAGAATGAACTACATGATGCCAAGTTACCAAAGCCGAAACATTACATTCTTTTTTATTTTCTAGCTAAACATTCTTCTTTACATAATGAGAAACTTCTTGCTCTACATTTCAACAACCCTCCCCCCTCTCTCTCAAAAAAAAGAAAATTTAAACAAATGGGATTGTTTGGTTTAATAAAAAATCAAACTTTGCATCATTGTTCGTAAACCAATTTGTGAGTGAACAACTTGACTTTTCAAATATTTTCAAATTGTTCATTATAATAACCTTCAATGCCTCAACACGCTCGCTCTGAAAAATCACCAAACATAAGTATATAAACCAAATAAGAAAAATCAAATTAACTTAACACCGTTGATCACAAAGTAATTAGTGAGTGAACGAATTAAACGGCTGTACACCTAAACTCTCAAGTGAAAGGTTTGATGGTGGAGTGTAGAAAGCATACAACTACAGAGATTCTAAAAAGCATACAACATACGTGGAATACTATAATAAAATAAATTGTAGGTAAGAGACTCTAAAAAGGGGAGTTATGAAGTAATAGTCTCCTATTTTGTTTTATATAATATTGAAGACCTTCCACTTACAGAATAAAGAAACAACAGAAATTAACATCATCATCATCACAAACTGCCCCATAAAAGGAAAAAAGATCAAAAGAAACCAAGTGCAAAGTTTGAACCTTTTTACCAAGGATAAATGGATACCATGGGCTTATCATAGAATGGAAAACCTTGCATTTGCCTAAGGGTATTGGGAGGAGAAGAGACATTCTCAAAGACCACCCAAGCTTGACCCTTGTGCTTGGGTGTCTTGAAAGCCAACACCTTCAATATCTTCCTGAACTGAAAGAAATAGCATGCAGGGACTTCTTCAACTCTGCATTGAGTGAAAAAAAAAAAAACCAAAATTGAAATGTGAGAAAGAAAATGAAAATGTGAGAAATGAGAAAGTGCGAAACACAGAAACAGGGTATGATACTGTAAATTTTAATCTTTTCATTGAGGTTGTCGATGCGTAGATGGCATGTTTCGACGAATCTCAGCATTAATTCACTTCAGCAATCCTTTCTTACTTGCGATCACGATTTTACATGGAAGAAGGGATATGGTTGAATAGAGTAAAACCCTAGCGTGTAAAGCCACTACCAGAGACAGGCTCGAAGGTGCCACCACCAGTGGTCACAATACCGAGCTCGGCAGACCACCGCCGTCAACTCCGCTGTTGCCCATAGGCAGTCTTGTGCTTGTGCTGTCGCTCTAATGCTGGTAGTGTGTTGCATTGCTTTGCCGCAAATATTGGCTATTGGAGAATTAATGAGATCTGGAGAAGGAATAGAAAGGAGAATTGAGAAAGGCGGCTCAGTGCAAAATACCAATATTCAATCTTTGTTTTATCTGGAATTTGTAGTTGCGTGTGAAAAGTCCTCTAAAGTGGAAGCCAAAGTTTTCACCAAAATATGTTGCAATTGATTTACTCAAAGCTGCTGCAAACTTTCTTTATTCCTCTGATTCATGAGAAAGGAAACTTTCAGGAAAAGTTCACAGCTAGCACAGGAGCAAAGAGGGAAGCTCCTTGTAAAGGATTTTCACATGCACTGCCATGTCTAAAATAAAACAAAATGTTTCTCAGAAAAGTTTGACTGATTTTAATTTTTTTTCCATTCAAGAAGAAAGTTGTGGGAACCGTGCTCAATGGTGACAGGCTAACAACTAAAAGAAGACATAAGCCATCAAGGGTCTTCAAAGGATTCGATGGTCAACATTTGTTTTTAACAACTTACATTTTTTAATTCAAAAAATAATAGTTAAAGATTGGGGCATCCACGTGGCTCTCACGAAACATAATGGATCTCACAAAGAATGAAATCCATTTAGCATGGATGTTGGGTGCTCAATGGGCCCACCAAGCTAATGAAAAAAATAAAACAATGAAAAAAAGGGGAAATGAGAATGGGATGCTAAATGGCTGGAGAAGGGCTAAACGTGGAGGAGAGAGAAATTTTAGTTGTTCCCAAGTGTAGCCTAGGGTGACTAGTATCAACAACCTCCAACCTTTCAAAAAAGCTCCACCAATGTCACTTTCTCCAACAGCGCCTCTCATCACCCTTTATCTCTTCCTCTTGTTGGTTCAAAATGCCTATGCCGCTTTGCCCATCATCCCAAATAATGGTACATGTGAAAGCACATGTGGCACAATACCAGTCAAATATCCCTTCGGAACTGGTTTTGGTTGTGGCCACCCTGCCTTTGCTAGGTACATAAAGTGCAACTATGGCACCCTTCAGTTCTCAACTAATACTGGCACTTACACAATCTCCTCAATAGACTATCCAAGTAGCACCATCATTGTCAGTGACCCCTTCATGTCAAACTGCTCCACAATGCAAAACTCTGGCAGCTTCATCTTGGATGGTGCTAGCCCTTTCAGTGTAGGAAAGGAGAACATCTTTGTGCTGCTTGGTTGCTCCACCACATCCCCTTTGTTTGATCCAAAAGAAGATTTCTGTGATAAAGGGTCAGGTGCACGTGTTTGTAGAGGGTTGTATTCTTGCAAAGGTGTGGCAGGTATTGGGATGCGACAGAATGGACCAATCTCCACTTGTTGTGTGTATGATTATGAGTCCCCTACTGCAGGACTTGGATTAGGCTACAGTTTGGATCTTCCAAAGCTCCAATGCTCATCATATGCTTCAGTATATGAATTTCTAGACGAAGGTGACCCAATGAAATGGAAGTTTGGGATAACATTGTTGTATAATGATTCATATTACACTGATAGTTGTAGGAACTGTGAAGACAGTGGAGGGTTGTGTGGTTTTGGGGGTTTGGATGAGTCATTTGCTTGTATTTGCAGGAACGGTGTTAACACCACCACCAATTGTTTTGGAAGAGGTTAGATGTTCACTTTGGTTAAACTTTCTAGTTTCTACCCTTTTTAATTAAACTTGCTTAACCTTTCATTTTTCATATGATTAGGATATGCTTGGAGTGGGACAATGAGACTGAAAATTCAAAGCATGTTGTCTATTGGAGGTACACAGATCGTTAATGTTTGACCTACCATACTATGCTTTCTTCCTTTTTTAATTCCACCAAGAGTTTTAAATACTTTAGAGTACACTTTCATTTATTTGTGTAGATATCATAATTCATGGCTTTTGGTATAGCTATAAGACAAGAAATTGCATCTCTCCGGGTACTATTTTTCTCACCATTTTTTGAAACGAACATATTCAAAGATACAAGGCTTCATAACCCATTTGTCTACTCAAAGGGTTAGATGGATGCCAATATTTGCATAAGATTGTTAATCAACTGCATATTAGAATTACATTCTTCAAGTGTTATGTTTCAATTTTACTGTGCTACGCTTATGTGACAATAGCTGTGTTAGGCATGCCACAAAATGCAATTCACATCCTCAATTTTGTCTTTTCTTATCTTCAGCGGTGGTGGGAGTGGGGTGCTTTTGCAGGACTATTGCTGTCTTGGATGTTGTCATCAATCTGGTGCAGATAATGTTTCTGGGATCCTAATTCTCTTACTTCTTAGTAATGATCTGTTGAAATAGTTAGATTGCTTCTGGAACATGAATATTGTTTATTGGACTTTTGAGGCTTTGAGCCATTGATATGTATCAAGATGACTTGTATCAGATCATTCAGATTTAAATCGGATCAAGCAGAAATCCTAGGCCATTTGACTTGACTCCAACTTTGAAGTTCTACCAAAACGGTGAAGTCATCGCTTCCCTACTAGCCTGATTTAGATTTCAGTTGTTAGCTAACCTTCATTAGAAATTTACAATGCTGAATACTCCCAATAGTATGTAAGTGATACACCTTATGAAATGATCACGGGGCTTAACTATAATAATTTACATATTCCTATCACAATGGTGTAGTGGTGCTCTTATCATGGGGTTTATGCAAACTGTTTTACCGTTCAGTAGAATAATATTTTCGCAGACATAATCCATAGTCTCTAATCCTTCATAGATCTAAATTGCCTACCCACTTCACAATCAGCATGCCATCATGCTTACGTTAAAATTGAAGAAACTCCTAATTTATTCATTAGTATCGCTCCCACAAGTATATTACGTTTTATTTTTCCTAATCCATAAACTCAGTATATAAGGCTGTTTATATCGTCACCACACCCCAAAGTAAAAGTCTTGTGCACTGGGTCACTCTTTTCATAAAATATCAAAAAATTGCTGATATCCTCAATTTGATGCTACATTGAATTCAGACACAAAGTAAAAATAAAAAAACAAAAAAAAAAGAAAGAGCTAGATTGAATTACTATAGTTTAAACTCCTATAGTTTAAACTCCTCAGTTAATGCACTATTTCAATACATTTATAGGATGATAGAAGACATCAAAGAAATGTAAGGATGATTCAGGAACCATATAAGATTTAGAATAACACAAATCTCATAAGAACTAAGATACAGGGACATGATCCTTGCCAAATTTAGGCTAAACTTGGTTGTTAGCTTAGCTAGAAGGAAAACCACTGGAATCTTGAGGCATCACCTGTAGCAAACACCGGACTTTTCACTCTCTAATGAATCTTTGGTTCTTTAGACTCCTGAACGCAAAGCATAACAAAATTTTCAGTTACAGATAAAAACACGTGTGCTTAAAAAGAGTATGATAAAATCTGAAGTCCACGTAGAATGTTAGTCTTCAAAAGAAAACAAAAAATGTAAGTAATGCTCCTGCCACAACTAAATGTTTCTGATTCTGAACAAGTGGAAAGAAAGAGGTTTAATTCCAGTGCAAATTATTTTCAATTCTTAAATGGAACATATAAGGGTGATAAATGAGGACTTATTGCCTGAGCAATTTAGCGAGAAGGCAAGAGAAAAAAATGAAGAAAATGAAACATAGTATGAGTGAGAAGTTGGGCTATTTTGATTTTTATGGTTGTGAGTATTTTTTTTATAAAATCTTGAAAACTGAAAAATTAAAAATAAAAATTAAAAATTGAAATCAAACAAGTCTGTATAAATTTTAATTTTTAATTTTTATTTTCAGTTTCAGTTTCATTATTTCCTTCATAAAATTATGTAAACTAAAAACTTGAAATTAAAAAGTAAAAACTGAAATCAAAATGTTCTGAACCTTCATTCGAAACCACTAATTTTCCTATTTCATTTCATAAGACTTCATAAATCTTCCCTTCCCCTTCGTAAACTTACACCCCCAGTGATACTTTCCGCTAGTGATTTATAAATTTTTCCATTAAAAAAGGTGGATCAACGTTTAAGTCTAGAACTCATCAAAGAAATAAAATGAATAATGATACAAATTTAGACATATGGATCGATAAATGGGTCTTGTCTGGACCCTCGATTGACTAACGTCATTTTGTAATCTATTTCGAATTCCATTATTAATACAAAAATTAGTATAGTAACTTGTACGATGCACGAGATATACTAAACAATTAAAAAGTGAACAGAATTTATATACAAATTTATTGATTGAGTTCATCTTATAATTATAAAATTATCATTTGTTTATAAACAATTAAATTCATAGAATTTTTGTTAACCAAGGAGTAACTAATTTTCTTTTTAAAACATCTAATAAATATGATTGTAACATATAAAGCTACAATAACAGTATCATATCAAATAAAAATTAATTAATTATAACTATAATTCTTTATATTTTATTATCAATGTTTGAAATTTATTTAAATTAATAATAACTATCAAATTATATATAAATAATACTTATAAATTGATAAATTTAAACTAAACTTGATAGCAATTAATTAATTTTTTCTAACTTTTTCGCTTTAAGTCTCTCCACCATATAAATTATTTGTTATTAGGGTAAAATCATATTAAATAGGATTTTCGTTGTTAGCTAGCTAGCCGTCCTTAGACCACTCGTTTTCGTTGTTGGACTAGAAACTTAAAATGCTGAATGCTAGTATGTAGATGTAATACTCCGTATAAAATAATCGTAGAGCTTTAACTATAATAATTTATACATTCTTGTTACTTGATGCACTGGCACTCTTATCATGGGAATTATACAAGATGTTTTACAATTCAATAAAATAATATTTTCAAAAATAATAAAATAATATTTTCATAAATAAGTATTCCATTGTCTAATCCTTCACAGATCTAAATTGCCTAGCCACTCTCAACCAGCATACCATCATGATTACAATAAAATTTTGGAATATCTTGATTTAATTCATTAGTATTGCTCCCATAACTATTGTTTTTAAGTTTTCCTAAACAATAAAGACAGTATATAAGGTTGTTTATTTATATCTATATTCTATCATCTCCTCACCCCAAAATAGTACATGATTTGCCCATTGGGGCACCCTTTTCATACAATACCAAAGCATTTCTGATATCCTCAATTCAATGCTAGATTGAATCAGTTATATAGTTTACGCATATCTCAATTTGGTCCTTCCTAATTTACTAGAGATAAACTTTGATCAACCCTATGCATACACAAGCATGCCCAAATCCACAGTTATGAAGCACACTAGTTCAAACAAAAAAGGAATACAGAAAGACAGGTTGGATACCTTCGCTGTAAATTAAATGAGTGAGAGAATCCCAACTAGAAGATGCCACAGTATACGTTCAGACACTCAATGACAATAAGTGATAGAGGACTTCTTCCTCTTGCTCAAGAGGATATGTTATCAAATAGGGCTGAGATCAACAAATTAGATACGCGCAGGATCTGGTCCTATGAACAACAAAATAACAGTTTGTACTTAAAAGTGTGTAATTTTTATTTACTTTTAGGTGTGAACCAAATAGATTTGTTGACATAGTTTTCTACAGGAAACAATGTTTATGACTGCTACTTGGCTTCAACTTTTAAGTTCTACCAAAATGGTGAAGCCATCGCTTCTCTACTGGCCTGATTGAGATTTCAATTGTTAGCCAACGTTCCTTAGACAGCTTATTTGAGTTGTTGGACCAGAAATTTACAATGCTGAATGCTGGTGTGAAAGTGATACTCCTTATGAAATAATCATAGAGCTAACTGTAATAATTAATACATTCTTCTCACTTGATGCAGAAAACCCTTATCATGGGGTTTATACAAAATGATTTACAGTTTGGTAAAATCATACTTTCATAAACAAATATTCCATGGTGTAATCCTTCACAGATCTAAATTGCCTAGCCACTTCACAACCAGCATACCATCATGATTACAATAAAATTGAGGAAAGTCTTGATTTATTCACTAGTATTGCTCCCATAACTATTTTTTTCCCTAAACAATAAACACAGTATATAAGGAGATTTATTTAAATCTATCATCTCCTCACCCCAAAATAGTGCAAGATTTGTCCATTAGGACACCTTTCATACAACACCAACATTTCTGATACCCTCAATTCAATGCTAGATTGAATTAGTTATATTTAGTTTCATGTACGAGATCCAAACATCCATAGCGAATGCATAAGTCAAATTGGTCCTTCCTAAGTTGCTAGAGATCTAATAGGCTATGAGATCTAATAGACTATGATAAATCCCATGCACATACAAGCATGCCCAAATCCATAGTTATGAAGTACAATAGTTTAAACTTAAAAAGAAATACAGAAAGAAAGGTTGGATACCATTGAAGTAAATTAAATGAGAGAGAGAATCCTAACTAGAGATCCCTGAGAGTACACATTCAAGTTCAACCTCTCAATGAAAGTACGTGACAGAGGACATCCTCTTGCTCAAAACCACATATTGTCACATAGGGCTAATCAGCAACATTAGACTGAACGTGACAAAATTTGATCTTTCTGTCCTTGTCTTGTCAGATTATCCCATTTCACTACTGTTAATAAAGAGTTGTCAATATGTGAACCAAAATACCAGGCTAAAAAACTGCTCTTTGCAATTAGATCCAGCACAACAATTTGTAAGAAACGTGGAACGATGATAAAGATAACAGACTTCGAAAGTTTTGAGAGCCAACATGAATAACCTATGACCACCCAATCTCAAGGCTTTGAAAAACCAAAATGATAAACTGATATAATGAAGTGAAAGCTACCTATGTACTTACATTTTAGCCCTGAACATTGTTCTGGAATAATAATCATGAGAAAGTCATTGACAACTACAAGTGCTGGATTTCAAAAGCTTCAATCCTAGGTTCATGATCTTCTCGTAAAATGCCATTTCCTAAATTCATAGCAATTAAAACTGTATAATCCATAGTTTTGCTAAGGTTAACTTTTATACCATTAGTTTGCCCTTGTTGGTCCTGAACTATTACACATTTGCACTAACCATGGATGGAAGTTGGCATGACAACCAAGTAATGAAATGGTATGCACTTTTTCAATACATTTGTAGGATGACAGAAGAGATCAAAGAAATTTAAGCGCTGTTCGGATAAGGATGTAGAGAAAGATTTAGAGTATCACAAATCTCATAAGATACAGGTACAAGATCTTTGCTAAATTTAGGCTAAACTTGATTGTTAACTCAGCTAGAAGGGAAATCACTGGAATCTTTCAGGCACTACCTTTAGAGAGAGCACTGGACTTTAATTCTCTAGTGAGTGAATCTTTGGATCTTCAGACACCTGAACACACAGCATAAATTCAGTTATAGATAAAACACGTACGTTCAAAAGGAAAACGTTGAAATCTGAAATATGCTTAGAATGTCCGTCTTCATATAAATGCAGCTAATGCTCTGGCGATTACAAAATGTTTGTGAAAAAGTGGAATGGAAAAGCTTTAATTCCAGCAGAGATTATTCTAAATTCCTGAATAGAACATACAAGTGTGATAAAAGAAAACTTCTTACTTGAGCAATTTAGCAAATGGATAATGGAAGGACAAGCGAAGGGGGAAAAATAATCAAAAGAAAAATGAAGGGAATAAAACAGAGGATAAATGAGAAGTTAAACAATGATTTTTTTCAGCTATGTTAAGATGTTTGAAATCCTCCAACAATGGAAAATTTTTAAAAATAGCAAATGGAAAAAAAAAAAATTTGAACCATCACAGGAAAATGACTACCTTTCTGTCATTTTATAAGACTCCATATAATCTTCCCTTCCACCCCTTATTCCTTTACCCCATCCATCCAAACACAATATCAGGGCAACTATGCTACGTGTCAATATTCTTGCGTTTGTACATCAGATATTGAAACTACAAACATTATCAAGAGAGAATTAGAGTTATAAGAGAATCCAGTATATCACCTCTATCATTGACAATAAAATATGAAGGCTTTTTAATGCATAGCCTGCTCCAAAGGAATGCAAGTTCGCCAACATAACTCATTTCTATGTTTTGTACATGAGCTATTAGTGGCCAATCCTGCTCTGTTTCCTTCGCACATCGCTTCTGTAACTCTGGGCATCTGCAAACTCCCAACCTTTTCAACTTGCAAAGGGATTGAATGCTCGTGGGAAGACATGTCAACTCAGGACACTCAAAAATATCTAATTCCTCAAGCATGGTGAGTTTTCCCAACCAGTCAGGCAAGAATCTTAGGTTTGGAAGACAGCCTAAAATTAAACATCGTAAGGCGGTCATATGTTGTAAAGCCTTAGGGAGATCCTCCACCTCTGGGCATTCGTAAATGTCTAATACCTCAAGATGAGTTAGGTGCTGTAAACCTGCAAAAAATTTGAACTTTCTATTCTGCAGTATTCTTAATATTTTGAGAGAATGCAACTGTTGTAACACTTGATCTGGAAGTGATTCCAGGCTGTCGCAACCCCAAATCCAAAGATCCTGAATAGCCCTGAGGTTAATCATTTCAGTTGGGAGTTCCTCAAGTCTGGAGAGATCATGAATCTTGAGATGCTTCAAAGATGTAGCGTTTTGAAGCATCCCATTGGGGAAACGAGTTAACTCTCTATCCCCACTAACGCACATGGATTCAAGACTAGGGGAATTATGAATTGAGCATAAGACTTGATTGCATTTCCCTTTTACCATTAGTTCTTTGAGGAATGGAAGGCAAGGCAAGGCCAATTCAGGACAATCACGGATTTGCAGATTGGAAAGACGAGGGAACATGTTTTGTCTTTCCTCAGTTGATAATCTTATCAGGTTTGGCAACTTATCAAGTGTCAAGAATTCCAGAGCCATGAAATCTCCCGCAACTCCGCCATCTAGGTATTTCACATGATTCATGTTGGATATCTCAAGTCTTTTTAGATGTGGTAGTTTCCCCAATGGTGGAAGGTTTAAACATTCTTTGCAATCCACAAGCAACACATAACACAAGTCCTGTAGGGAAGGACTAGCCATCCATTGCGGGAAGTGGACACCTGTATATCCTCCCACAGCTAGAGTTTGAAGGTGATCGGCATGAGGTTGAAGCAATTCAAGAATTTGCTCAGCATGCTCCGATGGTAAATGCGATTTTTCAGTCCTGTCCCATGATAAGAGCAATTCATTTAGATGTTTATCCCCCATATTGGCTTCTTTGGCATCTGTCACACTTATTACTCTTTCTAGGTGCTTGATGTGGAGTTCTCCTTTAAGCTTGAGGCAACCTAATTCTGTCAAACGGAACCCTTTTTCCTTACCAACAATATACACGCTTAACAATTGTAGGGAAGTTAACTCTCCAATTGAGGGAGCCATGCTTGATAGTGAGTTGCATTTCTTCAAATATAGATATTGCAAAGAACTCAAGTGTTTCAAACTATTAGGCAACATTTGCAGATAATTACAACTTGCTAAGTTCAATATCTGCAGATTCCGAAGCATGCACAAGGACTCCGGAAGAGTTTTGAAGTGACCCGAGGAAAGATTCAAGTATCTTAAATATTTTAAACGATCAATTGCAGTGGGCACATTGTTTAGTCCCTCACAATAAAGCACCCGCAAAGAAGAATATTTTAGTGTGTGAGGTGGGAGTTGGTAGACATTAAAGTTTGAAATTATACGTCTTCAATGATTTTACTTGTTGTAGCTGGGTTGAATCAACCTTCTCCAATGACCCTCGCCTATAAATTGAGAGATGGCGAACCCCTTCAGGTACACTAACATCATCTACCATGCAACAAACTTCCCGGGTAACAGATTGAGCAAGATCATGAACAAGATCATGCATCTTGAAATATGTAATTTCGCCAAGTTCATTCTTCTCGATGTCTTGGAAAAATGACCTCCAATATAATTCATTCCATACCTCATCAGCTTCTGTAATCTCATTAGATGAAATGAATCCACTACACAGCCAAAGTTCAATTAGAAATTGCTTTTCTATTCTTTTGTCTTTGGGAAATAATGCACAGAAGGCAAAACACTGTTTCAACTTTGCCGGTAAGTTCAAGTAACTTATTCTCAAAGCAGGCATGATAAAATTCTCACCTTGTAAACTCCATAGCTTGCTTTTTTTGATAGAGAGCCATTCCGTTTTCTCTCTTTTAAAACGCAGAAGACTTCCCAGTGCTATTGCTGCAAGTGGCACTCCTGCACACTTGTTTACGATTTCCTTCCCTATGACCACAAGTTGTGCCTGCTCTGCCTCATCTGATCCAAAAGCTCGTTCTTTAAACAATTCCCAACAATCGTTGAGAGATAGCATTGACAATTCATGAGGAGGCATTGTTCCCATGATTGTGGCAACATTTAGAAGACGAGTAGTGACCAAAATTGAAGCACCATTTGATCCACAAGCCAGTAAATTGCTCAACCTATCCCACTGGTCGTGATCCCACACATCATCAAGCACGAGCAAATATCTTTTCCTTTGAAGCATTTCTTGCAGTTTTCTTTGCAGTGGCTCAAGATCCATATCATCACATGCCTGTCCTGATGCTGCTTCGATGATAGCTTTTGTCATTCTCTTCAAACTGAAATCCTCTGAAACACATACCCAAATTCTTTTCTCAAAATGATCGACAACCCTCTCATGATTGAAGATAAGTTGGGCAAGTGTTGTTTTTCCAAGTCCACCTACACCTCTTATGGCGTAGACATATAAATCATCAAAATGAGAAGCATCACCGACCAAAATGTCTACAATTCTATTCATTTCTTCTTCCCTTCCATAGACACGAGATCGAAGAGTGATTGAGGTGGTTTGGGGCCGAACTATGACTGCAGTTCTTGCATTGGTAACCGTCACATTCAAATGATAGTGAAGCCTTTCTTCAGCAATCTCATCTAATCTCTCCCTTATCATTTTCATTCTCCGAGAAATCTTGCTTCGGAAAATAACATGCTCTGGATTAAAAAAGGGTAAGCAAGAGCATTGTACCTTGCCTAGTAGTCCACAGATCAGTCCTACATCCTCTAACTCCAAGGCTTCAGTGTAACATTCATCCAAGATGTCATCTAGCATGTGAGCTGCATCTTTCAGCTTTTGCAGCCAATCCTTTATTGCTTCTTCAGTGAATTGCCTCTCCTCAGCATCGTCAAGTGTAGCCTTGATTGCGGTGAGTTTGCTAGAAAGCTTTCTCAAGTCGTCTTCAAAACTCAACAAAGATCCCAGCTCATTTTGAAGGAGTGAGCTCAAATTATCGATCACAATTTGAACAACAGAGTCAGCCATCTTCTAACTCGCCAAGAATTAAGCTTGTATGCTTTCAAATGCACTGCACTTATAAAGCAAGAAGATTATACCAGTGATTTAACCTCGACGACTTATTATGCAGTCAACAAGGAGCTAACAAATAATGCATTTTTCTTTTTTTTTTGAGGGAGTTTCTATGCTACTCATGTGAGTGATTCCCTCACTAGGAAGTTATTTATTATTATTATTATTATGCAACTTTTAATATAAAACTGAACTAATTACATGGAGAAACATTGAAATACCCAGTATGATATTTGAAGCTGCAACTTGGGAGTGCCTCTGAAAATTGTTGGGTCCAAATAAATCCCATTCAAATCAGACCGAAATAAGAGTTATGTTAGTCAAACTCATAACCCATTTATTATTAGTTGAAATGTGAATCTGATTAAAACGAGATTCATACGCTTCCTATGATTAATGAAACATGAGATTACCCAATATAATATGAATATAAATAATATTGTTTTGGATATAAAAGACAAGGTTAGAGGGCATACCCAATTATCACGGGAAGTGTGCAAGCAATGATCTGGGAAGAATGCGCTGACGAGATCAGAAAAAAATATTGTTTTGGATATAAAAGACAAGGTTAGAGGGCATACCCAATTATCACGGGAAGTGTGAAAGCAATGAACTGGGAAGAATGCGGCGAAGAGATCAGAAAAAAAATTCTTGCAGAAGCTGTGACTAAACAAGTGATACCATATTATCATGTGAAGTGTGAAAGCAATGAACTGAATGAATTGACATTACCGAGGTATTGAAACAAGTATAGAAGAATCTATCTATACACACTACAAATGAGAAGCCCCCATTTCCACTTTGAGCTACTGTTCACTGCTAGATGTCACCCCCAAAATTTCCTGATTTAAAAATTTGAGCAACCACACTTGGGTTTGGGTATTTCCATTGAAGGTCAAGGGGTTCGCTGGTGGTGTATAGATGAGTTGGTAGATGTTATATATATGGGCTAGATGGGCTAGATTCTCCATCTATGGTCTATGAAGTCCCATCAATTTTTTATGGCCATACACTGTTTATGACACCAAAAACAAAAAAAATCACGATGGGTTACGACTTTGAGGGAAATTGGTTAAGGCTCCCAACTTTAACAAATGGCAGATGGATATGACCACTCAAACCTTGGACGGGAAATAAAAGCAAAAAAACAGCTAATTTGAAAGCATTCTTGGTGACTTCATGATCTAATGAATACCGTAGCCTTCTTATTTTGGAAAACTTCAGGCCTCAAATTTTAAATAATAATATTAATCAAATGCAGATGATTTAAAATTATATCTTTGATATTTCTTTTTTTAATGAAAAAAATTTAATCTGATAAATGTTAACCAAATTATTAAAAGTAATTTTAAATTTAGATGAATTTTTTAGTGCCTATTTGTTGCGGCAGTTGTTTAACATTTTGTAGCTTTAAATCTAATGAGTAGTTTTTTAAAAAAAAAGAAAAAAACCCCAACAGAATTTATTTTAAAATGAACGAAAGTGCAATTGTTCACTACCTGGAACTTGAACCGGAACCAACAACTGTACAATTGGATTGCAAAAAATGTTTACAAACATTTTATCCCAATGTTAAATTTTAGTAAAATAGAAAAATACATCTGACAATATCCTTTTCTTTGTGCTAAGCTGCTAAGGGTGGAAGACTCTAGCGAACATAGACTACAGTGTAAGCCTTACAACTGTAATAAAATATCAAAAAAATAATATTATTTGAATACCTATTTTTAGATAACTTATACAAACACTAATTTTATTATTATTAAATAAAATTATGATCAATACTTATTTTCACTTATCTATTTCATCTAACAATGATAGAGTAAGTGTTTGGATGAGACACTCAAAAATCAATGATGAAATAACATTATTAAATATCAAAATTATAATTCACAATGGGATTTTAATGTTGCTCCTTTTCCTTTTTCCCCTTTTTCTTTTCTGACTTACTTTCCTAGCACGCCTTGCGATTCACGTAGAAGCTTCCTCCTTCAAGGAACCTTTTCAAATTGCCGACGGGGTAGCCCTGAGCTACTATTTGCAAGGCGTGGTGTGAGTTAATGGTGCTAAGGATGTCTTTGGCGTTTGAAGCCACGGGTAAGTTGGAAAGGCATGTGTCAATTTTTCAAAACTATGGTTTGGTTTATGAAATAGCGATATTGTGTGACTTTCTTTCCTTTCTTTTCTTTTTATTTTCATTTTTCTAGTTTGGGTATAAATTGTTGTGCAATGCAATGTTGGCAACACCATAGACAGAAGGTTTTATTCTTTGCGATGGCGGTGGGGCTGAGTTTGAGTAAACAATTGGTGGTTGAATATTTTGAAGTATGGTTCGCTCCCGCAACGGTGGGTAACGATTGGGAAAAAAATTGTCATTAATTATTGGTGGCTGAATATTTTGAAGTACGATTCACTCTCGTCACAGTGGGCTAACAATTGGGAAAAAATTGTCATTCCTTTGCCTAGCTATATGATGAAAAGTCTTCACATTGTCAAAGGTCATGGTGAAATGTCATACACCACATTGCCCGGCCACTAAACGCTCTTGCCAAGCTATCTTTAAACCTTTGACGAGAAAAGCTCATCTCCCTACATAACATTGATAATTAAGGCATATCTTAAAAATATGGGATGTGATCGAGCGGTAGGAACTCGTTCACCCTTAACTAAAGGTCAGGGATTTGATCCCTGTCTTTAGGAATGAAAAAGCATCCTCAAGTCAGCTATCCCACCCTTTGAGGTGCCCGCACAAACTGGTGAAGGGTTAGTTATCGTTATCGACGATGAATACCCTTGGAGACCAAAACAAAACCAAAAAAAAAAAAAAGGCATATCTTAAAAGCTAGATATAATATACAAACTTCATAATTTATGCTCGCTTGCACTTGCACGGGTATACTACTAGTATAATACAATACCATGGAACACAAGGGACAGGACAACAATTGCCCTAATAATTAATTAATAATCATGGTAAAATGGAACATCTAAAATGGAACATTTATAGATGTTGACGATAATAACGTACCTGGTGGTTATAATCTAACTACTATCCTAATGTACCGAAGTAATATTATAAGAATAATAAAATTGTACAATAAATACATGTCACACATTTTATCATCATTAGATATGATGAGTAGTCTACTCTCATCCCATTGATTCATCACATCTAATAATGATAAGGTATATGATGTGTATTTGATATGCAATTTTATTATTCCCATAATATTACTAAAGGTGTTTGGGATGTGGATTGGGCTGTCCACAGTTGATCGTAGCCAATTACGAGAATCTCTCGAGCGTACTTTCTACTAGCTATGTGTAAAATGAAATGATTAATAATAATAAATTATCAAGGTTCTGATAACTAAACTAGTCATCAAATTAGATAAGTTATTAATTTAAAAGTTTTAAGGTTCAACCAGTTTAATCAAGATTAAATCAAAATATAATAAAATATATATTTATATAAATATATAAAAATTATTTATATATTTTAATCTTTAAAATTTTATTTAATATATTAGTTTAACTTATGTATTGTAAATATCAAACACACATTTTTATTCCATATATTTCTCTTACAAAGACCAATACAACATGGTAAAAGATTGAAAAAATGAAAAGCACACATATCCCAAGGTTAAAAATTAGAATGAGAGACAGAAAATATAATATTGGGACCGTGATATCTAAAAGGCATGTGTCTCATTGGTTAAGACCTTTGCTAAGAGATAAGGCTATCTTTTCCTGTAGATCAAAGGCCAAGTAATCACAAATGAGTAACGCAGTTCTCTACCTACAGCAATAATAAAAAGCAACCATTAAGAGGAGGACATCTCCACCAATAGTTGTGAGAAAGAAGGCGCGGTGTGGCGGTGGTGGCCAAGTGAGGGTGTGGTGCAACGGCAAATGTAAAAGACATAATGAGCGACTATGTTGCAGTCTTCTTTTCTCTCTTGGGCTACCCAATACAAAACAACCAGAGGCCCTCCCTTTTGTATTTCTATGTTGAATCTTGTTTATTTCGTTTTACTCTGCTTCACCACCTGGTTGTTGGTCTCTTTTTCCTTTTTAAAAAAGAAATTTGCAGAACTGCGTTACAATTTTGACCAGTCCAATTTGTCAGTTTTTTTTTGTTTTTGGTCGATTTAGACAATTCTGAACAGTTTCTGTGAGGCCAATTTTTATGGGCTCCTGACCGAATACAAGGCTAATTCCTGATTCAACCAGTCATCGGTCCGACCTGATTTTTCAAACATTGAAATTTACACATGGATCGGTAAATGGGTCTTGTCTGGGACCTTCCATCGACTAATGACATTCTACAATCCATTTCTTTTTCTTTTTTTTTTTTACAAAAAATCTATTTCTAATTCCATTATTAATAGTTGTGATACTCCCTTCATTTCATATTATTTTAGTATATTAAAAAATTAATATATTTGATTATAATTTATAACTAAGTATATTGGTTTTTAACATAGCAAAATGACATAATTTTTTATCGTGATCAATAATATAAAATGGAAGCAGTACTTTCTTACGTAGTAGTGCAGTAGCCAATTCGTGCACTATTTTTATCTTTTTAACGAAGAGGGGGAACGTAAGCCCAAGCAGAAAAGAAGATGAACCGGAACCATTGCAGGGCAACACCTGCACCTGTTTTTTTTTTAGTATTGTAGAGCTGCAAAAGTACTTTTAGTAAAATAAAAATGAGATTGCATAGCAAGGGTCATTATTATGATTCATGATGTTATTTTTATATTTAAAATTAACTAATCAATAAAAAATTAATAATCAATAAAAATTACACATGCTAATAAAAATTATATAATAATAATGGACCAATTATGTTAATAGTTAGAGTGTTTTTGAATCACACAAGCCTATAAAAATTACATAATAATAATAGGTCAATTATGTTAATAACTAAAGTTTTTTTATTACACATGCTAATAAAAATTGCATAATAATAAGAAGTCTATCAACAAGAAATACTTGTTTGATTACAAAGATACAAATACAATTACATAATAAGAAGCCCACACTTACAAAGATACATCATTTTCCCTTCCCCTTCCCCTTATCTTGCTGAAATGGTGACGAGCTATACCTACCAGGTGGCAATGTTCTATTTTTTCATAAAGTACAATCAACGAAATCAGCTATTTACCCCCTGGTGCCTTGTCTTCTCCTATCCCCATTGTCATTGTAATTGCCCTTGCCCTTGCCCTCGCCTTCATCTCCCTTACCCTCACCTTCACCCTCATCTCCCCCCCCCCCCACATGCAAATTCTCCACCATCACCTTCAAGATCTAGCCTTTGACTCGATGTCCCAATATCTTGAAAACTTTGGATCAGCATCTCCACGTCGGCATCCGTCATCGAAGCATAATCTTCAAATAATATATGTGCATGAGGACTCTATACAGGTGGTGCCATCTATGGAATGTACATTTTTTTTCCTATATATTAATAAATAATAGACAAAAGCGAATTAATGGGCACGATAGTTCCCATCAAGTTGCCAGTAAGAAATAATGTAAATACTAGACAACTATTATAGCCATCTCTATCCTCAAATTAAATGTAACATAAGGCCCTCTTAAAAGTCAACTCTTGTTGACCCATGAGAAAAGTCTCTTTTAATGGTTTTTTTTATTCCTAATGTACTAGAATAATATTAAATTTAGTTAGTTATTTTCATCACCTTTAATAATTAATTTTAAATATTTTCTAATGCACTCTAAGTCTATTCCTACTATCTTCATTTTATGTTCGATTAAACTATTTCCTTATAATCATTTGTAGTACAATGAAAGATAATAGCTTATAGTCTTCTTCAAAACCTTATATGTCAAAGTTTCATTTGATAACTAAATGAAATAAACATAAAAACTTAGTCTAAATACTCTCTTTTCTATTCCATCATTATGAAGCATGCATTGCACATAATACATTTACTAACACAAATATATGACAAGAAGTTGATTTAAGCTCTAACTTTACATATTAAAAGAGGGGATATTGCCACTCTTTCGTGGAAGAAGATCGCACAGAAGTTTAGAGGGGGGCAACGAACGAATTCAAAAGCAAACACAAGAATGAGGCACCTTACTGATATGGTGACTGAAATTGAGCTAAATATGGAGGAGGCTAAAGTAGCCAAGGTGAGGGATGGTGAAGCCAGATTAGCACCAGAGGCGGAGGCCGCTAAGCAGCCCCTCATTTTGCCATGAAAATTTTAGTTTAGAATTTGCGGGATATCGCAAATCCCTAGGCAATTTTGGCTTGACACTTCATACTAAGCAAAATAAACCTGATCTGTTGGGCTTATCGAAACGGAACTTTCAACTTCAAAGTTAGTCCCAAGCAAAAGCTTGGTTTTTACGTGAGTTATTAAGCTCGCTCAAATTAAAGTTAGAGATCTCCAAACTTGAAATAGAAAACAACCCAAATCGTTTCTCTAGAAACCTTAGATACACGTAAGTACAATAGTTTGAACTTAAAAGAAATACAAAAGCACAAATAGGATACCATTGAAGTAATTAAATGATAGAATTTAACCAATAGATCTATGTTTTGCATTGATAATAAGCAGTGGAGTCAAGTGGAATAAAATAGAATAGATTAGAGTTACATAATTATACCATCCCATTATTTGGATATGTCAATAGAATAGATTGAAAATTATAAATTTTTTAGTGGCAGAGATAAACTAGTAATTTTATTAAAATAAAAACTAATTTCATCAAATTCTCCCCAATTTTTTTCAGAGGGGGATAGGAGACAATAGAATTAGGCGGAATAAACTCCATCTATGTCCATTTCATTTCATCCAGTTTTGATATATCCAAACTACAAGTATAATTGTGTTGACTCAAATTAGATTTGGGAGATAATTAATCTGAACCGATCACTTTTTAATTATTTCAGATTGATTGGGTTCATGCTTTTTGTTTTTTTGCTCAATCCGAACCAAAGTAATTCAATCAATTTTGGGTTGGTTCTAAGAGGATCATTGAATTTACTTGTTTAATTTATTAAAAAAATTTTCCTTAAAAAAATCAATACAAATCCAGCATAAATTCAAAACATTCCCACCAAAGCAGCATAAAATATGTGGACCCTTTACGAAAGGTGGTGAATTAAGAGAGTTTTGAATTTCGTATCTGACACTTCCTCAATTAAACCACCTCAAAACCTGATTTCACTGCATACTAATTGGAGATTTATACCTTTTTTTTTATTTATTTTCAATCAAACTCTCTAATCACCACTTTTAGCGAGGAGAAATGGATTTGGTTTCCTCCAAAATCCAAATCTCATGACACCCTTCCTTCACTTTACCCAAATCTCTCTCTCTCTCTCTCTCTCTCTCTCTCTAAATAGCTATGAAGCACATTGCAATTGGGTGTCATGGTTACGTGTTGGACACATATCCATGTCGGATCTTACATGACACACTAATAACATAAGTTTGTAAATATTTAATTTAAAATGAACTATTTTCATATTCTAATATAGAAAAATACAATATAAACAATGTTATAAAAAAAGAAATAATACATAACTTTTTAAGTTTATAAGAAAACAAAACATAAGTAAAGCTTGTATAAATGATATTTTAAATAGTATTCATTAAATTTTTATTTATATATATGCCGTGTTTATGTCCTATAATTTTTTAATTTTGATGTGTCCCTCATGTCCATGTCGTGTCGTGTCCTTTGTTCATGCTTCATAAATAAATAGCGAAATGCATGTCGTCTGGATCTGGGAGAATATGACGCAACACAAGTCAAAACATATAAGCTCGAAAGAAGGCGGAGGAAGTAGAAGCCAGAATGGCTCAAGGCGACGTGAAGCCGTGAATGACAGCAAAGCAGAGGTGAGTGCGGCAGCAACGTTGGGGTGCTAAGGTTCTGAGATGTAGTACAGTTAGGGTTTGACACTTGGCAAAAATGGGAAATTTGTGGAACTGATTGGGAAAGTTTTAATTATTGTATTGGTAAAGTTAAAGTATTTGAAAGAAAGAAAGAAAAAATACAAAGGTTCAGGTTGGGTCTCAAATTTGAAAAAAAAAAAAAATCTGATGATCAAGCCATTGTATCATCGGAATTGTTTAGATTCAATCTGATTGATCTAATGATCTGATCCGAATCAGACCAAACCCATTGGATCGGTTTGAATTTGTCGGGTTCATCCAATCAATCCAACCCGCTTACACCCCTAATCCAAACAATGGAAATAACTCAAGGGAAATGGGTGACTTATTATGAGAGTAAAAAGAGAAAATATGGATCGTCAAATCTTATATGAATAATCAAAATTAAAATATAAAATCAAGTGATATTTTTAAATGATTACGTGATCATTAATTACCATTAATAACTTTCAATCCTAACCATCCATATATAATTACGTGATCCAGATTTGCTCCTCTCACTCATAATAATTCACTCCTCTCACTAGTTTCACACTCTCCAAAGAATAAGGCTAATTAAATTTCCACTTCATTCCTTCCCACTCCAACCCTCTCAATGAAAGTAAGTGACAGAGGACATCTTTATGCTCAAGAGTACATGCACTCAAATTGGGCTCAGCAGCGCACCGGTATTCTCTTTAGTGTATAACTATTTCATTGATAACAAATAGTTCATTAATTTCAATCCCTTCAATTTTTTCACCTACCTCATCAAACCCGACCTTTTATTATCAAGCTACCTTGGTCCATCACTTAGTATTTCATTATATGATAATATAACAAGTTCAGAAACATTGTTGTTACATAATTCTTGGCATATGCATAATTAGATTCAGGACATAGATTATCTAGGTAGCATTTGATACGAGGATTGACATATCTTAACTGCCAACAATCTAAATCTAAACAATGTTATACCTAAATATGTTGGAAAGGATACTCTTCAGTCTTCATGCAGGTAATTCAAATTTACAATGTGGCAATGTTGAAGGCTGCAAGATAACAGAAAAGAAGAAGCTGGACTGGAAGAGTATAAGTAAAACGTGGATGATACCTTCTGGAAGCAACTATAACTACAAATCTTGATCTTGATTCATCATTTCTTCCCTATCTATAAAACGCTCAGGCAGCTCTTTCTCTTGCAAAACCAAACAATCTTCAGCCTTTCCAAACCAATCATACGGCTTTTTTTAGCTTCATAATCATAGACAGCATCCCTGATTGGAGTTGGAATCACCCAGAATGTGCTTAAAGCAGAGTAAGGTAGAGGCAAGTATGACAGCACTCGCAATGCAGCTGCACAGTCATTTGTCACAATGAGATTGGCACAATCAAACGGGGACGAGGAGAGAATGGAGATATAATTGACAAATGGTCATTTGTGATGAATATAAATCTAAATGTTGGTTCTGAAATTCGTCCTAAGCATGGTGCAGATGTCATTACCAAGGCCACTACATTTATATTCAGAGATTTTTCATATAATGGTAGAATAGGAGCCTGCTAACAAAAGAGAAAAGCATTTACAGAAAAAGGAAAAGTGGTGGAAAACAGCCATAGCATTAGCAGGACTAAATTATTGATGAAAGGAAATTCTGCCATTTAATGACACTTTCTACAAATAACAGATGATCTAGATAGAATATTTCTAAAAAAAAAATTAAATAACATTGTCGAAGATAAATAAACCGCTGTCTACTCTTTCACAGACCTAAATTGCTCGCCCACTTCAAAAGCCATATCCAGGCCTCCATCACGATCCGAAAAAATAGTTCTTAATTGTAGATGAATCAGCATCATTACCATAATTTAAAGGACGCTTTTACCTTCTTTAAAATATGGTATAAAAGGGACAACTCACATCTGAGTGATCTAGCGCTCTCCAAATCCTACCAATAGTGGGAGCCTCATGTACTCGACCACTCTATCTATAAAATAGCAAAACATTTCTTACATGGACAATTGAGCAAGAAATTCATGAATGGGAGATTAAGTAAGCAATATTTAGCATCGACATGCAGAGATCTAAACACCAAACATCCAAGACAACACCCACAGTGGTCATGCCTAAGTTAGCAATCTGCTAGATTTTATGTTAAGTATTATGCATACATAAGCGTGCCCAAAAGCAAAGTTATGCAGTACAATAATTTATAGACAGCCGAAAAGAGAGCATGGATGTCATTGAAGTAAATTAAATGCGAGAGAATTCCAACCAGTAGATCCCTGAGAGTATACATTCAGGCCTTCAACAAATAAAAAGCGGCGGAGTACATCCTCTCGCTCAAGACCACATGCTCTCAAATAGGGCTCAGCAGCATTAGACTGAACACAACAGAACTTGATCTTTCTGTCCTTGCCTGCTCTGATTAACCATTTCACCCCTGTCAATACAGAATTGTCAAAATGTAAGTCAATAAGGTGTCAAAATGTAAGTCAATATGGGCTTACTTATGTTTTGAGTTGCTTTTTAAAAGGTTTTTATGGTTTAGTTTGACCTATGGATGTTGAAGTTGTTACTTGATGGTTTTTCTGTGTCTGGCTTTCTATGTTTATGTTTGGAATGTGCTATTTGTAGTCTTTAATCTTTATTTTTTGGGTTAATGATGCTTGCTGCAGAGAGTTCTCCTTTACCAATGGCTGGAGGACAGCTTGAAATCAGGGGAGAAACTATCTGAGAACTTGTATGAAATGAAGTTGGATGATCAAGGTGAAGATATACCTGATAAGTCTTTGGACGGTGAGTCAACTAATGGGAGCATCTCCAGTGATGGTCAGCAACTACAGAGTAAAAAGATCAAGTTATTTTCTGGGGATGCGAAAGCTGTAAATCTTGAAAGTAATGAAGAAAGAAGAGAAAACACTCCATTTTCATCAACGAGCACGGCAAGCAGTTATGGTGAGGTTGGAAGTTTTAGTTGTGCAAACAGAAGACCTCATTGCCTTGATTCTGAAAATGAGGCAGTAAGTTCTATAAGCCTACAGTTGAAGATTATTTCATGGAAATATATCCAGAACTTTCCTTTGATTCCTCTAAACAGACTGAGATTCTGACAAAATTAAAATACTATATTTGTTCCACTAAATTGCCAGTGCCATATAGTTCTGTCTATAGATGCATTCCTGTATCTGCATATGCTGACAACACCTATAAGCTACACATAACACACTATGAGATGAATGGAAATGCAAATGGTGATGAAAACATTCATTTATGCAATACAGTTTGTGTTTAAACTCATACTGAGTTTTGTGCTCTGTTCTTGTTGAAACTATTCTGACAATGGGAGGACATTGCAGTCAGCCTTGCCTTATTGTCCGCCCGACCTAAACAAGAATATAACGGAGATTTTTGGGAAACTTGTGAACATATATAGAGGTGAGGTCATATAACTTCTACAGATTTTTTTTTTGTTTTTTATTTATTTTCTGTTATTCTGAAGTTCTTGGTTATTGTTCTAATGCTGTTTGAAAGCATTGGGTGATGATCGGAGGTCCTTCAGCTATTACAAGGCTATTGCAGTGATTGAGAAGTTGCCATTTAAAATTGAAAGTGCAGACCAGATCAAAAACCTGCCATCAATTGGAAAATCAATGAAAGATCATGTAAGGGCTCTGTCACTAGACATTTTGTCTTTGACCAACTGGCTGTTATCTTAAATTACACTTCATGTGGCTTTATCTACTGGTACTTTGAACATAAATTTGTATGTATGTGTGTGTGTATATATTGATTTTATATGGATTTTAGTAGCTAATAACTTTATTGCTCTGCTTTTCTATTAGATTTTTCTTATTTAAAATGCTAGCTGTCTCTAGTCAAATAATATCATCTAGCATATGATTTTTGTCATACCTTGTATCCTCCTAGCTGTTATTTATTATTGTGGGCGTAAAGGTGTATATGTTTCCTGGTTATTTTGTGGATCCATGTAAGAGTACAGATTGGGTATTAGTGTGGTAATCCTGTGATCTTCAATTCTTGCTTTTTCTGAAATTTTGTATTTTTGGGTCATCAAATGATGATTGCTTTTAGTTTTCTTTTTGGGCTTGTGAAAATTGATTTTATTCATTCTAAACACAAAGGATCTCCATTGTGGGTACAAGACATATGCGCCTCTTCCCATCTAATGATTTATAATTCTCTTTTACTATTAGTCAAACAACAGAAGCAATTGTTTTTACTTTGTGCAGATTCAGGGGATAATAACAACTGGGAAGTTATCCAAACTGGAACACTTTGAAACTGATGAGAAGGTATTGTAACAGAAACCCTGATTATTTTGAGATCCATGAAAATTTCTATGCATAATTTAGTTTTTTGAGCTTGATCATTCATGTTTATTTTTGGATTTAGATTATCTAAAATGAGGGGCTATTCACTTTAGATCATTTGGTGGGATCCACACACCTGCAAGTTATTAATCTAAGGATGGATAACCTCTCACTTTCTAACTTTATAAAAACGTTCAGGATCCAAATCCATTATTTTAATCCATGATCCTCGTGTGGTCACATGTTGGAGTACGATACCATTTTTTTTCTTATCATTTGATCCATGTGTAATAGATAATGCCATAAGATATGTATGTTTTTTGACATTTTATTGCAATCTTGCTGCCTTCTCTTCTGCCCCCTTATTTAATTGTAGGTGCGGACAATATCCTTATTTGGAGAAGTATGGGGTATAGGCCCTGCCACAGCACTGAAATTGCATGAGAAAGGACATCGTACATTAGATGATCTGAGGAATGATGATTCACTTTCAAATGCACAAAAGTTAGGGTTGAGATACTTTAATGACATCAGGCAACGGATTCCACGCCATGAGGTCTGCTAATACTATTTGTAATATTATTGCTGAAAGTAAAGGAAAAAAAATATTTAGATTTTTCTGAAATGCAGTTGATACTCTTCCTAATTTGATAGGTTGAAGAGATGGAACACATGTTGCAGAGAGTTGGGGAGGAAATTTTGTCTGGGGTGAGCATTAAAAAAGTTTGGCTGGACAAAGATTGACTCATGCTCTCTATCTTGTCATCGATGTTTGATAAGAAATTTTCGTATGAAATCTGCATTTTGTGTGTGTATTTCAATTTTCAAGGATTTGATGTCTCCGCATCGGTCTCTGAGTCGTGTCAACTATCTATGTCAATGTCTGTGCATCATTGATTTAGGCTTTCTTTAGAAATCTACAACTTCTGACATCTTTCTTGTTGTAATCATATTTTGATAAATTTTAATCTAAAGAATTTTTTATATGAATGTTGTAGTACACCTCATGCACCTCTTAGCGATCCCCTTTTTATATAACCTCCTGTTTCCTGAATTTCAGTTCATGTAATCATTTAAAGATTATAGATGTTTCCTATAAACTCACATGCACCAACATATGATTTTTTTTTTATGCTCCCTAAGTTGAAGCATGATATTGAAAACTTGGTTGCGGTGCTCATGTCATTTAGGTTATTATTGTTTGTGGGGGATCATATAGACGTGGGAAAGCTACCTGTGGAGACATTGATATCATTATAACACAACCTGATGGAAACAGGTATGTCTTGATTTCTTCTAAAGTTTGATTTAAATTTGAATACAGTTTTTGCTTTGATTGCTTGAATGGATGTGTTCTGAAATGTTGAATAAGCCACTTAAGTCATAATGTTTTGGATTCTTTGTTTCCTTTGTGCATTTTTCATTTTCATTGTTGGAAAAAGATAAACATTAATTTACATTCTTTCCTACTCTTTTCTTTTGCTTGTGGATACTTTTTTATTCATGTTCATAGGCTCAGTAGATTGTTTATGGCTTGCAGTCACAAAGGATTTTTGCCAAAGTTTGTAAAGCGTTTAAAGGATATAAATTTCCTGAGAGAGGATTTAATTTTCAGTACTCACAGTGAAGAGGTAATATTAGCATTTGCCTGTTTTCTGGAAATAGTATTTTAATTTGGCAGATTAAGCTTTCCTGCAAAACATTGGGAGCTATTTTTCCTTGAGAGTCTATTCTGTATCATCTCCATGCAAGTGAGTGGGTGTGCATATGATCAAATATAAAGATGACAACCTTTCTTTTATGTCATTCAAACCGCAGAAAAGAGTCTTTTGAGTTGTAAATAGCAGTTTAAGCTCAAGTCCTCCATAGTGTTGGGTGTGTTTGTGAGAATTCTATAGCTTATACAATTTTGTTAGGTTAAAATTTTCATTTTTCTTTTTTTGGTTTAAAGGGTTGAATGAGCTATGCTGTGACCGGATACTTTAAATTAAGGCATGAATTTTGAGATGAACAACTTTGTGGAGAAAAAGAGGAAGCTGGGCGAAATATGTTTTCTGTTGTTTTTATCATACACCATGATAGGCTGGTGCAAACCATCCTCCTTTTCTATAAAGAAATAATAATCTCCTCTATTGCAGATATACTTATCTGTCTATATCTTAAGTATAATTATCGCTAGATTTGAATACTGAATAGTCAGTCTCTATATGACAAGTTTCTGTCTTTGTCAATCATGTTAGATGTTTCTGCAATGCCTCCCTTTATTTGTAGTTCCCTTTCTTTGTTAACTTTTCCCTATATGCACAGGGTGCCGATTCTGGTGTCGACACTTATTTTGGTTTTTGCACTTATCCTGGACGGGAATTGCGACACCGTATTGATTTGAAGGTAATCGAAGGCATCTTTTCATGTATTGTCTGATGACTACCCATGGGGGTTTAAAAAATTGGAGGTTCCAGAATTTTCAATTTTTTCTCATTATTCTGAAATGTATTATTCCAAGGGTGAGTCTCGGCATGATGGTAAGATTGTTGCCTTGTCATCGGAATGTCATAGGTTTAAATCCTAGAAATAACCTCTTTACAAAGTTGGGGTAAAATCGTGTACATCTACCATATCCAAACCCCACCAGATGGGAGATGGGAGTCTCGTGCCCTGGGTTGACCATTATTCTGAAATGTATTATTGCATATGTGCAGCTGTAGTGCCATTTTTTCTCCTGAATGATGCTACAAGGACTATTGAAAATTTATTATCATCTTCAATTTCACTTTTTGGGTCAAATTCGTAGCAGTTAAAATTAAACATAGGATACTGTGGTAGAAATGTAAATGCCATCCTGTCTATTTCCTGTAGCTGGTTGTACTTTGTTGCTTAGTCAACTATTAACATCCAGACTAGTTACATATGGACATCTCTCAAGTGCACATGATTGATTATAATGTTTTGGCAGGTCTATCCAAGAGACATATATGCTTTTGGACTTATAGCTTGGACAGGAAATGATGTATTAAATAGGAGGTATGCTTGCTTCTCTTTGTACCGATATTTCCATTTCCGTTTGACCTGTCAAGAAGCTCTGATTCCATTTCCGGGATTTTTTTTTTTTTTAGTAGTGTACCGGATCACTTGCTGAAACATATGAACTCAGTCATGTAGTGAATGCTTATAGAAATTAAATGAATATTTAATTAATAAAAGAGAAAGGAGATAGAAATATAGGTAACATGACTATTCCTCCCAAATGCCTCGCAAGCTGTATTCAGGTATAAATTATTGAAAATTGCTGAACTGTTGCATGAATTGACTATCAAGAGTGAGCAATGTCGCATCTTAATTTATGTCAGCTTCATTGTGTCTAATGCAGGGGTATTTTACTTCAACTATGCTAATCTTGTGTTTTATCTTGAGTAACAAACGGATGCTTTCATAACCATACTTCATTGCCAATTTGACGGGGCATGGTTAAAGTCTGATTTATCTATTTCATCATTTTCTTGATGGTAAGCAGTTGGAGATACATGTCATGTTTTTCCCCTGGTGCTTGAGTGCAGGTTGAGACTGCTAGCTGAATCTAAAGGATTCCGGCTTGACGATACAGGGTTGTTTCCAGCTACGCAGGGCTCTGGCAGCAAACGGGTTTGGCTTCAATTTTTCTTTTTTTCCCCTAATTTTGTAATGATTGTGTCCTCAACTGCAAAGATGAATAATGATGCAAATTTATTTTGCAGGGTACAAAATGTAGTGCGAGTTTGAAATTTAATACCGAAAAGGAGGTGTTTGATTTCCTGGGCTTTCCTTGGCTTGAACCTCATGAAAGAAATCTTTAAATATGGAATGGTTTGCTAGCCCTGCCTTATGTATGAGCTACAAGCACCATCTTGGTATGTTGGAAAGTGGTTTTCTGATTGGTTTTGATGCGCTCTGCATTCTACTTTGTAGTATATGATGTATCTAGCAAATTGCAGAAGGCT
This sequence comes from Dalbergia cultrata, assembly GCA_031216105.1. Classification (NCBI taxonomy): domain Eukaryota; kingdom Viridiplantae; phylum Streptophyta; class Magnoliopsida; order Fabales; family Fabaceae; genus Dalbergia; species Dalbergia cultrata. Next base: position 15,336,201 of record CM062344.1, on the reverse strand, counting down.
CTTTTCTGGGGTCTAAAAAGATTAGTTCGCTGGGTGCTGCTTTGTATATATTTTTAGGCTAGCGTTTTGAAATTCTGGTGTTGACTATATGTGTGGAAAAGTAGCTCAATGTGATAAGTGCAGTTTTGCTTTAATGAAATGCCCTGAATGCATTATAATTTCAATTAAAACTAGGTGATCTCATAAGATTGGAAGAAAATGCAGAATGAAGGAAGTTCTCTGCACCCCTGTCGAGCTGTACAAGTTGTTCCAGTTATGTACCATTTTTTGCTTGAGTTTTCTTTTAACTCCTATTTGATTGGAATGTAAAAATTAAGAGGTAAATTTTCATAGATGAATTATGTTGTAAAATTATATATAAGGTTTATCCATGAAAATTTATTTCTCATTTTCACCTATTAACCAAACACACCATTAGAAATAAAACTCGGACCCCTTCCAGAGGATATATTTACCATTGTATTTCTATTCAATGTGCAAATCTCAGGAATCCTCATGTAAGGGTTAGTGTCTCCTTTTGGAGGAAGAAAACATCATTCTCGAGGGGTATACATGAAATTTTCTCAACATATTCCCTAAAATAAGGAAGCTAAGAACCAGGTAAATTCATAATTGGAGCAATTTCAACTTTGGCTTTTGCCTCGCTCCAATTCTACATCGCATGATAGGCCACGCTGTTTTTACCTGTGTGAACTCTGGATATTTGTTACAGCATTGGTAATACTTTTATTTAGTCGAATAATTGTTTTTTCAAAAATGAACATCTGAAATTTAATTAAAAATATAGAAGATCAATGAGTCAATCACAACTATTGAAAGCAAACGAATACCGGGTATAGAAGGAAAAACCAAAATTTAGTTATAAACTATTTTAAATGCAAAATAAAAATGAATCCTGAACACCTATGTTCATTGAATTAAAATATTTGTTTGTCCCTAAATTACAAGTCTGAGTTCACTCCTAACACACACTGGTAACTGGTTACTGCTTGCTAGCTATTTCCCACCAAATTACTGTTCTCTTCTTTTTAGGAGGAAAAGCTGGAGCATGTTGACAGTGGTTACTGGTTACCTCCACCGAAGACAAAAAAGTACCTTGATTCTCCATTCAAGTAACTAAAGTCAAACAGACCATGAGGAAAAGCCAGAAAATTTCTCCTAGGAGACCCTTGTCTATTAACTAGTATCAACAACCTCCAACCTCTCAGAAAAGCTCCACCAGTGTCACTTTCTCCAACAGCACCTCTCATCACCCTTTATCTCTTCCTCTTGTTGGTTCAAAATGCCTATGGCGCTTTGCCCATCATCCCAAAAATGGTACATGTGAAAGCACATGTGGCGCAATACCAGTCAAATATCCCTTTGGAACTGGTTTTGGTTGTGGCCACCCTGCCTTTGCTAGGTACATAAAGTGCAACTATGGCACCCTTCAGTTCTCAACTAGGACTGGCACTTACACAATCTCCTCAATAGACTATCCAAGTAGCACCATCATTGTCAATGACCCCTTCATGTCAAACTGCTCCACAATGCAAAACTCTGGCAGCTTCATCTTGGATGGTGCCAGCCCTTTCAGTGTAGGAAAGGAGAACATCTTTGTGCTGCTTGGTTGCTCCACCACATCCCCTTTGTTTGATCCAAAAGAAGATTTCTGTGATAAAGGGTCAGGTGCACGTGTTTGTAGAGGGTTGTACTCTTGCAAAGGTGTGGCAGGTATTGGGATGCCACAGAATGGACCAATCTCCACTTGTTGTGTGTATGACTATGAGTCCCCGACTGCCGGACTTGGATTGGGCTACAGTTTAGATCTGCCAAAGCTCCAATGCTCATCATATGCTTCAGTATATGAATTTGGAGACGAAGGTGACCCAATGAAATGGAAGTTTGGGATAACATTGTTGTATAATGATTCATATTACACTGATAGTTGCAGGAACTGTGAAGACGGTGGAGGGTTGTGGGGTTTTGGGAGTTTGGATGAGTCGTTTGCTTGTATTTGCAGGAACGGTGTTAACACCACCACCAATTGTTTGGGAAGAGGTTAGAAGTTCACTTTGGTTAAACTTTCTGGTTTCTACCCTTTTTAATTAAACTTGCTTAACCTGACATTTTTCATATGATTAGGATATGCTTGGAGTGGAACAATGAGACTGAAAATTCAAAGCATGTTGGCTATTGGAGGTACACAGATCGTTAATGTTTGACCTACTATACTATGCTTTCTTCCCTTTTTTAATTCCACCAAGAGTTTTAAATACTTTATAGTACACTTTCATTTATTTGTGTAGATATCATAATTCATAGCTTTTGGTATAGCAATAAGACAAGACACTGCATTTCTCCGGATAGTATTTTTCTTACCATTTGTTGAAACGAACATATTCAAAGGCACAAGGCTCTTATAACCCATGTGTCTACTCAAGAGTTAGGTGGATGCCAATAGTTGCATAAGATTGTTAATCAACTGCATATTAGAATTACATTCTTCAATTGTTGTTTTTCAATTTTACGGTGCTACGCTTATGTGACAATAGCTGTGTTAGACATGCCACAAAATGCAATTTTCACATGCTCAATTTTGTCTTTTCTTATCTTCATCATTGGTGGGAGTGGGGTGCTTTCGCAGGACTCTTGCTGTCTTGGATGTTGTCATCAATCTGGTGCAGATAATGTTTCTGGGATGCTAAGTACTCGTTAAAGGCTACAAAAGTTGTTAGGAAAATTCTCTTACGCCTTAGTAATCATCTGTTGAAATAGTTAAATTGTTTCTGGAACATAAATATTGTTTATTGGACTTTGAGGCTTTGAGCCATTGATATGTATCACGATGACTTGTATCAGATCATTCAGATGTAAATTGTATCAAGCAGAAATCCTAGACCATTTGACTTGACTCCAACTTTGAAGTTCTGCCAAAACGGTCCCTATTAGCCTGATTTAGATTTCAGTTAGAATTTACAATGCTGAATACCCCAATAGTATGTAACTGACACCCCTTATGTAATGATCATGGGCCTTAACTATAATAATTTACAAATCCTATCACAATGGTGTATTGGTGCTCTTATCATGGGGTTTATGCAAAATGTTTTACCGTTTCGGTAAAATAATATTTTCGTAGACAAATAATCCATAGTCTCTAATCCTTCATAGATCTAAATTGCCTACCCACTTCACAATCAGCATGTCATCATGCTTACATTAAAATTGAAGAAACTCTAAATTTATTCATAAGTATCGCTCCCACAAGTATACTACGTTTTATTTTTCCTAATCCATAAACACAGTGGATAAGGCTGTTTATATCGATCGTCACCACACCCCAAAGTAAAAGTCCTGTGTATTGGGCCACTCTTTTCATAAAATATCAAAAAATTGCTGATATCCTCAATTTGATGCTACATTGAATTCAGACATAAAAATAAAAAGTAAAGAAAGAGCTAGATTGAATTACTCTAGATTCCATGTGCAAGATCAGACATCCAACTTCGTAAACTCCTATAGATCTGGTAGACTTTTATGATAAAACCTATGCATACACAAGCATGCCTTATCCACACATGAAGTACAATAGTTTAAACTCAAAAGAAATACAGAAAGACGAGTTGGATACCATTGAAGTACATTAAATGAGGGAGAGCATCCTAACTAGAAGATCCCTGAGAGTATGCATTAGTCTCTCAATTAAAATGACAGATGACATCCTCTTGCTTGGATTACCCATTTCACTCTTGGTAACACAGAATTGTCAAATGAGAACCACAATACAAGGCTACATATTAAAATTGCTCTCTGCAATTAAATGGAGCACAAGAATCTATAAGAAACTGGAAAAATGATAAAGATAACAAAATTGGAAAGTTTTGAGGTCCAACCAGAATAAGCTAGGATCATGTTTTTTGACAAAAAAAAAAATTGAAAAATGGTACAATGAAGTGAAAGCTAGCTTTGTATTTGCTTTTTAGCCTTTAACATTAGAATTGTTAGCATAGTGAGAAACCAAGCAAGAGAAGAGAAAGAACCATGGAGAAGAAGAAAAGGGGGTTAGGGTTTCATTAGAATTACAAAAATGGAGAGTGATGTGTAAAATACAAAGCATAAAAGGAAATATATACCCAATAGCAAGATGACAAAACTACCCCTAACTAATATATCCAATATTATTTAATAAGAATAACTATGAGAAAGTCATTAGAACAAGAAATGGTGGATTTCAAAAGCTTCAATCATAGGTTCATCATCATGGTCCTCTTGTAAAATGCCATTTCTTAAATTCATAGCAGTTTCCTGAACTATTACACTAAGCATTGATGCAAGTTGGCAAGGCAAACAAGGAATCCGAAAACTTCACTGCATAAAAATGATCCCTCGGTTAATGCACTATTTCAATACATTTATAGGATGATAGAAGACATCAACGAAATGTAAGGATGATTCAGGAACCATGCAAGATTTAGAATAACACAAATCTCATAAGAACTAAGATACAGGGACATGATCCTTGCCAAATTTAGGCTAAACTTGGTTGTTAGCTTAGCTAGAAGGAAAACCACTGGAATCTTGAGGCATCACCTGTAGCAAGCACCGGACTTTTCACTCTCTAATGAATCTTTGGTTCTTTAGAGTGTATTTGTGAGTTTGGATTTTGGAGGAGAAGGAAGGGGAGGAGAGGGCTTGTAATATATTTTTACACTATAAGTCCTTTCCTCCCCTCCTTTCCTCTCAAAAATCCAAACTCACAAATATACCTTTAAACTCCTGAATGCAAAGCGAAAGAAAAATTTCAGTTACAGATAAAAGCACGCGTGTTGAAAAAGAATATGATAAAATCTGAAGTCCACGTAGAATGTTAGTCTTCAAAAGAAAACAACAAATTTAAGTAATGCTCCTGCCACAACTAAATGTTTCTGATTCTGGACAAGAGGAAAGAAAGAGGTTTAATTCCAGTACCAATTATTTTCAATTCTTAAATGGAACATATAAGGGTGATAAATGAGGACTTATTGCCTGAGCAATTTAGCGAGAAGGCAAGAGAAAAAATTGAAGGAAATGAAACATAGTAGGAGTGAGAAGTTGGCCTGTTTTACTTGATTTTACCGTTTTTTTTTTCATATTTTGTGAAGAAAAATACTAAAAATTTTTAAAATTATAAATTATCATTTTTAGTATTTCTTTAACAAATTTTAAAAACTGAAAATAAAAATTAAAAACTAAAAATTGAAATAAAATATGTCCATATAAATTTTAATTTTCAGTTTTTATTTTCAATTTTAGTTTCAATATTTTCTTTGTAAAATCCTAAAAATTGAAAATAAAAAATAAAAACTGAAATCAAAATATTCTGAACCTTCAAATCACTAATTTTCCTATTTCATTTCATAAGACTTCATAATTCTTCCCTTCCCCTTCATAAACTTACACCCCCAGTGATAAGCGTGATGTGTAAATTTTTCCATTAAAAAAGGTGGATCAAGGTTTAAGTCTAGAACTCACCAAAGAAATAAAATGAATAATGATACAAATTTACTCATATGGATCGATAAATGGGTCTTGTCTGGACCCTCGATTGACTAACGTCATTTTGTAATCTATTTCGAATTCCATTATCAATACAAAAGTTAGTATAGTAACTTGTACGATGCACGAGATATACTCAACAATTAAAATGTGAACTGAATTTATATAACAAATTTATTGATTGATTTCATCTTATAATTATAAAATTATCATTTGTTTATGAGCAATTAAATTCATAGAATTTTGTTAACCAAGGAGTAACTAATTTTCTTTTTAAAACATCTAATAAATATGATTGTAAAATATAAAGCTACAATAACAGTATCATATGAAATAAAAATTAATTAATTATAACTATAATTCTTTATATTTTATTATCAATGTTTGAAATTTATTTAAATTAATAATAACTATCAAATTATATATAAATAATACTTATAAATTGATAAATTTAAACTAAACTTGATAGCAATTAACTAAATTTTTCTAACTTTTTCGCTTTAAGTCTCTCCACCATATAAATTATTTGTTATTAGGGTAAAATCATATTAAATGGGATTTGCGTTGTATGCTAGCTAGCCGTCCTTAGACCACTTATTTGCGTTGTTGGACTAGAAACTTATAATGCTGAATGCTAGTATGTAAATGTAAGTAATACTCCGTATAAAATAATCGTAGAGCTGTAATTATAATAATTTATACATGCTTCTTTCTTGATGCACTGGCACTCTTATCATGGGAATTATACAAAATGTTTTACAGTTCAATAAAATAATATTTTCAAAAATAAGTATTCCATTGTCTGGTCCTTCTCAGATCTAAATTGCCGAGCCACTCTCAACCAGCATACCATCATGATTACAATAAAATTTTGGAAAATCTTGATTTAATTCATTAGTATTGCTCCCATAACTATTGTTTTTAAGTTTTCCTAAACAATAAACACAGTATATAAGGTTGTTTATTTATATCTATATTCTATCATCTCCTCATCCCAAAATAGTACAAGATTTGTCCATTGGACCACCCTTTTCATACAATACCAAAACATTTGTGATATCCTCAATTCAATGCTAGATTGAATCAGTTATGAAGTTTTCATTTCCGAGATCCAAACATCAAACAGCCAAATATCTCAAATTGGTCCTTCCTAAGTAACTAGAGATAGACTTTAATAAAACCTATGCATACACAAGCATGCCCAAATCCACAGTTATGAAGCACACTAGTTCAAACAAAAAAGAAATACAGAAAGACATGTTGGATACCATCGAAGTAAGTTAAATGAGTGAGAGAATCCTAAGTGGAAGATGCCTCAGTATACACCATTCAGACACTCAATGAAAATAAGTGATAGAGGACTTCTTACTCTTGCTGAAGAGGATATGTTCTCAAATAGGGCTGAGCTCAACAAATTAAATACGCGCTGGATCTGGTCCTATGAACAACAAAATAACAGTTTGTACTTAAAAGTGTGTAGTTTTTACTTACTTCTAGGAGTTAGGGACACAATTTAAAAATTGTGAAAGATTTGTGAAACAAACAGAATGTTGACATAGTTTTCTATTGGAAACAAAATGTTACATAGTTTTCTATTGGAAACAAAATGTTTATGAGTTTTCTATTGGAAACAAAATGTTTATGACTGCTACTTGGCATCAACTTTGAAGTTCTACCAAAATGGTGCAGCCATGGCTTCTCTACTGGCCTGATTGAGATTTCAATTGTTAGCTAACATTCCTTAGACAGCTTATTTGCGTTGTTGGACTAGAAATTTACAGTGCTGAATGCTAGTATGAAAGTGATACTCCTTATGAAATAATCGTAGAGCTAACTGTAATAATTAATACCTTCTTCTCACTTGATGCAGAAAACCCTTATCATGGGGTTTATACAAAATGTTCTACAGTCTGGTAAAATCATATTTTCATAAACAAATATTCCATGGTGTAATCCTTCACCGATCTAAATTGCCTAGCCACTTCACAACCAGCATCATGATTACAATAAAATTGAGGAAACTCTTGATTTATTCATTAGTATTGCTCCCATAACCTTTTTTTTCCCTAAACAATAAACACAGTATGTAAGGTGGTTTATTTATATCTATCATCTCCTCATCCCCAAAATAGTGCAAGATTTGTCCATTGGGTCACCTTTCATACAATACCAAAACATTTCTGATATCCTCAACTCAATGCTTGATTGAATTAGTTATATTTAGTTTTCATGTACGAGATCTAAACATCCAACAGCGAATGCATATCTCAAATTGGTCCTTCCTAAGTTACTAGAGATCTAGTACTATGATAAATCTCATGCATACACAAGCATGCCCAAATCCACAGTTATGAAGTACAATAGTTTAAACTTAAAAAGAAATACAGAAATAACGGTTGGATACCATTGAAGTAAATTAAATGAGAGAATCCTAACTAGAAGATCCCTGAGAGTACACATTCAAGTTTAACCTCTCAATGAAAGTACGTGACAGAGGACATCCTCTAGCTCAAAAGCACATGTTGTCAAATAGGGCTCATCAGCAACATTAGACTGAACGTGACATAATTTGATCTTTCTGTCCTTGTCTTGTCAGATTACCCCATTTCACTCCTGTTAATAAAGAGTTGTCAATATGTGAACCAAAATACCAGGCTACATGTTAAAACTGCTCTTTGCAATTTGATTGAGCACAACAATTTATAAGAAACCTTGAACAATGATAAGGATAACAGAGTTGGAAAATTTTGAGAGCCACCATGAATAAGCTATGATCACTCAATCTCAAGGCTTTGAAAAACCAAAAAGATAAACTGATATAATGAAGTGAAAGCTAGTTTTGTATCTACGTTTTAGCCCTGAACATTGTTCTGGAATAATAATCATGTGAACGTCATTGCCAACTAGAAGTGCTGGGTTTCAAAAGCTTCAATCCTAGGTTCATGATCTTCTTGTAAATGCCATTTCCTAAATTCATAGCAATTATAACTGTATAATCCATAGTTTTGCTAAGGTTAACTTATATACAATTAGTGTGCCCTTGTTGGTCCTAAACTATTACACATTTACACTAACCATGGATGGAAGTTGGCACGACAAACAAGTAAGGAATTTGAGAACTGCAATGCATATAATGATCCCTCGGTATGCACTTTTTCAACACATTTATAGGATGATAGAAGAGATCAAAGAAATGTAAGGGCAGTTCAGATAAGGAAGCATGCAAGATTTAGAACATCACAAATCTCATAAGATACAGGGACAAGATCTTTGCTAAATTTAGGCTAAACTTGATTCTTAGCTCAGCCAGAAGGGAAATCACTGGAATTTTTCAGGAACTACCTTTAGGGAGCACTGGACTTTTATTCTCTAGTGAATCTTTGGATCTTCAGACTCCTGAGCACAAAGCACAAATTCAGTTATAGAAAAAACACGTACGTTGAAAAGGAAAGTGTTGAAATCTAAAATATGCTTAAAATGTCCGTCTTCATATAATTGCAGCTAATGCTCTAGCCACTACAAAATGTTTCTGACGAAGAGGAATGGAAAAGCTTTAATTCCAGCAGAGATTATTCTCAATTCCTTAATAGAACATACAAGTGTGATAAAAGAGGATTTCTCACTTGAGCTATTTAGTGAATGGATAATGGAAGGATATAAGCAAAGAGGGAAAAATAATCAAAAGAAAAATGAAGGGAATAAAACAGAGGATAAATGAGAAGTTAAACAATGATTTTATAAGACTCCATAAAATCTTCCTTCCACCCCTTCTTTGTTTACCCCATCCATCCAAACATAATATCAGGGCAACTATGCTACGTGTCAATATTCTTGTGTTTTTACATCATGTATTGAAACTACAAACATTGTCAAGAGAGAATTAGAGTTATAAGAGAATCCAGTAAATCACCTTTATCATTGACAATAAAATTTGGAGAGATCCGAATGAATTGCATTGCCGATAAGAATAAAAATGCGTCAACTCCACTCTTTCTTATATCTTGTACATGAGCTATTAGTGGCCAATCCTGCCCTGTTTCCTCCACACATCGCTTCTGTAGCTCCAGGCATCTGAGAACTTTCAAGCTTTTCAACTTGCGAAGGGATTGAATGCTCATGGGAAGACATGTCAATTTGGGACACTGAAAAATCTCTAATACCTCAAGCATGGTAAGGTTTCCCAACCAGTCAGGCAAGGATCTTAGGTTTGGAAGACGGTCTAAAGTTAAGCATCGTAAGGCGGTCATATGTTGCAAAGCCTTAGGGAGATCCTCCACCTCTGGGCATTCGTAAATGTCTAATAACTCAAGATGAGTTAGGCGTTGAAAACCTGCAGAAAATTTGAACCTTCTATTCTTCAGTATTCTTAACATTTTGAGAGAGTGCAACTGTTGTAACACTTGATCTGGAAGTGATTCCAGGTTGTGGCAACCCCAAATCCAAAGTTCCTGAATAGCCCCGAGGTTAATCATTTCAGTTGGGAGTTCCTCAAGATTGGGAAGACCATGAATCTTTAGTGTCTTCAAAGATGTAGCATTTTGCAGCATCCCAGTGGGGAAGCGAGGTAACTCTTTATCCCCACTAATGCACAGGGATTCAAGACTAGAGGAATTGTTGATTGAACATAGTAAGCCTTGATTGCATTTTCCTTCTACCATTAGTTCTTTGAGGAATGGAAGGCAAGGCAAGGCCAATTCAGGGCACTCACAGATTTGCAACTCTGAAAGGCGAGGGAACATGTTTTGTCCTTCCTTACTTGATAATCTTATCAGGTTTGGCAACTTATCAAGCGTCAAGAATTCCAGAGCCATGAAATCTCCCGCAACTCCGCCATCTATGTATTTCACATGATTCATGTTGGATATCTTAAGTCTTTTTAGATACGGTAGTTTCGCCAACGGTGGAAGGTTCAAACATTCTTTGCAATCCACCAGCAACACATAACACAAGTCTTGTAGGGAAGGACTAGCCATCCACTGCGGGAAGTGGACACCTGTATATCCTCCCACAGCTAGCGTTTGAAGGTGATCGGGATGAGGTTGAAGCGATTCAAGAATTTGCTCAACTTGTTCTGGTGGTAACTGCGATTCTTCAGTCCTGTCCCATGATAAGAGCAATTCATTCAGATGTTTATCCCCCAAATTGGCTTCTTTGGCATCTGTCACACTTACTGCTCTCTCTAGGTGCTTGATGTGGAGCTCTCCTTTAAGCTTTAGGCAACCTAATTCTGTCAAACGGAACCCTCTTTCGTTACCAACAATATACACGCTTAACGATCGTAGGGACGTTAACTCTCCAATTGAGGGAGCCATGCTTGATAGTGAGTTGCATTTCTTCAAACATAGATGTTGCAAAGATTTTAAGTGTTTCAAACTATTAGGCAACATTTGCAGATTTTCACAACTTGCTAAGTTCAACATCTGCAGATTCCGAAGCCTACATAGGGACTCAGGAAGAGTTTCGAAGAGCCCAAAAGAAATATTAAGGTATCTTAAATTTTTTAAACAACCAATTGAAGTGGGCAAATTGCTTAGTCCCTCACAATAAAGCACCCGCAAAGAAGAATGTTTTAGTATGTGAGGTGGAAGTTGCGAGACATCAATGTTTGAAATTATACAGGTCTTCAATGATTGTACTTGTTGCAGCTGGATTGAATCAACCTCCTCCAATGACCCTCGCCTATAAATTGAGAGATGGCGAACCCCTTCAGGTACATTAACTATACCATCATCATCTACAGTGCAACAAACTTCCCGGGTAACAGATTGAGCAAGATCATGAACAAGATCATGCATCTTGAAACGTGTAATTTTGCCAAATTCATTCTTCTGGATGTCTTGGAAAAATGACCTCCAATATAATTCATTCCATACCTCATCAGCTTCCGTAATCTCATTAGATGAAATGAATCCATTACACAGCCAAAGTTCAATTAGTAATTGCTTTTCTATTCTTTTGTCTTTGGGAAATAATGCACAGAAGGCAAAACACTGTTTCAACTTTGCCGGTAAGTTCGAGTAACTTATTGTCAAAGCAGACATGACAGAGTTCTCACCTTGTAAACTCCATAGCTTGCTTTCTTTGATAGAGAGCCATTCCCTTTTCTCTCTTTTAAAACGCAGAAGACTTCCTAGTGCTATTGCTGCAAGTGGCACTCCTGCACACTTGTTTACGATTTCCTTCCCTATGACCACAAGTTGCGCCTGCTCTGCCTCATCTGATCCAAAAGCTCGCTCTTTAAACAATTCCCAACAATCGTTGAGAGATAGCATTGACAATTCATGAGGAGGCATTGTTCCCATGATTGTGGCAACATTTAGAAGACGAGTAGTGACCAAAATTGAAGCACCATTTGATCCACAAGCCAGTATATTGCTCAACCTATCCCACTGGTCGTGATCCCACACATCATCAAGCACGAGCAAATATCTTTTCCTTTGAAGCATTTCTTGCAGTTTTCTTTGCAGTGGCTCAAGATCCATATCATCACATGCCTGTCCTGATGCTGCTTCTATGATGGCTTTTGTCATTCTCTTCAAACTGAAATCCTCTGAAACACATACCCAAATTCTTTTCTCAAAATGATTGACTACCCTCTCATGATTGAAGATAACTTGGGCAAGTGTTGTTTTTCCAAGTCCACCTACACCTTGTATGGCATAGACATATAAATCATCAAATTTAGAAGCATCACCGACCAAAATGTCTACAATTCTATTTGTTTCTTCTTCTCTTCCATAGACACGAGATCGAGGAGTGATTGAGGTGGTTTGGGGCCGAACTATGACTGCAGTTCTTGCACCCGCAACCGTCATATTCAAATGATAGTCACGCCTTTCTTCAGCAATCTCATCTAATCTCTCCATTATCATTTTCATTCTCCGAGAAATCTTGCTTCGGAAAAAAACATGCTCTGGATTTAAAAAGGGTAAGCAAGAGCATTGTACATTGCCTAGTAGTCCACAGATCAATCCTCCATCCTCTAACTCCAAGGCTTCGGTGGCACATTCATCCAATATGTCATCTAGCATGTGAGCTGCATCTTTCAGCTTTTGCAGCCAATCCTTTATGGCTCTGTCAGTGAACTGCTTCTCCTCGGCATCTTCGAGGGTAGCCTGGATTGCAGTGAGTTTGCTGGAAAGCTTTCTCAGGTCATCTTCAAAACTCAACAAAGATCCCAGCTCATTCTGAAGGAGTGAACTCAAATTATCGATCACAATTTGAACAACAGCGTCAGCCATATTCTAAGTCGCCAAGAATTAAGCTTGTATGCTTTCAGATGCACAGCACTTATGAAGCAAGAAGATTATACCAGTGATTTACCCTCGCCTTATTATGAAGTCAACATGGAGACAACAAATAATGCATTTTTTTTTTTTTTTGGAGGGAGTTTCTATGCTACTCATGTGATACGACCCTCACGGGAAAGTTATTCTTTTTATTATTACTATTTTATGCAACTTTTAATATAAAATTGAACTGCTCACAACGGAGGGTTTTTTTTTACATATGATTTTTGAGTGGTGTATTTACATCAATATGGTGTTTTGAAAAAATTTCCCACAATATGGTGTTTTCAGTATAGAATCCGTCAAAGGCAGATTCAACACTGAATCCGCCAAAGGCGGGTTCAATAAAAAAAATATTTGTGTACTGAATTTGTATCGGATTCAGTGTAAAAAATATTATTTTATTGAATCCGCCGTTGGCGGATTCAATAAAATAATATTAAAATAAAATTACGCCATCAAAGTCAGACTCAGAATCCATCAAAATAATAATTTTTTATTGAATCTGCCAATGACAAATTCTAAAACACTATATACAAGTAAATTTACCCATTTTATCATATTAGTATAAATCACCTATACAAGTACCATATATAAATTATTTTTCCCACAACGGATCACATCCAAATTCCCACTATAATTTAATATTTTTTAATCTACAACTTGCGAGTCTCCTTAGAAATTGTTGAGGCCAGTAGATAGATTCCGTTCAAAAAAGATGGAAATAAAAGGGCAGGTGGCACGTCACGCTCAACAGCCAGCAATATTAAAATCTAAAGGTGTTTGGGACTTTGGGTTGGGTAGTGTGCACTTGTCTGCACTCAATGACGGGAATCTCTTGTGTGATAATTTCCCCGAGTCATGTATAAATTATTATATCACAAACTTGGGTTTTAGTGCGTGTTTGGATAGAGGTTTTTTTTAAACTATAAGAGAATTTAAAATATTAAAAAAATTAAAATATTTTAATTAATTTTTTTAGTTTTAAATTTTTTTTATAGATAATTATATTTCTTTTATTTGTAAAATATTTTGTTTGGATGAGTTAATTATATTACATTGATTTTAATATATATTTATTTAAAAGATATAATAAATTTTTTAAAATATTTTTTTATTAATAATCAAAATTCAATCGATCTAAAACAATTGTAATGAGTTCATATTTCATAAATTATCTTAAATTTCAATCACAAAATATTTTAAATTTAAATTATAAAATTTAATTATTATATAAATAAAATGAAATGGTATATAAATATAACATCATGTAATATAAACTTAATATTAAAAAATTTAAAATGTAATAAAATGAATTAAAAACAATATTAAATAAAAATCTCATAAATATAAATAAATTTGAATGAAATATAAAAAGTGAGACTTACCAAAATAAGAAAAATATATACTTATACATATAGGGATTTCCAAAATTTCTCACTTGTAGGTGGAAATTAAAATCCCCTATTTTAAATAAATAAAATCTCTCCTTAAAATTCCTTGAATTCTTCAATTTCTTCAATTATCATGATAAATTTTAAATCATTCCAAAAATTATATTCCCTCTATAATTGCTTCATCCAATCGCACTCTTAGTCTAGAACTGGTCAAACAAATATAATGAATAGGAATAAGAAAAAAATATACACTTTAATTCTGGAAATATATATATATATATATTGGTACAACAAAGTTTGATTGGATTCAATATTAGTCATCCCACAAAAGCTAAGGCACTGCCTTAAACTTTACAAACATTTCTATGGGACTTACGAGATCTCCTATTTAAAAAGTCCTCATAGCAGCAATGGAAATTGCCCCCAAATCCGTATAATGTATGAGTCTGCTCTTTATCACCTATCAACCCTAATGGGCTAAATATTTTCTTTTCTGGAAGATTAAATGGATATAATTTAGGCCAAAAACAGTTTCATAATATAACTTTTTCAGTGAAGTTTCATATTATAACTTATTTATCCTTTAATAAAAAACATATATAAATATTAATTTTTAAAATATTAAATACATACAGTTTAGTTTTAAAATAACTTCATGTTATAACATATTAATCTTTTAACAGAAGAATCATGAAATGTCTTTATTAACAACATAAAACAAAAAAATAAATTATGTATCGAAATAAACTAAAAAATATTTGATACTGAATTGGATGGAATTATATATGGGCGAATAGAAATGAAAGAGTGAGACTCTATAGTAAGAAGCCAGAGATTTATGCTTTTTTTTTACGTGAGTTATCAAGCCCACTCAAATTAGAATTAGAGATCTCTAAACTTAAACAATCCATATCGTTATCTCTAGAAAACTTAGATACACGTATAAGTACAATAGTTTGAACTTAAAAGACATACAAAAGCACAAATTGGATACCATTTAAGCGATTAAATGAGAGAATTTGTCAAATAGATCTATGTTTTGCATTGATAATAAGTAGTGGAGCCAAGCGGAATAAAATAGAATGAATTAGAGTTACATAATTATATCATCCCATTATTTGGATATATCAATAAAATAGATTGAAAATTACAAATTTTTTAGTGGCAGAGATAAACTAGTAATTTTATTAAAAGAAAAACTAATTTCATCAAAATTCTCCCCAATTTTTTTTTTTCAGAGGGGGATAGAAGACAATAGAATTAGGTGGAATAAACTCTATCTATCTCCATTTCATTTCATCCAATTTTGACATATACAAACTACAAGCATAATCTTGTTGACTTGGATTAGATTTGGGAGATAATTAATCTAAACCGATAACTTTTTAATTATTTTAGATTGACTGGGTTCATGCTTTTTTTTTGCTAAATCCAAACCAAAGCGATCCGATCGATTTTGGGTTGGTTCTAAGAGGATCATTGAATTTACTTGTTTAATTTATTCAAAAAATTTTCCTTAAAAAAATCAATACAAATCCAGCATAAATCCAAGCAGCCTAAAATATGTAGACCCTTTACGGAAGGTGGTGAATTAAGAGAGAGTATTGAATTTCGCAGCTGACAATTCCTCAATTAAACCACCTCAAAACCTGATTTCACTGGATACTAATTGGAGATTTATAACTTTTATTTATTTATTTTCAATCAAACTCTCTAGTCACCGCTTTTAGCAGGGAGAAATGGATTTGGTTTCTTCCAAAATCCAAGTCTCATGACACCCTTCCTTCACTTTACCCAAATCTCTCTCTCTCTCTCTCTCTAAATAGCTATTAAGCACGTTGCACATCAATTGGGTGCTATGGCTACGTGTTGGACACATGTCCATATCAGATCTTACATGATCCATCAATGGCGTAAGTTTGTAAATATTTAATTTAAAATGAACTTTTTTCTTACTCTAATATAGAAAAATACAATATAAACAAGGTTATAAAAAAAGAAATAATACACAATTTTTTAAGTTTATAAGAAAATAAAACATGAGTGAAGCTTGTATAAATGATATTTTGAATAGTATTCATTAAATTTTTACTTATATATATGCCGCATTCATGTCCTATAATTTTTCAACTTTGGTGTGTCCCTTATGTCCATGTTGTGTCGTGTCCTATATCTGTGCTTCCTAGATAAATAGTGAAGCGCATGCCATCTGGATCCGGGAGAATGTGACACAATGCGAGTCAAAACACATAAGCCCAAAAGAAAGGGGAGGAAGCAGAAGCCATAATGGCTCAAGGCGACGTGAAGCCGTGAATGACAGCAGAGCAGAGGTGAGTGCAACAACGGTGTTGGGGTGCTAGGATTCTAAGATGCAATACAATTAGGGTTTGGCACTTAGCAGAAATGGGAAATTTGTGGAACTAATTGGGAAAGTTTTAATTGTTGTATTGGTAAAGTTAAAGTATTTGAAAAAAAAGAAAGAAAGAAAAAATACAAAGGTTCAGATTGGCTCTCAAATTTGGAAAAAAAAATCCGATGATCAAGCCATTATATCATCGGATTTGTTTAGATTTGATCCAATTGATCTAATGATCCGATTCAAATCAGACCAAACCCATCAGATCGGTTCGAATTCGTCATGTTCATCCAATCAATCCAAACTGCTTACACCCCTAATCCAAACAATGGAAACATCTCAAGTGAAATTGATGACTTATTATGAGAGTGAGAAGACCAAATATGGATCATTAGATAGTCAAAATTAAAATATAAAATCATGTGATATTTTTAAATGATTACGTAATCATTAATTACCATTAATAACTTTCAATTCTGGCCATCCATGTATAGTTACATGATCCAGATTTGCTCCTCTCAGTCATAATAATTCACTCCTCTCACTAGTTTCACCCCCTCCAAACAATAAGGCTAATTAAATTTCCACTTCATTCCTTCCCACTCCAACCCTCTCAATGAAAGTAAGTGACAGAGGACATCTTTTTGCTCAAGAGTACATGCACTCAAATAGGGCTCAGCAGCGCACCGGTATTCTCTCGAGTGTATCACTATTTCATTGATAACAAATAGTTCATTAATTTCAATCCCTTCAATTTTTTCACCTATCTCATTAAACCCGACCTTTTATTATCAAGCTACCTTGGTCCATTTACTTAGTATTTCATTATATGATAATATAACACGTTCAGAAACATGGTTGTTACATAATTCTTGGCATATGCATAACTAGATTCAGGACATAGATTATCTAGGTAGCATTTTATACGAGGATTGACATATCTAAACTGCCAACAATCTAAATCTAAACAATGTTATACCTAAATATGTTGGAAAGGATACTCTCCAGTCTTCATGTAGGTAATTCAAATTTACAATGTGGCAATGTTGAAGACTGCAAGATAACAGACAAGAAGCTGGACTGGAAGAGTAAAAGTAAAACGTGGATGATACCTTCTGGAAGCAACTATAACTACAAATCTTGATCTTGGTTCATCATTTCTTCCCTATCTATAAAACGCTCAAGCAGCTCTTTCTCTTGCAAAACCAAACAATCTTCAGCCTTCCCAAACCAATTATACCGCTTTTTGGCCACATAATCATAGACAGCATCCCTGATTGGAGTTGGAATCACCCAGAATGTGCTTAAAGCAGAGTAAGGTAGAGGCAAGTATGACAGCACTCGCAATGCAGCTGCACAGTCATTTGTCATAATGAGATTGACACAATCAAATGGGAACGAGGAGAGAATGGAGATATAATTGACAAATGGTCATTTGTGATGAATATAAATCTAAATGTTTGTTCTGAAATTCGTCCTAAGCATGGTGCAGATGTCATTACCAAGGCCACTACATTTATATTCAGAGATTTTTCATATAATGGTAGAATAGGAGCCTGCTAACAAAAAAGAAAAGCATTTACAGAAAAAGGAAAAGTGGTGGAAAACAGCCATAGCATTAGCAGGACTAAATTATTGATGAAAGGAAATTCTGCCATTTGATGACACTTTCTACAAATAACAGATGATCTAGATAGAATATTTCTAAAAACCAAATTAAATAACATTGTCGAAGATAAATAAACCGCTGTCTACTCTTTCACAGACCTAAATTGCTTGCCCACTTCAAAAGCCATATCCAGCCCTCCATCAGGATCCGAAAAAATAGTTCTTAATTGTAGATGAATTAGCATCATTACCATAACTTAAAGAACGCTTTTACCTTCTTTAAAATATGGTATAAAAGGGACAACTCACATCTGAGTGATCTAGCGCTCTCCAAATCCTACCAATAGTGGGAGCCTCATGTACTAGACCACTCTATCTATACAATAGCAAAACATTTCTTACATGGACAATTCAGAAAGAAATTCATGAATGAGAGATTAAGTAAGCAATATTTAGCATCCACATGCAGAGATCTAAACACCAAACATCCAAGATAACACCCACTGTGGTCATGCCTTAGTTAGCAATCTGCTAGATTTTATGTTAAGTATTATGCATACACAAGCATGCCCAAAAGCAAAGTTATGCAGTAAAATAATTTAAAGACAGCCGAAAAGAGAGAATGGATATCATTGAAGTAAATTAAATGAGAGAGAATTCCAACCAGTAGATCCCTGAGAGTATACATTCAGGCCTTCGACAAATAAAAAGCGACGGAGGACATCTTCTCGTTCAAGACCACATGCTCTCAAATAGGGCTCAGCAGCATTAGACTGAACACAACAGAACTTGATCTTTCTGTCCTTGTCTGCTCTGATTTCCCATTTCACCCCTGTCAATACATAACTGTCAAAATGTAATCCAAAACACCAGACAACATATGAAATCTGCACTCTGCAATTAAATGAAACACATCAGTTTAAGTGAAACCTGGAGCGATGAGCTAAACACAATAAATCTATGATAGCTTTTGTCATTCTCTTCAAACTGAAATCTTCTCAAACACATACCCAAATTCTTTTTCCAAGGTGATTAACTACCCTCTCATCATTGAAGATAACTTGGGCAAGTGTTTGTTTTTCCAATACCACCTACACCTAATATGGGATAAACAGATAAATCCTCAGAACAAGAAGCATCACCAACCAAGAAGTCTACAATTTTATTCTTCTCTTCCATAGACATGAGGTTGAGTAACGATTGAGGTGGTTTGGCGCCAGCCTATGACTCCAGTCCTTCTATCTGTATCCGTCTCATTCAAATGATAGTGAAGCCTTTCTTCAGCAATCTCATCTAATCTCTCCCTTATCATTTTCATTCTCCGAGAAATCTTGCTTCGGAAGATAACATGCTCTGGATTTAAAAAGGGTAAGCAAGAGCATTGTACCTTGCCTAGTAGTCCACTGATCAGTCCTCCATCCTCTAACTCCAAGGCTTCAGTGGAACATTCATCCGAGATGTCATCTAGCATGTGAGCTGCATCTTTCAGCTTTTGCAGCCAATCCTTCATAGCTCTGTCAGTGAATTGCTTCTCCTCAGCATCTTCAAGTGTAGCCTTGATTGCTGTGAGTTTGCTAGAAAGCTTTCTCAAGTCATCTTCAAAACTCAACAAAGATCCCAGCTCATTTTGAAGGAGTGAGCTCAAATTATCTATCACGGTTTGAACAACAGCGTCAACCATCTTCTAACTCGCCGAGAATTAAGCTTGTATGGTTTCAGATGCACTGCACTTATGAAGCAAGAAGATTATACCAGTGATTTATCCTCGACTTATTATGCAGTCAACATGTACCCAACAAATAATGCATTTTTTTTTAAATTTTTTTGGAGGGAGTTTCTATGCTACTCATGTGATACGACCCTCACTGGAAAGTTATTCTTTTTATTATTACCATTTTATGCAACTTTTAATATAAAATTGAACTAATCACAACGGGTCACTTCCAAATTCCCACTATAATTTAATATTTTTTAATCTGCAACTTGCGACTCTCCTTAGAAATTGTTGAGGGCACTAGACAGACTCCGTTCAAAAAAGACGGAAACAAGAGGGAAGGTGAGAGGGCATGCTCTCAACAGCCAGCAATTGGCTGTACTCAATTACCGGAATCTCGTGTGATAATTTCCCCTAGTCATGTATAAACTATTATATCACAGACGTAGGTTTTAGTGTGCATTTAGATTTTAAAAGATAAGAAAATTTAAATTGTTAGGAAATAAAAATGTTTTAATTAAATTTTCTTTAATTTTTTAATTTTTTATTTGGAAGATAATTATTTTTTTTTAATTTGTAAAATATTTTGATTGGGTGATATAATTATTTGAAAAATATAATATATTTTTTTAAAATAAATTTTTTATTAATAATCAAAATTCAATCAATATAAAATCTATTATAATAAGTTCATATTTTATAAATTATCTTAAATTTCAATCATAAAATATTTTAAATTTGAATTATAAAATTTTATTCCTACTCATGATTTCCTTTATAATTTTCGCTTGTATGATATATGAATATCACATTTTAAATTTTAATTTTGATTTCAATATTTAAACTTAATATATATAAGCTAAAACGTAAAATTAGCATAAAATTAATCTCACCACATTTTTGTATTATTTATTTTAAACAAATTAATATATAATTAAAATTTCAATTAAGATATGATTTTATTCTTAATCTATCATTGGCCAAAAATATGATTTTATTCTTTTTCATTTTAATTCTTAAATGATTCTCTATCTTGATTATCAATTCTCAATAATTGTCATACCAACTAATATTATTGTCATTTTTTTTATTTTCCTTTAATGCTAATTGATTTGATGCACTTAATCCTTTTTTTTTAATAGATTTGATGGATTTAATTTTATCATATATACATATTTGATCATTGCATATAAATTTTAACATATGTAATATTTTTTCTGCACAACCTACCTACATATGCATTTTTGTGTTATTTCCTTCTTTTTTTTCCCTTCTTCTTTGTCATTTGTTTTGTTCTTGTTTTTTACCTATTCAAGAGATCTCTATTGAGTTATTTGGAGCCATTTGGTGAAACCATTATACTATATTCATCTATATTCTATTTTCATTTTTCTTTATATTTTCTTTTTATATAGTTGTTATATATCTTCTTCTATTTTTTTCAATTCAATAGAATCGAATCTAAAATAATTTGAAAGAAATCCTTTCTTTGGTTCGACTGTCTCTTTTCTTTTGCAGCGTAGTATTACTATAGTCCAATTGCTTTGGTGGTAATTTTCTTCAATTCTATTTTTTTTTATTTGATTTGAATGAATTTTATTATTCTTTGTTCAACACGTTTTCACTTTTGTTCCTTTTTGCCTCAGTATACATTCTTCAATTCTATTCTAATTGTTGGTCCTATGGCCAGCAAAATAACGGTTTGTAATTAGAAGTGTGTAATTGTTATTTACTTTTAGGAGTTAGGGACACAATTTTTGAAAATTGTGAAAGATTTGTGAACCAAACTGACTGTTGACGACATAGTTTTCTATTGGAAACAAAATGTTTACGACTGCTACTTGGCTTCAACTTTTAAGTTCTACCAGAGTGGTGAAGCCATCGCTTCTCTACTGGCCCGGTTCAGATTTCAATTGTTAGCTAACGACCCTTAGACAGCTTATTTTGCGTTGTTGGACTAGAAATTTACAGTGCCGAATGCTAGTATGAAAGTGATACTCCTTATGAAATAATCATAGAGCTAACTGAAATAATTAATACATTCTTCTCACTTGATGCAGAAAACCCTTATCATGGAGTTTATACAAAATGTTGTACAGTTTGGTAAAATCATATTTTCATAAACAAATATTCCATGGTGTAATCCTTCACAGATCTAAATTGCCTAGCCACTTCACAACCAGCATACCATCATTATTGCAATAAAATTGAGGAAACTCTTGATTTATTCATTAGTATTGCTCCCATAACTATTATTTTCCCTGAACAATAAACACGGTATATAAGGTGGTTTATTTATATCTATCATCTCCTCACCCCCAAAAAAAAGTGCAGGATTTGTCCATTGGGATACCTTTCATGCAACACCAAAACATTTATGATATCCTCAATTCAATGCTAGATTGAATTAACTTATATTTAGTTTTCATGTACGAGATCCAAACATCCAACAGCGAATGCATATCTCAAATTGGTCCTTCCTAAGTTACTAGAGATCTAGTAGACTTTGATAAGTCCCATGCATACAAAAGCATGCCCAAATCCACAGTTTGAAGTACAATAGTTTAAACTTAAAAAGAAATACAGAAAGAAAGGTTCGATATCAATGACGTAAATTAAATGAGAGAGAGAATCCTAACTGGAAGATCTCTGAGAGTACACATTCAAATCCAACCTCTCAATGAAAGTACGTGACAAGGGACATCCTCTTGCTCAAAACCACATGTTGTCAAATAGGTCTCATCAGCAACATTAGACTGAACGTGGCAGAATTTGATCTTTCTGTCCTTGTCTTGTCAGATTACCCCGTTTCACTCCTGTTAATAAAGAGTTGTCAATTTGTGACTCAAAATACCAGGCTACATGTTAAAATTGCTCTTTGCAATTAGAATGAGCACAACAATTTATAAGAAACCTGGAACAAAGATAAAAGATAATAGACTAGGAAAATTTTGAGACCCAACATGAATAAGCTATGACCACTCAATCTCAAGGCTTTGAAAAACCAAAAATATAAACTGCTGTAATGAAGTGAAAGCTAGCTATGTGTCTACGTTTTGTCCCTGACCATTGTCCTGGAATGATAATCATGAGAAAGCCATTGACAACTAGAAGTGCTGGGTTTCAAAAGCTTCAATCCTAGGTTCATGATCTTCTTTTAAAATGCCATTTCCTAAATTCATAGCAATTAAAACTGTATAATCCTTAGTTTTGCTAAGGTTAACTTATATACCATTGGTCCTGAACTATTACACATTTACACTAACCATGGATGGAAGTTGGCATGACAAACAAGTAAGGAATCTGAAAACCTCAATGCATACAATGATCCTTCGGTATGCATTTTTTCAATACATTTATAGGATGACAGAAGAGGTCAAAGAAATGTAAGGGAAGTTCAGATAAGGAAGCACACAAGATTTAGAATATCACAAATCTCATAAGATACAAGGATAATCACTGGAATCTTTCGGGCACTACCTTTAGAAAGCACTGGACTTTTATTCTCTAGTGAATCTTTGAATCTTCAGACACCTGACCACAAAGGATAAGTTCAGTTATAGATAAAACACGCACATTAAAAAGGAATATGTTGAAATCTGAAAAATGCTTAGAATGTCCGTCTTCATATAAATGCAACTAATGCTCTGGCCACTACAAAATGTTTCTGAAGAATTGGAATGGAAAAGCTTTAATTCCAGCAGAGATTATTCTCAATTCCTTAATAGAACATACAAGTGTGGTAAAAGAGGACTTCTCACTTGAGCAATTTAGTGAATGGATACTGGAAGGATAAGCAAAGAGGGAAAAATAATCAAAAGAAAAAAGAAGGGAATAAAACAGAGGATAAATGAGAAGTTAAACAATTATTTTTTTCAGCTATGTTAAGATGTTTAAAATCCTCCAACAATGGAAAATTTTTACAAATAGATAATGAAAAAAAAAATATATATATATATATATTAGACTTTTGAACCATCATAGGAAAATTACGACTTTTCTGTCATTTTATAAGACTCCATAAAATCTTCCCTTCCACCTCTTCTTCCTTTACCCCATCCATCCAAACATAATATTACGGCAACTATGCTACGTGTCAATATTCTTGTGTTTGTACATCAGATATTGAAACTACAAATATTATCAAGAGAGAATTAGAGTTATAGGAGAATCCAGTATATCACCTCTATTGTTGACAATAAAACGTGGAGTGGATCGAATGAAGCTCTTCAGGAATTCATGTTGAAATACTTCAGCTTTGTCATCAATTGTATCAATAGCTGCAATATTTTGTACATGAGCTATTAGTGGCCAATCCTGCCCTGTTTCCTTCATACATCGCTTCTCTAACTCCGGGCATCTGAGGACTACCAACCTTTTCAACTTGGGAAGGGATTGAATGCTCATGGGAAGACATGTCAACTCGGGACACCCAGAAATAACTAAATCCTCAAGCATGGTAAGGTTTCCCAACCAGTCAGGCAAGGATCTTAGGTTTGGAAGACAGTCCAAAGTCAAGCCTCGTAAGGCGGTCATATGGATTAAAGCCTTAGGGAGATCCTCCACTTCTGGGCATTCGTAAATGCCTAATTCCTCGAGACAAGTTAGGTGTTGCAAACCTGCAGAAAATTTGAACTTCCTATTCTTCAATATTCTTAATATTTTGAGAGAATGCAACTGTTGTAACACTTGATCTGGAAGTGATTCCAGGTTGTCGCAACCCAAAATCTTAAGTTCCTGAAGAGCCCCGAGGTTAATCATTTCAGTTGGGAATTCCTCAAGTCTGGAGAGACCACGAATCACGAGTTCCTTCAAAGATGTAGCATTTTGAAGCATCCCTTTGGGGAAGCGAGTTAACTCGGTATCCTTCCTAAAGCACATGGATTCGAGACTAGGGGAATTATGAATTGAACATAAGACTTGATTGCATTTCCCTTTTACCAGTAGTTCTTTGAGGAATGGAAGGCAAGGCAAGGCCAATTTAGGACACTCACAGATTTGCAGTTCGGAAAGATGAGGGAACATGTTTTGTCCTTCCTCACTTGACAATTTTATCAGGTTTGGCAACTTATCAAGTGTCAAGAATTCCAGAGCCATGAAATCTCCCGCAACTCCGCCATCTAGGTATTTCACATGATTCATGTTGGATATCTCAAGTCTTCTTAGATACGGCAGTTTCCCCAGTGGTGGGAGGTTTAAACAATCTTTGCAATCCACCAGCAACACATAACACAAGTCCTGGAGGGAAGGACCAGCCATCCATTGCGGGAAGTGGACACCTGTATATCCTCCCACAGCTAGAGTTTGAAGGTGATCGGCATGAGGTTGAAGTGATTCAAGAATTTCCTCAGCATGTTCCGGTGGTAACTGCGATCCTTCAGTCCTGTCCCATGATAAGAGCAATTCATTCAGATGTTTATCCCCCAAATTGGCTTCTTTGGCATCTGTCACACTTGTTACTCTTTCTAGGTGCTTGATGTGGAGTTCTCCTTTAAGCTTTAGGCCACCTAATTCTGTCAAACGGAACCCTCTTTCCTTACCAACAATATACATGCTTAGCAATTGTAGGGAAGTTAACTCTCCAATTAAGGGAGCCATGCTTGATAGTGCGTTGCATTCCTTCAAACATAGATGCTGCAGAGATTTTAAGCGTTTCAAACTATTAGGCAACATTTGCAGATATTCACAATGTGCTAAGTTCAACATCTGCAGATTTCGAAGCCTACACAGGGACTTCGGAAGAGTTTCAAATGAACCCCGGGAAAGATTCAAGTATTTTAAACATTTTAAACGATCAATTGCAGTGGGCACATTGTTCAGTCCCTTACAATAAAGCACCCGCAAAGAATAAAATTTCAATGCATGAGGTGGAAGTTCGCAATCATGAGAGATTGAGATTATATAGGTCTTCAATGATTTTACTTGTTGGAGCTGGATTGAATCAACCTCCTCCAACCCTGGCATATATATTGAGAGATGGCGAACCCCTTCAGGTACACTAACTTTACCATCATCATCTCCAATGCAACAAACTTCCCGGGTAACAGATTGAGCCAGATCATGAACAAGATCATGCATCTTGAAATGTGTGATTTTGCCAAATTCATTCTCCTCGATGTCTTGGAAAAATGACCTCCAATATAATTCATTCCATACCTCATCAGCTTCCATAATCTCATTAGATGAAATGAATCCATTACACAACCAAACTTCAATTAGTAATTGCTTTTTTATTCTTTTGTCTTTCGGAAATAACGCACAGAAGGCAAAACACTGTTTCAACTTTGCCGGTAAGTTCAAGTAACTTATTCTCAAAGCAGACATGACAGAGTTCTCACCTTGTAAACTCCATAGCTTGCTTTCCTTGACAGAGAGCCATTCCCTTTTCTCTCTTTTAAAACGCAGAAGACTTCCTAGTGCTATTGCTGCAAGTGGCACTCCTGCACACTTGCTTACGATTTCCTTCCCTATGACCACAAGTTGTGTCTGCTCTGCCTCATCTGATCCAAAAGCTCGCTCTTTAAACAATTCCCAACAATCGTTGAGAGATAGCATTGACAATTCATGAGGAGGCATTGTTCCCATGATTGTGGCAACATTTAGAAGACGAGTAGTGACCAAAATTGAAGCACCAGTTGATCCACAAGCCAGTATATTGCTCAACCTATCCCACTGGTCGTGATCCCACACATCATCAAGCACGAGCAAATATCTTTTCCTTTGAAGCATTCCTTGCAGTTTTCTTTGCAGTGGCTCAAGATCCATATCATCACATGCCTGTCCTGATGCTGCTTCTATGATGGCTTTTGTCATTCTCTTCAAACTGAAATCCTCTGAAACACATACCCAAATTCTTTTCTCAAAATGATTGACTACCCTCTCATGATTGAAGATAAGTTGGGCAAGTGTTGTTTTTCCAAGTCCACCTACTCCTAGTATGGCATAGACACATAAATCATCAAAACTAGAAGCATCACCGACCAAAATGTCTACAATTCTATTTGTTTCTTCTTCTCTTCCGTAGACACGAGATCGAGGAGTGATTGAGGTGGTTTGGGGCCGAACTATGTCTGCAGTTCTTGCATCCGTCACATTCAAACGATAGTCATGCTTTTCTGCAGCAATCTCGTCTAATCTCTTCCTTATCATTTTCATTCTCCGAGAAATCTTGCTTCGGAAGAAAACATGCTTTGGATGAAAAGAGGACAAGCAAGAGATTGGTACCTTGCCTGGTAGTCCACAGTTCAGTCCTCCATCCTCTAACTCCAAGGCTTCGGTGGCACATTCATCCAACATGTCATCTAGCATGTGAGCTGCATCTTTCAGCTTTTGCAGCCAATCCTTTATAGCATCTTCAGTGAATTGCTTCTCCTCGGCATCTTGGAGGGTAGCCCGGATTGCAGTGAATTCGCTGGAAAGCTTTCGCAAGTCATCTTTAAAACTCAACAAAGATTCCAGCTCAGATTGAACGAGCGAGCTCAACTTATCGATCACAATTTGAACAACAGCTTCAGCCATCGTCTAACTCGCCAAGAATTAAGCTTGTATGCTTTCAAATGCCCTGCACTTATGAAGCAAGAAGATTATACTAGTGATTTAACCTCGACGACTTATTATGCAGTCAACAAGGAGCCAACAAATAATGCTTTTTTTTTTTTTTGAGGGAGTTTCTATGCTACTCATGCGAGTGATACCCTCACTAGGAAGTTATTTATTTATTTATTATTATTATTATGCAACTTTTAATATAAAACTGAACTGATCACATGGAGAAACATTAAAATACCCAGAATAATATTTGAAGCTGCAACTAGGGAGTGTCTCTGAAAATTGTTGGGTCCAAATAGATCCCATTCAAATCAGACGGAAATAAGAGTTAAGCTAATCAACACATAAACCATTTATTATTAGATGAAATAGATGAAATGTGAATCTGATTAAAATGAGATTCATACGCCTCCTATGACTAATGAACATGAGATGACCCAATATAATATGAATATAAATAACATTGTTTGGATATAAAAGATAAGGTTGGAGGGCATACCCTATTATCACGGGGAGTGAAGGCAATGAACTGGGAAGAAGGCGGCGAAGAGATCAGAAAACAATTCTAGCAGAAGCAATGTGACTAAACAAGTGATACCGTATTATCATGTGAAGTGTGAAAGCAAAGAACTGAACGAATTGACACCACCGAGGCATTGAAACAAGTATATAATAATATAATACAATGCCATGGAACACGAGGCACGCGAGGCCGAGGGACAGGACTACAACTACCCTAATAATTAAGGGTAAATGCTCGCATCCCCTGGTTGTCCATCTAACACTCATATCTTTTTCATTTATCAAATTTTAAATATTTATATTATAGTTTCACTCTTTATTCACATAATATTATTAATAAACGTAATTGAATGATATTTTTATGATATTAACTATTTTTAATTAATAAAATTATAAAAATATATATACCCACTCAGTTAATTTAAGAGTATTTTTATAATTTTATTAATTAGGAATAATTAATATCACAAAAAATATCATTCTGTTAAGTTTACAAACGGTGTTCTATGAATGAGGAGTATATCTATAATATAAATACTTAAAATTTGATAAACAGAGAGGTGTGAGTGTCAGGTGAACAACTAAATGGGGCCTCAAGGGAGATGAGTGTAATTTACCCAACTGGAACATCTATAATAACTTAATCAGAGGTTATAATCTAACTACTATCCTAATGTATCCGGGAATAATATTATAAGAATAATAAAATTATATAATAAATACATATCATACATTTTATTATCATTAAATATAATAAGTGATTTACACTCTTTTCATTCATTAGATCTAATAGTAATAAAATATATTATATACATTTATTATATAATTTTATTATTCACGTAATATTATTCATATAAAAATTAAAAGGTGTTTGGCTGGCCACAGTTGATTCTAGTCAATTATGAGAAGCTCTTACCAAGGTTCTAGGAACTGAACAGGTCATAAAATTAGCCAAGTTATTGGGTTAAAAATTTAAAGATTCAATCGGTTTAATTAGAATTAAATTGAAATATAATAAAATTTATTTATATAAATATATAGATTTTTTTATATATTTTAATCTTTTAAACTTTTATTTTATATATTAATTTAATTTATGTATTGTAAATATCAAACACATTTTTATTCCATATATTTCTCAAAGACCATATAAAACAGTAAAAGATAGAAAAAAATAAAAAGCACACATCCCAAGGTTAAAAATTAAAATGAGAGAGAAAAAGTATTATAGTGGGACCGTAATATCTAAAAGGAATGTATCTCATTGGTTAAGACATTTGCTAAGAGATAACGCTATCTTCTCTTGTTGGATCAAATGCCTAGTAGTCACAAATGAGTGGTGGTACTATATCTACAACGGTAACAAAGAGCAATCATTTTTCAAGAAATCCATTCCTAATTCCATTCATTTCATATTATTTTAATATATTAAAAAATTAATATATCTTATTATAATTTATAACTAAGTATATTGATTTTTAACATGACAAAATGACATAATTTTTTACCTTGATCAAGAAAGGGGAAAGATGGAACCCCAATCGGAGGACCAATCACCGGATGCTTTAGCCGGAAAAAATCAAATTCCAAATTCTGATTGCAGCGCGGAGTTTGCGGCGATACCTATGGAAAGAAATGTAATCCCGGATACAAAGGAGAGTCAATCAAAAAAGAAGACTGTATTCGGTCCATGGATGTTGGCGAAGAAGACACAACGCCGAAAGCATGGCCTAACTCCTGGTGCTAAAGTAAACGAGAATCATGGAAATTTTGGCAATCAATCTCGTGGGTCCCGATTTGATGTGTTACCAAGTTGATAGTTCCAAACAATCAACCTTCTTGCAAGATACAACCCCACGTGTTTTTGGGATTATTAGTGGGGGAATAATAATATTAAAAAAATTGGGTATCAAGGTAGGCCCAACAAACAACAGGGCCCAAGGAATACGAGAATTGATATTCTCCCTCTAAACAAGCCACCCGGTGTCATCCAAAGGGCCCGAATAGATTCTACTGGGCCAGCGAAGCAATCCATCTTGTGTACGCCTCTTGCGGGGTCTTCTTCTAATGCTCAGGAACAGGAGTCGGGCAATAATTCTTCGGAGGAGCACTGGCATTTTTTCAGGCTTCTTGAGAGGCAGATGCATCAAAAAGGCAGCCTTGACTTTGGTGATCTTAGTTAGGATTTTTTGAAGCATGGTAACCCTTCTCCAGGAAAATTTGCTTTTGCAAATAATATTCCGATTCCCAGTATTGGTTGTGGAGGAGCTGATAATCCCATAGATCCAGGAGATACAGCGGAAGATTCTCAATCTACACGGGATGAACATGGAACTAATAGAGCACCTGTTACAGGTGTGGACGCGGCTGTTACAGGTGGCACCATGGCAATGGAGGTCGTCCCTCCAAACTCGGCTCCCAGGTCTCTATGAATTTTATTCTCTGGAATTGCAGGGGGGCAGGAGGCAAAGGTTTTATCAGCTTCGTTAGAGATTTATCTGACAGGTATAAAGCAAATTTTATTGTCTTGTTTGAGACCCACATTTCAGGTACAAAGGCTCAGTCTTTAATTAAGAAATTTGGTTATGATGGCATGTTTGTGGTTGACAAGAAGGTTTTCCTTGGGGTATATGGGGTCTTTGGAAAACTGATATTTGGCAGGTGTCAGTGGAGAACTCAAATAAACAACTAGTTCACATGAAGGTTAAACATGGAACCTCTGATCCCTGCTTTTTTACTACTGTGTATGCTTCGCCTCACTCCGGACTCCCGAGTTAGAAGGGATGTCTGATCTTGTCTTTGAGAGCTAGCTCAGACGCTGGATGAACCATGGTGTATTTTTTTTTTTTTGGCGGGGGGCGGGGGGGAATTTCAACTCCATCTTGTCTCTCTCTGATTAGGGGGGTCCAACACCTTGCTTGTGATACTCCCTCTTTTACTAGTTGCTTAGTGGATTGTGGTTTAATGGATCTGGGCTTTGTCGGTCAACCTTTTACTTGGCAACGGAGAAATTCTAAGAGAAGGTTGGATAGTGCTGTTGCTAATGCTGCCTGGTCGATTAGGTTTGGTCATGCTTTTGTCAAACACTTGCCCAAACTAAAATCTGATCATGCTCCTTTATTACTTCACCTAAATAATGCAAGTAGGCAACGATCAACTGAAAGGATTTTTCGGTTTATGGCTCCTTAGTTGATGCATGAAGATTTCAATAATCTTATGGAGAACTCTTGGGATTCTCAAAAACGTTTGCTGGAAAATATTTCGAAGTTTACTCACAACATGTGTCTGTGGAATAGGGAGACTTTTGGTAATATCTTTAGGAGTAAAAACAGGCTTCTTCTTCGTCTGGAAGGAATTTCTTCTAAGCTATCCTTTCTCACAAATCCCTTCCTTGGAAGTTTTACAAAAGGAGCTTTGGCAGAAGCTCCAGAATATTCTCATTCAGGAGGAAATGTATCAATCTAGGAGATAAAAATACTAGCTACTTTCATGGTTTGGCTACGGGTTGTAGGAGAAGTAGAGGTGTCAAAATGGGCTCAGCCCGCCGGGTTGATCCGCCAAACCCGCCATTTTTAGCGGGTTGGGTTAAAGTTTTGAGTCCATAAAAAAATTCCAACCCGCCAAACCTATCCCGCTTAACCTGCTGATTTTGGCGAGTTGGGGCGGGCATGGCCGGCGAGCCAAGTCTCTTTTTATATATATATATATATATTAGTAAAAAAAGTAAAAAACATGTGACCTAAGGTAAAAAAAAGTAAAAAATATATATACTCACTAATTCAATAACACTATACAATTTAAAATATTTACTCGAAGTTAAAATTTAAAAATAAAATAGTGTCATAAATCACAAATAACACTATTAACAATAACATTTGTTAATCAAAGTTGGTGTATAATTGTTATGGACCTTAAAATATTAGATATATATAAATAAAAAATTATTATGTAAAAACTTTAAAAAAAAAAATTAAGGGAAACACTAACAATTTTTTTAGAATATTTTTAATATTTTGGTGGTCACTTACATACTAAAATGGGCCTACTTAACTATTTCAAATTTCATTTTAATTTGGCGGGCCTCACCGTTTTTCTTGGCTTTTGGTGGTAGTAAATTGCTTTGACACCTTTAAGGAAAAGGAATCGCATTTTGATGCTCAAAGATTCAAATAATAACTTGATTGAGGATTCGAGTATTCTTAAGACTATGGGGGTGATTTTTTTTTATAAAAAGCTCTATTTGGATCCAGGGGATTACAAGCCTTTTGTGATGCGAGGTGCTTTTCCTCCTCTGTCTGTTGCGGATTTTTCTTCTATTGCCGGATATGTCTCTAGTGATGAAATTAAAGCTGCATTGTTTTCCATGGGTGGATGGAAAGCTCTTGGACCTGATGGCCTCCCTGCCATGTTTTTCCAATCTCAATGGAATCGGGTTCGTTTTTCTTTATGCTCCTGGGTTAATGCAATATTTAATGACCCTGGCAAAATAATTGATGCTAATGTTACTCTTATTTCTTTAATTCCTAAAGTTGATCGTCCGGAAAATTTTAGCCAATTTTGCCCAATCAATCTTTGTAATGTAAGCTGGTGACTAAAATTGTGGTATCTCGCTTAAAGAATGTGATAGGTTCTCTTGTTGGACCTGCTCAATCTAGTTTTGTGCCTGGAAGACAAACTACTGATAATATTCTTATTGCTCAAGAGGTCATCCACTCGATGCGCACAAAAAAAGGTAAAATTGGCTTTATAACTATCAAGATTGACTTGGATATAGCCTATGATCGCCTAAATTGGTCTTTTATTCCGATACTCTTAATGATATTGGGTTGCCTGCTAAGATTGTTCATATAATCCACTACTGTATTTCCTCGGCTAAAATGAATCTTCTTTGGAATGGAAGTAAATCTTCAGATTTTTCTCCTTCTAGAGGTATTCGCCAAGGAAACCCGATTTCTCCATATCTTTTTGTTCTTTGTATTGAGCGTCTAGCTCAGCTTATTACTAAGGCTGTTGATTCTAATCATTGGGATCCCATCCAGTTATCCAGAAGGGGCCTTAAACCATCCCATCTCCTCTTTGCTAATGATCTTGTCCTGTTTGCAAAAGCCTCCTTGGATCAAGTTAGAGTTATCAGAGACATTCTTGATATGTTTTGTTTTAGTTCTGGATTGAGTGTCAATTTGAACAAATCAAGTGTCTTCTTTTCTTTGAATGTGAATCATGTGCGCTGCCAAGAGTTGAGTACAGCTTTGGGTATATCTTGTACTTCAAACTTTGGTCGGTATCTGGGGGTCCCTCTTATCCATGACTGTTGTAAAGCTGCTGATTTTCAATTTATTATTTACAGAATGACAAAGAAACTGAATGGGTGGAAATCCTATTCTCTCTCCTTAGTAGGTAGACTCTTGCTTGTTCTGCTCTTGCTTTTATTCAGAGTTATGTCATGCAAACGACGTGTATTTCGGTGGAAATTTACAATAAAATTGATGGAATATGTCATAATTTTATTTGGGGTACATCTGAGGCTAGGAGAAAAGTCCACCTTGTTAGCTGGGAGAAGATTTGCTGTCCTAGGGAGGATGGTGGTTTGGGCTTCCATACAGCTAAGGATATGAATAATTCCTTTATGATAAAGCTAGCTTGGGGGATTCTGGGTTAAAGTTATTAGAGCTAAATATGGTTGCTTGGAAGGAATTATTCCTGATGTTCAGCGTAAAGGTCAAATGTCTACTGCGTGGAAAAGCATTACTAATGTTTGGAAGACCTTCTATCATAATTTAATTTGGTGTGTTAGAAATGGCCAGTATACTAAATTTTGGACATTGGATACCTGGCCTTCACCGTCTTGCTGATTTTGCAATTATTGATATTCATGAGGACCAACTATCTACTCTAGTGGCTGTTTTTTCTTCAAATACAGGAGAATGGAACCATTATCTTTTTTCCCAAGTTCTCCCTCCTGATTGTATTAATCTTTTAGGGTCTATTGTTGCTGCTGATAGTGAGGCGGCTAGAGATTCTATTGCTTGGTTCCCTCTTTCTATAGGTGAATTCTCTGTTAAATCAGCTTATACTTGTCTCAGGTCTGTTTTATCAACCCTTAAGTACGAGACTTTTTACTGAGATTTGGAAGCTTGAAGCCCCCCAAAGACTTCACATTTTCTTGTGGCTAATTTCCTATAATGCTCTATTGACGAATAATGCAAGAATGAGGTGAGGTATGTCATTTATAGATCTTTGCCTTGTTTATAATTCACATTCGGAATCGGTGCTCCACTTCCTGTGTGATTGTGACTTTCCTAGGAGTTTATGGATAAGCATCGAGCCTAGTCTAGCCACTGGTAATGTCTTTAACTCCCCTCTCCCTGCTTGGATTGAGGTGAATGTTATGGCTAAGACTCGTATTTGTAAAAAGGTTAAATGGTCCCTCCTTTTTGCTACTATTTGTAGCTCCTTGTGGCAAGCCTATAACGAATTTATTTTTGATGGCCAACCTTTGAATGTAAGTGCTTTATCTTGTAAAGTGGTTTGTGTGGCTGAGGATTATAATCGTGTTTTGAGGGCGATGCATATTACTGGGAATAGTATTTCAATGGTTGATATTAGATATATATCTTAGCAACCTCCCCCTCTTGGTTGGATTAAGATTAATACTGATGGGTTTGTTACCTCTATCTCTTCTTCTGCTACCTGTGGGGGTCTATTACATGACACTAATGGTCACTTCATTGCAGCCTTTTTAGCAAAGTTAGGCCCTTGTTCTATTATGATAGCTGAGCTTTGGAGTGCCTTTTGGGGGCTTTGCCTCCGTTGGAATTTAGATTTCAAAAAAGTTATTTTAGATATGGATTCATCTGTAGCTATTGATTTTATTAGAGATGGCACCTTTCCTAATCATGCTCGTGCTCCGCTAGTGGATTTTATTCGAGCCATTATCAACCGAGATTGGTCTATTGACATATCCCACATTCTTAGGGAGGCGAATTTTTCTGCTGATCATCTTGCTAAGAAGGGTTTCTTATTACTGAGGGAGTCAATTATTTTTTTATCCTCCTGCTTTTCTTTTGCTAGACTTATTGAATGATTTAGTTGGTCATTGTTGGCCCCGTGTTATGGGTGTTTAGTTTGTTCTTCCTTGCGCTTTTTTAGCCCAGTTCTCAATAAAAAATAATAATAATATAAAATGGAAGGAGTACTTTCTTATGCACTAGTGCGGTGGCCAATTCGCGCACTATTTTTCTTTTTCAAATGAACAGGAGCAACCTAAGCCCAAGCCAAAAGGAAGACGAACCAGAACCATTGCAGGGCAACAACACCTATGCCTATTTTTTAGTATTGTAGAGCTGCAAAACTATTTTTCATAAAATAAAAATAAGATTGCATAGTAAGGGACACTATTATGATTCATGACATTATTTTTATATTTAAAATTAACTAATCAATAAAAATTAATAATCAATGAAAATTACACATATTAATAAAAATTATATAATAATAATGAGACAATTAAATTAATAGCGAGAGTTTTTTTTTTTAATCACATATGCTGAGAAAAATTATATAATAATAATGAGCAAATTATGTTAATAACTAGAGTTTTTTTTATTACACATGCTAATAAAAGTTATATAATAATAAGAAGTCCATCAACAAGGAATACTTGTTTGATTACAAAGGTAAAAAAACAACTATATAATAAGAAGTCCACACTTACAAATATACATCATTTCCCC
This sequence comes from Dalbergia cultrata, assembly GCA_031216105.1. Classification (NCBI taxonomy): domain Eukaryota; kingdom Viridiplantae; phylum Streptophyta; class Magnoliopsida; order Fabales; family Fabaceae; genus Dalbergia; species Dalbergia cultrata. The sequence continues at coordinate 15,300,517 of CM062344.1, read as the reverse complement.
TTCCCCTTCCCCTTATCCTACTAAAATGGTGATGGGATATACTTATCAGGTGGAAATGTTCTATTTTTTTTTCGTAATGTATTATCAACGAAATCAGCTTTTTTCCCTTGGTGCCCCATCTTCTCCTACATCCATTGTCATTGTAATCGCCCCCACCCTTACCACCATCGCCCTCACCCTTACCTTTACCCTCACCCTAATCTCCCTCACCTGCATATCCTCCACCCTCACCTTCAAGATCTAGCCTTTGACTCGATGTCCCGATATCCCGAAAACTTTGGGTCTACATCTCCATGTCGGCATCCGTCATTGAAGCATAACCTACGGATAATATATGTGCATGAGGACTCTATGCAGGCGGTGGCATCTGTGGAATGTACATTTATTCAGGTGGTAGCACATTGAGATCACACATTCCTCTATACCATGACATTTCTAGCTGACCAGTCGCCAAGTGAATGGATTAGACATCATCTCACTAGATCTGGATCCACCATTGTATCCAACCTAATCATATGATAATAGAGGTGGATCTTGCACCATCATAGTTGTATGTTCACCCTGTGAAAACTAAGGGACTAGGTTATTCCAATAGGCTAGAGGGGGCACATGATGTGCTTTGTGGAAGGGGGACCTAAAAAAAATAATTTGCTCCTCATTTGCTATAGTTTGCTAACCCACTCGTCACTTCCCTTTCACGGTTGCCTCCTTCTTTACTTATATACATCCAGCCACAGTTCCCTCATCCTCTTATACTTATACACATTCACGGTTCGCTCATTCTCTTCCTTTCAGTAACTTTACTTTATTTCATTCAGTGATACTTACACTAATTCACGGACGCATGTAGGGAATGGGTGGCAGCAGTTCTGCTCTTCGCATAGGCACAGATTAGCAGTATCCTTTCCACTACAAATCACTACAATGCGATTTTACTTTGTCAAAATTGCACAACACATGTCAGGCATGCATGTGCATGCCTCCCATTTCCCTCACAGATCGCTACGTCGCGATTTGAGTGAGGCCAAATCACACTGCAGGGAGTTGCCACTTGTCAACCTTGCATGCTCGCTTGCCAATTTTTTGTCACCATGCACAAATCGCTAACTCACTATTTGATTGTAGCGGGATTTGTGTTAGACTCGTCGCTTCAAGTCAATATTGGTTTGTCTCTAACAAATTGCTAATTAGCGATTTACATAAAAAAAAACTCCACCTCAGTCCAAATTTCACCTAAACTTCATATTAGAGCAAAACACAAATACAAAGGTCATTATACAAAAAAATTTCCCACATAGTAACTGCATGTATCTAATAAGTTTTTTTCATTTTAATAATTTTTAAGCAATTGAAAGTATTTATGGGTGAAGTGTTGTCGCCGTCTAGAAAATGTTGATCGAAACGATCCAAGGTTTGGGTTCGTAAATCTTGAAAAAGAGTGGTGATAAGTTGGACTTTTTTGGAAAACTCTTTCCTTCGGGCTTTTTTTGTGAAGATGAACGGCAATGTTCAGTCTATTGGAAGAGTGGTAGATGTTTTTTGGAGCCCTTCTCTTTTTCTTCGATAGAGGATGCCGCCCTGACTTTTCCACTAGATGCACCCTAGACGCTAGGTATCAGTTCACAACCCTTTTGTACTGCCTTCTCTCTCCTGATGGATTTGACTTCTCTTTTACACTTGTCTTGAGATACTACAAGATGGGACACAAAGGTGACATGTTGTCATGCATAGGTTGTATTTACAAAGGAGTGGGCCTTTTCCACTATTCACCTAGTCAGCCCAAGTATGTTTTACGTGTGCTGTGCTGTGGTGTGCATGTGTGGTTTTCGTTGTTCCTTACTAAATGGGTTTCCTTACCACAGACGCTCTCCAGCCTAAATCTCACAAGACACGACGTTCTTTTCAAAGACAAAGGGAAAGGTTTCTCCACTCTTCTAATGAGACTGCCCCTAAGGGGGGCCCAACCCCTCTTGGAAAGGTTGCATTACCCAAACCTACTAAGCCACTTGAAAAATAGTTCCCCTTTGGGCCTTGATTTCAGCCCATGGACATTTTTGATGTTGGGCGTCATTCAAGTGCCTTCCTTCTTTGGGTCTTTTAGGCCTAAAACAAGGCCCAATACAATCCCAGACTACCAACTTTTTTTGTTATAAGGTTTAAATAGTTTTATCAAAATAGTCAGAGACAATAGCCCCCTTGCGTATTGGAGGGTGGTTTAAAACCACCAAGACGCATACCCTGCGTGTGCACCCTTCTCACAAGGAGGGAGTTTGCTGAAGCTGCAGCTATTTGAATTTCTTCTAGGATGGAACAGTTGGGGGCGGTTCCCTAGGTGTATATTGGCTTGTCTCTCTGCCAACCCACATTGCATTAAATGAACCTCAATGGCCCCTTCAAAATTCAAAAGAGAAAATTCCCATTTCTTCTTTCTCTTTTCTTCGCTCCTTCATCTCTTATTCTACCCTTCATTTTTCTTTCTGGATATTTCTTCCTCCCTCCATGGAACGCACAAAAATGACCATAGCCTTTCGTGCCCCTTCATCTAAGAACACGAGTGCAACCTCTGCTCCTGTGTCTACTGAGTCCCCCGCGATAGAGTTTGATGTAGAGTCCCCTATTGAGGAAGCGTCTTCCGCTCAGATTCGCAGGACTGCCCTGTTAGGGAATTGGGAACGACTTCCTTTGCCTAGAGCCAACCCACCACTATCTAGGAATCGCGTGTAGGCAGAGGGCCTCCCTTAACCTGAAAGGGACTTCCCTCCTCCTCCGGACTCTGGCACTCTTTTGGAAGAAGATGATTCAACCTCCTTTACTCCTATTCCGAACAAGGAAAAGAGATTGTGCTATCCCTCCCTCGAGATGCCGTCGTATGCTTTCGCACCTTTTCTTTTGTGCTCTCGGCTTATCTGCCAAGAGTTGCCATACACCGGTCTCCATAAACAGGGTTTAGTCTTCATGGATGAATCACATCTTCTCGAAGGACCTTCCCTTTGTGAACAGTTTACAATAAGCCGACATTGCTTAAGTGATTTGGGCCTCTAAAAGGACAGTTATATTTCGAAGCCCCTCTGATACGGCGTTATTGTTACAGTGGTGGAATTTGCTGACTTCTACCTTTGTCGCATCTTAGGGGGAGTTTTCTCCAACTCTAGAGGGCGTGGGGGTTTTACTAAAGCTGCCTTTATTCGGGGGTTTAGATCTGTCGTCCTATGATCCTTCGGGGCGCATTGTGGATATGGTGAGGGAACTACGAGCGAGTACTGTGGCCACGGCCAACTACTCCCACTTTCTTCTCGCTAAAAGGAAGCAAGTTCCTCCGACCAAGGGAGGGGATTCGGAGGATGACGTGGATGACTTTCACACAGGCGGTGGTAAAAGTAAAGGAAAGAGCACCACATTGAAGTATACTTTTGCGGGTTGGTTGAGGTATTTTTATAGGGACATTCCTCATGGTGGTTCGGATGTGGTACATGCCCCGCCCAAAGATCAGTCTTTGAAGCACGCTGCTTTTGTGGCTTTTTGGCTAAGTCGATTTATTTTCATAAGCCCCCCTTGGGGTTCTGTTAGCCCTGACATCTTTTTGCTAGTTGTACTGTTGGTTAAGGGCAAGCAGCTTCTCTTAGCCCCCTTGTATTTAGGCGGTCTCTATGCCAGGATAGATCAATTCCAAGAACAACTTCATATCTCCTATGGTCGTTTTGAGGTAAACTGCTATGTTGATGCCATTTTCCTTTCTTACTTTCTATTCGAGCGTTTCCCCTCCTTTGGCCCTATTCGAAAGGTCCCTGAGAGAACGAATGAAGAAGGGGCCTCTCTGGAACCTTGTTCCTAGGGCTAGTCTAGAGGTCGTCCTCGCCAGTCTTTAGTCAGTGTAATAGATAGAGAAAAATAATTCTGCTTTCGTCTCTACACGTCTTCCCATTTTCTTGGTGTTGAGAAATTGCATCCCATCTATCAGGATTCCTTATGTGTGACTCGTAATGATGCTGCTCGTGGGTCCGAGGGCGTCTATGATTTTTGGGTCATGTGCTCTTCTCCTTGCACCATTCCTGGCTTTATTGTTACAGATATTTACTCTCCCTGTAGGGGCATTCTCTAGCCCGCTACGTATCATCCTGATAAGGTCTGCCGATAGCTAAGGTTGGATCAAGCACCCTATAATGTGAGGTGGCCTTATATGTCCCTACAGCATGCCATGGAACTTTTCTTGTATTCGCGTCCACTTTCTGCCTTTGATTCTTCTAGGATAATTTCTTCGCAACGCGTAGGGCGAATCACAGCAGGCTACCAGGCCTATTATCAGATTTTCAAGGCCTCCATTGCCTGGTATAAAGCTACCACAAGTAAGGTTCCCCTAGTAGGGATTGATGTGATGCCAAAAGACCCTTATTATGTGACTTCTGTATCTCGTCAGGCTAGGAAGCCAGGTATTCATCTGCTCTCTGTTCCCATTTATATGCATCTTTTTCAATATATCATCATGTGTTTTATGTGTACCTCCTATTCGCCATTATTCAATTCAATTTCTTTTGTTGTTTGTGAATTGTATCAAAAATTCATGCTCCTTTCTCTCGTAAAAGGAAGCTCACTCCTAAGGAACAAACTTTGCAAACGTACCTGGCTTTGGAACTCCTTGAGGGGTCTTTTGGAGGTCGAGGGACTAAAGCTTCCAAGTCTTCGTCAATTGTTAGAGACGCTGCCTCAGAACCTCTGCCCTTTGTGTCCATACTCAAGAAGCTCTACCCTCCTTTTAAGAAGGCTCATTCTCATTCGAAGAGAGCCTCTCTTTTGTTCGATACGCATAGATCTGCTCATTTGTTATCTAAAGCTGTTCAGCCAGTGGACACCTCTTCTAGTGTTGTGGATTTAGGTGAAGGGTCTGGTGAAAAGGTAGATAAGGAAAGGGATGGTAGTAGAGATGTCGATACTTCTTTAAAGGAGTCTAAGCTTGTTGGGAGTGGTGAAAAGGTCGTGGCTAACACTGAGGAGCACTTAAAGGCTTCATCTCCTTTCTCTTCTCTGGTCGCTGAAGGTTTAAGTCATCTTGGTGACTCCCCCTTCTTGGGTCTTCTAGCAAAGTTACTCCAGCTGCTGCAAGTCCCCTAATGCAAACTGCCCTTCTTTCTCCCTCAGGGATGCCGACACCTATTGGTTGCATCATTTCATTTGCTAGAAAAGACTTTATTGTTGACCCTACTCTGCTGCCTTATCTAAATTTTCCTCCCGATCACAGCCCCACTCCTACTGCTTAGAGCCCCTTTTTACCACGGGCTTCTTCTGTGGTAACCCCAACTATGGAGGGCACCTCTGGTCCCCTTCCTTCACCTGTTCTTCCTATCCCAGTTCCCCCACCCGTATCTTTTCTAGTGCATGACCCCTCTCCGAAGGCTTCCACCTCATTCCCTGATGATAGGGACCTTGAAGGTATCATGATATTGTGTGCTCTGTCTTGCCTGTGAGGTACTTGGTATTGGTTGCAATTTTCGGGGTTATTAATATTTTCCCCTTTTTAGACTGATTCCTATTATTTTCTCCTTTTCAGGTGGCACTTCAATTCATTTGCCATAGATAATCCTTGATAGCAGTTATCCTCGTGTGGCTGTCACAACCCTTGCGATCTCCCTATGTATAGCCTCCTTTGTTTTGTGCGCGCGTACATTTTATGTTGATTCTTCTCTTCGAAGAAGTTTGTAGTTCATTATTATTTACTGTGATTTGGCAATGTCCGTTGTGGAAGACTTTGCCTCCATGTTTCCAGCTGATGTAGCGGCCCTACTACATGAATTTGCTACTTCCCATCCGGGCTTTCAACTTCCTCTGACAAAGTCTATTGTTTTTAGAAAGATGGCCTATCAAGCCTTTGTAGAGGCCTATCGGTTTTTGACAGCCCATATACTATTTGAGCTTCTGCAGGATCATCAAAGGATCGCCACTGCTCATCTCCTTTCTCTCAAAGACTTCGGCTTTGAAGGTTCGTGGCTGGAAGCGGCATCTCAATCTCTTCAGCGTCCCTTGGATACTTCTGAGGACTTATCTCAAATAATATCTGCAGAATCCCCCTGTTCGCTGCGACTTGATGCACTTAAGGCGGAGACCCTCCAACTTCCTGAGCGTCTCGCTATTACTGAAATGGAGGTTAGGAAGGTTGTGGCTGAAGCTAAGGTTTTAGGAGAACGTAGAAAAGTAATGGAGGATGCTCGACTTGCTTTGCATGTGCCTTTAGGATATAGTCTCTGCAAACTTGTTTTGTTTCTTTGTACTTATTTCTTTCTTCCTTTTGAACTTCTCGACTTGTGTAACTAGTTCTCAATATTTGCATGGAAAACTTTTGTGCTACACGCTTTTCTTATAGGTGATTCTCGTAGGATTTTGCTATTGCCTGTACTTATTCTTCCTACGTCCCTTGCTTTGACATCTTATAAGAATAACATAGGGGCTCCATGCAAACATGCTCTCGCCATTTGTTATCCATTCTCTTCTCTATCTTTTTTTTGACATCGAGAGCATTGGTGTTTTGCATGTTAGGACACTATGCTAAGCTTCCTCTGACAAATTTCTGGGTCCTAAATTTGACAGACTAGAAGTTTCTGGCTTTGCAGGGCAAGAAGTGTGGGGATACTTTTTGAGGTGGTCCTTTGTGCCCTGGACCTTCTCAAATACTGTGATGCTTTATGGGATGAGAGAAATGGCCATTTCTTTCCGTGCCTTCCCTTCCCGCCCCTTCTTTTTTTTTTTTTATACATATATGCACATTTGTGCCTATACATTCATAGTGCTTGGGGTTGTTTATTCTTTCCTTTTGCACTTTGGTTATTCATGCCGTAAAAAAACGCCTACTTTGCTCTTGTCATTTTATGCATGTTCCTCATGTCGAATTCATATCGGGTTCAGACAGTGCATTTTGCATATACCCTATTCATTACATGCATGTGTTCAGGGAGACATGCATATATATATATATTCATATGTGCATTTCGGATTTATACTTGCTTGCCATTGCTACCCTAATTTTCATAGTTTTGCTACATTATCACTGTGGGATAGAATTCAAAGCACTACGCGAAAGCTCAAAACAAATCTACTTGGCGATTACATTTCTCCGACCCTATGTATAATATTTTTTGATATATTTGAAATTGATTGGACCTGTCTTTTTTTCTGTCTCTGGGTCTATCAGTGTATAATGTCCATCATGATGCACTTCATGGATCACATATGGCCCTTCCCACTTTGGGGCCTACTTAGTCGTTGTCTGCTTTCGCATCACTGTATCTACTACTTTCATGACCATCTCTCCCCTCTTGAACATCCTTGGGCACACATGTTTATCATAGGCTAGCATCAATTTTCTTTGATAATTCTTCATTTGTTTTGCGGCTTCATCTCTCCTGTCTTCTAGTTCCTCCAACTGGCTCATTCTATTGCTCTCCATTCATGCTCCCAGCATCATTCTCGTGGATGGCACTTCTATTTTAGCAGGCAGAACAGCCTTTGCCCTTGTGCTGCCATGTGTGGTTGTTCTGTATGCCCATAGGGCGAGCGGGAGGTATTCACTCCAATGCATTGGAGTTTCGTCCACCATTCAAACAAGGATTTTGAGTAAAATTCTATTGGTGGATTTGGCTTGGCCATTGCCTTAGGGGTAATATGGGGACAATTTATGATGCTGGATACGGTATTGTTCTAACACGCCAACCACTCTTTGATTGATAAAGTGTGTCCCGTTGTCAGATATGACCCTATGGGGTAAGCCGAATCTACAAATGATATTTTCTTTAATGAACCTCACCATTGCCTCTGCGTTTGCATCTTTCGCAGCTGTTGCTTCCACCCACTTAGTGAAGTTTTTTGTAGCTACTAAAATCCACCTTTTCCCCTATTAAGGAGGGTTTGTGGGCCGGACGAAGTCCATTGCCCAAGTGTGGAACGGGTATGGCGTGTTAATTTTATGTAATTCCACACTGGGTGCATGGACTAAGTCTCCATGCTTTTGGCATTGTGTGCATCTCCTTGCCCATTCTATGGCATCATCCTTCATTTTAGGCCATAAATATCCCACCCTGGTCAACTCCTGCCACAACGCGTGTCTTCCTTGGTGTCTTCTGCAAACCACCTGATGGATTCCCCCCATGACTTTCTCTTTTTCCTCTTCTCTTACACACTTTAATGTTTCTCCTGTGAAACTTTTCTTAAACAGTTCTCCCTTTTGCACGAAATATCTCATTGTTTTCCATTTCAACTTTTGGGCTTCCACTCTGTCCATGGGTAATATGCTTGCCTCTGGGTAATCTCTCAGAGGTTGTTGCCAATTTCCCACCTGGTTTGCTTTTATTTCTTCTCTTCCTTCTTGACACCTTTTGCAGCTAAATTACATTTCGTCATAACATTTCTTTATTCCCGCCCAGAAAACACCCCCATCATTGCAATGTTCGATACAGGATCGGCCCTTCCTGGCCACACATAGCTTCGTGTATCTGTTCTACCTTGATTCTTCCATCCTTTTCCTCGACACATTTCATTAACAGCCTTTCACCATTTTTCTTATAGAGTCCTTCCCTGATCAGATAATAGTCCTTTGTCTCTCTATTCATGTTTAAAGACCTCAAGTGTTCGCATATGCGTACCCTCCAATCCTGCTCTGCTCTCATTTCTTCTCCTTCTTTGTCGCTACTGGGGCACTTCACCAGTTGGTATTCTATCACTTGATGTCCTTCTTATACTAGGATCTTGCTTGCGAGTGTAGCTAATGCATATGCATGCTTGTTTTCTGATCGAGGTGTATGTGAGAAGACGATGCATTCGAATTGCTGCATTAACTTCCACACCTTCTCCCTGCAAAGCACTAAGCCTTTTCCTTTGATCCCATATTCCCCTTGGACTTGTTTGATTACTAAGTCAAAGTCTCCTTTTACTCTAACTTGCTTGACTTCTATTTCCTGAGCCATTTTCAATGCCAGTATGAGAGCTTCGTATTCGGTTCATTGTTCGTACACTGAAATTCCAGTTTGAACATATAGGATATCTTCTTGCTTTCTTCATTCATCAAGACTACCCCTGCTCCCCTTTGTGGGTTCAACGAAGTCCTATCAAAGAGGAGCATCCATTCTGACTCTTCCTCGCATACGTTGGCACTCTCTGCTCCTGGTATTTCTTTGTTTAAATATTTCCTCTCATAACTAGGACATATAGCGAGCATGTCTGCAAGTGCTTGGCTCTTCATTGTTGTTGGCGTTACTAAGGATATGTCATATTCACTCAATAATAATGACCATCTACTCATTCTCCCTGTGATCATAGGTTTCTAAATCAACCATTTGAGCCCCTCATGCTTAGTCAATACCTCCACCTTGAATCCTTGAAAATAATGTATGTATTTCTGGGTGACATATAACAGTGCCACGCAGTACTTTTCTTGACTATGATATCTGAACTCAGCGTCCTTCATGGTCCTGCTTACTTACGCTACATGCTTTTCTATGTCTTCTATTTCTTGGGCTATCAGTCCACTGATGGCTTCTTTTCCCACGGCCAAGTACATTCGTAGGGGCTTCCCTACCTGTAGGGGTGTCATGGTCTGCGTTGACGTTAGTACGTGCTTGATCCTTTCTAGAGCGACGTGATGCCTTAACTCCAATGTGTAGGCTTTCTTTTCCTTGAGCAGAGGTCTTAGGGGGACTATGAGCTACCCCAAGGCTGGTATAAGCCTTCGTATATAACCTAATTTTCCCAATATTCTCTGCAACTTCTTCACATTGGAGGGGGACTTCATTTCTCAAACGACCCTTATCTTTTCTTCATCTGCCGAGACTCCTCCTCTGTGCACTCGAAATCCCAAGAATTTCCCTGAAGATACTCCAAAGGTGCATTTCATTGGATTCATCCTTAACCTGTACATTTTGCACCTTTGAAAAACAGCTCGGAGGCGCACTAGGTGCTGGCCTTTCAATATGGATTTCACAACCAGGTCATCTACATAATCCTCCATGAAATCATGCATCATGCCATGGAATATTGCCGTCATGGCCCAATGGTAAGTTGCTCCAGTGTTCTTTAGGCCAAATGGCATCACCACGTAAAAGAAGTTGCCTACCGGTGTCCTAAATGCTGTTTTCTCCTCATCTCCCGGTGCCATCCTTATTTGATTGTAGCCGTTGAATCCATCCGTGAATGAGAACCTTTCATGGGAAGCTATGGCGTCAACCATTCTGTCCACATCAGGCAAGGGAAAGTCCTCCTTTAGGCAAACTTTGTTCAAATCATGAAAGTCTACACAATATTGGATTTGCCCATTCTTCTTCCTTACTGGCACTATGTTGGATAACTAGGAAGGGTGTTGTATAAGTTTAATGAATTTAGCTTTCAGTAGTTTTTCAACTTCCCTCTTTATTTGGGCCTCAATTTCATTAGAAAACTTCCTCGTGGCTTGTTTCATTGGCATCGTTCTTGGGCGCACAGTTAGACTATGGGTAACTAACATAGGGGATAGACCAAGCATCTCGTCATAACTCCAGGCAAACACATCTCTGAGCTCCCTTAATAAGGCCACTAATTCTTGCTTTTCTTTCCTTTCCATTAGCTTTGAGACAAAGAGTGGCCTCTTATCTTCCTCCGTGCCTATATTTACCTCATCTAGTTCCTCTTCTCGTTTTGTAATTCCGGTGCGGCTTGTTTGACGTGGACTTTTTGTGCCCCATTTCTAGGGCATTCAGGACTTCGGGGCTAGCAAATTTGCAAAGTCGCCTCCCCGTTGGGCCCCCGAGTCGCTACAAGATGCGCCATCAGTAGCCCCTAGAGGGGAGGCGTTCTTTCTGCAATTCATAATGCTCTTCCTGTCCCTGCAACTCTTTGGGATCTTGTGGTAGTTCAACTTTGCCTTTCAGTTTCGCTTTGCTTTCCCCATTCTTTGATCTTAGTTGAATCATTTCCCTCGGCTGCATTATGTTGACACCTGCTAGTGCTAATTCGTCAAACATCCTTGCCTCGATCAGATGTGCCTCTGAGGCTTCAAATGGTGCTTTTGTAGCGGGGATCTCTATGTCTCTTCCATGAAAACTGGACTTCACACATCGGAGCCACGTTAAGGGGATACACTGGTATAGGTGGATCCATGGGCGTCCTAACAATATGTGGTAACTAGGCTCTCTATCGACCACGAAAAAGTTGTCGAGTGTTTTGATTGGTCCTACCTGTAACATGGCCGCTATGCATCCTCTTGGCATAACGGGTTCTCCATGAAACGTACTCAGGTCCCCACTGATAGGCTTCAACTGGTTGATAGGTAGATTCATGGCAACAAACATGTAAGATGGGATAATGTTCACTCCCGAGCCATTATCCACTAACACTCTTCTTACTCTACATCCCTTAACTGGAGCTTCCACGTATAGTGGCCGGTTATGATAAAACTCGTAGCCCAAATCACCAGGCTCTTGAAATATTACAGTTGTAGCGTGCGATCTGGCCAACCTAGATAATAGGGCGTTGACGACGCATACGTTTCCACCTCTTTTTGCGATTACTTTCACTAAAGCATGCACAGCCTCCAATTCAGCGTCTCCTTCCAATCCTAGTTGTCCGAAAAGGATGCGAAAACCTCTCGTTTTCATTAGCCCTTTTATTAGCAGAATTTCCTCTACTAGGTCTTCCTCTTCGCTAGGTGAGGATTGTGTTATTGCTTCCTCCATGAGGATCTCAGGCTGGGCGTTTTCTTCTGCTAAGATCACCCTTACTTCATGACCGGGAAAGGGGGTGCTGCCCAGGTTTCCATTCTTATTTTCTCGCTGGGGCAGCAGTATCTTCCCTTCTTCTACCTGTTTGTGAAAAACCTTACGAATGACCCAGCACTCCATCGTGCCATGTCCTCTAGAACAATGAAGTACGCAATAAGAAGGGTCTTGCTTTTGTTCGCTTGTGAGAGGCTTTCTTTCAGTCCTGGGTCTTAACGTCCCATCCTTCAACCATTCAGTTATTATCTCCAGCACTTGCTTTTGTTCAATGGGAATGGGAGGTATTTCTAGTTTAGTCCTATAATCCTTTGGCGGTGGGGTTGCTTTGTAATTGCGTCTCTTTTGTCGCTTTGTCGATGCGCAGAGATCCACCATGGCGCTGGGCTCCTTAGTCCTCTTCCCACTCCTCTTCATAGCCTTGGACACATTAGATGCTCTCCTTAGGAGCTTCGAAAAGGTAGTTATTCCTTCTAAGGAAAGGAAGATCTGCGACCCATCTTCTACATTCTTTATGCACCCGTAAACTAAGTCAGGCTCAGGTAATGTCTCTTTGCATTGTCAAGCACGATCCCTGTATCTCTTTATGAACAAGACCAACCATTCCCCTGTTCTCTGCTTCAATCTTCCGAGGTCCATGATGTGCATTGCGCTTTCTTCTTCCAGGAACTTGTTGCAAAACTTTATGGCCATTTGCTCCCAATCGTTAATGGAGTTTGGCCTCAGCTTAGCGTACCATGTGAATGCTCTTCTGGTCGAAGACTTGGAGAACTGTCTTAGTCTCAAGTCGTGGTCCCCTCTATGGATGCCTAGGTCATCCAAGAACGAGATGATATGTGCTCTTCCGCTCCATTGCCGTCAAACTTTCTGAAGTGCGAGGTTTGATACCCTGTCTGGTATGGCCTGGCTGTCACTCTGGTACTAAGAGGTGGACTTAAGTCCCAGGTAGGGTCACCTTCCTCCCTCCTATTCTGGAAAAGACACATGATTTCGGCCCTCGTCATAGGTTCCTCTTTGGCTGCTACTTCAGTCACCCTCACCCTATCTTTTTCCCTTTCACGATTGGTCCTCTTAACCATTGCCATATCTTCGGTCAAGAGTCGTATTTGAGTGCTGAGATGATTTTGGGTGTCCTCCATACTATTGAAGAGGTGTGTTGGTACAGTTATTTGAGATTCCGGGATAATGTTAGTAAAAGGAGTTTCCATGGCGGGGAAGAACTCGATGGCAGTCCTTTGTGCATTCTCGCCGGGTTGATCAGCTTCAATGTGCGATGCAGCGTTCTCATTCTCCTCCTCAGGGAAATCTTCCAAGTTGAAAGACAAAGTGTAACATCCTCAATTTTTCTTAATATAGTATTGCTTTATTATAGTTTTTTAGAAAGTATGATGATTTTGTTTAGGCAAGAAATATTTAGATATAGTAAAAAAAAATATCTAAATTAAAATATATAAGACTTAGCATCAAAATGTAAAAATATTTAATTATTCCCTTGGATTTTATTAAAATTAGAAAATGCCACTAAATAATAGAAGAAAAACATATAACATAATTAATATCAGAAAAAGTCTATATAAATCTTAGAAAAAAAAAACTTAAGGAGTGTCAAAAATTATGATAGAAAAAATTATAAATACAATTTAAACATAATTTTGATGATGAATATCAATATTAAGTAAATTTGTATAATATTAGTATAATTACACAAAAAAAATAACCTAACCTAGGATATGAAATAAATACCGAAAAATCCTAGAAAACAACTCTAAATCACATTAAATTTTTTTTTTACTAAATTATAATATTAGACAAAGAGGACCACAAAATAGGACTCTTTATTAAACCATGGATAGTGTTAAAAATCACATTGACCTTTAATTAATTAATTTTGACTTAAATAAAGCTTAAAACACCTAATTAATTACCTAAGCTTTAAGATAATTTTCCAAAATCTTGATTTAACTCACTAGCACTCTTAAACCAATTAAATGACACCTAGAATGATGTAAAATTCCGACTCATAAAAAATAATAATATATATTCTAAAAGTAAAGGATATTTCATATGACATATTATCCAAAGCCAACCATTTTTTACTAAAAATTTCAACCATGGTGAACTTGTCCCCTTATCATGATAGACAACTCAAAAATTGACATGGACTGCTGTAAAAAAATATATATTTTATTTTTAGATGACTAATTATTTTAATTAACTTAAAATAGGCCTAATTAAGGTAAAAATATATTAAAAACACTAAAAATTATAGAAAATTCGTAAAAAAATTATAGATAGCATGTAAATAAGGTAACAATATGTTATTGATAATATATCAATGAAATATAATTTTTTTTAGATGAATATTTTATTAATTACCAAAGTATATGTAACTTTAAAATAAAATTTTAATATACAAAATTTGTCATTTTCATATATTAATCATTCAAGACAACTTGCAACCCACTATTGTAATACCCCAAATATAGAATTTATCAGTATTTGAGTTATTATTATTGTTTCACTAATAAATGATGCAACCGTGTTGCATACATAGTTAGATTATATATATATGCATTATAGAATGCAATCCATGTGTTGCATGTATAGTTAATAGATTATTATTATATGTTAAAGAATGCAACCCGTGTGTTGCATGCATAGGTAATATATTATTATTATTATTATATATTATGATAGGGAAACCCATGTAGCACGGGGTAGTTAATATGTAATATTATATATACTATTATTATTATATAGATAGTTAAGAGCCCGTGTTGCACGGGTTAGATTATTATTATTATTATTAATTATATATATATGTGTGTGTGTGTGTGTGTGGGGGGGGGGTGTGTGTTGTGTCTGCAGAGTGTGGGTGAGGGGAGAGAACATAAGTGGAATAAGAGTAGAGAGAGAATAATGAGGAAATAGTTACTGGCAATATTCAAAAAGGTCAAGTTGTTAGTATTCTCCTTGCTACCAAGGTGAGTGGGTTTAAGCTCATGATCATACTTTTGGTCATTATTAATATATTTCCATATCATATAAATTATTTATGAAATTTTAGAATGATTTATGTCAAGAGAACATTTTGTTATGAATTATACCATTTTAGAAATATTATTACTTTTATAGTTATCACGAAAAATTAATCATTTTAGAAAATTCATGGGACCATACTTGCTGTATGTATAATTTAGCTTTATTTATCAGTCAGAAAATATTTTAAATTTAGTTTTGTATGAACAACAAGAACAGTGAATTTTGTTACTATTAGTGTTTAGTTAATAAATAGTGAGAAAGCAGTCAATGAGTTAATTTGCGAGATTGATCGTTAACCTTGGTACCAAGTAGTCCGCTAGAGGACTAGCTCACCCACGGCAAGGAACCAAGTGAGGTGTCCATTTATGGGAACTAGTTAAGTGCCTATCAGATTAGCCAGTGGCTCAGATTAACTATTCAGCTCAGATATTTATTCCTGTTTCTCTACTAGTTATTGCCATGAATTCAGTTAATATATTATTGTAGTACAGTCATATGTAATTATATATATAATATATTTCATATCAGCTGCATGTATAACTTATGTATTTTTTGTTGATGTCCCATGTGGGATGTGAGTGAAGGCTCACTCACTGAGTTTTGATGAACTCACCCATCTCTTTTCCTTTTCCTACAGATATAGCTACGGGTTCAGTTGTACCACAGGATCCTCCGCAGTAGTGCTACAATTTCCTTGGTAAGCTTCGCTTTGAAGTGGAGCTTATTGTCAATTATGTCAGTTTAGTAGTGCTCCAATAATTATGTAGGCAAGATCCCGGACATGCATTATATTATTTTGTTTATTTTCAGAATTTCTGTTATTTGTTTAAGTACGTTTGGCTATGGCTCAGATTACGAATTTTATGTTCAGAATTATGTTTTTAGAACCTTTTCAGATTGATGAAATCTATTAAAATTGAAATATTTTGAATATTCAATTTATTTATGCATATTAATTAGTCATGTGATAAGAGACTTCCGTGGGGATCCAATTCCTCACGTGCCGGTCACGCTCTGTAGAAGGGTCGTGACAAAGTGGTATCAGAGCAATAGGTTTCCCTACATATTATTGGAGCAAGTGTCCACAAATAACATGACATTTATGTAAATGGAAGCGCGCCCATTTGCATTGATGTGGTGCTATTTGAGGCCTTTAGGAAATGGTCAGTCTTGTTTAGGTTCTATAAGAGCTTGTCTTTCTTGGCACTCATAGTCTTGTTATATGCCCTCCCTTTCACAGTGTGACAATGCCACCTATACACTCTTCACGTTTTCACCGTCGCCGTAGGAGCAATGCATCCAGTGACAATGCTCGTCTTAGAGCTTTTGAACAGATGGTAGCAAACTTGACAGATATGATGGCCAGGTAGCTAGAATCAACTACGCAGCCGCCTCCAGTTAGAGATACAGATGACTCAGCCTTAGAGCGTTTCAAAAGGATGGACCCACCTACTTTCAATTGGCGTCTGACTGAGGATCCCCAAGAATTCCTTAGGCAGGTGGAGAAGATAGTTGGTGTCATCCATTGTTCTTCGGGAAGAGCGATGGAGTTAGCTGGCTTCCAGCTAGGAGGCCAAGCAGAGTTATGGTATCAGGAATTCCGACAGAGGTATGGAATTGCTAACTCTCCCTCTTGGGAACAATTCAAGGAAGCCTTCATGCGAAGATTCATATCAGAGAGCCGCCAAGCGCAGATGATTGAGGAGTTTTTGAAGCTCCGTTTAACTCCGAGCATGGCGATTCTGATGCGATGAGCGTTTCACTTATCTGGCACAGGCAGCCTCTAGCATGATACCGACAGAGACAATTAGGGTGAGACGTTTCGTTCAGGGTCTACCAAGAGATCTATTCCTAAACTTGCAGCCTCATGTTGGGACCATGGATTATGCTCAGGTAGTAGACACAGCAATTGGTCTTGAGAATGGTCTAGCAGAACGAAAGGCGATGTCAGAGGCCAACAAAAAGGCCAAAGTTCATGCCTCTTTCTCGAGTGGAGCAGGTTTGAGCAAGGGTCACCATCAGCAAGGACAACAACGGGGTCAATCGGGTAGGGCCACCTTCTCAAAGCCCATCTTGGCACGCCCAATTGCATCACAGACTCTAAGTGGAGGAAGTAGTCAGTACAGTGGACAGGGTTCATGGCAGTCATATCCAGTATGCCCGATTTGCGAGAAGAGACATCACGGTCAATGTCTATTTGTCTCTTCAGTATGTTATGGATGTGGCCAACCAGGCCATAAGCGTGGAGAATGCCCGATGTTTCAAAGAGCTCCTAGCCAAGGGTCAACTAACCCCTCCACATCAATTCAGTCTCTTCAGTCGACAGTCCAGGGCGGTGTCATTGGATCAGCAAGCCGTAGGGCCGGGAGTAAGGGCCCCGTCGGCAGTGCGGTGGAAGAGGAGCAGGTGGTAGAAGCCAAGGTAGTGGAGGACAACCCCGTTTATTTGCAATAACCCGTCAGGATACGCAGGCTTCAAATGAAGTAGTAACAGGTATGACAACAATATGTTCCTTCGATGCTATGACTTTATTTGACTCAGGATCTACCCACTCTTATGTATCCCTATTCTTTGTTGTACGGTTTGGAAGATCCCCTAGTTGGGGTACCTTCGGGAAAGCCCATCCGTATTCAGAAAGTATATAGATCATCTTGTGATTAAAGTTGGTGACATGGAAGCACTAGCAGATTTGAAAGTGTTGGACATGTCTGACTTTGACGTTATTCTAGGCATAGATTGGTTATCCCCATGTCATGCCTTGATAGATTGTTATAGAAAGGTAGTGAGATTCGAGGTCCCAGGTGATGAACCAAGAGAGTTTCTTGGCACAAGATGCTCGACACCAACGAGCTTAATATCAGCTATGAATGCGCTACGGTTGATAGATAGAGGTGGTTATGGATTTTTACCTGCAGTCAGGGATGTAAAGGCAGAGATACCAAGTTTGGACACGGTTCCGGTGGCTAACGAGTTTCCGGATGTGTTTCGGATGATTTGCCGGGTATGCCACCAGAAAGAGAAATAAAGTTTGGGATAGAACTTGAACCAGAAGTTAGGCCCATCTCTATACCCCCGTATCGCATGGCTCTAGCAGAATTAAAAGAATTGAAAGAGCAATTACAGGAGTTGTTGGACAAGGGATTCATACGGCCAAGTACCCCTCCATGGGGTGCTCCAGTGTTGTTTGTTAAGAAGAAAGACGGTTCGATGAGAATGTGTATAGACTATAGGCAGCTAAATAAGGTGACGATTAAGAACCGATACCCTTTACCCCGCATAGATGATCTTTTTGACCAGCTTCAAGGGGCAACATGTTTTTCCAAGATCGACCTTCGATCTGGTTACCATCAGCTAAAGATTAAGGATGAAGATATACCTAAGACGGCTTTCAGGACTCGCTATGGACATTATGAGTTTTTAGTGATGTCCTTTGGGTTGACCAATGCCCTAGCAGCCTTCATGGATTTAATGAATAGGGTGTTTAAACCATTTCTGGATCACTTTGTGATTGTCTTCATCGATGACATCTTAGTGTATTCCAGAAGTAAGGAGGAACATGAACAACACCTGAGAATAGTTTTACAAACCTTGAGGGAGAATCGATTGTATGCCAAGTTCTCCAAGTGTGAATTTTGGCTAGATCAAGTGGCATTCCTTGGACACATAGTGTCAAAGGATGGCATCATGGTAGACCCAAAGAAGGTGGAAGCAGTGCAACAATGGCCTAGACCTACAACAGTTTCAGAAGTTCATAGTTTCTTAGGCTTGGCAGGATATTACAGACGATTCGTTCAAGAATTCTCGAGGATTGCAGCACCTATGACCAAGCTGACCCAGAAGAATGTGAAGTCTCAATGGACAGAAAAGTGTGAAGAAAGTTTCCAGAAACTCAAAACATGCTTGACCACGGCACCAATTCTTGTACTACCTTGAGTTCGGTGGCTTTTCGATTGATACGTGGCGCTTCTAGGATTGGACTTGGCTGTGTCCTGATGCAGCATGGCCGGGTTATAGCATACGCTTCGCGACAACTTAAGAAGCATGAGCAGAATTACCCTACGCATGATTTGGAAATGGCGGCAGTAATTTTTGCCTTGAAAATTTGGAGGCACTACCTGTACGGCGAGACTTGTGAGATTTTTACAGACCATAAGAGCTTGAAGTACATTTTTCAACAGAAGGATCTGAACCTGAGACAACGTAGATGGCTTGAGCTGTTAAAGGATTATGACTGTATGATCTCGTACCACCCAGGGAAGGCGAATGTAGTGGTAGATGCTTTAAGCAGGAAGTCGGCAGGCAGTTTGGCTCACATAGCACTAGTAAGAAAGCCGTTAGTGGAAGATATCCACAAGTTAGAAACTGAAGGAGTTCAGTTCGGCCTTAGTGAATCAGGGACTTTTCTAGCTCACATCAAGGCTCAGTCAATCTTGGTGGGACAACTCAAAGCACGACAAGGTGAAGATCTGAAGCTAGCTAAGTTGGTTGAGGATGTTCGTAAAGGTGAGAATACAGAGTTCTCAGTTGATACTGAGGGTGTATTGCACCTTGGGAACCGATTATGTGTACCTGCAATAGATGAGTTGAAGAGAAAAGTAATGGAAGAAGCCCATGGTGCAGCATACTCAGTGCACCCAGGATCAGTTAAAATATATCAGGATCTAAAACAGTTGTTCTGGTGGGATGGTATGAAGAAAGATATCGGTGACTTTGTAGCTAGGTGCTTGGTGTGCCAGCAAGTCAAGGCTGAGCACCAGAGGCCAGCAGGTTTACTTCAGCAGATAGAAATTCCAAAATGGAAGTGGGAGAGGATAACCATGGACTTTGTAGTCGGTTTACCTCAAACCACCAAAGGGTTTGACTCCATATGGGTAATAGTAGATAGAATGACCAAGTCAGCACACTTTTTACCAGTAAAAACTACCTTTAGTGCAGCACAATATGCTCAGTTATATATCGAAGAGATAGTCAGACTCCATGGTGTCCCAGTATCTATCATATCCGACAGAGGGTCCCAGTTCACTTCACGATTCTGGAGGGCATTTCAAGAGGCCCTTGGGACACGTGTGGATTTAACCACAGCTTTTCATCCCCAAACAGATGGTCAGTCAGAAAGGACAATACAAACCTTAGAAGATATGCTCAGAGCCTGCATACTAGATTTCGGAGGAAGCTGGTGTGATCACCTACCCTTGATAGAGTTCTCATACAACAATAGTTACCAGGCTAGTATCCAGATGGCACCATTTGAAGCCTTGTATGGGAGGTGATGCAAGTCTCCCATTGGGTGGTTTGAACTTGGCGAAACTAAGTCTTTAGGCCCAGACCTAGTTCAGGAAACCTTAGAGAAGGTCCAATTGATTAGAGAACGTCTCCTAGCAGCACAATCCAGGCAGAAGTCATATGCAGATAATCGTCGACGTGACTTGGAGTTTGCGATTGGGGACCACGTGTTTTTGAGAATATCCCCCATGAAAGGTGTAGTGAGGTTCGGTAAACGAGGAAAGTTAAGCCCTCATTTTATCGGTCCGTTTGAGATTTTAGAGAGAGTTGGAAAAGTGGCCTATAGGTTGGCACTGCCTCCCAATTTATCAGCCATACACCCAGTGTTTCATGTTAGTATGCTCAGGAAATATATGCCTGACCCATCTCACGTGCTCACTCCACAAATGGTTCAAATTGATGAGAGCTTGTCATATAAAGAGAAACCAGTTGCCATCGTAGATAGGCAGATCAAGAAACTTCGTTCAAAGGAAATAGCCTCAGTAAAATTTATCTGGAGAAACCATTCAGGCGAGGAAGTGACTTGGGAAGCTGAAGAAGCTATGAAAACCAAATATCCCCATCTTTTTCCACCTCAGAGTACGTCGTTTAGATTTGGAGACCAAATCTCTTTTAAGGGGGATAGTATGTAATACCCCAAATATAGAATTTATCAATATTTGAGTTATTATTATTGTTTCACTAATAAATGATGCAACCGTGTTGCATACATAGTTAGATTATATATATATATGCATTATAGAATGCAATCCATGTGTTGCATGTATAGTTAATAGATTATTATTATATGTTAAAGAATGCAACCCGTGTGTTGCATGCATAGGTAATATATTATTATTATTATTATATATTATGATAGGGAAACCCGTGTAGCACGGGGTAGTTAATATGTAATATTATATATACTATTATTATTATATAGATAGTTAAGAGCCCGTGTTGCACGGGTTAGATTATTATTTTATATATATATGTGTGTGTGTGTGTGTGTGTGGGTGTGTGTGTTGTGTCTGCAGAGTGTGGGTGAGGGGAGAGAGAACGTAAGTGGAATAAGAGTAGAGAGAGAATAATAAGGAAATGGTTCCCGGCAATATTCAAAAAGGTCAAGTTGTTAGTATACTCCTTGCTACCAAGGTGAGTGGGTTTAAGCTCATGATCATACTTTTGGTCATTATTAATATATTTCCATATCATATAAATTATTTATGAAATTTTAGAATGATTTATGTCAAGAGAACATGTTGTTATGAATTATGCCATTTTAGAAATATTATTACTTTTATAGTTATCACGAAAAATTAATCATTTTAGAAAACTCATGGGACCATACTTGCTGTATGTATAATTTAGATTTATTTATCAGTCAGAAAATATTTTAAATTTAGTTTTGTATGAACAACAAGAACAGTGAATTTTGTTACTATTAGTGTTTAGTCAATAAATAGTGAGAAACAGGTCAGTGAGTTAACGGCTATAGGATTGATCGTTAACCTTGGTACCAAGTAATCCGCTAGAGGACTAGCTCACCAACGGCAAGGAACCTAGTGAGGTGTCCATTTATGGGAACTAGTTAAGTGCCTATCAGATTAGCCATTGGCTCAGATTAACTATTTAGCTCAGATATTTAAGTGCCTATCAGATTAGCCATTGACTCAGATTAACTATTCATTTCAGATATTTATTCCTGTTTCTCTACTAGTTATTGCCATGAATTCAGTTAATATATTATTGTAGTACAATCATATGTAATTATATATATAATATATTTCATATCAGCTGCATGTATAAGTTATGTATTTTTTGTTGATGTCCCATGTGGGATGTGAGTGAAGGCTCACTCACTGAATTTTGATGAACTCACCCCTCTCTTTTCCTTTTCCTACAGATATAGCTACGGGTTCAGTTGTACCACAGGATCCTCCGCAGTAGTGCTACAATTTCCTTGGTGAGCTTCACTTTGAAGTGGAGCTTATTGTCAATTATGTCAGTTTAGTAGTGCTCCAATAATTGTGTATGCAAGATCCCGGACATGCGTTATATTATTTTGTTTATTTTCAGAATTTCTGTTATTTGTTTAAGTACGTTTGGCTATGGCTCAGATTACGAATTTTATGTTCAGAATTATGTTTTTAGAACCTTTTCAGATTGATGAAATCTATTAAAATTGAAATATTTTGAATATTCAATTTATTTATGCATATTAATTAGTCATGTGATAAGAGGCTTCCGTGGGGATCCAATTCCTCATGTGTCGGTCACGCTCTGTAGAAGGGTCGTGACAACTATAACTTTATTAGAGATAAGATTCAGACCTAGTGGCTGCAAAAGAAAAGATAATAATAATTTAAAAATAGTTAAATAGATTATTAATTAATTAATTACTAATAACACTAATAATAATGTAAAATACCAAATAAAATGTAAATAATTATAAAAAATTATATAAATTTCGTGAATCCTTGTATTATATCTCCAACAATCTAATGAAGATATTTAAAAATAAATTAAGTCATTTATCAATTAATTAGCTTAATTAAGATTAACTAGTTTAAGTAATTTTGCCTTATTTTAAATAATTCATTATTAAATTATATGTAAAAATATTAAAATTTAATAAATGTCTTTAAATCATGTCATTAACATTTTAGTATGTCTTTAAGTGACAATTAAGAATTTATTAAATTATTTAGTATTAGTTTTAATATTTTACTAATGAAACTAACTAAATATGACAAATAAATTATAAAATTAATAATATTTTAATCCTAGACTTTTTCTATAAATAGCACACCTCTAAACACAACTCCACACTTCATTCTTCTGCCCAAAAAACTATCAAAAATGTGTAGCCATTATTTCTCTTCATTTACTTCATTTTCATACCAAAAACACTTACAAAATTTTACCAAAACACTCCCAAATTATCATCTTTTCTTATCACCATCTACCATCGACACTTTCCAGCCTTTATACATGAATCTTAGCCCTTAGAAAAGGTTTAGAAAAGTTGAAGAAGTTGCTGGTCTAGCCTTGGTATAATAGAGTTTCTAAAGCTCCAAGAACAAGTAGGGGTTTTGTCACGACCCACCTAGAGAACGTGACCGGCACGTAAGGATTTGGGTCCCCACGGAAGCCTCTGGTAACGTGACTGACTAATATGCATAAATAACCCAAATTTATTTGTTCAACTAAAACTTGATAATATGGAATTATTTCTAAAACATAAATTCTGAACATAAATCTGCATAAAATCCATATTCTAGGCCAAAGCCAGACATAATAAAACAATTAACATAAATTCTGAAAATAATATCATGCATGTCCGGGGATCCTGCCTACACAATTTATTGGAGCACTACTAGACTGACATAATTGACAATAAGTTCCACTTCAAAGCGAAGCTCACCAAGGAAGCTGTAGCACTATTGCGGAGGATTCTGTGGTACAAGCCGAACAATGCTTTGTCTGTAGGGAAAGGAAAAGAGAGGGGTGAGTTCATCAAAACTCAGTGAGCGAGCCTCCACTCTCAACCCACATGGGATAATAACAAAATACATAACATATACATGCAATTGATGTGAAATATATTACATATATAATTACATATAAATTAACTGAATCTATAGCAACAATTAGTAGAGAAACATGAATTATTCTGTACATAATTATCTGAGCTGAATAGTTAAATCTGAGCCAATGGCTAATCTGATAGGCACCTAACTAGGTCCCATAAATGGACACCTCACTAGGTTCCTTATTGTGGGTGAGCTAGTCCTCTAGTGGACCACTTGGTACCAAGGTTAACGATAAATCTGCGGTAGTTAACTCATTGATACATTTCTCACTATTTATTGGCAATAAAAATAATAGTAATAATTTCATACAAAACTGAGATTTAAAATATTTTCTAACTAATAAATAAATCTAAATAATTCATACAGCAAGCATGGTCCCATGAGTTTTCCAAAATAATTAGTTCTCATGATAATATTTCTAAAATTGACATAATTCATAACAACATGTTCTCTTGACATAAATTATTCTAAAATTTCATAAATAATTCATATAATTTTAAAATATATTAATAATGACCAAAAGTATGGTCATGAGCTTAAACCCGCTCACCTTTGATAGTCGGGAGTGTGCTTCTACTAACAACTTGATTTTGGAAAATTGGAATGGTACAAGTAACCAAACTCGTCAATTAAAGGGAGGGAGCGTCACAACGTCTTAAGAGATGATTAGTTAGGTCCACTGAAGTTCGGCCACAAGGATTATGAGCTTGACAAGAGATGAATTCGGCCAAAAAGGGGTTTGGCTTAGAGGAGATTTGACTTAGAGGAGGTTTGGCTTAGAGAAGTTTTGGCTTAGAGGAGATTTGGTTTAGAGGAATTTTGGTTTAGAGGAGGTGGAAGCAAAACTTAGCAAAATGAAACTAAACATTTCTTACATACACACACACTCCTACACACATATATTTATACACAAATATAATAATCATAAATAATATTAGTGCTATATGTCTATACTTACTAATAATAATAAATAATATTAATGCCTACTACACTTAGTAATTATAATGTTAAATAATATTTGTGCTATTTACACTTTAATAATAATAATACTAATGCTAGCTACACTTAGTAATATTAATTATAATTAATGTTAGTGCCATATATCTAGATTTAATAATAATAATAACTAATATTAATGCTACCTACATTTAATAATTATAATGTTAAATAATATTAATGTTAGGTGCACTAAATAATAATAATGTTAATGCTAGCTACACTTAGCAATATTAATTATACTTAATATAAATGCTAGGTACACTTAATAATAATAATGCTAATGCTAGATACACTTAGTAATATTAATTATAATTAATATTAGTGGCATATATCTAGACTTAATAATAATAATAATTAATATTAATGCTAACTACACTTAGTAATTATAATATTAAATAATATTTATGTTAGGTTCACTTAATAATAATAATACTAATGGTAGCTACACTTAGTAATAATAATTATAATTAATATTAGTGTCATATATCTAGACTTAATAATAATAATTAATATTAATGCTAACTACACTTAGTAATTTTAATTCATATTCTAACTATAATGCATTAACACTACTAACTATAATACATATTTAAATTATAATGCATGCAACACAACAAACTAAAATGAATATACTAACTATAATGCATATGTATGCTCATAGTTTACTATTAACTATAATAATAATAATAATAATTATTATTATTATTATTTCTTTATTTGGGATATCACATACTACTCCCCTTAAAAGAGATTTGGTCCCCAAATCTAAACAATGTACCTTGAGGTGGGAAGAGATGGGGATATTTGGTTTTCATAGCTTCTTCAGCTTCCCAAGTTGCTGCTTCGCCTGAATGGTTCCTCCAGGTAACTTTTCTTGAGGCTATCTCCTTTGAGCGAAGCTTCTTAATTTGTCTATCCACGATGGCAACTGGTTCCTCTTCATATGACAAGCTCTCATCAATTTGGACCGTTTGTGGAGTGATCACATGAGATTGGTCAGGCATATATTTCCTGAGCATACTAACATGAAATACTGGGTGTATGGCTGATAAACTGGGAGGCAGTGCCAACCTATAAGCTACCGCTCCAACTCTTTCTAAGATTTCAAATGGACCAATAAAACGAGGGCTTAACTTTCCTTGCTTACCGAACCTCACTACTCCTTTCATAGGGGATACTTTCAGAAACACGTTGTCTCCAATCGCAAATTCCAAGTTACGTCGACGGTTATCAGCATACGACTTCTGCCTGGATTGTGCTGCTAAGAGACGTTCTCTAATCAACTGAACCTTCTCTAAGGTCTCCTGAACTAGGTCCGGGCCTAAGGACTTAACTTCCCCAAGCTCAAACCACCCGATGGGAGACCTGCAACACCTCCCATATAAGGCTTCGAATGGTGCCATCGGGATACTCGACTGATAACTATTATTGTATGAGAACTGGCTTCGAATGGTGCCATCGGGATACTCGACTGATAACTATTATTGTATGAGAACTCGATCAAGGGTAGGTGATCACACCAGCTTCCTTTGAAATCTAGTATGCAGGCTCTGAGCATATCTTCTAAGATTTGTATCGTCCTTTCTGACTGACCATCTGTTTGAGGGTGAAAAGCTGTGGTCAAATCCACACGTGTGCCAAGGGCCTCATTAAACGCCCTCCAGAATCGTGAAGTAAACTGGGATCCTCTATCGGATATGATAGATACTGGGACACCGTGGAGTCTAACTATCTCGTTGATGTACAATTGAGCATACTGTGCCGCACTAAAGGTAGTCTTTACTGGTAAAAAGTGTGCTGATTTGGTCATCCTGTCTACTATTACCCATATGGAGTCGAACCCTTTGGTGGTTCGAGGTAATCCAATTACGAAGTCCATGGTTATCCTCTCCCACTTCCATTCTGGAATGTCTATCTGCTGAAGTAACCCTGCTGGCCTCTGGTGCTCAGCCTTGACTTGCTGACACACCAGACACCTAGCTACAAAGTCACCGATATCTCTCTTCATACCATCCCACCAGAATAACTGTTTTAGATCCTGATACATCTTAGTTGATCCTGGGTGCATTGAGTATGCTGCACTATGAGCTTCTTCCATTACTTTTCTCCTCAACTCACCCTTCTTTGGCACACATAAGCGATTTCCAAGGTGCAATACACCCTCGGTATCAGCGAGAACTCAGATTCTCACCTTTACGAACATCCTCACCCAACTTAGCTAACTTCAGATCCTCACCTTGTTGTGCCTTGATCTGTCCCACCAAGGTTGACTGAGCCTTGATGTGAGCTAGAAAAGCCCTTGATTCACTATGGCCAAATGAACTCCTTGACTTCTATCTTGTGGATATCTTTTACTAACGCTTGTCTTACTAGCGTTATGTGGGAATAGCCCCCTTTGTGACTTCCTCGCAAAGCATCCGCCACTACATTCGCCTTCCCTGGGTGATGCGAGATAAATGCAGTCATAATCTTTTAATAACTCAAGCCATCTACGCTGTCTCAGGTTCAGATCCTTCTGTTGAAAGATATACTTCAAGCTCTTGTGGTCTGTGAAAATCTCACAAGTTTCACCATACAGGTAATGTCTCCAAATCTTCAAGGCAAAAATCACTGCCGCCATCTCCAAATCATGGGTAGGATAATTTTGCTCATGCTTCTTAAGTTGCCACGAGGCGTATGCTATAACTTGGCCATGCTGCATCAAGACACAGCCAAGTCCAATTCTAGAAGCGTCACAGAATACTGAAAAACCTCCTGAACTTGAAGGTAGTACAAGAACTGGTGCCGTGGTCAAGCATGTTTTCAGCCTTTGAAAACTTTCTTTACACTCTTCTGTCCACTGAAACTTGACATTCTTCTGTGTCAGCTTGGTCATGGGTGCTGCAATCCTCGAGAAATCCTGAGCAGATCGTCTGTAATATCCTGCCAAACCCAAGAAACTACGAACTTCTGAAACTATTGTAGGTCTAGGCCATTGCTGCACTGCTTCCACCTTCTTTGGATCTACTAGAATGCCATCCTTCGACACTACGTGTCCAAGGAATGCCACCTGTTCTAGCCAGAACTCACACTTGGAAAACTTGGCATACAACTGGTTTTCCCTCAAGGTCTGTAAAACCATTCTCAGGTGTTGCTCGTGTTCCTCCTTACTTTTGGAATACACTAAGATGTCATCAATGAAGACAATCACAAAGTGATCCGAAGCAGTTTAAACACCCTATTCATTAAATCCATGAAAATTTCTTTGGGGCATTGGTTAACCCAAAGGACATCACTAAGAACTCGTAATGTCCATAGCGAGTCCTGAAAGCCGTCTTAGGTATATCTCCATCCTTAATCTTCAGCTGATGGTAACCAGATTGAAGATCAATCTTGGAAAAACATGTTGCCCCTTGAAGCTGGTCAAAAAGATCATCTATGCGGGGTAAAGGGTATCGATTCTTAATCATCACCTTGTTTAGGTGCCTATAATCTATACACATCCTCATCGAACCATCTTTCTTCTTAACGAATAACACTGGAGCACCCCATGGAGAGGTACTTGGCCGTATAAACCCTTTGTCCAACAACTCCTGTAGCTGCTCCTTCAATTCTTTTAACTCCGCTAGAGCCATGCGATATGGGGGTATAGAGATGGGTCTAACTTCTGGTTCAAGCTCTATCCCAAACTCTATTTCTCTTTCTGGTGGCATACCAGGTAAATCATCTGGAAACACGTCCAGGAAACTCATTAGCCACCCGGAATTGTATCCAAACTTGGTGTCTCTGCCTCTACATCCACGGGATCGCACTAAAATCCCGTAACTACCTTTATCCATCAACCGTAGCGCATTCATAGCTGATATTAAGCTCGTCGGCATTAAGCATCTTGTGCCAAGAAACTCTCTTGGCTCATCACCTGGGACCTCGAATCTCACTACTCTTCTATCACAATCTATCAAGGCATGACATGGGGATAACCAATCTACGCCTAGAATAATGTCAAAGTCAGACATGTCTAACACTTTCAAATCTGCTAGCGCTTCCATGTCACCAACTTTGACTTTGCATGATCTATACACTGTTTGAATAAGGATGGGTTTCCCCGAAGGCACTCCAACTAAAAACGGCTCATCAAGATCCTTAGGGGATCTTCCAAACCGTACAGCAAAGAACGGGGACACATAAGAGTGGGTAGACCCTGAATCAAATAATGTCACAGCATCAAAGGAACATACTGTCGTCATACCTGTTACCACTTCATTTGAAGCCTGCGCATCCTGACGGGTTATAGCGAATAGACGGGGTTGTCCTCCACTACCTTGGCTTCTACCGCCTACTCCTCTTCCACCTGGTCCTCGGCCAACAGGGCCCCTACCCCCTGCTCCACGACCTGTCGATGCGATGACGCCACCCTGGACTGTTGACTGCAGAGATTGAATCGATGTGGAGGGGTTAGTTGACCCCTGACTAGGAGCTCTTTGAAACATCGAGCATTCTGCGAGCTTATGACCCGGCTGACCACATCTATAACATACTGTAGAGCCAAATAAACATTGACCCTGATGTCTCTTTTCGCAAGTCGGACATACTGGATATGACTGCCATGAATCCTGTCCACTGTGCTGACTGCCCCCTCTACTAAAAGAGTGTGCTACAACTGGGCGTGCTGGGATAGGCTCTGAGAAGGTGGCCCTATCCGACTGACTCCGTTGTTGTCCCTGTTGATAGTGACCCTTGCTCGAACCTACTCCACTCGAGAAAGTGGCATGAACCCTGGCCTTCTTATTGGCTTCTGACATAGCCCGTCGTTCTGCTAAACCATTCTCGAGACCAATCGCAATGTCTACCACCTGAGCATAGTCCTTGGTCCCGACATGAGGCTGCAAGCTGAGGAATAGATCTCTTGGCAGACCCTGAATGAAACGTCTCACCTTTGATAGTCGGGAGTGTGCTTCTACTAACAACTTGATTTTGGAAAATTGGAATGGTACAAGTAACCAAACTCGTCAATTAAAGGGAGGGAGCGTCACAACGTCTTAAGAGATGATTAGTTAGGTCCACTAAAGTTCAGCCACGAGGATTATGAGCTTGACAAGAGATGAATTCGGCCAAAAAGGGGTTTGGCTTAGAGGAGATTTGGCTTAGAGGAGGTTTGGCTTAGAGAAGTTTTGGCTTAGAGGAGATTTGGTTTAGAAGAATTTTGGTTTAGAGGAGGTGGAAGCAAAACTTAGCAAAATGAAACTAAACATTTCTTACACACACACACACTCCTTCACACATATATTTATACACAAATATAATAATCATAAATAATATTAGTGCTATATGTCTATACTTACTAATAATAATAAATAATATTAATGCCTACTACACTTAGTAATTATAATGTTAAATAATATTTGTGCTATTTACACTTTAATAATAATAATACTAATGCTAGCTACACTTAGTAATATTAATTATAATTAATGTTAGTGCCATATATCTAGATTTAATAATAATAATAACTAATATTAATGCTACCTACACTTAATAATTATAATGTTAAATAATATTAATGTTAGGTGCACTAAATAATAATAATGTTAATGCTAGCTACACTTAGCAATATTAATTATACTTAATATAAATGCTAGGTACACTTAATAATAATAATGCTAATGCTAGATACACTTAGTAATATTAATTATAATTAATATTAGTGGCATATATCTAGACTTAATAATAATAATAATTAATATTAATGCTAACTACACTTAGTAATTATAATATTAAATAATATTTATGTTAGGTTCACTTAATAATAATAATACTAATGGTAGCTACACTTAGTAATAATAATTATAATTAATATTAGTGTCATATATCTAGACTTAATAATAATAATTAATATTAATGCTAACTACACTTAGTAATTTTAATTCATATTCTAACTATAATGCATTAACACTACTAACTATAATGCATATTTAAATTATAATGCATGCAACACAACTAACTAAAATGAATATACTAACTATAATGCATATGTATGCTCATAGTTTACTATTAACTATAATAATAATAATTATTATTATTATTATTATTATTTCTTTATTTGGGATATCACAGGTTTTCTTTCACTTCTAAACTTCATATATAATTTTCTTGTATGATGTTATGTTATGTGATATTCAAAGCTTATTTTATTGTTTTTAATACCTTTGAATGATTTAATGATGGTGTCATAAAACACTTAATCCATGTGTATATGATGCATATTTATTTGTCTCCTTATATGGTTGAAAATTGTGATTTAAGATCATTTCAAATTTTTATTATGTTTTCTTCAAATATTTAAATATTGTATGAAGTTGTTTTAATATGTTAAACCATATGTATTTTTCTTTGATAAAAGCTTTGTCCACAAGTTATGGAATTTTAAGGTAATATAGTTTTGATCTCATTATAATTGTGAAACATTTCTATTCATGAAAAGTGCTTTATTTAATTTACTATAATGAATGGATTCTAAATCTTTGAGCATGCAATATTTAGTTTGGTTTGTGTGTTGTATTTCTCTTGGGACCATTAAAACTTAATATGATATAAAAGACACTAAAATATATTTATATTAATCATAACCTTTATTATGGACCTTGGACTATAAACCTTGAACTATGGACCTTGGACTATGAACCTTGAACTATGGACCTTGGACTATGAACCTTGAACTATGGATTTTGAATTACAAAACTTGGACTGTGACCTTGAACTATGGACCTTGAACTGCAGAACTTGGACTATGAACCTTGAACTATAAATATTTGACTTGATTATACATTTATTAATAATAAGAAATATTGTTTACAAATATTTAAATTTAAGGTCCCATTAGAAACATGACACATAAACTAGCTAGTCTCTTGCTTGAAGTGATTTTCTAAAGCTTGAGTATATTTTTTGCTATTTCGTTTTATATTTCTTGAAAGATTTCATGATGTTTTCTTTTCTCTATGATTATATCCTTATATGCATAAAAAATATTCTTTTTACCTATGTAAGATAATTTACCTAAGTATTTTCTAAAGATAGATTTGAAATGATTTTGGGTATATTTAGACCTATGGGATTAGTAAAGAAAGTATTATATAAATACTTGAAATTGAATTATTATATAAAAACTAAGTTAAGCGTATTTCATTATAAAAAAAATGAGTTTATTACAATAGTATGTTTTGGTGCTTTAATGATAATTATAAAGAAATATGATTTTTGTTTAGGAATCTTATATTGTTTGGGCTTTATGTGCAAATATGGAAAATCTTACGGTCTACATGTGAATATGAAAGAAATTGTGGAAACTTTCTATAATTTTCATACTTTATGCATACTATGTACACAATGTAAAATGGACAAATAGATAAGTGACACCTCGGGCCCCGCCTTGTAGCGGAAAAGGACTTGGTGGATGTTTTAGTGATGCCTTGGGCCCCGCCATGCTAGCGGACAAGGACATGGTATTCATTGATCTGACTAGGGGACGCCCTAGCAATGAGAGCTCTCACAGATCCAATATGAACAAATCTTGCATATTAAAGCTATTAGAAGGGAATGAGATATTATAAAAGGGAGTTATAGTATATTCATGATTATTTACTATATTTCTTTTACTGCACTTTTATTATGATTGATATTATACACTTTCATCTTGTTTGACACTAGCAAAATATAATTTGTGCATTTTGCTGCATTCCCGTGTTATTCTTAGTATTTTTGGGATGAAATGGGACTCCCTTGGAAACATCACCCTACTGGGAGACTTCTCTCACCCCTTTTCTTTTATGTTTCCAGATAGCATGGATCATCTTCAACAATGAAATGGATGTAGCCATGGACTTAATTTCTAAATAATCAGATTCTATTATGTGTGCTAAATAGAATCTTTACTATATGTTACCAGACTCTGGTTATGTTGTATTGTGATATTAAAGTTTTCTTCATGTATCTTGAATGTGTAATATGTACTATTGTACCCTATGAATCGATATTGGTAGTAAAGTATGTTTTCTATAGATGATGGTTGTCTAAACTGTGGGAATTATTGATTAACAAACATTAATATTTTGTTAGAGAAAAATCATTATTTGTTATTAAAAATAATAATAATAATAATTTACCTTTAAGTTACTAGAAGAAAATGTATTACTGTGGAATGTAATTTGGAAAGGTTCTGGCTAAGGAAAGATTTGGTATTTAAGCGTGTCCTTTGTGACCCACCTATTTTTCCTGGGAGTCTACCAGATACATGATTTACAGTTAATACACGTTATTCTGGTATATAACTATAAATAAGAAATAATCATAACAAAAAAAAATTCTCAAATTTCAAGTTACAAATTAGTAGCTAACCATTGCAATATAAAAAAAAAACTAGGATGAAAGAATTAGAGTTTATTAGGGTGTTACACAAAGCCCTAGGAGTAACATGCAAATACCTAATTCGTTCACTTTCATGCACTGGCTCAGATGTCCCTTCATCGTTCCTCCCCAGTGGAGTTGCCATTGTCACCGTCCAGAAAATGTTGATCGAAACGATCCAAGGTTTGGGTTCGTAAATCTTGAAAAAGAGTGGTGATAAGTTGGACTTTTTTGGAAAACTATTTCCTCTAGGCTTTTTCTGTGAAGATGAATGATAATGTTCAGTCTATTGGAAGAGTGGTGGATGTCTTTTGGAGCCCTTCTCTTTCTCGTGGATAGAGGATGTCGCCCTGACTTTTCCCCTAGATCCCCCCTAGATGCTAGGTATCAGTTCACAACCCTCTTGTACTGCCTTCTCTCTCCTGATGGATTTGACTTCTCTCTTACACTTGTCTTGAGATACCACAAGACGGGACACAAAGGTGACATGTTGTCATGCATAGGTTGTACTTACAAAGGAGTGGGCTTCCTCTACTATTCACCTAGTCAGCCCAAGTATGTTTTACGTGTGCTGTGTTGTGATGTCCATGTGTGGTTTATGTTGTTCCTTACTAAATGGGTTTCCTTACAATAGACGCTCTCCAGCCCAAATCTCACAAGACGCGGCGTCCTTTTCAAAGACAAAGGGAAGGGTCTCTCCACTCTTCCAATGAGGCTACCCTTAAGAGGGCCCAACCCCTCTTGGAAGGGTTGCATTACCCAAACCCACCAAGCCACTTGAAGAATAGTTCCCCTTTGGGCCTTGATTTAAGCCCATGGACATTTTTCAAGTTGGGCGTCATCCAAGTGCCTTCCTTCTTTGGGTCTTTTAGGCCTAAAACAAGGCTCAATACATTTTATTCTAGAAAAAGTCCTTTTAAAATAAAATCTTATTATTCCTCTCACATTAATAATTAAAAGTAATTTTTCTTTTATCTTATCTAAACAAAAACTATTCTCTTAAACTTACTTTCAATATATTCAAACTGAACACAGATCAATTCTTTTAAAATAATTACTTTTAAAATTCTTTATTTCAGAACTAATTCTCCCAATAAGTTGAACTAAAAGACGGCTTGTGACAATGGCGAAATCAGCCAATCCCAGGAGGAATCCCGTGACCTTTACTAGCCAACAAGTCTGCAGCTCTATTGGGTTCCCTGTAAGCATTGTGGATATGAACAGCCCACTGCTTGTCCAAAAAAGACCTAACTTGATTGATGATCAAAGCATAAGGATGGGAGTTCGCACACTAATTTGTCAACGAGAGAAATACGATTAATGTCATGAGATATTAAAAAATAATTAATCTTGATTTTATTTACTTAATAATTTTTATGACCTTTAAAATTTTATTTTTAATAATTTTAATCTTTAATCGAAAGATTTTAATATTTTTTATTAAAAATAAATTTAGATAAGTAATGATGTAAATGGCTAAACAATTATTACTGCCATCTCTATCCTCAAATTGAAATGAACATAAGGCCCTTAAGTAAACTTTTGTTGACCCATAAGAAAAGTCTGTTTTAAGGGATTTTTTTTTTATTCCTAATGTACTAGAATAATATTAAATTTATTTAGTTAGTTATTTTTATCACCTTTAATAATTAATTTTTAATATTTTCTAATGCGCTCTAAGTCTGTTGTTATTATCTTCATTTTATGTTTAATTAAATTATCTCCTTATAATCATTTGCAGTACAATGAGAGTTAATAGCTTATACTCTTCTTAGAAAACTTATATGTCAAAATACAATTTGAGAATTAAATGAAATAAATATAAAAACTTAGTCCAAATTCTCCCTTTTCTATTCCATCATTATAAAGCATGCATTGCACATAATATATTTACTAACACAAATATATGACTACAAGTTGATTTAAGCTTTAACTTTATACATATTAAAAGAGAGGATATTGCCACTCTTTCATGGAAGAAGATCGCACAGGAGTTTAGAGGGGGCAACGAACGAATTCAATAGCAAACACAAGAATGAGGCACCTTACTGATATGGTGACTGAAATTGAGCTAAATATGGAGGAAGGCTAAAGTACCCAAGGTGAGGGATGTGGCCTGTGGGGGATGCTGAAGCCGGATTAGCACCAGAGGCGGAGGCCGCCAAGCAGCCCCTCATTTTGCCTTGAAAATTTTAGTTTAGAATGTGCCGGACCTCGCAAATTCCTAGGCAATTTCGGATTGACACTTGGTACTAAGCAAAATAAACCTGATCTGCTGGGCCTTATCGAAACGAAACTTTCGGCTTCAAAGTTCAATTGAGTCCCGAGCATAAGCTTGGTTTTTTACGTGAGTTGTTAAGCCCACTCAAGTTAACATTAGAGATCTCCATGCTTGAAATAGAAAACAATCCGAGCTGTTAATACGGATCGTTAGATCTTATATGAATAATCAAAATTAAAATATAAAATCAAATGATATTATTAACTGATCTTGTGATCATTAATTACCATTAATAACTTTCAATTTTAACAATCTATATATAGTTATACGATCCAAATTCGCTTCTCTCACTCATAATAAATCACTCCTCTCTCTAGTTTCACCCCCTTCAAACAATAAGGCTAATTAAGTTTCCACTTCTTTCCTTCCCACTCCAGCCCTCTCAATGAAATTAAGTGATAAAGGACGCCTTTTTGCTCGAGCACATGCACTCAAATGGGGCTCAGCAGCGCGCCGGTATTTTCTCTAGTGTATCACTATTTCATTAATAACAAATAGCTCATTAATTCAATCCCTTCAATTTTTTTCAATTACCTCATTAAACCCGACCATTAGTATCAAGCTAAAGCTACCTTGGTCCATTACTTAGTATTTCATTATATAACACGTTCAGAAACATGGTTGTTACATAATTCTCGGCATATGCATAACTAGATTCAGGACATAGATTATCTAGGTAGCATTTGATAAGAGGATTGACATATCTAAACTGCCAACAATCTAAATCAAAACAATGTTATACCTAAATATGTTGGAAAGGATACTCTCCAGTCTACATGCAGGTAATTCAAATTTACAATGTGGCAATGTTGAAGACTGCAAGATAACAGACAAGAAGAAGCTGGACTGTAAGAGTAAAAGTAAAACGTGGATGATACCTTCTGGAAGCAACTATAACTACAAATCTTGATCTTGATTCATCATTTCTTCCCTATCTATAAAACGCTCAAGCAGATCTTTCTCTTGCAAAACCAAACAATCTTCAGCCTTTCCAAACCAATCATACCGCTTTTTAGCTACATAATCATAGACAGCATCCCTGATTGGAGTTGGAATCACCCAGAATGTGCTTAAAGCAGAGTAAGGTAGAGGCAAGTATGACAGTACTCGCAATGCAGCTGCACAGTCATTTGTCACAATGAGGTTGACACAATCAAACGGGAATGAGGAGAGAATGGAGATATGATTGACAAATGGTCAATTGTTTTGTCCTAAGCATGGTGCAGATGTCATTACCAAGGCCACTACATTTATATTCAGAGATTTTCATATAATGGTAGAATAGGAACCTGCTAACAAAAGAGAAAAGCATTTACAGAAGGAAAAGTGGTGGAAAACAGCCATAGCATTAGCAGGACTAAATTATTGGTGAAAGGAAATTTTGTCATTTAATGACACTTTCTACAAATAACAGATGATCTAGATAGAATATTTCTACAAAACAAATTAAATAACATTGTCGAAGATAGATAAACCGCTGTCTACTCTTTCAAAGACCTAAATTGCTTGCCCACTTCAAAAGTCAT
Source organism: Dalbergia cultrata (assembly GCA_031216105.1). Classification (NCBI taxonomy): domain Eukaryota; kingdom Viridiplantae; phylum Streptophyta; class Magnoliopsida; order Fabales; family Fabaceae; genus Dalbergia; species Dalbergia cultrata. Next base: position 15,263,706 of record CM062344.1, on the reverse strand, counting down.
ATCCAGCCCTCCATTGCGATTCCAAAAAAATAGTTCTTAATCATAGATTAATTAGCATCATTACCATAACTTAAAGGACGCTTTTACCTTCTTTAAAATATGGTATACAAGGGACAACTTACATTGGACTGAGCTAGCCCTCTCCAAATCCTACGGATAGTGGAAGCCTCATGTAATAGACCACCCTATCTATCCAATAGCAAAACATTTCTTACATGGACAATTCAGCAAGAAATTCATGAATGAAGATTGAGTAAGCAATATTTAGCATCCACATGCAGAGATCTAAACACCAAACATCCAAGACAACACCCACAGTGGTCATGCCTAAGTTAGCAATCTGCTAGATTTTATGTTAAAGATTATGCATACATAAGCGTGCCCAAAACCAAAGTTATGCAGTAAAATAATTTAAAGACAGTCGAAAAGAGAGAATGGATATCATTGAAGTAAATTAAATGCGAGAGAATTCCAACCAGTAGATCCCTGAGAGTATACATTCAGGCCTTCAACAAATAAAAAGCGACGGAGGACATCCTCTCGTTCAAGACCACATGCTCTCAAATAGGGCTCAGCAGCATTAGACTGAACACAACAGAACTTGATCTCTCTGTCCTTGTCTGCTCTGATTACCCATTTCACCCCTGTCAATACAGAATTGTCAAAATGTAATCCAAAACACCAGACAACATATGAAATCTGCACTCTGCAATTAAATGAAACACATCAGTTTAAGTGAAACCTGGAGTGATGAGCTAAACACAATAAGCTATCACCACTCAAAATCAAGGCTAGCAAAATTGGCCTTCTTTTCCAATATAACCAAGTGAAGGTTATTTTTGAATTTATTTTCATCGACAAGGCAGTAAAGCCAGATTTTAGAAACATTAATCATGGGCCCAGGTTCAATTATTAAAACAATAGCATTCAATACTCTATGTATAACACCCTAGTTTCAACCATGTTTGACTTGGAATTCATATAACATTATAGAGCCAGTGTCGATCCCCATAACATATCCTCAATGAAATTACATAAATTATGCTCTAATGTCTAAAACTGCATCTGCATAAACAGAAAATAACTTATCAAAAAAATCACTACTCAACAGAGGTGACCCAGCATGTTCAAAAGGATTATTGGACTACTAACGTTTCATGATACAAATGTTCATGGGATCAACAAACAAGGGAAAGCAACTGCTCCAACACCATGTAGATTGTAGACAACTCCAATCCCTATTAGTAACCTTCAAATAGTCAGCGCAACAACCATGGATGCCAATTACAAATACATCACATTCATCAACACCTAAGCCAAGAGCATTCCCAGGCTTTTTTTTTTTTTTGGTCTCCCCTTATAACACAAGGCTGTAGTATGGAAAACAAAAGGCTGAAGGGTCCATCACAGTCCAAACGAATGACCACAACAAAACAAACATATAAATAAATAAATAAATCCATAGAGCATTAAAGACAAAAAATGTAAAAACCCTTTTTAAAATCACAACAACATTCCAAAGGCTCAGCAAAATTATTGCAAGTTATTATTATCTTTTCCTAACTACCGTTATTCCTCCAGCAGCTTAGATTCATATCTGCCAACATTGTCATTCTCTTTTACCAAACCACTACTATCCAGAATCAGAGGGAAAAAAAAACCCTGAAAAATTAAAAAATAAATGAAGATTTAAAAAAAAAAATGTAATGGTTTAGGATGTGTTTGATTTCAAAAAATAGTTTCTATTCTTCCGTTATTTATTATTATTTTGCCATGATCATCATTTAATTCACAAAATCCTGAAATCCAGAAACAAATTGAAACCAAAAAATGAAATTAAAAAGAAAGTACTGCTTGCTAAGACCAAATGTACCCCTAGAACTCCAGGGGAAGGAGAATACCTTGGTGGCAGAGATGGCAAACGCCGTCGTAAACGACGACTCTGGGCTGGAGCAGAGTTGGGATAACCGGCGGCTTCACGACCGAGGAAGCAACACGGGAATGGGGGATCGCGCGATTGTCTTTGCCGTCGGAAGCAGCATCATCATCATCATCGGCATCATCAGCGTCGGCGATCTCCGCAGCGGTGGTGGGTACGACGTTGTGGGAAGACAGCAAGCGAAGCGAACAATAGGAGGGTGCAGTGGTTTTTTTTGTTAACATTGCGAGCCCTCTCTTTAGCACAATGTTCATTTTTTATCGTGTTGTGTCTCCTTCCTTGTCTTGGGTTTTTTTATTTTGAGGCAAATTTTGGGAATTCCTCACCGCTTTGGTCACTCCTATTTTGAATGGAGCACAAACAGTGCTTTTCTTGCATCCCAAGTCTGTCTGTCTAAGATATGCGAACCCAATGGGCCACAGCCCTTACGAAACGCAAGAAGTAAAAAAAAAAAAGTTGTTATTCTTTAATTAAAAAAATAAAAACGCTAGAGGAAGGGCTTGAACCTTCGACCTTGTGGTTAACAGCCACACGCTCTAACCAACTGAGCTACTCCAGCAGGCACGCTTAGCTACTGGTGCTATTTATATTTTAATTTATTTCCTTTTTTTTCCCCACTCCCCAAGAAACCTATGCTCCTTTACGTTTGTACATTAATCCTGCAGTGGAAACCAGCGAAGGTTAATGTTTCGCCAATTTTTTTGCTGAATTATTTCTTTATCCGTTAAAAATATCACTAGTAGTATTTTTTTATATAGCATTTTCTACATAATGTAACCGTCCCATGAACAATCAATTTCAACCCATATGTAGAGAGATATTGAGAAAGAATGGTTTGGTATTCATAGAAAATAATATTCCCCTTATACTACTATTCGATTTTACACTGAGCCAAAAACTAGCATCCATGGCCAACTATAGTGTCCCCTTTGCATGTAATGTGACTTAATAGCTTAGAGACTTCACATGCTGGACAATGGCTGGGACTTGGTAATCTCTGATCATTGGCAATTTACTAACTATCCTTTGAAGCCAGAGCAGCTTTTGATCCATACTTGGAGAAAACATCACTTAACACAGCCTTCTCCTTGATCTTTAACCTGCATCCAAACCAACCCAATAAGCATAAGAAAGAACAGAAAGCATGAAAATCAAGTCATATATGTCTGCAATGCACAAGAGGGAATTATTACCTCTTTGCGGATCCAGGAACATCCAACTTTGGCACCTTTTTGGCTTTCTCTTTTGAAGTTTGCTTTTTCTTATGGGCATTCTCTTGTTTTGCTTTAGCCAATGACTTCTGCGCAGCTGTGGAGTTTTTGTTTGCTTGTTCTAAGGATAGTGAATTAATTTCAGAATCAATACTTATCTCCACACCATCACCATAATCCAACATCAAAGCAGTGCCAGAATCTTGATTCTCCCCAATACCCTCTTCTTCTTCTTCTTCTTCTTCTTCTTCTTCATATATTTGATTGTCTGTGTCATCAGAATTATCCGAAGTGGCCCCATCCCAAGAACTGAGGGCAAAATCCTCCATATTAGATTCATCATTTAAATCTTCTTCAACAACAGAGACCATGAGATGTGAAGCAGCATTAAGATTTTCGTTTAATCCCGGAGAAGCAGAAGAGCAAGAATGTGCATTTACAAGCTCGCATTTTATCTGCTTCTGAATTTTGCCAAGAGTAATGCTTTGTCCGGAATATAACTCTACAAACCTGAGAGAGAGAGAGAGAGAGAGAGAGAACAACTATTTGAGTAAAATATACTAGCACAGTGGAAACAACTTAAATCATTGTGAACCAGCAGCAAACTCTGACAATAATAATGGAACAATAATCATTGATAATTGATCATTAATTCCTAATCTTACACTATGTCATATGCACTCATTTCACTTTAGCCGGGTTAAATAACAAGCTTGAATCTATTATCCAAGAGAAGCAAGCAAGTTTTTCCTTCTACTAATCTTACACATTTTCACGATGATAAGGGTGTCTAAAAGGTAACACTTTTGAGGTGGGCTAAACAGATATGTGCGTCAATTTAAAACTTTAACATTCATAAAGAAATAAATCATCATCATGATATATCTCTCATTACAAGAATGTCCTGCGCTGCATGTATAACCAACTATACCCATATCTTCCATTATTATCTACAGAGGCTAGAACACACCTAACTGCATCTGCTTCATGCTTGAAATCAACAAAAGCAAAACCCTTGCAGACAGGGTCACGTGTCTTCTTGTTTCCTGTAACTGCTGGGACTATATTCACTATGCCTGGGATCCCTTCGAAAGCAACTTTCAGATCCCTATGGATGTTCTTCTTCTTTGGCAGGTTCACCAAGCGCACTCGACCTCCAATTGGAACAACTTGAGAGTCTGAAAAGTTCCATGGAAACAGAAAGAGTCAGACATCAAACTGTAGGCTCTGCATAAACGAGAAGCAAACATTTCCCAAAACAAACAATCTTGGACACCAGTTTCAACTTTTTCATCCAGCGACCAGTCACAAATAACCAACAACAGAACTGTGCAATACTAGACCCTAACAGTTGCTTACACAAAGTCTTTAGGTTCTCTTCAAGCTCCATAACACAAACTGGAAAGTGCACTCCTCAATCAACAAAGAATTCAGGAAACAAAAATTTCTCTTGAAATGCATGTATTCATTCATTGTTAAAAATAATTTTGGTCATTGAAATTGTATGTGGCTTCACTTTAGCCACTACAATTAAGAAATTAATGAGTAGTTCATGAAATTGAAAAATGTGATTGAAGTTAGTCCCTAGCAAAATATTCAGAGTGACTAATTTGAATCACCAAAATTACTAAATTAAATAACTTTTTGCAACTCCAAAGACTAAATTGTGAAACACATGTACAATTTCAATAATCAAAATAACCATTACTCATTGACTAATGAAGGCATGAACAGAACCACATCACCGAATCAGAGAACAATTTGCACCAAATGATTTCAATTTTTCTCGAACAAATTCGAACGTGATTTTTAGAATGTTAAACCTTTCTTCTTAAGATCAGTGTTGACGGGAGCACTCTTGAGCTTCTTCAAGTTAGCGGTCTGTGCTTCTCTGCTCTGCCGCATTTCCTCGAACAGCTTGTCCTCAACCGCAGTATCGTACACTCTACCTTCCCCAAACCCTCTCGGTTTGTTCTTAAGCCATTTCCTCATCTGCTCCAACGGAACCATTCCCTCTCCCTCAACGACGTCATCATCATCATCTTCATCGTATTCACTGCCGCTATAAACGACGCCATCGTCGTCGTTGTCGTCGTCGTCGTCGTCGTAGTAGCTGAATTCGTCGTCCATTCGCGCGCCGCCACCTCGCCGCTTCGACGTGGCGGATGCTGTGCGACGCGCGGCGCGTAAACTCAGGCGGGGTCGCCGAAGCTGTTGGAAGTGGAACTCGAAGCGCGAAACGAGGGAAGTACCAGCATGGACGACACGTGAGGGTGCGAGGGAATCGCACGTGCTGGTTTGGGTGGCGCCGCCAGTGAGAATCGGGAATGAGTGGTAAGGTGCCGGAAACAAAGTTGCACAAAGCATTTTTTTTGTTTTCGTTCTTCGATTTTCAGCTCCCTCTGCTGCTTCACTTCTTCGTCACCCACACAACAGTGTTGCTTAGCGTATGTAATCTAAATTGTATTACAAGATGAAATATAAACTTTAGTGATTTTATGACGGCATGGTGTCGTGGTGTAGTTGGTTATCACGTCAGTCTAACACACTGAAGGTCTCCGGTTCGAGTCCGGGCGACGCCACTTTGATCATTCTTTTGAAAGAAATTTCATTGTCTTTTGTTGTTGGGCTCCTTTTTTATTTAGTACTGTTGGGCTCTTAAATTGCCTTTCCTTTTTAACTTTTGTAAACTACTTCCTGACCCAAAAAATAAAAATTGTAAGCTGCTCATTTTTGAGGTATTTGGTCAAGAGGTACTTGTGTTTGAGTTATGCCGAAGAACCCATTGTCGCATTTCAAATGTGGACTACTTAGGTTAGGAGTGACCTTGTTATGCACCAGGCTCGGGCTTTTGAATCTAGACGAGAATTACAAACCACAAAGGATTCTCGACAAAAAAAATGGACAAACCACCGAGGATTGTTTGTTACTTCACATATTTGTTAGTTTTTGCCTTACTATATGGTGGATTCTAGCTGTTAATTTTTTTTTTCTTTTTTTCTAAATATCAATTGTTTGAATCTCATTTTGAGAATGAAGTAACTTTTAAGTCTGTGGCTAATGTTTATCTTCTTAAATGAGTTTACTATAAACAAAGGAATTAATCATTGCATTCAATGGTAAATATCCTTTAAAAAAAAGAAAAAGGACTATTGCCCCTCCCAAATATATTAAGGGATATTAGTATCTCAAAATTTGAATATACCTTATTAATCTTTCACAATTCAAAAAAAGGGAGGACAAACTATCCCTATTTACATTTAAAACATATTATATCAAATTATATGAAAGACTAAAATGGATATTTTCTCTATTTTTGGATAGATTCCTGATGAAATGGATTTCTTTAATAAAAAAAAGTGATGCCACTACAAATTATTCCACACACACAACCCATAATCGTAGTCAACTTGGACATTGTATGCTTACTGATTTCACCACATGTCTATCTCAGTGCTGCCTATAACAACCATATTGAGGCCTAGCCTTCCATCTATGCCAATCATCGTCGTTTTTTTCTTTTCCTCATGCCCCTTCTAGCCACATTAACCCTAGCTATACTATTGAAATGTATACGTACCTGCAGGCTACAATGTACTATATTTGCTATTTTGCTTATCCCCTAGCTCCTAGAACATTTTTTCCACTTAATGATGATGCTTCTCCGTCGGCTAGTATCATACGGATGCAAATACAATTTTGGCTCCCTACCAAAACACTACCCTGGTCCACACGTTTCACGTTTTTGCTTGAATTGATACAAATCCGCCATTATATATCTTGATTTGATTTATCAAACTTTACTTCAAAAATAATATGTTTTTCGTTAATAATGGGATTTCATTTGTATATTCATTAATTTAAATATGTCATCATCTTAGGAAACCAGAAGACAATTTATAAAAATCTCATAAAATTTTGGGCACTTCACCTTTTTGTACAATAAGCAACAACAATGGTAGAAATTAAGCTCTTTTGTGTGTATTGATTTGTTTATTTATGCATTGATGAGGGGATACATATTCTAGTTAGGTGGAGTTTTCCATCCATACATACTTCTTTTTTTTTTCAGTTAACTTGCGACAATATCAGTCAATGGTAGGAATTAAGAACCCCAGAAAAAAGTTAACCCACTTGGGTTTTGTTTGGTTGTATACTAGTAGACAAGTCATGCACCTTCCTGCAAAAGACTCTCAACCTTTTACTCAAATCTCAGATAATGCAACCTTTCAATTTCTTATCTGAGTTTCCCTTATCTCTCTAGGTTGGTTATTATAGTCAAAGTTTTCTACAAGATATATATAAATAATACGATGCATTATTAATTATACAATTTTGACTTAATTTAATTTTTTAATCCACTTTGATAGGATATTAAGGGAAGTGTTCTTACATTGGACAAATCCATTAGTCACCAGTTGCGGCCCAGAAGGCGCAGATTTTTATTTCAAGCCCGTCTTCCCAATATACTCTTTTTCTTTTCTTTCTTTTATGCTGAAAACTTTAAGGTACACAGATGAGGTCATTATTTTAATTGATTTATATGCGACAGGTGTTTTTGGATGATTTTTTTTAGTAGAATCATTTTTCATAAAAAAAAAAATACTTTTCTTATATTATTTAAAAAAAATCAGATTCTTGAAAAAAAAAATAATCTATTTTCGGCTTCGTAACGGGAAATTTGTTGATATATATAACGATGATAACTTTACGACATTCTTATTATTCATTAACATTCAGACGGCCAAACTCTGAATCATCCTAAATAAATTATATCTTAATGTGGGTTTGACATTCAATTGACAAGTTCTGTTTTAATTTATATATACTTAACATTAGATCCATTATTTTTTAAAAAAAAATGCAAATTACACTGCTTGAGATTTGGTAACATTTATATTGACTATCTTTTTTTCATAAAATTTTCTCACAAGGATTTTTAATTTGTGAGATTATTATACTGACATCCCATGATGGGTTTGTAAAATTATTTCACCACTTTCTCCTCTACCATTCAATAAATAGTACATATAAAGAAGATCAATATTACCCAGCTAAATAAAAGGGAGTCAAATTGAATTTTATCAAATATTAGAAAAAAGCATTGTAATCTGCTTTGTCTTTAATAACTACATTAGATTGATGTTTATAGAGGATTGATTAATCCCCGCTCGCTTTTCTCAAGTTCACATTTGATATTTAACAAGGGTTTTAAAATTATAAAAACAACGTTCTTTGTACTGATATATAGTTAGTTAAATTATAAATAATATTATGTGTACACTATTACCAGAAAAAATCAAGAGTAAACATTCCAGAGAGACACAAAATCTTGATTCCACTATCTTTAAGTGCTTTGTATTTCTTTCTATGATGTTCATCATAGCTAATATTTATTTACTTTCATAATAATTGTCAAAAACCAAACAATACATATATTATAAGAAAAATAAAAAAATATTGGTAAATATAGAAAATTATATGAGTTGACAAAATTATCTTTCTACAATCATTATTAATCATCTTAGTTAATATATTAATTACTTAACTAACATATTTATATTAAGGGTATAGATGGAAGAAAAATTAACGCTATATAAATATTATAAATGGACAAATATTTCAAAATATGAAAGAGTAAAAAAGCGATAGTTATTATAAAATAAAATGAGTATAAGATTTAATATCAATTATTTTGCTTTCACTTTTTTTTTTTCATCAACTGTTAGTTGTTGGTTAATATATAAAAAAAATTCCCAAATATATATCTATGATAAAAGAATAATGTTTTAGAATTAGAGTTTAATTTTAATATATATACTAACAGTTATCTAATTAAATTTTTAATTTGAATGACTTTTTAAATAGTAAAGTGAAAAGTTAACCTTATTTACTGATATGACATTATATGATTAAATAACCATGTTAAATTTTTCTTACATTATCAGTATATCAAGATTAAATCCTTATAATTACACAAAATGGGTAAAGATTTGTGTATCAATATAACAACACCGACCATAAGTTTTAAAAGCATGTAATGGGCTCTATATGTAGATATTTTTTCAAGTTTTGGAGGAACTAGTACTCGAGTCGTGATAAAGTCTACTAAAAAAGAGAAATTCTTAAATACATCTTATGGATATGTTCCATATCTAATAATTTAGTAAAGTTGTACAATGGACGGGTTGAGTAGGATTGAATCAAACTCAAATCTGATCTAAAAATTTTAGACCATGTCATTTTTGGTAACCCAACCCGAGTAATGATTGGGTCAAACTGGATCAATTCGACTTTTAGATAACTTGTAAAAATTTTGACATTATATATAATGAAATTATACAATTTTATATGTAGAAATAAAATTCAAGAAATATTTTGTAATACATACTTCAAAACAAACTATATGACCATAAAAAAAATATAAAATTATCTAAAACATGTTAAGTAAGGTATAAAATCTTATAGTATATCATTAATTATTATAATAAAAGTATAGCTATAAAAGAAATATTTGACTTTGAGTCAGGTCAACCAACATGAAGCATAACCTAAACCTAACCCAAAAAATATAACCGGTCAAATTTGAAAACTTAGACCTGATCCAACCTAATAAGCTTATGTCGAATCAGGTTAGCAAATCGAGTCGGATCATGAACAACCTTATAATTTAGTGATACTTCAATTAAAATTAAGAATTAAAGATAGATCTTAACTAAAATGTTACTTTTTTGTTTTATAAAAAGCAGGCGCAAATATATATAATAATTTCTCTACAAATCACACTTGTGTGCACTTATCTCAAGTCTAATTAAGGGGATTAGTTTAGAGTTTCTCTCCTCAATTCATTGGCCATAAAAAAGGCAAAAGAAAGTGAAAAAAAAAGAGAAATATTAAAAGGAAAAAAAATTTGCAATGTGGTTCACTTGATATCAAATTAGTCCTTGAAAAAGTTTTACATCAATTTAGTTCCTAAAAAAATACAAATAACATCAGTTTAGATTCTAAAAAATAATTGTGACCTCACTTTGGTTTTTGAAAGATACGTATAACATTAAATAAAATTGTGATTTGTAGAAAATGAAATCAAATAGATATGTATGTCACATGCATTTTTCAAGACTTGGAGTGGTGTCACATGTATCTTTTATAAACTGGACTTGTGTAAAAAATATTTCATGTACTAAACTGATGATATCACATGGATTTTTCAAGAATTAAAATGATGACAAAGTTTTTCAAGGACCAGACCAATGTTACACATATTTTTTTATAGATCAAATTGTTAATTTAGTTAGAAAGAAATAAGAATTAAAAAAAAAGTGGTGCCTAGGATCTCCGTATACGTGAAGGCGTACAGTAATAAAGCTCAAATAGAAAAAAGAGGACATAGAACAGTGCTGAAAATTATGTTCCCACTTAGCATTTTTAAGTAATGCAATTACCAACGTGGCATGTGGCAGGGTTAGGTAGAAGCTGTTGGGGAGGACCTGCAAGTTTTCTGGGAAAAATATGTAGTGCAAACTAATAAGTCATATCATTAGGATCAGTTATACAGTAAATAAAAGTTTGTTAATAATCAATTAAGTTAATATATAGCTGTTAGAACAGTTAGTTACACCATTAAATAATTAATTATAGCATTGTATATAAAAACTAGTTTTGATCCTTGTATTAGATAACTTTTACATTCTCAATGACACATTCAGTTTCTTCTCCTAATATGGTATCAGAGCGAAAAGATTGATATTCCTTCCGCACAACATCATCATTTCTTGAATCTTTCATCATTTGTTTCAGTTGTGTTCTTCCTCTTCGCTTCAATGGTGAACATTAATGCAGATCCATATTTGCTTCTGCCTTCTAATCAACCCAGCTTAGTGCTGGTGTCTCCTCCCCTTAATGAGGATACTTACGATTCATGGAGTCGTGCTGTTCGTAGAGTCCTAAATGGCAAAAGATGTTGAATATTCTATGTGTGGACTGACATAAATCATGTTTTATTATAGTTTTAATATTAATTCCAGATTAATTGGATGTCAAATAAAATTATCAAACCATGTTATTAAGCCTATTTTCTGATTAATTATTGTATTAAGCTTATTTATTACAATTTTGTTGTTAATGGATATGGATTTTTGGTTATTGTTATTGGGCTGAGCTATAATGGGTAGGTTTGGCCCATTTCATTACTAACCCAGTGAGGCCCTGCTCCTAATCCTTTCAGTGTGGCTGTTGCCCCATAGAGACTGAACACGTTCTGAACAACTGAAGGGGTGATAGAAAGAGCTCTCTCTTTGGATTTCTTTCTTTTGGTGATTCTTTTCACAGGACAAGAAGCTACCCAGTCATGGACTCATCAAGCTCGACTGTTCCAGGTAATTTTAGTGTTTGTTTATCATTTGTCATATTGAGAATTGGATTAAAATTTCATCAATTGGTATTAGAGCCAATCTAATTCTCATATGGCAGTGATAGTAAATTCTAAATTAGGTGTTGATGATGTATTTTCGTATATATGATGAACCCTAAATTACCAATCCGGAATTTTGTAATTTTACTGATTAAATTTTGAAATTGATTGAGGGCTTTTGTTATTGATAATGTTATGAGAAAATTGAGATAAAGATCATAAGAAACGGATTAGTGTGTAGAGAGAATTTTGATTTTGAAACTATGAACCCTAACCTTTGATCCCGATTCGGTTTTGAAAAGCCTGATGGGTTGCATTCATGCATCCCATTTCCTATTCAACTCTAGGCATATTGTATTATTTATGTGCTTAATTGGTAAACATTTAGTAGATTTGTATTTGGTCTTAACGGTATATCATTGAATAAAATCATGGTTCTCTGCACCATTTTGATGAATAAATATATTTTAGAGCTTCCTATACTTTTAACCCTTTTTGGTGAGTGTTATTTGCTTGCAGAGACTTTCCAGGTTGCAAGATTAAAGGTTTATGATGTTGTGATGTTGTCCAATTTTATTCTTAGTTGGTATTTTACCAATATTTGGAGCTATAGATGTCCGATTGACATGATTTTTGCGGCGTTGGAAAGCTTGTTCAAAGATCTACAACTTCTATTTCTAGAGACAAGAGCTAATTCGAACATTTTAGGCCTCAAAATAGATTTGGAAGTATACAAAGCGTTGTTGAGCGAGCACATGACCGCTATAGCGGTCACCAGAGAGACAACTTGGCTGTAGCACTCGTGAGCAAATGACCAGGATCGCTATAGCGGTCCCAGACCGCTATAGCGGTCATAAGTGAGTGGAGCTTCAGCGAGCATGCGACTTCGTTCCGTGTTTTGAACCATTTGTTATTTTAACTCCATTTTGGAGACTGGAAAGGGATTGAGTACGTTTTTATTTTTAGGTTTTAGCTTTCTCCCTCTCTCTCTCTCTCTACTCTCTCTCTCTAGGCTAGGGTTTCCAATCATTGTTGAATTTCAATATTTTCTGAGTTAGAATTTATCAATTTTCTTTGACGTTGGTTGTGAACTCCCCCTATGGAGGAGTAATTTTCTTACCGTGCACATGGATGACTGAAGATTAAGATTGTTCTTGACACTCCAATTTTTATTTGCAATTCATGGTTGGTTTTTCTTTCCCTCTTATCTTCTCTCTTTAATATTGGTTGTGATGATTATTACAATTGTAGTTTTTCAGGGTGGTTTGATTGTGCATTCGTTTGCATGCATAATTTAGATACCATTGGGGTATTGGATCGATTGATTTAATTACATCCGAATTGGTAAGGGATTGAAATTAACTCCGTTAGGAATTAGGTTGCTGTAATTGGGAATCAGACTATCATAGGTTCATAGAATCACGATCGTGAATTACTAGTCCATATGTTAGCCAAACCCTTAGTGAGAATGCGATTGTATGATTGCTAAGTAGAATTACATCATTATTGTGTGATAGCGTGAATAATGAAAGTAACCACCACCATGAATTTATTTCTTGAGTCAATGATTGAACAACTTTTAATCTGACGGAATCCTTGTGCAGGTAATTCTTCTCATCATATTTCCTTAATTTAATTTTGCTTTGAATAATTCAAAAAATTCCCCAATTTGTTGAATCAATTAGAACACTTCCTTGTGAGACGACCTGAGTTGTGCCCTTTATTACATTTTTGGTGCAATTTAGTATTTTAATTATTTTTAATTTGTTGCGGATAGCGACAGCTCGCATTAAATTTTGGCGCCGTTGCTGGGGAAGTGTGCTATTTGATTCTTTTTGCTCTTTATTTTATTTTATTTTATTTTCGTATTTATTTGTTTTTTTTTATTTATTTGTTTCAATTGTTGATTGTTTCTTTTTATATCAAAAAAAAAAAAATTTAGTTTGTTTCATTTAAATTTTATTTATTTTATCTTTGTTTCCTGGTGTATTTGATTGTTGCTATAATTTAATTTTATGACCCGCTCCCTTCCTAATTTTCCCATATTACCGATTAATCTGGAAATTGGGAAAACTGCCAAAAGGCTTAGGAAGGTCGCGAGGGAGAGAATTAATTTATTAGGCAACCCCTCTTCTTCTGATACAACCAGGGAATTTGATAATTCTTTTTATTTTTCTCCTGAACTTTCTGATCCTACTGCTAGTGTTTCAGGAAACATGGCTGATAATAACAGGACTTTGAGGGAGCTCGCTTCCCAAGACTTAAACTACCAACCATTGGGAATCATTTATCCTGATCAGGGAGGTGACTTTGAGCTCAAATCAAGATTCCTACACCACTTGCCCAAGTTCCATGGGTTATCTGGGGAAGACCCACACAAACACCTCAAGCAATTTCATGTGATTTGTGTGACATGAAGCCTCAGGGGGTAACGGAGGACTGGTTCCATTTTCCCTTGAAGGAGCTGCCAAGGACTGGTTCTTCTATATTCCCCATGGAACAGTTGACAGTTGGGCTGGCATGAAGCGCATCTTCCTAGAAAAATTCTTCCCAGCTTCCAGAGCAGCCGCCATCAGAAAAGACATTTGTGGCATCCGACAGCTGCAGGGTGAATCCCTCTATGAGTATTGGGAGAGGTTCAAGAGATTATGTGCCAGCTGCCCCCAACATCAGATTTCAGAGCAGCTTCTCATTCAGTATTTCTATGAGGGACTGCTGGTTATGGAGAGGAGCATGATTGACGCTGCCAGTGGGGGTGCATTAGTTGACAAGACTCCTACTGCAGCTAGACTTCTGATTGAGAACATGGCAGAAAACTCTCAGCAGTTTGGGTCCAGAGCTGGTAGTAGTACTCATCATGTGAGTGAAGTTTCTTCAGTTGAGAGTAGCAGGGTAGAGAAGAAGTTGGATGAACTGACAGAGTTTCTCAAACAGATAGCCCTGAATCAGTTAATACAAGTTCCTTCACCTCAGACAGCTTGTGGTATTTGTTCCTGTAATACCCATACCACTGATGTATGTCCACAGCTACAGGAGGACCCCACTTTAGTTGTTGCTAGCAATGTGTTTCCTGGTAGACCTCAAAATCAGAACAACCAGCAGGGTATGATCCTTACAGCAACACATATAATCCAGGTTGGAGAGATCACCCCAACCTCAGGTGGAACAACTCATCACAGCAACAGCAAAAGTATGTTCCACCCCAACAAAGGCAGCAGAGCAACCCCCATGTCTACCAGCAACCACCTGTCCCACAGCTTCCTAGCCCTCAATAGCCTCTAGCACTACCTGCCCCTCCTGCTCCTTCAGATGTACCATGGCAAGAGATGATGAAGATGATGATAGAAACACAAAGGAAACAGGAACAAGCCATGCAAGATATGAGAAATGCAATTGTGAGGCTTGAGAATTCCCAATCCCAGCAGGGAAGTGCATCTACTATTCCTTCTCAGACAGTTCCCAACCCCAAAGGGAACGTTTCTGCTATTACTCCAGGTCCTGCACAATTTTACTTGAGGTTGCTGGTCCTTCAGAGCAGGTTGTGGTTGAGAGCCAGGAGAAAGAGACAATTCAGTCAGAGATGCAACAAGCTAAGCCTGCACCCCAACAAAAGGAAGCAGAAGAGCAGGTAACAAGACCTATTCCATTGCCCTTTCCACAAAGAGTTACAAGACCCAAGAGGTCCAATGAGTTGGAGTTGGAAAAAGACCTCTTGGAGACATTTCGAAAGGTAGAAGTCAACATTCCTCTGTTGGATGCAATTAGGAAGATTCCCAAGTATGCCAAGTTCTTGAAAGATTTATGCACCAACAGAAGGAGACCACAAGGCAATGAAAAGGAGAAGGTGACTATGGGGGTGAATGCTTCCTCCATCATCAAGCCAGGCAACTTGTCATCTAAGTGTAAAGATCCAGGCGTGTTCAATGTTCCCTGCACCATTGGGAACCTGCAAATCAAGCAAGCCATGGCTGATCTCGGGGCTGGCATTAATGTTATGCCAAAATCACTCTACAGGTCCTTATACTTTGGGGAGCTCAAGCCCACTGGGTTGACAATCCAACTTGCCAACCTCAGCATCACAAAGCCAGAAGGGGTACTAGAAGATGTCCTGGTCAAGGTAAATGATTTAATATTCCCTGCTGATTTTTTTGTGCTTGAGATGGAGAATGACACTGATGCCAACCAGCATACATTAATTTTGGGTAGACCCTTTTTGAAAACTGCTAAAACCAAAATTGATGTTTATGCTGGTACATTATCCATGGAGTGCGGGGATTTGAAAGCCCAATTTTGTTTATCTGATGCCATGAAATTCCCCCTTGAGGAACACTCTGTATTTGGCATTGATGTCATTGACTCCCTAGTGGAAGATGCATATGATACTTTACTTTGTAAGAATCCAGATCCTCCATTCTCCACTTTTTCTTCTTCCATGGGATATGATGTACCTATTGTTTTAGAATGTCCCAAGCTTTCAGATACAGGTACACCTCACAAGCCGCAATCATCAGTTTGCCACATGCTCCATGACCAGCCCATGTTGGGTAAGAAGCCCTATGAGGGGCAGTGGATCTTGCTACATGAGCCTCGGGAAAAACTGATGGCTGGAGACCCGAAGTCTAGATGGAGGGGACCATTCTTGGTCAACCATGTGCACCCCGATGGTGCAATTGAGTTAAAGAACTCCAGGATGGTTCGGTGCACCATTGATGAGCATCGGCTGATGTACCTACATGAGCCCCCAACAGATCTAAGGGCTCAATTGGCCTATCTTTGGGTTGAAGCTGCACACCCTCCATGAGAATCCTGACCGTCCAACTTAGGGACGTTAAAGTGAAGTGCTGGGTGGGAGACAACCCACCGTGAGGTTTTTCTTTCCTCTTCTCTTTTATTTTTTCTGCATTTTATTTATTTTCATTTTAGTTTTGAGTCATGCATCATATGAATTTTTATTTGTGTCCTACACCATTCCTTTGACACTTTAGAGATCACATGAATAGGCTTACACTACATGCACCTTATTGACTTGCTTGGCATTGACTCTATCTTGTATTGTATGCTTGATGGATTCATTGTTGCTTGGATTGAGTACATACACTTTTACTTGTGAGATTTTGAGCCTCTTGTTTAGACTATCTTGTGCCATGCTAATTGTTCATGTGTGTTTCCGTCTTTGGATTTGTGTTCTAGAACTTGCTTAGGGTCTTGTTTGAAAATATGTTTCCATATGCATGCTTGAATATGATTGAGGCATTTTTCTTATTTTTAGCCACTTGCCCATATAGCCACCTTTTGCATGTTATCATTGTTTAGCCCCTTTTGAGCCTTATTGCCCATTCTTTTATTTTAGCACATCCTTAGCCAAAAGTGAAAAACCATGAAACTTCCCAACCTTTCAGGCTTAGGAGAGCATTTGTGCAAATTCATATATGTTCTTGAGCATAAGTGTAGGGGAGAGCATGAGGACATGCTCCAATTTAAGTGTGGGGGAGGAACAATGTGTATCCAAAACTTAGTAAGTGGCACACAAAAAAAAAAAATTACATGGTTGATATTAAAAAAAAAAATCTGAAAAAAAAAAGTTTAGTTGAAGGTGTGCCACATTGAAATTAAAGGCCTAAAATTGTGATTAAGATGGAAAAAGCGTACTCTTAAGCACTTGTGCTCTTGGTGTATGCATTTGTTCTCCTTTGACTTGAGGTTTAGCCCATTGGCCTATATAATTACCCACCTTCACCTAAGCCACATTGCAACCAAAGATAAGTCCTCTTGATTCAATAGGCATGTATATAACAAAATGGAGAATAAGACCCGTAGCAAGCTTATGGTAATACATTTTCATTTGAGGTGATTGAGTGTGTATCATGAAACCCAAACACTTGAGTGAATGAGTGGCAAACATTGACCTTGGGAGGATTTTTGTACTTGGTCCATGCATCATAAGTGAATTCTACCATGTATGCTATGTTCTTCTTCATGCCTTGCTAGTTGAGATCCTCTTTCATTGTTGGTGTGAAAACTTATTACTTGTATTTCTAGGTCCATTGGATTGGTGTATTGCTACTTTTCATGCATCATGCATTTTTAGAGTTAGTAGAGTTAGGAATCCAATCTCTTTGCTGCATCCATTTGAGTCTCTTGCATGAGGACATGCAATTGTTTAAGTGTGGGGGAGTTTGATGGGTTGCATTCATGCATCCCATTTCCTATTCAACTCTAGGCATATTGCATTATTTATGTGCTTAATTGGTAAACATTTAGTAGATTTGTATTTGGTCTTAACGGTATATCATTGAATAAAATCATGGTTCTCTGCATCATTTTGATGAATAAATATATTTTAGAGCTTCCTATACTTTTAACCCTTTTTTGTGAGTGTTATTTGCTTGTAGAGACTTTCCAGGTTGCAAAATTAAAGGTTTCTGATGTTGTGATGCTGTCTAATTTTATCTTTAGTTGGTATTTTGCCAATATTTGGAGCTATAGATGTTCGATTGACATGATTCTTGCGGCGTTGGAAAGCTTGTTCAAAGAGCTACAACTTCTATTTTTAGAGACAAGAGCTAATTCGAACATTTTAGGCCTCAAAATGGGTTTGGAAGTATACGAAGCGTTGTTGAGCGAGCACATGACCGCTATAGCGGTCATAGTCCGCTATAGCGGTCATCAGAGAGACAACTTGGCTGTAGCACTCATGAGCAAATGACCAGGACCGCTATAGCGGTCCCAGACTGCTATAGCGGTCATAAGTGAATGGAGCTTCAGCGAGCACGCGACTTCGTTCCGTGTTTTGAACCATTTGTTATTTTAACTCCGTTTTGGAGACTGGAAAGGGATTGAGTACATTTTTATTTTTAGGTTTTAGCTTTCTCCTTCTCTTTCTCTCTCTCTACTCTCTCTCTCTAGGCTAGGGTTTCCAATCATTATTGAATTTCAGTATTTTCTGGGTTAGAATTTATCAATTTTCTTTGACGTTGGTTGTGAACTCCCCCTATGGAGGAGTAATTTCCTTACCGTGCACATGGATGACTGAAGATTAAGATTGTTCTTGAGACTCCAATTTTTATTTGCAATTCATGGTTGGTTTTTCTTTCCCTCTTATCTTCTCTCTTTAATATTGGTTGTGATGATTATTGCAATTGTATTTTTTCAGGATGGTTTGATTGTGCATTCGTTTGCATGCATAATTTAGATACCATTGGGGTATTGGATCGATTGATTTAATTACATCCGAATTGGTAAGGGATTGAAATTAACTTCGTTAGGAATTAGGTTGCTGTAATTGGTAATCAGACTATCATAGGTTCATAGAATCACGATCGTGAATTACTAGTCCATATGTTAGCCAAACCCTTAGTGAGAATGCGATTGTATGATTGCTAAGTAGAATTACATCATTATTGTGTGATAGCATGAATAATGAAAGTAACCACCACCATGAATTTATTTCTTGAGTCAATGATTGAACAACTTTTAATCTTACGGAATCCTTGTGCAGGTAATTCTTCTCATCATATTTCCTCAATTTAATTTTGCTTTGAATAATTCCAAAAATTCCCCAATTTGTTGAATCAATTAGAACACTTCCTTGTGAGATGACCTGAGTTGTGCCCTTTATTACATTTTTGGTGCAATTTAGTATTTTCATTATTTTTAATTTGTTGCGGGTAGCGACAGCTCGCATCAAAGCCTCACCCTATATTTATGTGAATTTGCTTCTAATTCATTAGGGCTTTCGTAGAGCATAAAATTTCGAATCTATTGACACCAAAATCATGATTTTTCATCAAGTATAGAGAGAGAAATTGCCAAAAAATCGAGAGTAATGGCGTTAAAATTCACGGAATTTTCTGTACTTATAAGGGTCATATTTCAAAATAAAATTATATGGGTTTTGTATAGAATTGAAAGACGAATCCATAGACACCAAAATCACTTAATTTCATTGAGAATTGAGTGAGAAATAGCTCTCGACCCGTTTAGGTATCCATGGGTCTTGTTGAACCCGTCTCAAGGTAGGAGACGATGAACAGTACCCGAGGCTTGCCCAATCGCGGGCCCAGGTGCGTGGGGGTGCATGAAGGCCCATCCGGTGCCCATTTTGACCCTTTTTTTTCATTTTGGGTTTTTTAATTTTTTAGAATTGTTGGTGAATTTTATTTTTTTTTTGGGCATCATAAATAATAATAATTATTATTATTTTCATTACAAATATTGCTTAAAATTATTAGGTATTCTCCAAATTTTGGTCTGAAATTTTTTGTGTATATTTCTAACACTGTTAGGCACATTGTATACAGTACACTCTCAGATTTGATATATCTTAATTAATTGAATAATTTTGTACTCTATTATATGCATATTATCTATTATTGTGATTATATGTCATGTTGCTATTATAAAATTTTGTGACATATATTTCTGAGATGTGTTAATTTAGACCAATTTTATACTGTTATTGGGTATTTTTTTTTTTCACAATTGTGAGCTCGCTTTCGCGGGACGGATTGTGATAAATACTGTTATTTGAAAAATATTGTTACTAATGTGACATTAGGAATTATTTTAATAACACACCTACCTTATCGGTTTGTCTTTATTGATATAATTCCTAATGATTGGTAATTATATTTTAAAGTTTTCAATATCCTCTCGATATTAGCTTTAAGAATATAATAATTTTTTGTAATGTGAGAGTTAATTTGTGCATTGTAATTCGGGACCCTTTGGCGGGATTACATTTGCATGAGATGACTTTATTGTGGTCATAAGCTCTATTTCTTTTGTTGGATATGCTTGATAAAAATCTCCCATTAATGTATAAATTTCAGCTTTGCCTATGAATATGAACTCTTTACCAAAGCTGAATGGAACAAATTATGAGGACTGAGCTGATTCTGTTAAATTGTTCCTTGCTATTTCTAACATTGATGCTGCCCTAACTGAGAATGAGCCTGAAGTTCCCACACCTGATTCTTCCGCTGCTGTTATAGCAAAACATGATAAGTGGACTCATTCTAATAGAGTTTGTCTGATGACCATGAAGTTCACTATGGACAAGACCATTAAAGATAATGTTCCTGTGACGAACAGTGCTAATGAGTTTCTTGTGTCTGTGGGCAAGAAGTTCAAGAAATTTGATAAGATGGAGAAGGCTTACTATCTTTCTTTGCTGACAAAGGCTAGATATGATGGTGTGTCTGGTGTTCATGAGCATGCTATGAAGCTCACCAACTGGTACAACAAGTTGAAATCCATGAAGGTAGAACTGGGAAGTGATTTTCTAGTTTAGCAAGTGTTGGACTCTCTTCCTTCTGAATTTGATGTTTTGAAGACTTCTTATAATGCACAAAAGGAAGAGTGGTCCATTGATGAGCTCATAGCCATTCTTAATCAGGAGGAGCAAACTATAAAGAAGGGTAAAGTTCAAGTTGTTCAGTTGGTTTCCCATAAAAGTCATGACAAGAAGAAAAAGTATTTTAAGGGAAAGAGTAGCAAGCCTCAGTTCAAGAAGAAGGGTAGTGATAAGTTTGGGCCACCTTCAGTTCATGAAGATGGTGAACCATTTGGTGTTAAAAAGATATTCAATGGCACTTGCAAGTTTTGTGATGTGTTCGAGCACAAACAATTTGATTGTTTTAAGTTTAAGAAGTGGCTAGAGAAGAAAAAGCAAGGTATTCATCTAGCTCTAGTTTGTTTTGAGTCTAATCTTGTTGATGTACCTTCTCATACTTGGTGGTTAGACTTTGGTACGACCATTCGTATTGCAAAATCTGTGCAGGAGCTCAAAACCAGGAGAAGGCCAAATGAAGGGGAGCTGTCTGTTGCAGTTGGAAATGGGATGAATGTCAAAGTAGAACATATAGGAGTAGTTGCTTTGAAATTAAGTAGTGGACATGAGTTGATTTTGCGAGACACTGTTTGTGTACCTTCTATGAGAAGGAATTTGATTTCAGTTTCAGTTTTGGATGATTTTGGCTACTCTTTCCATTTTGGATCTAATAAGGTTGCTTTATATTATGAATCTGCTGTTGTTGGCTATGGTGTTAAATTGAATGGCATGTATATGTTGGATCTCTATCCTCTCTCTCTTGAACAACGACATTCCAATGTTAATAATGTTGTTGGGCAAAAGCGTGGAAAATCTACTGAGAATTCTTCTATGTTGTGGCATAAAAGGTTGGGACATATATCCCGAGAGATGATGGAGAGATTGATCAAAGAGAACATTCTTCATAGTGTGGATTTCTCAGATTTTGATACTTATATTGATTGTGTGAAAGGGAAGCTCACTGTTGGCATCAGGAAGAAAAGAGTTAGTAGGAGTGAAGGTATATTGCAGTTGATTCATACAGATATCTGTGGGCCAATTACTCCCATTGCTTTGGGAGGATTTAGATATTTCATCACCTTTATTGATGATTTCTCAAAATTTGGCTGGATTGATTTGTTGCGTGAGAAATCAGATTCCTTATATGCTTTTAAGACTTTTAAAGCTGCTGTTGAGTTGAAATTTGGCACACAAGTTAAGTGTGTTAGATCTGATAGAGGTGGTGAATTTTATGGAAGGTATGATGAAACTGGCAGGAATCCTGGTCCTTTTGCAAGGTTTTTGCAGGATTGTGGTATTGAGGCACAGTATACTATGTCTGGCACTCCGCAACAAAATGGTGTCGCTGAAAGACGAAATCGTACTCTCATGGAGATGGTTAGGTGTATGCTTAGCCATTCAACTCTTCCTGATTTTTTTATGGGGAGAAGCTTTGAAAACAGCAGCTTATGTTTTAAATCATGTGCCAAGTAAGTCAGTTCCAAAAACTCCATTTGAACTTATGACAGGGAGGAGGCTTACTCTAAAGCATTTTCATGTCTGGGGTTGTAAGGCAGAAGTCAGACTCTACAATCCAGAAATAAAGAAGCTTGATCCTAAGACGATTAGTGGTTTCTTTGTAGGGTATTGTGTGGGCTCCAGAGGCTCTAGATTTTATTGTCCTACTCATACCACTAGAGTTGTTGAGTCTGATCGTGCAGTCTATTTTGAAAACGATACAGAACAGGTTACAACTCAGGAGTCGCGTGTTGTTAGCTTCAGAGAAGAGCATGTCACTATTCCTGTACCTGTTACTCCTTTGCCCGAGTCCATGCCCGTTGTTGTCATTCATGATGAAGCCACTGATCCCATTATTAATGCTGATGTTCATCCACATGATGATCATGATGTTCAGAATCCAGAGATTGTTATGCCTCAATTGAGGCGATCTGAGCGTGTTCCTACATCTACTGACTCTACTAGATTCAGAGATTATGTTGTTTATCTGCAGGAACATGAGTATGCTTCTGTTGAGGATTCTGATCCAGTTACCTTTCATGAAGCCATTTCTAATCCCCATAGTTCACAATGGTTGGTTGCTATGGAGGATGAATTGGCTTCTATGCGAAAGAATGATGTTTGGGATTTGGTGGAGTTGCCTGAAGGTTGCAAGCCTGTTGGTTGCAAATGGGTCTTCAAGACCAAACGTGATGCTAGAGGAGAGATAGAGAGGTACAAGGCTAGACTTGTTGCTAAAGGGTATAACCAGAGGGAAGGCATAGACTACAAAGAGACGTTCTCTCCTGTCTCTACTAAAGACTCCTTTCACATTGTAATGGCCCTTGGTTGCTTATTTTGATTTAGAGTTTCATCAGATGGATGTTAAGACATCATTCTTGAATGGTGATTTATTTGAGGATGTCTATATGGACCAGCCTAATGGTTTTGTTGAAAGTGGTAAGGAACAATGGTTTGCAAATTGAAAAGATCCATTTATGGTTTGAAGCAAGCTTCTAGACAGTGGTACTTGAAGTTTGATCATATTGTAAGCTCTCTTGGCTTTAAGGAAAATGCAGCTGATCAGTGCATTTATCTGAAGAATAGTGGGAGAAAATTTGTTATTCTTGTTCTTTATGTTGATGATATCCTTTTGGCTAGTAATGATGTGGGTTTTCTAAATGAGACCAAATAGATGCTTACAACTCATTTTGATATGAAGGATCTTGGTAATGCATCTTTTGTTTTGGGCATTGAGATTCATCATGATAGATCTCGCGGTATCCTTGGTTTGTCTCAACAAGGATATATTGATAGAATCCTGAACCGGTTCAATATGCAATCTTGTAAGCCCTGTGTTGCACCCATTCAAAAAGGTGATAAGCTTTCTAATACCCAGTGTCCTCAGATTGAAAGTGAAATGGCAGATATGAAGAAAATTCCTTATTCTTCTGTTGTTGGCAGCCTTATGTATACTCAAGTTTTTACACGTCCTGATCTTGCTTTTGTTGTTGGTGTACTTGGGAGATACTTGAGTAAACCTGGTGTGGCACATTGGCAGGCTGCAAAACGTGTTTTGAGGTATCTGAAAGGTACCAAAGACTATATGCTTACATGCAGGAGTTCAGATCATCTTGAGGTAACAGGTTATTGTGATTCTGATTATGGTGGTTGTCCAGATGATCATAAGTCCACATCAGGTTATGTATTCATGTCAGCTGGAAGAGCTATCTCTTGGAAAAGTGTCAAATAGACTCTTACAGCTACATCAACCATGGAAGCAGAGTATATAGCTTGTTATGAGGCTACGCGTTAAGCGATATGGTTGAAGAACTTTATTGCTGAGTTTGATTTTGTGGAGAGTATCTCTAGGCCTTTGACCATATATTGTGACAACTCTGCTGTGGTGAGCTTCTCTCTTAATAATAAGAGCTCAAAGCGGACAAAGCATTTTGAGACAAAGTTTATGTTTGTGAGAGAGAAGATTCAGGAGTTTAAAACTCGTGTTGAGCATATCCCTACAGAGCTTAATGTTGCTGACCCCTTAACAAAAGGTATAACTGTTAAAGTTTTTGTTGATCATGTAACCCGTATGGGTGTAGTGAGGTCTTTTGATGTCTTGGATTAGTGGGAGTTCATGTTTATGTTTTGTTATGACCTCATATTTGTGATATTTGAGATATTCAATAATATTGAAATTGCCATATGTTTATTCTGCGCAGTTTAGTTTTGCAATTATTATTGTATATTTATACATTGTGATGGCATATTGTGGAGACATTTTGGACCCAGTCTCAATCTTGTTATTGTGATAAGATTTGTTGAATCTTATATTGCATCTTGGGCGGATGCTTGGGCCATTTTGTTGGGAAATTGCACTTTGTTCAAACTTTGGCATGCCGTTTTGCTGTGCTTTCCCATTTATCCATATTCCACTTTGTTGTTGGGTTACAGGATATAAGTGTCTTGCAATGTATGATATCACAATTCCTTTGAATATGATTTTCTGCATTGTTGAGATGCTTGTAGTTCCATTTTGGACCTTTTCATGGTTTATGTTGGCTTATTTTGGCATCTTGTTGTGGCCACATATTGTTAATTAATTTGGAATAATATAATGTTTTGATTTATGTTATCCAAGTGGGAGAATGTTGAATATTCTATGCATGGACTGGCATAAATCATTTGTTATTATAGTTTTAATATTAATTCCAGATTAATTGGATGCCAAATAAAATTATCAAACCATGTTATTAAGCCCATTTTCTGATTAATTATTGTATTAAGCTTATTTGTTACAATTTTGTTGTTAATGGATATGGATTTTTGGTTATTGTTATTGGGCTGAGCTATAATGGGTAGGTTTGGCCCATTTCGTTACTAACCCAGTGAGGCCCTTCTCCTAACCCTTTCAGTGTGGCTGTTGCCCCATAGAGACTGAACACGTTCTGAACAACTGAAGGGGTGATAGGAGGAGCTCTCTCTCTGGATTTCTTTCTTTTGGTGATTCTTTTCATAGGACAGGAAGCTACTCAGTCATTGACTCATCAAGCTCGACTGTTCCAGGTAATTTTAGTGTTTGTTTATCATTTGTCATATTGAGAATTGGATTAAAATTTCATCAAAAGAAAGCTTTGGTTCATCAATGGAAGCATTCCACAACCACATATCATTGAAGATCCAGATTTGCACGAAGCCTGACAATGTGTGAACGATGTCATATGTTCTTGGATTCTCAATTCCATCTCAAAAGAAATCACACATCTCTTGCTTAAACAGAATTTGATGAAGACTATGGAAAGACCTCCAAGAGAGATTCCAGCATGGAAATGGTCCTCACATCTTTGAGTTAATAAACATATTTGCTCCAAATTGAGGGGGAGTAATAAGTCATATGATTAGGATAAGTTATACATTAACTAAAAGTTTGTTAATAATTAGTTAAGTTAATATGTAGCCGTCAAAATAGTTAGTTAAACCATTAAACAATTAGTTACAACATTGTATATAAAAACCAGTTCTAATACTTGTATTAGATAACTTTTACATTCTCAATGATACATTCAGTTTCTTCTCTTAATACAAACCGCAAAGGAAACATCCATGTGGGAGTTAGAATGTATCCCCATGTCTCATCCCTATGAATAGGGTGCGGCATCATGAGTTGTTGGCTCCATTTGTGTTAGCATGCACTGATTAGTGACCAAACCTTTTGTAGCCAAACTTCAATCATCTATATTTAGAGAGTATTGTAATTTGATTGATTTAGTTTGAATCAGAATGGATCTGCATTGTTTGGGATATGCTTCTCCCAAGAACTTTCACAAATGATGTTTTTGTTAAGAGCTGTCCAACTAAAAAGTGGAGGGTTCTAACCAGCAAAAGAGCTAACTATGATCAAGTAGTGAAGCATTGCCAAGTGAAGGGTCATAGAGTGCAACCATTTGGACGTTAGCTTTTCAAGGGGTGGCAATATAATAGAGTTCCTCAATTATAGTGTCATCATTACCATTCATGTTACTTTAGGTTCATTACCAAAAGGTGAGGATACATAAACATTCAATTTTAATTTTCAAAAAGGTTTGCTTATCCAAAATATATTCCTCAAGTCAAACATCAAGTTAATAATCTCACAAGAACAATTCATGCAAAAATTATGAAGGATTACGTATGAGATTTGATACAAGATTGTATGCAAGACTCAAAACATATGCACCATCAATCTATGAGATGTTTCACTATTAGAATATGCTTTAAACTTCTAAAATCGATTATAATAGCAACTTCCCATGATACCATGGAACATGCCGCCCCTAAGATAATAGACTTCTTATCAAGACACTTTTACAATGCTAATCAATTGCCGAAAAGATAGCTAACCCAGAAATCCGACAGCATAACGACTTAATCGAGAGGATTCCACGATCATGCAAAAGTAAATCAAATAGTGACAACTCATCAGTCATACTTCACATAATCAATTCAATATCAATGTGGAAGATATATAGTAAATAAATCTTTATCTAACTCAAGTTAGGAACACCAATCGTCATTATAGTATCTCTAGGCGACATCCATATGATCAAAGTAGCTAGAAAGCATATAAATACAACAAATCCTCATAGCCTTAAAAATAAATTAAACAATGTCACAATGTCCTCGAAGGGTGTTATAATAAAATAACAACAAAAAAATGGAGTCACCACTAATTTTAATAATGGAAAAATTAGAAAACCTTTGATTTGATCAAAACTGATCATTTGAAAATATTTGAGTCCAAGAGTTCAATTATGATTAAGAAATGATGAAAACTTAATCCTAGTGCACTCTTAATACATCCATATAAATACAGTATCTGAGAGCTCATTATGCAAATTAATTTATAACTTTATTAATATTTATTTTTCCCAAAAATATTATAATGATTATATATTTACAAAAAAAAGAAATAAAATAAAATTAAAATTAAAATTAAAGAATAAATTGTCAAAAAAAATAATTTTAGCTTAATAGTTGTTGGTTGCACTGACGTATCTTTTAATGCAATGAAGAACTCAAAATCACATCATTCTTGTAGAAAATTATTGTGTTTGATTGATTTCAATTAAAAGAAAAAATAAAAAATCTATGTTGGTTGATTTTATTTGTGAAAAGAATCTTAACTAACAAATTATTCAAAAGAAATAAAATCCATTTTTGCATAGGATTCAAGTTAGCATTATGCTACTCAATAAACTCTTACAATTCAACAATACATGAATAAGACATCCACATCTCAATTATTAATATTGATTGTTGCACGGATTAAAATAAATATTTTCATTTTTTATTTTTGTAAGACCTTTTTCTTTCACCAATGACCAATTACTAGAGATCCAAGATGAAAACAATTACCTTTTTTGATGGATAGGCTCTCAGCTAGTGTAGTTGGCAGCGGTGGTGAGAAGGTGACGGGTTGCAATGGTTGATGCTTTTGTTGCCAGCAAGGTGATTATGGCAAAGGCTTTGGTGGTGAAACAACGATTGGGGAGTTCGATGGTTTTATCTTGAAAGTATTGAAGCACTATAAATAGAATGAGAATGCTTCACTCAAGTGAAATTTACTGGTTAGGAAATACTAAAATATTTTATTAATTTTCTAAATCATATTTCTAACTGTTAAGCTTTACATATGTTAGGAAAAACTCAATATCATATTCTGAAACTACGGGCTTAAAACCATATTTCTAATCTCTTTCTCTAAACCTCAGATATGGTCATAAAATTATATCATATACATAAACCAATTCAAGAATCCATTGAAACAATCATAAAGTATCTAACAATTACATATATCATCAATTTTGTCTAAAATCAATTCAATAAACATGGACTCATGAGTTTTCTCAAAAACAAGTTTCATGTTCTAAAATCAAGAGTTCTAAACCCTAAAAACCAATAGTAACTTCAAATCCTTGTACAGTAATCTCTAAAATCAAACAATAAGTAATATTTTTATGAAGATAACATCTAATGCATAACATAGAGATCATAGATGTGAACCCACTCACTTGGAGAGGTGGAAGAGATAGAATCAGCACCAACAACACTCTAGGAGGCAGGAATGACACTGATATCTGCTATAACAACCATAATATGCTAAATTAAACTCTAAAACCTCTAACTAACTCAATTTTAACTCTTAACAATAGTAATAGTACATCATGGCATGGAAATCATGAAGAACACAAGATTTAACCCCAAATCATGAAAGATAGAAGGAGAAAGGAAGTAAAAGAATGATCTAAAATACCTTAAACCTTTTATAAGGAAGAAAATGAAGTTTAAATAGAGAAAGATGAAGAAATGGTGGTTAGGAGTGAGGGAGTCGCATTGCACTGCAAAAAGGAGGTGGAAGGGGTGTGTGGAATGGTCTGGAACCCGAAACAGGGGTTTTATTAAAATTTTGAGCGCTGCAACACTCACCAAAGCGCATGATTTTTCTAACTTGCACCTCTTTACTATTCCAATGAGCACTGCAGTGCTCACTAGAATGATTTTTCTCAGATATTTGAGCAATAATTCAAGTATTGAGATATATTAGATTTGGTTACCCCGATATTCACTTATTTATATTTCTTAATTTTAAGTTAATGTCTCTAACTTTAAAACATAAATGTAAAAAAGGAAATACCCCCATTTGGATTTAAATAAAATATCAGAAAAATTAAAATCCCAAAAAATAAAAATCCAAATTTTGGGCTTTAGTTCAAACTCGAAAATTCTCATGATTTTATAAACTTGTGAGTTAAAAATGAAGTGTTTAAAAGTTTTATAAAATTTATCAAAAATGACTCATTAACTTATTTTTCTCTAGGGAACAATTACTGAGACTTTTGATCCTAAGAATATGGCTATATCCTATGGCCCTTCAAGGACGTGTAAGGTCTAGACTTAGTGAAATTTGGGACCTGGAACAACAAATAAGGATGATCGGCACTCTTTTTAGTTCAAAATTTTTTTCTAACCTTTTATTTTAAAATTGGGGTATTACAATTTTTTTTTGCTGCCTCTGTTCTTTGGGCTATATTGTGTAATTTTAGGTCCTTAAGGTTTCTATGCTCCTCACACACGAGTGCACCTATATCATACATTTTTGGCTCTATACCCGAGTTTGTGTGACCTGAGGATTAGGTGGGATTTCAACATTGTCATTAAGGGGTTTCATATTCACTTGGCATTTGGTGGAACACCACCCAGATTGTTACTATAGTATCATGGACTGGTCATATTGAGAGAGTTCATCATCCTTTCATGAACTGAGTCTTTGCCTCATGGATAAGGCTAATCTTGGGATTTTGACCTTTAGAATTCTAAACCAATCCCAAAGCCATACACTGATAGAATGAACCTAGTTGCTACCTAATCAAGGTCTCACCCTTATCAACACCTTTAACCTCTACCCCATTAATGACCATGCCTATCTTAACCTTGTCTTCAGCGTCGTGCAACGAGCACCTCATCTAGCACACAATCACCATGAAGCCCATCGTGAGTCCCATGATGCCATCGTGAGGACACAAGTTTCGTTGTGAAGATTGCCATTGCGAAGCTGCCATGTTCGAAACTATTAAAGGACACATCATATACTGAATTTGTCTTTCTAAATTTAAATTTTGTCCTCTTTCTTTTAATTTAATTTATTTATTTCATTTGTATACATAATTGTGAGTTTTGAATGGAAAAATAAATACTATCAAGTTATAAGCTAATTTGTATAATGAGCTCTAAGATAACTATATTTGTTTGAATATATTGAGATTAGATACGGATATGGAGACTTACATTCATAAGGGATCTATCAACTGCATGGTGGAGGGTGCAATAGTGGGTAGACAGAGAAGAAAAAATACGAGATATAGATATCATATAGTAAGAATAGGCATAATTAAAATATCATTTAACATTACTTAAGGTAGTGGATAAAGCAGCAAAGGTATTGCTGGGCACGGAAAGAATTGGTTAAAGAGATATTCAAGGTCACAGGCAGGGATAGAAGCTGGGGTGATGTTGGAGGAAGAGGCTGGAGAGTCATTGGTAGCAACAATGGCAAGTATAGGCTTATTAGAGGAGTTAGGGCAAGGCTGATACTTATTCTGATCTGGCCTTGGAGGATGCATCGGGCAGTTCTTAATCAAGTGTTGTGAATGCTATATTTTGTCCGAGTATTTTTATCTTTGTTTTTATTTTCACAAAAAAAAGCCCATTCTCCTAGCCTATGTCATTTTTGACCTATTAAAACTCAAGCCCATTAAAACTCAATTTAAATCTCTCTGTGACATATTGTGATCAAATAAAATAAAAGTTAAAAAAAAAGAAAGAAAAGAAAGCAAAAAGAGCAAAGGTCCAGTGCATTTAATTCTCTAGCGGTGCATTTAATGCCTCAATCAGATCAAATTTGACTATCATATCCCAAACAATCACAATGCTTTTAATTCTCTATCAATGCATTTAATGCCTTAACAATCAAGGATCAAGGCATTTAATTCTCCAATATGTATGAATGAAAAAAAAATTCAAAGAACACAAAGAGGAAGAAAAGTAGAAACAAGATATACATAGAGAGAGAAATCAACAAGAACACACAGACACAGTAAAGATAGTAGCGCATCTTTACCCTCTCCACTATTTTTCACTTAATATGAGCCTCAAACTACCATTCCCATCATGAATAAACCAACTCCCACGGATCCATCTTCATCATCAATCACAAACCATAGTCCTTCAACCCCTATCATCATCATCACCACATAAACCATCCTTCTCCATCATCGTAAACAAAACAGAACCTTCATCCTCTCACCATTACAAAATCACCGTAATCTCCTTCAACCTTTGCTACTACACTAGGCACCCATTAAGTCACCACCAACCAAATTTTCACACCATCCCTATTAAAGTACAAACTGACTCACAACATTTTCCCTCACTATCACAGCCACCACTTATCACCTTCAAAGCCAACAAACAAAAAACCCATAGCCCATCCAAGCCCAAAACCAATTAGAGCCATAAACCACCTTCATCATTAAAAAAAAATGTAGAAATAAAAGAAAAAGAGAAAGGCCACCTCATCCATGCCTCTCCTTCAGCACCATCGGAGCTCCACTGCAAAGGTCACCTTGTGTCTACCGTGAACCTTGTGAAGCTAGCCACAACTCGTGACTTCCTATCGTATCTTGCCTGTCGTGCCAGCACCACCTAAGTGCCTCTGCTTCAACCTATACCAACTGCCCCCATCACCATCGTGAAGCCCTTCGTGACAGCAGCATAGTAGTGCTGCAAAACCCAAAGCCCAGCTGCCATTACAACCTGTAACACGAAACCCATCGGAAGCCTGCACGGATCCTCAACCGAGGTGTGATCAATGCCACCACGTCCAGCCAGAAGGCCGCGCACTCGGAGCTCTGCCCGGCCTAGCCTTGTGCTGTTGTTCGGTTGTCACTTGTGCACCTCCGCCTCAGCCCACTTCTGTCGCCGTCTCTAGAGCTTTGCCGTGAACCTTCTCTCTAGCTGCTCCTGTTTTCACAGCTGTCCTTTTCCTTTAATATATCCTATCTTTGTTTCCCTTTCTTTGTGATTAGGTTAGTTTTAGTGATTTTTTTTTTGTTTCTCTAAAAAAAAAAACTCATTTTGGGGTAAGTTTTTTTTTTAAGGCCTTAAGTACAGTCTTTGTTTTTGGGTCTAGGTCTTTTGTTTTGTTTAAAGTTTATTAGGATGTTTGGTCTTTTGGGTTAAAGTCTTGCTTTATTTTTAATAAATTCATTTTATTTTATTTTATTTAAAAGAAAGAACAAAATATTCAAATAATAATAATAAAAAAATTAGTTTTTTCCATGCAATAATCAATAGTTGTGACTTAGAATCCGGTGATTCCTTCACCACTTGTGAATTGTCAAGGGTTTACTGAGTAGTATAGTGATGCCTTGAATCCTGTACATAAACGGATGCTTCTCTTCTAAATCATTATTCAAAATCCTTTTTCACAAATAAAACCAAGCAATGCACCATTGCTTTTGCTTTTTAATTAATATCCATCAACACACAATCATTTTCTACAAGAACGACGTGGCTTTGAGTTTATTATTACACCAAAAAATATGTCGGTGTAGACACCAACTATCAAGCCAAAATTAATTTTCCTTTAAATTGGTCCTTGTTTTACTTATTTTTGTTTCTTTTTTTATTTGTAAATAATTGTTATAATTTTTAGGAAAAAATAAATATTTTAAAGTTATAAATAAATTTCTATAATAAATTTTAGGGTAACTGTATTTATACAGATATATTAGAGGTAAAATGGGGTTAAGTTTCCACCTTTTTCTAATCATAATTGGACTCCTAAACCTCAATTTTTTTTTTAAAAGATCAGTTTGCAAATTAAAATTGGTAGCAACTTCGTTTTTTTAAAATTAGCTGTCATTCTTATCGTGATGCCCTCTGGGGATGTTGTGACAAATGTCTTGATAGTTTATAGTAATGACAACTCTGACTAGGAGGCTAGGGGCTATATGTCCATTCCTCCTACAAACATGACATCATATAAAGAAACATTCTAGAAGGATATGACCAAGTTAGTGGCAATAATGATAAGTTTTGTTTCCTTTATCAATGACTACAAAGGCCGAGTTTGGTTTGGATTGAGTGAGTCCTAGTCTTGTCGCTTCTTACTTGAGTCGAGGAGGGGCATCCTCTAAAGTAGGCAAAGGAGCTAGTATAGCAAGGATGCTGGTATAGTGCAGCCATAATACTCCTCATATTTCCTAGCATCACTTGCATATATATTTCAAAATTGGTTCAAAAGAGTCAATTGATCCAGGATAGCTTCCATTTGAGCAAGGAAGTCATAAACAACTTGGCCAAGTTCTTGGTTTAGACTGTGGAGTTCCTTCTACAACTGGTGTTGATGTGATAAGTCAGAAATTGTATAATTATTTAATTTGCTAAATGATCTCATACCTCTTTGGTCATCTCAAAACAACTAAATTGAAAATGAATGTTGGGAATGGAAGTATTACATAACCAAGTGATAATCTAGTGATTCTTTCTATCCCAATTTTCCAATGTATCAGTAAATTTCTCAACAATATCTTCATTAGATTTATCAGGGCACGCAATGTTGCCAAACACATATTGCTAGAGTTTGCAACCCTGCTAGCAAACCACGCATAGCTTCAACCGAATGGGTGTAGTTGGAGTCATTAAGAAGAAATATGATAGTTGGGAAACATCTTTCTTGTCCATTGAAGCAGACAAAAAAAATACAAATCACATAAAAAGTATACTTTCAACTTGGAATTGCAAAAAACACCTAAAAAATGGAATTATCTCACTGGAAAACCTAGGGACGAAGTAACTACACTGCCACGTTAGCACACAAGGAGTCGTGAATGACACATAAGCTAAGTTTGCCATGTCAGTGAAGGAGCCAAAGGTTGGGTTAACACAGAGTCAAACAGTCATGTCAGAGGCACAGGTACATGTATAGTTTGGATCCGGTTGAGTAGAGCTGGGCTTGGTGCGTGGTTTCACGTGCTGATACTTGAAGCCATGCATGAAACACCAAGCGACAATGTGCTTTGGACAATGGTGAGTTCAATGGGAGATGGCGAAGGTGGTAGTTGAGGGCGTGTCATGAATGAAGTATAGGAAGTAGGTGAATTGTGGGCGGTAACGGAGTGGCCACAAAGGGTAATACAATTGGAGAAAAACTAGGAAAAAGGGGGAAATTTGGCTAATTGAACAAGAGGAAGAACCTAAACTCTTGATACCAAGTTATAAATTAGGAACAAAAAGGAGAAAAAAATATAAGGAGTGAATATTTTGTGTATTTCTATTCTATATATGAAGTATTGCAATGGGTCTATTTATAGGCATGGAGAATAAGCTTAATCACCTAACGAATCAATAAATTACAGGCAATTATAGTCAATTATAATCAAGTTCATTATCTACAAATTTGCTTAATATCAATCATACAACAAACATCATGCTAATAGTAAATATGATTGACTTTCACACTTACTATTTAAAAATTTATATAAATGAAAAAAAAGTAATTAAATGACAATATAAAACTCTTCGTATGCTATATGTGTATTACAATTAAACTTTATACTAACTTCTTCAAAGCCTTAGCCTTCATATAAGTTTTAAGGTCAGATAAAAAAGTCCATGTTATTTAATTTTATATAGTCATGCAATCATATATTAGCATATTAGTAAAATAAGTTGACTCTCACCATATTACTTCAAGAATCTTGAATATAGAAGATCTTTTCAGTGAAAGAAAATTTTATTTATAGATAAGCCTAATGGCACTTATAAATTTTTTTAAAAAATCCAATCTAAATTAAATAAGAAATAAATACATATTACATCCCGATCAACTAATCAATATTTGTGTCTCTACTTATTGCCCAAACCTATAAATGCTAAACATTTTTCACAAACAAAGACAACCAACACGACTTGAAGAATGTATTACCTCTTATCCCAAAATAGGTCTAAATATTCTATGTATTTGCATAAAATTGTAAAAAAAAAATGAGCTTACGGTTTTACCAAACAAAAATAAATTTATCTAAACTCCCAAATTTAATAATTTTATAAAATAATATAATAATTAAATTCTCAAATTAACTCCTAAACTCTTGTGTGTTTATGTTCTTACTGTAAAAAAAAGAGTTTATCCAAATTTTTAAGTTTGATAACCTTAAAATGGGCTAAGAAAACATTCACAAAAGAAATAATGAAAACAAAACAAAAGATACAAAGCCTCGGCAAACAAAAAAAAAAAAAAAAAAAAGAGAAATGTTATATTGACACCTAAAAGTGGGTGTCTGTTTCAGACACACACTTTATAACCATTGGATGTGATGGATGTTAAGAATAAGTGGGGACATCCATCACATCCAATGGTTATAAAGTAGGACTTTTGGGTGTCAAAATAGTTTTTCTAAAAAAAAATAAAAAAATAAAGGAAGAACGGAAGGATTATCACTACAGAATACAAATACAATCCCCTCAACAATAGTCACAGAAAATAAAATGAAGAGTTATACCAGTAAAAGAATTTGATGATGCGACAATATTAAAAAAAAAATTACACTTTAAAATTAAACTTACTATTCTTTGTCAAATTAGTGAGCATTACGCCGAACAATTTATATGAAAAAGTCCGCACCTACTCCTTCTCAGCTTAACTTACTTTTATTTATTTATTTGAACTAGCTACAACTTCCCTTGCTTAAAACAAAAATTTATATGTGCTTAAACATTTCAGCCCCAAAACGCAGATGATCGCTTTTAGTCACCAAACCAAAATCTCCAACCTCCTCGGTCCCATCAACCCTATTCCAAAAACTTAAAAAAGAAAATAAAAAATTGCAAAAATGAAGGGAAAATGGAAAACTGACCCAAGAAACGCATATTTATATTCAAACAAACAGATGAAGACTCTGCACGTACCTTTCGTTCAACACCAACACTTCCCTCCTTCCACACGCTCTCATTCTCTCACTGTACAGTGTACACTCACCGCTCCGGCGACTTTTCCGGTGACATTCCGGCGAACTCGTCCCTTCCTTACAAGCCATGGCAACAGAATGACGGAAAACCGCCGATCGCCATGTCGGTCTCCTGCTCCGACTTCTTCCCCGACTCCGACCTCCTCTGCGCCGAGGACACCTCCGGAATCCTCTCCGGAGAGTCACCGGAATTCTCCTCCTCCTCCTCCGACCTTGATTCCTCGCCACCGTCGCAATTGTCACCAGCGGCGGAGGAGGAGTCCATAGCTGGATTCATCGAAGACGAGCGCGACTTCGCACCGGGATTCGAGTACCTCTCGAGGTTCCAGTCGCGCTCGCTCGATGCCTCCGCTAGAGAAGATTCAGTTACGTGGATTCTCAAGGTACTTACCAGTTACTCGATCTCCTTATTCCTCGATTTGTAACCGTTTTTCATTTTTTCATTTTTATTGTTGGACACTCTGTTGCATTCATATTACGAAACTGCCACGCCCGCTCTAACGAACCGGACGATGCTAAAATGCACCGGTGTCGGTAGTTATAGATCCAGTGTTTTCTTTCTTTCTTTGTTTCTTTATTTATTTTTGAGTTACTTTGGAATGTGGTGGATGCAGGTGCAGGCTTACTACGGTTTTCAGCCGCTGACGGCTTATCTTTCCGTCAATTACATGGATCGGTTCTTGAACTCTCGGCACTTGCCGGTGAGTTCTGTGAAGTTCGGGTTCAGAGAATTAAAAATAAAAATAATATATATATATATAAGCTGAACTTGCGTGTTTGAGTGGCTTTTACCAATTATTATCATCTTGTCATGTGCGGGGAAAAAAAAAATCTATGAAGTATTTATGAATGACTTTTCTAATGTTAAAATTTCCAAGGTGGATTAATAATATAAATTTCGAGAAATTCTTCTTTGCTTTAATGTCGAGGAAAGTTTACTTCTACCGCTAGTATGTTATTTTGGTCTCGATAGATTCTTCAGTAGATTCTATTCTTAGAAATTTGATTAATTTGATTTTATCTGAGAAATAGGAGCCCCTTATAAGACAGGGTCTCCTAACAAATATAAAGTCTTTTAGGACCTAAACATGTGACCTCTAACTTAAAAATCTAGATACATATCACTTTGATCAAATACGTGTTGATCTACCATTCAACATTTAGCACATAAGTTTTATAGGTTATCATTTTTGCTTATACTTCTTATATATAATAATTTATATGTCAAATATAAATTGACATTTTTTTTAGAGTACTGTCGTCTACAGAACGTACACATTGCTAAAGTTGTGTTGTACTGTTGGGTTGCCTGAAGTATGAATACTATATGCGTACCTTTTATTATGTCCAATATATATTTTGATTCGTTTTGGATCTTTTAAGTTGAATTTAAAAGAGGCACTACTGTTCCATTTCCGAATCATTTATTAAAAATCTCATATACAGTACATTATTCCTACACTTTCTTATACACTTTTTATGTTATCCTTTTGTAAAAGCAACGCACAGTGATTTCCTTGAATAATAATAATAATAAAATAATCACAAGGTGTGGCATGGTTGTAGCTCATCTTATCACTTAACTATGTAAATGAGGTTTGATCTTCATTCATGGGAATGGAACACATTTCGTGGCTAGCTGTGCCTCTTCGGAAGAATTCCTATGGCGAGAGGATTAATCATTGCTGCGATAGATATTCTGATACCGATAAAAAAACAATAATAATAAAAAAAATTAAACGTTTTGTAAAATTTTGTAAAAGCAACGCACACAGTGATTCTCTTGAATAATAATAATAATAATAATAAAATTAAAATTGTTTTTGCTAAGGGGTGAAGGATGTTAAAAGTAGAAGATTTTTATAGAAAATTCACTCTATAATCTAATGTCCATTATAAACAGGGAAAATATACTATGCTTTTGTTGAGCAAAGCTAGCCGAAGCTTCTTGTACTCTCATCTAGGCACGTCGATTGCGCGTGGAGATATGTGCCAGAAAGTTTGAATAGTATTAGTTAATGATTATAATAATTTCCTTTTTATTTACTGTTTGATATATATAATTAATCATGTTTACAGCAAACAAATGGGTGGCCACTGCAACTTCTATCTGTTGCATGCTTGTCTTTAGCGGCAAAGATGGAGGAACCTCTTGTCCCGTCTCTCTTGGACCTTCAGGTATATATGTCCTACATGTGTGGCCACATTCTTAATTGAGTGTAATAAAACAATGTCAGAGGCACATTCTTGATAAAGTTGCTTTTTTAATTTGTTTCACAATTAGATAATGGATCTATTAATCAAATTTTATGCTGAATCGGTTTGTCATTGGTTATGTACATCATACATGACGCTAAGCTCTATATATACATAATTTAACGTATACACTGTAGGTAGAAGGTGCCAAATACATATTTGAGCCGAGAACAATTCAAAGGATGGAGCTACTTGTTCTGGGCGTATTGGATTGGAGGCTAAGATCAGTCACTCCATTTAGCTTCCTCGATTTCTTTGCGTGCAAGTTGGATTCAAGTGGAACTTTTACTCGATTCCTCATTTCACGTGCCACACAGATCATCTTATCAAATATCCAAGGTACTTCTGTAGCTTTTTTTTCTTTCGTTTTTTTTGGATATGTTTCTGTAGCCACTTTAAAGTTGGTACAGAAACTCTCCCAGAGTAGTTGAGGTGGTTGGGAACAATAATAAATATTTGTTTATAGTAGGTTTTGATACTAAATTATTAAGGGTTTTACTAGTCAAAGATTAAAATAAACAAGTTATAAAACATTTTTTGTACCCTATGCTTTGCAAATACAAAGTCTTATATTGCCAATGCCAATTTCTTTTTCTCTTTTTAATAATACCCTTATGTTATATTTGAGAGTTTTGTAGATGATATATAAAAGAGAATGAGTAATAATGGAATAAGAGAGAAATGTAAGGAATAAAATAGAAAAGATTATATCACGCTTTGTTTAAATATTATACTCATTCTCCCCTTGATTCTCTAATATGAAGGGTTAAAAAATCTTAGCTCTAAGTGATAATGAAAGGACATATTGTTCCTTATTAATCATATCATTCCCTGGTCAAAATTCATTTTAAAACAATAATCATTTAAATTTAGTCTTTTTACTCCTTTTCAATCTCTTTATTTTTATTTTCTCAATCATTGTCTTAGAACACTACTTTGATAAACTCAATTGGTAAATGGGTTAAGAGCACATGATAAGTATCCTATAGAAAGTTTTAATGAAAAATAAATAAATTTTATGATCTTTCAATGCATCGAAAGCACAGAAAATAAAAAAAGATCAAAATTTTCCATTCTTATTCCGTCAATCAGGGCACAAGGTAGCAAAATCATTGTTTTTAAAGATGATAGATTTAATTAAGTTGTGATTAAGAAACAAAAAAAAAAACTGATACACATTTTTCTTGCTGTAACTCTAATGAGTTTTTCTATGTATTTTTTAGAGTCTAGCTTTCTTGCATACTGGCCATCATGCATTGCTGCCGCGGCCATATTGTGTGCAGGGAACGAAATTCCTAATTGGTCTCTCGTTAAGCCTGAGCTTGCCGAATCGTGGTGCGAGGGGCTTCGAAAAGTAAGCATGTCTTATGGTAAATTATATATGAAGAGAAGAAAAAGAGTACCCTACTATATGTTTAATAAATGAAAATATCAGGTTTTCAAGACACATGTATATTTGATTGTTGCAGGAGAAAATTACAGGGTGCTACCAATTAATGCAAGAACTTGTGATTGATAATAACCAGAGGAAGCCCCCTAAGGTGCTACCGCAGCTGCGAGTGACAACTCGGCCCTTAATGAGGTCAAGTGTCTCGTCGTTCTCATCATCTTCTTCCTCTTCATCTTCCTTCTCATTGTCTTATAAAAGGAGGAAACTAAATAACTGTTTGTGGGTAGATGATCACAAAGGAAACACCCGGTGAAGAGAAAAGGAGCAACAATAAAGGAGAGAAAAAGAAAGAAAGAAAGAAATAAGGTGGTGGTCCAAGTTGTGAAGAAGAAACCTCAATTTTTTTAGAGGGTTTTTGAGTTAAAAATTGACTTGAGTGATGGTGTACATTATAAATATATAGTATGAGAGTCGTGAACCGTGCGGTTCTATTATTGTAATTATTGCTTTGTTGGTGGGTATTGCTATATTCATCAATAGCACTGCGGATTCCCAATGGAGGGGGATTTTGCAATATAAATATATTGATGCGGAAAAGTGAGAGAGCGAGAGTGAAAGGTGAATAGTAGTAGTAGTGGACAAAGGTGCATTTAATAATTCGGTCGTGTAAGTGTGGAAGAAAGAAGTGGAAAGTTGCATTGGTTATTGGTGAAAGAGAAGAAGATGATGGAACACTGTTCGAGCAGATCGATATCAAATGGGTTGGCAAAGGTTTCAAACTCTGAAGTTTTGCTTCTTCAACGACACCTTGCTTTGATGGGATACCAGGTGCAAATAAATAAAAAACGGTAGTAATAAGTTGAAGCTGGCTACATTTTGTGGACTTTTTTTACATCCTACGCGTGAAGAGTGATGAAGCTTCGGTGCGCGCCACTTACGTGTGTATGTGTGGTTTCTTCTGTTTTATTTTTGGCGGGAGTTGTTTTTCTTTTTCCTTTTTAAGGCCTCGAGCTTTGGCCTAATAACTATACAGGACCCATTTCCCTGGTGTCCACGCGCGTGTGATGGAAACATGCGTCTATAGTTTTGATTTTTGGAATTTTTTAATTTGTTTTCAAGAGAGAACAACCGTCCTTTTCATAGTGGCCTAATTGGCTAAAGAAATGGAGAGAAAAGGTCTTTGGGGCCGTTTCTTGCGTGCTGTGTATTGAATTTTTCAGTGATAACACTATCAATTTATAGATTTCTTTTATTTACATATCTCTTTTCTTTCATTCCTTATCTTTTCACTCCAAATACGGGGATTTATTCTCTTGAAAGAATCATACCCGCATTTGATTTATAGTATAATGTAAATGTTTATTAAAGATGTGTTTGATTAATGAATAAAAATAAAGTGAGATATTCATAAATTTACACGCAGAATTCATCATATTTCATCAAATTTTCACTCATTGTTGTCCCTTGTAGCAAACACAAAAATGAAAGGTATCTAGAATTTGTACATCAAAATACAATTTAAAGTGTTTGGTTCACTTGTCACATTAAGTTATCCACCCAATAAGAACATGCCACACATGCCGCAATTAGATACTTCATGGATTCACCATTTGTTCTTATTACCAGATGAAAAAAACTTTTAAAGTCCTCTCCGGAATCTAGTGAGGCTAACTCAGAATCGGATGAAAACTACTCGGTCCCGCTAGCAATAAAGGAGGTTCAATCAGTGAGACTATGACTCCTCAATTAGCCAGCCAGTGCTTGCTCGTGACCAACTCCAGGCTGTTTTATTATGGCATATATCAGCCACTATTGCCCTCCGAAATTTCAGACAGTCCTTGCCTTACCCTCATGTATTCATTCACTCGGACACAGATATTGATATTATTAGGATCATTTAATTTGGGCAATGAAAAATCTCAGGTTTTTGAATCAGATGCCTCTTAGCCATAAATGATTCACAATGAACTGGAAGCAAGCAAGCAACTTCCTAAAAAGCTAGCTTTTGAACCAATAGGGTGCAATGCTTTATTAATTTAATTTAAAGATTATATTAACCACTGGTGCTGAAGTAATGTGTTTTTCTAACTAGTACCTTAAGAGTTTCGGTCAAAGAAACAAAAAAGAGATAAATTTCTAAACCTTTTAAAGGATCTCGTGTATTAAAAACTTAAAAATCTCTCCTTTTTTTATTGTAATATTTGTCTTTTTTTAAATCCTTAACCAAGAAACTAGTTAGAAAAAAAGTTCAAGTCATTAACGGGTTGAAAGCAGAAAGAAAAAGTGCAGACTGCAGATCCTAAACCCTACTTTAGTACAGAGTTTTTCTCTACAAATACTTGCCCAGCTCACAGATAGCTTGTCATTTAGCCCCATACCCCCGACACAAGGTATAATATTTTTGCATGCAGTAGTAACACTAGCACAAACACAACCATGGCTTTATTCCCATGTCTTTGCAGAAAAGTAACCATGCATGTTAGGCATTTGTCATGCAATCTTATCACTTCCGTTGCATGACATCCATATGGCCACTCATTGCATTAAAATCCCTGTTCTTTCCATCACATCCATACACTTATGTCTAAACCGATGTTATATCAAACTGTGCCACTGCACAGATGGACCATAGTGAAGAAAAATATAGCAACGTAGTGACAACTAAGCTAAGTACCTATTTCTCTCATTGCTCTTGGATGCTTGCTCCGTATAATTGATTATGCAATTGATCAAAATATAGGACCAGTGACTGGACCACCTTATTGATTTATTGCATACAACCAGGATTTTCCTTTCGCCATTTTGAATAATTTTTTTTTGCCTTGTATGGCCCAGATACAGGAATTCAACTTTGAGGTATAATATCTGAGTCACCCTCATTGAGAAGAGGCATCGTCTTCCATATATTATACTATTCTAGAAATTTTTGCATATGATCTCGGAATCTTGACTAAGAAAAGGTTATTGCTCTCTAAAAACCTTAGTTTTGTTGGCCTATCATCATCTCCTACTTTAATATGAAAAAAAAAACCTCCTACTTTAGTTATTATTATTATTATTATTTTGCTAAGTCACTAGTATTTGGATCCTATTAGATCCCAACTAACTTAAAATAAGTTGGTCTACTATAATAGTAAAACTCTTGGAACCTTAATTTTTTTCCACTTTGGAGACCCAGATTAAACTTGAAGCCTTGTTCAACTATAATAAGCATAGAACGAATCAATTGATAAAATATGCATTTTTAATACAATTGCTACAATTTCACAACGTAAGGAGAGATATATAGATGCAAACAATTTAATTTAAATATAGCCGAAGTCTTGTTAAAGTTTGTTAAGGCTCAATTTAAATATATGTGTGTATGTCTTTCTAAATATGACATAATCATGTTTGGAAATAAACGTGATATTATCTTAGGATTTATCTTAACCCAGACATAAATTTTTTCTAACTCAGATACTAAAAAATCTTTCATACTATTCCGGCATTGGCGTCACGATAGTACGCCAATGTGGATCCCCCCACAACCATCTTGTATTCCACTTGGCAATTTATGAAGACGCGCAAATTAAAGGTAACAGCAGCTCGTTCAATCAATAAATGCAATAGGTCAACCTGGTGGGAGCCATGAAAATTTGGATTAAGTGCTAATTAATCAGATCAGCCATCTTCATTAGTACTACTGAACAGATCAAACAATGGCAGGGTCACCTTGGAAATATTGATAATCATCAACACAATAATAAATCAAGGGGCCAACTATTCAGGTCGTGAGCGACAAAATCCTCGACATTAATCAAAAGTTTAATTGCTTTGTAATTATGGGGTTAATGGGACAGATACATGGACAAGCACTGTCACAGAAAGACAATATTACCATTATCACAAACACGCATACCTGACCTCTTCCGACTACTCTTTTATGAAAAAATAGGTAATGCACGTGTAGAAGAGTACTTATTCTTTAACCCAAGTTGGTAAGGCTAATTAACAAACCTTGACAAAATATAATCATGCAAGAGAAGAACATATGTTTAACTTTGTGTAAAGAAAAACTTTGATAGGTAATATATTATAATATATAACAGCTATGAAAACGCAGCAGCAATAATAAGGGGTGCTATATTTAATTTGCCGTTTATTTTCATATATATCCTTATCTTATAACTGAGATGCCTTTTTTATCACGCTAATTTTAACAAGATTTCACTCTCACCAACGTTTAAGAACATCTCTAATTAAATATCCCTCTAAACGGTAACGGATCGATTGAATTTAGGTAATTGAGATAAAAATATTATATAATCACAATAAAATGTTCTATATAATTTTTATTTAAAAATGAGGTTAATTTTGAAAAATAACAGGGACAAAATATACACATATCAATAAGTCTTTAAAAAAAATTTAAATCCAAGCCCCCTGCATGTTATATGGATCAGTCTCTCTGCCTCTAAATATGGCTTAAGAAAAGATACAAATAAAATTTATCTTATCACTTATATTTGATTTATGCACCTTGCATACATGAAACAATTCATAATGAATAATTTTATTCATGTACATCTTCTTTAAGAGACTTGAAGAGTTATTATAGTCTACTTCTTTTTTTTCCTTGTCCAAATATGTAGTTAAAAAAATGTTTTAGTATGGACGGTGTTATTTCAACATTAAAAAAGGAGGTATCCATAGACACTCATCCCAATCTAAGCGTGGGTTACAAAAGCTTTTTTTTTTAAGTGAAAGCCATACAAGATTTAAGAACGAGAAATTGGGCGTTCATACAGAGTACATGATATCTGGTGTTAAAAAAATATTTCTCTTTTATTATTTTCTTAATGATACTTAAGAGGCATGAGTATAGAATAGGGCCTTATTTAGGGGGCCTTGAGTACAATTCAGGTAAGAAAGGGTGGCTGTCAAATTAAATAATCCGCAGGTTGGGCCACGATGGTGAGATGTGAAACCGTCTCATTGGCCACAAAAAGTTTGAGAACGATATGAGAATTTTGGATTTTGTCATGCCATTGGCTCCCACCAATATCCCCTCATCATGACGGCCAAATAATATGGCATAGTATATATGGAAGTTTGGGTTATTGATGATGATGACTTTGTAGAGCTCATAATTTACCTATTATTATGGCATGTATGGAAAGGAATGACCATAGTAATTATGATCACCAAATCTGCATGTTAAACTGTAATTAACATTTCACAGATCTATGAAAGGGTG
This sequence comes from Dalbergia cultrata, assembly GCA_031216105.1. Taxonomy (NCBI): domain Eukaryota; kingdom Viridiplantae; phylum Streptophyta; class Magnoliopsida; order Fabales; family Fabaceae; genus Dalbergia; species Dalbergia cultrata. Next base: position 15,218,883 of record CM062344.1, on the reverse strand, counting down.
ACGTGTGCACCAACACAGCAAGGGGACCAACTTTGCAGTGGTCACACATATATAACTGCTTTTATTTTTGTCTTAATTGTGTGTACCAAACTATAGGAACTTTACATCTCTTGCTTCCTTATCTCACAACAAAGAAAATATACTTCCCCCACGCAGCTCCTTTACATGTGATCAAAATGACCTTTAAAGTGATGGGAATTAAGAATCCTAAGTATAAAATCCCATAAAGCCAAAAATTCTTTCCCCTCTCAATAAATGGTAGGGCTTGGGAAGGGGTGTTAATGTAGGACGTAGAATCTAACTCTTTACCATATCTTTTTGTTAAGGAATTTTGAACTTTTGGTGGCCATATATATGACTAAGATATATATATATATATTTACAGAGGACCCCCAATTGAGAAAAAATCTTTACTTTTTTGGGTTGTAAAATTAGAGCGATATTGTGCTCGTGGGGTAGCTGCAAAAAGTTCTATATATATTACTGGTCCCCTTGAGGAGATAAAAGGTTCAAAAGCTAGAATGATTCTTAGTTCTCAGATATGGTTTCTGAGATTTTGATGCTGAATACAAGACACAGCACTACTCCTCAAAGTCCTTGAGGCACTCATTGTCCCCATTCTACAGTATAGATTTCTTTTTTGATAGAAAGAATAAAGAGACAGATAATAAAAAAGAAAAAAGTGAGGAAAGGAAGGAAAAAAAAAAAGCAACAAACAGGGAAGCCCCAGGCAACAAAAATGATGGCACCAGAACTTGACATTTATTAGTAAAACTCCTATGATATGTCTCTTCTCAATAATGAATATTGTCATGCATGCTCACAAGTTCCAACCATAATGATCATTTTGATTCTCCCTAGCTAGCTAATAAATAAATTAGATACTACTATTATATGGTAGTAGTACTCATAATTAAACAAGGCTAGCATGCACATACAATTATATCCTTTCAGGTCCCTTTAGTTATTTTCACAATACTACATGGCATATATAATACTAGAACTTGGCGTGTATTTTGCGTCACATATGCACAATGTAGCACAATGTGAGTTTACATGGGTACAAACTTGGAAGGTTCACATATTGTTTACTAATATGGCGTGAGATTTATTTATTTATTTATTTATTTTGGCTTACATGCATTTTTGAAACTTCGGATGCCATAAAAAAGAAGGAGAAAGTCATCATGGAGTAGATGTGAGCTATAGTTTCGAGGGGGAGCGTCAAGCGTGGATGATGTGGCGTTCTTTATCAATGCTTTGTGGTAGTGCCTGTCATGGACCTCCATCCATAGTGACAGAGTGGAGACAAAAGAGTCGTGTGCTTAATCATCAAGGCTCGCTAGAGCCACCATCCAATTATCACCCGCACCACAACACCCCCCTTCACCATCAAATTAAATTTGACTGCTTGATTAGTTACTCATTAGGAAAAAAAAGCAATGTTTTACCTGCTGAAGTATGTTTGTACTCTACTCAGAATTTTGAAAATATGTAAATTGATTTTTAATATTATTGAAAATATTTTTGAACTACACTTATCAAGTCTTCTATTAACTTTTTTATTTATTATTAATTAGCAGAAATATTACGTATTTAAGGAACTTTATAAGATGTAATAGAATTACACATTATTTTTGGTTTAGGGATTAAATTGTACATAACGCAGAGTTCAAGACATAGTATGCTTATTTTCAGTTAATAGTGGGCATAATTTAAAAATGAATAAAGTACACATATCATCTATGATCAGGAGATAAAATGCTTTTTCCCGATTTATTATGTGACATGTTAAATAAACCTCTATTGTCTTGTCTTACTCAATGTATAAAGAAGTACACAACATAGGACTTTATGTGAAAGGAGCTTGACATGTCTGAAACTCATTAGCTCTTGTACAGAATGAAAGGAAACAAGGAAGGGTGTTTCGTGGCAGCACAATGTGACCAAGTTCGAAGTATCAAGTTAAAAAACAATAATGACACATGATCATTGGGGCATGAAATAAGTTAAGGGGTAAAAGTTTTACTTAATTTGTGGCGCTTGCATGTATGTATACAGTATGTAGCAGTGAAAACCAAAGAAAAGATGAAATCGACATCAGAAAGAGGGTGCTGTTTAGCCGAAAGATTGTAGCCCCGAATTGAATCATTATGAAGGAATAAAGATGAAGTAAAAGAGCATAGTTGAGAAAGTACAACGAAGATGCATAGATATATACGACTAATTTGAATATAGTTAAATGGAACGATAGATAGATATTCATTACCCACCAGTTATTCCGATGCGTCCTTTGTCATACTATTCTTTCACTTTCTTTAAAGCTTAAATGTAAATTAGGTACGCTTTCTCTGACTCCTTTTATTTATTTTTTTTAATCACAACATTGCTGATCAGGTAAATGAAATTAAAATAGGAAGAAAATCACCATAGTGCATTCCAAAACATTTACTCCCACCAAAAGAGCCCTTGCGCTTGCACCTTCCCACCAACCAAAAGCAAGAAAACAAAAAAGAAGCACCAACGTCCTCAAAAGCATTGTAAACATGTTAGAAGAAGAATACCGAGAATTAAATTTTGCCATGTCTACATATGTATATATATTGGGATGTGTGATGATAAAAGCTTGAGAATCAAATTAGGCACAGTCCTCTTCATACTTTACGTGTTCATACCTTTGTTATTTAAAGATAAAATAAAAGGTTCGGTTGTATTTGAGTCACACGGCATTAGTGTTAAGTTAGAACCCCAATGGTGTTACGCAAGATACATATATCTTTGATCACTAGCCATACAGTACAGCAATCGCCAACTTGCATTTTGCATTTTCATACCTAAAAGAATTACTTAGATAATAAAAAGCAAACACTTAAATCGGTCCCTGACAATTTTTTATGGACAAATTTATTCTTAATAATTATAAAATCCAAATTGGTCCCTCACAATTGTTAAAATAGGATATTATAGGTCCCTAACAAACCTGTCAATATTCAGCCAGGAGGTAGAGATGAAAAAAGAGCTCGGCTGGAAGAAGGTAGAGCTCATCTGAGAGGAAATAAAACTCAGATACGATTAGACAAAGCTTGGCTAGGACTAGGTAGAGCTCGGCTGATAGGTGGCCGAGACTGATAGGCATGTGATGGAGCTCAACCACCTGTCATCCCAGCTCCTCTTCCTGGCCGATTGAGCTCTATTTTCTCTCAAACACGAGCTCCACCTTCTCCCAACCGAGCTTTTTTTTCATCTTTGTTTCATGGTCGAGCCTTGATAGGTCAGTCAAGAACCTATTATGTCATATTTTTACAATTGTAAGAGGCTAGTTTTGGTGTTTACAATTATTAGGGATTAATTTGTGTATCAAATAAATTGTCAGGGCTAATTTGGATATTTACTTAATAGTAAATTAAAAGAGTTGATGCTCACTTTGGTTCTAAAATTGTATAATAAATTATTTTTCTCTTTGAAATTTAAAAATTGATTGATTAGCTCCTGACTTTGAAATTATGAACCATGTTAATTCTTGAAAATATAAAATGATTCACATTAATCGCACAAATATAGATCATTAAATCAAATTAGTCCTTGGAAATAATTTTGACTCAAATTTGTCCAATAATTGTTTAAGATTTGCCTATTAGAAATTGATTATGTGATTCATGATTACAAAATCAGAGGCTAAAATGATGACAAAATCAAAGACTAATATGTTATATTTATTTTAAATGTTAGGGATCAAAATAATTCGCATATAAATTTTATGAGCCTAATAATCATTATAATTCAAATCTCACTTGTATATTCAAAATTCATTTGTGAATGTTGTGTAAATTATAATTTATGCTATTATGAATGATATTTTGAGTTAGGAAGATTTTTAGATTGATTAAGAAGATATGTTAATACTCATTCGAAAAAGGCATAAATTATATATAAAATTCAATTTAAATACATTAATGATATAAATTTTTTTAATAGTATTATCTAATTAAATATTTTTACATACATAACTTTTAAAATATTGGATGAACATTAAATTTATGCTAATAATATGATAATATATAATTAAAAGATAATATAAAAAAATTATTTTCAATATATTAAAATTAAACTTTTAAATATAAGAGCAATTATTACATGCCGCTTGGTCAAAAGTATTTTTATTGGCTTGTCAATCGCCGCCCACTGTTCCCTTTACTTTGCACACATTGGAGTGTGTAACTTTGGAGACTTGTATAAAAGGTGCTATTGCTTATCTTCATTGGACTTCTTATATGTAATTGATTAATTGATTTAATAGCCATTTTGGTACATGGATGATTATATTGATTACTAGGATATGTGCTGAGGAAAAAAAAAGCGAGAATCACATTCTGTCATCTTCAACTGCAACATTCCCTTTATGGTCGGAAGTCACAAAAAGATTTAAAGTTCACAATTTTCATCTAATGAAAGTTAAATGCCCAAGTTCTTCCCTTTTCTTCACCAGTTTCTCAGGTGCACAGTTGCACACAACAATGCTTCTTCACATTCCATTTTCCATATAAGGGTAAATGAGTAATGTTATTATAGTGTTAGTTCACAGTGGAGAAATGTTTGCATGTTACTCAAGCACATTTAATGTATTAGCTCCATAAGCATATATAATCACTCATTTTAGTTCTTTATATATATATATATATAACTTTCAAAAGTTATAGACTAAAATTAAATAAATGGTTCCGTATGTTCTTGAATTATTAAATACACTCTAACAGCATTTAAGAATTTCTCATTCATGATGATCAGCTCTCTACACATGACATATCAACCATTCAAAAAATAACCTAAAATTATAAATATATAGATATTATAAAATTATTAGTTTTTACCATGTCATGTAGATCTAGCGTAAACTTTTATTAACATTTTCCGTAGGGAATGGAGCACAGTACAGGAAGTGTGGGTACTTCGATGTTTGGCATTGCGAAGTGTTTAGACCTCTAAACAGTAAGCATGATGAAGACTAGTCATGCAATCTGGGGCCAATTGAACTAAGGATTATCTTTTGTGGGATTCTGTTCAATGGGGGTTGAAACTGAATCTAATATTTACAGGTACCCTAAGTTGGATTAAGGTTATTACAAAGTGACATTTGTCATTGATGAAATAGGTGTTTACTCTGACCAAAGAGAAAAAAGAAAACGGGTGTTACTAATGACACCGAAAAGAAAGGGCTAATTGGATTTGCATGTTGATGTTTTCTCTTGTGTCTGTATTAATATCTATGCTTTGTAAGTGTTGAATTTTAGCTTTTTTTTTATAAAAAAATAATTAGGTGTTCAGATAACAATTCCTTTTGAAGCCTATGAGGTCACCAGATCCTATTGCCAAAAATTAACTAATTCGCGGTTCAGTTCATAGAGGACCTGGAGGGGAACAAACCGACAATGCACATAACCTTTCATATATCGTTACTGCTTTTATGCATGAAATGATGCATGTGATTTTCTTATATAAATACGTACATTTATTTAAAATTTCCACTCAGAAAATTTCGACTACATAGTTAATGAGATAATTTATAGAGTAAATTCCACTAATCTCTCATAAAATTTTGTGAAATTCACCTTGACTCATCTCTATTTATCCGGATGACAATGACATCTATTGGATGCACTGTTCATTGTATAATAGAAGGAAGGTTGATGTAATGATTTTACAAACTCAGACGAGATTAGTATAATAATTTCAAAAACTCAAAGACCTCAAGAGTAAATTTAAAAAATAAAGGGGATGCAGGTTGAATTTCACTAAATATTGGAGAGATGAGTGTAATTTACTCTTATTTATATTGTTGGAAAAAGGGGAACTCAATGTATAATCATGTCTTGCAAAAAAAATTTTCCCAATGTTTTATTCATTTTCCCATTGGTATTCGGCCCTTCCTCTAGAAATGGGCTTGTATATTTGATATTTGTAAGACTAAGTTTATAATAGCCCATTTTTTATGGACATTGATGTTATTATTTTGAATTTGAAGATGTTATATCATTCTATCCAAGCCTAAATTCATTATTAATAGAGCCAATATTATGTTAATATTTCATCCAAGCCCAACTCCACTCGGTTTCAACTATGACAATCAAGAACAATCCAGACTCTTCAGGTTGACTTCGACCCAAAAACAAAAAAAACCACTTCAGGTTGACCAAAAAGGTAAAGAAAATCTTTTCAAGAAAAAAGGAGGGAAATAATCCAATCTCGTCCGCCAAAAATATAGTATAATCCCTACTCTTGTTTAAAAATATGGATAATAAGTAGTGTGTGAATTTTTTTTTACAAAAAGCTGAAGTTGCTGCCAAAAGAATGATAGCATGCAATTCCCCGGACTTCTGTGATTGTTTCCTTCTGTTTGGCGTTAGCCCCTTTTATGGACCCAAAAAAGAAAAAATCGGAGCATGGAGCTCCATACAGGTATCACATGTTTAATTTCGTGTCTTGATAGAGTAGAGCACAGCGATGTTTGGCATTATAACGTGTTTTTCTCAATTTAGTATATTTTCTTAATCTCAATAAAATGTTAACAAGTAGCCGGTGAGAGTTGACACAGGTGATTTTATGAGGAAATTCATATCCCAAGGATATGCGTTCGATTCCCACTATCACTGCACGAGAACTTCTTTAATAAGTGATATGATAAATTTTCTATAAGTGCTCGTAGAGTCCCGAAGCCATATCCCGATCTTAGTGGGATGATCGATGCTGAACCAACCTAAACTTTTAGTAAAAAAAAAAATGTTAAGGAGTAATTGCTTATGCTAAACAGTAATTGCTGAATATTGTAAATTTGGGAAAATGTTAGCAAGTTCATACTGATGGTTTCATTCACTTCAATGAACCCAAATTTGCAATATTCAGCGATTAATATTTATTGTAAGAAAAATAAAGCATTTAACTCTTGGGTTCCAACGGGTAAAAGAAAAGATCATATCTACATGTTGAACTTTGAATAAAGAAATATGAAATTAAGGAATTGTTTGATTTTACAAAACATTATTTTTTACTTTTAATATTAATTACAAAAAATTACATCAGTTGCATCTTATTTCTTATTTTCAAGATTTTTAAATAAAAATAGAAAGTGTCAAAAACTAAATAATTCCAAAAATGTTGTTCTATAAAACAAGCGTAACACAAAAGTGTTGGGTTGCTTCTGAATCTCGGTGTTATATGAATATCAAATAGGAAGCTCAAATAGATAATATAGATCATATGGAGTGAATTAAGTGGGATAGATGATTTATTATTGGTGGTATTAGAACACTTAAGAAAGATGGTTGAATTAAGTATTCTTTAAAAAATTTCATGCACACTCAGCATACTGATCAAAATGTTTATGCAAGAGTCTCCTATGCACTCATGAGATTTTCTGATGACAAGTATAATAAAGTTTTTAGAGTTGAGTAAACTGAGATAATGTGAATGCAAACTTATATGATGCTTGAACTAGAACCAGTTTTGACAAATGGATTACTAAGATGGATCACAACACTGATTTAAGAAAAACCTCTTTGAAAGCTTAATGAAACTTGTATTATGCAACCAAAGACAGTTGAAACAAAAACTATGATATACAAGTTATTGAGATAAAAAGCATTCACTCAAATATCAAATTTTAAGCTTTTACAAATACTAAAAGATGCAGCAAATACGTTATATGATGAGAAAAGGATAGAGAAGTTGAAGACAAGTAGTTTATACTGGTTCGATTATCTAATCTAGAACCTACATCTAGTTCCCACCTTCTAGGTGAGATAGTCTACTATAAACTTGTACAAACAGTAGAATCACATATTAGTCTTTACCATGCCTCTCCAAGCTCAATCCCATGTAGTCTTTTCAATGAGCCTCTCCAAGCTCATCCCAAATAGTTTTATCTGCTCATCCTAAATAGTTTTATCTAAGCCTCTCCAAGCTCTTACCAATGCCTTTTCTCTCATAAAGACAAATCTCACAATAAACCTTTGGTTTGAATGAATAAACTTCGTTATTTCTCTCAAGAAGAAGACATAATTCTCATACAATAGTAGTGAACTCTCAAAAATCAAGATGAACACTTTACAATGACTAAGAGGTTAGGAAAGATATTTTTGCAAGAGAACTTTAAAGTGATAGGAGTGTTGGCTACTTTTCTCTCTTTCCTTGTCTTTTTGAATGCTATCCCCAAGCTTTGCTTTTAGGAGCATAGGATTTTTGAATGTTGAAGCTTGGAAAGTTGAGACCAACTTTTGATAAAGAGTTGATTTAGCTTTCAAATTCCTTATTGATGAGTTGTCCAAGAGGTCAAAGGATCAAAGTATTCATTGAGAGACAAGAATAGTCTTTTAGTCCATTTGTTCCTTCACTTTATGTACTAGGAATAGTTCTACATCATGTGTAACTTGTTCTCATGAACAAGCAACGCCTCATAGAGATCAATATTTGCCATTTTTGGTAATAGCTTTCTGTGGTTGGCTTTTGTGCAATGCTTTTTGCACAAATTTTCTAATGTGCTCAGCTTTGGACATTGGTTTACTCAAAAGCAAGATTATTAACAAAAATCAATCTCTCAAATTTCAAACTAAAACAATTAATACACAAGTTAGAATTCTCATTAAGATAATAAATTAGACACAGTAAAATAATTAAGAGCACATAAAGTGTTTTGTCATTACACTAAGATACAAAAATCAACAATCTCCCCCTTGATGACAAGTACACATAAATAAAGAAAGAGCAAAGAGTAAAAAGATTTTCTTTCAGACGTAGCTCCCCTTTAAGATAAACTCCCTTTCAAGATATTCACTTATTTCCAAAACGGAGCTTTATATAATCATTTCTCTTTGAAGTACAAAGACACAATGGGGGATTTTTAATTTTAGAAGGAATTCCTAATTCTTTAACTTGACAGATTGAGATGCATGAGTTTAAAAACATTTTCCCCAACATTTATCTCCTCCTTCCATAAAAAAGAAAGATACAATATAGGGCCACATAGACATGCAGTCATGCATAAGGAGAAAAGTCATGCAGCACATATTTGGAAATAATACAAGTCCATACATGTCAAACATCATGTTAAGGACTCAATGACTTGTATTAGGTCCTTAATCATTCCTCACATATACAAAGCATATAATACATCAGAGCAATATATGTGATAATAAAGATTCAAAGCAAGTGATATAGGAAATGATAACTTAGAGCTAAAGGTCCATAAAGGAGTCTACAATAACCATATCGGTAGGTGAGCTCTCATAGCCAACATCCTTATTAGAGCTAGGCACTTTTGGCCGACCATGAATATTGACTGCATTTACTTAGTTTGCAAATGTGACAAGTGCCAAAAGTTCTCGGAGGTCTCTCCAAAACACCCCAAACCTTTACACTTTTCTGAAGCAAGTTGGCCCTTCTACAAGTAGGTGATAGACCTACTTAGCCTTTTCGCCCTAGCACTAGCCAATTCAAATACCTTATAGTAGCAATTGACTACTTCACCAAGGGAATCAAATCCAAACCACTAGCCACCATCATGACCATGAAGGTATGAAAATTATTTGGAAAAGAATCATTTGCAAGTTCAGACTCCCTTAAGAACTTGTAAGCAATAATGACAGCTAATTCACTGACAAAAAGTTCAAAGAGCTCTACGAAAACTTTTGAATCAAGCATATCTTTGCCTTGACAAGTTGAGGGATTCTAGAGGCCAAAGAACTACCAAAAATCTTGTAGGGGCTATCTCACCACAGCCCAATCCTCCACATAGTAAACTCCTTATAGACTGGTCTTCAACGGTGAAGCAATGATCCTTGTCAAAGTTGTGTAGCCTAGCCTATGAAGACTGACCTTCCAGGAAGAAGCCAAACTTAAAGCTCATTGAGTCGAGCTCAACCTTATAAAGGAGGATCAAGAGCTCGCAAAGATCAAGGAGCTAGCATTTAAGTAGAGGGTAGCATGATGCTACAGTAAGAATGTACACCCTAGAACTTTCATGACCAACAAACTCATTTTGTGCAAGATTGAACTCTGCGGAAAACCTCCCAGAGAAGGCAAGCTTCTCCCAAATTAGGAAGGTCCCTTTCGTGTTATCGAAGAAGTCAGCCACAAAGACTACAGGATCGTCGAACTCTCAGGTAAAGAACTCTTGAGGACGTGGACTGGCATATTCCTCCGGTCATACTATAGTTAGAGTAAGCATGCTTTAAACCATATGTAGTGGGTCCTTTTTTCCTTTGATTGGGTTTTTTCAACAAAGGTTTTAACGAGGCATGATTGTATATGCATCGGTCCTTCAAGTGGTGATTCATATTCATGAAATCATTTTCATTACTTAGTTAGCCAATAAAGTCCATTCATTTTACATTGCTATTCAATTTCACAATATTTCCTTTTAGAGCAACTTACGATAAATCATGAAAACACGAGTTGACTTAATCCTCAGTGTGATCCCGTTTGCTAGGACGGGCTCATAGCATCATCCCCACATAACCTGAGTGACCTCTAACATTTTCGAATGCTCCCATGCAATGAACATGAGCTTGCCAATTTTCAGTTGCTTTCACAAAGCCATGATGAGTATACCACATTGCCAACATGTTCTCATCTCACTATACTGAACTCATCAAGTCTTTAGCATGTTCTCATCTTGATAGATGAGTTCAACACATCATTGACCACCAAGATGGTAACCTAAATGACCACATGACATTTTTGGTTGCCACAATGTGACAAGGATGAGCTTGCCAAATCTTCGGTCAAGACAAGCTTGCCACTTCACTAGTTTCCCTCATGCAACCTAATTAAGCTCGCCTAGTCCCTAGCACATTCTTGCACCAATAGGATGGGCTTATCATCACCCCTTCGAGGGTAACATTCAACTATTGCTAGCAAATCTTGGTGAGAAATCCCCTCAACTAAAAAGGAAGCAAAAGAGCTATACCCCTCGAGTTAGTACTCAGCTACTCGACATGGACGACCTCAATCTATAGTATCACTAATCAGTTATAACAATCACTAGTTGAGCACAACTTGAATAAAAGGAAAGGAAAGTTTATGTTACAAAACAAGATAAAAAAAACAATAGTACTTGAAACTAGGAAGCTAATAAAACATGTTCAGTTCAAGAAGTACAGTGCTTAAAACCAAGATACAAAATTACAAAATTACAAGGCTCATAGGTCGAGCTCCATAAAGCCCTCAAGGAAGATAGTTTGAATCGGTGTAACCCTTTTTACCCGATCTTCAACACAATCCATTTTAGCCTCTGTTTGAGTTCGCTTCTTAGCCCCTATATGAACGTCCCAGCCAGCCTCCTCCTCACCTTCTAGAAGGAAGGTGTCAACCAACTTGCCATCAACAAACTCTTTAAAAGGCTTGCAAAGGGAGAGGTCAAGCCCCTCATGAAGAAAACAAACCTAATCTATAGCTTGGTCAAAACCAGCCACGTACTAGTCAACAATTTCCTTAGTAAGGGATACAATCTCCTCATTCATTCACTGATTCTCCTCCTTAAGCTCCCTTCATCGAAGCTCGGTGAGCTTGGCATCCACTTTTGCCTGAGCAGTAATGCTAGTGACATTTTCTTAGAAAATCTTGTTGATACTAGCCTTGTCCCTTTTCTCCCTCTCCAACTTCTCCTCTACCTCTCGCTTCTTTTGCTAGAGCTTGGCAACCACCGACCTCATCGCCTCCAAATCCCTATTGGAGCCCTCATAGTGCCTTTCTAGGAAATGGGCGATCATGGCAAAGCAAAGTCCCTAGATGTTAAGATTTTGATAGAGACTAGGAACCCCAGCCTTTTTTACCATTGCCAAGTCCTCAGGATGATTGAATTGCTAGTCCACAAGCTCGGGGAAAAAGAATCCAAACTCCACAAGCTAGAAGCATTGACCATATTAAGGAAATCCTTGATCTAACGAGCTCCTACCAAGGTAGAAAGTGAGATGGTCAAGGACCCAAAAACTCCTTGGGAGATCTTCATCCTAGCCAGCTTTCGAGTTTGTAAAGGAGTAAGATCGGATTGTACCTTAGATCTCAACCAAGCCCTTGAGGACTTCAGCTGAATCCGTTTTGCACCTGCAACAACCCTCTTCTTAGCCATAAAAATAACCAACTCCTTTGGGATTAGCTTAGTAGCCATCTCAATTGTGAAATAGGAAAAGAAACAAAGACAACATCAGCAGATACCAACAACAAATCAACAATATCAAAGAGAGAAAGCTTAACAACTACCTATATGACTAAGGACTTCCTAGTTGTTATACCCCTACTCTAACAAAACACCACAAGACAAATGAGAGCTCGAACTCATACTTTTCTCTAGGTAGTCAACCACTACCTAGTCCTCCAAAGGAGAAAAACTATACTCAACCCTCAAAATTTGACTTCAATTGTCATGTCAATACAAAGGGAGCCTTTCTAACCTATAATCATCTAGAAAGATGGGAAACTCGGATATGTCGAACTCAACTTCAAGAATTTTTCCTTAAACCTCTTAAAATTGGAGGTCAACAGGGTCAGTAATTTCTTCTTAGAGACATTATTGAAAGACACCCAAGTCTCCTTGTCAACCCCCTTCACTTGAAAAAAAAAATAGAAAAAGACTACAACACTAGGATCACGGCTAATCACTTCATAAAAGGCTCTTGAATGCTCGAATAAAAGCCCAATTGTTCAGATGCAGTTGCGAAGGGGCTACATGAACCTTATTCAAGCACCTCTCCTCAAATGAGTCAAGGGCACCTTCATATCTAGCTTTTCAAAGAAATCAATATACATATAAATATAATCACCCTCATTCTCCCTTGACCTGTTCTAACATATCATATCCTCAGGCTCGCAAGGAAAACACTCGATCTTTTTCTCCTTACAGGATGAGACAAAACAACAATCCTTAAACCTCATAAAAAATGGAGGTCATTTCCTTAACCTCGAGGCTGACCTAACCATATGTGTCATACTCTATCTCAACCATCATAGCCTCTTTGCTTAGGTAGTTGCACCTTTTTTCTCTAGCCATTGATAAATACCTAAGCAAAGCAAGTGGGAAAAGGGCTCAAGGAGAAAGAAAATACCTAAAATAAAGAAAAAATATTGAGAGAAGCATAATGCTTTACCTTAAGGTTCAAGCATAAATCAATCGACCAAACAATAGTAGAAGAATTAAACTAACCGATTGAAATCTGACAAGAAATGAAGATGGAAGCTTGAATTGAGGCTTGAACAAACACTGTTGAAGTAGGGAAGAGTAGAAATAGAAGTAGAGTTGGGTGAAAATGGCCTTTGTGTTCATTCACTTTTGGTTTTAATCAACCCAAGCTCATCCAACGGCCGAAAATGCTTCCCTCCCCTCAAAATACATCTGAGATGTCCCTTCCATCCAACGATTAGGGATTTTTCATTTTAAACGAATGGTTCAGATTACGATGGTCATAAATTGCATTAACCATGACATGATTACCCACTATTCAAGGCGCGACATGTTCTCCAACAACCACCATTACAGCAACTGATAAGATTCACTAAGATGTGTATAACAAGTCGACTCATTTGAACTTGGCACAAAGTCCTTGACTCTCACACCTCGATACTAGCTACCCGGCCTTCAACCAACCTCGGGGGCTGTGTATTGGACTAGAAACATGGGCCTGAGACTTTGAACTAGCCTCGAAAAACTCGGACAGGGGGCTCCACAGATCGACCACTTGGCATTATGACCCTGTAGAAATTCTCCCTTGATTTAGAATAGGATATCTCCTAAATCGCCTATGAGATCTCCTATTATCTCACCATATCTTTTATATTTGATCATAGTTTATATTAGATCATATTTACCCCTAAGTATGGAATATATCTGATATGTACTAAATCTCAGAAATATCTCTCTTATTCAAGGAAAATTGCCACTTGATTTATCATAAAGTTACCTCTCACTATAAAGTGGTCTCAATTCCCCATAGGTACGATAATTTAGTCTTTATTATATTCTCAAAACCTCTACATCTCATTCACTTGCTAAGTTGAGCGTCGAAGTGTCTTTGCAAGTACATCACCCTCATTTGCACGGACACTAGAGGCATCTGTGGCCTTTCCACTAGTCTTAGGTAAGAACAAAAATAAAACATTCATCTCACTTGAGTCGTCAACTAAAGTATATTTATCTCATCTTGATATTTATATGTATGCATACTTTGATATTCATTTACACTTATTGATATAATTTTTGTTTCAGTTTCTAATCAATGCCCCTAAAGCACCGATAATGGTTAATGGTTAAAAAAATAATAATCAAGTTTTAAACTTTTACATGAACTGCACACATTGAAAACTTTATTCCAATTTTTTGATAATAAATTTGTCTTTCTTGAATTTTTGGCTTGTGTTATTTGAATATTGTTTAGATAAACGTTTTCTATTTTTGCTTGAACCAACAATCTATGGAGTCTTAAGTAATATGGCTTGAGTTAGGTCAACCTAAAGCTATCTTTGAACTAATTGTTTTATGTATATTTGAATTCAAAAACTAAAAAAAAATTGCCAAACTAGTACTTAAATCAACCAAATATTAGCACATTTTCTAACTTCTTCTGCCTAATAAAGTTGCACAAAAATACTCATAATGGCACTATTCATTAGTTCTTGTATTTTATAGAAAAAGATAAAAATTTCATAGAATAAACTATTTTATTTTTAGAATTTTATTTACTACACTTACAATAGAAAATACTTTTATGTTGTCAACCAAGAAAAAGTCAAATCATATTAAATACCTACCATAATTTGTCCTTTTCTTGAATTTTTATTTATTGACAATATAAATTGTTTTATACTGTCATAACAATGATAGAAATTAAACTCTTTTTTTATTATTTATCATAATTATATTATATTTTACTAGTTTAATTTATATGTATTGATAGTATAAAATAATTTTATAGTATCAACTAATAAAAATTTAGAAGTGCCAAATTATTGATGGATAATTATTACAATATTTTTTTAAATTTCTATTAGTTGCCTAGTGTAAGACTGTTTTATACGATATTGAAGTATTAAAGTCATATGCTTTTTGGTAAAGTCATACTTTGTTGTATAATACTTTATGCTTAGGATTTCACTATTATTGTGTGGTACCAGTCTCTCCCGCCAAAACACCTACCTCGGACGCTCTCATATCCTGCGCCTGTGTTCGCCTCTAACCCTCTCTTCCTGTCACTATATCATTTGCGTCACACTTTTCCCCGAACAACTTCACTTCCACTAAACACACACACCCCTTCACTGACCCATCACATGCACTCGTACACCTTTGTGCCCAGCTCAGGTGAGTGAATGCCTTTCCCCGTGTAAAGAACCAAACTTTATGACAAAAGGTTTTTAAGGGTCTCATTTCCTTTTTGCTCTCTTTGAACTTTAACTTGTTAGTTAAGCACGCCAAGGTTGATATTTATGTGGTTGAGCATTCTGTGAAAAGAAGGCAGTTGAATGACTTTGTTGCTTGCAACATGTTGTGATGATTCATCTGGTTGATGCATTTGTTGTAAAGCCTGTCTTTGCGGGTGTGTTGTTGCACTTGAGCGCCACGTGCTTGTGAAAACGCTTGATCAAGGATGTGCATTTTGTGTTATAACTGTGACCTGTGAAACTTTGCCTAATCTTGCATTCCTCTTTGTAAGCTGATTGTTCTATACAGCTAGATATAAGACCATTTATGTGCCTCTATCCATCAGTTTAAGTTCTTGGAAGAGAGGGTTTTATAACATTATATCAGAGTCACCATGACCAAGAGGTTAGGGGTTCGATCGTTGTGTTATCCCCCATTTTGATAAATTGTTCATGCTTCAAGTCTAAAAAGAGGCATTCGCATGGAAGAGATGGTTTCGTGACAAATACTCCATAATGTTACACTATGCTTTGGAAGTTGTGAGCTGCTTGGACAAAGTGTTATGCTGATGAAAAAATGACAAGCAACTTTTCAGACTACCTGACACCTTTATTCGACTTACCTTGTAATTGCCTTTATCTCCCTTATTGTTGAATATGTCACATTTAACTTCAAAGACAAAGTCTAACTCTAAAGAATTTTTTATTTTAGTTTCATTAATAGTATGAGACTATTGAGTTATAAAAGAATCTGGCTTACCAGCATAATGTGCTGTGCCCGGCTTGAATGCTTTTAGGCATTTACGTTTAGTCCTCCCTCCTGTTGTTGTTGTTGTTTGTTTTTTGGTATCATAGCTGTTGTGTCCATTTGAAAATCAATGTATTAGTTATCATGTCCTCATTGCTCCACAATTTTGTAAATCAAGATTTGTACACATTCACATGTAAATCAAGAGAGTTTCACCTCTCTCTCACTGGCTCTCTTATTTTCTCTTTTATAGTAGTTTTTGATGTTATTGTTGTCCTCTCCAAAAATTATTGTTTGGATATGAAGGAACTTTTAATTGCGTAATAATCACTTTGCATTCTTTTCATCAATCATTAGAGAAGAGGAGAGTGGCTATTTCTAGATTTCATTAGGAAATCACTTGAAACGGTTCCGTTTGTTCACTGCATCTTTCTCTGCTTGAGTTTTGCTACTGACATTATTTACAAAAGAAAATAACTCAAACATCTCATTTTTTTATGTATTAGAACAAGGGCTATGCAGCAGCAAGTGTTTATATGCTTGCTGTTTAGTGAACCTTATTGAAAGTGCATAGACAGAAAATATGCCTACTTGAAGGATAAACTACTGCAGTTTCATTGGTTCTGCTTTGTTGACTATAGTAAAATATAAGTCTTGGGAGTGTAATCTGTCTTACATACACTGAGCTTCCTCATAATCTTCATCGTCTTTTTTAAAAAGATAAAAAAAGAGAGTCAATTATCTTATTCTGCAGTCGTCATTTCCAGCTTCTGGTTTGGAAAACTTAAGCTGATCATAGATTCTTTTCATCGCTTCTAGTTTATCTGAATCATAGCATTCAATTACTAGAGCTTCACTATAGTGCTGTCAAAGAAGGAAGCGGAGGAGCACAGAGATTCTAATCACTTTGTATATCACAAGCAATCCTTAAAGAAGTTAAAAGACCAGTATTTAATACCCTCATTGATTGCCATACCTACGTCAAGAACATTCTTATATCATAATTCTGTGGCCAATATTCGTACATAAAAAGGAGTTTTCTCATTATTGTTTATGGCCAACATTCTTTTCCTAGATGAAATCATGTTACATTAATAAGGATACACAAATGTTATAATGATAAGTCACAGGATGGTCCCAATTGCACATGCCTTTATTTCATATGGACCTTTCTTTTGCCTTTCAGAGTCAGTGAGAATTTATTTCAGATTTGATTTGTGGTCCTAAGTTGGCAGAATGCTATTATTACTTCATTTTTCCTCAATGATTGCGGAAAAAAAGAAAAAATCCCAGTTAGGTTTACCTGTTTGATTGCTGTGGACCTCAATCAGTAAAGACAGTCTGATTCTGAACTATTCTTGTGTTTATACAGTTCTTTGAATGGTGGAGAGGATGGGATTGTACTAGTTATGTTGATCATCGGAAATGCTGATGAGATCTGGAAAGTTGTGAAATAAGTTACATGATCTGAATTCTCTTGCATCCACTTTATAATGGGATCACAAAAACAGTGAGTCATGGTAAGAAAATTAATGGCGACAACTATAAGCCACATTTTAAGTTTTACAATGGTGTGCTTGCGAGTTTGACTTTGGAGGAGGAGGGTGTTTGTAGCGTAAAGCTTTAACTCACAAACACACTATAAGAGTCCAGTTTGCATGCTGGTTCACACTTTGTGCTTCCTAGTTGATTATAGATATTGCAGGCCCATGCTAGCTAGCTCTTATCAGCTACCTATGCAGTGATGGTCCCTGCATAGGCCGGATGGAAATTGCTGGAGATTTCTGGCTTATTCCCTATTATTTGCATGTAAATCCTGGTTAATGGACAATCTTGGCCAATCCATGACGTGGCACTTCCATTATACCAAGCTTATTTACCAATTTCAGCTTTCTATAATCTGATATGTATGTATTTGCTTCTGCAATAAGGAAGATTCTTTTACTTTCTTTTCAATAAGGATGGCAGGCAGACCTGATATCCAATGGTACAATAATTGACCCCTAACAAAAAAATTCACACCCTTGTACTACAAGGTCAGCACAATTTTTAAGACAACCTATAGAAAACTATTTCGAAATTTCTGACATGTTTGGCTCAAAGCTGACAGTGTTTTGACATGCTACTGTAGTTTGATTCTTAAGCCTTGAAGCCAAAAGTGGAATATTCAAATTCCATTTTGCGCAGAGGGTTATCATTTAATTTTTACCAGTCTTTGTTGGAAAACAGGAATTTAGTGAATTCTGAGTTTGGAGGTCCTGGGACATTATGAAAGTCATGTTGATAAGGACTTAAAAAAGTTTGGAACTCAAAACTAAAGTGATTTCCACTTCATAGTTCCTTTTTTTCTTCCTTTTTTTTTTTTTTAGAAGATTGCTTCAAGTTGTACGTATGAATTCCTAACTTCTAAGCAGCTCATAACTAAAAGGAAGATGCAGGATGCAGTAACTATATCAATAACAAAGCTCACTTCTAAATTCTAATAGATTTTTACATTCATTACTCTTTTTTCCATTTTCTTCTTTCTTCTCTTCTTGGTGCTATACAAATATGTTATTATCACTGGAACATGGATTTGCAGTTGAGGGTGTGATTGGTGAGGGAAGAGAAATCCTAGTTCAAACCTCCTTTTTGAGTTTCCGTGCCCATTTATCATGGATAATCCAGAAGGAATTTCCAACATGAAAGAGGCAGTTAAATAATGTTCTCTTGAGCCATTTTGCATGTCACAACCTAGCACCAATCAACTTGCTGACTCTGAGATGCTTTGTAAAGTGGGCCGCCAGGATTTTGACCTCAGTGTAGCAGCTGGATTTACTGATCCCGCCCTTGGCCTGTGTCTCTCTGCTCTCATTGCCTGGAAATTCATTATGCAGCTACAACATCAATACTAATTGATGATGAGGATGCAAACTTTAGGAAAAAAAAAAGAAAAAGAAAGAAGATAAATGTTGTGTTTGAAATTTATTTTCTACTAAAACATGGGTCAAACTATTTGATTTGGCTATCATGAAATACAGTGGCTAGAGTTTCATATAATTATAACCCTCTGCCAATTTTGTTGACAAGGATTGCATGTCATATTGGTATCAGTATGTTTCATTTTAAAAAAAGGATGTATCCACCAAAGAGAATCAGCACTTTAGTTACAGGACCATGTGGAGTTGTAGATCAAATTCTTCAGTGGATTCACTGTTGGGTATTAGAAAGGAAAAAAAAAAAAAAAAACTTGCTGCCAGAATATTATTCATGGAATAGTCGAAGTAGTTAACCAAAAGGGGAAAAGAGGAAAAGGACTGTTGATATAAGACATACCTGAGAAGCCTTTCCTGGCTCGGACTCCCCTTCTGTCTCACTAGCTGAAGTCTGCTTTTCCGGCTGCACTGTGTGCTTCTTCTCAGCTGCCTCTGCCTGTGCCTTCCTGGTCTTTGTATGCTTCTTTGCTTTCAAGACCTTCATGACCTCTACAACCAGAAACAGAATAAGAATGTTTCAGAACATTAAACTATACACAAACACAGACCCTTCTCAAACATCAATTATTAACCCTTTTCACAAGAGAAGGATTCATTACAAAGATCTAGCACCATCACACACATTCACACACACACATATATACACCTTGAGTAGTGATGAGCCTATAGGCATGGCCAAGATTGAGAGTCTCATTAGGCCGGAGCAGCTTAACACGGGTGAAGCGCACGGTCTTCTGCTCTTGATTCTGTTCCTGTGGATGCGGCTGCAGTTGCGGTTGTGGTTGCACAGGCAATGGTATTATCAAAGACACATAGTGACCTGGATTGCTTTTCATGACCTCACTTGCAGTCACTGGCCAATACAACCTCTCCATCTTCCCACAAGGGTGCTGGATCACAAGAACTGCAGCATCCACAGCTTGGCAATTCCCCATATATCTATCTATCTATTTGTCTGTCTGTTTTCTCTGTTGTGGCGGCAGACAAAGGAGAAAGATGAAGAAAATGGGGGAGAGATAAGGGAGAATGAATGAATAAATGAAGGGATGAAAGGAAGGAAGGAACGAGTTGAAGTAAGCAAAGGTCTCTATCTATACAGCTCCAACTAGCACCCCACAATTATAGTAAAACAGACTCTAAGCTCTTTAACCAAACCTTCCCCTTTCTCCCAACTAACTCATGTTATGCTAGGCAAGTCAATTTAAGCCAAAGAATTGACCTTAAATTTGCATAGGGGCATGACAAAAATATTGTGTACGTTGTTGTTAATAATTGTCAATCTAGTAAAGATAATGTTTGCAACTTCAATGATTTTCTTTTATTATTATTTTAATGTTATTTCATGATTTTAATATTAGGCAGCCAGTGATTGGCACCGGCACCGGCCTCTAGAATTGGTGCAAATTGCCACGTGGAGAGATGAGAAGGTGATGAAAATTGGACGGATATGTTCGGCGATGTCGACGGGGTCAAGCATTGGATTTAAGGTAAGACAAATTGGACTTACATATTATCATTGCTAGTGCAATGCTGCTAAGTAGTACTAACAAAAAATAAATGAATAGATAAATAAATAAGAAACAAAATATAAGAGGAGAAAATTATAAAAAAGAATTTGGCTAACCAAAGCGTGCGTTTGAACAAGATTCTTTTGAGTGGACACTAGACAAGGACACAGCACCATCTTATCCGCCTTACAGAAACTTGCATGCCCTGTTTGTTTGGTTTTCTAGAAAATGTGAGAGAAATAAAAGAGAAAGAAGAAAGAGAGAGAGAGAGAGAAGATAAAGAAATTTGGATGTTGCCAATTTTTTCATTCATTCCCAACTTTACATATGTAACTAACTATTCCGTATCAGAATATTAGTGCCCAGTTACTATTAGCACGGCAAAGAAGGCACCATTATCTTCCAGTTGGAATATAGTATTCAACAGGCAATGTCACGGTGCACAACTTTTGTTCAACGCATTCAAAGTCCAATGCAAATTAAGTAGCTTCAAAGTGACCTATTCCGTGGCAAATAATTGAGATGGCTATCATATTAGATATATATATATATATATACACACACATAAAAATGATTAAAAATATATATGTGCCTCTGTGTGTGTGCAACCATATGCTAGGCCCCTTGCCTTTATCGTCACAGTGCTGTTGAAAGTGGGTTGGACCAAAGTCACAGTTAACCATTCATAATCATTAAGCATTGTTTTAAATAAATCTTTTGAGACGGCTGCGAGAGTCCATCGTAGTCTGCATTGTGGAGTTAAAAAAAAAATGAAGATCTGCCATTAATTTAGTTTGGAGCTAATGACGAATTAACAACCGATACATCACTCACTCACTCAATCCATTTTATGAAAGATAAATGATAAATGATAGATATTTGAGAATCTTCATTGGTTTATGAAGCAAAGTTTCGAGCAAATCTTGCATACTTTGACTATAAGGAATCCAGGATTTTTGTATGCTGTTCTAGTGTTCTGTCATATAATTTCTCCATGATCCTAGCTACCCTGTGATCAAGAAAACACCACAATTTTGGGATAACCCTAGAATTCGTATCCTTTACCAAGAAAGGCTTTATCTATGCTTAAGTTTTTAATACAGGTTTGCTAACTAGTACTCTTACACGGTATCAAAGAAGTGTTTTGTCCTCCCATTTTAAGAACGTTACGACAGAAATAGTGACACAGGAAATAAAAATTGAAAAGCTGAATTATATAGTTTTTATTATTTTCTTTATAAAATCCTAAAAAAAAGAAATTAACTATAAATAAAAAAATTAAAACTAAACGCACCCTAAATACAAATGAATTTCTTGTATTTTCACAATACTTCCAAAATGGTCTATGCACTATGGGGCACGGTCTTGCTTAAGAAGGGCCTCCACTTTGTCAACTTCTACCTCATATATCATGTAGCCAAAAAAGAAAATGTGGGCATAATATAATCATTTTTTATGTTTGGCTCAATAAGTTGTCTATATCTTGGGATGAACATTAATGCCTCGTGAAGTTTGGACAAGAGAGTTAATCTTGCTGGAGATCCTTGACTCTTGTTAATCTGATATTGCCCAAACTACGAGAGCCCCAAGGTTTGAAAATTTTCCTTTGATTCACATGTGTAAACATCTCTGCATAATGTCAGTCTATGTAAGCCATGTGAGGTGTTGGGTGACTTTGGCTCAAATATTAAATGATGAAAGGACTATTTATTGTTCAAACATGACTCTTGTAGGGGACTAAACCTCTAATATTATATATTCAATAGTTTTAGCCCTAAGTGGCCATCAATATAACACCAAATTGATTCTTATTTTGTTGGGGTCCGAATGCTCTGCATATTCTAATGAAAAGACATGTTTTAAATATTGTAGTTGATGGAATTCGATCTCAATAGTGATTCATATTTGCAACTTGTTTTCTTTTTTTTGTTTTCCCCCGCCCCGGGGGGGGTAGCAAATTCAGGTTTTGTATGACTTGTACCTTGGCTTTTAAACATTCTCCCTTTTATTTAAAACCTTCCTACCGAATATTGGACTCTGAATAAAGGCTCTTCTTGGTGGGGGCTGCTCGTTCTTTTGTTGTTGTGATGGACATGAGGCCAAGAGTTGCTTTCTCCACATTCTTCCCCCCATCATACAAAACAAAATCATATATCCAAAAAGTACCTTCCAATTATAAATTTATTTTCAAAGTGAACAGAACTTTGAATCTAAATATATCTGAGATCCTGCTGAAGAAAATGGCAGGTAAGGGAGGAAGGGAGGGGGGCAAGCAGCAGATTCCACGATGTTTTGGGACAATCAATTTCCAATCAATTTGCAGGATTTTTACAGTCCTCTGTCTGATACAAGATCACTACATTCTATCAGAGAAACATTGCTATTGAATAAGTCTTGGGGACTTATATATTATAATGGTTCTGAATCTGTGAGATATATTTTATGTGTATGGTGTCTCCAAATCATGTTTGGCTTCTTTAAATATATATAAAAAAAAGTGGAGATCCATATTAGATTTTTCGTTATGCCACTTTATTTTGATGAATAATATATTTTTAAAATACAAGTAAATATCAATTATTAAAATATATGTTTATTATTGGTCGATTTTTCTGAAATTTACATACTTAATCATCAATATAATTAACATATGATTCAATAATTGGATAAATTAAATTTAATTTCTATGAAAATTTATTAAAAGATGTAAGAGTAAAAGACTTTACACATTGTATAAATGGATCCCACCTATTAAAAAAATATTGTTAAGGCTCTTTAGTTATCTTTTTACCACTGCGATTTATAGGCTATATTATCAAAGCATTTTGTTAATATTTTTATATAATTTAGTACCAATTTTAATTGTTACTAAATCTCAATTATGTTGTGGTGAAAGTTCATAATGCATGTACATATTGAATCGAAGAAGGAGATGGCTGAACGTGAGTTCAAATTGGAAATTGACTGATTAGGTAATTGCATGTTATCCATAATAAACTGATTAGAGTCATAAAATTTTTATTACATTCAACTGTTTTATATTAGATCATATACTCAGCTTAGTTTCATTTCTTAAGCGAAATTAACATTCACCATAGATTAAAATATATAACGATTCAAAGTACTCATCGTGAAGAAGAAAATTAATGGTAGAATTCAATCTCTCTCTCTCTCTCTCTCTCTCTCTCTCTCTCAAAACAGAGTTCTTAGCGATAAGTTTTATATTTCTTACTCTGATTCATATTTTATTTCTAAGTTGACAAATATCCTTAATTTTATTAACTGATTTTCTTCTACAAAATTCGATATGTTACTTTTTAATATTATTAATTTTTAGCCAATGCTAACGTTGGCCTAAGCATTGAAATCAAGCTGAATGTATTAACTGATATAAACAGTTGATTACACTAAGAACTCTCTAGTTTATGGATATTATATATGACATATAATTATCTAATCCATTACCTTCTAATTTGGACCCACCTTCAGCCATCTCCTTCCCTGGTTGAGCATATAATATGCATTATGAACTTTTTGATGTTAAGTGGTTTAAGTTTTTTAGCACAACCTTTTTTAAGGATTTTTTTTTTATGCATGTTTAACTTGTCTCAGTTTTTTTGTGTTGGAAGTAGAGGGTATGGTCTTATGTACTTGCTTTAGCTTCTAATGGTCATATTATTCAAACTGTCACATTTCTTCTTCTTTTTTTTCAAGGCTTAATATGATTTATCATGATTTAGTTGACTATTCTATGAAAATATTTCAACAAATATTAATAGGGTGTTGGAGTGATTTTGTTTCAACTTTTTTGTTATATTTTCATCAGCAGGACGTGGTGATTGTGAAGTCCTGTCTAACAATCCTGAAGAAGAAAAGACTAAGAACGGGTCGTGGTTAGGGCGGCAACAACAACAACAACTGCGGCAGTAGAATCATCACCCAAAAAAATGAATGAAAGAAATAACATTGAGTGGTTAAAATATAAAATAAAAATAGATTAACTCCATAATTTTAGAGGCGGATAAACGCTAAAAATCTAAAATTACTGCGGACCAATGAATCCCCCACCTTGAATCGTCATGTGTTTTCTTATTTTTCATCAATTTTTATCATAGTACCGATAAAAGGACAAGTAGTGTTGGCCATCAGTTTTTTTTTTTTTTTTTGGTACAAGCCATCAGGGTTTTGCCCAGTGCCAATAGTATATAGCTATATAGTTCCATGGCTAATGGAACACTTAGATAAGATTGGATTAAGAAAATTAAAAAAATAAAAAAGGAAGGGAATTTCTATTTTAAATAAAAGCTATATAATTTATTTAATAATTTTTCAAAGTGGGAGAATAATTTCAAAGAGATATTCATATAACTTTTTAATCATTACCCTCCTATATATATATATAACCTTTTAAATCATATTTGTTATAAATATTTTACAACTCCCTATGCTTGTTGAGAAAAAATAATAATTATCCGGTCTTCCACTCAAGTCCCTCCATCCAAATCATAATGTCAAGTTCAACAAATCATACTGGTAAGGGTCCTTAAACATGACATTTGCATATGTTGTGTAGTGTTACCTAAAGAAGCAAAGGGGTCAAACCTGAATAGGTTATCAGCTCGAGAAAAATTTTCAAACAAAACTTGTAATCATGATAAAGTGCTTTAGTTTAGTTTAAAGTCATTAACATATCGTGGTCTCGCGAAAACAAGGGAGGACCATGAACTTTGCATCGATGTTCTAACTTCTAACTGCCTCTTTCATCATGATAATTGACCGATACATCGTCCTACCAATCCAAATCTTTGTAACTAGACTATATTTCATTCCTTTTATAATACTTATTTATTTTCAGATAAGATCATTTTTTAAAATATTTATTAATTTTATATTTCAACGTAAAGATAACTTTTTTACTTCAATAGTACTCATAATATTAATGACCACAATTAATGAATATTAGTATACTAAAAAAGTTTGTTGGAGAATTTATATAGGGATATATTAGTCCATATACTATAATTTTATATAGAAATACTTTATTATCATATCATTTATTATTTTTTTAATATATATATTTATCTAAATTTGATAGATATTTTACAATGGAGGGAGCACATTGAAAGGCACCAATACCAAATCAAATTCATCATAAAAAAGGAAAAATTATTTTTTTTTCATTTTTTTAAGTTTTAAAGATTTTCATGTGGAATTGAATATTGCACTAATTAAAGGAATATTTTTTTTATGTGTGTAAAAACTCAGACATACCTCTTCATTTTGTTTAAGATTTAGTAATATCTTACCTGAGATGCTCAATCTAAAATCATATTCATATATAGGTGTACATTGATCAAATGTCTCTTAATTATTGTGTACATTGGTAAAAATAACCTGAAAGGAAAAAAAAAAAAAACATATTGGGATCAAATCTCAAGTTTAATAGAAATCTGAAACAGTGAATATTGAAGGGAATAAGGGGAAGGAACATCCTTACACGATGTAGTGATAATAAATATAATCTTCAATGAAGGGATGAAGACAACTATACAGAGAAATATACATATATCAAAAGATGAATATTGTTTGCCTCAATTATTGTTCTCTTGTCTTGTTTTTCCTTGTGATAAGTCTCAAGACTGAATGAGTGGTGATAATGTAAATTAAACCCACAGGAAGTAACTCGATGGGACGCTTGAGTTTACCATGCAATACGCATGCAGGAAAAGACCTCTCCCCAGGATTCTTGCAGTGAGCATGTGGATGAGGTGGTAGTGCCCTACCTTTTAGCTAGCTAGTGGGCTAAGATCATAGGTCAAGAACAGCAAGTTGCTATAATAATATTATTCCAAATACAGGCTTGTCTAATTTTGTCACCTATGACAATTAATGGTGACTCACATGACAGGCTTGATGAGGGTAAGGGTGCTTTGTCGATGGCCTGTGCCTCTAATTACGTCCATTAATCAACCTAATCAACTAATAGGACTTCTAGTCAAATGTGGTTTTCCTACTTTTTAAAGGGAGGATTAAAAAAAATTTATGAGCTGATGTTTTCTTAAGCATAATTACATAAAAAATTAATGAGATCCATTAATAAGTTAAGTATATATTAAATAAAATTGATTGACTCCACTATTCTTATGAGTGTTTTTAAAGATGATGTGTTAAACTTATATTTGTACGAGAATCTCTAGAGGATATATTACATTCAAGGAATAGGATACTAATTGGAGCAACCATGTATTTTAGTCAAAGTTTGTCATCTATCCTACTTTGGGTGTGTTTAGTTCAATGAGTTTTGCATATAATTTGTTATATATAATTTATTTATGAAAATTTATCCTCTAACAACAAACACACCCTTAAAATTAAATTTTGGAATATTGAATACTAACCAATTTTTTTCAAAAAAAAAAAATTATACAACCAAATATTGATATTCAAATTTAAGAAGCTTTTTAATTATACACGCGAAATAAAATAATTATTTTCTCTTCAGCTTTCGTTTTTTTTCCCCGCTCTAAAGGCCAGTGAGACAAAATTTTGAAAATGTGGAATAGGGATTAGTGTTCAGTTTTTCAGGGATTTATAGTTATGTGACAGGGATTTAAGAAATAATCTTGCATTCAAATTCGAATTAGTGTCATTTGAATTGAAAATCTCTACTCTGAAAACAAAATCCTCCAGATTTTATACGTAAATTCTCATTAGATCAATGACATGTATTCACGTATGTAGTGGAATACATTGTGTGTTTTGTGTTGAAAATCTGTACTTGTGAATTAGAACTCCTCAAATTTTATACCCGAATTGCTATCCTATGAATGTTATGACAGAAACTAAAGAGAGAACCATATTAAAAGTTTGAGAGAAAATATTTTTTAGTTCTCATCTCATAACTAAAAACCCTCTATATAGTTGATCATCATTCTCGATTATCAATTAAAAAAATTATAAGTATTGAATACTCTAAGCTTTTAGCTAGGATAATATACTTTTCTTTTTATTATTACTTAAATGATAAAATAGAATATTACACTATACACTTATAATACTTAAAATAAAATATTTAATTTTTATGTATTAATAGCATAAAACTGTTTTGCTTAGTCATTAAATTATGGATTGTCACTTCATAGCCATGATAGTTGATTTTCTTATTCACTACTTAAAAAGTCAGGCAAATAAAAGATTTTGGTGGAATGAAAATGTATCAAAATTATTAAACTCTAAAAGAAGTGCATGTGTCAAACCACTCAGGTGTTTAATTTACATGGATTGCCATCAATGTGAAAACAACTATATAGACATTCATTCATTCATATATTGTAATATTGGTAAAAATATTTAACTAAACCACTCACTATCTTGAAAGTCTGACAAATAAAAACATATAATTGAAAAATGATGTAAAACTATTTTATAATGATAATACATATCAAAATTAATCTCATCATTTAAAGTCAGATATTATAGGACTGAAATATCCAAAATGACAATAATATTTAGTTAATATTTGTTTCAAAATGCTTGAAACTAAATCCGTAGGCAATTAAAGTAGGAAGACAATTTAGTGCACTCCCTGCGATAACTAAAAATTGAAAAAAAACCTCTCGAATCTTGTTAGTAGCTTAGTTGCTGAAAGCTGGGAATGTATATTATATATACAAGAAAATCGGAGTTCAATCCCGGACACTCTTCATTTTCAACGTAAAAATGTTATTTTGACATCAAGATACCCATTTTTTTTGTCATTAGATATAAAGAATGAAAGGGATAAATGGGGATCATCATCATATTTAATAATAAAGGGCACCCATGTTTTAAATATTAAAATAACACTGCTCTTTTAGACAAGAACAATGCTATTAGCAGTAAAATAAATTCCACCAACCTCTGCACAAGTTATGTAGTAATTGGGGAGCCAGTGGATTGAATTGATCCACGAGAAACTAAAAATTTAAATTGAATCAATGATATTGAAAAAATAAATAAAAGGTAGATGATCAAATTGAAAAATTGTGTAAAGAAAAATAAAAATATATTTTTCCTTAATTTTTCAAATTAAACACTAAGTGTGAGAGATTTAATATACTTATATTATTACTATTCCACGGTATCATCTTTACATTTTTTTTTTTTTTGAAAAAGCTAACATAGGTAAATTCATAAAAATTACCAAAAAGTAGTTTGATACAGTAAACGTGAGTTATAACATGGGCAAATTTGACATATAATGTCACAGATTTTTAAAGTTTAGAATAACCATTTTATTTAGAGTTTTTGCATGAGAAAACTGTAAGCTTTCAAATACTTAATTATAATCTTGACTCAAATTGCATTTTTTTTTTTAAAAAAAACCTCATAATTATTTCAACGTTGTCAACTGTTGTCTACACAAAGGAAAGTAAGTAAAGAAAAAAAAAACTACATAAAAAAGAGTCAATTGTTGAGGATAATCTTATGATGTTAGTATTTGTTACTAGTATGTCAGAATTTTAGCAATTCACACCATCATTAACGTTTTTTATATAATTCAAACACAGGAGGTGATTGAAGGAAAATCCAAAAGGAAAAGAACAAAAGGGGAAAAGTACACCACTCAATTCCAAAAAAAAAAAAAAAAATCTTTCGAGGTGGCCACAGTGATAATATTAGAGGAGGTCAGAAGGGTGGGGTCTTTTTTTTTAGATATGATTTTTGAGTGGTGTATTTACATTAATATGGTGTTTTGAAGAAATTTTCCACAATATGGTATTTTTAGTATAGAATCCGCCAAAGACAGATTCAAAAATGAATCCATAAAGCGAGTTCAATAAAAAATATTTGTGTCTTGGAATTCAGCGTGAATTCTGTAAAAAATATTTTTTTATTGAGCCATCAAAGTCAGACTCATAATCCATCAAAATAATAATTTTTTATTAAATCCGTCAATGGCGGATTCTAAAACACCATATACAAGTAAATTTACCCATTTCATCATATTAGTGTAAATCACCTATACAAACACCGTATATAAATTATTTTTCCCAGAAGGGTGTATATTTAACCTTCTTTTATTTTATTTGGTATTATTATTAAGTGTTTGTAAGGACATTTCAGACACATAAATAATAGTAGTATGTTTGGCCCAATCTAAACCTAGATGTCACTCCCTCCGTAAGTGCATATTTATAAAATTTTATTTTTTTACTATTATTTACTCTTTTAATAATTTTAAATAATATTAATTATTATGTTTTTTATAATACCATTATGAGAGAAAGTTAATGAATAAATTAAATATGAGAGAAATAATTGAAATAGATAATGATAAGAGTAGTACTATAAAATACACTTAAATTTTCTAATTTTAAATTCACTCAATCACTCTATTAATAAGATGTGTGTAAAAGTAGAGATAAATACTTATTAAAGAATGAAAATAATCATATGCTACGAGTGGTCATACGATCACATACTCAAAAAGTAATAATACATTTTTAAAACGTCAGAATATTTTGTAACTTTAAAAATGAATACACTCTCTTATCATTTTAATGTTTTTTTCTAGTCATTGAATGCAATGATTAATAATCTTTTCATATACTATAATAACTGCTAGCCACATTTTAAAATTATTTCATTTTCAATATAAAGATTTAACTTTCTCTAGTTAAAGAAGAAGATGACTCCTTATCATCCCGTCTCATCCCTCGACTTTATCTAAGAGATATTTTATAATTTTTTCATCAATAATAGTATATAAATTCAATTATAAAGAGACTCAAATGTCACAAGTATTTTTAAAAAATTTCAATTTTGATGCATAAATAGCATAATTTTCAATATTTTTATTTAATTAATTTTTTTATTTTCATGACTTTGTATGTAGTAATGGATATAAAAATATAAAAATATATAATTAAATAACTGTAAAAATTTTCTTTTTGCTGCATATCAAAATTAAATTAAAAGCAATGATTTGTGGTGACAAATAACTTTCATCGTCTAACAAGAAGACATAACATAAATCTTATGATGAAAACAATTTTTGTAGAATTACTTCACTACTCCAGTAGAATGATATACACTAAGCTCTGACTTATAGCATTTACAACTTGGAAATAATCCTATATATTCTGAATCAGGTTTTTTTTTTTTTAAGGTATTGCTGATTGGCTGCATGATATATAATTAGAATCTGCACAGTTCTGTGTCCATGTGCAAAGAACGATTGTTTGGTGTCATGAACAAACATCAGAGATTCCATTAACCCACCACACGATTGAGGTGATGTCCTTGGTTGGTGCATGGTCTCAAATGTTCTATTGTAATCAAACTTTGACGTACACTTAATAATAATATTTTATTTACAAATGGAACCACTGTTGTAACTTGTATAACAAATATATAATGGATCAGATCAAACAATATATTTCTGACCGTCAACAAGACAAAAAACTTGAGCACTTTAGCATAAAGTCGTGTTCCCCCTTTGATGTTTATTCGACAAATTCATGCACGAATGGCAAAAAGATTCATCAATTTTTCTCTTTTTCTTTCACTTTTTCAAGTGATGATGATTTTAACTGTCTGCTTGCTTCCTCCCACGTTAGCCTCACAGAGAAAGAGATAGGCACGAGGGGGTAAACTTGATTAGAATTTAGAATTATTGGTTAGGCAGAAAAATAAAGTGTTTTGCTAAGAACAGTTTGAAGAGAGAGTGAGAAATGGACACGACAATTTTGTGGTGGTCACCTTGTCGCCCACACCATTTTGGTTTGATCAAATCAAAAATGTGCGTGCCTTGGTTTTTGGGGACATTTATAGGGTCATAATGGGATGATTATATGCATTAACAAAAACATTTCTCTTTTGGGTGTCAATTTTATGTCAATCCGGGTGGCAACTTTTGTCTTTTCCTTATCATCCCTTTCCGAGGGAATTGATTTGAGGAATTATATACGTGACTGAGTGAGAAATGTCTTTCTTATCTATAATTACATATTATTATAGTAAGTGTTGGCTAATCTTAACAATAAAAAACTCAAACATTTTCCTAATTTAAAATTTTTCACAATTGTATGAGTTATAATTTATATAATATTTGAGTATTATTTAATATATAACTAAGATTTTGAATTACAAGAACTTTTGTACACACCAACTAGGAGAATTTGGTATGTAAAAAGATTTATAGAAATATGTATTAAGACGATATATCACTACTCTATAAAAGAAATTATAATGAATTGTATTTGTGGTATAAATATGATAAAAATATTAGATTAATTTTCATGTACTATCAATATATATAAATTAGTGGATGATTTAGTCAAAATAATTTTATTGATAGGGCAATATATTCATAATCAATTCAAAATATTCACTGATGAAAATAGTGACAAATCTCTTGAAGTATTGAGCTCACATATGTAAATATTTGCATAACCTCTCTACACACTATTAATATACGATTGAATATCTGTTTTAAAATATTTTTTTATGTTGGAAATATATAGAGAGTAAATTCAATCTATATTACAGCAAGCTTTATTTTTTCTTGTACTTCTATACTTTTTTCTCCTACAAATGTATCTTTTTGACATCGCTATTTAACATGCGATTTAAATAACGGCACTGTATGCATAAATCAGCAAAGAAGTATTCTTTCGGCTATACTCAAATGATGCAAGGCCTTGCAATCATATTTAAAAATAAATAAATAAATAGAAAGTATGGGAGAGCCTGCAGGTTCTAGAACCCATGACTTGAGCATAGAATTGGTCTTCTGCATGTTGTGCTAATTAAACATTGGAATCCATACCTCAAACAACTTGTGCATATATAAAATACTCTTAGAAGGATCTCCCTGTTCTCATTGATGGGATCTTAGCAGGCACAAATGTATCTCATATGATGTCTTTGCTGGTATAGCCACGAAGGTTTTCATCCGAGCACATATCTCTACTACATGCAGACATATCAAGTAGTGACATTCAAATAAAACACGGAGGCCTTGGTATAATCGGCATACCCATCTTCAGTTGGGGATATTCCCGGTGCTATATATAAATTCATGGTGAATTACAATAATTAATCTCATCTAAAATTTATTGTAATTATATTTGTATCCTTCTATTTGTAACCGAAGTCCTTGAGGTTAATTTGCTTGGTCCCTTGTAACTGTAAATCTATTAATTTAAGTGATAAAAAAGATAACACATAACATGTATATATGATTATATGTTACAAAACTGTAATATTTTGATAATAATTGACATATATATACTGACTAAAATACGTTTTTTAATCACATTATGTGGGTTGAAAAAAGTACTTAAATCAATTTATATGTCAAATATTATTAAAATATCACAATTTTATTATTAATAATCATGTGCATGTCACTTAAATTATAGACCACTACATACAAGAGAGGTTAATGTAAAGTTTTAGTAAATTAAACCTCACAAACATTTGTTGATAATTTTGTAAATCGAGGTGTATCAAATATAATTAAAACAAATTTTAGTAATATGTGTGTATTTTAAATCACTTGTATCCAATATACGTTTGCTATATTTCAACCAGAGTTAAGAAAACCGGACCGGACCCGGTCCGAGTTAACTGAAGAAACCGCCTGGCCGGTCCGGTTGAGTGGGGAAAACCGGGGCATTTCAGAACCGGTCAAGAACCGGTCAAAACCGGGAAAACCGGCGAACCGGACCGGTCCAACCGGTCCGAAGCTTTTGATTTTTTTTTTTTATTTTTTTTTAGTTTCAAAGCTTAAATACTAATATTTTATAGCAGTTACAAAGCAAAAATGAAAAAAATGGGTTATATTTATTTATATATGAAAAAAATACTAATATCCACGAGCTGCTCATCACAAAATTCGCTAGTCATCCAACAAATATTGTTTTCAAATACTTTTATAACCATATTGTGCGACTAAAACTAGAAAAATTTTATATGAATTAGGTTTATTTTTATAAATCTATGAATATATATATTTTTTATGTTAATTATGTTAATGTTAATGATTTAATATATTTTTTATGTTCTAATTAATTATACATATATATTTATATATATTTTTTATTATATTCCGGTTGAACCCCGGTTGAACCGGTTGGACCTCTAAATTTTTAAACCAGTACCTTGACCGGTTCGATGCCCGGTCCGATTTTCTTAACCTTGATTTCAACTAACCTAACTTGAGCTTTGTCAGCCCGATTAGGCTTTTATTTTTGCACAAGACAACTCAAGATTGTAAGAGAACAAATGCTAAACTAATTGAACCAATCAAATGGTAGGTAAGAAATATTTGTTGGGAATAGTGAGCGGAATGGGTCTTATAAACACACTCATACAAATTTAATAAACCAAATAAACACACAAAAAATACAAAGGGATAAAAATAAACAAAATGACAATGAGTGTAGAAATATAAGAATTTAACATGGTTCGGCAAGTCACATGCCTACGTCCATATTAGAGAATAAACTCTTTCATTATAAGAATAAAAACAGTACATAATTCTCACTTTGTTCCTCTATTTAACCCAAAGCCTTTTGTACACTCTTTCTCAAAGTAGAGTTTACATCTCTTACTTTTCTCTCATAGTATTATGTATCTAGGTCATTAATTTTATTTATAACCAAGGGTCTTATCTCTAAATCTTAAAAGATTTTTAAGTCAAATCTTAATTGATTTTTCAAATCTGAAATAATTTTCCATATCCTAACAAACTTCACATATGCTAATAAACTTCACATATCCTATCAGATTTCATATGTTCTATCAAATTTACCATATCTACCAAATTTAACATATCTTTAATTTTAATATTTCTAAATCTAAAGATACACATCTCATGATATATATCTTAGTATATATGTCTACAATTGTACACTAATAAAATCAATCGTTATTTCATCAAGGGTCAAGACATACTTGAGCTACGTTTCATCAAAACTAAATCAGGAAATTATTTTGGAGAATGTTTACTAGGAAATATCTCTGTGCTAGGCAGGAGCATGATTTAAACCAAAATATTTATCATCTTTCTACATAAACCACGACAATAGCAGGCTCTAGCCCAGCATTATAGTTAGCACTTAGCAACTCCAAACCCCAAAAAGAAATTTCCCAATCAGTGTTGAGTGTAGTTGTGGGTAGAGCTGTAGTTTGAACACCATAATCACCATAATCACCAATCAGGTAAACGTATGGGCTACTAATGGGAAGTGTTACCCTTTAGGAAAACAGGGCTGTCCACGGACTAAATTTGTTTAGACTGGACCCCAACCGAGAAAATTAATTGGATTACATACACCTAAGGCCCACTGTTACAATATTTAGGCCCATGTATCTCTCACCCACTTATTAGACAATACTTGGCTGATCCTGCATCTCGATTCTCACACCAATCAGATTTAAGTGCTATTGTCAGGTATATTTGATTAGAAGGTAAAAATATGGTGTAAATTTTTATGAATTAATTTTATGTGTAAAATTATAAATAAAATTTATTTATAAAAAATTTACTCCTATTTTTATTCGTCAACCAAACATAGTTACACCCACCACGTTCGGATGTTTCAAGTGTAATTTTAATTAAGTTTTATTTAAAATGTATAAAATTTATTTGAGACATATATTGAACTATAATATCACTACTATTGTGTTTTGATTGGATGGGTCCTTTTTTTTCTTTTTGAAAGTACAGTCTATCATTATTATTTTTTTGGGTAGTATATATATATAGGAATTTTCCATCACATGATATTTCTTGGTCTGCCATCAATGATTCTCAAACAGACTAAAATGCTAACGAGGGAAATCAATTATGAGTACCAATTAATGTGGCAATCCGTATCGGGATGGAAAATTTCTGCATCTAAACAGTGTCTCATTCTCTTTCCCTTTAATAATTTATTAACATATATATATAAAAAATCAAAATAAATTTTAAAAGTTTATAAATTACAAAATATACAATAAATATATCTTTTACGTGTCAATAAATAATTTGAGAATATAAAAATAGACATCATTTAGATAGATTATTTTCATCCCTATATCAGATATAGTTCTTGAATCCTGATTCAGAATCTTGTCTGGTTAATGTCTGCCCATATTCAAGTATACACAATGGGTTGAATAGATTGTTTGCATCTAAAAATGTTTGTGACCCAATAAAATGGTTGACCATTGGACGAATTAACAGATCACTCCATTAGTCCTTTTAAGACTTAAAACTCATGATGACCAAGAGAGGATTCTTCCCATTTTTAATGGAGTAACACAATATGAAATGCTTCTACAATGTTATTATCATATGTTTAAAAATTGTTAAAAGTTTTGGTTTTAAAAAAAATTCATGTCAATGATGATATTATAATAAAATATTATAATGTGAAAAATTGTTCATGAAGACATGTGACCATAAATTCTGAGCATTAGGAGCCAGGACAAGGAATCCAGTTACTTTTGGACTGCCTTTTTGCGAGGCATTTCATTGATATTTTTCTTTTCAGTGCTTGTAAAAAACTAGAAACATTGCACAAATTTCCTTTCCTTTAGCAAAGCGCTTTCATTGTTCCAATTATGCCATTCAAATTAGTTGCTATATCTTTCCTTTCATGCTCCTTTTGAGAATCTCTCAACAGAAAATCTTATATATGTTCTGGAATTTGGTCACAGCTTCCAATCACATAAAGGACCCGGAATAAATGAAAAGTAACAAAAAAAGACTTGTCAATATTCTAGCTAGATGAACTATATAACACAAGGCATAGCAATTGAATGCTTCCACACACCGATGGTTTCAATTTCCTTCACTTATGGTATAATCAATGTTGGGCTCAGAGACTGATTCACAGTGCAATTAAATTATATTAGTGTGTGGCAGTGAGCACAAAAATATATTTAATAGAATTAAATCTGGCAAGCAGCAAAACACAGTAATAATAAATATGTGTAAAGCTAACAGAAAGTATACACCAAACTTTTAACATGGAAATCTCAAATATCAGAGGAAAAATCACGAGACAGACTCCGAAAAATATTTCATTATATTCAGGACAGTTACAAAATATCCTTTTCACACTCTTTAACAACAAGAGATAAATATAGTGTTTTTCTGGTGAGAACTTTTCTATTCAAATACTAAAATTTTGTAGTACTAACGAGTAATAAAGATGATATCAAAAAATATTTTCGGTGTATATACCCACACACTGCACTCTTTGAAATTTACTTACACTCTATATTTTTCCTCTCACTCTTAGAAAATAACATACTTTCTGTATATTTTCTTCTCTCTGCAGCTCTTGTTTCTTTGCTACTTTGTTGCATCTTCAAATGATTAAATGCCTCTATTTATAGAGGCTTTCGTAGTGTAAACACACTGCAAAAATTTTGGCATCGCAAGACAATTTTCTCTCCTCTGCATCGGCTTATTGGTTGCTAGCCCATGAAAAATTGCTTCAGCCATCAATCACTACATTATCGGCACTAAATGCCTTGTTTTGTGGCTTTTTTCCTTTTCAACATATTCTGCTTTGGTTGGACTGTCAACAGCTGGACCCATAATTCTTCCCCTCCAGTCAATGAGGAAATAATTTTGGAGCAATTATCTGGAATCCATGCTGATCAACTCAGCACAAAGTTGAAGCTCATCTCATGCTATAACTTTTGTCATCATATCAGCAGGGTTTTTATCAGTGTGAATCTTTTCCAGCTTGAATTGCTTTCCTTCTACTGCTTGACACAGCCAATGATACCTGACATCAATGTGCTTCGTCTGTGAGTGATACATTGCATTCTTGTTCAAATCCAATGCACTTTGATTATCGCAATGGATAACAGACCTATTATGCTTCATTCCCAATTGTTCAAAGAATCTTTTCAACCAAAGTATTTCTTTTCTAGCTTCAGTTATAGCAACATATTCTACCTCAGTAGTGGATAAGGTAACGCACTTCTACAGTTTTGCCTGCCAAGACATAGCTCCACTTGCAAAAGTAAACGCGAATCCGTAAGTAGATTTTCGACTGTCCAGATCATGTACCATATCAGCATCTGTATAGCCTTCCAAAACTGGTTATGGTCCTCCAGAACTCAAGCACATTCTCAAACTACCCTTCAGATATCTTAAGATTCACTTTACAACTTCCCAATACTCTTTATCTGGATTGGAAAGAAATCTACTAACAACTCCAACCACATGAGCGATATCTGGCCGAGTACAAACCATAACATACATCGAACTCTCGATTGTAGAGGAGTAAGGAATATCAGCCATAACTTTCTTTTCTTCATCAGTAGTGGGACAACTCTTTTTGCTGAGTTTAAAATGATTGGTCAATGGTGTACTAACTGTTTTAGCATTCTTCAGGTTGAACCTGCCTAGAACTTGCTCCACATATCTTTCCTGTGACAACCAAAACTTTCTTGCATATCCAGAATTTGCTTTACAGGGTCTAGATCTTTCATATGAAAGGAATTTGATAGCCCATTTTTCAAATCACCAATCATCTTTGCATCCTGTCCTACTATCAACATATCATCTACATACAGCAGAAGAATGATCAACTTGTCACCTGGAAATGTTTTGACATATACACGGTGATCTGCATCTGTCTGGTATATCCATGACCCACCATAAATGAGTAAAACTTCTTGTATCACTATCTAGGAGCCTGCTTCAATCCGTACAGGCTCTTTAATCTGCAACCAAATCCTTATGGTTGATCCATGTAGAACTCTTTCTCCAAATCACCATGGAGAAATGCATCCTTTACGTCTAATGGTTCAAGCTCCAAATCTAAGCTAGCATTCAGTCTGAGTATAACTCGAATAAAACTCATTTTGACAACTAAAGAGAAAATTTCATCAAAGTTTATCCCTCACTTTTGACCAAAGCTTTTTACAACAAAGCGAGCATTATACTTTACTAGCTTGTTGTCATCTTTCTTCAGCTTGAACACCCATTTATTCTTCATGGTTTTCTTGCCTTCAGGGAGTTTTACCAGCTCATAAATAACATTTTTCTGGAATGAATCCATCTCTTCTTGCATGGCTTTGTTCCACCGAATTTTACCTTTATGAGTCTGAACTTCTTCAAAACTCTCTAGCTTCCCTTCATTAGTGAGAAAGATATACTCAGATTTGGGGTACTTGGTGGATGAATATCGCTCTCTATTAGATCTTCTGAGTTATGGTGTACAAACTTGCTTCCCTTGCTTAACACCTCCTCTATCTTCAACATCATTAATTGATGGCTCATCATCAACTCCATGTTCTTGAACCTCTTCCCCTTCTGTAGCATTTTTTCTACGAAAAGAAACTGGTATAAAATCAATCTTACCACCAGATTCATCAGTTTTATCTATAATAGCAAAATCTGACATAGTTTCTTGCTCATGAAACACTACATCGCTACTCCTTATAATCCTTTTCTTTTCCAGATCCCATAGCCTGTAGCCAAATTTCTCATCTCCGTAGCCCATAAATATGCAAGGAATGACTCTATTGTTAAGATTCTGTCTTTGTTGCTTACTTACGTGAGTAAAGACTTTGTATCCAAACACCTTCAAATGAGAGTAACTAACATCATGTCCGAACCAAACTCTCTCTAGGATGTCAAAGCCTAAAAGAACAGACGAATGTCTGTTAATCAAGTAGCACACTGTTTGAATACTTTCACCCCAGAATGGCTTAGGTAGGTTAGTCATTCTCAACATACATCTGACTTTCACCATAATGGTTCTATTGATTCTTTTGACCACACCATTATGTTTTGGGGTGCTAGGAACCGTCTTCTCATACTTAATGTCATATTCAAAGCAATAGTTCTTGAATTCATGGGAAGTGTACCCTCCCCCCATTGTCACTACAAAAACACTTCAAAGATTTCCCAATTTCTCTCTCCACCATGGCATGAAACCTCTTGAAATATTGAAACACCTAGTTCTTCTTCTATAGGAAATAAACCCACACTTTGCGTGAAGCACCAATAATGAATGTCACATAATATCTACTATTACCTAGAGTCTCCACCTCTATGGGACCACATATGTCAAAGTAAACCATGTCCAAAATATTTTTTTTTCAACTTTAACTTTTTACTAAAAGACACTCTGTGATGCTTGCCAAATAAACAATGATCACAAGGATTTAACTTTTTACCTTTAACATAAGGAATAAAGGATTTTCTAGCCAAAACTGCAATCCCTTTTCACTCATATGAGCAAGTCTTTTATGCCACAAATTTGGCAAAGTATCGTCCTCAACTGCATTTAATCCTCTGATCTACTTAACTTGAGTCTTGTACAAAATTTTGTACAATGTTTGTTTGACCTTGGCAACCACTATTGAACCTTTGGAAAGCTCCCACTTGCCATCACCAAAGCTACTATGGTATCCAGCTAGATCTAAAGCATGCACAGAGATCAAATTCAGATGTAAATCTAGCATATATCGCACATTCTTCAATGTTAATGTACATCCTATATTTTTTTGAATGCACACATCACCAATTCTTACAATATCAAAATTATTTTTATTACCCATCTTCACTTTGCCAAAGTCTCATGTTTTGTACACAGTAAAGAATTCCTTATTGGGAGTAGTATGATAAGAAGTCGCTGAGTTAACGACCCATTCAGCACATAAATTTGCAACATGACACTCTTCATCTATAAAAGAGAGTAATATCATTCCCCATTTGTCAAAGGAGGTGTAGTATTTTCGTCATCAGCTGCATCCTAACTTCTCTAATTTTTATTGTCTCTATTTTCCAAGCCTTACAATTCCTTTTGATGTGCCCTTTTTCACTGCAACAGTAAAATTTGAACATTTTTCTAGACTGGGATTGCGATCGATCCTTAGACTTTCTAGACCGTCCTCTGCTCTTATTTCTCCCCCTATTCTCTATGACAAGGGCATGAGAATTATCTATTCCCACAAACTCTTTTATTCTAGTTTCTTCATTGAATATACTGTCTTTGACTTGGACTAAGGACAGTTTTCCACTTGAAGCATAATTACTTAGTGACACCATTAAGGTCTCCTAGCTATCTAGCAAAGAACTCAAAGGTAACAATGTTTGTAACTCATCATCCAACACTATCTGCATGGTGCTTAACTGATTCACCATATCTTGGAAGTCACTCAAGTGCTCAACAATAAACCTTTCATCTTTGTACTTGAGATTCACTAGCTTTCTAATTGTGAAAACTTTATTCTATGCAGTCTTTCTCTCATAGTGATCTTGTAATTTCCTCCACGAAGAATGGAAATTCATCTCTGTGGCCACATGGTGGAATACACTAATATCCACCCACTGCCTAATTAACTTAATGACCTTCTGGTGCATCTTCTTCCAATTTTCTTCTAATGTGTCTTCTAGCTTTGCATCTTCCTTATCTATAGGATCATACAAATCCTTATAGAAAAGTATATCCTCCATTTTTGGCTTCTAGATGGAGTAATTTGTTGCTGTTAGCTTGATCATGGCACCCATATTCTCCTTTATTTAATTTAAAAAGCACAATCTTGAGCTTAACTTGGAGCTCTAATACCACTTGTTAGGCTTAGAAACTGATTCACAATATAATTAAATGATACCAATGTTCGGCATTGAATACCAAAATAAATTTGATAGAATTAAATCTACCAATCGATGCATTGCAACAATAATAAATATGTACAAAGCAAAAAGAAAGCAAACACCCAATTTTTAATGTGGAAACCCCCAAATATCGAAGGAAAAACCACGGGGCAGGCTCTAAAAAATATTCCACTATATTGAGGATAGTTACAAAATATAATTTCACACTATCCAACCCAATAGGTCAATATAGTGTTTCTCGGTGAAAACCCTTTTATTCAAATACTACAATTTTGTAGTTCCAATGAGTAATAAGAATGATACCAAAAAATATTTTCGGTGTACACACCCACACCTTATACTCGTTGAGATTTATTCACACTATCTATTTTTCCTCTCACTCTCAGAAAATAACACACTCTCTATGTATGTTCTTCTCTCTGCAGCTCTTGTTTCTTCGCTACTCTATTGCATTGTCAAATGATCAAACGCCTTTATTTATAAAGGCTTTCATAGTGTAAATGCACTGCAAAAATTTTGGCACCGAGAGACAATTTTCTCGCCTATACAACATCCTATTAGTTGTTAGCCCATGAAAAATTGGTTCAGCCATCAACTACTACACTATTGGCATTCAATGCCTTGTTTTGTGGCTTTTTTCCTTTTCAACCTTTTTGGCTTTGGTTGGACTTTCAAAGGCTGGATCTACAATCAAGACATTTTCTAGTACATCTTATTATTATTAAAGGTCATGTAGTCTTAGTAAAGGGATTAGGCCTTTTTACACCAGGTTTTCCCGCTCAATTTTGTTTTGCCAATTAAGTGTCTGCTACTTGCAAGGATAGCATCACCTTCCCATGTCTGGTCAATTTGATACCAAGGAAATTAATGGAGATCAATTCATTTACTATGGTTTATCAAGTTGCCACCTTTTCTTCATGTTTTGCAAAAGGCACAATCATTCTCTCAAATTTTCTATTGGATGATTTTTTGGCAGCATACATTCTCAAGGTGGTTTTTATTTTTATTTTAAACTTTCAAAATGATTTCTGAATATATAATAAAAGCACCGACAGAATTACAATGTGAATATGCTTCTCACCCATTTCCCATAACAATTGAATCACTCTCAATCAAACCAAAGCATTAGGCCAACAAAAAATAAGACATTGAATTGTGTAGAACATTTGCGTTGTTAGGTGGTGAAAAACATCCACATATTTGAGATTCTAGAGCTTTTAAACTGCCACCCAATTTGGTTGTTAAATATTTTGTTGAATCCCAATCAACTTTTGTTGTTTATGATTGTATGTCCTTCTCCTTTTACAATAGAACATAGAAGTATATCCACAAATTATACAATCAATACATTCACTTTACATTCTCAAATCCCTATTTTTGATTTTACTCTGAGCTGATTTCTTAACTTCCATATTTCAATTGATGTCACATATTACTTTTTTCTAAAGAACTATTAAAATATATTAATACCATTAGTGTTAAAGGAGATAGTACACTTCTTGTTGAGGAACACTTAATAGGTTATGGTCTTCTCTATTGATCAATGGAAATTTGCAAAGAATGCATTTTCTATATGAAGTGATTTAAGTGCATTTTTCCCTAGTTAAGGAACACTTAACAGGCTTAACAAGTTTATGTTCTATGCTTTGATATATGATGTTCATTCTTTGCCAATATGTTATGTACTAATAGCATAGATCTATGATGCATGACAAATTATTGTTGCATTGCAAGGTACATTTTTCTTATGTTCTCAATGTTTGTGTCTGATTTCATGGAAAGTTTGTTTTTTATTATTTGTACTCAACTACTCATGAAAACTATAATAAACTAC
Organism: Dalbergia cultrata; assembly: GCA_031216105.1. Taxonomy (NCBI): domain Eukaryota; kingdom Viridiplantae; phylum Streptophyta; class Magnoliopsida; order Fabales; family Fabaceae; genus Dalbergia; species Dalbergia cultrata. The sequence continues at coordinate 15,175,790 of CM062344.1, read as the reverse complement.
AAGACATTTTCATCCAGAAATAGCAAAAAGAAACATGTCCTTTCTATTTTTTGTGTCATATGTAGTTTTTCTCAAATAATTTTGATATGTCAATTAGAATAACTTTTATACTTCTTTTAATATTGGAAAGCATGAAAAGAGTGTAAGCACGTGCCTTGAGCTGGAGAAGATTCTATTTTATTTTTCTTATCTTTATACATTTTATTCTTTTCAAGTGTTTGTTTCCAGGAGTACAGTTCATGTGCTTTTAAATTGCTGCTATTTCAGTAGGATGTATCCAAAATTATTCAGTACCTCTGTAACATACGGACTGCATAAGTTAATTTCCATGGTGTATGATGTTTGACATCTGCAGCAGAAGGATTGTGATTCTATAAATTATGTTTCATGTAATGTGGCTATCACTGCTAGGGTCAATTTTAATGTGAACAATGTAGTATTTGGAAGGAAGATTTGAGACACACATGGAGCTAGAGATATGGCATTTTGTGGCGTAAATTTTGTTTATGGAGTGCTTCTGAGATTAGATTTTGGCAGGTTATGCATGATTTCTTTGGTCTGCAGATTTTGAGTCATGGTCTAATGAGTTTTATTGTCTTGAATCCATAGTGAATATTGTTCTCAAAATGGAACTCTCTTATTAATAATTCTGAACTAGATCCTTTGAGTTTTGCCAATTATTCAGCTGATATATTCATTAGGGTGTTTTTCACAATGGATTAGGGAATAGTTTCAAATAGCTACCGTTTGACATTTTTGGATGGTTGGTTTCTTTTGAATAATATGAAAAAAAAATGAAGAGAACAAAAGCATGAGAGGGTACGAATGGAAGAATGCTTCTACTCTAAAGATTTGTCAAGAATGCTAGATTTCTACCGACCAACTGCTTTTACTGTAAAGATTTATCTCCTCAATTAACACTTTTTTCATCTTCCAATTGATGCACAATTGCACATTAATAAGGAAATGGAACGCTCTATTTAATATCAAAATCATATTCACCAATAGTTGAAGAACAAAATAGTCGTGGTGGATATCATAATTGTGATTGGCCAATAAAAGTGCCATTCATGGATACACACTATTCTGTCACCTATTAATATATTGAACATATTTAACACGAGGAACAAGAATTTCAAATGTTTTATTTTTAAAAAGATTGGGTTTTGCACACGTTGGTATAGGTAATAGTTTATTTAAAATTTTATTGGAGTATATGCATGGAAAAATGGTTGCTACGACAGGCTTCAAAGAGAAATCCTATTAATATCAGATTACCAACTTACATAGTCATCTTCACTACATGACACGAGTTGGTAGGACCTGAAAGTAGTTAGAACTCCTTCCTAATACAGATTAATATCATATGGTTGTATCTAATACTTTATTTATATATATATATATACACACTCATACGTACACTATTAATAAATTGAATTGCAGGGTGTAAATATAGGTGATCAATTGTATGTTCAAGAATTTCCTATAGGGAATGAAAGTCCCATAAACATCCTTTATAAAAAGAGTGAGTGACATAATATGAGAATAAAGAGTAAATTCGGGCTATATAGAGGGTCATTTTTTTGGATATGAAATGTGAGTGATCAAAACACACCCATATTGTTTTTTCAGGGAGATTACATTGGAGGGGTTGGTCGGTAAACAATTCGCTACTTGCGGATACTGACACATAAAACTGAAAAAAAGAAAAAAGAAGGAAAGGAATCTGGTACCTGTGAATTAAGGCCAAGACAAAAAAAATTGAGAGGGAAGAACCTGCTAACGTTCTTATTTGTTTTTATCTCTTTTGTTACTTTAAATTCAATCACTGTATACTAGCTATGTCCATGGTGACACCCATGTTTTTTAATCACTGTACATCCAATTACTTTTGTTACTTTTTGATATTAACACTTGAAACAAAAGAAGATAATCGCTGATGGACTGAAGCATGAACAACATGTTAACGTGCCAAAGGTTGGTGGGGCAAGGAACGAACTTCGCTGGCAGCGAATTGTGTTCTGCAGGGCTTTATTTTTTTGGTTCTTTTGTTCCGCTACTCACTCCTCCCTAATTATCCCAAAATTAACATATTTGGATATTAAGCGTCTCTAAGATCCATATCAAAATTAAAAAACCTATATATGAAGAATGTAAATAAATCAAGATCTTAACCATTATGGTCGACTTCCAAATGTAATTAAATTATAAGTTAAGTGGATTTTTGAGGATTCACTGCATGTCCATATATTTCAAAAAAAAAAATTCTTTTTGTAGAAAGGTCCAAAAATCATAAAATCTAGATATTCAAGCATATATGTTCTATTAATGGACAATTTATTCTATTATTTACATTATTTTGTGATTAAAATTATTATTTTAAAATTAAATATCTACTTATTTTAAGTATCCACGCAAATGCGCAGGTCAGATGCTAGTTATTCATAATCATCAACAATTCAATGTGTTTTGTACCACATCCAACGCAAATCACTTTTATTCTCATGCATATATGCTGGACATATCAGTACTTGAGTCCACTCGATTAGTGCTGCTTTCAACCTTCAATAGTCCAAACTTGACAGAAACTTCTCTTCATTCCTTGTTTGTGCTCAATACAAATGTCCTGACACACACTCGTTAATCTTGATAAGGAGGTTCCAAATTAGCCATCCAACATGACAAAATGCCAAATTGCCAGTAAATAGAAAGTTAAAATCTAATGTACGAAATAAACCATAGCCGAAAGCAGAAGAACTTGATTCAACTCGGAGTATTGAAAACAACATTGTTATAATTGCCTTGTAAAAAAGGCACAGAAAGCCTTCCTCAAATTGATACCAGAACAGCTACCAAACCAAAAAACAATAAGGCAATGATAGGACAAGACAGATTCCATTGCACCCAAAAATTGCATACCAACATTCTGGTATTCTGGATATTCCCAAAAATTTGCTACATCAAAGTTTCTTTTATTCAATACTGTCTTCAACTGCAACAGTCTTCAATGCTTTCAACTTTCTGTACCCTATATCAGTTCCAAATATCCTGATTTGAAGAACACATCACATGCCACCATCAGTTCTCGGTGTTACTAGTGGAACCTCTTAGAGGAAATATACTAATGGTTTTAGTAAAATATGCCCAACACATACCAGTCCATGTAAGTAAAAGTTGATGAATAGTTTCCGGACTTGGTGTACAGCAACCGATGATGATAGTCATGGAAATCAGCCCTGAAAGCGAGGATGCAAAGTTTAACAACAGAAGCACAAAAGCATGGTAAGCCCAATGGCTGTCGTCAAGTGAAGGAGAAGGAACTTGATACTCACCCCCCATACAACGGAAAGAAGTTTGAGGGACTCCAAGGAAAATGGTATCCACAATGCGCTTCAATTGTCTCCAGGACTCGCAGAACCATCCATAACCAGAGAGTTACCAAGTGGGGGCCAGTGACAGCAGGACCAATAATGGTAGCAAATCCAAGGAAAAGTATCTCAGCAGGATGAGCATATTCAGAAGTCAGTCCAAACGGTGTAGCATACCTTTAGAATGCAGCAAAATACCTTTTGAGATTTAAACAAAAACTTAAAAAGCAAATGAAAACCAACCCGAGAACACGCATAATACTTACTCATGGTGAACACTGTGTACATGCTTGTACAACCATTTTGTGTGCAATATCCTATGTCCCCAGTAGAATACAAAATCCTCCAAAATGAAGTAAAAGATTATTTGAGCTAGAATTATATTCCTGCAAAATCAAAATAAAATTTTGCCTTGTGAGCTTAGCGAAAACACATGTTAGAAATTTTAACATATATTGCTCGCATCATGGAGCTCAATGGCAGTGACAGATCCACGTTGTGGCATGCGGGGACTTATGCCCCCACAAAATTTTTGAAATACATTTTATAAGAATATAAACGTATGTATTTTTCCCATATATAATATTAAGTTTGACCCTACAATAACTTTAAATGAGATAAAATAATAAGATATAATACATCCTATTACTTTTTATATGAGTCTATTAAGTTTTCCCCCATTACCAAAATTTTCTATATCCGTCACTGCTCAATGGAGCACAAATGTCTAGGAATAATGACAATGATATGAAGAACTCAATAGTACCACGACGGCAACGGAAGACTACTGCGCATGCCCATGTATTTAAACACCGGATATGAAAAAATTATAACTGGTAGATTGACACCAAAATGGTACAGTATTAGGCGAGTAATACATTTCTTCTGAGCTGCAGGGCTATTATTTTTCCCCTGCATGAAAGCTAGCATTAGCAAAAACTTTAGATCTTACATTGACGAGACTAAACTGAAGAAAATAGGACAAGAGAAAGAGGTCTTATAAGCGGCATACTAGGTGTCACACATTGAATTCCATAGGGAAAAGCTGATTACATAACAAAACTAGACAATTACTTTTTACAAACAATTTTTTAGATTATTATATATTTACAAGCGAAAATGGAGATATTTATTATTTAATGCTGACATTGGGAAGGTTTCTCTGTCTATACAATATTCACCTCCATCATTGAATTGGCATGTAAAAGGAATTATTTGAAATTGAAATTCTTACTACGCAGGACATAAAGAGAAGAAGAGACTTAAAAGAGAATACCCAGCCAAAAAGGTTGAAAATCAGCCCCAACTCGCTCTATTGTTAAACATTCATAAAAAATCATGCCAGAAGCATCTGCCAGATACAGTTGGCATAAACATGGTAAATTTCTAGTTGATGGACAAAAATTATGAGTGTGTGGTTAAAAAATTTAAAGTTTTCCAATAACATTTTGTCACATAAATCGAATGACAAAGTTCTGGCAAATTTTCTAACTCTCAAGCATTTTCCTTTGAAATCCTTGGCATGCAGGACATGAGATATGGAAAATCTGATTTTAACTTTCACTCTTAAAAGCCAACAAAGAATTGAATTTTGGACAGTAGAAAGAGGTGAAGAAGCACATTATTGATATGAACAACAAGGACTCATCCAAGGGGATATGTCCACACTTTGATTAAAAAAAACAGTTAATCTCTAGCTTAGGAGAAAAAAGTAAAAAAAAAAACATAAAACATAAAATTTGAAGACAAATGAATAAACAAAGTTGAATAGTGGGAAAACCTGAATTTTGTACTTGGCTAGCCATCCCGCTCTCTCGATCCATACAAAAAGGAGTCCAGACAAGAAGAAAACGCTTTCATGCAGAAAGAAACTTCCCAAACATGCCAGTTGAAAATCACTGAAATGTGTGATCAAAAACTGCAATAAAATAAATAAATAAAAACAATGAAATTCAAATAATGTAAAAATCAAACAATCAAAAAGAACAAACATCAATCCTAGTTTTCATGAAATGACACACACATCAAAACCATAATTCCCTATCCCGCAAATTTTTTTTTTCTTAACATCTGAAAGAAATTCAATAAGATTGACATTGCTACATCACTAAAGTTCCAATACATTTTTTTGGTATTCTTTAACTTCATCACTAACATAGCTACAGTACATGTGACCAAAGTATCAGTTGGTATTATAGTGTCAATATGTATATGTGAATCTGGTGATGTTTGATGAGCAATTTAAAATGGGCACACTGTAAAAAATCAAAAGACGTGTTTAAAGTTGACATCCCTAACGAGGGGAATGAATGATTGGAAATGGATGAAGGAGACAGAACCTGCCAACCAGATTCGATGAAGGAAGCCATGGATCGTACAATCCAGAAAGCGAAGTTTTGTGTGTGTGTGTGTGTGTCTGAGAGAGAGAGAGAGAGAGAGAGAGAGAGAGAGAGAGAGAGAGAGAGAGAGAGAGAGAGAGAGGGAGAGAGGCAGGGCCCTTCCCCAAGAAGAGTACAAGTCTAGGTACGTGTCGCTAAGACCTAGCTCACTCTTTTGTGTCCCTCGCTTACGCACATTTCCACTCTTGCGAACATTATTAATAGGGTAAACTACCAAAATATTGACTAAGACAATGCTTGTGATTTTGAATTTTAGAGGACAAAAAGGTGGGGAAAGAATTTGTAATATAATTTTATACTATAAGTCTTCTCCTTCCCTCCCTTCCTCTCCAAAATTCAAACTCATAAAAGAATTTTTAAATAGGATAAAATGGTTTCTAAAGAATAAAAATAAACAAATCAGTTCATCATCTTTTTAAAAAAAATAGAGAAAATGATTCTCGAGGAGTAAAAGCAAACAAATTAATTCCTCACATTTTCAAAAACTAGACAAAATGGTTCTGCTTTTAATTTTTTTTAATAATTTATTAAGTGGATGACATGACACCCACTTAACAGATTATTAACAGTTCAGTGGAGGAATAATTAAAGGGGTCATGTCATCCACTTAACATATCATTAACAGAAAAATTTGATAGACGGACCATTCTGTCCAATTTTTGAAAATATGAAGGACTGATTTGTCAGTTTTTATTTCTCAAGGACCATTTTGTCTAGTTTTTGAAAAGGTGATGGACTGATTTATCTATTTTTATTCCCTAGGGACCATTTTGTCCAATTTAAAAATCTTTAGGGACTATTTTGAAGGTTCACTCTTGTTAATAAGAAAAAATATAGATAATTAAAAATGGTATGTCATAATTATTAAGTTTTGGATAAATTAATTGATAATATTATTTGATTTTATTTGATAATAAGTATAATTTTTTTTCAAATATTATATATATATATATATATATATATATATATATATATATTTTCTAAATATATAATATCACTTTATCACTTTATTACTATTTTATATAAAAGTCGAGACATTGAGTGCTGACTAGAGGACACATCATTCCTGTAAGAACTAAGCAATGAAAGTGGTGATTAAAACTACACAAAAGGAAAAATTATTTGTATGTTCATCTTTTATTCCTCAATCTTATGTATTTATCATAACATCATTTTTCATTTTTTTAACATAAAAGTTAAATCAAGAAAAGTAAAAAATATGTGTATATTCATATTTTCTTCCTCTATCTTATGTATTTATTATTACCCCTTTTTTTATTTTATCATTTTTACACTTAAAACATGGAAGACATTTTGTATGAGATAATCTATCTAGATTACTAATAACACAACTTCAAAATAGTTAGGCCCATAAATGTTGTTTTACTTGAATAGATCTCATTATTGGTTATTCAGTGTTTTAAAATGATATAAGCTGTCTCCAAAGTGAATATAATTCTATACTCAACTCTCAAGTTGACTCACTATAAGTTCATCGAGTATTTGTTAAAATGAGACGTCACTTTGATTTTTAAAAGATACATGTGACTTAAAATAGGTCCATTTCTTTAACATTATAACTTTCTAATGAATTATTAGATATCAATTTCAATGGTCAAAATAACCCCATATTTTAACTTTTAGAGACCTATAAGATTTTAAATAAAAATAATAATAAAATAAATTGATATATCATATATCTCTCAAAAACTAAAATGACAGTCACATCATCATTATTTCTTTCCTAAAATCCTACAACTAGGAAAATAATTTAACTTTTCGTAACTATTCCATACCAGGAAGATGAGAAATAAATTAGTCTAGTGTCTCTACTTACAGTCGTTTCCCTTTGAGATTTGAGTTCGTAAGCTTTTGAGGATTAGTGGTGCATATGCAATGTAACAGGAACTGCCCTTTTTGAGTGGCTTGAGTCTTGCATAGTGATCCCCATCCAACGTGGGAGTCTGATGGATGATATCTGAAGTCCCCCTCTCTTCACCATAAGGACGCCGCTTATTCCTCACTCTAGCCTTCCTATGACTATTCTACCTCTCTTTCTCTCTGTCCTATCACTCTACCTTTCTTTCACTCTTAATAGTGTGTTCCTATGGTAAAAGATGGGGATTCCTATGTGCTGAGAAGACAGATAGAAATGTGGCTTTGCAAGATAACAAAACCTTACTTTACGTTGCATGGGCTGATGGATGTTACAGCTATTGGGCCAAGAGTAAGGTGAACTACATTCGGAAGGTTTTGTAAAGATACACGTACGTTGTGCAAACAATTACTGAAAATGGGTCATCTCCTTAAAGATATGACTTATCCTTCTCTCGCAGCATCCTTCCTATGGTTAGGGAGAACTTTCCCAGACTCCCATCGAACGACCCCCTTCTTGTGCAAGTCCAAGAATCACTAGCCAGGGGTTTTGATCACCCAAATTCACCAAGCTACTGGAGGATTAGTTCGCTTTTAGCCCTATCTTTAACCCATGAACATTTCCTTTGACAGATGATCATCCATGTTCCAACAATATCATGTGCTTAAAGTAGGGTCCAAACGAAGCCAGTCACTAGTGTTCCTGATCATAAAGTTCAACTCCACCCAAAATGGTAGAGCAGTAACTAATATTAAAAACAGAACATAAAATAAAAAATATACTCCGAAACTTAAATCCTTAATTTTCTTTATTTTGATATATATATTTTTTTGGCAAAGATTTTTTATGTTTAAGTTGGAAAAATGGACGAGGTCAAGAGAATTAATTCTCATTGTGTAAGTCAACGGTTTTTATTTACTCAATCTAGTTTAACTGGAGAAATTTTAGAACTACGAGGAAGAAAATATCCCTCATTAGAAAAATGTTTCTATAATCCTTTTTCTGTGGCTCGATAAGATTCCTTCACTTGAGCTACATTGTAAATGGATAACACCGAACTCAGCGTTGTCCTAATCAAGACGAGGAAATTTTTTTTCCCCCTCTAATCTCTACTGCATGTGAAAATCACTGTATGAAATCCATGCCATGAACGAGACAACCATGACCATTAAACGTCATCTATCTTTTTCAATTAAGGTGCCCTATTTTGAAATGCCCAGCAAGGGAAGAAAATTATATTTAACCAAGCAATCAACTCTTCTACATTCATCAGAAATAGATGTTGAATCAAAGTAATGAAAGTTTGATAAATAAGAACCTCAAAGGAGGCAGATAATTAACGAGAAGTGTAAGAGACCGTTCTCAAAAAGGAGGAGGAGGAGGAGGCAGAAAACAAACAAGGATCTAGTTTGTCCTGGGGGTGGCCCATTCAACTCTGAGGATGAGATTGTCGTAGCCATATCCATTGAGTTTGTTAATAGCTCTCTGCGCATCTTCCCTGTTTACAAAGTTAACAAAGCCAAACCCTCTGCTCATGCCAGTCTTCTGATCAATAGCAACATAGACTCTGCTCACAGCGCCGAAAGGACGGAACAATTCAAGCAAATCAGGCTCTCTAGTGTCCTCCGAGAGGTTGGTGACCCTAACGGAATTCTCATCGTTCCTGCGCCGCATGTCTGATCCGGTCCTCTCCGCACCTGCTCTCATTCCAGGAGGCACGTATGCTCCCTTTGTTGAGCCAGGAGCAGCAGTTGTGGCATCAGACACGGGAGGCTTGTCAACGAATCCCTCAGCTGGCGGAGCGAGATCCTTGTATGGACACCTTGAAGTCCAGTGGTCACCCTTCTTCCCACAAGTCCTACAGACCATAAGTACAGCACCTTTCTGGAATTGAGCGAGTGGGTCACCGGAAGCCTTTGGTTCCTCAGTTTTGGCACCTGTTAGCAATTGCAAAGTTATATTACACTGATGACAGGGTAATCCTCTATCAGCAGAGGCATGCATGGTAACATAGACCTACATGATGCACACAACTCAAATGATACCACCTCCGCATTGACAAGAGTCTCATAGATACCATAAGAAGTACAAGATGAATGTAATTAACTATTGATGTGTTTGATTTGAGAGTAAATATTGAGTTTCATGTATTATTTTAAAAAGGGAATTGCCCCCATTTTCACCCCTCAACAAAACACATTAATAATGATCCTCTAAAGTGGAGCTAAAAACAGTACTCATTGTCGGTACTCTGAAGATTTTCTAGGTGTCCAGAAACATAAAATTCAAGATAGATCACCATTTCAATTCAAATGCACACGAATCATTTAGATTGCACCTCACATCAACGAAAGACCAAACGTGAGAAACCAAAAAAGCATCCCCACATCATGAAACCCGGAAAAGAAAATAAACAATTACAAAAAGGATTTAATGTCAGTGAACTGACAGTGACTCCAACAAGCTATCCAATTAGACACTTTCATATATATGGCTTCCAAACCAGTGGAAACAGAGTGCAACATGTTTTGTTGATACGATAATATATGATTATATAAAGAAGTATTAGCGTAAGCACTTACAAAAATGCCAAACATTTTCGCATTCGGATTATCCAACAAATTAATTAAACTTTGCCTGCATTGGTACTTTATTTCAAATCTTCATATAGCCTGTCCCGAAGGGTTGGGTTAGACACCGGTATTACAATTGTGAATTGGATCGGATCCTCGAAGAAGAAAACAACATGAATTCTTAGAATTCTTCTTTTTTTTTCTTCCGGTAATGAACATCATTCACTGCAAACTTATACTATCAAAATCATGTCAAAACATATTATGATCTCGTAATTCACTATTATTTACATTAATTTACGAATTTTATTTTTGTTTCTTCTTCACTCTTTTAACATGAAACTCTCGTATTGATAACAAACATTCAGAGTATCCTCATCCCAAAATTTTAGGGCACGGATTATCCACCAACTTAAATAGAGAGAGAGAAGAAAAACAAACCCTAGATTGAGTTTAGCGTAAAAGGAGAGAGAGAGAGAGAGAGAGACATGGCATAGAGAAACAAACCGAGAGGCTTGGGGCGCTCGAGGAGGATCTCTTCGGTGGAGACCATGGTGAGGCGGCTGCCAACGTCCTCGTGGACGGCGTCGCCGAACTTGGGCCAGGAGCGGCGCTCGACGGCGCGCTTGCTGAGGCGGGCGTTGGCGAGCTTGCGGGTGCGCGTGGTGGTTGTGATCTTGACCTTGCTGCCGTCGTCGCTGAACCTGTACTCTATCACCTTCTTTATCCCGTTCTGGTCCGGCCCTATCACCTGCTTCGGCGGCAGCAGGAAGTCCAGGTTCTCGTCGTCCTCCTCCAGCTCGCTCCATCTTTGCCCTTTCGAACCCATCGCTGCTTCTCAATTCTGATTCGATTCGATTCTCTTCGGTTTCTCTCTCTGATCCCTCTCCTTTTGCTACTGCTAGTGCGTGTGCCTGTTGCGAGAACTAAAAAGTAAAAACCTTACCTCTCTGTTTGGGCCTTCCATGATTTCGGGTCCTGAGGCCCACAACCCTTGGGCTACGGAAAGCTTCCATGGGCCCAAGTTTTCCTCTCCTCAATCAAAATCGACAGCACAGTTTGATGGTTGATTTGTTCCAAACCATCAACCAAAACAAAACAAAACAAAAAAATACATATCTACTGATGCACCGACCACGTAAAATACTTATATAATATATATAATTAGATAATTATGTAAATAACTTTAGCAGTCTTACACTCTATCTGATTATGGAGTAAAAATAAGAATAAAATTTTCATAGATGAATTTCATATATAAAATTACACATGATACTAATTTAGATTTCTACCCTCATTTTTACTCCATAACCAAACATCCTATCAATATTTTAATGTACCAAAATGAGAGAGAAAAAAGAAAAAAAACCATCTGAGAAAACATGAAAGGCGTATAATGGAATTTGGACTCAACTGAACTTGCCCAGCGCAAAAGGTTAGCTGCTTCGGTGCTTCTAACAGAGTGTATCGCGCATTACCCACACCTACTAACTACATTAGAATTCTAGTCCGAAAAAATAGTCGTCGTGTCTTAGTGACAGAAAAAACTCGGAAGTTTATTCTGCATATGATCTCACCTATTCTCATGTTTCTTAATCTTTTCTTCAATTGTGAGATCAAACAGAGAGGATGTCAACAAAGTGCTAAAGACCCTTTAGAGTGAGACCTACAGACAATTTGCACTTAAACCAGATTCTCACAACAACTTTCCAGAATTTTTTTAAAGTAAAAAAAGACGGTCTAATACACGAGGCTCCAATCTAGTTTTCTAGAATATGCATAGATATTTCATGGCTCGTTTAATCAAGCATAAGAATAATTAATCTGGATCCTTTGTTATCTTCTCTATATGACAAACAGATAAGATAACAGTCAAGTGCCCCCAAGAAAAGTTGGTTTATATCAAGAATATTAGATAAGCAATAGGAGGACATCATCCCAAAATTGAAACAACTGTCACTAGAGTTCTTTTTATTTTTTTCCCCCTTCACATAAAAGGGCGTCCAAAAAAGGTTCTGCATTTTGTCATCAAGAACAGCTGTCAAAACACAAGAACACACTAAGCGTATATAGGAAAAGGCATTTTTCCAACTATGCCCTTAAGTTGGAAATCAACTTTCTAACGATTCCTCCCGTATTTTCCCAAAAATTTGTTCTTTCATTGTTCCTTTTGGTCGCGACTGTCTTCAGCTCCTATGTTCTTCAGTGCTTTCAACGTTCTGTACCCTGTATCAGTTCCATATATCCTAATATGATAGAACAGAAAGATTAGTAACATAATCAATGATACAGCACGACATAGAAATTCCAAGGCATCACCAAGTGCCAGTTAAGCCATTTAAGACACTATCGCAGTGTTTGGTTACTGTCACATAACACAAAATACAGAAACAGTTTAGACATAAATCTGTTCAGAGAAAAAAGACATGCACAAAAACAATAAAAATGTCTCTATTCCAGGACAAAATTTGTCCAAATTTCTGTCCTTCCAAAAATTGGAAACAATGAGGACACAAGATTTTCATCTCTACATTCTCATTGTTTTTGTATTTTTAGTCCAATTATAGCAACCAAATGGGGCCTAAAGGCCTCGTTGACCACAATTATCATGTTCTATTTTCATTTTCTGTATTTTTTTATTTTTAGAATTTTGTGAAGGAAAGAAAACAGTAAAAATAATAGAATCCTATTTTAGAGGGAGTTTGGTTTGAATATTTTCTGTTGTCATTTTAATTGAAAATAGAAACCAAGGATGAAAATGTGTTTGGTTTGGTTTTATTGAAAATATTCTCACAGAATATTCTCCAAATTTAGTGGAAATTTGGAAATGCCATTTTCACATTTCCTGTGTTTTAAATGTATTTTCGATATCCTGGTAAAAACGTTTCAAACCAAAACGCGATGGTTCTTTTGTAATTATAATCAATTTCTATTTCTTTTTCAACCAAGAACTGAAAACTAACTCTAATCTGCCATTCCGAGACTGCCACTGTGTCGCAGCACCACTGGAGACCGTCCGTGTTGCTCGCTCCGTCGGACATCTGCAAGGCACCGCCCATGCAACTGATTCATGATGCCCTGATTTGCTCTGCTCTCACATACATTGGTGAGGCAGTGCCTAATTGACAACACAAGTAAGAGGCCGTATGAGAAACACTTAAATAGAGACACGGGCAGCAAGGCATCATCAGTGATACAAGGCATGGTCCCATGCGGCGGAGGGTTCAATACTGGGCACGATGTCGTGCGGCCAAGGGTGCGATTCTGGCGAGGAAATAGGTGAGGGCGAGGTGGGTCTCTACAGGCAGTTGTGTGGCTTGATGATAGCTGCGGCAACGTTTTGGTTCCATGATGATGCCAAGTCGGGTTGTTGAGGTGGGTCGCAAGTAAACAAGAGCAAGGCTGAGTAGTGATATGTAGCTAGTAGTGATGGTGGCATTTTACAGTAAAGCAAGAACAGTGAGGGAAGTTGTGCACAGCTTGGATTATGGTGGTGTCATCGAGTAAGTAACCTAAAAAAAGAGGATTTCACTTTAGAAGGTAAAGTGAGGGATTTCACCCTTGGATTAATAAAATTAGAAGTGGGATCATCTTTACTTTATTAATCTAATGGTAAAATTTCTTCACTTTATCCTCTAAAATGAGATTCTCACTTTAGAGGATCCAAATCCAGTTTCATGGTGAAGTGAAGATGGTGGTTGTGGTTCAAATTGCAGATAGTTCTAGGAATTTTGCTCGTGATCTAAAAGAATTTTCTGGGCCTTTTATATATATATATATTTAAAAAAACCCAGAAAATTCATTAAATCACATTAACAATTTATAAACAAATAAACATTATATATGATAATGTTAAACTCAAAAACCAGTACTTTCATATATCATATTTTTTACACACAATTTTTTTTTTTTGGTTGTTTCATGATAAGTATAATTATATTATTATAGATTTAGTTTTAAACAAATTATTTTGAAAACAATCATACCAAACATATTTTCAATGTTTTCTCATTTTGAAAATAGAACCTACTTTTACATACCAAATACATTACTTAAATTTGGAAATATGCACAAGAAAATCATTTAAGAAACAAAAATAGAAAATGAAAACAAGAAATACTTTCAAAAATCAAATATACTCTTAAATTTTCATTTCTTGTTTTTACTATTTCCTTCACAGAATTATAAAAACAGAAAACATGGTAAATGAAAATTAAAATCAAATAGGCCCTTTTATAATTGAAAAGCGATAATTATCCTTTAAGCAGAAAATGTCCAATACTTACCAGTCCATGTACGTAAAAGTTGATGAATAGTTTCCAGACTTGGTGTATAGCAAACGGTGATGGTAGTCGTGGAAATCAGCTCTGAAAGCGACAATGCAAAGTTTAACAACAAGCATACTAGCGGCATAAACCAAATAGCAGGTGTCAAGTGGAGGACAAGAAACTTCACACTCACCCCCCATACAATGGAAGGAAGTTTGAGAGACTCCATGGAAAATGGTAACCACAGTGCGCCTCAACCGTCTCTAGGATTCTCAGAACCATCCATAACCAGAGAGTTATCAAATGGGGCCCAGTGATGAATGGACCCAAAGCGGTAGCAAATCCAAGGAAAAGTATCTCAGCAGGATGAGCATATTCAGAAGTGATTCCAAATGGTGTAGCATGCCTTCACAATATAGTGAAACACATTTGGATTTAATCAAAACCTTTTGCAGATAATGAATGTAATAAAGTAACAAACCAAAACCCCATAACACTTACTCATGATGAACACTGTGTACATGCTTGTATAGCCATTTTGTGTGCAATACCTTATGTCCCCAGTAGAATATAAAGTCCTCCAAGATGAAGTAAAATATTATTTGAGTTAGAACTACTTTCCTGAAAAAACAAAATTGAACTTGCTAAGTAAGCCTAATGGAAAGGCATATTCCAAAAATTTATAGGAAAACCTCCTAAAATGGGACTGCTATGTCTAGAATATGATAATGACAGTGCTCAATAGAACCTGAAAATACCAGGAGGGTAGGGGAAAACTACTCCGCACGCCCTGGTATCTTAAGACAGGATATGAAAGAATCATAGCAGGTAGATTGACTCCAAAATGATAAAGCAACAAGCGAAGAATACATCTCTCCTGAGCTGCAGGGGTGTTATTTTTCGCCTGCATTAAAGTAAGCAATAGCAACAACACCAAATTTGCATGTTGATTAGACTAGGCTTCAGCTTGAGAAATAACATGAAGAGGGAGAGGAATGATGAGTCGCACAGTAAGTTCCACATGTTGGAACCAACAGGGAAATTTGATTGTAAACCAAGATCACACCAGGTTTTAGTTTCTTTTTTAAGCCCCAAAAGTATTAAACTACATGTTTACAAGTGGAATCCAGAGCAATAATCATTTCCTGCTGGCATCAGGGAGTTTCAGTTAATGCATTATTCAGCTATACCATAAACAGGTTAAAAAGAAAACAACACTGCATGATCTTGGGTGGAAATTTGTTGTGCAGAATGGCGAACCAAAAATTTGACAATCAACACCAAACAGAATTACCATAACATCTACCAATGTAAGACATACATATAAGGAAGAAGAAACCGAAAAGGGAAATCCCCCAGACCTTCCACTAGTGAAGGCCAGCATAACATTGGTTATAGCACCATAGAAAACAGGGATAAGTGAATATGTGATATGAAGAACAAGGTTTTGTCCTAAGTATCACACCTATCTTGTCAAAGCAAGACAAAGTTGAAGCAGTTTTAGTTATGAATGATTTCTTCAAGATACAACTCGCTAAAATTCATTTAGAAGAAGGAAAGAAAAAATGAAACAACAGAACATTAACTTTCCAGATTGTAAAACAAATGGAGGAAATCATACAATCTAAAGATAACAACGAAGTTGAATAAAGGCAGACCTGAATCTTGTACTTGCTCAGCCATCCAGCCCTCTCAAGCCATATGAAGGGAAGTCCTGATAAGAAGAAAGTGCTTTCATGTAGAAAAAAACTACCCAGACATGTCAATTGAAAGTCACTGAAATGCGTGATCAAGTACTGCAGCATCAAAAGGAGAAAGAAAGAACTTTATTTCTCAAAAAACCAAACCGTCAACATGAGCAAACATCAAGCCTGATTTTGTTGAAACAGTACAAATATGTAACCAAGCAATCCACAGGATTCTATGGCTGTGTTACTATACAGTATATCCATCATCAAATCAAACATGCATATAAGAATACAGCAGAGTTTCAAGTTTTTAACTATATGCCGTTTCATCATTTCAAGGAATATGGATCATGGGGGGCAATAAAAAATTTTAAAAAAATAAGCAGCATACTCTTTTTTTAAAATAAATAAATAAACCCGTGTTTTGATTTGAAAATCCATCAGTGACACTGATCTTTAAGAAATGATCAAGCTGGCAGCAAAATAACAACAATTCAACTTCCAACTTGAGCATAACACAACATTTTTCTCAGTATCATCGACACAACCACGACAATGAAAATGCATAGTTCCCATCATCACAGCCCCAATCAGGTACCATTTCTAATTAAGCATACACAATATATCAGATAACATAACAACAATCTGCTTATACCTACTGTTCCATAAAACCATTGCTCCAATCGCATATACTAAAATCATAATGAACCCTGACATCCACGTATAAATACCACAAAACACATGGAATTTGGAAAAAGCCAATAACTTTGCCATAAAAAGCACAAAAGGGTACCTGAAGGATATAAGCAATTCTAGAAAAATGTAAAGAATGGGTGAAGAAGACAGAACCTGCCAACCAGAGTCGATGATGGAAGCCATGGCTGATGGCGTAAGAGTTAGAGAGAGGGAGAGATCACGAGATTCCTAAACCGGCAATAAAAGAGAGAGAGAAGAGAGTGTTGGGGAGTGATGCTGATGCATAGCATAAGCATAATGAGGATTATGTGCATGTAAGGTCCCACCTTCTCTCAGAAACCAACAAGGTAAGACAGACTGTAATAGCTGGCATAAGGTGCCGGCACCCACTGAGGTGTGATTCTACGGCTGGATACCGTTTTCAATTCAGCAGCCACGTTTCCCTTTTAGAGAATTTTCATCCAATAGATAATCAACACATTTGTTTATATCTTAACCGTGGCAGTTTTTCGGTTTATATTTTCAAATAATAAAGAATAATTGATTGAATGTCGATATAATATAAAAAAAAAATTGGTGGTTGAAAAAATATTTTTCACAGCAAATAAATCACGTTATGTAATTATGAGATCTAGTATAGTTGGTAGTTAGTTGAACTCCTTAAATATTTAGTCAGAAATTTGATTTCTTGCAGTATATATGGAAAATGTTTTATGGTCAGAGAAAAGACCCATATATGTGAACTCTATACCTTGAACACATTAGTGATTATATATTTGATTTATTAAAAGAAAAAAAATCATGTCATGTTGCCACCTGTCCATTACATTTCTAACATCTCACAGTCTCAATCCCGCCTTCAAATATGTCACTGTTTGAGAATCCCTCCTCTAGATCATCTCACTCCTTCGGGACGTATACTTGTACGCACAAATGCAACGCATCTGTCGACTCATTTGAACCTACACCGTAAAAGTATTCAATTTTTATCTGAAATTTTTTATTTCATATTTTTCGACAAATCTCAAAGGTGTGTGTCCAAGTGTTGCGTGCAAAATGCATTTCCGCACTCCTTAATGTCCATGTTGCCAATGTAATAAATTTTAATGCTGTTTGACTACAAAAGTTTGTACAGGTATTTTTTTCTCATAATATCGCAAGGAAGAAGTAATGTCACGAAATGCGGTCAGATGGTTAGGCAAGGGTTTGTTTTAACACTTTTTTTATAAAGATAAATTTAGAAATCAAACCCGAAATCACATATTTACAGCTTCAAGCTGTTTCCGCTCGAAGCAAGACCTTATTAGTGTTTGTATATTTTTCTAATTATAATGCTATATTATTATATGATATTACTCTTGACATGTCAGTAATGTAACATCTTTTGAAAATTCAATGTGATATATCATGTGAAATATTTTTATATTATTATTTAATTTAGAGTGGAGTCGGAGAGTTGTTTACATATATAAAATAAAATAAATAGCATATTATATATATACACGGAAATAAAATTTTTTACATATATGTTCTATTTTTTATTATATAAAAATCAATTTAAATCGATTTCAACGAAGATTTCATATTACTTGCGGTGAGATTATCGAAGTTGATTAACCCTAAACACAAATCAATTAAAATCGATTTGAGTAAGGTATTAAACATTGTACAAGACATATTTGTAGTATCACATTACTCCATACGGAGTTTTCCCGCTAATATCAGTTTGTTAAGGTAACCGATTTTATTGGCCGAATGAATACTACGTGCTTCTCACACCCCTGCTATTGAGATAACCATGACAAATTCATGACTTTCCAAAAGAGACATATTTATATATTAAAGATCTTATCCTCTAGAAAGTCCTATTCCTTAGCTAAAGATACCAGAAAGGGTACAGACAATTTTTTTTATAAAATAAATGTAATTATTAAATAAAATAAAATGAGAGAATAAATTTTATACATTATAAAATTATTAATGTTTTTACAATCAAAGAAAATATCATCGATTTTTTTCATAAATGTCATGGTAATGGTGATCATAAAATGAAATATATGAAAAAAAGATTCTTCACTTATTCCAAAAATAAAACCAAAAATATTTTAATATTAAATTCAGGTTATATATCATTTTTCTTCCAAAAATATTTTAACATTAAATTCAGGTTATGACTTTAAATATATTTAAATTTAACATTAAAATATTTTTGGAAGATATTTAAATTTGATGTTAAAATATTTTTGGAAGAAAAATTATACATAACCTGAATTTAATGTTAAAATATATATATTTTTTTAAGAATAAGTGAAGATTCATTTTTTTTCATATATTTCATTTTATGATTACCATGACATTTATAAAAAAATTGATAATATTTTCTTTGATTGTGAAAACATTAATAATTGTATAATGTATAAAATATGTCAAAATGATCCTAAATTTCAAATTTATCCTCTTTTAATTCATAAAACCTAAATGATCAATAATTCTTGAATCCACTTATTTCTCTCTCATTTTCATACCTTATTTAGATAGCCCACATTTTAAAATATCCTAAACATAATTAAAAGCTTGATTAGTCCAAATTTGAGACCTATATACTTAGCTAATATAATTAATTTATTAGTTATTACATTACATTTCTCATAGTAAATTAGGTTTTAAAATATGAAAAATAGGATGCAAGATAAACATTATATTATCAAGCGTGGATGAAGTTCATCAAGGGTCTATTTAAAATCTTATTGTTAGTAATACATTCTTTTTCCATTGTTATTCTGTGTAAGAGAGATTTTTATTTAAATAGAATGTAAAAATAAGAGAGAAATAAATCGATTTAAGCATGCTACATGGGATTAACATGACATGTCACCGACACATGGCATGTCACATGTCCCTTAACATCCCACGTCAATAAAAAAAAAATAATGATTGACTAATATTTATTTAACTATGGACTAAAATGGTGGAAAATTTCTTAGATCCCCCCAAAGGAAGGATGTTTCTTGCTCCTCATGAATCTTGTACCATTGAGAAGTCTTGGGAAGTATATTTTATATTGGGACTCACATAAATAAATGATGGAGATGATTTATTGGCTTTCCATAGATGATTGTTCAAGAACTTCAAAAGTTGACATGATTATTTGGTGATAGTGACCTTGATGCCGATATTCTTTGGTATTAATGCATGATATATCCTTGCAACGTATGGAAATACATATAATATATTTATAATTATATTAACACAACTTTCATCATAAAAAGTATGTTATTTTTTCTACTACTGGTAGGTAATTTATGTATACTAATTGTAGAAAAAGACAAACGGTGGCTGTGCATTTTGCAGCCACCGAACGTTGAAAAATCAAAAAGATTATCAGGCACATGCACAAGAATGCCAAATACGCTTGTACCATCAAAAAGAATACATATGCACAAGAATCTCCAAATCTTTCCTATAAATAGAGCCTTCTCAAGGCATTTTTAGCATCCCTGAATCGAGAAGCATTTCTCGGGCTTAAATAAAGAAGCAGGTAGGCTTTGTAGTGAGAGAAAAAATGAGAGTGTGTAAGAAAATTCCAAGAGTGTAGTGTGAGTATACACTGGGGGTTTTGGATATATTCTCTAGATCTCTGTAATACTACTAATTGTAGTAGAAGAGAGTCTCATTGGGGATACACTATATTGTAATTACTCTTTAAATATAGTGGAGTATTTTTTCTGAGTTTGGCTGGTTTTTCCTCAAAATTACAAGTGGAGGGTTTTTCCACGTTAAAATATTGATGCCAGCGCTTGATCTATTTTGTTGGTGTGAATAAGAACGAGTACTATTCATAATGAAGTGGCGTCCCACTACATAGTACTATTCACGTGAATAGTGACGTGGGCCCCATCACGAATTACTATTCACCATGCTCCATTTTTCCGTCTCTTCAATTTGGGCACGCTTCCGCTCACATCCGAAAAGTGTTTATTACACTTGGGGTGTCCCCGACTCTGATGATAGTCTCCAAAGCAAGTGGTATCAGAGCTTTGGATCGGTGGGATTTATTCTTAGTATGCTCTGTGGTTGCAAATTAGACCTTCCACATCGTAAAAGAGTTTCTCCCTAATACTTGAGTGATCACCTTTTGAGCTGTTGTGGAAGACAAGTGACATCGTGAGAGTGCAATGAAGAGGTTCCGCCAAGGAAAGACTTGGTATTTAAGCTGTCCATTGTGACCCACCTCTCTTCCCCGGGAAGCCTCTTGGTGCACGGTTTACGTTGGAGTTGCTATTCCAAAGATACCTACACAAGATAAGGTTCTCGACTAAGATCCAAGATGTCGGTGCCAAAATTTGAAGTGGAGAAATTTGATCGTCCAATGACTTCGTGCCATGGAAACCGAAAGTGCAGTGCATTGCTAGGTCGCTGACATCTGCGTGAGGCGTTGAGAACCCGCAGAGTCATTACCCGATGACAAGAAGAAGGAGATGATGGTCAAAGCACCGAGTACAATACAGAGTCTTGCGGACAATGTTCATGAGAAGTCATGGATGAAAAACCTCTGATTCATTATGGAAGGCTTTAGAAGAAAATATTCAGAAAGACCTTTGTCCAACAAGCTTTATCGAGAAAGCGATCGTACATATTCAAATATTCAGAGGAAAATCAATGCAAGAACATATAGATGACTTCAACCTGATGATCTCTCATGTTGGAGCAATTGAATTAAAGTTGAAGATGTTGGATCAAGCTTATGATCTTTGCTGACTTCACTACCTTCGCCTTATGATAATTTCGTGATACCATACTTTATGGTAGATCCGATATCTCAAGAAAAATGTCAAAGAATCACCGATGATAAAGGAACATCGGTTAGTAGCCGGATCCAATGTCGGTCCTACAGATGGATTGTTCGTGACGAGAGGGCGTAGTCAAGAAAGAGGATCGGAAGCAAAAGCAAGAGAAGATCAAAGTCCGTAAAGCATAAATTGCTAAGTGCTTTCATTGTCACTGACGGACATAATCGTAAGAAATTGCCCCAGAGAAAGGAGAAATCGAGATTCTCGCTAATGTAACAATTGAAAGTTCCTGAAGATAGTGATGCCGTATCGTTCGGCCTTGACAAGATTCACAGTGACACCGAAATGAGTGGATCCTCGATTCGGCGCATCCTTCACATGACACCTAATCGAAACTTTCCTCATCCTATAAAAAGGAGGGAAAAGTTAGATTGGGAGATAATAGAATTATTCCGATCGGCCGTGAAGGAGATGTGCAAGTGAATTTGGACGATGGTACTAAAAAGGACGCTTTCATGCATGGCATGTACCGTAATTGGGTAGAAATTCGATCTCATTGAGTGCCCTTGACAATCTGGGGTACAAGTTCACCGAGAGGGTGGCTTTTGAAGGTATTCAAAGGCTCAATGGTGGTATTGAAAGGAAAGCTCAGTATGATCTATCTATTGCTAGAAGCACAATGATGGAACCGCTGTCCTATCCTCCAAAGAAAGGATGATGCTACACGATTATGGCACATGCTTGGTCATATGAGCGAGAAAGGAATGACCATACTTGGCTGCAAAGACTTGTTGAAAGGCCTAAAGAATTGTAAACTTAGTTTCGTGGAAAACCGTGTTTGGAAAGCGTAAACGGTGAAGTTCAATTGGCAAACACAATAGCAAGGGAATATTGAGTATGTCCACTTGATGTTTGGGGTCCACTCGTTAACTCCTTAGGTGAGCTCGCTATTTTCTTACTCGATAGATGATTATTCCAGTAAAAGTCCTGATTTATTTCAAGAAAAAGAAGAAGTGTTCGACAAATTCAAGCAATGGAAGGCCATGGTCGAGAAGCAAATCCAGGCGGTCACCAAGAGACTAAGAACCGACAATGGCGGAGAATTTTGCAAAGAAAGAATTTGAGGAGTTCTGCAAATGCCTGGTATAGTGAGGCACCATACCTGCACCAGAACACCACAAAGAAATGGAGTTGCGTAACGGATGAATGTAACACTTCTAGAGCGTGCAAGATGCATGCGAATCAACGCAACACTTCCCAAATCATTTTGGGCCGAGATACCAATACACCAGATATCCGTAAACAGATCTCCATCAACTGCTATTAATCAAGATTCCACAAGAGGTATGGTCCATTGACCAGAACTATTCTCGATTTAAAGATATTTGGTTGTCTCGCATATGCCCATGTGAATGATGGTAAACTTGAGGCAAGGGCAAGAAGGTGTATATTTCTAGGATATGCACGAGGGTGAAAGGCTACAAACCTGTGGTGTATAGAGAAGGCAGTTCACCTAAAATCATTGTCGCCAGAGATGTCACTTTTGGAGACGGCAATGCTAAATCGTAAGAAGGAGTCTAACTTAGATGAGGCGTAGATGATCATGGTGCTAAGAAGCGTGTGGAGCTAGAGATTGACTGTGGGAAGGTGAAGCAAGAAAATGATATAATGAATCGCCCTAAGTACTTTCAGCATTGCTCAACCTCAAGTAGAACAACAAATGAACTCGACTATGAGGAAACCGGGTGAACCAACCAGAGAAGGGTAGCCATACAAGATATGCATCGGGCAGAGAAAGACGAAATCCGTAAACCAAAGATATCCGATTCTCGCTTACTTGTGCACTTGGACTCATTAGATGCGCATCCTATAGCCTTTGCTTGGCTATGGCGGATGGTGTAGTTGGAGATGAACCATGTACCTATCGTGATGCAATAGAAAGTAAGGAGTCAAGGAGTGGTCGATAGCAATGAATGAGGAGATTGAGTCTCTTAAAAATCAAACGTGAGCTGGTACAACTTCCAAAAGGGAAAGAGTAGTTGGTCAGAAATGGGTTTACAAAAGGAAAGAAGGAATCCCGGCACCTGAGCCTCCAAGGTTCAAGGCTAGACCTGTAGCAAAGGGTTATACTGTAAGGAGGGTGTTGACTTCCATGAAGTATTCTCTCCTGGTGGTGAAGCATAGCTCTATTCGATCCCATTAGCTATTGTAAGACGCTTGACTTGGAGCTAGAATGCCTTGATGTGAAGACTAGCGTTTACATGGTGAGCTAGAGGAGCATCTACATGAGTCAACTAGAGGGGTTCATAATTCCGATAAGGAGAACCATGTCGTCGCTGAAAAAGTCGCTTGGAAACAAATTCTCAGGCAAGTGGTACAAAAGGTTTGATGCATTTATGATTGGTAATCGGATATAGTAGAAACCAATATGATAACCTGCATCTACCTAAGGAGCTCTAGATTGGTTCAAAGATTTATTTGTTTGTGCATGTAGATGATATGCTAATTGCACTGTCGTATAAGGTCAAATTAGTATGTTGAAAACTCGCTTGGGAAAAGAGTTTGAGATGAAGGACTTAGGTGCAAGCAAGGAAGATTCTTGGAATGGAAATTCATAGGAGCGACATAAGTGGCAGTTGTGTTTAACACAACAAAATTATATTATAAAAGTGCTACAACGCTCAATATGGATCAATCCAAACCAGCTTGGCACTCCATTGGTTTGACATTTTGGTTATCTTTGAAAGAATGTCCGAGAATCGAGGTAAGAGGTGAGCACATGTCTCATAAACCTTACTCTGCAGCAAATTCTACGTATGCTAGTGTATCTAGACCGCATTTCACATGCAAGGAGGTGGTGGTATTTATGAGCAAACCTCGGGAAAGACACACCGGGAAGTCAGAAATGGATCATGCAGACCTAAAAGGTTCCAATCGATGTCCTGCTTGGTATTTGAAGGTCAAGAATCGTGAAAGTAGGTTATGTAGATTCCGATTATGCAGTGACTTGGATAAAAGAAGGTCATTGATGTGCTATATCTTTACGCCTTTGGATGTACTATTACCGGAAGGCGATATTGCAATCAACATGGCATTGTCAACTCAAGTTCGAGTATATGGCATTGATCGAGGTCATAAAGAGAGTATTTGGGTGCACGGTCTTTGGATAGTTTTGGATCAATCAACATGTACCAATTGTACATTGTGATACAGATAGTCAAACCATTCATCCTGGGCTAAAAATCCACTTATCATGAAAGGACAAAGCACATTGACGCCGACTTCATTTTGTCGTAGAATGTATCAATAACTATGCAATTCGTGAAGATAGCCACAAATGAACCCAAATGATATGATGACAAACCATTGCCGATTGACAAGTTTAAAGATTGCTTTGGACTTAGTAATATTTGCAGAGTATTGAAAGTCACAATGCAAACGCAAAGGTGGAGAATTGTAGAAAAGACAAACGGAAAGTGGTCGTGGCATTATTGCAACCTAACGCTGAAAATCAAAGAGATTATCGCATACACAAATGAAATACAAATATATACACCGAAATGCACAAGAATCCAAATCTTTCCTATAAATAGAGCTGCCTGCTTTAGCATCCTGAATCGAGAAGCATTTCTCGCTTGTAAATAAAGAAGCAAAGGTAGGCTTGTAGTGAGAGAAAATAAATAGAGTGTGTGTAAGAGAAAATTCCAAGAGCAGTAGTGTGAGTATACACCTGGGGTTTTGATATATTCTCAGATCTCCTGTAATACTACTAATTGTAGTAGAAGAGAGTCTCATTGTGATACACTATATTGTAATTACTCTTTAAATATAGTGGAGTATTTTTCTGAGTTTGTGGGTTTTTCCTCAAAATTACAGGAGGGTTTTCCACGTTAAAAAATATTGACAGCCTTTCGATCTATTTTGCTGGTGTGAATAAGAACGAAGACTATTCATAAATAGTCGTCCCACTACATAAGACTATTCATTGAATAGTGACGGCCCCATCGCTAATTACTATTCACTACGCTTCCATTTTTCCGCTCTCTTCAATTTGGGCACGCTCCGCCACATCCGAAAAAGTTGTTTATTACACTGTGTCTGACTGATGATACCATAACACTAATTGCGGCTTATTTTGATCTTTTCAAGTTTTTATAATTATTTTACTTCTGATTTTAAAAGCTTTTTTCTTTTGGATAATAAAAGCAATTGTTATCATATTTACTTTTACAGTAGATATAATTTTCAAATTAAAAAAATAAGTATTTACATGATGGGGGCCGATGCATTACGTCGAAATTGCGTATTTGAATAATGTAATCCTCAAATTTATTACTGAATATAGCTGCTTTTTGCATTATTAATAAAATTTAATTTTTTAATCAATTTTTGAAGTTATTCTTATAACTATTATCTCCATATTAGAAACTTTGTGGTATTGTGTTGAATAAATATTAAATACTAATTAAACTCAGTCATTAAATAGGAAATAAGCCTATTAAGACAGATTTTGTGTTATTTCTCAAAAGAGTTATGTAAGATATTAATTCCATCCTTTAGAACTTTAATAATAAAATTTCTACAACTCTTTTGAGAACTAATTCAGTGTTAATTTTGATAAAGACATAAGTTTCGTTTTTGTCTCCGATCTTTTGATGATTTATCGATTTTGTCCCAATTTTTTTGTTTTAGTTTCATTCATAACTTCGAATAAAGTCTCAATAATTTTTTCATTCACCATTACTGTCAATTTTATTAATGAATATTACTAATTTGGCCGTCAATTCTTATAAAATATGAATGCCTTATACGATACATGCAAAAAATCTATTTTAATTTTATCTAATCATACTTATTAAAATGAAATTGATCTTATTTATAAACAAATTCTATGAACACCAAAATGTAGTAGATCAAAGACAAAAAACAAAAGGCTTTCACATGTATAACATGAAATCTATATGAGATAAAATTAGACCTGTTTGAACTAAATTAACAATTTTCATTTAATATTTGTTTTTGACAATGTTATCATATAGGATAACATTAAGACTTTATTAAAACGTTTGAGATGAAATTGAACAAAAAAAATGGGATGAATATAAATCACAATATTGATAAAAGACATATGACAAAATTAGAGCTTTTATCTTCGATAAGTAATATGTCATATGATCACGTAACATGATACATCATTGCATAACATCACATATATTTAGTAATTTTCTGGCCGATATATTTGGATTAAATTTAGTCCTAAATTAATATCCTAAATTTTTTAGAACTAAACAAACTATTAAATATAAAATTATTCATGTGCCTCAACTCAATAATTTAAACGTTTGGTGATAGATAATTCCAAGATATGATATCAAAGCTTCTAAGCCCAAAAGAGACATTTATGTAAAGAGACGTATGAGATATAAAATTATAAATGTGTCATAATCCAACAGTTTAGGATTTTGAGACAAGAGTTTTGATAACATTAATATTTTGCAACACTTTTGAAGAAGAATTTAGAGATTGTATCATATATTACGATCTCAACGTGGGTAATTGTAATTGATAGAAGCAACGGCTTATTTAGGGAATTTACCGATGTTATAGTGGCCATCACGGAGGTACAGACAGTCTTGAGAGCTTTCCTTTGGATCTATTTCAAAATCAAGAATCTAAAAAACTTTTCACATAGCTTTAAAGCCTGCTAAATAGACATGGGAACGGCTGGCAATGGCCATCTATTTATCATAACAGCCAAAGGATGAGTCAATCTCATTCTCCCATTCGTGAATCTATCTTTGTCATCCTTTTAGGCTCTGATGTTGTGTTCCAACCTTTTTCCCTTTGTACTTTTTTCCTTTTAAAGTCTAGGGAGGGGGGATAGTGGGGATGGAGGATGGTCCCCTGACGATGTAGGATTGCAACAAGGCTAGCCAAGGATTAGTTGTGTTAAGGCTTCAACCACGTGTTCCAATTTCCACTTTTAGCTGAGCAAAGTTGTGTGTGAGTGTGTTTTTTTTTTTTCACTTTACAGCACAGATAAGACATAGGTTGTGATAATTAATTAATCAGCCTAGCAGATCAACCATTAATATCTTGCGACTAAATCCTCATAATAAAATTTTATATGGCATTATTGCGTATGATCTCCCATTATTGATTTTAAATATGGGATCCAAACAAGACATATGATATAAAAGTATTGAGGGAGAGTAATCACACATAATTTCATCATATGAAATTTTGACATTAACAGATTCATTATCGCAATCATAGGTCCCACCATGGCTTTATTTATTTATTTTAATTAGGGGAGGAGGATCTGGGCTTGGGTTGGGATTCTAACTTCAGTGTGCAGTGTACTGAAAGTGTTAATTAACTACTACTGTCATGCCTCAATTGCGGCCCAGATCTGTCTTTGCATTGTGCAATTATGACCCAAATAATTGTTTCAGAAAGGGCAAGACCCAACCAAAAACAAAAAATTCCCCACCAAGCGGATGTTTGGCCTTTTTTTTTCAGTTAATTTGTTTTACTTATTAACTACAAAATATCTTTTTTAATCTGTATTTTCTTTTTTCTTTTCATTTTTGTAAAGAAAATAATAGAAAGCAAAATCATATTTTTATAATTTCCTTGACAAAAACTTGAAAATAACAAATTAAGTGAAATTAAGAAAATGTTTTACAATTACAAACAAAAACCAAATGCCTCCAATATTGTTTAAATTAAAAATGGTACAAACTTTTTATTTTATTTTTCATACAAAATTATTTTGTTATAGAATCTTACTCATTTGGTTACTTGAAATTGGATGCATACCTTGTTATTACTTCAAAAGGTAATACATTTGGATGTTTTTATTTTAAATGCATTAGTTAAGGAATAAAAAATAATAAGTTTTGTATCGAATAATGGTTTTTAAAAAATTTCAAGGTAGTTGGTGCACAATAAAGTTAAAAAAATATACTAATTTTAATTTTGATTTTTTAATTAATATCCGGGGAACACTCTACGAAAAACCTAAAAAGTAAAAATGGTTATAACTATTTTATAGCCATTCTAATTCATTGCATAGCATTATGCAAAAGATGGGGATTTCATTTTATTACCAGCATAACCAAAACGAAGACTACCTCTTCTAATTTCTTGAATTAGCACCATTCAACTAAAGCTTCCCACTAGGTTAATTGAGAGGAAACAAAAACAAAGGAAATGGCAGAGCTACCAAGTAGCTTTGGAAGATATACATATTGATAAACTGGTTTATAGTTAAGAATGAAGAAATTGAAGATTTCTAAGTTGCTTATAAGGCACAGGTAGCAGTAACCGCAATGAGACATTGTGGGGTGCACCTTCATATCTGTAACTTCGCCATGCAAATTCAAAGAGCATGGTCTAAATCATCACACAGAAGGGAAGAACTTGTTGAGATTGAAGGGTAGAGAGTAAAACTCCTCACTCCTTGTATCTGTCTTGAATGAACGGAACTTGTCCCACCAGTGCATGCCTCTGTCTTTACGAGTTTGGCTGTCTTTCTTGTGCAATGTGGCGTCTAAGAACAGTGCCAGTGAACCAGCAACAAATGCTTTTGATGAAAATGGCACATTGATCATGTCATTAAACTGCCAAATGGAGCAAAAAGGTGAACTAAGCATTAACAAAAGATTGCACTTTCAAATTATGTTGCAAGGATACTGGTACATGTATCTGATACAACACAAGTACTGCATGCAGATATGGTATAAATCAACTTAAAAACATATAAAATATAAGTAGGAACATTTAAAAGTATCAGTAAAGTATCTGATACAATATGTATTCAATACGGATAAGTTGACTATTTTGGAGCATCCGTGAATCATTGCTTTCAAACAACAAGCAAGAAAGAATGAGAGAAGTTGGTTACCCATCTAGCATGAGTGTTTACAGGACCATAGAGCTTGAATGCCGTGTACTCATTGAAGTATTGTGGAATAGAGAAGCCCATGAAGATAGAGAATCCTAAGATGAATTTAGTTCTGAAACTGTTTAAATTGCAAAACTGAAGGAAATCGAGGCCAGCTGAACCTGTGTTGGGGGGAAAAAGGGAAAGAAAAAAGGTGAATAGATCAAACTTGAATGAAATTATCATAAGAAAAAGCCAGATTCTTGAGTTGATCACACATACCCACATAGGCAAAGAAAAGGCAAAATAAAGCTGCAAATATTGGTGCCGGGATTGAAGCAAACACAGCTCCAAATTTTCCTGCATAGATATAGCAGTTTAGAGGTACAAAGGTTCCACCAAGGGGGAAATTGCATAAGAAATTCGAGCATTTATGAACTTACCAAGTATGGAGAAAAATATCATGAATCCAGACGATATTTGAACAACCCTTCGGCTACCCACACGGGTCAAAGCTAAGAGTCCAGCACTCTCTCTGAAAATGAAAAGGATGTTTGTTGTAATGATTCATGCACACTGTACTAAGAAAATGGTGATATAGTATCTCCTGCTCATGGAAGTTTTGAACTAGAATCTTACATAGAAACTGATGATCCATTCCCGGTCCCAAAGATGCCAGATAACAGAATTCCTACTCCCTGATACATATGATATAACAATTAATAATGATAATAAAAAAAAGAAAAATAGAAATGACAGAAATCTAGAGCAAGCAGAAAGCCAACAGTATACAACTATACATGCTGAAATTCATAATGCCATTTTTTTATATAATTTATAAATGGTAATTTTATAATTAGATAACACATTAAAAGAAGTCCATTGATTAGATGGGTTAAAAACCACTTTCAATTCACAATTTATGTCTGCCACTCTACCTGCCAGCCGACACCGCGGCTAAGAACTGAAGGAGGGATTGGAGTTGCACTTGCATACCTTGAAACAGCAATAAAAGCACCAGTTGACTGTTGAACAAGTAATTTTATGTGAGAAGCAGCTCTTAAATAAGTAATACAGCAGATTGAACTGAAACGAGGATAAACAAGAAGGAAAAATTCTTAGATGTACTGGGAGCATAACGTGGATATATTATATATCCATTAACTAGAAGTGGATGTTAAAGATGGGTCTTAGTTGAAATGCTACTTTGTTAGTAGATATAGGGCATATAGCCGCCCGGCACTCCGGGTTCATTATCAATTCGCTATATACAAGGCAGAAGTTACAAATTCCTTAAATCGATCATCTACATCTAGATTTCAAGGAGAAGCAGTTTATTTGTTAATTACTATAAGAATTGAGAACTTGAAGAGGCATTTCTGTCTCAACTCTTTTAAGTGTTTGACATGTTATCATATTAATGTGCCAAGTGAACAGACTCTGGAAAAAATTGATTGCAGGACAATAAGCTAACACAACTACGGCTCATAGTGAAGAGGAAAAGGTCCGAATTCACTGCTCTTGTTTAACAATGCGTATATATAGTATTCTAGTTTACAAGCATAAGAAACAAAAAAGAACAAACCTCTACTAGCGCAACAAATGAAGCAGCCATCATAGCAAAAGCTTCTCCAGCATCAAATGTAGGAGCTCCCCATTGAAAAGGATATGGGATTCTAATCCTGATTAATATATTTTTGTCAGCAACAATACTTAGGGAGTTAAACAAATTGAATCACTTTTTCTCTTGTCGTTTAGAATATCCAATTGACAGAACAAGATTCAACTTCATCATTCATCATCAGTGTCCGCCAAATAAATAGCTAATCAATATACTCTACAATGCTGTCATTAACAGAGCTAGAAAATTTCTTACCAAGGAGCTCCACTTATAATTCCAGCACGATCAGTTCTGCAAGAATTTTGAGTTGTGACTGCCACATTTTTATAAGCTCCACTCACAGTGAGAAGATGAGCATAAATCCACACAATCGCCACGGAGAATATGACTGCAAAGCGATCAATGATAGGCTTTTCTCCTTTCATCACATGAGGAACGTACTGCAAAGACATGCCACTTCTTTAAAATATAATGTTTAATCTTTAAATTGAAGAGGGAAAAAAAAAAGGAAAGGAAAGGAACAAATAGGTGGATATTAGAAACTCAGGGCTATGATTAAAGATGGCTCTGATTATGTTCATGGAAAGGAAATCAGCATCAAGACATTCATTCATAAATCACCTGTGAAAATATTAGTAGGATGATAACTTCTGGGAGCCCAATCTCCACACATTTTGCCAGCTAGAATTCAACATCAACAATCAACAAAGTGTAAATTATACCGCTTATAATTATGTGCAGTAAGAGATCATAAGGACTACTCTTGTAGCAAATATGCATACCACAGGAAAACCCTGCTCATAAAGTCCAAAGCCTGACAAAGCAACCAAGGGAACAGCAGAGAGAGGGCTTAAGAACCTGTAAGGATAAAAATGTTGCAATTGATTTCCACAAGAATTTATCATAAATATTTAGGTGTTACCAGATTAAGTCGAGAATAGTATCTGAGAATCACCTAAAACTAACAAGTAAATTTGAGAACATCCCTTAACATCTGAGAGTAAAACGATTGCATGGATAATCTGACAGGGGACAATGTAAACCTAAGATGGACAAATAAATCTAAAGGGTTTAGACAAGAAAATTTCCAGCAACCTCGCTACATTGCGCCATAGGCCACTGAAGCCAACAATAATTTGGAGGGTAGAAGCAACAATAAGAGCACCCTGCGTTCCACGCATTATCATCTCAAATTTCTGCATAGTTATAAGCAACTAGCCATCAGGTATACAACGATTGTCCTGGCATAACAAAAATTGCAAACTGTGAAGATCGAGCAGGTTTTTGATGAACCAATTGCAACCTCCTGAGGATTCACAATGTCACGGTAGCGACCAGCCAAAATGATTGAAATGGTAGTTGGCACAAAGGTGTAGGATCCTCCAATTACTGCAGGCAGACGAGTCCCAAATAATGATTGGAAAAAAGTGTTTATGCCAGCCACGAACAGTAGAGTCTGAATCATTTTTGCTTTCTCTTCCTATAGAAGCATGACAATTGAGATCTTTGTTAGACATATGAACAGCACAACAACATTGAAAATCAATTGCGCTTTTTCTTTTTTTATAAAACCCCTTCTCCTTGTGAAGACTTACATTTCCTCCTCCCATCTGGGGAACTAGAGAGGTTGGTATTAGAACAGTTGTGCCAAGCATCACCAGGTAATGTTGGAAACCAAGTAGAATCGCCTCAGCTTCATTATTAACATTAAAATTCTAGGCTCAATCATCACATTGGTTACGAAGGTACACTATTTGAAAAAATAAAGATGAATCAAAAGAGCCAGAAGGACTAATGCATCTTAAACTTCCAATCAACAAACACCACTGAGAAAATTCAAACTCATTGCAGCAAAACAGAGAGGCTCTTCATTCCCAAAGGGAAAAAAAAAAAAACGAAAAATGATCTTTATGAGTTTGGTCATAAGACCATCTCTCCCAAAAATCTTATGGGATGAGACACGCGAATAGTTTTATACTATAACACGCCTCTTCACACGAATGTCTCTCTTGCACTTAAAGCGTGAACAATTTATCAAGGATCAAACCCCTGATCTCTTAGTCATTGTGGCTTTAAAGTTAACCCTCCCAAAAATTTAAGCTTATGGACAGAGGCCTATTAACAATTTTATACTCTAACAATAAGCATCAACTGTTCAATACATTACCAATAAAATCTTCAATGAAAATATAAAGCAAAAAAAAAAAAAAAAGCTCAGGCAAGCAGTGAACTCACGCCACGGAGGAGGACTTGTGATGCAATAAGAAACGTTTGGAAGTTGATCCTTCACAGGATGTGGCTGAAGCTCTTCCTGCTTGGGTGGTGGTGCAGCCCCTCCTCCTGCCATTCTTCTTCTTCTCTGACCCCAACGAACTTGATCAGCTCAAATGGCACTAAAAAAGACAAACAAAAATTCAAAAGTTCTCGGAAACCAACTAAAGCAATAAGGCACAAATGTTCCAACAAAAACAAAACTGGAAGAAGAGGAAAACAAAAAAAATTCACCAACAACAAAATGCAGCAGAATGATGAGAACAGTGTGACAGTGGGAAGGAGGAAAGGAATGGTTAATAAAAGAATGAACACTTTCTTTCTTGTATATGAAGACTCTTTTGGGAAAAAGCACAAAAAGGACAATGAGCAAAGGTTCAAGGGTGGTGGTGACTGACGGGTGATACACACATACCTTGACCCTTGTCAGTAACGTAATGCAATGTAACGCAATGCAATGCAGCAAATGGTGGAAAGGGCTCCTTAGCCCAACACCAACTTATTAGAGGCCAATAAGAATCTCTCAGTTCCGTGCCCTTAACATTTACAATATTCTAATCCCATTTATGTACATAATTAAGTACATTTGTAGTATTAAGAAGTAACAGTGGTTTTCTTTCCTTCAATTCCTCAACACGTAAAGATAAAGTTTTCATTAAGGCATCTTCACCTTCCCCTTTAGTAACCTCTCATATTTTAGTTTAGTATCTAATCAATGTTGATATTTGTCTCAAAATCTTGATTAATCAGAAGCTTATTTAGGGAGTTAAGAACCTCTCATATAAATAAATATTATCTGTATCACTTTTAAATATATCTTTCAAGGAATATCTTTAAATACCGCTTAAATATCGGTCAAGATGAATTCCAATTTTTGTTTTAACTAATATTTTTTGAAAAAAATAGGCGTTTCAAAAGGTGGTACGATTAAGAAGAAAGTTTCCCAATACAAGCCCCTTTTGCTTCCCTTTGCTACTGGTACTATGGTACCTGACTCACTAGTGACCGAAAATGATTAAAAAAAAAAAACACATTTTTTTCCTAACTTGACTAAGAATCTGGAAACTAATTGGAAGGTGCAGGTTGGGTGTAAATCGTGGCATTTTCCCCCAAATTGCGGGTTATGAGTGATCGTTTGTTTAGTTTATCCATTGTCTTCCACGTATTGTGCAAACGCTCCTTCTCACGCAGGACGGACACTGCGGGTTGCGTTGAGTTTTGGTGTGTGTCTTGCGTTGCTTGACGGTTTTGCTTATTGCTTTTGCATGTTACTTTACTGTGACACTGACCCCTCCCTTATTGGGCGTTTCCTGTGCTATATTCTGAAAAACCCTCTCCCCACTGACAGTATATAACTGCTCACTCTCACACATAACATGAAAATATTATTTTAACACACATTGAATACTCATTTATCATTATTAAATATCATTGTACTCTGCGCTCATCCTTAACATTCACTGGTTCTAATAATTATAATAGACACTTACTTATCTGTTGTTAGAATAACGCTACCCCACACAAAGTCATCAGAGATTGCGTCTGCCAGAAAAATAAAAATGGACAGCATTGCCATCCATCATTAGTTCATTACGCTTCATTTTTCATGTGTAATGGTAAATTTTACAGCTAGTAGACATGAGGAAGAATTATGTGTAAATAAATGTGTGTTGATCGTCCCAACTTGGGTTTGTTGACTCGGGGCAGGCCTCATTCCCTTAATATATAGGAGGTCTTATAATTGAATATTGCAAATGAGAAAAATCTTCATATGGCCTTCAATTTGGTAAACGGGTACGTATTTTTCAGGTTACTGATAATAGAATTTGGACGCTAGTCAAGTGGTGCTAGAAAGGCTAAAAATTGATAAGTGAAACAGCAAGAGAGATTAGAAAGAAAGAAAAAACTCAAAATGTAAAGTATTGCAATAATTAAATTACGCTATTCATCTTTCTTAATAGCGAGATTTGAAACTTGTGTGAGAAAAAAATTAATATTTAATAAAATTATGGAACTTCTGTATTGAAAGAGAGAAATAAATACAAAATTATGAATATAATATCCAACAAATTATCACAGGACCCCATTATTTAGTATTTTTATTTATACTCATGTAACCACAGAAAGAATCTATTGCTATCTAATGAGCTATTGTTATAAGTATAAAAAAAAAAGGAAAAATATATTTTGCCTTCTAAATTTTATGTCATGTGTAATTTACACTTCAAATTTTTAAAACATGTATTACAACGCCCTAAATTTTTCAAATAGTAAAAAACACCATTTAGCAAAATTTTGACAACCGGTGAATGTATGATTTATATACATTTAATATCCCTTGATGTTTTAAATTTGTGCAATCCAATATCTTATTTGTGAATTTTTATATACATTTAACCTTTCTTATTTTTTTATTATGTGCAACCCGACACTCTGTTTGATCTAAAGTTTTGAACTATTTAGAAAATTCACTATGTAATACTAAATGTTTTGAAAAGTCACGGTATAAACTATATATAACCTAAAATTCAAGAGAATAAAATACATTTAATCCTAAAAAAAAGAGGTATATATTGTTGTTAACTACTATTATTTGAAAAGAAAGTTAGGGTGATTCAATTCGATTAATTAACATCGAGTTTGGAGCAGAACTTGATGCCTAAGAAAATTCTACCTTAAGATAGATATGTGGATAAGTTTTTTTATTTTGAATGATCATGGTTACAGGCATATATCCCGAGCCATATTGGTCATTGAATAAACATTGATGGTACGTACAATGAGTCTCAGTGAGGAACAAATTCTACAATGTTAAAAATTGCATGCTTAATATTTTTCTTAGAAATTTTATATTGTAGAATATGCGACTAAGGTCAAAATATTCTAATTCCATCGGTTGATTGGCTTAGGGGGAATTTTTTTTTCAAATGATTTGTACCATCTTAGAAACTTCTTATCTCCATCCTTTCCATCAATAAACATCAAAGGGATTTTATTCCCTGGCTGGCTGCCTCAGCCCCATTGGAAATCCCCCCTGCCCAAAACCCCCAAAAAAAAGAGTAAATTTGTTTGCACCGTACTGCCCAGCGGGTAAGAAAGGAAGGGTCTTATTTATTCTTTGTTAGGTTTTAAAAAATAACAGAAAAATTTGATCTGACCTAGAAAAAAGGAAAAATTAAGAAAAGAGCAAGAAGTAAAAATTGTAAATTTTTATTTGGATGAAAAATTGAGAGAAAAAAGAAGATATGGGTCCCTCTTGAAATGTTTTCTTCTTCAGGGCGAGAAGAAATGAGAAAAGATGGGATTAATGTAGTAAACCTACAATTATACTCTGATAAGTTTTTCTTCTACTATAAAGTAAAGGATAAAAATGTTATGTGCGGATAATTATGTATATTTTTCCTTCTAACTTTTCCATTCAACTAAATAATAAGAGAGAAAATATTAAATGTTAGAGTTTTGCAATCGCAACAAGGAGCATACATATTACATGGACCTCAAATTAGTTTAGACTTCGAAACAAGAGGATCCTAATTTCTAACAGCAAAGAATCGCCTTTTTTTTTTGTTGCCAAAGGGTGAGGGACAACCCCATATATTGAGAGCTCAACTCTTAAGAGTGGAACCTGACTCCTTTGTCCTAGTGCACTTTCTACAAAGGCTAGCTTACAACTTTGCTACTATGTTACATGTGAATCACATAGTTTTTGAATCACATATTGTTTATGAGAAACACTATTTTTCGGATAAAAATACTCATAAGCAAAACTTTGAAGTTGTAGTGAAGGGTGAGTGAAGCTCTAAATCCAAATTGCAAAGTAACAACTTAGAGTTGGACCATTGACCCCATTTTTGAGTCTAAAGAAAAAAAGATAAGAAGAATGTCTTTATCACATTTGGTATTTAGAGCCCTTTCCTAACCTAGCGCTGTAGAGTGCCATGCCCTCTCAACTCTCTCTCGGCTTCCTCTCTTTTCACAGTCACACCCTCAGCTTCAACTCGAGGGGAGCCAACCAAGAGGGGGTTCAGCCCCTCTATGGTGGTTGGTCACCCTCTCTCTCCTTTGGGTTTAGTTTTTCATGTTTAGATTTTCACCTTTTTTACTTTGATGACATTGTTTGGATCGAAGACTTTGTTTTTAAGTCTTGCAGTTGCAATTACCTCGAGTTGAATAGTTGTACTCATGACAATAATAGATTGACAACCTCTACTAGCAGATATTGATTGGGACTTTTTCTAAGGTAATAAGCCTCTTTCTACAACATATAATTGTCTTTGGAGGTTTTATTGATTAGAGATGTGTACCATGGAGCAGACTACTAGGAAATAGACTTGGCTACCATTGCTTGTTTGATAAACTTAGATGCTATCATGTTCAACTACTCAACTCTAAGAAGTCACTGCTATATATTCGTTTAAATACAGCTAGAGCCAAAGAGTATAATGTTTTGTGTTGCTTTAGATGGTTAGAGATATGACATGCTCACCTTTATATTCATGAGGATATGTAAGTATCAAGCTATAACATCCATGTTCTAGGCATCTTATAGAAGTTGTATAGCTGTCTTTGTTTAATATTTTTGTTTAGGCTTTTGGTGTCAATAGAATTTGATGTTTTATATTCAGATTTCTACCTAATATTTTGCACCTACACTAAGCCTTTGTTTATTAATCGGTGAAATTCTTATGACAGAATGATTACTAGTTCCCTTGTTTTTTCTTTTTTCTTTTTTTGGGGATCAGAAGTTCCCTTGCCTTTTTTGTCAAACAATCTGGATAACGCTTATTCACTTAGCTGGCTAATTATTCGCAGGATAAAATATTACAAGTTTAGGGACAACGTATAATTGCCCAAACAAAACCACTAATACAAGCTAAGTGACAAAGAAACATTATCAGGCCAATGAGAGGGCATTCCATGGTCCAATGTTGGCTTCTCTGTTTGGAGTCCATACCAGATACAAGCTTTATTTGATACCCCCAATCCATCAATCGAAAGGGTGTCACAAGTTAAACTGCTTTGTGAGGTTTTTTTTTTTTTCCCTCATAATCAAACTTCCTTTGTAGACTTTGATTGGAACTTCATTTATTCTATATAAGCTTGACTATTTGCATAAATAACATGAGCTGATTTGGCCAACACCTTGATACACACCCAACCTACCCACAAGCCTACCTTTTTTTATAATGATAGATAGAACTAACAACAACAATATAAAACTAAAACACAAACAACGTAGAAAACTAACCAACATAACAATAAAAACAAACCAAAAGAACAGAGGCCTCCACCTCTAGACTAAACACAACAAAATTCCCAACCAAAACCATCAACATAGGCTTTAAATTATCACCTATCACGAACACAAAGGCATGGATACAGCATGATGGTTTCAGTAATCGTGAGATCTACAATTGAATGGGTCATTTTCACATATTCTCAAACAACTCCAAAACTGCTAGTATCCCGAAAGATATACTGGATGGGAAATCACTCAAACCATCATGTAATGGGGAAGATAAGAAGAAAAGAGACAGAAAAGAAAAAAATTAATATATATATATACACATGGAAGGGGTTGCCAACTACCATGAAAGGGTTGAGCCAGCTCCATAGGGCTGGCCCCCCCTTTAAACAATAGAAAAGAAAAGGGAGTAAACTAGAGAGGTGCTGGTAAAATGATAGGGAAAGGAAGGAGGAAAAGTTGCAGCCATTACTGTGCTCCTAGGGTTCCCGATGATGCTATGTGCATATAATTTTTTAAAGCTCAATCCGAGTGAGTGGAAGCAGATCTCTTTCTTTCCTTTTTTTTTTTTTTTTGGGTCTTGGGTGGGGGGCTCAAGCCCAGGTGCACTTCCACGAGGCATCTTGCCTTTAGCCATCTCCGCTGGCCTCCAAGTGCCAGTTCCCTTGCTTGAAGAACCATAGGTTTTCTCTTTGTTTTTGGTCAAACAGAAATGGTCACACAGGTATTCTGTATTTATATTTTTGGTCTGCTCAAGTTTTCTATTTGACCCAGAAAGGTTAATGATTTTTATCCTTTGGGAACGGTTTGTTATGGGCTTTACTTTTTGGTTTGTCAAAAAGATGTGGATCAATCATACAGTTAATTCTGTTGGGCTAAAAACCCAAAACAAAAATTTTACAATTGTCGCACGACTTTCTTATAAAATTTAACGGTCTTTCGGTCAGCCACAAAATTTACCGTATGCTTTGGTCGGGTCATATTTAACTACTATTAAATTATTGGAAGTTCCAGACATATGACATAGACCATACCTTTTTATGGGCTCCACGAAAAAAACAAATTTAATAGTAATCTCCTCGCTTCTCATATCATTACGGTTGGCCCACCGATTGAATGTCTACTAGGGCATTGTGCCACAGCTAGGGGGGACAAATTTCGAGTCACCATCGCACCTGAGGTAGAGATTAAGCCACGGAAGCACAGACTCGAGAGTCACGTGGATCATTGCAACCGACAGGCTAAAGGTCGGTTGAAGTGAAAAATGAGAATCAACAAAGCAATGTTTTATCTTGAATTTGTTTGGATATTTGAAGGACCAGAGTAAAGCAGTCAATGATGCCGTGAATGAAATTAGGATGCAGGAAATGGTTTTAAAAAAAATCATAATGGCAATAAAATTGTTTTGTTGTTTCAACTTTAAAGTCACCATGATAATAGCAGAATGGAGGGAATTACAAATTTAATTTCTACACCATTTATAATCAAATTCACTCATTGTTAATTAACATTGATATTTAAAAAGAAATTGATTATGACAAATTATTAATGAACTAAAAAGGCGAAAAAATCATAAAAACAGATCTTTTTATCTTGATCTAAAACCTCAAGACATTTTTTGATTTTATGTATTATTTACTTAATGAGTATATTTTCATCTTGATCTAAAATTACCTTGAGGCTTTGAAACCACACTCGAGGTTAAACAAATTGTCGTGTCTAACTCTTAGGAAGTCTAAAATTTAAGGAGATACAAATTACTCATTTCCTTTTAAAATATATATTAATTTTGACCAAACACATTTATTAAAAAAATAATAAATGATATTGGTAGTAAAGTAAAATATAGTGAATAGACGTATTGATTAATACAACACAATGTTCGAGGCTAATATTAGATAGAATTATTTGAAAAATTTGAAAATATGAAATTGATTAAGGGTAGTATTGGAAGAATAAAATTAATATTTTATTAAAATATGAAATTGGCAAATATTTTGAAATATGAAATTGTCTGAAAGTGAATAGATATTCTAAAAGGGAATGAATAATAAACTAAGTGAAAAAGCACAAACGTAAACTATTCAATACATTTTGACCCCAAATTTTAAGTCAGTAAATTCATGAAATCATTTTATCTTATATACTATTTATTTAATTCATATCTAATCAATGTGAGTTTTCATTTTTCATATTTAAAATTATAAAAAAAAATTAACTAATAAGTAACATAGATGACGGTAATATTTATTTGAAAATTTAACATAAAACTTGTAGTGGTCCTTTCTATTGAACTGAAAAAACTAATTTCTAAAATAAATTGAAAATTTATAACATAAAAGCATTTTCTTGAATTAAATAAATGTACTATTAATGTTTTATAAATTACTTGTTATTTTTTAGAAATAATTTTCTAATTTTTATCATCAAAGTTTTATTTAACTTAAATATTTTTTTCATAGCTTTTCTACAAATTATTTTTTTATAAATCAAAATCATTTTTTTTTGTAAATTCGTATAAATCTAAAGGGTCTATTTGGTTCATCTTCTAATATAATTACTTTTGAAATAATTAAGTTGAAAAGAATTACTTTTAGAGACATTACTTTTAAAAGAATTAATTTGTACTTTGTTTAAGTATATCAAAAGTATGTTTAAGAGAATGATTTTGCAGGGGATAAAGTAAAATTACTTTTAATTATTAATATGAGAAAAATAGTAGAATTTTATCTCAAAAATATTTTTACTGTAATGAAAAATATCTTCAATAATACTTCTTTCAAAAATACTTTTAATTACTTGAAAAGTACTTTTAATAAAATAAAAAAATTTGCCGAACACATTAATTACCATAGAAACTCATTCCCATTCATTTAAAATTACTTTTGGTACCCCAAAAATACAAACCAAACAGGCAATAATTTGATCAAGTCAATGACTTATGCCTTAATATTCATTTTCTTAACTTAAATGTGTTTGTCCTTGAAAATAAATTAAAATTTGATTTTGTTTACTTTAAAATTGTTGCATTTGAATTCATATTTTAAAAAAATTGCACAAATAATCTTTGAAAAACAAAAAAGTTAAGGGTGTGTTTAGCTTCAATTTTCAAATTTTTTTTTCAATTTTTAGAATTTTGTAAAAGAAATATTAAAAACTTTAAAACTCAAAATTTAATTTTTAGTTTTTAGTATTTCATTCATAAAATTATAAAAACTGAAAAATTTAAGATTGAAAGCAAATACACCCTAATTTTTTTCTTTTACACACTTGCATGGGTCATTTAAGGATTAAATATGCACATTTAAAA
This sequence comes from Dalbergia cultrata, assembly GCA_031216105.1. NCBI lineage: Eukaryota > Viridiplantae > Streptophyta > Magnoliopsida > Fabales > Fabaceae > Dalbergia > Dalbergia cultrata. The sequence goes on along the minus strand of CM062344.1, from coordinate 15,133,797 downwards.
AAATCAACTCAAACCAAACAAAATAATTTAATGGAATAAAGCCAGGATTTGGTATATTTTCCGAGGCTTAAAACGTATATGAACAAAAAAATATATATCATAATAAGTACGGATACTTATTATCTTAAAAAGTTTAAAACATATGCAATGCTTCAAGAGTTCAAGTAATTGTTTGTACTCTTTAATGCGTTATACTTTAAAAAAATAAATGAAAAATGCTCATTTAAGGACTAAAAACATAAAGTAAGAAAGTGGAGGTATCCTTCTTTAGATCAATAAAGTGCATTAATCATGTGTGGGTATATCAAATAATTTAGGACAATAGTTAAGGATTAAATTAATCCTCATAATTGCTTTTGTGTATGCAAGCTCTCTCTTGAATTTCATATTTCCATTAAGCATAAATTACAATTACTTATTCCTTAAAGTTAGGCACTATTCTACATAATACGTTACAATTTATAAAAATTACAAGCTCCACTAAAGATAGCTGCAATTATTATCTATAATATTCCTTATATTTTAGTATAATATGATACCAAGTGGGTTAATGTAGACTTGACAATTTAAAGGACGTTATGTATAATATCACTTAGTCTTAAGAGAAGTTGGATTATATTTTGTAGAATAACATAAATTAATATTGAGTTTAATTTTGAACTCGGATTAATTTTGATGGTAAAATAATTAGAGTATAGTATTTAAACACAAAATTTTATGATCAATATTATTATTGGCATATTGTTATTGAGTGTTGTTCATTGTGTATATTATTATAGGGTACTGTGTATGAGTTTGTTATATTAACATGGCTTAAACCCATAATTAAGATTATTTTACATTGAGAGAGATTCCTGCTCTTAGCCATATATAGAATGTTTGGTTATCTGTTGAGATTGATACTAAAGTCTATTGTGGAATGTGAGGAGTTTCTCTCACATTTTTTTTTTTGGATTTCTCTATTCTTTTATACTAATTCATTTTAACTGCAACTATAAATCATGGATTCCCATCTTATATCTCTTTCCAAATAATCCAAATATCCAATATTTTTATTATAATTGTGAATTGTTATTACATGTGTTATATTTTAAATCAAATTGACTATATAAATTAAGTAGGAAATGCATTATTATTTATTTTATTGAAAACTCAAGAAAAGAAAAATCCTTACTATTTGTAAAATCTACCTAAGTGAATGCTCAAATTAATCCTTGAGATTGTATGCACAGGTATTATAAATAGTCATAGCAAAAAACTAGTCTCCATATTTTTTTTATTACATGACAATACATGGTTTATTATTTTCTTAATTGAAAAAAATAGATTTTTTAGTTGGAGAAACTTCATTTATGTAGAATGACATGTTTACAATTAAATCTATTTACTAGACAAGGTATATGTATATAATTTTATGAAAAAAATTTCGGAGCGATGACCCCATTATCCTAGTTAATCTCTACCATCAACTTAATTGAAGATAAATTATTATACTTTGGTAATATTGGACAATACATTATTAACATATATTTACATGATTAAAATTTTGGGAGCCATGACCCCATTATCCCATTTAAGCTCACCCTATTTTGGGAGTCATGACTTAATTATAAGTATTTTGTGTCAAATATTATGAAAATATCATAATTTTATCATTAATAGTTATTGATATGTTATATATTAACCTTCTGTCAGTTAAAATAATTAATTAGTTATTATAGAAAAAGATTAATATAATTGTAATGAACCTCAGAATTAATAAAAATAATCTTGCAAATATAAGAATGACGGATATAATTACATTAAATTTTAATAGTGATTATTATTGTAGTCGTCTCTTTAAAAAATGTTTCACTTATGGATATCTGCTTTACACGACCACCAATGCCGAAGCACATTTTACATTACAATGGAGCTATACGAAAAATAATCAGCGATAATGATATTGGTGCACGTCTTGATTTGTTTAAAATAAAATGTTGGCATTTTCTGTTAATTTTTATTTTATATATATATAGAAGTCAACTTTTCGTCAACTTGATTTAAGTCTGAAATGTACAATTACATGATTGACTAACGTAAACGTGGGTTACACTTCCGAATATATTAAGTTAATGAAGAAGTTATTACCCAATTAATTAAACTGCATATGCAATAATTAATTGAAATAGGTGGCTTTGAGGTTCAACGCATCCAATAAACAAAGCAATTTATACGGGCAAATTCACAATCCACCTCCAAAAAAAAAATAAAAATTGGACATTTGAAATTGCTCAACTCACCTTTTGCCTTTGTCATCATAAAAGGGTAGCATGTGAAGTTTTTAAATAGGGAACCATGGTCCTTGTTGTTATCTTCATGTGTGGACAATCATGTCCATCCAAATGCCACAACTATGTTCGTATTCCTCATAAAGCCTTCTAATCCGAAAATTAACACAGGGGTAGTTTGGGCTTTCAATTCAGAAGGAACAACTTTTACAAAAGGGCCAAATAGAATAGCAGTGCAGGGGCTCACCATAGAGATTAGAGAACGACATTTTTTTGTATTTTGTGATTTTTTGGTATTCGGGATTCCATTACGTAGAAAATGAGATATCACCAAGCTAAAGATATGACAGCAGAAATATTTATTCCGTAAGAAAACAAAAAAAATGCCCCTAGAAATAAATAGAAAAAAAAACAAATAAAAAGTAGTAGTAGAAATTTAGACTAGGGAGAAAAATACAAAACATGATTGTAACAAATATATACATGAAAAATCATTTTTTTCCTTTTTATTTTATTTTTTTTTTGTTTTACAGTTATTCACTTATAATTGAACCCTGCTATGCATAAGGAGACCTTATCTGGTGTGTCTTTATGACTTCGCAACAAATCAGGAATGAGGACAATCATTGAATATCAATGTTCCATGACATCAGAAAGCCCGAAACAGAATTTTCTGAAACTCACCAAATTAGAAAGAGAGATTGTGTTAGATCCATAGAATATAGACCCTCGAGATCCAACTTTGTGTGTGTATGTGTTTTTTAACCGAATGAGTAACTCAAGAAACTTGGGTCTCTTTGTCTTAAGTTTTCTTCAACTTTCATTATGCAAAAACCAGAACAACACTCTACTCTTCTGAGCTAAGAACACCAAGAAAGAGAGAGAAACATTAGAAGCAGAAAAAGAGAGTAACAAGAAGGAAGGGTCCTTGAAGATGGGAAGTGCAAACCCAGTCAAAGACCAATCCTTGTCCCTTACAAAGAGAATTCTTCCATGGATACTCTATGCATTGCTTCCCATAGTACTGCTACCTACAGCACTTCTTTGCTTCTACTTCTTCCCTTTTTCCTTTACTCTATCTTCACAATCCCAGCCTCCTTATTCAACCCCCATCACCATCACATACCACTCTTCTCTTTCTGCTTCTCCCCCTCCTTCTGCTTCATCTTCATCAACAGCAACTAGAACAGCAACAGCTTCTGTTTCTTCTAAGTCTGCAGGTATGTGTACGCATGATTTGATTGATTTCATTTCATCTTGTTAAAAGCATATAATTGCTGTTGTATTTGGTCTAAAATTTTTTTTTAAGCAACTCGGGATGTTTTAAGGGCCTCTTTGCCTACTCTTTCCATTTTCTGATTTTATTTTTTTATATTTTTTGTTTTCAGGATTTTACAAAGAAAATATTAAAAATAATAAGATCCTGTTTTTCAGTTTTTATTTTATGTTTTCACTATTTTGTTTATAAAATTCTGGTAATAGAAAAAATGAAAATCGAAACTGAACACTCTTCCATTCTGTTTGTTTGTTACTAGAATACTAGGCTTAATTGCCATTTATTACGTTTCTTTTTGGGCAGAAAAGGATGAATCATATTATGAGAGCCAATGTGACTATTCCAATGGGGAATGGGTCAGTGACACTATAGGCCCCTTGTACAATGCCACCACATGTGGCACGGTCAAAGAGAGCGAGAAATGCATCCCCAATGGAAGGCCTGACTCAGGCTATCTTTACTGGAGATGGAAACCAAGCCAATGCAATCTTCCAAGGTTTGATCCCAATGCTTTTCTCCAACTAGTCAAGAACAAGCACATAGCTTTTGTTGGTGACTCTTTAGCTAGGAACCAATTAGAGTCACTACTTTGCATGTTAGCCACTTTCTCAACCCCCAACCTTGTCTACCGAAATGGTGAGGACAATAAATTCCGTCGGTGGCACTTCCCTTCTCACAATGCAAGCTTCTCTTTGTATTGGTCCCCATTTCTTGTGCAAGGTGTTGAGAGATCTAACACGGGTCCATACTATAACACGATGTATTTGGATCATGTTAATGAGAGGTGGGCTAGGGACATTGACCATTGGGACTCGATTGTGGTGTCATTTGGGCATTGGTTTTTGCTTCCTGCAATTTACTATGAGGGTGGTTCAGTTTTGGGTAGCTTAAACTGCCCTGAATTTAACCACACTGAGATGGACTTTTATGACCCTTTAAGAAAGGCTTTAAGGACTACTCTTAATAGCATAATTGAGAGGAAAGGTGGTAAAGGGAATAATGGGGTTGATGTGATTGTGAAGACATTTTCTCCTGCTCATTTTGAAGGTGATTGGAATAAGGCTGGGACATGTTCAAAGACCAAGCCTTATAGACAGGAGGAGAAGGAACTTGAAGGAATGGATGCTGAGATAAGAAGGATTGAGATTGAAGAAGTGGAGAATGCTAAGGTTAAAGCCAATGCATTTGGAGGGTTTAGATTTGAGGCATTGGATGTGACCAAATTGGCATTGTTGAGACCAGATGGGCATCCGGGTCCTTATATGTACCCTTTTCCATTTGCTAAAGGGGTTCCAGAGCGTGTGCAGAATGATTGTGTTCATTGGTGCTTACCAGGGCCTATAGACACATGGAATGAGATTTTTCTGGAGATGATGAAGAAGTGGAAGGCAACAGACAAGGAATCAAGGATGTGGTAATTTAAACCTCATATCTTGTTAATTTATTATACATATAGGTGATGGATATTGCATTAGAAAATCATAATTTTTTATTGTTACGGTAATAAAAAGTAATTTTAATTGGGCAAAGATTGATTTTTGTTTATTCTGCTTAGGCATGCATGTTAAGGAAATATTTGCAAATTATGTATTGATGAGAGCAGTTTTTACTTGTTATTCCGATTTCATCAGAAAAATGTTTGGGAGTAATAACAGCGAAAAACCAGCTTATTGGAAGTTTAGCTTATTTAGTTTCCAAAATACGGAGTAACTTCAAACTTAGACCTCAAGATGCAGATAATTTGACAAAAGTGGTGATTTGTAACACTCATAGGACTAATGTTATTTGAATAATAAAATATTGACTCCCATTTTATTGTAATTGGATATAATGGATTGATAGAATAAGTGGGGATGACCATTACATCTAATGATAATAGTATAACTACTTTTTAAGTATTCAACTAATATTTTTGTATCTTAGCATAACGACTTTGTGGATATGAGTCGCTGTCTCTTTAATGTAATAATGATAATTGATATGTTGAATCATAAATAGCACATAACATTAGTTTTCTTTTTCCCTTTTATTCTCGAATATTAAAATATTTCTCGTTCAATGATAGTATCCAAAGTCCGAACTAAACACATCCGCAATTCCAAAAAGGTGCTGCTTTTTCATGTGTATATGAGATGGGGGATATCAACGTGCAATTTCAAAACTCACGAGACAGCTAGTTAAATCAATGGTACAGCTGCTATACGAGATTAAAATAATGGTGACCGGAATTATGTTATGTTATAATATCTAGTTTTTGATTAATTAAAATACGCTATTTAAGGGTGGCAAATGTAGTATAACGTAACGTTTTCGGAACATCAAGAATGTAAACCTTCTAGCAAAGGAGGTATGTGAATTTTGTAGCGTATGCAGACTAACACACAGCATGACGAATGTCCAAGCAGGAAAAATTCTTGATCAGCATAATTTTAACACTTTATTTTGATATAAACTCACAATAAAATTAATTAATTAATCGAACTTATAAATAGTAAGTCTATCTCAAATAAAGTTAGTAAAACTCATCATTTTGTTAAAAAAAAAAAAAGAAAAAAAAAATCTAACAAGCCTGTAGTTTAGCACCCTCCTTCTTCACACTATTCAAATATTTTGTGTTGGTAAGTGTTGGAGTGGCTGACATGACTGTAACTGCCAGTTTGTAACTAGTTCTACGATTGAAAAAATAGTATATATATAAAGTTAGGTGGAACTGCCACAGGTCATGGTCAGGTGAAATTTAGCTTGCTTATGAAATTTAGTTTTAGCATGCAATTCATCCACACTGCTTTTGTTCAAAGTCTATTTGGGGTATTAGCACTTATGTTTCAAAAGATCCTTAAAAAAATAATTTCTATGACTCGCTGGTAATGCCTACGGCGATCCTCTTAGCATCAGTTCTTCTCGTTGCATTATTTTGTTATATGTTTCATAAACTAGATGGAAACCGTGCTATGCACGGTTCATTTTTTCAAAGGTTTAGTAAAAAAAAAAATGATTTATTCTCCTCCTACATATTATACCGAGTAATAGAGGTTTACTTTTTAAAATCTTAAGATATTAATTTCATCACCTTTTTTTACCTCCTTTAGTATTTAGGCACACTATTATGAGAATATAATAAAACTCGAAATAAAAAATATTCAACTCACCAACATAAAAAATACAAAAGATTCATTTCACTTGAAATATAATATCGATTCATCCATTATCTATTTTGAAATAATAAGTTTATTATTTTAAATATTTTATAATAATTTTCAATGACAAATGATGAATAATAGAAAATGAATGAGAATTTATTGATAAGTAAAAAAAAAATTAACCTTGTCATTTTGCCCTATTTTATTTCCTTTTCCTGATTGTTTAAAACAAAATGGAAAAAAAATCAATATAAAGAAATATATGAATTCATTTCAGTATAATCTATTTTATTGTTAAATCCAGCACCTTCTTATAGATTTTCCCTTTCATTGATCTTGAGTGAGATAAGTGATTGAAAATTCATTAGATCACATGAAAACTTGTAATAAAAGATATATAGACTTATAACTATAATATCAATTTTAGGGAGTTATGCAGGGAATATTTTATTGTGAATTTATTGAAAAAAATTAATTCCAAAAGATATGTAGTTATAAAGTTTTTTAAAAGGAACTCAAACCCCCTAAATAGAAGAAAAATATCAGTTTCCTCCTTATATGGAGTTCTATGGTATAGTATAATTATATTTCATGTAGAATTTTTTGTTCTCAATTAATTTTGTTTCAACTAACGTATTATTGTCAGATTTTGATTGTTGACTCCATGCGAATTCAAAAAACAAAATATACAATATAAATTACATTATCATATAATATGCATACCATAATTTACAAAATAAATTATAAATTATAGATATGATGTCACTGGTTTCATGTAAAAAGTATTTAAGATTGATTTGCTAATTAATATGACCTAAAACATATATATATATATATATATATATATATATATATATATATATATATATATATATATATATATATATATATAAATGCTAACATTTTTTGGGGTATATATAGTTAAGTATGATAATCTGTTAGAATTATTAATTCCAATTAAGACGTAAGAAATTTTAATACAACTTTTTTAATTACTGATTCTTTATTAGATTTATACTTCTTTCTTTTTTTTTGTGGGGCAAAGTTAGAACACGTTTACTAAAATAGAGTGACGGAACAAACATACAAACAAACTACATTGTCTCAGATAACATGTCAATAGGTTGTGTGTTGGTGCTTCCCATGTGGCTGCTCCTAAAGGAATGGATTTTGAAATTGCAAGCAAATGAGTTTTGCATGTATTTAGTGCGCTTTGGGTGGCCCACAAATGAGAGATCCATTTTAAAAAGCCAAAAAAACTTGAAGCCAGTATTAGCTAATGAAACGATTGTGAATGCAATACGTGAAAGAGAGAGAGGAAATGGATTTTGACAAAGTGTAGCCTAAGGAGATTCTTTATCTTATTAATAGTGCTCTTGAAAAATTATGTCATTTTAATATATTAAAAAATTAATATATGTGACTATAATTGTATCCAAATATATTAGCATTTTAATATATTAAAATTATACAATTCTTCGAAAGCAACTATTAATAAGGAATCGATAATATGAATTTTCTATTTTCTTGGCTGTTCTCCCATTCAATTTTAATGCCTGTAACAAAATAAACACCCTGATCAAATATTTTTTTTAATAGTCTAATTTAAGTGAAGGATATGTAAATTTAATTAGGGAAAGAAGAAGAGAACAGGAAATTGAGATGAAGAATATATTCCCAGCTCGTTTTTTAATGAAAGGCTTGTTTTAACTTCTAAATTTTAATCACTAATCATTTGTTAAAAGCACATTCTTCAAAGAGCATTGTTATATGACCATAACATGCCGACGTATTTGCTGGACATGCATATCAATCCACCGTTAAAAGTGTTGGAATTCAATTTTTAAATATCTTAAAATATTTTATCACTCAATCACACGGTTCTCCACTTGTGAGTCGCGACACCCGTGCGTACAAATAAAGTTTCCGTTCTTCAAATATAAGTCTTGCGGGATCGGGACAGTGAATAGTGGGTTCAGCTCTCAATTATATGAGGGCACTTTTGTGTTAAACGGTTTTTTTTTTTCAACAAAGAATTTTTTTTTAAGAACTTTTCTAATTAGGAGATATGTATAAAAAAATTAAAATAACTAAATACATTTTTTTATATAAAAACTAAAATACAATAATTTTATTGTAATATTTTATAGATTGAAAAGCATAAACACACTCTAAATTGAAATAGGGTCCTTCTATAATGCTCGAGTTAATTACTGGGATTTGGAACCTAAACTATCTTCAATAAACCATGTCATGACACATGATTTAAATATATTTTACAAGAAAAAGTAAAAAATTAATCATCATTCATTAGAAACTAATCTTTCGAAAACTTTTAATTACAACAGGTATATTATTTATTTTCTCTATTCTTCTAATTAAACCTAATCACACTAGTCATGCCCATTATTTTTTCAAAAAAATTTATTTTACTTATTTAAATAATTTGATATTTTCATTTACTTATTTTAATTTTTATTTCAATAAAATATTAAAAAAATAAGTGTAAAAGACACCTTATACACTATCATATAAAAAAAATATACCTTAAACATTAAAAATTAATCAAGCCTAACATTGTCTAAACTTAGTTAAGTTATCCATCATTTTAATTTATAAGAAAATTTTTGAGGGGTAAACTTATACAATATATCAAATGCACCAAATACTAGATAACACATATCTAACTACTCTTATAAGAAACCTCAATGATCATATGCATAATTTTTTCAATTACTAACTGACTAATATTTGGTGTGTCAAACATGTCAAACTGATCAATTTATTGATTAATAGTGTTTAAAAGTTCTAATTTTTTAAAAAATAAAAGTTAATCAGTATATGCCTATGAGTTGACCTTAAATGAGTCAAGTTAAAACATTATCTTATTAACACTTATTATACATGTAGGTTATAATAATATCAATATTAATTAATATATTTATATGTATAATTTACTTTTAAAACTTTTACAATATTAGCATGTTTGAAAAAACTTTTAGATTATACTTACTTCAATAATTAATATATATATATATATATATATATATAATCAAGTGTTTGAAAATCAACTTATATTTGGGCACTTTAACAAAAAAGTGATTTTAAGTTAATGTGTATTTTTTGGATTGTTAAAAAATAATCATTTTCTTTGTTATAAATGAGTATGAAGTATAAATAACGTTAGATAAGTTTTCATGGCAAATTACCATTGGTGAGGGTATATTCCTTTTACACATGTGAATTATAATTAAAATTATCAAATTTAAGCTTTCACTTTTCTTTTTTTCTAAAACATTTTTTTCATATTTAAACTGCTTAAATTATTGACATAAAATATCCAAACAAACTTATTTTCCCAAAACAAATTTCTTTTTCCTGAAAAACAAAGGCTATTCTTCTAGATTCCCAAACTTGCACAAGAAAACAAATATTAACAGTAACAATAATGTATAATGATTATTTTTTCAAAAATAAAAGTTACATATTTACTCAATTACTAGTTTTTGAAATATATGCATGTTAAAATAAAAATATTTATTAATATGGTGTATAAAGATGAATCATGAAGAAAGTAAGGAAAAATAATTTATATATGGTGTTTGTATATGTGATTTACACTAATATGATAAAATGGGTAAATTTACTTGTATATGGTGTTTTAGAATCCGCCATTGGCGGATTCAATAAAAAATTATTATTTTGATAGATTCTGAGTTTGACTTTGATGACGTAATTTTATTTTAATATTATTTTATTAAATCCTCCATTGGCGGATTCAATAAAATAATATTTTTTACACTTAATTCGATGCGGATTCAGTACACAAATATTTTTTTATTGAACCCGCCTTTGGCGGATTCTATACTGAAAACACCATATTATGGAAAATTTTTTCAAAACACCATATTGATGTAAATACACCACTCAAAAATCATATGTAAAAAAAAGACCTAGAAAGTAACAAGAAAATTTTTGTTATTTCACTATAAAAATATAAATTAATATTAAAAATTTAATAGTTGAGAAAATATAATTTTATTTTAAAAATAATTATGATAAACTATTGCTACCATTAATAATTTGTTCTCTTACTATATAGTAATAATAAAATTATAATATATATAAATATTTTATATCATTATAAGCCATATATATTTTATTTTATAAAAGATTAAATTGTATAAGTTTTAATAAAATTTATTTTGGTATAAAATAAAATCATAATGTGAGAAAATAGAGAATTAAGAAAAAAAATTTAAAAATTTAAATTGTAGCTTATCTTAATTGTTTAGGGGAGAGAAATATGCATTAAAAATAGAGGGAATAAAAGTGTAATAATATAACCGATATGTATTTATTTACAAAAAAAAAAATCAATTATAAATTTAATTTTTTTAAGTACTAATTTTTGGAATTAAAATTTTGATGAAAAAATATTTATATATATTTCTTACAAATCTATATAGAAATATATACAGAGATTTTTTATTAGCCCATGTAGGCAAGGGTTTCAAAATCCAAGATTTGACTTGGGTTCAATAGAATTATCCATTAAAATAACAAAAGAATCCTTGTTGCCACTTTGTCCTATGCTTGTGTGGAAATAATACCAAATTACCAATGAATCACTTGTTTGAGTGAAATACGTGGCATGCTTAAAACAAAGCAGTGAAGATTTTGATTTGATTAGATTTGCCTACAACACTGCTCAACTGCTGTAGCATCAGTGATCTCATGGATTTCACCATGTTCGGTCAATCCAAGCCCACCACGACGGTCAGCATCAAAAAGTTTCCTTTTTTTGTTTTGGTCAGAATCAAAGAGTCTCTCAAACAACCCAAACTCTATTAAGACTCATGACCAAAGTTAAAAAAAAGAGAGATCCCTACCAACAAGCCTCAAATTCTAAACGAAAAGTTGGGCCTCAGTCAACTGACGAGACTAACCCAACAAGGACCCAATAGCCCTAGAGTCCATCTCAATGTCACCGACCAGGCCCAATCTCGCAACAGAAGGGGATCAGGACATCAGGGATACGCATGCCAATTATTTTTTTGTATGATTTACAACTGCTTCTGAAATTATATTAATTCACTTAACATATATAGGGGAGCAACATGTATATACTGGGGATGCAGCATGTGGAAAAGACCATCACTCTTTCAAAAGGCCGAGAAATCAAAAGCAACTATCGGATGAACTAAATCCTGTTAAATGTCAGACTTAACCTCTCCAATATTTTGAGAATTGCAGGAAAGAGCGTTCAGTGTGCACACCGTGGCAACAAGTATGAACTTGGGCACAGGAATTCCTAGAAGTTTTAATGTACCACTTGTGTTGCATGCCAGACCTGTCAAATCCTTAATTTTCCAAATGAAACTGACACACAAGCTCATTCAAAGCATAATGAATTCCAGGAGAAACAAGCTAAGTGCTGCCCAAACTTAAGAAGAACAAATAAAATGCTGTAACACTTTAAAGAACAAAATGAGAAGAGGAAAAAAGTTACCAGCAACAGACTCTGAAAGTCTAAACATACAGAAATGCTATATTGCACCTTGCAAAGGGAATTTGGGTTTATAGCATGTACATTAAACTTGGCTTATTTTTTGGCTATAAAAAAAAGTTCTTCTGTTTTATTTTTGGTGTTCTGTGAACTTGTCTTTCCATGTAAATCACCAATCAAAGCAAAGTCTAGATATGAGGTGCCAATTATTGGTTAAAAAAAAATGGAAAAAAAAGAGAGTACGCCACTTGAGTGCATAAAAGATAAACATTTCATTCAAATATTAAATAAAACGCCCACGAGAATTGAGAGCACAATACTTAATTCCTAACACAGTCCTATAAATCATCCATTAACTAACCTAGATTAAAGTAAACTAAACTGAACTAAACCATATGGCTCCCATTCTTAGCATCTTGTTTCTCTTGTGTAGTTACTTCACCAGTAGCACTATCCATGGAGGGTTCTTAGAAGAATCCCGCATAATCTTACCCACCGAACGCACAGAGAGATTCACTCGCCTACACTACTATTTCCATGACATCTTAGATGGAGAACACCCAAGTTCCATCAGACTCATTGAGCCGCCTAGTGGTTCCAGTGCTGGTGCCTTTGGAATCACCTTCATGGTAGACAACCCTTTGACTGAAGAGCAAGATCTAAGCTCAAAGATTGTTGGAAGAGCTCAAGGAACCTATGCCTTGGCTTCTCAGCACGATCTCGGGTTCCAGATGGTTATGAACTTCTTTTTCACTGAGGGGATTTATGAAGGGAGCACCCTCTGTATGCTTGGGAGGAACGCTGTTATGGACACTGTAAGAGAAATGGCAATTGTTGGAGGCACTGGTGTGTTCAGGTTTGCACGTGGTTATGCGTTGGCAAAGACTGTTTGGTCTAATTCTACGTCGGGAAGTGCCATCGTTGAGTACCATGTGTTAGTCTATCATGTCTAAATAATAAGAGAATGTGCATGTTGTGGTGAAGCTTTTCTTTTGGAGTTCATGATAAACAATATTATTTCTATGTCGAAAAGTAACAGCTTGTTTGGAAACCATAGAATTGAATTCCTTCAAGAATTGAAATTCAATTCCATGATTTGGAACCAATTAATGGCATAGAATTGAAATCCAAATGAAATTCAATTCCTTTAAAACAGCTTAAAATAAATCAGAGCTCAAAGGGTGTGATTTGTTAATGGAATTGATTTTGAAAACTGATCTTACCAAATTATCTTTAGGCCTATATATCTTATCTCCCCTCCATTCCCCACATATCCTACCCTCTCTTCTCAGTACGAGGTGATGCCATGGGGCAGAACACAAAGATGAAGGAACAAAGTTACTGCTTGGAGTGTCTCCCATTTCGAATCAACCCAGATTTCTCCAACGAAATCTTTTGCGTGACAAAAATCAGTGGCAATTCTAGCTAGAATTTTGTTATGTTGTGATGAAGGTGAGAGCATGCATATGTATGTATCAGTTGCCAGATATGTTGCCTTCAGCATTGAGTTTGTTTTGCTTAATGCTAAATGGTCGTTGACAGAATGATAATTTATTTAAATTTTGTTGTAAAACTAACCAGTTTTCTAGTTATGCTTACAATTCACCTTCGTTTTTTTTATGACTTTGTGAATTAATTGGTTTTGATTTATTTTGTAGTGTGTTTTTGTGTGATTTTGATTATATCATGTATTCTAATCAATAATTGGAGTTGTTAGTAAAATATTAAGTTTTATTGATGAAGGACAAAATGGTAAAAATAAATAAATTAATTCATTTTTAGATACATTTCAAATCAAGGAATTTAATTCAATTCCTTAATTTACTAACATATTTCAAACAATTCAATTCAATTCTATTAATAAAAACCTTTCCAAATAGCATGTAAGTGTTCCAATAAGAAACTTACCTTATCACTATTATGTATTGTTTGTGGTGTTTTTAGTAACCTCTATCATAATGTGACAGGTGCAACACTTTATTATTCCTAATCTCAATTTGGAAAAGGTAATCACTTCCTCTCAAAGAATTAAGAGTAGGTTTATGTGAAGTGTTTGAAGATCTCAAAGTGGAAGAACGAAATTAAAGTTTCAAAGAAATTGTAAACATAAAAACAAATGAATAAAAGAAAAGAAATAACTTGCTGCAAATTTTGACTAGAAAGAATACTTCAAAAGAGTGAAACAATTCTCACTAGAACACCAGAGTTTATTGATCCATATGTGCTAATTGCCTTAAAGACTAAAACTCATTGTGTGAGTATCGAATCAAATGCCTTACAATTGAGCTCCAAACTCATATTTATGGACAAATTCCATACTAAAATCTTGCAACAAAACCTATGAGTTCTTCCTTCTAATGAATCCAACGTGCTTGTTCTCTCTCTCGTTTGCTTGTTACCCAAGAACCCATGATCGTATAACCTGTGCCTTCTATTTTCTAGGGATATTTTACTTACTTCTCTTATCATAATCCTAAGTATCTCATCTCATAAAACAACACTCCAAGTCTTGTTTCAATGTTGATGATTGTCTTATGTGTGGATCAGTTTTCTCACCTATTCGCCATTTATCCTTAGACATTATGCTTCTTTTACCCATTCTATTCTTGTCAAGCACCTTTCCATAATTTCTAGACACGTATCTTTCAAATTAACTTTGATGCCCAACAGATTTCCCCTAATAAACTCTTCCTTCTGTTGAGAACCTATCCTTTACTTGAGATAAGCAAGAGTTTTCTTTCAACTTTCGACATATCTTTCTAACATGCGCACACTCTTCTACCACGTCATCTAGGAATTTAATGCCACCCACATCTATTCAATTTCCATCATCATTAATACTAGTTTTCAAAACTTGAAAAGACATTCCATTTTTTCTCTAAAACTTCCTCAATTGTCTGATCTTACCAACTCAAATTTAAATGGTTAGGGATTTCTTGGTTAAACCCCAACATTGAACCTATAAATTTTCGAGTCTAGAAGTGGTTGAAGGTTTTGATATGACGTACTTAAATTCTTTAACCACAATATGTCGCATCCTATTGTATGAAAGTCTCAAGCGTTACACCACTAAAGCATACACTTATTTTCAACAGAAGGACCAACCATCATTGACCAATTAAAGGTTTTAATATGAGATACTTAAATATTTCTACTATATATATAATTTGTCGCATCTTGCAGCATGAGGCGCTTGCACATTATATTACACCACTCAAGCGCTTCACAAATAAATCTTTGATTACAACGACAATTATCACGAGAATAAAAATGTTCACCATAAACTTTTTGTGAAGTGCTTTGGAACTTTAATTGGTTCAAGTGCTGATATAAAACATTTATATATTTAAATATATATAATTGTACTGAAAATATTCAACTAATTTCATATCAATAACTAGTAGAGAAATATGAGTTGAATATAATATATCATTGTACTGAGCCGATGGATAAAACTGATAGACACCTAAAACTAGGTCCTATAAATGGACATCACACTTGGCTCTATGCTGTAATCATGGTTGAGCTAGTTCTCTAACGAACCACTTGGTACCAAGATCATATCTTGCAGCTATTACTCACTATTATGTTTCTCATTAATTATTGGCTAAAAACTTTAATCTGAAATAATTCATTGTTCTTGTGATTCATGCTAAACTAGGGTTCATGTAATCTTTCTAACTAGTTAAATAATTCTATAACATACATACATCCAACATGGTCCTGAGTTTTTTAAAATAACAATTTCATGCTATCTGCAAAATAATAATTTTCTAAAATTGGTGTAATTTATGAAAGCATATTTTCTTGGTATAAATCATCCTAAAACTTCATAAGTAATTTATATGATACTGGAAAAATAGTATTAGTAACCAAAAGTATGACCATGAACTTAAACTCACTAATTATTGATAATCGGGAGTGTGCTTCCATTGACAACTTGACTCTAGGAAGAAGGATTGACACCGACAACTACCAAACATTATAATGAAAACATAAACAATTTGGTATTGTGCCAAGAACTGAATTTGGAATGCTAGGGAGGAAGAATGTTGTGAGAAAATCATGTCTGATAATACCTAAACTCATAAACTAGATAAAAGGAGAAAAAACTAACAAAATTCCGTCAAAATCACTTATTGGAAGCTTGGGGAACATGGAGAACGGAAGAGAAACGTGAGGGAAAAGCACAGGACAGTTGCTAGGGTGTCTAACCCCAGCCTGGGGATGCGTTTATATAGTGTTAGGGGAATTTTAATAAAACTGCATCGTTTTGACGTATGCTGATATTGGGGGTCCTCGTTGTAACGAGCCATTCTCGTTGAAGTGAACCCACTAACTTACATTCTTGCTGTAGTTAAAAACCTCGTTGCAGCGATAAATATTCACTGCAACGAATATGTTTAACCATCCTGATTACAGCAAACATGTATGCGCTGAAAAATACAGACTTAAGCAAAAACATATTTTTTTTTTGCATTCCAGGGGTCTCCGAGATACCCAAAGGCTGTGTTAGGCATAACTAAGGACAAGTGGACCAAAGACATCACACAACACGATCCCACTGGGTGTGTCAATTTGTTTGTGATGTTTTTAGTAACCTCTATCACAATGTGACATGTGCAACACTTTTTTATTTCAAATCTCAATTCGGAAAGGGAATCACTTCCTCTCATAGAATTAAAACTGTGTTTATATGAAGTGTTCAAAGATCTCAAAGTGCAATAATGTAATTAAAGTTTTAAAGAAATTTTAAACGTAAAAAAAAATGAATAAAAGTAAAGAAACAACTTAATTCAAATTTTGACAAGAAAGAACGCACTAAAAGAAAATGAAACATTTCTCACTTGTAAACCAGAGTTTGTTGCTTCATATATACAAAGTAACCTAGAGACTAAAACTTAGTGTGTGAGTGTCGAATCGAATGCTTTACAGCTGAGCCACAGACTCTTATTTATAAACAAGTTCTATCCTAAAATATTGCTAATTAACAACTTACGAGTTGTTCCTTCTGGTTGGTCCGACGTGCTTGCTCCTCTCTCTTCTTTACTTATTCCCTAAGAGCCCACAATCATATAACCTATGCCTCCTATTTTTCAGGGATACTTTACTTACTTCTCTTATCATAATCCTCAGTACCTCATCACATAAAACAACATTGTAACTCTTATGTCAATGTTGATGAGTGTCTTATATGTTGGCCCCTTTTCTCACATATTCCCCATTGATCCTTTGACATTATGCTTCTTTTACCCATTCTATTTTCTCCAAGCACCTTTCCATAATTTCCGACACGTGTTTTTCAAATTAACTTTGATATCCAACAAATATAATGTGACCACTATTCACCACCACTCATCTATCATATCCATAGTAATATATAGAACAATGCTGCACTATAATAACGTTTTTATTTATATTGTTAATGATTTATTCAGTTTGATTTAAATTTAAAACAAAAATTAAAACTAAAAAAAGATTATCATCATCTTCTTTCACAATTCTTCCTCTTTTTCGTCTTCCAATACCATACATCCTCTTCTTTTTTTAACTTTTCAAATCAATTTAATATGGTAGTGCCCAATTAAAATGGAAGAAAGCAGACGATAAATGGACTGCATTGAAAAACAGCGTTAGACTTAATTATACAGTATTTTCACCGATTCACTAATTAAAGAGTAAATAACCTTTTTTAAACATTTTTAATTTGACATAAATTTGATTAATTTTAACAAAAAAAATTATATATGAATTTGATCATCAATCTAATTCTAGATTTTTTTTCCAGATCAACATCAATTTAGACATCTCGTCTAAGTGATCAAGATCCGATAAAATGACTAAATTGATGTTAAAATTAAAAATATTAAGACCAAGTTGATGTAAAAAAATTTATTATGACTAAATTAATGTCAAATTAAAAATATTAAAGCGAAAAAGTTATTTACTCTTAACAATATAACATATACACTAACAAATACTATTCCTATCACACCATGAGGTTGTGAGAGATTCTTGTATAGATGTATATAATTTTCAGTAATGCAAGTTTTGACACATTCACAATGAAAGTGATCTCATCAATTCTATTTAAGATACAATCACTTAATTATAATAAGTCTCAATATTTTGATTGTGGGTATGTCTAAATATAAATCGTTATACTTATGTGTATATAAGAATTTTTCTTAGGTTTAAGAGTTTCCTTGACTTTTGTGTGTCTCTCTCTTTTTACTTCCGGTTTTCCTCCTGTAACTGTAGTCTTCAATATTAGCGGACAACACCAGAAAAGATAAGAAGGAAACAAAGCAGAATGGAACCAAAAACTTAGTGTACATGTTGTTAAGGAAAATGTTTTTAACCTGAGATATAAAAATATTGTATAAAATATATTAATGTAATTATGAATAAATATTAAGATATGCATATTGCTCGTAAAAAAATAAGCATCGTTAATGGACATGTAAACTAGTATATTATAATTTTTACTGAAAATATTGTATTTTATGTCCATATATATGTATACACGTATGTATGTATGTATGGGGTCAACCCTAGTCCTCATTCGATGTCCACTAATGTGAAGAGAAGTAAAATATACATAATTTTCAGTATTGAATTGGAATACATTCACATTGTAAAAAATTTTTATACATTCATCCAATCATATAATAACATATTAAGAGATAGATAAGATGATATTGAAAGACAGTATAAAAGAATTTTATACTGTAAATACATCAAAATTAAACTATAATCTTTGGTCGCAAATTTGGATTAGTGTACCCCCAGTTCACCAAGGTTGGCAAAAAAAATTTATACATTCATCCAATCATATAATAACATATTAGGAGATAGATAAGATGATATTGAAAGACGGTATAAAAGAATTTTATACTGTAAATATATCAAAATTAAACTATAATCTTTGGTCGCGAATTTGGATTAGTGTACCCCCAAATTGACCAAGGTTGACAAAAAAATTTTATACATTCATCCAATCATATAATAACATATTAGAAGATAGATAAGATGATATTGAAAGACAGTATAAAAGAATTTTATACTGTAAATACATCAAAATTAAACTATAATCTTTGGTCGCGAATTTGGATTAGTGTACCCCCAATTGACCAAGGTTGGCGTAAGGTAAGATTATTCCTCAGTAATCGACGCTACTGTCCTGGGAATTGCAATAACTATCCTTCCAACTGCCGCAGACTTTTAATGGGAAGGGTCGTACAAATACAATCAGTGGTCCCCAACAACGTTCGCGTAATACAGACAAAAATGATACGAAAGATTTGGGTGACATTAGAGTTAAAAACAATTAATATTAATATTAAGATAGAGAATTCTGTGGCGCTCGATTTTTCGTTAATTAATTGCGATAGGCCTCAACCCCTCTTCCTCTTGGGCATGTTAAACGGCACCCTTCTTCAGTTCACTTTGCCTGAGCGGAGAACACGGGAACGACACATAATTAAGGAGCAGAAAGGGAATTAGCAATAGACCAAGGCTTTAATTTGAAGATGGGACTTACAAACCTATTCAAAGTTCAAACACTGTCCCTCACCAAGTCTCTTCTTCCGTATGCTCTCTTTGCCCTGCTACCCATATCACTCCTTTCCTTACACTTCTTCGCTCCGTCTTCCTTTATTACATCACAACCCGTACTTCAATATCCCAGTCCTATTGATCATGTCTCTTTGAATTCCTCTTCTCTTTTGAATTCCTCTTCTTCAGGTATATATTAGTATGGTTTTAATTTATGGCTGGTAATTGTGTTTCCGATTGCAAATGCGATATCCTTAGCAGCTACATCGCAGTGGCAATTGCAATTGTGAATTTTTTTTTTATAAATTGTCCATCTCGCAACGCAATCGTTACTATGATTTAAATTCATGGATTATAGAATTGCTACTGAATTTTGTCCCAAAATTTAGATTATCAACTTAATTGGAGGATGTGGGGTTTGTTGGTTTAATTTACTAGCCTTAGTTGTTCCTTTTGCAGATATGGAAAAGGCGTATGAGAACCCATGTGACTACTTCAGTGGCAAATGGGTCCGTAACAAGAGGGGCCCTTTGTACCGTGTAAATGGTACAACCTATTGCAAGATAAAGCAAACCCAGAATTGTATCTCCAATGGAAGGCCTGACAAAGGGTATCTTTATTGGAGATGGAAACCAAGTGAATGCAGCCTTCCAAGGTTTGAACCTCATACTTTTCTCCAACTAGTTAAGAACAAGAATTTAGCTTTTGTGGGGGACTCTCTGTCTAGGAACCAAATAGATTCCCTCATTTGCATGCTGGGCACTGCTTCAACACCTAAACGTGTGTACCACCAGGGCTCATATAGATGGCACTTTCCATCTCACAATGCAAACCTGTCCTTCTACTGGTCCCCATTTCTTGTACGAGGTGTTAAGAGATCAGAGAAAGGGCCACCTTATAATACAATGCATTTGGATCAAGTTAATGAGAGGTGGGCAAGGGAGTTGAATGAGATGAGCTTGATTGTGCTTTCATTAGGCCATTGGTTTCCTGTCCCTTCAGTTTATTATGAGGGTGGTTCAGTTTTAGGTTGTCTAAACTGTCCACAACTTAATTGCACTCACATGGGTTTTTATGGTCCATTAAGAAAAGCTTTAAGGATTGCTCTTGACAGCATAATTGAGAGGAAAGCAGCTAAAGGGGGCAGAATTGATGTGATAGTGAGAACATATTCGCCTTCTCATTTTAAAGGTGATTGGGATAAGGGTGGGACTTGCTCAAGGGATAAGCCTTATAGGGAGGGGGAGAAGCAACTTGAAGGAATGGATGCTGAGATCAGAAAGATTGAGATGGAAGAAGTGGAAATTGCTAAGGAAAAAGCCAAACAATTTGGAGGGTTTAGGTTAGAGGTAATGGATGTGACCAAATTAGCATTGTTGAGGCCAGATGGCCATCCGGGTGCTTATATGAATCCTTTTCCATTTGCTAATGGGGTTTCAAAGCATGTGCAGAATGATTGTGTACATTGGTGCTTGCCAGGGCCTATAGACACATGGAATGAGATTTTTCTAGAGATGATTAAAAAGTGGCTGGTTCAACCAAAGACTGAACAGTAACGCATTGTTCATATCTCATTGATAATTTTTTTTATAATTTGATCTTTCCATCGCAGGGTGATCAATATTTCAGTACAAGAGAGCAATTTTAATTGAGGAATTTATTCTGCCTTTGCTCTACATCTGGTAATGCAAAAGAAAATATATATTTATTTTTTGGGTACAAGGGGGAATGCAAAAGAAAACATTTAGGATCATATTTGTTTTTAGACTTTTTTCTTCGATTATTTAAAATTGTGTCTTTTTTTTCAAGAGAAAAAAAAGAAAGAATATATTACAAACAAGGACCGGCCTGGAACTACCGAAATGAATTTTTTCATTTGACCATTGGAGCACAACATTTATGTAGTCTTTTCACAACATTGCCTACGGAGAATTCACATTCTCCCTTTAATTAAGCATCAATATATTTTTCTAACACCTCAACTTATATATAGACGTGTTTGGTTAGAATTCTGTGAGAACAAAGTATTTTTTTTTTTTAAAACAAAGTATTTTTTTAATTTGTTTATGTTTAGTTATGTTTCTCAAAAAGAGGTAGTAGCAGCAGTAAAATATAACCAGCTTCTCTATTTTTTTTAGAAGTAAATAGGGATTTTTTTTTTGGGTGTTGGGGGGGGGGGGGATAAGAATTATTGAAGGCTCAATTCACTTGAAAGAAGTGAGGAGTAGCAAGAGGACAAAATACAGAAAGCAGTAAACATTATAAGAGAAATACTACATCGGACGGATTTATCCAAGAAATTACAACAAAAATATAGCACCCGTTTCGAAGCCAAGAGATAGCAGCCAGAGATAATATTCCCTTAATACCAAGTCGCTCAAACAAGCAACTGTCAAAATTGTTAGCTTGCTTTCAAGCCTTGGTAACATGGTCTGGGACAAAAGGTCCATTTATACAGCAAGCCATATGCTCTTTGTCAAGATTGCAATTATTGATTGGTGGTGCAATTTTGGTGGCAAGCACCGTAGGAGCATTGAAAAACAATTATTTGAAGGCTGAAAATCTTGGCACATATAGCTCTATAAATAGAGCTGCATTTGCAACACTATCCATAAGAACAACAACCAACAATCCGTCATCTCCTCCTTTTAGTGATTGAGTAGAATTATTTGATCTTTGTGAGTTCTTCTCTTTTCTGAGTTGAAAGTATACACTGGTGATACTGATAGGTATTTTGGGTGTATTTGAGATTTAAATATTGAGTGAAATGTGTCTACCTTTTGTATCTCCATCACATTTTTATAATGAAATATTTTGTTGTCGTCTTTGCTGGTACACGTAGGCTTTAAGTCAAACCACGTAAATTCCTAGTATCATTTATTTTACACTTCTACATATTTATTGTGTGCTACTTTATTTGTGTCTTCTTATTTCACAATAGTAACCTATATTAACAAAGCAGAATCAATCCTCTAGAGCCTCCAATCGTATCAGATTAATAATCTTCTCCTCAAATTTCATTCGCTATACACCTCCTCAGAATTCATGGTCCACTAAATTGAGGCATATGGCCTTGATGACAACATACTCCTAGCAAAGCAAAAGTGGTTCAGTTTGACAACAATATTGTCAAGGCCAAGTCAACACTTATTAGCATAGTCCTTGTTCAAATGTTTTCTTTGATGTTATCTTTAAAAACTTTTGCATCAATTGTTCTTTGGATTTTGAAATTGCAACTAGAGAGCTATTTTTCCATATCAGGAGCCGTAAAAGAGAGAGAAAATATGATATAATAAATGAGATAACTATGTTTTCAAAAATATCCTTGACATTTTTTAAAATGAAACCTGCCTTTTAATATTAAAAATTATAGAAATGTAAAATGCCTTGCACACATATTTTAATGAGAATGATAAGAATAATGACAATAATATACTTTTTATCTATAAATTTAAGACTCATTTATTAAAATAAGTTTTATTAGCTTTCATTTTTTTATTGATTATGTATTTAATGTATTTAATTAAATGATTTTGAATTAAAAATAATGAACATAAATTAATTATAATTTTTAAAAATATTTATTATGTAAAAAAAATACTTGTTTATATATCTAACCATATTTCTGGAGAATTGAATTTTTATAATCTTAATTGTAATTATATAAGAAAAAGGATTTCTATACTTATCATATCCAAACAATTTAATAACTTCTAATTATTATAAAATCAATTTTATAATTATATCTAAATATAAAACAAAATCACTTTTACAATTATATTTAAATATAAAACAAATTTATCCGTATATACTTCTATTTCTGCTTATTCTGCTTTTCATTTTGCTTCTGAACAAATACTTCTCTCATGAACTTGACCAACCGAAGCTTCTCTTTACAAACATTATACATTACCATTCACCCAAAAAAACAATTATATTTCCCGAAAAAATGTTTAGCAATTGTTACGTATCACCAGCAATTATGCAAAACTTTAAGACCCCATGGCAGATTTTATAACGAGCATTGCAATTATAGGATGTCTGATGGGTGCTTATCCTGTAGAGTGCTTTCTCTGACACACAATTCGTAGAAGGGGATTCTACGGTGAAATTGTAGGAAAAAACTCACCATAAGTTTGTTGATAACTCTTATCCTAGGTATTGGTAACTTACATTGAAATCGTGGTGGGTAATTGGATTTAAAGGTTGGTTGACTTTCAAGGTGTTCTGAAACAATTTTCAACCTTAAAAACCATTTACCAATGATTTCATCATGAATTATCAATAAATTCACAGTGATTTTTTTTTCTCCAAAAACTCACCGTAATATCTACCTCCTTAATTAAAATATGCTTTTACGTGTTTGAGATATGGGGATGATATACTTGCATCAACATGCAATATCAGAGCACATGTTCCTAAATTTATGATACAAGAAGCGACTAAAATGATACCCAAATTGACATCAGGAGTTTCTAGCGTAAATGTTCACTTTATTTATTGAAATTATGTGTGATTCACTTTAATTCATAAAATTAAGAAAATATCACTTTAGTTCTTGAAATTTTAAGAAATGATTTAAATTGGTCCTTCTACTATTGGTTTTGAGGACTAAATTGAATTATTAAAAGGACTAAATTGAATCACTTTTTAAAATTTCAGATATTAAAGTAATACTTTCTTAATTTTAGGGAGTAAAGTGAATCATATATACAATTTAAGGGACCAAAATGATCCTTTACTCGAAGTTCTTATTTAGATGTTTGATCACAATTAATTAATCTTTAACATATTGGGTAAGCAGATATTCTATAAAAGAAATTATTATTATCTAAAAAAAAATCAATTTGCGTTTGTTTCAATTTTTAAGCTGTCTTTAGTTTTTGAATAAGAGAATTATCACCATTTTTGGGGTTAAAATAAGCTTAAAAAACAAGGCATAATGATGGTTACGTTTAGTTGTAGGAAGCAGTTTTCAACTTTTATTTATTGACATCTTATTTTTTGAAATTTGTAAAAGAAATATTAAAAAAATATTAAAATTATAAAATTTAGTTTTCAGTTTTTATTTTCAGTTTTAAGTATTTTTAACACAAATTCTGAAAATAAAAAAGTTGAAAATCATTTTCTAAAACTAAATGATCTTAAAATATCCGTTCTTATTTTTCCATCCTGAAGGCATTATAGACCAGTCATTTTTTCTTCCTACTCTCTCTATGACACGCCATCTTTCTTCTTCCTGTGCGGTTTCTGGGCACCTTAGAGAGAAAATCACGTAATTGTTTTTTCTACGAATGTTTTTTTTTTTCCTTCTCTCCTATTCTTACGCAAACCAAAAGACAAAAATACCACGTGATCATTCTATTTTCTCCTGTCTCCTTTTCTTTCTTCACTTTCCCATGTCATCCAAAAGCTAAATGTCAATAACCTTGTTTTGTCCCCCCCATCATTCTTCTCCCAGTTTTCCCCTAATCAAGAATCATTCATTCAAAGAATTGCTTTAATTGCCTGTTACTCGTGATTACCAATTCATTAATTGTGTGGAGCATGGGTGCTCCAAACCCGCTTATGAGCATGTTAAATGGCACCCTTCTTCCCTCGTCTCAACCGAGGACACGAGAACGAGACGTAAGAAGCAAAAAGGTTAGCCAGAAACGAAGGGTTATATTAAGATGGGACTAACAAATCCATTCAGAGTTCAAACACCGTCCCTTACCAATTATCTCCTTTCCTACGCTTTCTATGCCCTATTACCCATAGCATTCCTTTCCTTATACTTTCTCGCAATACCTTTTGTCAGATCACAAATAAAACTACCATTTTCTAGCCCAATTGGTGCCTCTCCTTCTTCTTCAGGTATTTGCCCAAATAGTTTCATTTCATTAATACTGTGTTTTAAATTGTGGTCTACAACTATAGTTATGGCTGCAATATTGTTGTGGTGGTGTGAATTGTAGCAGCAATTGTGGCGATATCAACATTATTTTTTCGCCATTGTTTGGCACGGCAACCAAAATTAAAATCATGGTTAAAATTATAGATAACTTGCCAGCGAATTTTTCCAAATTCAAATTATCAACACCAGTTACGTACCTGTCAATTTACTTTTTTAAAAAACTTAAAGTGAAGTTTAGAGGAAAAAAAATTAATACAATTCAGAGAAACTTAAAAACAGTTACAAAACACAATTATATACTGTGTTTAATTTTTTTACATTTGACAGTGTAAAGCTTCTTTATATTGTCATTTAATCATGTATTGCTATACTAGTAAAAGTAGATGAGTCTTTCACTTCTATTTGACAATGTAAAATTTTTTTATACCATTTGTTCAAATAAATTAAACTCTCATAGATAATTAACATGTAGGGCTTGTTCGTTTACTAGGTTTAACTTTTGCTTTTATTATTTATTTTCGTAGAAATGGAAAATGCATATACGAAACCACCATGTGACTACTCCAATGGCAAATGGGTCCGTGACAGAAGTGGCCCTTTGTATAATGGTACCACCAATTGTAAGATGAAGAAAACCCAAAATTGTTTCTCCAATGGAAGGCCTGACACAGAATATCTTTATTGGAGATGGAAACCCAATCAGTGCAACCTTCCAAGGTTTGAGCCACTTGCTTTTGTCCAATTGGTGAAGAACAAGCATGTCGCTTTTGTGGGGGACTCTGTAGCTAGGAACCAAATAGAGTCCCTTATTTGCATGCTGGGCAATACTTCAAAGCCAAAACGTGTCTATCGTCAAGGTTCACGCCGCTGGCATATTCTCTCCCACAATGCAAACTTGTCATTCTATTGGTCCCCGTTTCTTGTGCAAGGTGTCATGAGATCAGAGAAAGGGCCACATTATAACACAATTTATCTGGATCGTGTTAATGAGAGGTGGGCAAGGGATATGGATGAAATGGACTTGATTGTGCTTTCATTAGGGCATTGGTTTGATGTTCCTTCAGTTTACTATGAAGGTGGTTTAGTTTTAGGCTGTCTGAACTGTCCTGAGCTTAATTGCACTAATAATATTGAATTTTATGGTCCATTAAGAAAGGCTTTAAGGATTGCTCTTACTAGCATAATTGAGAGGAAAGCAGCTAAAGGGGATGGAATTGATGTAATTGTGAGAACATATTCGCCTTCCCATTTTGAAGGTGATTGGGATAAGGGTGGTACTTGCTCAAAGGATAAGCCTTACAGGGAGGGGGAGAAGCAACTTGAAGGAATGGATGCTGAGATCAGAAAGATTGAGTTAGAAGAAGTGGAAATTGCTAAGGAAAAAGCAAAACAATTTGGAGGGTTTAGGTTAGAGGTAATGGATGTGACCAAATTAGCATTGTTGAGACCAGATGGCCATCCGGGTGCTTATATGAACCCTTTTCCATTTGCTAATGGGGTTTCAGAGCATGTGCAGAATGATTGTGTACATTGGTGCTTGCCAGGGCCTATAGACACATGGAATGAGATTTTTCTGGAGATGGTTAAGAACTGGGTGGTACAACCAAGGAGTAGTAAACAGTGAGGCATTCTTCATATCTTGTTAATTAATAATTTATCATAGTTTAATCTTTCCACCATAGAGTGATGAATGTTACACTAGAAGAGAGTAATTTGAATCGAGGAATTATATGGATTACGATTATTTTGCATATGCTCTCTTCTTTGATATTCGAAAAGAAAATTACTAACATTCTATACTGATAAGGACGTTGTAACTCGTCAGTTTTCATGAAAAAATGTCTAGGAGTTGTTATACGTATACCTAGGACTCAGTTCTAGACAAGCCAATGAAACTATGGGTTTTTCCAATCAATGTCTTAAAAATTGAAAAAAATATACTTTTAAAACTTTGTAGGAGATTTCATACTTTGAGAACATAAAAATTCCATTTCTGAATATGAAAATTTCCTCTTTTAGTTCCTTAGCTGGTGCACTGGTTAGAAAAACTCTAAAATTATCAATAATTGTATATATATAAATCATAGTTGTTAGAATCGTACCATTCGTAATTCAAATCGCATGATTCAATTTGATTCAAGCTCAATGCGATACAAAAATTGGGATAAATCAAAAATGGTGTTGTATCGAACATGAATTAGCCAAAATCTTGTGATTCAATGGCAGGGATTCGAATCGAACAACACTAGCGATTTAGAAGCTTATCGGCATAGGCATGGATCAAATGCGTATTGCAATGAATCAACATCAACTTCAACGTGGATGTGGATGTGGATGTCGAAGTTGAAGTCGACAGCAATGGATAAGCAGGTGGTGTTTGAGGATTGGCGACATGAAGTGGGGGTGAGAGTAAGGGACTTCGATGTCAACATTGAACGTGGTGGTCGATGACTAGCCAACATGGAGGAGAGGTGACAGTAAGCATCACTAGAAACTCGCGAAACGTAGATGGATTTTTCTGCCTTTGATACAGATGGGCAAACGAAAACGTGGATTTTTTCTTTTAGCAAAGTCCTGTAAATTCATTTGTCATTGTTGGTGCAAACTCACGTCACATGGAGCATAACTGTTATAGACTGATAATGAAAGATATTTTTTTTAACAAAATATATAGATGGATTTTATTGAAATTATTGATTTAAAGTAAATTTAATACACTATGGATGAAAAAATCTATCTATAATTTAAAATTCAAAACGCATATTTAATGCACACGTTACTGATGGATTTTCCCATCTATAGATCCACTTGTAATTTGAAATTCAAGGCGCATATTTGATGTGCATATTATAGATGGAAAAATTCATATGTAACAATGAAATGAAAAAGGCGCGTTTTTAACGCCCGCTTTAGTGAAACGATGCTCTTTATTAAAGACTTTGTAGATAGATTTTTTTTTTCGTCTATAATGTCAGAATTATTGCTACAAGTGCGGCGCCCCCTTCTTCTTCCCTATTTCCTATTTTACTTCTCTCCTCTCTCCCTGTTGGAAAACAAGCACTGCCGTTGCCCTTCTTTGAGAAGCCGCTAGTCTTCTTCCATGTTTGGTGCATGGTGACAATGGTGATGGAGGTAATTTTTTTTTATTTTTTCTCTCATTACAAACAAAAAAATCTGTCGATAATGGGCAATTTTTACAACTGTTTTTACAGCCAATTACAAAAGGAACAATCTGTTTGTAAATCTCAGGCTGGTCAGAAAATCCATTTGTAATATGTATAGATCCAAAAATAACATGTGACATGTTTCCATCTATAAATCCATTTGTAATTGAAAAGTCGGTCTGTAATTCCATCTATGTTCTTTGAAAATCTAGTAATAAAGGAGAGATACCATAAATCAGAAGGATATATCATCATGCAAGAGATAGGCAATGACTAAGAGGAGAACGACAGTGAAAGGGAGGAAAGGATGATGAGGGTGTGGGGGATCATGGTCCAGGGGAAAGGAGTTGGGTGTGGCCAGTGTTCGACCCACCTCTACTTGGTGATGGTGAAGAATGTTAGTTTCAAGTGAGTTTGAAGTCTCACATTAGTTAAGTTTAGATAGGGTCAATAGTATATATAATAGTAGGACCCATAGACTTATTACCTTAAGGTTTGGAGTCAAGATTTAGTGTTTAGCCCACTTTTGATTTATTACTAACTCCATTTGTTTAAATATCCCAAATTTTGAACTCCCTTGACCCAACATAAATACCATGTTGGGTCTCACACTTTGAAGGAAATTGGTGATTTCAAGTGTGAGTTTGGATTTCCATATTGATTAAGTTCAGATTAAGTCAATAGTATATATATGATAGGAGAACCCATAGAATTATTGCCTTAAGATTTTTTATCAAAATGTGGTGTCTAGCCTATTTTTAATTTATTGTTCTGTTTGTTTAAAGCTCTTGAATTTTGAACCCTCTCAACCTCTTTGCTCAACAAAGACTGGAGCTTTAGGAGAAGAATGCAGTCATAGTGAATTTTTTTTATGACTTGGGAATTTGTATAATGTTTTCTTCTTTTTTTATAATTAATTCTTTTTTTATATGTATTGCATCTCCCCAAAATAGGGGCGATAAAAACAAGTCTAACAAACCACCTCCCACAATTAGCTCGCTCATCAGAGCCAAACTACTAAAGTATCTGCCTTTACATGCAGCTGTGCACAAAATATATTTATCACCTGCTCTAAATTTCATGAGTTATCATAGTTTACTTAAGAGTAAAGACTAGTGGCTCATGACGGTATTTTGAACTTTGTTATTAGTGGATGAATTTGATTTAGTAATTTGTCCCTTAATTTTATTATTTCTTCAGTAACATACTTTAATTTAAGTATGCATTTGCAAGTTTTTAAGTTTTTTTTTTCTTTTAAGTTTTAGGTATCTAATTTTGTTATTCAGGCTTTTATTAAAATTGTTTCTATATCATACGTTACGAAGCGCTTAACGATTTACGATTCCAAAAATGATCAAACAATTCACGGTTTGACAACTATGATATGAATAATGAGCATATTGCAATTGCAAGAAGTTCGATGGGTGCTTTTCTATAAAATGCAGACAATGCCGTGTCTAACTCAATCCGTAAAATATGATTTTACATGTGATAATACGTAGGATATCAACTTTCAAAATCAAAAGACATGTATCTAAAATCACGATACAAGTACATGATGCGACAAAATTAGAAATTATTTCAGTAACATTGGTGTTTGGAACAACTTACTGAAATTATGCTAAAATATCAAATATAACATGATCACTATTTGCAGATATGATTGCTGTTTAACAACATGCATTTACATGCGATATGCGAAGGTAGAATAGGTGTATGTTGTTCTTCCTAATAAAATGGAGTAATAAAATTACATTCGTATTTCAGACACGTGGAATGAATATCAGTTCAATCATATTCACGAATTAGATAAGGATACTAGTATATCAGAAAGCAAACTTCTTTGCTAATTAGTAACCAAATAATTACTAACGCATCAAATTATAATCTGCTAAAATGTTAACAACATATTTCTATTTTAATAAAAACTGGAGATAATTTCCACGCGTTGCACAAATTTAATTTGTTACCATTTTTTAAAAAGTTTTTTTTGATAAGAATGCTTTTGAAATAAATATATAAAATTGATTTAAAATAAGATATTATTATCTATAATATAGCGACTTGTTTTTAGTTGTTAGACACAACACAATACTTTTAAAATCAAGAAATTAGCTTTGATATACTGTTAGTATAAATGAGTTTTACTCTATCATATAATCATTTGCCTTTATTTGTAAAACTTTTATGATAGTGAGTAATAGAGTCAAACACTTTTGCTTACAAGATAATACATGGTTTGATATGTACATAATTTTTTACTCTGATTGTGTATCTAAATTAAATTATGAAACAGTGTTGAAAAAATATTTTGTCTAATTAAAATTATTTATTTTCATATTTTCTAAAATTCAAAGAAAAATAATTATCAAAATCTAAATAGCCGAATCTATATTATTATACTCTATGAAACTAATGTACTTATTTAAACATTAAGGTTATAAAATTCAAAGAAAAAAGATGATGTTGTTTTGTGCATCTAAAAAAAAATATTATGCAAAACGTTTCTTGATCATGTTAACTTCATTTTTATTTTCTTTTAAAATTGACTATAAAAAATTTAAAGGCAACAATTTTCAATTGTCTTATTTTTCTAAATTAAAAGCAGAAAAGTTGTATTATCATGTGCTAATAAATTAACATAATCATTTTAATTTCAATTTAATTAAAATTCAAAATAAAAAATTAATATTGTTACAATACAATAATATCAAATAATATTGTTGTACAACTATTATAAAATGTTTATTTCAATTCACAAAATGTGCATTTTAATGTCAATCAAGTACAAAGCGTTTGTGACTTTTAGACTGTTTTATTATTACATAAGGCTATGTTTGCTTTCAGGGTAAAAGAGGAGTAATTTTTAAGGAAGTAAATTAAGTTTCTTGAAAGATTACATGTTTGGTACATCCGTAATTACTTCAGAAAATTTTGAAAAGGATAATAATTCACCTCTATTGGGGACGAAATTTTACTCCCATTGCAATCAAAGTAATTGTTCCCCTCTTCCACTACTCACACCACAGTACCAAGATCCTAAACTCCTATTTAAGCTCTTTCTATGTTGCACTCGACAAGCTATCGAGCTTTCTTTTGAAGGAGAAGAACCCCAATCTCCTGAGCACTATCAGCTCCCACTGCCACTTAATTTCCCTCAGCCGCCATCCTTGGAGCCTAACCCACCCACCAGCACCTTCCCTTCAGTTCAAATCGAACTCCGCGGCCACTGCCAACCCTAATCCTAGTCACGTTAGCAATACTCCACCAATACTCTATCAATTTGGATTTTGGAAGGGAATGAAAGGGAGGAGAGGAGAGGACTTGTAGTGTAAAATTATATTATCTTCTCCTCTCCCTTTTCCTTCAAAATTCAAACTCACAAACACATCCGAAGGTTCTCCAAATATCGAATTGAAATGAGAACGAATCACTCAAGAAATTGGTGTGCCTCACAAGTCACAACCCTAGAATTTGCCGAATTGCGAACGAAACACGCCGACGAAGACGTGGTGGAGAAATGAGTCACGTGTCAACGCCAGCTGTGGGAATTGGAGTCCGAATTCAAGTTGAGTTGTGTGAAAGTGCCGCATATTGGTTTGGATATACCCTATCAGCTGATTAGTAACTGTCCAAAACAATAAAAACACACGTATTAAGAAATCAATTAATGAACATTGGTAGTAGAGTAAAAGAGTGTTAATTGATAATATTGTCTATATTTAATGTGATTATGCTCTTTGTTCTTACCTAGAAAAGGTACACTTAATTACAATAAGGATATAACTTGTAAATAAAAATTAATATTTTCTTAATTTGATAAATGGACAAATTAAGCAAAGCAAAAAGTTTAGAAAAAAATGGACAATTGAGATGTAATAGAGGGTGTACCAAACATCTTTAAATTTTTATCTTAAAGAAATTTTACTCCATTAATTTTTTTATTTCTTGAAAAGTTCTTGTCTCAATTTTTTACGCTTAAATTTTAAGCCTAAACCAAACATAGCCTAGAGTTAACTTCACATGAAAGATCGATATCACATCGAAATTATATAAAGAAGCTCTATTAAATTAGAGTAAATTTATAAATCATATTATGATTCAATAAATAGAAAGTAGAGCAATATTTAATTATAATGATTATGCTTTAGAATGCCCATTAATTGCAAGAGGAGTAAATTTAATTTATACATGGCAAAATTTTAAACTATTTGATTGCGGCATAACAAAATTTTATTATTATTTTTTGGTACAAAAAATATGGAATATGCTGCTCTTATAAATCCTGCGAATAAAAGATTTATGATTATTTCCCTTTCAATTACTGTGTTTCCCAGAAATCAAACTTGTGATCTCATTTTTATGGGAACTTAACCACCCACCACTTGTTTAATAGCTTGTTAATCAATAATCATATGACAAAATTCTATACTATGTATTTAACCGTGCTATATATAAATCATTGTGTAGATATTGAGTTCTCATTAAACTATATCAAAATTATCTCCTGTAATGCTCAACCACAAAATAAGGGAGCAAAATTAAAGAACACATACAAAGAAATATCACAGTTCACACGAGCCATACAAAGCAAACCGCAAGTTGATAGCACCAAATACTAAATCCAAATTAAACCATCTGCCGCTATGTACCTTCCATACCTATCAAAGAAAAAAAATAACTAGAAATCCATTTTTTTTTCTAGAAAATAAATACCAGAGTAATGTGATACAATTAATAAATTTTAAATAAATAGGTAGGTCTTACAACTACATTTAATTCAAGCATCATTATATATTTTGTATAAATTAAAATTCTGGTTATTACTTATTTTAGTTTGGTTGTGTGGCATTATTCGTTACCAAATACAAACTAACAACGCTATCAACCAAAAGAACCAAAAGGAAAAGATTTTTATTTTTTTTCTTTTTTCTTTTTTATAAAGAATCAAACATCTCAGCTACCGAACAAGGGAGAGAGAGCACATCAAAGTGACAGTACACACAACAAAACAGCAAAAAAATACAAAATAGAAACAAAACGAACATCAGCCATTGAAATGAAGCCACCGCCAGCAATATGGTGAGATTACAGCACACAAAAAAGGAACATGTTTCATGCCTCATCAAATCTCCGCCGACAATATAGCCTTCATATCAGCACCACAAAAGCAACAAAGATTGTAGTTGCAATACATAAGTTTAATACGTTACCTCAAATTATTACTGTAATTTAAATTACATAAAATTATAAACTGAATATTAATATTAATTATTCTTTGTCTTTGCAAAGAATTTTACGTTATTGTCTGATTACATGTTATTATACGTATGAATTTTAAGGTAGTAATGGTAAGAGTATTGGTGCGTAACTGAATGACTATAGAAAAATAGGTTTTAGTACATTAAAATTAAATTTTTATAAATATTTTTTCAAAAATTAATATTTTCCATGAATTGTATTTGTAAGGAGTTTGTTAATAACAAATAAGGTTAACTTCATCACAAATTATTATTTTTTACCAAAATAGCACATAAAATTTTCAAAGTCAATATTTATACAATCAAAGTCAATATTTATACAATATGGTTAAATATATTTTGCATCCTAAAAATTAACCGAGTTATACATTATTTTCGTCACTGGTTTTTTTTTTGTCCAAATATTTTTAAATTTATTTTATTTTAGTCTCTACAGTTAGTCTGCCTATGTGAACTACTGAGTTGGTCACGGAAAAGCATGCTATTCAATCTCATATAATATATAGCCACTACTCATATATAATATATCATAACTATATATATTTAATGTGTCACTTAGAATCATGATGTGCTACATACACATTCGACTATTACCATATATAATTTAATAATGTAATTTTCTGTAGCTACCTCAACATTTTACAAAGACATCAACCACATGGACTAAAATCAAACAATTATAGAAATGTTTGAACCAAAATAAACAAAAAAAAAAATTAGGGACCACAACCAAAACTTAATTATTTTTCAAGGACTAGAAGCATATTTAAGCCTATACAATATATGTAATAACATTTTGCAGTATATTAAAGACATATATAATTAGATCTGGAGGCGTTTAATGTAATAATATTCTGCAGTATAATATTTTTAATGCCTTTGGTTATGCTTTTGAAGAAATGATTTTGAATAGAATTGATTTTCAGGTAAAGTGATTGATATTAGGTTAATTGACATGAGAAGTAATTTTGACAAAAATTGAAAGAATAAATTAAAAACCTAGAAGTAACATATTTTCACTTATGGCATTAGTGATTTTAAATTCCATAATCAATCGTGGAATTTTGTGTGGAAAAAACCAAACATCCTTTAGATATGAAGGAATAGATTCCAATGGAATCGATTTTGTTAAATGGTGGAATTTGGTGTGAGGCCTTAAATGGTGGTTTTACCATACCAACTTGGCATAAAAGGAGTTATTTTATCAAAGATATATTTTTTGGAACTAAAGGGGAATTTGGTATGAGGCAATCTATCTAGATTTCTAGTGATATGAGTTAAAATTATTTGGTCTCACAACATTACCTTGTTTGATAACATCACAAGACTGGCAATTGAGATTACTAAGGTAATCTACATTGCTATCTTAGTGGTAAAGTGGGTTACCCCTTATATTTCCACTTGGTGGTAATTATCCTCCTTGTATTGTTGTTGTTGTTATTATTATTATTAAAACATTAAAGATTTATTATAATAATAATAATTATTATTATTAATTAATAGATATTGATAATTACTCATTATTATTGATTCATAATTTAAAATTATTATAAAAATTAGTTAATTATTACTAATTAATAACTAAAAATCATTAACTATTATTAATAAGCATTAATTTATTAGCAAAAACATATATTACCTAGTAATTATTATGATATACCATACAATGTGCATTGCCAATTAAATTATCTTCACATATCGAACACTATATATTGTAACATTACCGGTAATTTAATAAGTTGCAATATTTATAAGGGGTAATTTAAATTAATGGTAATCTTGTAGGTAATGCACCAAACACTTCTTAAAAGTGACGATTCTAATGCACCACCTTGACATCAAATATGACGTGTAATCACTTCTATTAAGAAAAACAAAAGTCATCAGTTGATATTTGAGTGAATTTGTTACAATAGATAGATCTTTGGAGGGTCAAAGAAAAATATAATTTTTTAAGTGCTATTTTGTCGACCACAATATTTCAAGACCATAGTGTTAATTCTCCCAAAATTTATTATAATAAATAAACACAACATATTTTATTGTTTTTACTTCTTTATAAGAGCATTCACTTTTTATTTAGCCAATCAAATTTGAAATAATAATAATAATAAAAAGTAAATTCAGATCTCGAGGGAGTACCCAGGGAATCAAATACAAGCTTGGGTTTAATAAAAAAGTAGTATTAGGTGCACAATAAAATTGTATAATAAATTTATAATAACATTTATAATATTATTTTATCTTTTAGTGAAAGTAAATATTGATACACTAAAAGATAAATAGCATTATGAATATTGTTATAACATTATTATATAAACTTATTTCAGGCCTAAAATTATTCTTAGCGGAAATAACAATCTAGCCTTACCTCATCAAGAAAAATATACTCACCTATTAACCGCTGGAAAACTTCTGATTCCTCTATGAGCATTGAGTACCACTAATTTGTTTTGTTTTATTTATCTTCTTTCACTTTTTTTTTTCCGATCTCATCCTTAAAATATGTGGCCACAATCTGTAACCAGTAAACGAAAATTCTCTGGTTTTCTTCAGCCTTCACAACTCTAGAAAAGATATACTATTAGGAGCAGAAAACATAGAATGAAGGAACAAACGAGGCAAGAACCAAAGGACCGAGAAGCACAAAGTCACAAACTCATAAGTCACCACTCACTTTTCCTCACCAAGAGGATTAATCACTGGCCTCTCTATGTTATGCCACCCATATCACTGCTATACCCATCGCTTTTCTTAGCTAATACGTACTTTTTTCACTCTGCCCTTTACTTCTTCTCCACAAACTGAGCTTTCTAATTCCATTGCTGCAGCTTCTCCTCTTTCGGCTTCTCCCTCTTCTTTGAAAGGTACATTATGCATGCATGCATAATTAATTGTATTTCATCTTTTTGTTAAAACTACAGAATTGCTAGTAGATTATGTGTCCCAAATGCAAAATTATCAACTGGGGCGTGGCATTTTTTCGGTTTACTAGGTTTAATTAGTGTGTTTCGTAAAAGAAAAATGTTTTGGAAGAATCATTCTTGTCTGGTTAAAAACTCAAGATAAATTATAATCAATCTTAGAAGTCTTCTTAATTTCCAAACTGGCATTTTCTTTGTTCATCTTATTATCAAGCACCAGCTTCCACATCTTCACCAACATTGGGTTATTAGCACATATATATAACGGGATACCAGATAAGTAAATATGGCAAATCAAGAACCAAACACTGTACTTTATTCCGTACGTACTCCTTTAATTAACCATATGCGTAGTTGCAGTACTTCACAGGGTTCATAAGGGAGAAGCACTAGTCTAGGATTCTCCCTGAGTTTGTATATGTCGTTTAGCGGGACAAAAAATCAGTGTCAAATGAGACAATTGGACATCCTACTGTCAACCACACCTTCCCAATCTCTCCACCTTTTGCCTTATCTATTAGTAGCTTATTTCTATAATCGTGTTTTCACACAATCGATTGTTTCAGAATCAATCTACGTATCTGTGTTTCAACTTAAGAATGGTTTTAGGATAATCAATCTTGCATGGATTTATCAAAACGGTTGTTTCTGTGTAATTAATTCCTTAAAACATTATAAGATAATTTTGTTATATATATATAATATTTGATAATTGGGGTTAATTTGATACGACTATTATTATAATTATAAAAATAATCAGTTTTGCTTATAATCAAAAGTTTAAAGAAAGAGAAAATTACACTAACATTTGCTAAGATTTAGTATAATTACACTCTTGGCATTCCTCTATTTTACAAAACTATCATTGACCTCTCCTGATTGAGTTTACTAAAATTACACTGACTTTTTCTATAGATATGATTCATTAATTTAAGTGACAAAAAGATTAAATGAAACATATATGTAATTATTAATTATAAAATTATAATATTTTGACAATGTTTGATAGATTAATTAAATAAAATACTTTTTATTAATGGATATGAAACTTATAATTATAATTTATGATAAAATGGATATTTTAGTTAATATATATGTTGAATATTATTAAAATATTATAATTTTATTGCTAATAATTTATATGGGAGATCAGTATAATTTTTTGAAATAGAAAAGAATCAAATGTCATTAAACTAAATATTAGGGAAGGTGACAGTATAAATTATTCTTACAAATATTATTTGTGATTACAAGTTGCGTGGTCAAGCGAATTATACAACCGTAACGAGGTTCTTTTGGTAGGAAGAGGTGAAAGTCATAAGATTTTATGATCTAATAAATACATAATCGGATAAAAGTGCAGAAAAGTCTTTTACACAAATATTATATTAAAATCAAATATAATATTTAGCTAATTTTTTTCATTATAAATATTTCTCTTTAATAAATTAAATCATTCCAATAATTTTATGTGGATTAATTTTTTAATGAATAAGATTGCCGTTATCTAATATTATTTTCTGCGCCAAAATAACTTCAACATTTAAAATAAAAAATCTAGAGAAAGTCATGCATTTTCATTACAATTGAGTTATAAAATGATGTGATATTAAATGTATAAAAAAAAATAACGTGACATTCTCATTAATAAATGAGTTGATCTAACCACTGTTTCTGTGAAGAATTTTGGCAAAGATCTTCTACCAGTAGTATTGCTTATTAATTTGAATTTAATTTTGCTATATTGATTTTTTGTTATGCTATCATCTAATCAAATCATTACATTTGTCAGACTTTTTGAAAGAAGTGGATGTAAAACTTGACAACCGCAATACATTATTAAATAATAATACAAAAATATTTTACACTATTAATGTATCGAAATTAACTCTTAATTTACTATTTTGACATTGGTGTTTTATAATTGTTCTTACCTGGAAATTCAGTAACGATATAGGTCCTCCAAGCATCCATGTGAGCGAGGTTGTGGAACTTGCAAAGACACTCTTACGTTTAAGTTAGTAAATAAAAGAGGCATAAAGTAATAAAAGTGTGAGATATCTGATTATACAGTGATGGTACCTTAGTGTATAAAATGAGACATGATCTTCCTTGAATGAGGGGATTCTCATGAGATTTAAAAGACAGTAGATATGCTCTATATGAATTATTATTGGTGATAGAAATGCATCTTGGAATTATGTCCGGTGAAACATCATATAGGATTTTATTGGAATTATGCCCAATTAATAAGAGATTCAAGGCAAATCGGTGAAGGATCTATGAGAGAATTTTGTGCCACGTGGTCAATCTGTGAGACCCTGTGTCCAAACTCCCAAAGGTGGGCCCAATTTCCTAACTTGTATTTTTAGTCCAGTACAATCATCTGTATACTTTAATACAACCTGGCAAGTAGTATAATGGGACATACGTGTTAGCTTTTTGGGATGCAAGTCAATATTGTTCTTTTCTAATAATCTCGTTAAATTTCAATTACGTTTTTATTAATTTTAATTTTATATGAATCTTGTAAGGAAAAACAAATAGGGAAAAAAGGAAGGAAATTGAGTTTCGGGAGAAAAATTGAAAAAAAAAAGAGTAAATATATAATTCGAACAATAAATTCCATCTATAAAGGCCGTTTCCTTCTAGTTTTGATCTATAAGACAACAATTGGTAGAGATGCTGCAGATCTCGTATACCACCATGTGTATTCTGAACTGAAATGAATGAATAACCCAATAAGTTTACGTGTCTTTCTCTGACTGTCACTTCACCTGATGAATGCAGTTACCAGGGAAGGGAAATTCTATCTACCTAGTCTTTGGTCTTCATAGCTGACAACACCACAGAACAGACATTGATTAATTATAAGAAGGAAAGAAGAAGAGGGAGCAAGAAGAAGCCAAAGAAGGAGCAAGGGACTGAAAATGATGACAAGCACAAAAATCCCATCCAAAGACCAATTGGTGTCCCTCGCAAAGAGACTTAATGTTCCTTGCTCTCTCTTTGTTTTGTCACCTATATCTCTGATTATCACTCTACTTTGCTTATATGCTTACAATCTGTCCATTACTCCATCTCCACAAACTCAGTTAATTCCCCAGTCCACTTCCATTGCTATAAGATGCACCTGTTCTCATTCACCTCCTTCACCACCACCTTGTCCTTCATCTCCTTCACCACCTCTTTCTCCTCTACCACCTTCTCCTTCATCTCCTCCACCACCTTCTCTTTCACCACCTTCACCACCTCTTTCTCCTCTACCACCTTCTCCTTCATCTCCTCCACCACCTCTTTCTCCTCCACCGCCTTCTCCTTCACTTACTTCACCCCCTCATTCTCCTCCACCGATTCCTCCTCCTCCTCCTCCCACAACTGAAGGTATATGCATGCATAATTTCACATTGTTAAGAAATTCTAATGGATTTTTGTCCTATTTTGAAATTTGAAAAGTAGACTTATCTACTCTGGGTGTGGCATAATTTATTGGTTAATTTTACTAGTTTACTTAATTGCTCTTTTTGCAGGTGAAATGTTAAAAGCTTATTACGAAACTCCTCCATGTGACTACTCTGACGGAAAATGGGTCCGTGACAAGAGAGGACCTTTGTATAATAATAGAACATGTGAGATCAAAGGAACCCAGAATTGTATAGCCAATGGAAGACCTGACTCAGAATATCTCTATTGGAGATGGAAACCCAGTGGTCATCAGTGCCGTCTTCCAAGGTTTAAGCCTCACACTTTTCTCCAACTTGTTAAGGACAAGCATGTAGCTGTTGTTGGGGACTCTGTTGCTAAGAACCAATTTGACTCCCTTATTTGCATGTTACTCACTGCTTCAACTCCAAACCGTATTGACTTCTATCGTTGGCACTTTCCTTCTCATAATGCATCCTTGTTCTTCTATTGGTCCCCATTTCTTGTGGAAGGTGTGCAAAGAATATCACATCTAGGGCCAAATTATTATAACACAATGCATTTGGATCGTGTTAATGAGAAGTGGGCAATGGATGTGGCTAAAATGGACCTAATTGTGCTTTCAATAGGGCATTGGTTATCTGACGTTCCTTCAGTTTATTATGAGGGTGGTTCAGTTTTAGGTTGCAGAAACTGCCCTAATCTTAATTGCACACACATTGATTTTTATGGTCCATTAAGAAAGGCTCTAAGGGTTGTTCTCAATACCATAATTGAAAGGAAAGCTGACAAAGGAGATGGAATTGATGTAATTGTGAGAACGTATTCGCCTTCTCATTTTGAAGGTTCTTGGGATAAGGGTGGAACCTGCTCAAGAACTAGGCCTCGTAGAGGAAAGGGGAAGAAAAAACTTGAAGGGATGAATGCTGAGATCAGAAGGATTCAAATAGAAGAAGTGGAAAATGCTAAGGCAAAAGCAAAACAATTTGGAGGGTTCAGGTTTGAGGTAATGGATGTAACCAAATTATCATTGTCGAGACCAGATGGCCATCCGGGTGCTTATATGAATCCTTTTCCATTTGCTAAGGGGGTTCCGAACATTGTGAAAAATGATTGTGTACATTGGTGCTTGCCTGGGCCTATAGACACATGGAATGAGATTTTTGTAGAGATGATGAAGAGATGGGTGGTACGGCCAAGGAATGGACTGTGAGACATTCTTCATATCTTGTAGATAGTTTATTACACGATGATCTTTAATTTCCACAACTGGGTTATGCATATTGCATTTGAATAAAGAGCAATTTAATTTAGGAATTTGATTGATTATGTTTATTTTGCTTGTGCTCTCTTTCCAGGCAGAAAAAAGAAATTTCTTACAAACATAAATAAATTGATAATGAGGCAGGTTTTTAATTAATTGTAATTTACTACATCCGTTATCTAGTAAGTGTCTATCTTCACTTATACACACATATTAAAAAAAATAATTGGATGAATTTAAAATTAAATAATTTTTAAGTATATTTTACAATACTACCCTTATCACCTACTTCAACACTTTTTTTCATATTTAATCTATTCAATAACTTTCTATCTCTCTCGTAAGAGTATTAAGGGAGAAAATAATTAATATTATCTAAAATTCTTAAAAGGATAAATAATAATAGAAAAATAAAATTTTATAAATAGATACTTATTAGATGATCGATATAATAGTCAATTTTCACAAAAAAAATGTATGGGAGCTACTATGAATATTATCAAGAAAGAGAAAATCGAACCAAATATCAAATCGGTTAAGGCACCGGTTCAAAGATTTATTGTTTTAATCGGGCTTCAAAGGAAATATAATAAAATATATATTTATTATATAAATATATATACATATAAATATATAATTCTTTATAAAATTCTAACTTTTTTTGACAAATTAAAGACAACATTTTTTAAATATTGTCATAGTGGAACCTTTTGCTGCTAAAAATTAAAAAGCTAATGGACATTTTGTTTTTAGGTTCAAAATGCTTAAGTATTTTTGGAGAGGCAAGAGATAAGATTGGCCCAATCCACTTAGCCCACCAATTGTTTCACTGGCCCATTACTTCATTACTTCCCGTTTCTAAAGAAACCATACCGATTGAAGAGTTTCTTTTTTCCATTAGACACTCGACGCCTTCTTTCTTCCTCACCATTCAAGAGCTCCCCATCAAACAGTAGCAATAGCTTCTCCTTCTTATCAACAAAGATAACCAGAGATGGTGGCAGTGCACCGAGGCAGTAAGGAAAGAAAGGAGACGGCGCGATTTGCTTCCCCAACGACGCAACTCGCACTCACAATAGCGGAGATGCGCATGAGCACAGTGCTTGTGATCATGATCCCAGGCAGATGGCGGCAGAGGTTGAATCACGACTATGAAAGTGACTGGCTTCGCACAGTTGTTGTTATGTGTCGATGGTGAACAATTAATGTTGCGGTGTGCCTCCTAACAGCACTCTGACGCGGCTATGGTTGACACGAGCTGCTGCTGTCTCAGCGGAGCAAGACCTCATGGTGGTATGGGTGGGTTTCGTGACGAAGGTACTGGCCATGAAATGGTTTTTCTATTTTTTTTTTTTCATTTTTCATTGAATCGGCAGGTGGTTGAATTGCCCACGGATCCAGCAGGTTTTGACCAGTTTTTCTAATTATTCAC
This sequence comes from Dalbergia cultrata, assembly GCA_031216105.1. Taxonomy (NCBI): domain Eukaryota; kingdom Viridiplantae; phylum Streptophyta; class Magnoliopsida; order Fabales; family Fabaceae; genus Dalbergia; species Dalbergia cultrata. The sequence goes on along the minus strand of CM062344.1, from coordinate 15,090,681 downwards.
CAGTTTTTTACTATACTGGTTTTTGGTCCTTGACCGAACCGGACAGGGATCCGATTCCCGGTTAACCTGGTCAAACTGGTCAGTCTGATTTTTTTTTATGACTATTATGTAGCATATTGACAATGGGAAATTATTTTTTATATGGATAGTGAGTAAATCATTATCATTAGTATGAGTTTGGGGGCAAATATTATAAACATATGGATTTATAAATCACGCCTACATGTGATTTCCTAGTCAAAACGTACGTGAGAAGTTGGAACGTCGCGTCGCGTCACGTTGGGAATCTTGCCAGAGCCAAGATTTCAATTCCCCATACCCGCATCACCTTGTGTCAGGAAGCCGCATTGCATGTATAGAATGAAAAGTTAGGAAGAATGGAATCCGAGCAAGTGAGAAATGAGTTTATGTGGTGAGATTTTTTGAGTGTGTGAAAAGAGAGTTTTATTGTTTTACAATATTAGAAAATGACATATGATAGAATAGTAATTTTGAATGAGCATATTTCTAAGTAAATTTATCAAAATATTGTAAGTATTTTGTATTTAAGTTTTAATAAAAATACATTTTTTAATTTTATTTTTTTGATTTGCAATTTCTATTACAGCATATCCATTCTTTTAATTAAAAGACGTAGATTAATTAATTAATATTCATATTTTACTTTTCATGTAATGGACAACATGCCCACACAAAAAATATATAAATACTATTTTATTATTAATTACTGTAGAATTTATTATTTATAATATGAAAGAGAGTTATTGTAGACTCATACACTTTATAATCCACTCCTTCAGATATACTTTATTCTTTAATTGTTCATATAACAGCCCCCTTGTTATTAAATTGCATTCCAATACAAAATTCACCACCTACAAAACACAATATGCAATTAATAAATTAAAAAGAAAATAAGTAAAAAATAATAATAATAGCAAAACAATTAACAATATGTGAATTTAATATATATATATACACACACACATAAAACATAGGACAAAATGAAAAAAATATACAACCTTTATAAAAAACAATAAAAATTAACTTAAGCAAACATAAAATAAAGACAAAAAAATAATATAATAATAAACATGTATCAGATATTATGAATGAGATGATGAGAAGACACGGATACTAGTTTATATAGAGAAAGTATAATATTTTAATATTTTTCTCAAAATCTTGCCATTGACAAAATTCCGATGAAATCTCGCCATTGACAAAATTCTTACTGAAATCTCACCACTGACAATATAATATATTAGGTGTGGCGAGATTTTCATTAAAAAATTATTTTTTTGCATTTTACGAAAACTAATCTATGATGAGATTTTCTAACACCACGTCCACATAAATTTATTCTTAAACCCATATCAACATATATTGTAATCTTAAGATCAAGATGGAAAAAAAAAAAAAAAAAGACCCTATTGACAGTTCATTTTTTCTTTTACTTTTTTTTTTTCTTTTGAAGTTTCAAAACAACTTAATTAAAAGGTAGACCTCGAACTGCAGGACTTGTTCGATATACTATGAAAGAACAGTCACTGACTCACTACCACCTATGTATAGAAAATATTTTGTCGTGATGTGTGCAAGGCATCGACATGCAATATCACCAGACGTGTGTGTCAGCGCTTGGTTTTTCATTGGAACAACTAAAATATCTACAGTATATCAAATATACGATTGTAGTTTAAATTACAGTTTACGTTTAAGGAATTCATAAAAAAAAAACAAAGCTTTACGTTGAGGGGAGTTTTCATGTGCAGATGTTTCATTTATTTTTAACTTACATGTTTGAGTTGGGCAAATGGGCAGATGACAGGTGTACCATGTTATGGTAAAATTGAAATTTGGTTTAAACTAATCAGATAAGCTTTGGTTATGTTAACTCAATGATTAAACTTAAAATTAAAAATATGTATAAAAAAAAATTAATGCCACCTACACCACCGCCTCCCGCTCCTCTTCCACCCTCTTTGCATGTCCTTGGCTTTGTTTCCTCCCCTTCCCTATCTACAACCTTCTATAACTCCAATCTGAGATTGTTTGTAGCGGAATTTAGCAATTATATATCAACAATAAATAATTAACAATTTTTTTGTGCATGAGGTCAAATTGCTCTAACCAGGCATTGATCGACAAACTTAAGAGTTGGATAACAGTATTTACTTTTCAAAATTTCGATTCGGGATGCGAATAATAATTATTCCTCTTGGATTCTTCACAAAAAAGAATTGAGTGTCAAACTGTTATTTATATAATGAGGATGGAATTTAATGTAATGTGATTGTGATTCGTGTGTGTTGTGGATGTAATGTTGATTGACAAACTAAAAGAAGAAGAATTTGTAGAACATAAAATGCTTAACTGACAAACTGTAAATGAAATATATGACTTGTAAAGAACTTGAAAGAAATCTAATTCTAAGAAAGTAGGAAAATAGGTTAAGAACAATTACTCAGTGAGGGTTTTGTTCTGTCATTGGAGACATGTAAGAGTGAATGTGTGAGTAAAAATTTCAACCACCTTTTATAATTTATACAAAACTAGTATTTATAGACAATCTAGAACTCTAAGATTTTGACACTTGTCTTCTGACTGCCCTTATTAGATATTGTCTACGTGGTTTTGACAGTTATTTTCTTTGTCACTCGCCCTTTGTTACTATTTTGCCATGTCTCTATCAACCTTCTATCAATAACCGCTGAAAACCATCAATAACGCCTATTTTGGAATCATTATCACGGCCTCCTCCAGAGCTTCAAAATTTTCTAAATACTCAAGTGACAAACATTTACTTCAACTTATCGAACTCAAGTAAGAGAATTCATCATCATTAGCTCTTAACTATCATTGTTATTTCACGAGTTCGACATATTGACCGACAACCTAAAACTTTGTCAATTTGCACAATTTTGTCAATTCTATCATGCCAAATTCTTGACTAACCCTTTAGGTTGTCCAAGGTTGAACGCCAGTTCGATAATTTGATATTTAGTAAAAATTTGGTGCCAACGAGATATTCTTCTAGTTCAATACACAAAAACCACCACCAGCCATCGACAATGGCGTGACGGTTAAAAGCAGTTCAAACATGGTGATGCAACTGCAGCGCGAAGCGGTTCCAATATTTTGCAGATCTGCAAGTGGTGGCGGTTTGCACAACAATAGTCTAGGCGGTGTGAGAAAGAAGGCATGGGCACCATGGAGGTGTGATGACAGCGATAGTGTAAGGTGGAGCTCCGGCAGACGAGAATAGCACAATGATGGCGGCTCAGGTAAAGTTGGGGTTTTTTGTGGCGGAGCATGCATAACAAAGCTTGTGCTTAAGGGAGGAGGAAAGAGGATGTTGCTTGGTGGTTGACGCACAACGAAACCCTTTTTTTGTGTTTTGATTGTGGGGTTATGTCCCCCCCCCCCCCCCCTTTCTCTCCCCCCTCTCTTTTTTGGTGAAAGTTCTTATGTTGATGAATTTGAAAAGTGATTCTATTTAGATTGACATTGGAGACTTTTTATTTTTGTTGGAGTAGATGGGCTTTAGTAACACAGGAAACATAAATCTATTTTGGTTCTCTTTGAACTGGCTCTGTTTCTTTCTTCCCCTTTTGACAGCCAGTTCGTGCTCTCCGGCTAGTGGGATGTCAAGGGAGAAATGGGAGTGCTTATTTTTTTTCCCCACTAAACCCCCTAAATCAAAAGTAACTATGGTCATAATTGTTTTTGACCAAGACTTTTCTCATTTACATTAAAGGCCACATGTAATGTATTTATTGGGCTAGCACACATCTTTAGCCTACAGACCAAAAATTGATTTGTGTGTGAGAACGCACCTTCCGTTTAAGGAACAACAGGAATAAACGTCTAACAAAGAGAGGGTGTGAATTTCGTAGCGTTTGCATAAATTGACATACACCAAGAATATGAAAGGTAGAGTATACATTTCTACTTTTTTAAAAAAACAAATTAGTTTATTTTGTATGCATTGAAATTGTACAATAATTTTAAATTGTCAACCATAAAAATTTCAAGACGTATATAACTTTTGAAGTATTGGGATGGGGAGCAAAACTTGTTTTATAAATAAAACAAAATTTAATTAAATAATAATATAACAAAATTGTATTGTCAGTATGAAATTATTGTTTTCACTTGCAATCACTTGAAAACCCGATCAAAACTAAAAAGAGAGTTTTTTGTTTTAATTTTAATTTTTATAACTGATGAAAAGCAAATCAAATACAAGATATATGTACAAAAAAAAAAGTGACATATAATATAATATATTATACATATACAGCCATTCAAGGGGATCCATTAGTGGGAGGTGGTGACGGTTCCCCACGAGGCATAGTCTCTGGCCATAAAATCCTCTCCATACATATCGTCAAGAACTGAATCTCTGATGAGATGTTTAAAGAATTCAGTTAACTACCAACTGTGCTAGATAAGTGATTTATGTAAACACAGCTATATATGCTATTTATGCATAATTGTATAAATATCCATACACATATATTTCATAATCTATATTTATCAATAATACTAATAAACCAGACTCATTTCAAGAAAAAAAAATTTACGTGTCGCTCATAGATCAATTTATGGCCCATAATTTTCATAATCTTAATTATTAATTATTCTAAAATAATTTACCTTCACATCTCTATTTCATTAGATTATTAATTATTTTATTGAAATTAAATTCAAGATTGATACACTACATAGATTCTAATTGGATTTTTTACCTTCTTTTTATTGAAACTAAATTCAAAACTAACTTTCGCATGATAATTTATTATACTTTCTGACTAACAGTTATGGGAGAAAATAAATATTTCAGATTTTAATAACAATTTTGATACTATCTCCATATCTTGATATATTATATATAAAAACAAATTATTTCATTGTTGCAGAAAAAAAATTGGATAACTTTTATGGTAATTTACTACACAACAACAATCGTTTTCAAATAATCTAAACAAAACATATTATCTAAACAATTGTTCTCCCTTATTATCCCTGTGAAGTGCAACGACGCATGGATTAAAGCCGTGGGAAACAAGCTATAGTGTTGGTGAAGAGGTGAAAAACTTGTGCTTGATAAGATGAAGAAAAATGTCAGTTTGGAAACTAAGAGCTACTTCTTATCGAAGCTGCCACGAATAAGTCTAGTCATGTGCTATTTGAGTCTCTTCAAGATCCCAAACGATGGTGGTCACAGCTGCAATCAAGGTTCTTTTGGGCAGCAACGGATGAAGTCAAATGTTTTTACGATATAATAATACATTTTTAGATAAAAATTAATGTATACAAAAATCTTTAATATTGATTACATTAAAACTAAAATAGGATCCATTTATATCAATAGTAGAGTCTGTGTGCTTATTTCATTGAATAATTTGTTGTAAAATTAAATTTGATTAATCTGACTATTAAATTATATGATGTTATATTGGTAATCAAGCATGCTCAATTTTAGAAAAATTTAATCATTAAAATAATAAGATTTTATATCACTAAAAAATTATTGAATGGAATAAATATACCATAACTTATTCTCAAAGTAAATAGATTTTCAGACTAAAAAAAGGTAAATGAATCCTCACTCACCAATTAAATCTAATAATTAGTTAGTTTTTCCGTTATAAATATTCTCATAAATAAAGTTAACTCTTTCCCTTAATTTTATGTGGGATTTTTTTAGTGAATAAGATTGCCAGTTATCTAATATTATTTTTTTGCACCAAAATAAATTCAAAATTTAAAAGAAAAGAATCTAGAAAGCCAGGCAATATGTTTTTAAGCAATTGAGTTATTAAAATGATGTGATATTAAATGCACCAGAAAAATAAGAATAATGTGACATTTTATTGATTTGTCAATAAATGAGTTGATCTTATCACTATTTTGTCAACTTTCACCTCTATTATATGAACAATTATTATACAAATAATGACATTTAATTATATAACAATGTAAAATTTGTTTCTACTATACATTATTATAATATGTGCACTTAACTAACACAACCTCGCATGGAGTATAAAGAGGACAAACATGTTAGCTTTTCGGGATGGGGGCAAGTTTATAGTTAATACTGTTTTTAATAATAATATCGAAAATTTCAATTATGATTTATTTTAAGAATTTAATTTTATTATATTTACAATATAAAATTTTTTAGAGACATAAGAAGCATGTATTAGAATGTGCATTAATTTCAAGAGGTGAAATTTATTTATATACATGGTCAAATTGTAGACTATGTCTTTAACTTTACTAGATATTGTGCAGATATATATATATATATATATATATATAATTTATCTTGTGTAACGCTCAACTCCACAAAATGAGGGAGCAAAGAAGAACACATACAAAGAAACACCACAGTTCACACAAACCATACAAAGCAAATCGCAAGTTGACAGCACCAAATAGTCAAACACTAAATCCAACCACCTACAGCTGTACACCTTCCATTACCTTATCAGATACTAATTAGCAACGCTATCAACCAAAAGAACCAAAAGGAAAGTATTTTCTTTTTTTTTTTATAAAAAAAAATAAATAATCAAACATCTCAGCTACCGAACAAGGGAGAGAGCCCACAGTGACAGTACACATAACAAAACGGCAAAAAATACAAAATAGAAACAAAAACAAACATGTGCCATTGAAATGAAGCCAACGCCAGCAATGTGGTGATATTACAGCACACAAGAAAGGAACATATTTCATCCCACATCAAATCTCCGCCGACAATATAGCCTTCATACCAGAACCTCAAAACAGAACCACGTAGCAACAGAGATTGCAGTTGTACTATGTTACCTCAAATTATTACTATAATTTTTTTGGTATTAAAATTATTACTGTAATTTAAATGACATAAAATTATAAACTAAATATTAGTTGTTCTTATCTTTTTATAGAGAAATAAATCTTAATATACTGTCGTTGTAAAGAATTTTACGTTATTGTCTGATTACATATCATTATATGTATGAATTTTAAGATAATAACTATAAGAGTATCAATACATAACTTGATGATTGTATAAAACAAAATTTCCGTTGAAAACTGTACTAAAATTAAAATTTTATAATTTTTTTCCAAAAATTAAATATTTTCCATTAATTGTATTTGTAAAAAAAGGTTATTAACTTTGATTACCAAAAAAAAAAAGGTTAACTTTATCACAAATTATTATTTTTGACCAAAATAGCATAAAATTTTCAAAGTTGATATTCATCCAATAGGGTTAAATATATTTTTAGTCCCCAAAAGATAATTGAGTTTTGGTTTTCGTCACTAATTCATTTTTTATCCAAACATTTTCAAAACTATTTTGTTTTAGTCCATGTAGTTAGTTTGTCTCTATTATTAACTGCTAAGTTGGTTAACAAAAAATCACGTTATTCATTCTTATATGGTGGCTACCATATGTATGTAATGTGTCAAATAGAATCATGATGTGTCACATATACGTACAACTATTTTGATATATAAATATTGGATAACATAGTTTTCTGGCAGCCAGCTCGGTATTTAATAAAGAGATCAGCTGTAGGGAGAAAAATCAAATAGTTTTGAAAATATTTGGACCCAAAATATATTTAAGCTTATAAAATATACCTAATAATCTTTTGCAATATAATAAGGACTTATGTAATCAAGTCTACAGATGTTTAGTGTGTTTACTTCTGCTTTTATAGATTTGATTCTGAATAGAATTGATTTCAAGGTAAAATGATTCATATTTAGTTTATTGATATTTAGTTGATTGACATGACAAGTAATTTTGACAAAAATTAAAAGAGTAAAACCCTAGATATGATATATTTTCACTTCTAATAGAATCTGTGATTTTAAACTCCATAATCAATTGTGGATTTTTCTGCGGTAGGAAAAATAAGCACCCTTTAAATATGAAGGAATTGATTTTTATCTCTTCCAACTGTAAATTCAAACACATGCAAACTTTGTTGGAGGGCAAGGAAGTATTGGTTTTTCTAATAATTTCATTAAGAAGAATAGGGAAAATCAAAGTGGGAGGGAGAACCACCATTTTTTAAAAGATATGATCTTTTGGTGGGGGTTTAAATTGTGGTTCTATCATGACAACATGGCATAAAGGGGGTTGTTTTGTCAAAGAAAAGATCGATATTTTGAAACTAAAGTGCTAGTTCTAATTTGCCAACTTGATTTTAAACATGGCATGTAATCACTTTTATTATAAAAATGAAAGTCACTTAATGTTTGATTGAATTTGTTACACAGGATGAATTTTTTATGGGTCACAAAAAATATACTTTCTTTTTAAGGTTATTTTATTAAAGATATAAGGTCCGTTTAGTTTAAATTTTAGTAGAATTGCTTTCAAAATAATTGATATTGAAGAAATTAATTTTGAAAGAATTAATTTGTATTTCAAAAAGATGTTAAAAAAGTAAGTTTAGAATATCATTGATGAAAGAAGAAAAAATAAAAACTAATATTTTTAACTTTCACGGGAACCAATTATTTTCAAAGTGATGCGCTTCTCCTACGAGTAAAAAACCAAAACAAACACTCACACTTCCAACCAAAGTGATTTTATGCACCGCAACGTGAAAATAAAGTCAATCCAAGCAGGTTGATAATCTTTCTGAGAACAAAATAATAGTTCTTCCAAAATTTATTATAATAAATAAATTCTAAAAGTATTTTATTGTTTTTATAGATTCATCATAGTGTTCCCTTTTTTGTTTAACTTTAGCCAATCTAATTTGAAATTAAAAAAAATCTATAATATTAAGGGGATTGAGATGAATAATCATTTTTTGGTGTTCCACTGTTCTATCGATTTTTTTTTCAAGTCTATATATATAAATATATAAATAGTATAACCACTGGTTATTTTATTTTTTAACCTACCTCCCATATACATATATATATCTAATTTAACTGGTCTCTTTTTTAATGTAATAAAAGAAATATAAAAATAAAAAAGTCATTAATTTCTATTAAATATAATATAAAAAAATTTATATTGATAATATATAAAAATTGATATCTAAAATGTGAGTAAGCCAGGAGTAATGCAGGAATCACGTACGATCCTGGGTTTAACGAAAATAACAATCTGGCCTTATCTCCTCAAGAAAAAAAAAAAATATACTTACATATTCACGGGAGGAAAACTTCTGATTCCTCTATGAGGATTGAATACGACGAATTTGTTTTGTTTTATTTATCCTCTTTCACTTCTCTCTTTTTTTGTTTTTTCTTTTTTTTAATATTTGTGGCCGCAATCTGTAACCAGTAAACGAAAAATCTCTGGTTTTCTTCAGCCTTCTCAACTCCAGAAAAGATAATGCATTAGGAGCAGTAAACAAAGAAGAAAGGAACAAAAAAGGCAAGCAGCGAGGGACTAACACGAGAAGCACAAAGTCACAAACCCATTGCTGTTCTTTGCTTATACATACTTTTTTCACTTTAATTTGCCCTTTACTTCACACCCCACAAACTGAGCTTTTCAATTCCACTGCTGCAGCTTCTCCTCCTCTTCTTTGAAAGGTACATATATGCATGCATGCATAATTAATTATATTTCATCTTGCTGTTAAAACTACAGAACTGCTAGTAGATTATATGTGCCCAAATTCAAAATTATCAACTTGGGGCTTGGCATTTTTCGGTTTATTAGATTTAATTAGTGTGTGTTTGGTAAAAGAAATTTGTTCTGGAAGACGCAATAATCTTGTTTGGTTAAAAACTCAAGATTAATTATAGTCAATGATCTTGAAAGTCTTCTTGCTTAATTTCCAAACTGATATTTACTTTTCCATCTCATTATCAAGCACCAGTTTCCACATGTTCACCAACATTGGGTTATTAGCACATGCCACATATATATAACAGGATACCAGATAAGTAAAGAATAATGATTGGTGTATAACTTGTATAATAATATTATAACATCACTTATAAATTTATTTTATCTTTTAGTATATTAATACATACTTTCACTAAAAGACAAAATAAGTTTGTGAGTGGTGTTGTCATACTATTATATAATTTTATTATACATCTAACACTACTCATAAGTAAATATGGCAAATCAAGGACTATACTCTGTAGCTTATTCCCCAAGTACTCCTTGACTTAACTATACAATAATGTTATTTCAATACTCATTTTTTAGGTATCTCATCTAGACATTTATTTTATTACTAGAAGATAAGATTACAATCTACACTTATTCATCTCATCAAACAATAATAAAATGAGTATATAAATAAAATATTTAAAAATGAGAGTTAAAACAGTATTATTGTTTGCCGCTAGCGTCACTGCATTTCAGAGGGTTCATAAGGGAGAAGCACTCTGATTCTCTCGTAGCTAGTAATAAGATGTCGTTTAGCGGGACAAAAAATCAGTGTTTCAAATGAGAAAATTGGACATCCCTACTGTCAACCACACCAGTCCCTCTACCTTTTCCTTATCTAGCTACTATTAGCATATTTCTATAATCGTGATTTCACATGGTCGATTACTTCACAATCAATCTATGTATATATACTAGTCGAAAACCCGTGTTAGGCATGGGCACGCAAAATTACTCTGCTTAATGTTATTGCGTTGTAGTGCCGCAAACATTGTGTTAACACTATTGGATTTATATATACTTCCTAGTAGAAGTATCCCAATTTTCAACATTTTCTTCATTCACTAAATAACTTTTGCCTTTTCCTAGGATCTGAATAGTGAACAATAGAATAACCATAAATTATTCAATTAAATATGAATCAAATAAGTTATAGATGGTGTTAATGAATATTATACATGTCCTCAATCTTTATACTCTATATATGAAAATTAACCAAGTAACTTGTCATTATTAAAAGATTGATAGATATTAACACAGAGAACAAGTTCCAAGTTCTCAATCAAAAAACACTGTTATGACAGTAAAAATCTATTAAAATATTATCCATACAAAAGGGATCTTGTGTGAGTGTAAACGTGACCTTACATTCTTGACACCAAATTGTTTAAATAGGAAAATCTCTTTAATAAAGATATTAACAACTTTATGAAGAAAGCTTATTCAAGCAAATAGATCCTTTCAACAATCTAATCATCTCATCCCATGTTTTCTTCTTGAATAGAAAGAACTAAAATTTCATATTGAATAAGATAAAAAGGAATGATATAAATTGATAATAATCATATAGTATATAAATCATTATTTGTATAATGACTACTTGTTAACTTGTCTTGGAGCCTTGGTCCTGTTGTAAAAAATTGTGTACAATTGTATATGTCTAGCATCACTTGCAAGGTATAAGTATTAATTTAAAACTAATTTCTCTTGTCATATAAAATATGTTAACTTTTTTTGCGGGTAGAGCTAGCCTCTTTGTAAAAAAATATACATTTGTGCAATGTATATGTTTAATATCACTTTTTAAATATCAATATTGATAAAATATTATTTGTTGCTAATTTATTTTATCATATAAAAATTGTTAATTTGCTTTTGGGCTAGAGTCTCGTCATAAAAAAAAAATGTCTATGCAATGTATGTATACCTATCATCATTTGCCTGGTGGAGTACCATTGTATCTATGTTGGAATGTATTTGTAATAAACTAATGTTATATTTTACTCACCTTCATTAACAAAAAGTAAGAATAGTAAAGTGATGATAAAATATGTAAGTAGTGTTATTTGAACTTACAACGTGTGAACATTACATAGACGCATTCCCATCTATTATTGAGTGAGATGCATAACCCAAACTAAGTGATGTTCATATTCCATTTAAGGATAGATGAGAGTATTTCGATATGATATTTCACAAATTATGACAAAGAACATTTCTCTAAAATATGTAACAAAAGAGATGTCATAAAATGGGTGATACTGTTAAAACACTTATTAAAATGAGGGTGTGTACGTTTTAATTTTTTTAAAAAAAGTTATTATAAAATTTATATATTATATAACTGAGAAAACTAAAAACAATTTGTTTGAGATCTTGCTTATTTTAAAAAATAATTATTCCATAAATAATTTTATCCAAACTCATCCTCATCTTTTTAATGATATGAATAAATGTTTTTCTTTGCCATACATTTAGTGCACACACACACTATATATATATATATATATATATATATATATATATATATATATATATATATCGCAAACAACATTTAGACGTAAAAACTTGAAAAATCATCACAATTGAAACCAAAAGAAAAAGAGAAAATAGAAAAGAGAAAGACCAACATATATGCTATACATTTGCCCCACTAATAGACATGCAAAACTACATGTTACTAAAGAACACTAGCATGAAAGTTAAATTATATTAGTCTTTACTAAAATAGTCTTTTTTTTTTTTTTCATGCGACTAAAACAGTCTTTGAAATATTTGCTTAGTAAGGGTATCTACTTCTCGTTGTCTATATATACTCTATCTCTTTCTAGCTCCACAAAAAGTAATATTAAGGAAAATTTACTAAAATAAATGCAGATTACAATTCATGATTAAAAGTGTAATTCATTTTATAAAGATATTTACTTCTTATTTTTAAGTAGAGAATGAGACTAAATCCTTTTCCATGTCTTTCTTATACATGTTAAACATTATTGTCAATAATATAATTGGGAATTGGCTTTATATCACCAAATCCTGTATGAAGTAAATATCATTTTCTCAAGGGGATATACCAACTCTCAACTTAGTCTCAAAACATTATAATGAAATATTGAAATGACATTTAGACCTGAGATTATAAGGTGTTTGCCACTCTAACACATGTAATAAACCAAATTCATTTCAACAAAGGGAGAAGATTAAAATTGACGAAGCATTTTTTATTTAAGCATCAATTGGTAAGATTAAAGGATGGAGATGTTTGAAGTAATTGATAATGGAGTTTTACATCAATAATGACATCACTTGCCTATTCAAATTGATTCCCACATATTGAAAAATGAAAGAATTCGCAACCAACATTTGTTCAAACTATGACGCTAGCTAGAATTTTAATTCAACAGCATTGATTAATATATTCTCTTTAGGAAACTATAACAATCATATGATGAAAAAGTTGAGACAAAGTTTCTAGAAGTATACACTTACAATAGAAAAAGAAAGGAGAAGCCAAATAATAACAGTTAGGACATGTTCAAACTTCTTTTACAATTAAATGCAAATCAAATATGAGATTAAAAGGAGCAACAAATGCACATCAATTTAAGTCAATTTTTGCAAACAAATCAGAGGGTAAATATGTGAACTCAAAACTGAAGGACGGGGTAAATGAGGAAAGAGAAGAAATTAAGATGATAATTTAAACTTCAGTTAATATTAAGGACATTAAATTAATATGAAAAAAAGTACTAGGACACAAAATGTGTACTACCTGAACATTATGATAGGGAACCATATGATACAAATAAAAGTCCTAACATATACCAAAGAGCAGCGAATGCAAACAGATTCGAGTTAATTTTGTAAATAAATCAGATCTAACAATTCAGATTTAATATATGATATTAATATTGAAAAGAAACAATCCATTATAAATGACTTCGATTTAGCAAAAAGAATGAAAGAAATAGCAAGAAAATAAAGATTTACCGTAACTCAACATATGTAAATCTGAAATTTAAAAAAAAAAAAAAAATCGAAGACAATGATTCACAATAAGTCAAGATACCAACTTCATATCAACTCAATTTTTTTGGAATGTAGTATAATGAGGACATACAAGTTAGCTTTTTGGGATGCAAGTAAATACTGTTTTTTTTTTTCTAATAATCTCCTAAATTTCAATTACGTTTTTAGTTACTTTTAATTAAAACAAATAGGAAAAAAGGGAAGGAAATCGAGTTTCGGCAGAAAAATTGAAAAAGAAAAGAGCAAAGATATAATCAGAACAATAAATTCAACTTGTAAAAGCTGTTTTCTTCTAGTTTTGACCAATAAGACAACAAATGATGGGGATGCTGCTGATCTCGTATACCATGTGTATTCTGAACTGAAATGAATGAATAACCCAGCAAGTTTACTTGTCTTCTATGTTGAATGTTGAATGGACATGGATATGGGTATGAAATATGAAAATTTTAAAAAAAAAGTGGGATAGGTACGTCTATATATATAATATTAAAATTTCATAAATTTGATATGATGAAAACTAAAATTTTAATATTATATTATATTTTTAAAAAAATTAAATTTAAGTAGAGGAAAGTTTAGATCTCAAGGGAATTAGTAAAAAAAAAAAAGGAAAAATAATAAAAAAATTCACTAAATTAACATATCCAGACTTGGGTACACATACCTTGGACATATCCAACCGTACCCGGGTACGTACTCAGGCGTGTTCGACGCATACCCGTATACTTTTACAAAAATGAAGTACCATGCTTTATAGCTTGTCTTTCTCTTACTCTTACTTCACCTGATGAATGCAGTAACCAGGTAAGGGAAATTCTGTCTGCCTAGTCTTTGGTCTTCATAGCTGACAACACCACAGAACAGACATACATTAATTATAAGAAGGAAAGAGGAAGAACGAGAAGAAGAGGGAGCAAGAAGAAGCCAAAGAAGAAGCAAGGGACTGAAAATGATGACAGGCACAGACAACCCATACAAAGACCAATCAGTGTCCTCCGCAAAGAGACTTAATGTTCCATGCTCTCTCTTTGTTTTGTCACCTATATCTCTGGCTATCACTCTCCTTTGCTTATACGCTTATAATCTGTCCATCACTCCATCTTCACAAACTCAGCTAATTCCCCAGTCCAATTCCATTACTAACTGTTCTTCTCCCTCACCCCCTCTGTCTCCTCCACCACCTTCTCCTTCACCTCCTCCACCACCTCCACCACCTTCTCCTTCTCCACCACTTCCTCCTTCCCCTCCTCCTTCTACAGCTGAAGGTATATGCATGCATAATTTCATATTGTTAACAATTTCTAGTGGAATTTTGTCCCATATTGAAATTAGAAATTTAGAATTATCTACTCCGAATGTGGCATTATTTTTTGGTTAATTTTACTAGTGTACTTAATTGCTCTTTTTGCAGGTAAAATGGTAAACGCTTATTATGAAACTCCTCCCTGTGACTACTCCGATGGAGAATGGGTCTGTGACAAGAGAGGCCCTTTGTATAATAGTAGAACATGTGAGATCAAAGCAACCCAGAATTGTATAGCCAATGGAAGGCCTGACTCAGAATATCTTTATTGGAGATGGAAACCAAGTGGCCAGTGCCAACTCCCGAGGTTTGAGCCGTACACTTTTCTCCAACTTGTAAAGGACAAACATGTAGCTGTTGTTGGGGACTCTGTTGCTCATAACCAATTTGACTCCCTTATTTGCATGTTACTCACTGCTTCAACTCCAAACCGTATTGACTTCTATCGGTGGCACTTTCCTTCTCATAATGCATCCTTATTCTTCTATTGGTCCCCATTTCTTGTGGAAGGTTTGCAAAAAGTATCACACAGGGGGCCAAATTATTATAACACAATGCATTTGGATCGTGTTAATGAGAAGTGGGCAATGGATGTGGATAAAATGGACCTGATTGTGCTTTCGATAGGGCATTGGGTATCTGACGCTCCTGCAGTTTACTATGAGGGTGGTTCGATTTTAGGTTGCAGAAACTGCCCTAATCTTAATTGCACTGACATTGATTTTTATGGTCCATTAAGAAAGGCTTTGAGGGTTGCGCTTAATACCATAATCGAGAGGAAAGCTAACAAAGGAGATGAAATTGATGTAATTGTGAGAACATATTCGCCTTCTCATTTTAAAGGTTCTTGGGATAAAGGTGGTACTTGCTCAAGCACTAGGCCTCGTAGAAAGGGGAAGAAGGGTAACCTTGAAGGAATGAGTGCTGAGATTAGAAGGATTCAAATAGAAGAAGTGGAAAATGCTAAGGAGAAAACCAAACAATTTGGAGGGTTTAGGTTTGAGGCAATGGATGTAACCAAATTAGCATTGTTGAGACCAGATGGCCATCCGGGTCGTTATATGAATGCTTTCCCATTTGCTAAAGGGGTTCGAGGGCATGTACAGAATGATTGTCTTCATTGGTGCTTGCCAGGGCCTATAGACACGTGGAATGAGATTTTTGTGGAGATGATGAAGAGATGGCCGGTACGTTCAAGGAGTGAATAGTGAGACACTCTTCATATCTTCTAAGTAGTTTATTGTAATATAATCTTTCCACAACTGGGTTTTAACTTGGACATTGCGTGTGAATATATATAGAGCAATTTAATAGATTATGTTAATTCCGCTCGTGCTCTCTTTCCAATTAGAAAAAGGAAAATTCTTATTTCACTACCAAAAAATAAGTGTCTAATTGAAATATTCATTCCATTAGATATGATGGTGACTCCATTCTTTTCATTAATTTATCACATTTGATAATAATAATAAAATAGATGAGTATTGAAATAATAATATTCTATATAAATTGATGAGGGAGGTTTTTTATTAATTGTAATTTAGTCAATATTCACGAAAAAAATGTTTTAAAATTACTGCGAATATGAAGCAAATTACAGTTCATTTTATCTTTAACTTCGTTTTTTGGAAATTTCAAAACATCTTAAAAGGTAGACCTCGAAATGCAAGACTTGTTCGGTGTACTACAATGAAAGTACACTCACCAACTCACTACCTATATGTAGAAAGAGTGTTTTGTCGTGATATGTGGAAGATATCGACATGCAATATCACCAGACATGTGAGTGTCAGTCTATGGTTTTTCATTTCAGATCATCTAAAACTACCATATAATATCATCATCATCAAAGTACTCGATCAATATCCACTGTTACATATATTATCATAGGTGCAAATATAATATATCATATTCTAATAAAAATATATATATAATATATCATATTTAGATACATTTAAGATACAGGTGACTCTCACCAACTTTATTAAATATATATTTACTCATTTATAAATCTCACACTTTTTTATTTGTGTACCTAATGAATAATTTTTACACATATGCTTATATAAGAAATTTTTCCCACCGTTATATACAACGATTGCAGTTTTTAACATTCCAGCTTCGGTTTAAGGAATTCATCCCAAAAAAAAAAAAGGTTGACGTTTAAGGAACTACAAGAGTAAACGTCTAACAGACACAGGCTTGCGACGAATTTCGTAGCATTTGTATATATTGATATACAACAAGAATATGAATGGTAGAGTAGACATTATTATTTTTTAATTTATTTTTTATGCATTGATATTGAAAAGTACTTTTACATTGACAATCAATAAAAATTTCAATATGCAACTAATTTTTTAAAACTTGTTTTATAAATATGACAAAATGTAATTAAATAATAATTTAAAAAATAATCTTATCAGTATATGAAAATTATTTTTTTCACTTGCAATCACTTGAAAACCCAATCAAAACTAAAAAGAAAGTTATTTTTTTAATTTTACTTTTAAAAACTGTTGAAAAGCAAATCAAATACAAGATATATGTACAAAAATAAAAATGATATATAATATTTATCTATTCTAAATAAAATCACGGGCTAGATGAATTTAATGTTATGCTCATGTACAATTTCTCATGTGTTCTACATTTAATTGGGAATTATTGTGAATATGCAGCATCATTTTTTTAAAAGTTTCAAAACACAAAGTGTAACGGAATTCCCCCGGCCTCGAGATCGGAGGGGCAACCCGGCACATGGCGAGAGGTCATGAACGCAGAACCCCGACCTTGCCTCCCAAATATTACTACATCTTCCAGAACATTCTGGAAGTATGCTAACTCGACAAAAATGGTCATCCCTGACAGCTCATTGCTAATGAATTTAACTCTAATATAACTCTCAAGGTATAAATGGGCGAAGTATTTTCCCAAAAGGGTAATGCTATCGTATCCCATTTAATTTATTCAAGTATAACCTTTTTCAATCCTTCCTAACTTATGTATTAGAGTCCTAGCAGTAGCAGGTATCCCCTTGTGGGCGCCAGAATCATTTCTGCGACCAGCACTCTTAAACCTCATACAGCGCGGACCATCTTCTCAGGTGGTCCCACTCAACACAAAGTAAGAGGCAATAGCAATTGGGTGTAGTTGTGTTGTTAGATGGGAGTTGTGGACCTGACGTGACAACGAGAGTGAGAGGGAAGTTTTGTTTAAGAGTTTGGAGATTAATATTGTTGTAATTATAAATAATAGTAAGAGATAATTTTAAAAAATTATTTTATTAAAAATCACATGTACTTTTTTTAAAAAAAAGTTAGGTATTATTAGCTTAAAAAATATGTAAAATTGCTTTTTTAATTAGAAGTGCTTTTTTCTAAGAAGCCAACGCAAACATCATAAAAATTGCATAGAAACACTTTCTTTAAAAAGAAGTGCTTTTTCTTTTAAAAAATAGTTAATCCAAATGCACACTAAAATGTTAAAACATATCTCTATTTTCTTGTTTGTTGTGAGTCTTAGGAATCTTGTTATCGGTTTTTGTTTATCATTAACAATATCTTCTATCTTTGCCAAAAAAAAAAAATTATTAACTAGAGATAGCTCCTATGTGTTCCAAGGGCTTGTTAATATTTTTCAAAAGTTAATTTTGACGAGGGTGCTTTTGAAAGGAACATATACAATTAGATATGATTATAAGATATGGACTTGTTTCTAGTTGTTTTACACACAATACCTTTAGTGCAACATATGTATTTATAATCCTTTTTTCAACTATAAGAATTCTCTACTCTTTCGGTAAGATCACGGCAGACAATGTAACATATACTTGATATTAAATAATTTTGCTATGCAAATACTGCAAAGAAATTACACATTAATTATTTGATGAAAAAATTAACATGTATCATAATCTTAACCTATTGGAGAATTCAAAGAAAAAGAAATTTTTGCCTAATCTAAAATTAAATTAAAATTTTCTTTTTTAAATTTCTAAGCAGACTAATTCTTAAAATTTAAATAAAAAACCTATATTATCATGCTCTGACAGATTAAAGTAGTTATCTAAATATTAACTTTAAAAAATCCAGAGATAAAAGATTAATATTGTTTTTTGCATGTAAAATAAAATATTAAGTTAAAATATTTTTCTTAATTATGATAATGTTGCCTATTCTTTTAAAATTGTCTATTAAATAATTTAGAGGTAAAAATTTTCACTTTAATTCTGAAATAAATTTAATTTTACATTTTTGTAAAAAAAAACTTAAAAAGATTAATTTTCTACTTGAAATCCAATAATTCTATCACCATGTTCTAATAAGTTAACATAATTATTCTAATTTTTATTTAATTAAAATCTAAGATAAAGCTGCGTATTGCAATTTATAACCACATTGATATTAAAATCAAAGATTAATATTGTTTTTTGCATGTAAAATAAAATATTAAGTTAAAATATTTTCTTAATTATGATAATGTTGTCTATTCTTTTAAAATTGTCTATCAAATAATTTAGAGGTAAAAAATTTTCATTTTAATTTTGAAATAAATTTAATTTTACATTTTTGTAAAAAAAATAAAAGATTAATTTTCTACTTAAAATCGAATAATTCTATCACCATGTTCTAATAAGTTAACATAATTATTCTAATTTTGATTTAATTAAAATCTAAGATAATGCTGCGTATTGCAATTTATAACCACATTGATATTGCATATTAATTATTTCCTCACAAAATGCTTGTGTATCGTAGTTTTAACCTATTAAATAAAGGGGATTGTTAACCTCTATACCTTCGAGTGTAGGCTAGCAAAATATACATTTTATTTTAGACATAAAATTCTATTTTCTCTCTTCTAAATCAACTTAAAATTTTTGATATTATTATAATTTTATTTTACTCATATTTATTATCATTGTTCTATATTTTCTCTCACTTAATGAATATCCACTCTTCACTATAAGAATATTATTTTCAAATTTTTTTACTTCAATATTAGATAAGTAATTAAAAATTAAAATAATAATATTATTTATTTATTTATACTAATTCTAGGTACTTTTTTTCACATATTTATTTTAACCATTGTTTTATTTTCCCCTACATAAACACTTACAGTTTGCAGCTTCTCACATAACTTTTTTTTATATTGGTGTTTAACGTAATATTCACTAATATTTTATATAATTGTTGTTATTTTCTATAAACACATACTGTTTCGTAATTTCTAGCGTAATATTTAATGATATATTTTTTTTAAGATTTTAACACTTGCATTTTTTTATAAGTATTTAATATAATTTTTAAACATGTGAATCAATATTTTATAATATTTTGAGACAAATTAAAAATATAATAATCAATAAGTAAATACTATAAAGTTATAATGGAGAGTGAATATTAATTGAGAGAAAATGTAGAATAGTGATAACAAATTTGAGCAAAATAAAATCGCATTAATGTCCAAATTTTAAGTTAATTTAGGAGAGAAAAGAGAAGGTTTTATATCAAAAAAGAAATATGTACTTTACTACCCTACACATGAAGGTGTCGAGATTAATAATCCCTATATTTATATTAAATGTAACTAGCCTCTTTTTTAATGTAATAAAAGAAATATAAAAATTAAAATGTTATTAATTTCTATTAAATATAATATCAAAAAAATTTGTATTGATAATATATTCCTCTATGAGCATTGAATACGACGAATTTGTTTTGTTTTATTTATCTTATTTCACCTTTTTTTTAAAAAAAAAATCTTATCGTTAAAATTTGTGGCCACAATCTGTAACCAGTAGACGAAAAATCTCTGGTTTTCTTCAGCCTTCTCAACTCCAGAAAAGAAAAATACATTAGGAGCAGTAAACAAAGAAGAAAGGAGCTGAAAAGGCAAGAAGCAAGGGACTGAAAACACGAGAAGCACAAAGTCACAAACTCATAAGTCATAAGTCACAAGTCACTTTTCCTCACCAAGAGAATTAATCACTGGCCTCTATGTTATGCCACCCATATCATTCCTTACCCATTGCTATTCTTTGCTTATACATACTTTTTTTCACTTTGCCCTTTACTTCATCTCCACAAACTGAGCTTTTCAATTCCACTGCTGCAGCTTCTCCTCTTTCCACTTCTTCCCCTCTTCTTTGAAAGGTACACTATGCATGGTTGCATAATTAATTATATTTCATGTTGCTATTAAAATTACAGAATTGCTAGTAGATTATGTCCCCAAATTAAAAATTATCAACTTGGGGCTTGGCATTTTTCGGTTTACTAGAATTACTTAGTGTGTTTGGTCAAAGAAATTTGTTCTGGAAGACACAATAAACTTGGGTTTGGTTAAAAAACTCAAGATAAATTATAATCAATGATCTTGAAAGTCTTCTTGCTTAATTTCCAAACTGATATTTTCTTGTCCATCTTATTATCAAGCGCCAGTTTCCACATCTTCACCAACATTGGCTTACTAGCACATATGTATAACGGGATACCAGAGAAGTAAATATGGCAACTCAAGAACCATACACTGCAGCTCATTCCCAGGTACTCCTTTAATTAACCATATGCGTTATTGCACTTCACAGGGTTCATAAGGGAGAAGCACTCTAGGATTCTCTCGTAGTTTGTAATAATATGTCGTTTAGCAGGACAAAAAACCAGTGTGTCAAATGAGACAATTGGACATCCCTACCGTCGACCACACCTTCCTATAATGGTTTAATTAATCTGTCAGTCCCTATAATTTCATTGAATTTTCAATTGGGTCCCTACATTTTAAAAGTTTCCAATTGGGTCCCTATACTGAAATAAATATTTAATTAGATCCCTGTCGTTAACTATCGTTACAAAAACATTTTCAGCAATGTTATGGTGTATCTAATAAAGCTAGGTGTATCATAAAACTCATTGATCTAAATCATTCAATATATGTAGAATTGAAATTTATGGCTAAAAATAGCATATCTATCAATACACTCTTTTAATATAATCTATACAAAAACAACACATTAAAATATTATAAAATTATAACAAAGCCCACCTCCACCCCATCTTGCCCCGTGTCGCAACCGGGATCGCGACGGGACGGCGAAAAATAATAGTTTTTTGAAAATGGAGTCGCCACCAGATTTATTTAAATTGGGAAACCTTGGAAAAACCCATTTTATTTTAGAAAATAATCTTCGTAAACCAGATATGGGTTCGGGAGTCGGTTATACATAGGGAAGGATAGGAATTTAATCCTATAGCACCCCTAGTACACCCGTCCTTAGACGGTACCTTAGAAAATTGTGCAAATTAATTAATAACCCTTAAAAATTTCAATAAAAGAATACAAAAGTTGCAATTTAAATACTTAAGTTAGGAAAGTTAATTTAGTAGAATATTTACAATTTAAACACATAAATTAAGAAAAATTAATTTATTAAAATATTTACAACTTAAACACATTAATTAAGAAAAATTAATTTTGAAAAATATACCTACAATTTTAACACATAAATTAAAAATTGACTTATACAAAATATTTACAATTTAACAAATAAATTAAGAAAATTAATTTTGGCAAGTATATTTAAAATTTAAACAAATACATTAAGAAAATTTAGTTTTGAAAAATATATTTACAATCTTAACAACTAATAAATAATTTACACAAAATATTTACAATTTGACAAATAAATTAAGAAAAATTAATTTTGGCTTGACAGGATAGCTGCTCCTACGTATCCTCAGTGCAATGAGGAACTCAAAGTCACGTAGTTACGTAAAAATGCTTGTGTATTGGTCGATTTTAATTAATATAAAAACCTTTTTTTTAATTCATCATAGGATTCAAGTTAGCACTTGGCCATTCAATAAACCCTTACGGTTCAATCACGGTGAAGATGACATTTGCCACTCAATCACTTTTATTGACCATAGCACAAAGAAATCTATTAAAAAAATGTCTATTTATTTACTAGAAAGAAGCAGATTCATTTATTTATTTTTGGCATCAATTTCAATATAAATTAACAAGAACTAATTATTAAACAAACACACAATTAATTTATGCAAATATTAGGACAAGTAAAATAATCAAATTAAAAAATACAAGAGTCCTTATTATTATTTTCATCTATTTTCAGCCTTTTTTACATTTTTATTACTATTTTAATGAAAACTATCAAAATCATTAACACATCAAATAAATAAATAAATACTTCCTAAATTAATTTTAGCTTATTCCTTAAGAAGATTAGAACAAACTACTAAAAATATTACCAACCCTTTTATTAAAAATAAATAAATAAAACGTGAAGGAGTTTTAAAAGAGTTCAATTTTTTCTTATGATGCTTTAAGAACCCAAAATGAAATGGATAATAACTCATGAAGCCCAAAAATTTGCAAGGAAAAAAAAAACAACGAAAACTCAAACATAAGCTGTCTTGACACATAAAAACAAGAAATAAATAAATACATAAATAAATAAAATCCTACTTCTATTATGCTTTTATGCTGTCAACCACGTGACCAAAGGAAATGAGGATATCATTTTTTTCTTTTGTGTTGTCCCCACGTGACCAAAGGAGATGAGTAGCTACGTGACCAAAGGAGATGAAGATATCATTTTTCCTTTTGTGCTGTCCACACGTGACCAAAGGAAATGCCAAAGTAAATGAGGAGCTACGTGACCAAAGGAGATAAGGATATCAATTTTCCTTTTGTGCTGTCCCCACGTGATCAAAGGAGATGAGGATTTCATTTTTTCCTTTTATGCTGTCCCCATATACCCATACTCAGAGAGAAATTAAGAGTGTAACCCAAAAAGAGAGAGATTAAGAGAGAATGCGAGAGAGAGACAGTGAGAGAGAGGAACCGCGTGAGGAAAAGAAGAGGAGAGCTATGTCTACGTCACCAGTGAGTGGGGAAGGAGAATTGCGGTGATGCACGAGATGCACAGCAGTGGGGGCGTCGGGTTGTGTTGCTCGAGATGAAAAGGAAAGGCATCAAGGAGGAGGAGTTGGTGGTAATGATGTTAATGGTTACGGTGGTTAAGGGAGAGATGATGATGGAGAAGCAAAGATCTCAGCAGAGAGATGAGGCTGTGCGAGCAGAAAATCAAGAACACAGTGCAAGGTCCATGGCCAGACCCATGGCAGATCGCGGGGAGACCGGCGTTGGAGGGACAGAAACCACCGCTGGCTGTGGTGGTCCATGGTTGCTCTTTTTTTTTTTTAGCTTCCTCACTCTACTTTTTGTTTTGAAAAATTCTGGATATATGTTTGGTTATGGGTTTGGCTGAGGCTTATGTTTTCTTGTGTCTTGACTTAGGTGATGATGATGATAAAGATGATGATATAGCTAAGATGATGGAGAAAATAGCGATAATGTTGGCTGGGTGTTGTTCATGATGAAATAGCGATGATTGGGAAGAAGGTGGCTAATGGCGTGGCAAAGGGGGAGTGAAGCCGCGGTTATGATGAGGTGGAAGGGAATGTCACGCTACTGTACATGGCAATTGTGGATCTGGCTGGAAAATCCGCAGTGGATGGAGGTACTGGTGAGTGAGCCATTGTGAGTTCCATTTTGTCTAGGCTTGCCTAAATTTGGTTAGAGGGTGGAGGTATAAGAATAAAGGGTATTGATGAGGAGAGATGATGGTGGTAACAAAGTGATGACAACAGTTGGCATAGAGAAGAAAAGTGTACAAAGTGATGATAAGCGTGAAAATGTTGTGGTCAGAACTCAAGTAAAGGTTGCTGTGATGAGTCAAATAAATCCCATTCCTCTTTGACAGGTCTCTCTTTTTATTTACAGCAATTGTAATTAAAAGAAAAGTCGATTGATACTGGACTATGGTCAATATTGAAGGCTGTATTAATGATGCTGAAAATTCATGGACTATGTGTGCATGTGTATATTAAATCTACTGTCGCAACCGGGATCGCGACGGGGAAGGCGAGAAAGAATTAAATCATTGGGAGTCGCCACCAAGTTTATTTAATTTGGAAAATCTTGGAAAAACCAATTCTATTTTTTTTTAATGAAAATAGTGTTTGAAAATCAGATATGAGTTCGGGAGTCGGTTATGCATAGGGAAGGGTAGGAACTTAATCCCACGCACCTAATACACACTCTTAGGCAGTACCTTAGTAAATTATGCAGATTAAATAATAACCCCTTTAAAATTCAAATAAGGAAGATAAAAATTATAATTTTAGCACATAAATTAAGAAAAATTAATTTACCAAGAATATTTACAATTTAAACACATTAATTAAGAAGATTTAATTATGACAAATATATTTACAATTTCAACACATAAATTAAAAATGATGTACATAAAATATTTACAATTCAACAAATAAATTAAGAAAATTAATTTTTGCCAAGTATATTTAAAATCTAAATAAATACATCAAGAAAAATTGGTTTTAGAAAATACATTTACAATCTTAACAACTAATAAATAATTTACACAAAATATTTACAATTTAAACATATAAATTCAAGAGATTAAATTTACCCAAATCTATTTATGATTTGAACATATAAATTCAAGAAGTTTTATTTTACAAAAAATGTATTTAATTTAAACACATAAATTAATTTACACAAATACATTTACAGCTTAAACATACAAATTCCAGAAATTTAATTTACATAAATATATTCATGATTCAAACACATAAACTAAGAATTAACTTTGACAAACATATTTACAATTTTAACGAATACATTAACATAAATTAGTTTTTTTTTTAGAAAAAAAAAAAATATATTTACAATTTTAACATATAAACTAGAAAATAAATTAAGAAGAAAATTACTTTAGCAAAATACTTATAATTTAAACACATAGATTAAGAAGAATTAATTTAGACAAATATATTTTACAATTGAAATGTATAAATTAAGGAATTTAATTTATATAATTACATTTACAATTTAAACAAATTTAAGAAGATTTAATTTTGGCTTGACAGGGATAGCCTGCTCCTACGTATCCTCCGGTACAATGAGGAACTCAAAGTCACGTAGTTCTGTAAAAAATATATTTGTGTGTTGGTCAATTTTAATTAATTTAAATGATATTTAGTAGAATAAAATCCACCTTTGAAGAGAATTTAAGTTAGCACTTGACTACTCAATAAATCCTCATGATTCAATAATAGTGAAGATAACATTTGCTACTCAATCACCATTACTGATCATTGCACAGATGAAAGAAAAAAATTGAAAAATATTTTTTGACACTCACATTTTTTATAAGAGAAAAAAAATCTTTGAGAATAAAACACACTCTTGCATAGGATTTAAGTTAACATTTAGCCATTCAATAAATCCTTATGATCTAATAATGGTGAAGATAGCATTGGCTACTCAATCACCACCATTAATCATTGCGTGAAAAATTATTTACTATTTTTATATTTTATATACTTTTTATTTAATTCGTATTTTTTTTACATCCCCTTTTTTTTAAAAAAAAAAACAATGGAATCCAATGAGGGAACTCAACTGATTAGTTAACCAAAATATGGATTAAAACACGATAAGATCAATCAAAGTATATTTTCCAAACAAGGAAGTCTGAAAAGAAGAAAAAATATATCTATATATATATATATATATATATATATATATATATATATATATATATATATATATATATATATATATAAATAAAACTAAACATATAGAACAACAATCCAAACCCCTTTCATTTCTTTATTTTCGCAAACCCAAACAAATAACCCAAGTTTGGCATAAAAGTCAACACAAACATAAAAAATCTAAACCCACAATCTGCACTAAACCTACTATTGGCCCCACCCAAATAAATAAAATGAAGTTTCACAAGCCTAAGTAATGTACCTACGCTATGTTGAAGACAACTTCAACGCATGGAATAATAAAATGCAACTAAAGACAAATAAATAAAAGGAAGTTTCACAAGCTACCTACGCTATGTTGGAGACAGCTTCAACACATGAAATAATAAAATGCAAATAAAGACAAATCAGTAAAAGAAAGTTTCACAAGCTACCTACGCTATGTTGGAGACAACTTCAACACATGAAATAATAAAATGCAAATAAAGACAACATGGGGAGCACGGAGAAGTCTAGAATATTGGCAATTTGGGGATTTCATTTTTTTTGTTTTAGGGGGCTGAGAACTCAGCACACCCACACGCCAAGAGAGAGAATAAATTAAAGAGGGAGAATTGGAGAGAGGGGGGCAAAACTGAGGAGTATGCAAGAGGAAGGGGACCTCAGCAAGCTTCGTGGGATGCCTCGTGAGACCGGCGCTGTTCAATGGAGATCCGCAACTGTGATGGCTGCCCAACCGAGGAAGAATGTTTGGTGAGGAGGCACTGGACGGCACAAAGGGCGAGGCGCAGCGGCGTTGACGGCGGTGCAGGGGAGGCTGTTTCTGGGCTTTTCACGTTGTTGCTGTGGTTGGGTTTCGTTCTATGGGTCTGCAATATGATGAAGGTGACTTACAATGATGATGATGACCATGATTCGAAAAAGGTTTCTGTATGGTTAATGGGATTCATTTGAGGAGGATCGGATATATTTTTTTTCTTTTTTGGTTGAGTTGAGGATGATGGATGTTGGTTATGGCTATGGTGAGATTGTATGATGAGGGTGATGGCATTGGCTATGGTGAGATGGTTTCGAGGAAGGGGCTGTGACAATGGAAAATGGAAAAGTGTGAAAGCTTGTTGAAAATGGAGAATGAGGTGGTGGTGTGTTTTTGCGATGGATGCTCTCTGTGAAGGTCGGATGTTCCCCTCCTTTTCTCAAAGGTCTCTAAAATTAGATCACCCTTGCTTTTTAGATGTGAGATGGCAAACAGGAGGCAAAAAAAGAAACCGGACCTCCGTGATCCCCCCTCCCCTAAAATTTCTTGACTCCTTCCTTTATACTAAGTTCATTTTGATAATTAACATTTGACTCCATGCTTTCTCTGGAATGTAGGGGAACCATACCAACTTGTTTCCCATGTTTTCTTCCTCGGACCAAGAGAGTGCAGGGATGGAGAAGACTGCAGAAGTAGGAACAGAAGCATGCTTGTGCTGTCTCGTTTCTTTTGTTGCTTTTTTTCAAAATTGACAAGTGTATTCTTTATTATTGCCATCAATTCCTGTATTAAGTCCATGTGCGTGCCATGGAATGAGACAGCATCGTGTTCCCTTTCTGCTCTTTTTCCATTATTTATTTATTTATTATTATTATTTTTTTTAATTATTTTTTTTAGAAGCGTGGGGCTCCTACATGTATTTCACTAGAGAATGGGTATGGCAACAAGGAAGTGGAGGGGAGCTCCACGAGGGAGTGTCTGCCACTTCCCTTTTCAATTATTATTATTATTATTTTTTGTATTTTAACCTTTTTTGATTTTATTTGATTTGAAATGAAAGTGACTGAAACATTAGAGATGAATCTAGGAAGCTTCTTTTTATTATTATTATTTTTTTAAAAGACTTTAAAAGAAACTGCAAAATGTGCAAATTTTTGGAATTTTCTTGTTCAAGGGACCGTACAAAATTGGGTGTTCACAGTTGCCCCTCTTTGCTTATTTCTTACAAAATAAGATGATAAACTTAAGGTTTACATATTATTTTGCAAGGAAGGAGTAAAGATATGAACACTGATTTTGTTCGGCAATGCAGAATATGCTGACTTCAAATAATGAAAGAAAACTAAATGCTCATGAGTGGCATATGCAATGCAATGATGCAATTCAGAAACCAATGTATGAGTGACAAGAAATATGAAATTCGAGCAAGAGATGACAGAACTAATAAAAATTGAAGATTCTTGTGATCAACTGGTTACGGATCAACAAGTGACAGAAAATTAGAAGCAATGGCAATCTGAGGCCGACTGAAAAGTAAATACGGCCACCTGAGGTAAGACAGGAAATGTAAATTCGGCAATCTGAGGCCGACTGAAAAATAAAGTGGCAATCTGAGGCCGACTGAAAGTAAAGTGGCGATCTGAGGCCGACTGAAAAATAAATTCGGCAATCTGAGGCCGATTGAAAAGTAAATTTGGCAATCTGAGGCCGACTGAAAGCAAAGTGGCAATCTGAGGCCAACTGAAAGTAAAGTGGCAATCTGAGGCCGACTGAAAAATAAATTCGGTAATCTGAGGCCGATTGAAAAGTAAATTTGGCAAGCTGAGGCCGACTGAAAAATAAATTCGGCAATCTGAGGCCGATTGAAAAGTAAATTGGCAATCCGAGGCCGACTGGAAATGTAAATTGGCAATCTGAAGCCGACTGAAAAATAAATTTGGCAATCTGAGGCCGATATGAAAAATAAATTTGGCAATCTGAGGCCGACAAGAAAATTAAATGGTGATCATGGAAAACAACAAATTTCACATTATCTCTTTTTCAGGTTATATGCATAAGTCATCAATTTTCAGTTTATTTGAAAAACTGCGTAACCAAATCGAGCAAGCCTCAAGGGAGACTATAATCGATCAAACTCGTAATTCACCCACTGGATCTTCTGGCATAAGTTTTCTTTTCTTCTGTAACTTTGCTTACTTCGTTCCCTTTTTCCCCTTTTTTAGGATGATGATCGCTTTTCTGCCAAGTTTGACTGAAACTTCTAAATTTTCTTGGTGTGATGCTAGTCACGGATGCATCGCTATGAGAATTATTAGGATTGTATAATTTTAAACTTAAATTTATGCTTACTTGAGACATCATAATTAAACATGCATTTAAAGAGAAAATAAAAAGAGTGGCCGAATAGACATCTTTATTGCTTGGTGTATTGGATGACAAAAGGTGGGAACAATCATAAAAGTGAAAGACAAGATTGTGAAAAACATGAAATTTTGCCCCAGTTCCGGTTCTTTGTGGCTCATTCAATCGATTTCTTACAGCAGTTGAATACCATAGCCCTGATCTATGAAGATGTCTTCAACCCTTTTTCTGAAAAATTGCCCCAGTCTTACTCTTGGGCTATTTGATTCACTGGACAAATTCAACACTAAAAATTGCCCCATTATAGGTTGCTTGAGATGATGCTTATCTTTTTGCTCTAACTTTTGCCTAGGTTGCTCTTTCGAGTTTTCAACCTAACGAGCTTTTCTTTCTTTTGTTTTTCTTTTTCTTTTTCTTTCGTTTTACCCTAACTTTTGCTTAGGTTGCTCTTTCGAGTTTTCAACCTAACGGGCTTTTTCACCATCTTTTCAAGCATAGAACCTTTTGACTGCATCGGTATTGATTGGTTTAGGCAATTCTTGTCCATCCATGTTTTGCAAAATCAACGCCCCACCTGAGAATGCCTGCTTGACAATGTAAGGACCTTCATAACTTGGAGCCCACTTGCCCCGTGCGTCCTCTTGATTAGGGAGAATTTTCTTCAAAACTAAATCCCCTGGATGAAAATCTCTAGGGCGAACTTTCTTGTTGAAAGCCTTAGCCATTCTGTTTTGGTATAACTGGCCATGACAAATAGCCGCCAGTCTTTTCTCTTCTATCATGTTGAGCTGTTCATATCGAGCCCTCACCCATTCAGATTCCTCCAAGTCAGATTCCATCAAAATCCTTAAGGACGGGATTTCCACTTCTATGGGAGATACAGCTTCCGTTCCATATACTAATGAGAAGGGAGTTGCCCCTGTGCTTGACCGTATGTTGGTTCGATATGCGTGTAAAGCATATGGTAGCACTTCATGCCAGTCCTTGTAATTCATCACCATCTTGGCAACGATCTTCTTGATGTTCTTATTTGCGGCCTCAACTGCGCCATTCATTTGAGGTCTATAAGGAGCTGAATTGTGATGCTTGATCTTGAAAGTTTCAAAGAACTTTCGAACTTCGGCACCATTAAGGTTAGGAGCATTATCTGTGATAATTCTTTCTGGAATCCCATATCTGCAAATAATGTCCCTTTTAATAAACCTGAGAAACACCTTTTGTGTGATGTTGGCATATGAAGCAGCCTCCACCCACTTTGTGAAATAGTCAATTGCGACCAAAATGAAACGATGGCCGTTGGATGCTTTGGGATTAATCGGGCCGATGACATCCATGCCCCACATTGAGAAAGGCCAAGGAGATACCATGTTGTGTAATGGAACTGGAGGAGCATTGATTCGATCTGCATATGTTTGACATTTGTGACACTTTCGAACATAACCGATGCAGTCATTTTCCATGGTAGACCAATAATATCCACTTCTTAGGATCTTGCGCGCCATCATGTGCCCATTAGCGTGAGTTCCACAGATTCCTTCGTGGATCTCGATCATGATCATTCGAGCTTCATGAGCATCCACACATCTAAGGAGTGTGGTGTCATGATTCCGCTTATAAAGGATTTCGCCATTTAGAAAAAAGGTCATGGACAACCTTCGAATTGTTTTTCTTTGCACTTCATTTGCTCCAATCGGGTATTCTCCTCTTTGAACATATTGTTTGATGTCATGATACCATGGTTGACCGTCTGATTCAATCTCTACGCTGTCACAGTATATCGGTTCATCTTGCACCTCTACGCGAATAGGTTGTACATTTGCGTGGATTTCCAACTTAGTCATCACAGCCAAAGTGGCTAAAGCATCCGCAAATTGATTTTTGTCTCGAGTTAAGTGAGAAAATGATATATCATCAAAGTGCTCAATTAGTCGAGATAAATACTTCTGATAAGGTATCAATTTTGGATCTTTTGTGCGCCATTCTCCAATAACTTGGTAGATTATGAGCGCAGAGTCTCCAAACACCTTTAATTCTTTGATCCCTAAGTCAATTGCAACTTGCAAACCATTCGTACAAGCCTCATATTCCGTGATGTTGTTGGTACATTCAAAATCCAACTTGATGGAAACTGGGTACTGCTTCCCGGCTGGTGATACCGCTACAGCTCCTATTCCACATCCATTCATATTAACAGCCCCATCAAAGTACATTTTCCATACATTCTCCTTTTCTATCTCATCTTTTTCCACCGTTAATACTTCACCATCGGGGAATTCAGGCATGATAGGTTGTACATCCTCAAGAGGATTTTCAGCTAGATGATCGGCAATTGCACTTCCCTTGATAGACTTCTGAGTCACATATTTGATATCAAATTCGGATAGCACCACTTGCCATTTTGACATTCTCAACGAAACATGTGGACTATCAAATATGTATTTTAATGGATCCATTCGGGAGATTAACCAGGTAGTGTAGTATAACATGTACTGCCGCAACCTCTTGGATGCCCACACTAATGCACAACAAGTCTTTTCAATCGCCAGATAACGGGATTCACAGTCATTAAACTTCTTGCTCAGATAATAAATTGCCTGTTCCTTCTTACCAGACTCATCATATTGACCCAACATTGCCCCAAGTGACGTGGGCAACACCGTGAGGTATAATATTAAAGGACGGTCTGGTACAGGTGGAGCTAGAATTGGAGGCTTCATTAGATAAGCCTTTATCTTATCAAAGGCTTCTTGGCATTCATCATTCCACTCCCCAGGTTGATGTTTTCGCAGCAGCTTGAATATAGGCTCACACGTACTAGTCAAATTGGCAATGAATCTAGCAATGTAGTTGAGCCTTCCAAGAAAACTTCTCACTTCTCGCTCGAGGGAGCCGACATTTCTTGTATCGCCTTTACTTTGTCAGATCCACTTTTATCCCTTCTCTCGACAATGAACCCGAGTAACTTCCCTGTAGAAGCCCCAAAAATGCATTTATTAGGGTTCAATCGTAACTTATACTTTCTGAGCCTCTCGAACAGTTTCCGCAGAACTGCCACGTGGCTTTCTCCCTCTTTAGACTTGGCGACCATATCATCTACATACACTTCAATCTCTTTGTGCATCATGTCATGGAACAATGTGACCATAGCACGTTGGTAGGTAGCACCGGCATTCTTCAATCCAAATGGCATGACTGTATAGCAAAATGTTCCCCACGGCGTTATGAAAGTAGTTTTTCCTTTGTCATGAACGTCCATAGGGATCTGATTATACCCAGAATATCCATCCATAAAGGAGAATCGGTGGTTCTTTGCCGTATTATCAACAAGGACATCGATGTGAGGGAGAGGAAAATCGTCTTTTGGACTAGCTTTATTCAAATCCCGATAATCTACACACATCCTGACTTTTCCATCCTTTTTAGGCACAGGCACAACATTAGCCACCCAATCAGTGTGTCGTGAAACCTCCAGGAATCCAGCCTCCAGCTGTTTAGTCACTTCTTCTTTTATTTTCAATGACATATCAGGTCGCATTCTCCTCAACTTTTGCTTTTTCGGCTCAGCTTCTAGATACAAAGGGATTTTGTGTGAAGCAATCTCTGGGTCCAATCCTGGCATATCACGATAGGACCATGCGAATACATCCAGGAATTCCTTAAACAACGCAACCATTTCTGTGCGTTCAGGATTGTCCACTATTTTCAGTTCCTTTTTGTCCTCTACGGTGCCCATGTTAATCACCTCGACCACCTCATTGTCCAGATCAAATCCTTTTTCTGTATGTTCCAATAAGCTTGAAAAATGCTCAATATCTCCCTCATCCTCTTCAGATTCTTGGTTATCGCAATCAAATGCAGCAAGAGAATCAATTGATAAGTTTCCAAATTCCTTTTCTTGTGGCAAAATTTCTATGTCATTCATGTTCCTGGAAAGTAATTATGGTAGGTTGGAATGCTAAAATGGATCACAAACAACATAGGACAAACATGAATTAACGAGCTGGGAATGGAAAAGTAAAGAAATAAGGGAAAGGAGAAAACAAAAGAAAGGAAAAAGGAACGAAAAAATGGAAAACATAAAGGAAGGCTATTGAAAAATCATGTAAGCTTATTTAAACGATGTCTCACAGTAGCATAAACAAAAGCATAAATCTTAATTAATACAACCCAACAAATTACTTTGCAGCAATAACATCAATCACTGGTTCAGTAGTCCAATTCATCAGCATTTCATCGTTGTTGTTATCTTGAAATTTGTTGTATCCTTGAGTTGTTTCAGAGTCCAAGGTGTTGATGGTGAAGTGGTAGCAAGGTGAGTGAACTATTCCAGCTGTAATTACTTCAACCGGGCCATGAAACGTCTCTCTTAAGTGAGGGATTTGCTTCATTTTTCCACTTTGCTTTTTCTGCTCCAGACTCAAAGTTCTTATCTCCTCGTTCAACGAGTCCTTGTACCCTAGGCCAAACCGGTTGAACTTTTCAGGGACCGATATAGGGGTTTGGGTGCCTTGCAAACACGATCCCAGTCCTTTGCCTTCCAGATATCCGTTCTTAGCCATGATGTGGGCCACTACCTGACTTTGTATTGGGGGTTTAGCTTGCTCTTGTTTCAATCCTACTACTTCTAAATTATGCCATAAACTACTCTCCACCAGCTCTACATTCTCCACATATGGCAATGTCACTGGTTTGGACACTAAGATTTCTTTTTCTCCATGAATTGTAACGACCATTCCATTCTCCACATATTTCACCTTTTGATGCAAGGTTGAGGGGACAGCTCCGGCGTTGTTAATCCATGGTCTTCCCAGTAGCATATTATAATCCGACTCAATCTCCATCACTTGGAATAATACTTCAAATCTGCTTGGGCCCATCTCAAGTAACAGTGTTATTTCTCCAAGGATGCTCTTCTTAGCTCCGACAAATGCTTTCACTACCATTAACTGTGGCAGTATATCATCCTTACTCATTGACAAATAGTGCAGGGTTGATACTGGCAAGACATTTAGCCCTGACCCTCCATCAATAAGGACTCTGGGCACAATGTAACCCTTGCATTTAAGAGTTATGTATAGTGCTCTGGGTTTTTCTGAGATATAATCTCTTTATCTGAAAATGTGATCATGTTAACACGCTTCCCGGGTCCACCATGTTTACTACATTCTCCAATGATGCATCCGCTTGACATAGGCCTCCTTTAACACCTTCAACACTGCTTTTTGGTGGAGTTCAGATGACAAGATTAGTGACAAGAGTGATATTCTAGCGGGAGTCTTCTTTAATTGATCTAGAATATCATACTCGCTTTGCTTCATAATCTTCAAAAACTCCTCCTCCTCCTCTTCTCTTTCTTTTCTCTCTGAGCCTAAGCTTTTGTCAATGTTACCTTCATCAACAAACTTCCCCTTCTCCAACTCTTTGGGCCCATAAACTCTTCCACTCCTTGTTATTCCCTTTACTTCCATGACACCTGTCACTTCCTCGTTTTCTCGGGTCTTCGAGGTTTCTCCTATGTCTCCACTTGTCTTGACCTGAGTCTCATAATTCCAAGGAATAGTACGTGTGTCCTCATAACTGAAAGGTGTTGGCTTCTTCACAGTGATCACTATCTTTTCAGATTTTGGAGTTTGATTAAGTGGAGGCACTTTGAGTACAAAACGCTCAATCACATTCACCTCTTCAACAGAATTCTGCTTCTTTTTTGCCTGTATCACACCTAAAGTGAGTAGTTCTTGTACACGCACTTTGAAATCCCAACAAGTCTCAATATCATGTCCCATACTTCCACAATGGTATGCACATCTTGATTCCATATCATATTTCTCCTCTTCTTTCATCATAGAGGCAGGTGCTGTGATGTTATAATTAGCTTCCTTCAAAGCAATAAACACTTTCTCCATGGGTGTTCGGAGACTCAAAACCTTTTTGATCAATTGTTTCTCCACTTCCAAGGCATTCACATGACTTCCTCTTTCATGATTTGGGATTGGGTTATTAACAATATCGGGCTTTGGATCTTCTTGGAGATCCAGTCTTCCACAAGCAATTAGTTTTCTCACTGCCGTCTTAAAGCCTTCACAATCTTCAATTGAATGTCCCGCGACATCCATATGGTATTTGCAAGTTAGGTTTGGATTGTACCAAGTCGGAAATGGAGGTTGTAATGGGTGCACAGGGTATGGTGAAATCAAATGAGCATCAAACAACCGTTGATAAAGGTCGGCATTGGAAATGGCTAACTTTGGAAAAGGTGGTAGGTTTGGGAAACGATTGCGATTGTGGTTTTGAGAATTGGGTCGAGGTGCTGTGTTTAGGAAGCTCTGAGGATGTATGGTTGGATATGTTGGATGGGCGGGTCGATATGGCCGTATGTGGATGTTGTTGATTTGTGGCTGGGAATACGGAGTAGTGTTTGTGGTTTGGTAAAATGGGTATGGAGAGTTTGAGGTATGGTATGATGCTGTATGGAGTCCTGGGTGCATTGGTGCGTATCTTGGGGTAAAAGGCTGCTGACTTTGTACATAATTTACCTCCGTCTCTTTCTTTCTGGGCGGGAATCCTCTCTTAGTGTCTTCACTGCTCATCGGGAGTTTGCCAGCTTTAGTCAAGCTCTCAATTCTTTCTCCAGCGGTTATTAACTCAGAAAAATCTCGGTATGCTGCTCCCGCCATTGCCCCGATGTAAGGAGACCCTAGAGTTGCTAGGAAGTATGAACACATCTCAGATGGGATGAGTGGTGGTTGCACTTGAGCAGCCAAAGCTCTCCATCTCTGAGCATATTGTTTAAAGGATTCATCTTTCTTCTTTTGCGTTGTACCCAGCTGTTCACGGCTGGGCGCTATTTCCAAGTTAAACTTATACTGGTTCATGAATTGGTCAGCCAGCTCTCCCCAACAGGAAATCTTTGCATGATCTAACTAGATGTACCATTCTAGAGCCGGTCCGGTCAAACTCTCGTGGAAAAAGCTAATGAGAAATTTATCATCTTTGGACCAGATTGACATCTTGGTACAGTAACTCTTTAAATGGAAGAGTGGGTTGCCAGTTCCATCATATTTCGAAAAATCAGGAATTTTAAAATCTTTAGGGACAACCGTGCTAATGGGAGGGCAAAGTTGCTCAATCTCCATGTAGCCATAATTATTTGGCCTTTGGATTGCCTTAATTTGTTCCTGAATTTTTTCCATCCATTCTTCTCTCGACTTGTCCTTTTCTGTCTCTGCACGATTATTCCCCGAGGAAGAGAGTTGCCTTGGGATGACATTTGGAGGCTGCTCCCAAATGTGGGTAGCGTGCCCATGCCTTTCAGCATGTATATTCTCTACCGCGTGATATCCTTCTCCAATAGGCATTGTCGGTGGTGGTTGTTCGCGGGGATTATCATTCACCCCTTGCATGACATTTAGAGCTACATCCGATACCACAGGTATGGTTATCGTCGTAGCACTTGGTTGTACACCACCTGAGTTTTGGTGGGCTCTCAATAAGTCGAGTGACTCCATCATAGCCCGCATCATCTCCTCCATTCTTCCCTGGTTATTTGACAACTCGTTCAGTCTTCCTCTCACTGCATCAACTTCCATGCTTAAGTTTCTTCCGGGTTCAGAAGTAATTATAGCCGAGGTGGTTACAGCTGGAATAGTTCTTCCCGCTTCAGAAGTAATTGCAGACGGGATGGTCCTTCCTGGTTCTGTGTTTCCGCCGGCCATCTTGGTTCGAGCTCTAGTGTTATGAACACGAGTTAGATCGGTATCCTCTTTCCTTGGGCGCCCAATGGTTACGAATCTTGCGCTTTCACAAACTGTTTCAGTCGCAAAGTTAAAATCTTGTTTTATGTTTTTTTTTTTTATATATATATATATACAAGAAACAAACGAAAGAGGTCAAAAAGTTCTTTTTTTTATTTTTAAAAGGAAGGATGCCCTGCACCCATTCTTATGGATATATCACCCTATAAGTCGAGGTGCAGTTGATAGCAAATCTAAGGGAGGATTCACTCCTCTATAGGTACTATCTAATAAACACTAGCAATGTGGTTCCTTTTCATATGTCTGAGCATTCTCACACTTTTACACAAGGACGGACTATCTCAAGGTAAAAATGTGATTGATTACTTTCTAAGGGAACATCTATTCCTCTATAGAGAGCATCCGTGAGCTTGAGAAGTCACAATTGTGATCAGTGAAAGTACAAACATTAAAGTTTCATTCATTCTTGGGTGAAGTTCTGAGTACAAATCGTTTCAAGATACATTTCATAAGTTTCAATCCTCTTTTCTTAACAAGGAAATTCAACAATCCTTGACTCATGACAGATGATTACGTCAAAGCTTTCATTTTCTTCCTCTTGAGGCCTTTAGTGATCCTTTCGCATGAATCCATGAATTCTGTCACCTCTTGAGGCAATCTAAATGGTGGCAACTTATTAATTTGCTTCTTGGCTTGCTCGAAACGGTAAATAAAATTTGGAATGTAATGACTCAATTCATCGGTGAGCTTTCCACATTTTTCTTCCCATTCTAACGCCTTTTCTCTCCATGACTTTCCGAATTCTGTTGCATCAACAAACAAATCATGATATTGGTTTGCTGATGCCCATCCTTGAGTAGCCTTCTGCTCGATGCTGTGTCAACATGGTTGATAGGTGCTTCACTTGTCCCTCCAGTTTTTCTCTCATACTTTTCTCTTTCTTGACCTCCATTCTCAAGCTCCAAATGTCTTTATCTCGTTGGCTGACTTCCAATTCTACTCTTTCCACCATGCAATTTTTCTTACTAACCTCTCTCCAAATTGATTCTTTTCCTTCACAAGCTTGTGGAGTCCTCCCTCTAGCTCTTGGATTTTGGCCAAATGCATGCTTGAGATTTTCTCTTTGCCCTTCCTGGACTTGGTGATTTCTGCTGCCTCAATACATTCGTCTTTTAGGGCCTCAATTTCTTTGGCCATTTTCTTGCATTGATCTTGAAGGATGTCAACCTTCAGGTCTGCCGCTTCCTTTTTCTCCTCCAGAAACCGCATTTGGGCCTTCATCATTTCCATCTGTTGGGCCGACTCTGGAGTTTGCGTGGGAGCTAGGTTGTTGGGAATATCCTTTGGGATATTATCTTTCCCGACTCTTGCCTTCCTCCAGTCTTTGTATTCTTGCGAAGAGGTTAAACGCTGTTGGCCGAGTTCTGTTTTCCCTAAGATTTTGACATCACCCCATGCCATTTTGATCTTCCTTTCTTGCTCCAGGGTACTCTTGTCTTTCTGGTATAGGAAACTGAATACTTTAAGTTGTTCTTCTTGTGGCTTTGTTTGAGTCCAGTGGAGTTGTCTAAGCACTAAAGCAGGTGTATAGGAAATACATCCCCTTGGACCCATCAATGAACATTATGGAAGTCACCACAGCTGTAGATAACACTGTCTCCACGATACCAAGGACATACCCATTTGAAAGTGTTTGATTGGATCTGTGAGAATTCCTTTTTCCATGCCTGAGCTTCTTGACACTTTATTTGTATGCGATGGAAGTCCCCTAACGGATTAGGAAGAAGGCCCATGCGACTATTAGCATATACATGAGTCATGAACCACACGTATAGCATTGGCAAACAACAGCGCAGCCTTCCCCCCCTCTTTTGAATACAAACCCCCAAAGAAAGGAATGTATCTGCTAGCATGGCCGGGATAGGATTCATGCCACACGTTTCGAACTTGAAAAACACATCCATGGCGGCTTATCGATGACATCGGGCGTGAATGGAAATAAGACCAACCCATAGATAGTCAGTGCCAGTGTTCGTTTGAAGAAATCTCAATCTCCTTGTTGAGCCAAAGTTTGCATATGTGTCTCCAGCAAACTTCTTCTGATTCCTTGAGTAGACCCCCTTACTTCCATTATCATCTGGTTTGAATCAACTCCGATTATCTTGGCAACGTTCTCCTTATTAACATAATGCCCTTGGTATAGATATACACCTGATTTTTCTTGGATCGGTAGTCTCATTATAACCACATATTCTTCTATGGTTGGCACAGCATCAAGATCGGGCAACTCAAAGCAACAAAGAGAAGGGTTCCAGAATTGTGAGAGAGCACTCAATGCTGGCGCTTCCACCGGAATGGACAACAAATCCAATATGCACCCGTAAGTATTCTTGAAAGAGGATCAGACTTCACGAGGTATCAGCTGAACTATTTCTTTTACTTTCTCTAGCTCATTGCTCGTCACTGTAACCTTGATATTTCTTTTCCAGTCATGTACATTGCTAGTGTTCATCGGTATTGCATCCATTTGCTTTGAACTGATGATGAATCAAAAACCACACACACTGTGTACAAGAATGAAACAATTGAGTAGAATTAAAAGGATGGAAGATATAAGAATGCATGTTTCTATGAAATTTTTTTTAATTTTTTATGTTTCCTTGAGAATTTAATGATGCACAAACCTATGTAAGTGAACACAACTGAAGAAAAGAAACATTTCATGTAAAAAAAAAAGGTTATGTTATGAAAAATAAATGGAAAGAATGCATGTGATGAACAAAATGCCTAAACATCTTGAGGATGAATGTCAACATTAAGCTATGAGATGAGCAACTAGCTAACCTAAATGCAATGTAACAATGTTTGATGTAAAAATAACTAAAATAAAGCATAAAGGAGTGCGGTGTAAAAGGATGAAAGAAGCATGCTCCCATTGTCCTAACCGGGTAAACCTAA
Source organism: Dalbergia cultrata (assembly GCA_031216105.1). Classification (NCBI taxonomy): domain Eukaryota; kingdom Viridiplantae; phylum Streptophyta; class Magnoliopsida; order Fabales; family Fabaceae; genus Dalbergia; species Dalbergia cultrata. The sequence goes on along the minus strand of CM062344.1, from coordinate 15,050,243 downwards.
TGGGTGGGATGTTCTAAGGCCAGAAACCCTAACGTGGTAGCTGCTAGGTTTGACTATACGTGTATACATTCATGGTGGGTCTAGACTTCTAATGACCATGGTCCCCAGATTGCCCTTATCCACAGGACAAGGATCCGACCTCTGAACCAACCATAAGTAGGGATAAGCCCTCTCAATATGATTGACTCATAAGGCCAGTAGCAATCTGAGTGGTGTCCCAACAACTACCAAGTGAGCATGAAGCCCCTCATGGCAATGTCAAGAAACCCCCTAATCCTAGGCTCGCACGGGCTCGGGTATAGAGTCCAAGAATACAGTGTGTGAATTAAGTGATCGTGAAGTGTGTGCTAGGAGCATACAAACCTTCCGATCCTATCACTACAGACACTCCTGCAAAAAAAGATACAAACAACACATATGTACAAAATAGTTATCTATCCTAAGATTTTTTTTAAAAAAATAAAGAAAATTTTACAAAATTCAAACCACAGGTATATACAGAATAACAATAGTCGTCTATCCTAGAGTTTTAACGAATAAATAAATATTATATATAAACATCAAGAGAATTAAACTATACAAAAGAGAATTCAAGAAACACTGCACAAAATAAAGTGAGGAAAGAAAAACAAGAATAAATGGGGTATATATTTAATTTGCACAACTAACTATAATAGGCCTGACTCTCTTACTGAGGTTCCCCAGTGGAGTCGCCATCTGTCACAACCGGGATTGCGACGGGACGGCGAAAAATAAGTTTTTGAAAATTGGAGTCGCCACCAGATTTATTTAAATTGGAAAACCTTGGAAAAACCAATCTTATTTAAGAAAACAGTCTTCGAAAACCAGATATGAGTTCGGGAGTCGGTTATGCAAAGGGAAGGATAGGAACTTAATCCTACAGCACCCCTAGTACACCCGTATTTAAACGGTACCTTAGTGAATTGTGCAAATTAAATAATAACCCTTTAAAAAAATTTTCAAATAAGGAAGATAAGAATTATAATTTAAACACATAAATTAACGAAAATTAATTTAGCAAAATATTTACAACTTAAACACATTTATTAAGAAAAAATAATTTTGACAAATATATTCACAATTTTAACACATAAATTTAAAAATGATTTACGCAAAGTATTTATATTTTAACAAATAAATTAAGAAAATTAATTTGGCAAGTATATTTAAAATTTAAATAAATACATTAAGAAAATTTAGTTTTGAAAAATATATTTACAATCTTAACAACTAATAAATAATTTACACAAAATATTTACAATTTAAACATATAAATTCAAGAGATTAAATTTACCCAAATCTATTTATGATTTGAACATATAAATTCAAGAAGTTTTATTTTACAAAAAATGTATTTAATTTAAACACATAAATTAATTTACACAAATACATTTACAGCTTAAACATACAAATTCCAGAAATTTAATTTACATAAATATATTCATGATTCAAACACATAAACTAAGAATTAACTTTGACAAACATATTTACAATTTTAACGAATACATTAACATAAATTAGTTTTTTTTTTAGAAAAAAAAAAAATATATTTACAATTTTAACATATAAACTAGAAAATAAATTAAGAAGAAAATTACTTTAGCAAAATACTTATAATTTAAACACATAGATTAAGAAGAATTAATTTAGACAAATATATTTTACAATTGAAATGTATAAATTAAGGAATTTAATTTATATAATTACATTTACAATTTAAACAAATTTAAGAAGATTTAATTTTGGCTTGACAGGGATAGCCTGCTCCTACGTATCCTCCGGTACAATGAGGAACTCAAAGTCACGTAGTTCTGTAAAAAATATATTTGTGTGTTGGTCGATTTTAATTAATTTAAATGATATTTAGTAGAATAAAATCCACCTTTGAAGAGAATTTAAGTTAGCACTTGACTACTCAATAAATCCTCATGATTCAATAATAGTGAAGATAACATTTGCTACTCAATCACCATTACTGATCATTGCAGGATGAAAGAAAAAAAATTGAAAAATATTTTTTGACACTCACATTTTTTATAAGAGAAAAAAAATCTTTGAGAATAAAACACACTCTTGCATAGGATTTAAGTTAACATTTAGCCATTCAATAAATCCTTATGATCTAATAATGGTGAAGATAGCATTGGCTACTCAATCACCACCATTAATCATTATGAAAAATTATTTACTATTTTTATATTTTATATACTTTTTATTTAATTAGTATTTTTTACATCCCCTTTTTTAAAAAAAAAAACAATGGAATCCAATGAGGGAACTCAAAGTCGTTAACCAAAATATGGATTAAAACACGATAAGATCAATCAAAGTATATTTTCCAAACAAGGAAGTCTGAAAAGAAGAAAAAAAAAAAAAAAATATATATATATATATATATATATATATATATATATATATATATATATATATATATATATATATATATATAAATAAAACTAAACATATAGAACAACAATCCAAACCCCTTTCATTTCTTTATTTTCAAACCCAAACAAATAACCCAAGTTTGGCATAAAAGTCAACACAAACATAAAAATCTAAACCCACAATCTGCACTAAACCTACTATTGGCCCCACCCAAATAAATAAAATGAAGTTTCACAAGCCTAAGTAATGTACCTACGCTATGTTGAAGACAACTTCAACGCATGGAATAATAAAATGCAACTAAAGACAAATAAATAAAAGGAAGTTTCACAAGCTACCTACGCTATGTTGGAGACAGCTTCAACACATGAAATAATAAAATGCAAATAAAGACAAATCAGTAAAAGAAAGTTTCACAAGCTACCTACGCTATGTTGGAGACAACTTCAACACATGAAATAATAAAATGCAAATAAAGACAACATGGGGAGCACGGAGAAGTCTAGAATATTGGCAATTTGGGGATTTCATTTTTTTTGTTTTAGGGGGCTGAGAACTCAGCACACCCACACGCCAAGAGAGAGAATAAATTAAAGAGGGAGAATTGGAGAGAGGGGGGCAAAACTGAGGAGTATGCAAGAGGAAGGGGACCTCAAACAGCTTCGTGGGATGCCTCGTGAGACCGGCGCTGTTCAATGGAGATCCGCAACTGTGATGGCTGCCCAACCGAGGAAGAATGCTGGCTGGGCTGAGGAGGCTGCTGGACGGCACAAGGGCAGAGGCGCAGCGTAGCTCGACGGCAGGGGAGGTCAAGCTGTTCGGGCTTTTCACGTTGTTCTTTGTGGTTGGGTTTCGTTCTATGGGTCTGCAATATGATGAAGGTGACTTACAATGATGATGATGACCATGATTCAAAAAGGTTTCAGTATGGTTAATGGGATTCATTTGAGGAGGATCGGATATATTTTTTTTCCTTTTTTGGTTGAGTTGAGGATGATGGATGTTGGTTATGGCTATGGTGAGATTGTATGATGAGGGTGATGGCATTGGCTATGGTGAGATGGTTTCGAGGAAGGGGCTGTGACAATGGAAAATGGAAAAGTGTGAAAGCTTGTTGAAAATGGAGAATGAGGTGGTGGTGTGTTTTTGCGATGGATGCTCTGTGAAGGCCGGATGTTCCCTCCTTTTCTCAAAGGTCTCTAAAATTAGATCACCCTTGCTTTTTAGATGTGAGATGGCAAGCAGGGAGGCAAAAAGAAACCGGACCTCAGTGATCCCCCTAAAATTTCTTGACTCCTTCCTTTATACTAAGTTCATTTTGATAATTAACATTTGACTCCATGCTTTCTCTGGAATGTAGGGGAACCATACCAACTTGTTTCCCATGTTTTCTTCCTCGGACCAAGAGAGTGCAGGGATGGAGAAGACTGCAGAAGTAGGAACAGAAGCATGCTTGTCTTTGTCTCGTTTCTTTTGTTGCTTTTTCAAAATTGACATGTGTAATCTTTATTATTGCCATCAATTCCTGTATTAAGTCCATGTGCGTGCCATGGAATGAGACAGCATCGTGTTCCCTTTCTGCTCTTTTTCCATTATTTATTTATTTATTATTATTATTTTTTTTAATTATTTTTTTTAGAAGCGTGGGGCTCCTACATGTATTTCACTAGAGAATGGGTATGGCAACAAGGAAGTGGAGGGGAGCTCCACGAGGGAGTGTCTGCCACTTCCCTTTTCAATTATTATTATTATTATTTTTTGTATTTTAACCTTTTTTGATTTTATTTGATTTGAAATGAAAGTGACTGAAACATTAGAGATGAATCTAGGAAGCTTCTTTTTATTATTATTATTTTTTTAAAAGACTTTAAAAGAAACTGCAAAATGTGCAAATTTTTGGAATTTTCTTGTTCAAGGGACCGTACAAAATTGGGTGTTCACATCTACAGACTTTGTGAATATGTGATTTATGCTCTAAAGATTAAATTGAAAATGTCAAAATCGAAATAAAAGAGAGATGAGAACCAATACCACTGATGTTATTCTCTTTTCCTTTTTCAGTATCTCAAACTTCAGAATTCCACACAATGATGATCGAAAGATGAAGTCTTAATGCTTGTGATGACTCTTCTCTCTGTATTTCTCAATTCTGCTTTGTGATCTCTTTAATTCTTGCTCAAGTCTTAGAATCCTTTCAAAAACTCCTCTTAGACTCTCTAAAATTAGATCACTCTTCTTAATAAAATAGCAACGGGCAGTAAGTATTGATGTTGATGATTGATTACTCTTGCTGTGTTCTTCCCCCTCCCTGATGCTTCCTTCTGCCTCTGTTAAAATTTTTGAATTCAAAAAAAAAAAAAAGTTCTCTCTGTTTGTTTATTTTTTTTAAAGTGAAGATCGTACTAGCCCCTCCTCCCTTTTGAGTATGCCTCTTACTCGTTTATATCTTCCCCAAACTGAATGCCTTAACTGTTGAGGCATTAAATACAGAGACACTGCAGATCCTTGTGGTTTGATTGTCAACTTAATCTGGATGAAACATTAAATGCGTTTAACTGTTGGCGTTGGACTTTTCTTTGAGGCCTTAATTATGTCGACCAACAGAGCATTAAATGCAATCCTGTGCACCTTTTGACTCTTTTTATTATTTTTGTTTTAATTTGATCAGGCGCGGACAAACTTGAGCCCCCTTTTTTCTTTTTGTTATTATTCTTTGTTTGGGCCAAAAGTGATATGGGCTAAAAACAACTTCTTTATATATATATATATATATAATGATGATGATAACGGCCAATAATGACATAAATTTGGTAAAATTTTTTTCAAAATGAAATGGGTTATCCCCTTTTTTATTTTTATACAAAGTGGGTTTTAAAACAAAAATACCATAAATAGAAATAAGATCAAATACATTAAATTTTATTTTGGACCGAACAAAATTAGGTGTTCACAGTTGCCCCTCTTTACTTATTTCTTATAAGAAAATATGAAAAATCTGAATTCTTCATATTGTCATTATAAGGAATGAGTAAAGATATGAACATCAATTTTGTACGGTGATGCATGAAATTGAAAATATAAGGAAACTTGAAATTAGAAGTAAAAGAAACTAGATGCTCATGAGACACATATGCTATGCAATGATGCAATTTAGAAAGCAAAATGTATGAGTGACAAGAAGTGAAATTTATTTGTACAAGCAAAAAAGCTATCAAGAATTGACAGGAATTCAAAAGCCAATTGAGGTTAACAAATATCTTAGAAAGCCGACAGGAGCTAACAGAAATTTAAAAACCAACTGACGCTAACAGAATTTGAAAAGCCGACGAAGGCTAACTGAAATTGGAAATTTGATGGGACTAACTGAAATCTAAAAATCGATGGGGGCTAACTGGAATTTAAAAGCCGACAGGGGCTGACTGAAAATGTAAAAGTCGACGGGGCTAGCAGAAAATGTAAAAGCGACTGGTGTGAGAATTAAAAGCGACAGTGACAGAAATTAAAAAGCCGACGGGGGCTGGTCGAAATTTAAAAGCCGACGGGGGCTAGCAGAAATTTAAAAAGCCGACGGGGGCTGGTCGAAATTTAAAAGCCGATAGGTGGCGAAAAATGTAAAAAGCCGGTCGATGAAATTAAAAGCGACGGTGTGACAGAAATTAAAAAGCCGACGGGGGCTGGTCGAAATTTAAAAGCCGACGGGGGCTAGCAGAAATTTAAAAAGCCGACGGGGGCTGGTCGAAATTTAAAAGCCGACAGGGGCTGGCAGAAATTTAAAAGCCGACGGGGGCTGGCAGAAATTTAAAAGCCGACGGGGGCTAGCCGAAAAAGTAAATTGGCAATCTAAAACTGACAGAAAAGTAAAGTGGCGATCTGAGGCCAACTGGAACAGTAAATTGGCACAGAAAACAATAATTTTCACACATTTTTTTCTTATTTGCAAAAATCATGAATTCATCATGCATTTTCAGTTTATTTCAAACACATTTTTGAAAACAAACCGTAACCAAATCAAGCAAGCCTCAAGGAAGACTTCAACCGATCAAACTCATATTTCATGTGTTGAGCCTTCTAGCACATATGAGGTTTTCCTTTTCTTCTGTAGCTTCCTTTGCTTCATTCCTTGTCCATTCTTTTTCTCTCCCTTTTTACGGGATGATGATTACTTTTCCAATAAACTTTGCTGAAACTTCTGAATTCTCTTGTTGAGATGCTAGCTATTAATGTATTGTTGTAGCATTGTCAGGTTGTATAGCTTTAAACTTAAATTTGTGCTTACTCGAGACATCATAAATAAACATGCATTCGAAGAGAAAATGGAAGAATTAGCTGAATAAGAATATTTATTGCTTGGTGTTTTGGGTGACAAAATGTCTGAGAAAAGGCAAGACACAAAAGTGAAAGACATGAAATCTTGCCCCAGTTTAGGTTCTTTGTGGCACGCTCAATCGAATTCTTGAAACAAGTTGAACACTATAGCCATGATCTTTGATGATATGTCTTCAAACTCTTTCTTTCCAAAAGTTACCCCAATTTCAGTCTTGGTTTGCTTGATCCGATGGACAAATTCAACACCCAAAAATTGCCCCAGTGTAGGTTACTTGAGATGATGCTTATCTTTTTGCTCTAACTTTTGCCTAGGTTGCTCTTTCGAGTTTTCAACCTAACGAGCTCTTCTTTATTTTTTATTTGTTTATTATTTTGTCCCTAACTTTTGCTTAGGTCACTTTTTCGAGTTTTCGACCTAACAGGCCTCCCTCTTTTTTTTTTTTTTAATCTTTTCAGGCATAAAACTTTTTGACTGCATCGGTATTGATTGGTTTGGGCAATTCTTGTTCGTCCATGTTTTGCAAAATCAACGCTCCACCTGAAAATGCTTGCTTGACAATGTAAGGACCTTCATAGCTTGGGGCCCACTTTCCCCACGCATCCTCTTGATTAGGAAGAATTTTCTTCAAAACCAAATCCCCTGGATGAAAATCTCTAGGGCGGACTCTCTTGTTAAAAGCCTTAGCCATTCTGCTTTGATACAACTGGCCATGACAAATAACTGCCAATCTTTTTTCTTCTATCATGTTTAACTGTTCATATCGAGCCTTTACCCATTCAGATTCTTCCAATTCAGCCTCCATTAAAACCCTTAACGATGGGATTTCCACTTCAATAGGAGATACCGCTTCCATTCCATATACCAACGAGAAGGGAGTTGTTCCTGTGCTTGACCGAATGTTGGTACGATATGCGTGTAAAGCACATGGTAGCATTTCATGCCAATCTTTATAATTCACCACCATTTTGGCGATGATTTTCTTGATGTTCTTATTTGCAGATTGAACCGCACCATTCAATTGAGGCCTATAAGGAGCTGAGTTGTGATGCTTGATTTTGAAAATCTTTAAGAACTTCTAAACTTCTGCACCATTGAGGTTAGGAGCATTATCCGTGATAATTCTTTCTGGAATCCCATACCTACAGATAATGTCTCTCTTGATGAATCTGATGAACACCTTCTGTGTGATGTTGGCATATGAAGCAGCTTCCACCCACTTTGTGAAATAGTCGATTGTGACCAAAATGAAACGATGACCATTGGATGCCTTGGGATTAATTGGGCCAATGACATCCATGCCCCACATTAAGAAAGGCCAAGGAGATACCATGTTGTGCAATGGAACTGGAGGAGCATTAACTCGGTCTGCATAAATTTGACATTTGTGACACTTTCGAACATAACTGATACAGTCACTCTCCATGGTGGACCAATAATAACCACTCCTTAAAATTTTGCGTGCCATCATATGCCCATTAGCGTGAGTTCCACAAATCCCCTCATGAATTTCTGTCATGATTACACGGGCTTCATGAGCATCTACGCATCTTAGGAGGGTACCATCATAATTCCTTTTGTAGAGGACTTCACCATTCAAGAAAAATGCCATAGCCAGTCGACGAATTGTCTTTTTATTCACCTCATTCGCTCCGTCTGGGTATTCTCCCTTTTGAATATACTGCTTGATATCATGATACCAAGGTTGACCATCTGGCTCAATCTCTACACTGTCACAGTATATCGGTTCATTTTGCACTTCTATATGGATGGGTTGGACATTGGAGTGGACTTCCAGCTTGGTCATTGCAGCTAAAGTCGCCAAGGCATCCGCAAATTGGTTATGATCTCGAGTTAAGTGGGAGAACGACACATCGTCAAACCATTCGATTAGTCGAGACAAATACCTCTGATAAGGCACCAATTTTGGATCCTTGGTTCGCCATTGTCCATTGACCTGATAAATGATAAGTGCAGAATCTCCAAAGACTTTCAATTCCTTGATTCCCAAGGTCATTGCAACTTGTTAACCATTTGCACATGCTTCATATTCTGCAATATTGTTGGTACAGTCAAAGTCTAGTTTGATGGAAACTGGGTATTGCTTCCCGGTTGGGGACACCACTACAGCTCCTATTCCACATCCATTCATATTGTGACCCCATCAAAGTACATTTTCCACACATTCTCCTCTTCTTCATCTTCTTTTTCACAAACAACACCTCCTTTGTCGGAATTCAGACGAGGTGGGCTGCCTATCCTCAAGCGGATTTTCAGCTAGATGATCAGCGATTGCACTTCCCTTGATGGACTTTTCAGTTACATATTTGATATCAAATTCGGACAGCATCACTTGCCATTTTGACATTCTTAACAATACATGAGGACTATCAAAAATGTATTTCAATGGATCCATTCGAGATATTAACCAGGTGGTGTAGTATAACATATACTGCCTCAATCTCTTGGAAGTCCACACTAACGCACAACAAGTCTTTTCAATTGCGGATAGCGGGATTCACAGTCATTAAACTTCTTGCTCAGATAATAAATTGCTTGTTCCCTCTTTCCAGACTCATCATATTGTCCCAACATTGCCCCGAGTGAGGTGGGCAACACTGTGAGATACAATATTAAAGGACGACTTGGTACAGGTGGGGTCAGAATTGGAGGCTTCATTAAATAAGCCTTTATTTTGTCAAAGGCTTCTTGGCATTCTTTGTTCCATTCTCCGGGTTGCTGATTTCGCAGCAGCTTGAATATAGGCTCACAAGTACTAGTTAGATTGGCAATAAATCTAGCAATATAGTTGAGTCTTCCCAGAAAACTTCTAACCTCCCGTTCAGTTCGGGGAGCAGGCATCTCCTGTATCGCCTTCACCTTATCAGGATCTACCTTTATCCCAAAAAGTATGAGCACATTTCTGTTGGGATGAGAGGTGGTTGGACTTGAGCAGCTAATGTTCTCCATCTTTGAGCATACTGTTTAAATGTTTCATCTTTCTTTTTCTGCATTGTGCTTAGTTGCTCTCTTGTCGGTGCCACTTCAAGGTTAAACTTGTATTGGCTCATGAACAGATCAACTAATTCTCTCCAGCTTGTGATCTTCGAATGATCCAGTTGAATGTACCATTCTAAAGCAGGTCCAGTCAAGCTTTCATGGAAAAAGCTAACAAGAAACCTTTCATCTTTGGACCATATTGCCATTTTGGTACAATAACTCTTCAAGTGGAACAAAGGGTTACCAGTCCCATCATATTTGGAGAAATTAGGAACTTTGAAGTCCTTGGGAACTATCAGGTCAACGGGAGGGTACAGTTGTTCAACCTCCACATAACCATAGGTAGTAGGTCCTTGGATGGCCTTAATTTGATCCTGAATCTTCTTCATCCATTCTTCTTTGAACTTATCCTTTTCCGTCTCCGCACGATTATTCCTCGAAGAAGATAATTGTCTTTGAACAGCAACACGAGGTTGCTCCCAAGTGTGGGTAGCATGCCCGTGTCCTTCAGTATGTGTGTTTTCTATGGCATGATAACCTTCTCCAATGGGGAGGGTAATTGGCATTGTCGGTGGTGGTTGTTCATGAGGATTACCTAGTGCCCCTCCCATATCATTCATCCATTGTGTAACATTTAGAGTTGCATCTGATACCACGGGTATGGTTATCATTGCAGCACTGGGTTGCACACTTACTGGCGTACTCACTCTATCTCGATTTTGATTAGCTCCCAATAAGTCGAGTGATTCTTTCATGGTTCGCATCATTTCTTCCATCCTGGCTTGAGTATCCGTCATTGCATTCAACTGTCCCCTCATTTCGTCAACTTCTATACTCAGATTCCTCCCTGGTTCAGAATTAGCTACAGCTGTGATGATTCTCCCTGAATCACCATTACCTCCTGCCATCTTGGTTCGAGCTCTGGTGTTATGAACACGAGTTAGATCGGTATCCTCTTTCCTTGGGCGCCCAATGGTTACGAGTTACACGTGCACACTCACGCACACTCACTGTATAACAATAACCAGAAGGGTTAAAGATTTCCTATTTGTTTTTTATATGAAACAAAAATCGAACAACAATCATCAAAAGTTCTTTTCAATAGTAAGGATACCCCACACCTATTCTTATGGGTATGTTACCCTATAAGTCAAGGTGTGGTTGATAACAAATCCACAGGGAGAATCCACTCCTCTGTAGGTGCTATCTGATGAACACTAGCAATGCAATTGTTTTCCTGATGACTAAGCTTCTCACATTTCTGCATGAGGATGAGTCATCTCAAGGTAAAAATGTAATTGATTACTTTCTAAGGGAACATTTATTCCTCTATAAAAAGTATCTAATGAGTTAGAGAAATTCAAAGTAGCACAAACATTGAGAATTTCATTAATTCCCAGGTGAAGTTCCGAGTACAAGCCTTTTCGAAATTGATAACATAGAAAATTAATTCATCAGCAACCCTTTATTCAATACAAATTACTACATCAAATACTTCATCTTTTTTCTTCTGAGGTCTTTAGTGATGCTTTCACATACATCCATAAACTCTGCCACTTCTCGAGGTAATCTGAATGGTGGCATCTTGCTAATTTGTTCATTGGCTTGCTCAAATCGGTATATGAAGTTGGGGACATAATGACTCAATTCAAAATTGAGTTTTCCATACTTTTCTTCCCACTCCAAAGCCTTTTCTCTCCATGACTTTCCAAATTCCACTGCGTCAACAAACAAATCGTGATAATGATTTGCTGATGCCCACCCTCGAGTGGCATTTTGTTCGGTTGTGCCAAAGCTGATGTGAGATATTCCACTTGTTCTTCCAACTTCTTTCGCACATCTTTCTCTTTATTGATCTCTATTTTTAAGTTGAAAACATTCTTATCCCTCTTGTTGATTTCTTGTTCCATTCTTCCCACCATGGCTCTTCTTATTAATCTCTTGCTCTAACTTGCTCCTTTCTTTCATGGACGTGTGGAGTTTTTCTTCAAGCTCTTTGATCTTGGCCAAATGAGTGGTTGAGATCTTCTCTTTGCCTTTTCTGGACTTTGCAATTTCTGCAGCTTCGGTGCACTCATCTTTTAGGGTCTCAATCTCCTTAGTCATTTTCTCACATTGGTGTTGCAGAATGTTAGCTTTTAGGTCAGCTGCCTCCTTTTCTTCTTCCAAGCATCGCATTTGTGCCTTCATTGATTCTACTTGGGATGTCCATTGAGGTACTTTTAATGTTTGTATAGGAACGAAATTGCTTAGAATATCCTTTGAACAGTTATCTCTGCCGATTCTTGTTTTCCTCCATTCCCTGTATTCTTGAGAAGAGGTTAAACGTTGTTGGCCAAGTTCCCTTTTCCCTAGGATTTTAATATCATTCCATGCCATTTTGATCTTCCTTTCTTGTTCCATGGTGTTTTTATCTTTCTGATACAAGAAGCTGAACCCCTTTAGTTGTTCTTCTTCTGGCTTTGTTTGGGTCCAGTGAAGTTGTCTGAGCACCAATGCGGGTGTATAGGCAATGCATCCCCTCGGACCCATTAAAGGAACGTTGTGAAAATCGCCACAACTGTAGATAACACTTTCTCCCTGATACCAAGGACAAACCCATTTGAAAGTACTAGATTGTATCTGTGAGAACTCCTTTTTCCATATTTTTGCCTTTTGATGATTTATCTGTATGCGATAGAAGTCTCCTAATGGATTAGGAAAGAGGCCCATGCGATTATCAGCATACGCATGAGTCATGAACCAGACATACAACATAGGCAAACAACAACGCAATCTTCCTCCATTTTTCTGAATGCAAACTCCCAAGGAAAGAAATGTATCTGCCAAGATAGCTGGGATAGGATTCATGCCACTCGTCTCGAATTTGAAAAACACATCCATAGCAGCCTGGTCAACAACATCTGGTGTGAATGAGAATAAGATCAATCCATAAATTGTCAGTGCTAGTGTACGATTGAAGAAATCCCAACTTCCTTGTTGAGCCAACCTCTGCATATGGGTTTCTAAAAAACTCTTTCTGATTCCTTGAGTAGATCCCCTTACTTCCATTCGCATCTAGTTTGGATCAACTCCAATTACTTTGGCAATCTTTTCTTTGCTAACATAATGTCCTTGGTAGTGGTATACACCAGATTCTTTTCGAATTGGTAGCCTTAACATGACTATATACTCTTCTATAGTTGGTGTTGCATCAAGACCAGGCAATTCGAAACAGCAAAGAGAAGGATTCCAAAATTGTGAGAGAGCACTCAAAGCAGGAGCTTCTACAGGGATGAGCAACAAATCCAATATGCGCCCATACATATCCTTGAAAGAGGATAAGACTTCACGAGGGATCAATTGAATTAATTCTTTCACTTTCTCTAACTCGTTGCTTGTCACTGTAATTTTTATGTTTCTTTTCCAGTCATGTGCATTGCTAGTGTTCATCTGTGTTGTTTCCATTTGATATGAACTAATGATGACTTTGTATTATTATCAATTAAAAACCAATGTGAACAAAAATGAAACAATTGAGTAAAAATGGGAAAAAAATGCATGCTCTTATTAAAAATATTCTTTTATAAAATGCACAAACCTACATGATCAAATGAACAAGAAAATACATGTGAATGCTAACAGTATGTTGTGTTAAGAAGAACATGAGAAAATGAACTACATGCTGCAATGAACACAATGCTTGTCTATGTTATGAATGATGAGAATGTATAGCATGAGACAACAAGCTAGTTAACTTAGATACAATTTGATAATGTAAAAACAACAAAAAGTAAAACATAAAGGAGTATAGTGTAAAGAGATGAAAGAAGCATGCTCCCTCTGTCCTAACAGGGTAAAGCTTAACGGGTGGGAAGTTCTAAGGCCAAAAACCCTATTTTTGAGGCTGCTATGTTCAACTATTTGTGCACACATTCATGGTGGGTCTAGACTTCTACTGACCATGGTCCCCAGTTGCCCCATCCCACAGGACAAGAATCTGACTTTTGAACCAACCACAAGTAAGGATGAACCCTCTCAATATGATTGATCCATAAAGCAGTAACAATCTTAGTGGTGTCCCAACAACTACCAAATGAGCATAAAGCCCCTCATGGCAATGTCAGGAAACCTTCTAATCCTTAGCTCGCACGGGCTCGGGTATAGAGTCCAAAAACACAGTGTGTGAAGTGATTGTGATGTGTGTGCATGGAGCATACAAACCTTTCAATCCTAACACTATATACTCCTGCAAAACAAAATTCAGAGAATACATATATACAAAATAATAAGAGTCTTCTAACCTAAGGTTTTAGCAAATAAAGCAAATATTATATTTAAACAGAAAGAATATTTAAATTGTATAAAAAATAAAAATAAAAATAAAAATAAAAAAAAAAAAAAAAAAATAAAGCTGTACAAAAATAAAATGAGAAAATTACAAACAAAATTCAAATAATAAATATATACAAAATATAATAGTCATCTATCCTAAGGTTTCAACAAATAAAGTAGACACTATAAATAAACGTATGAAATGTTGAATTCTGCACAAGAACAATGATAATAATAAAGAAACACTGTACAAAAATAAATAAAAAGAGAAAATAAAAAAAATAAATAATCAAAAGGTTATATTTAATTTGCACAACTAACTGTAACAAGCTTGACTCTCTCATAGTCCCCAGTGGAGTTGCCATCTGTCGCAACCGGGATCGCGACGGGACGGCGAAAAATAATAGTTTTTGAAAATGGAGTCGCCACCAGATTTATTTAAATTGGGAAACCTTGGAAAAACCCATTTTATTTTAGAAAATAATCTTCGTAAACCAGATATGGGTTCGGGAGTCGGTTATGCATAGGGAAGGATAGGAATTTAATCCTATAGCACCCCTAGTACACCCGTCTTTAGACGGTACCTTAGAAAATTGTGCAAATTAATTAATAACCCTTAAAAATTTCAATAAAAGAATACAAAAGTTGCAATTTAAATACTTAAGTTAGGAAAGTTAATTTAGTAGAATATTTACAATTTAAACACATAAATTAAGAAAAATTAATTTATTAAAATATTTACAACTTAAACACATTAATTAAGAAAAATTAATTTTGAAAAATATACCTACAATTTTAACACATAAATTAAAAAATGACTTATACAAAATATTTACAATTTAACAAATAAATTAAGAAAATTAATTTTGGCAAGTATATTTAAAATTTAAACAAATACATTAAGAAAATTTAGTTTTGAAAAATATATTTACAATCTTAACAACTAATAAATAATTTACACAAAATATTTACAATTTGACAAATAAATTAAGAAAAATTAATTTTGGCTTGACAGGATAACTTTGCTCCTCGTATCCTCACGATGCAATGAGGAACTCAAAGTCACGTAGTTCTGTAAAAAATGCTTGTGTATTGGTCGATTTTAATTAATATAAAAAAACCTTTTTTTTAATTCATCATAGGATTCAAGTTAGCACTTGGCCATTCAATAAACCCTTACGGTTCAATAACGGTGAAGATGACATTTGCCACTCAATCACTTTTATTGACCATAGCACAAAGAAATCTATTAAAAAAATGTCTATTTATTTACTAGAAAGAAACAGATTCATTTATTTATTTTTGGCATCAATTTCAATATAAATTAACAAGAACTAATTATTAAACAAACACACAATTAATTTATGCAAATATTAGGACAAGTAAAATAATCAAATTAAAAAATACAAGAGTCCTTATTATTATTTTCATCTATTTTCAGCCTTTTTTACATTTTTATTACTATTTTAATGAAAACTATCAAAATCATTAACACATCAAATAAATAAATAAATACTTCCTAAATTAACTTTAGCTTATTCCTTAAGAAGATTAGAACAAACTACTAAAAATATTACCAACCCTTTTATTAAAAATAAATAAATAAAACGTGAAGGAGTTTTAAAAGAGTTCAATTTTTTCTTATGATGCTTTAAGAACCCAAAATGAAATGGATAATAACTCATGAAGCCCAAAAATTTGCAAGGAAAAAAAAAACAACGAAAACTCAAACATAAGCTGTCTTGACACATAAAAACAAGAAATAAATAAATACATAAATAAATAAAATCCTACTTCTATTATGCTTTTATGCTGTCAACCACGTGACCAAAGGAAATGAGGATATCATTTTTTTTCTTTTGTGTTGTCCCCACGTGACCAAAGGAGATGAGTAGCTACGTGACCAAAGGAGATGAAGATATCATTTTTCCTTTTGTCTTTGTCCACACGTGACCAAAGCAAATGCCAAAGTAAATGAGGAGCTACGTGACCAAAGGAGATAAGGATATCAATTTTCCTTTTGTCTTTGTCCCCACGTGATCAAAGGAGATGAGGATTTCATTTTTTCCTTTTATCTGTCCCTATATACCCATACTCAGAGAGAAATTAAGAGTGTAACCCAAAGAGAGAGATTAAGAGAGAATGCAGAGAGAGGCAGGTGAGAGAGAGGAACCGGGTGAGGAAAAGAAGAGGAGAGCTATGTCTACGTCACCAGTGAGTGGGGAAGGAGAATTGCGGTGATGCACGAGATGCACAGCAGTGGGGGCGTCGGGTTGTGTTGCTCGAGATGAAAAGGAAAGGCATCAAGGAGGAGGAGTTGGTGGTAATGATGTTAATGGTTACGGTGGTTAAGGAGAGATGATGATGGAGAAGCAAAGATCTCGTGAGAGATGAGAGGCTGTGCGAGCAGAAAATCTGAAGAACACAGTGCAAGGTCCGCCCATCAACCCATGGCGGATCGCGGGAGACCGGCGTTGGAGGACCAGAAACCCCCGCTGGCTGTGGTGGTCCATGGTTGCTCTTTTTTTTTTAGCTTCCTCACTCTACTTTTTGTTTTGAAAAATTCTGGATATATGTTTGGTTATGGGTTTGGCTGAGGCTTATGTTTTCTTGTGTCTTGACTTAGGTGATGATGATGATAAAGATGATGATATAGCTAAGATGATGGAGAAAATGATGATAATGTTGGCTGGTGTTGTTCATGATGAAATAGCGATGATTGGGAAGAAGGTGGCTAATGGCGTGGCAAAGGGGAGTGAAGCGCGGTTATGATGAGGTGGAAGGGAATGTCACGCTCTTGTACATAGCAATTTTGGATCTGGCCGAAAATCCGCATGGATGGAAGTCTTGGTGAGTGAGCCATTGTGAGTTCCATTTTGTCTAGGCTTGCCTAAATTTGGTTAGAGGGTGGAGGTATAAGAATAAAGGGTATTGATGAGGAGAGATGATGGTGGTAACAAAGTGATGACAACAGTTGGCATAGAGAAGAAAAGTGTACAAAGTGATGATAAGCGTGAAAATGTTGTGGTCAGAACTCAAGTAAAGGTTCTTTGTGATGAGTCAAATAAATCCCATTCCTCTTTGTGAGTCTCTCTTTTTATTTACAGCAATTGTAATTAAAAGAAAAGTCGATTGATACTGGACTATGGTCAATATTGAAGGCTGTATTAATGATGCTGAAAATTCATGGACTACGTGTGCATGTGTATATTAATTCTACAGAGTTTGTGAATATGTGATTTATGCTCTAAAGATTAAATTGAAAATGTCAAAATCGAAATAAAAGAGAGATGAGAACCAATACCACTGATGTTATTCTCTTTTCCTTTTTCAGTATCTCAAACTTCAGAATTCCTCACAATGATGATCGAAAGATGAAGTTTTAATGCTTGTGATGACTCTTCTCTCTGTATTTCTCAATTCTGCTTTGTGATCTCTTTAATTCTTGCTCAAGTCTTAGAATCCTTTCAAAAACTCCTCTTAGAGTCTCTAAAATTAGATCACTCTTCTTGATAAAATAGCAACGGGCAGTAAGTATTGATGCTGATGATTGATTACTCTTGCTGTGTTCTTCCCCCTCCCCGATGCTTCCTTCTGCCTCTATTAAAATTTTTGAATTCAAAAAAAAAAAAAAATTTCTCTCTGTTTGTTTATTTTTTTTAAAGTGAAGATCGTACTAGCCCCTCTTCCCTTTTGAGTATGCCTCTTGCTCGTTTATATCTTCCCCAAACTGAATGCCTTAACTGTTGAGGCATTAAATGCAGAGACACTGCAGATCCTTGTGGTTTGATTGTCAACTTAATCTGGATGAAACATTAAATGCGTTTAACTATTGGCATTGGACTTTTCTTTGAGGCCTTAATTATGTCGACCAACAGAGCATTAAATGCAATCCTGTGCACCTTTTGACTTTTTTTATTATTTTTGTTTATTATTTTTGTTTTAATTTGATCAGGCGCGAAGAAACTTGAGCCCCCTTTTTTCTTTTTGTTATTATTCTTTGTTTAGGCCAAAAGTGATATGGGCTAAAAACAACTTCTTTTTTTTATATATATATATATAATGATGATGATAACGGCCAATAATGACATGGGTTGGTAAAATTTTTTTCAAAATGAAATAGGTTATCCCCCCTTTTTTTTTTTATACAAAGTGGGTTTTAAAACAAAAATACCATAAATAGAAATAAGATCAAATACATTAAATTTTATTTTGGACCGAACAAAATTAGGTGTTCACACCCCGTTTCCTCACCTTCCCCCTCCATCTTCTTCTTCCTTTTCTTCTTCTTCTTCCACTTTTGCCCCATCTCCCACCGTGCCACCCACCTCCACCCTCTTGCCGCCGTCGCCATCCCTGAAAAGATTGGAGAGCTTGGCACCAAGATCTCCGACGCACCCCCTCTCTTATTCACGCTCCCTTTCTCGATCTCTACCTTAGCTTCGAGCTTTCCTATGCACGCAGTGGGTATCGCTGCCCATCTCGTTGTTGTTGCACATTGGCCGCGGTGGCCATGGCATTGTCTATGGCATCGATCAGTTCTTCGATCCAAATTTCCAGGACAACAACAACAATGGTTCAAATAAAAAACCTAACTCCATTCCCTCGTGTTCAGCAAGGAACATCACTTCAAATTCCTCAGATTCCTTCGACCAAGCCATTGAAACCCTGAAATCCGGAGGATACTCTGCCATGGCTTCATTTCTTGGGATGCAGCTTGCCGGCGTAATTGACCAGAACGCGAAAATTGTTTTCATTCTGCCAGATGAGATGGTGTTGAATCAAATCGGAGATTTCAAGGAGTGGATGCAATAACATTTGTAGCGGGTTTTTGTGATTTTTGGCTTTTGACTTTGGTTTTTGGATGATGGGATTGTGATAGGTTATGATGGTAAGTAGTAATGTTGCTGGAGGATAATGGTGGAGTATGTTGAATTTGGATATGGATAAGAAGACTACAATGGGTGATGGAGCTAGTATGGGTTTGCCATGGGAGGTTTAGCTTGAGACTTTGATGGGTGGCTCAAGGAGGAGGAAATGGTGATGATGTTGGGGTTGATGATGGTGGTGGGGAACAAGAACGGGAAGGAAAAGGGAAAGGGAGAGGTAGAGAGGGTTTTTCTTTTTTTTTTTAATGTAAAATTTTGGAAAAAGAATATTCTAGGAATATTCTGTCAATTCTAACGTTTTTTGTGATAGGTGATAGTGCCAGGGACCCAATTAAACATTTATTTTCAGTATAGGGACCCAATTGAAAACTTTTAAAATGTAGGAACCTAATTGAAAATTCAGTGAAACTATAGAAACCGGCGGATTAATTAAACCTTCTATAATCGTGATTTCACAAAATCGATTATTTCATAATCAATCTATGTGTGTATACTACTTAGCAACCCTCTATAGATGATGTTAATGAATATCATGCATGTCCTCAATCTTTGTACTCTATATATGAAAATTAATCAAGTAACTTCTCATAATTAAAAGATTGACAAGTACTAACACAAAGAATAATGCTCTAAGTTCTTAATCAAAGAAAATTGTCATGGCATTAAAAATCTATGAAAATATTGTTTTGTACAAAAGAGATCTTGTGCAAGTATGGATGTGACCTTACATTCTTAATACCTAGTTGTTTAAATAGGAAAATCTTTATAATAAAGATATTAACAACTTTATGAAGAAAACTTATTCAAGCAAAACAGATCCTTTCAACAATCTAGTAATTTCATTCCATGTTTTCTTCTTGAATAGAAAGAACTAAAAATTCATGCTACATAAGATAAAAAAAAAATGATATAAATTGATAATAATTATATAGTATGGAAATCGAGTTTCGACGGAAAAATTGAAAATAAAAAAGAGTAAAGATATAATTAGAATAATAAATTCAACATGTAAAAGTTGTTGTCTTCTAGTTTTGACCTATAAGACAACAAATGATGGACATGCTGCAGATCTCGTATACCAAGTGTATTCTTAACTTGAATGAATAACCCAATAAGTTTAAGTGTCTTTCTCTGACTGTCACTTCACCTGATGGATGCAGTTACCAGGGAAGGGAAATTCTATCTGCCTCGTCTTTGGTCTTCATAGCTGACAACACCACAGAACAGACATTGATTAATTAAAAATAAGGAAAGAAAAAGAACAAGAAGAAGCTACAGAAGAAGCAAGGGACTGAAAATGATGACAAGCACGAATAACCCATCCAAAGACCAATCAGTGTCCATCGCAAAGAGACTTAATGTTCCTTGCTCTCTCTTTGTTTTGGCACCTATATCTCTGATTATCACTCTCCTTTGCGTATACGCTTACAGTATGTCCATTACTCCATCTCCACAAACTCAGCTAATTCCCCAGTACAATTCCATTGCTACCTGTTCTTCTCCTTCACCTCCTTCACCACCTCTTTCTCCTCCCCCACCTCCTCCTTCCCCTCCTCCTCCTACAGCTGAAGGTATATGCATGCATAATTTCATATTGTTAACAATTTCTAGTGGATTTTTGTCCCATATTGAAATTAGAAATTTGAATTATCTACTATGGGTGCGACATTATTTATTGGTTAATTTCACTAGTCTACTTAATTGCTCTTTTTGCAGGTAAAATGGTAAAAGATTATTATGAAACTCCTCCATGCGACTACTCTGATGGAAAATGGGTCCGTGACAAGAGAGGACCTTTGTATAATAGTACAACATGTAAGATCAAACCAAAACGGAATTGTATAGTCAATGGAAGGCCTGACTTAGAATATCTCTATTGGAGATGGAAACCAAGTGGCCAGTGCCATCTTCCAAGGTTTGAGCCTCACACTTTTCTCCAACTTGTTAAGGACAAGCATGTAGCTGTTGTTGGGGACTCTGTTGCTAAGAACCAATTTGACTCCCTTATTTGCATGTTACTTACTGCTTCAACTCCAGACCGTATTAACTTATATCGGTGGCACTTTCCTTCTCATAATGCATCCTTATTCTTTTATTGGTCCCCTTTTCTTGTGGAAGGTGTGCAAAAATTATCATACATGGGGCCAAATTATTATAACACAGTGCATTTGGATCGTGTTAATGAGAAATGGGCAATGGATGTGGATAAAATGGACCTGATTGTGCTTTCAATAGGGCATTGGTTATCTGATGTTCCTTCAGTTTATTATGAGGGTGGTTCAGTTTTAGGTTGCAGAACTGCCCTGATCTTAATTGCACTGACATTGATTTTTATGGTCCATTAAGAAAGGCTTTGAGGGTTGCTCTTAATACCATAATTGAGAGGAAAGCAGATAAAGGAAATGGAATTGATGTAGTTATGAGAACATATTCGCCTTCTCATTTTGAAGGTTCTTGGGATAAGGGTGGTACTTGCCCAGGAACTAGGCCTAGTAGAAAGGGGAAGAAGAGTAAACTTGAAGGAATGAGTGCTGAGATCAGAAGGATTCAAATAGAAGAAGTGGAAAATGCTAAGGAAAAAACCAAACAATTTGGAGGGTTTAGGTTTGAGGCAATGGATGTAACCAAATTAGCGTTGTTGAGACCTGATGGCCATCCAGGCCCTTATGTGAAAGCTTTCCCATTTGCCAAAGGGATTCCAGAGCGTGTGCAGAATGATTGTCTTCATTGGTGCTTGCCAGGGCCTATAGACACGTGGAATGAGATTTTTGTGGAGATGATGAAGAGATGGGTGGTACGGTCAACGAGTGAATACTGAGACGCTCTTCATATCTTCTAAGTAGTTTATTACAATTTAATCTTTCCACAATTGGGTTTTAATTTGGATATTGCGTTTGAATATAGAGCAATTTAATTGAGTAGGAAAGACTGAATATATTAATTCGGCTTGTGCTCTCTTCCCAAGTAGAAACAGGAAAATTCTTACAAACATATATAAATTGATGAGGAAGGTTTTTAATTAATTGTAATTTAGTCAATTTTTACAAAAAAAATGTTTTAAAATTGCTACGAATATGCAGCAAATTACAGTTCATTTTGTCTTTTACCCTTTTTTTGTGGGAAATTTCAAAACAATTTATAAGGTAGACCTCGAAATGCAGGACTTGTTCGATATACTACTATGAAAGAACACTAACCGACTCACCACTTGTATGTTGAAAGAGTGTTTTGTCGCGATATGTGGAAGATACCGACTTGCAATATCACCAGACGTGTGCCAGTGTTTGGTTTTTCGTCTCGGAACATCTAAACTACTACATAATCATCGAGTACTCGATCAATGTCTACTGGTACGTACATTATTGTATATGTAAACACAAATTTAGTATATCATATTTAGATACACTTATAATATAAATGAGTTTCATAAACTTTATTAAATATATATTTACTCATTTACGAGTCTCACACTTTTTTTGGTTAGCATGTTCAAGAAATAATTCTCACATTTGTACTTATACAGGATCTTTTCCCACCGCTACACATAACGATTGCAGTTTAACATTACAACTTCGATTTAAGGAATTCACCCAAAAAAAAAAAGGAGTAAAAACAAAAGGTTTACGTTTAAGGAACTTCAAGAATAAACGTCTAACAAACACAGGCTTGTGATGAATTTCGTAGCATTTGCATATATTGATATGCAACAAGAATATAAATGGTAGAGTAGACATTATAATTTCTTAATTTATTTTTTATGCATTGATATTGAAAAATAATTTTACATTGACAATCAATAAAAATTTCAATATGCACATAACTTTTGAAAACTTGTTTTATAAATGTGATAAATATGATTAAATAATAATTTAAAAAATTATATTATCAGTATATGAAACTTATTATTTTTTCACTTGCAATCACTTGAAAACCCAGTCTAAACTAAAAAGAAAGTTATTTTTTTATTTTATTTTTTAAAAACCGTTGAAAAGCAAATCAAATGCAAGATATATGCAGCATATTGACATTTTTTCAAAGTTTCAAACACAAAGTAATAGGAAATAGCAATTAGGTGCGGTTGTGTTGTTAGGTGGGAGTTGTGAAAGTCGCCATGAGAGTGAGAGGGAGGTTTTGTTTAAGAGTTTGACAATGAGTATTGTTGTAATTATAAATAATAGTAAGAGATCATTTTGAAAATAATTTTATTAAAAATTACTTTTACTTCTATTTTTTTTTTTTAGTTAGGTATTACTAGCTAACACAAAATTGCGAAACTGCTTTTTTTTTTTAATCAGAAATGATTTTTTTCCAAGAAGACAATGCAAACACTGTAAAAATTGCATAGAAGCACTTTCTTTTTAGAAAGATTTTTTTTAAGACACTAAATTTTAAACTACTACAATGTTAACAAGATATCTCTATTTTAATATGAAAAAAGAAAAGATAAGTGGCTCGAAAAGTCCTGATACGAGCTACAGTGCGAATAATTTGCACCATTGATAAGTAGCTCGAAAAGTTCTGATGCCAACTCCTCCTCCTTATTCGTCTCCCTTTGCTTTATTCTTGCTTGGAGTTATCCTACTAGGTTGAACTAGTAATGTTGGGCCTACACCCTTTTTTGTCCGTGTCTTGTTTACTTTTTGTGAGTTTTGGTTTTTTTTCATCATTAAATATATCTTCTATCTTCGTCAAAAAAAAAAAATTGCCAAAACGGTAGCCACCGCTAGATTACTTTTCGTATCCTATTTGCGAAATGTTTTTCGTCACATGTAGCATTACTCGTCTAATATTTGAGATAGCTCTCGTGTGTACCAGGGTTTGTTAATATTTCTTAAAAGTTATTTTTGACAAGGATGCTTTTGAAAGAAATATATAAAATTAGACATGATTATAAGATATTGAATTGTTTTCAGTTGTTTTACACACAATATTTTTAGTGCAACATATGTATTTATAATCCTTTCTTCAACTATAAGCATTATCTACTCTTTCAGTAAGATCACAGTAGACAATCTAACACATACTTGATATTAAATAATTTTTCAATGCAAATATTACAAGGAAATTTGCACATTAATTATTTCCTGACAAAATTCACATGTATCATAATCTTAACCTATTGGAGAATTCAAAGAAAATTTTTTGCCTAATAAAAAATTAAATTTTATATATATATATATATATATATATATATATATATATATATATATATATATATATATATATATATATATATATATATCATCATGATCTGATAGATTAAAGTAGATATTTAAATATTAAGTTTATAAAATCCAGAGATAAAAGATTAATATTGTTTTGTACATGTTGAATAGAATATTAAGTTAAAATAATTTTTCTTGATTATGTTAATGTTGTCTATTCTTTTAAAATTGTCTATCAAATAATTTAGAGGCAAAAATTTTTCTCTTGTTTACTTTTGAAATAAATTTAATTTCACATTTTTGTAAACAAATTTAAAAAGATTAATTTTCTAATTAGAATACAATAATTCTATCACCATGTGCTAGTAAGTTGACAAAATTATTTTAATTTTGATTTAATTGAAATCTAAGATAATGCTACGTATTGTAATTTACAACCACATTGATATTACATATTAATTATTTCCTAACGAAAATGCTTATGCATCGTAATTTTAACCTACTAAATAAGTTAAAGAGACTGATTTTGTTGCACTATCACTATAAAAGTATAAAATGGATTTATACTATCATTGAATCATGTTTTTTATTTTGTAAGACTTTCAAGATGTAAGTGGCTGAGTTGAAAACTTTTACTCATATGATGACAATACATGAGGCAAACTGCGTTTCTGTGTCTCATTGCAATCAATGTGCCGAAAAGATTGAATTTTGAAAGAATGTTGAAATAAATTATCCAAAAAAAATTGAATTTTGAAAGAATAATGTTGAAATAAATTATCTTGAGTTGGTAAGACGTTGCTGAATAATCTCCATGTAAATTAAAGTCTTTGATTTTGGGCTGGTCATCTAATTTCCATATTGTTTTCCATAACTGATTGTGTTGTTTGGGGCTGAGAAATTTATCATACCCTCTTGTTCCATGTCATAAGTGAAATTATCTTTCATAATATTTTATACCCTAATGATTTTTATATGAGACTAATTTTGATATACTGTCATTAAATCAAATCTCAATATTCATATGGTTTATTAAGTAATGGGGTTTAAGTTTACCATTTTTGCGGGTGTGACAATTATTTGATTAAATAGTCATATGAAATTTTTTTACATTATCAGTATATCAAAATTAAATCCTTCTTATATTTTTATCTCACATCTTAAATACTAATATGGATAATTTGTTGCCATTATTTAGTACGGAAAATTACAATGATATTCCTAAGATATAGTAAAATTCACTCTAATTTCTTTCTATTTATAAAATTTGCTCATGAGGTCCCTTAATTTATGAAATTGTTACACCAATGTAACTTTTTCCAAGTTTGTAAATCATTATATCGTCGTCCCCTTTATTGAATAATGAACAATGTATTGAGACAAGGTGAGTGTCATCCAGATAAATTAAAAGGAGGCTAGGTGAATTTGACCTTTAATTTATAATTATGTCATTCACATGAGTAATTTACCATTATTTTCTTTTTTTACCGATATGGGTCATGGGTCATGGATTTCCAATGCTTCGAGCTGACATTTGATCCTAGCCCATATTTTATGTTTTTAATGTTTAAAAAAATATTTGTTTTGTCATATATCAAAAACTAATATGTTGTTGAAAAAATATATATTTATATAGAAAAATTATTTGAGTTACATTAAAAATAAATTAATTGTTAGAATAAAAAGTTAATATTTATTACTGGTCATTTGAATTATTTAATAATTTTATTTATTTTATTGTATATAATTAGTCATGTATATATGTATACATATACCTATATATGGTAATGACTTGTGATTGGTGGGTCAACCCTTTACAAGTCTTAATTTGATCTTGTGTCCTCGAAGTTAACAAGGGACCTCCAGGGTGACGAACCTGCAAGGGACTTCAATGAATCAAGTTCGAATATGTTCTACACAGGGGTATATATGTAGAATGAAGATGTTAATTACTTATTACTTGCTTTTTTGGTTGATTACCCATTTAAATAGGTCATTATGTTGGAATCTTCTCCCTTGTTATCATGGTAAGTGCTTGTGTTATCCCTTATTTCCTGTGCAGGATATCCTTTTTCTGTTGTAATGACTTCTAGCCAATGTGTTTGGTTTAAACTCTTCTAAAGTTGAGCTCTTTGACTCTTAAGGTCATTTGACTCCAACCCCCCGAGCAGTTAGGTAAGCCAAGCTACAAACCTTTATAAAACATCCCGGTCCATATATTTTTTGAATTGGACCTTTATATATATACCATAAAATCTTTGAATTGGTGTATTGTCTTTATGATTAAGGGTCTAATAGTTTTCCAAAACACAATTTTCATGATGACTGTAAAAATAATAATTTTCTAAGCTTGACACAACTTATAAAATTTTTTTACATGTCATAAATCACATTCAAATGTCAGAAAACATATATATGTACAATGCTAGGAAGATATTCATAATGAAAAAAAAAAAGGTTATGAACTTAAACTCACTCACCATTCATTGCTGGGAGTGTTTGACCACTGCCTATATGATCATGGGAACTTGGAATGATGTTTTTAACTACGAAAGAATCATTAGAACACTATTAGAATTGATTTCTAGTTTTGGGGAAGAGAAAACTAAACCGTGAGAGCCCCAATAACATCTAAAGTTAAGAATAAGGCTAGGAATATGAAGAACACATTCACCAGAAAGATTCAATAGGTGAAAATTGATTGGAATAGCTTAAAATCACTTGGAGACACTTGGAAATTTGTGTATAAAGCTATGAGAACTATTGTAGTGGCTATAGTTCATCCAAAAGTTTTTAGGGGTGTTATAACATGTCTATGTGTAATAGGGATGGTCAAAACATGTACAAACGCATGCAAAGAGCTTCTAGGCCGCGCAAATTGCGCTTTGTAACGCCCCGATTTTTCATGCTGTGTAAGATTACCAAAATACCCCTAGGTAAATTTTACACGAGATTTGAGGATGAGAAATCTTTAATAAGGAATTTTAACATTAGAACAACATTATATGAGGCTTGAATAGCAATCTGTGCGAAAAATCACAAATCTCGATTTTTTCTGTGTGCAAATGACCAAAATGCCCCTGAGGTCGTTTTGCCCCGAAAATCAAAGATAACCAATTCCGGTTATCCTCAAGGGGTTAATTTTATGTTTGAAGGGGATTATTTGTGTTATGTTGATGTCACGGTTAAAATCTCAAGTCCCGGTTTTTACTGTACGTAAAATTACCAAATTACCCCTGCGGTAATTTAGTGTGAAATTAAGCAATCCTTGAACCCATTTATCACTCGAGAAGTTCAAAAATGTTTATTTCAAGTATGACTTGATATCTAGAAATGTTCAAGTAATTCTAGAAAGTTTTTATGTGAAATTACCTTTTTACCCCTAGTTGTGCTAAATAAGTTCACTTATGTAATTAAGGAAATGTTAAAGCTCTAATTGAACTCAAAATTGATTTCATTCATTAACCTTGAGTTAAAAATTAATTACCTAAGGTTAAAAATAATTACTTGAGGTTAAAAAATAATTACCTAGGATGATTAGAGTTTAAGAAAGTTTTAGGAGAGTTAATTTCCTTTCGTGATTTCTAGAGCTCATAAAAATTAGTGATGCTAAGATCAAAGTTAAAAATTACGGTTTAGGTAAAATTTAGTATAGAACTTATGTTACAAATTGATTTTTCACTCATTTGAAACTAACTTCATTTACTAGTGTATAATCATTCTTTTACTTCATTTTAATTTGTTCTAAACACTTAACCTTTTACCATTTTTACTAATCTATCAATTCCAAATCTTTTACCTAAGTAATTACACATCTAATACATGTAAAAGAACACCAAATCTGATCATAATGGACCAGAAACCACGGCCATAATGCTCCATGTGCACCATATTTTATTGCTTTTCCAACATAAAAACATATACAAGAAAGACACCACACCTTAAGCTTTCTTTTGCATTGTTTTTGGTTATGTTTAATCAAAAGAAAACCCACCCATTTCAACCATGATATGAGCAGCCAAGATGTCTCCCACATACATCATATTTTAGCATTTCCATCCATTATACATGTGCAAAATCATTACAATACCATATGCTTTCTTTTTCTAAAGTTTTCTTTAACAAAAAAATGAAATAAACCCTCCATTTTCCAGCCCATATGTCATGGCCAAACAAGCTCCATGAGGCTATAAATACATGCTCTTTCATTGCTAAAATGTTCACACAAACACTCTTGGCCTTAGCATTTTCTTACTTGATAGTTTTCTTACTCAAAGTGTGCTCAAAGTTCTCTAATTCTCTCAAGACTTCAAGCTTTCTTTTTCTTCCTCGTTCTCACTTAAGAGACTTCATTTCCAACCTTTAACCAAGCTCTGAACATCAAGCATACATATTCCAATCATAAACCAACTCCTAAACACTTAAACCTTCCATTTCCAAGCACTAGAACACAAGAAAATCTATCCTCCACTCCAACCTTCTTGGCCGAAATATCACAAGCATTAGGACCATATTTTTGGTTCTTGGTTGATCATAGAAGATCAAGCTTTCTTTAATAATCAAGAAATAACTTGGTAGGGACTTTATTTCATATTCTTTCTCATGTTCTTCTTCTTTAATCCTTTGAATTTTGATGATGACCATGGCTTGATAATAAATTTAAGAAATAAGGTTCTTGGAACCATAGAAATAAGGTTCTTGGAACCATAGTAATAAATGACTCTAATGCTTACTAATGTTTAAAATCTATTAGGGACAAGAATTTAATCTTGTGAAGTTTTTGAGCTTTAAGTAAGCAAGATATATAAAATGGACTTGCATTCATGTTTAAATTTCAAGCTCTTGCATCTCATGTTTATGTTTTAATGCCTTGCATATCATATTTATTTTCAAGTCATCACCTTAAATCTAGAAGATTAAAGAAATGGATTTGCATTATCATGTTTAATTTTCAAGTCTTGCATATCATATTTATTTCAAGTCATCACTAAATTTTAAAGACTTAATAATGAATGTGCATCTCATGTTTATAATTCAAGCCTTGCACATTATATTTATATTTTCAAGTCATCACCTTATAATGTTGAAGATTAAAAAATGAGGTTGCATAGCATGTTTACTTTTGGTTATCACCTAAGATCTTAAAGCTCAAAAATTGTCCTTGGATCTTAAATAAAAAAATTTTATTTCATGGCTATGCTAATGGATATGTATTTTCGGCCATGAAATGATGGTGAGGTTAAGATAACTTTTATTTCATTTTTTGTGTTTTGGAATTTTAGTAAGTTGTGCTTTAGTAGTTTTACAAGTCTTGAAACTTAAAAGATAGTAAAAATAGCATTTTCATGAGCAAAAAGATTTATTATTAAACCTTGTGATTTGCTCTCTATTTGGTATTAATATTTGGTCATGCTAAGTGGTAAAAATAATTTTAAGTGTTTCCTAAGTCTTAAATCAAGTAACAAGGAAAAATAGTATCTAGAAAGGATCAAAATTATAATTTTAGAAAGATTTAGAAAAATAATTTTCTGATACTATTCATTACTGTCTCAAACTATTCATCACTGTAGGGTACTGTTCATAGGCATAATAAATCATTAATAATTGTTGTAAAAATTATTTTTGGTATCTTAATTACAAGTTCTAGTTTGGGCCATTTTGCAAAATATAGAAAGTTGTGTTTTGAACTATCAATTATGTGATTTCAGCCAAATGACTTTAATTTGAGTTATTAATGATGTTAAATGTAT
Source organism: Dalbergia cultrata (assembly GCA_031216105.1). Classification (NCBI taxonomy): domain Eukaryota; kingdom Viridiplantae; phylum Streptophyta; class Magnoliopsida; order Fabales; family Fabaceae; genus Dalbergia; species Dalbergia cultrata. The sequence goes on along the minus strand of CM062344.1, from coordinate 15,020,392 downwards.
CCATGTCTTCAAAATACTATTTATGATGTTTAGAAAATGTTTTAGAAGTTTTGGTAATTGTTAAGAGTGAAAAATAAGTGATTTTGCACTTTGACCCTTAAAGTGTAGCAAAATTTGTTCTATGACCAAAGATGATTTTTATGATGAACTTAGGTGAATTATAAGTGTTATGAGTCTCTTAAAAGTATAGAGAAATTTTGATGATCATTTGCTTGAGGAGATGTGTTAAAAAGAAAAATTACGTTTTGACCCGTAACTTTGAGAAATTGCAATTTTGACCTTCTTTTGGGCTTAAGTGTAAATATTAATAACTTGAGGAGATTAGCATAGGTCTATATCTTATGGAAGCCATATTCATGTGTTTTAGTTTATGACTTGTGATATTAGTGTTATGTTACTAATTAATGATTATGGATGCTTACTACTTGTTTTATGCAATTGGCGATCATTAATATATGGCATCTATCCTGTTAAGTATGTTCACTTTCATGAGATATTCGATATTAGAATGCTTATATAAATGTATATATGCATACTTATATGATCAATTACTTGATGAATTGTAGCATGCTATGTGTATGATTGATTAATTTAGATGCATATTTAAGAGTTCTATAAGCATGATATATTAAAGGATAAGCTATGATTATATGTTTGTGCTTGCATCTATGAATAACATACTAAGATGAAAAGGTGACATAAGACATATGGAAATGATCCTCTAGACTCCCCGAATTAAAGGTTATGAGAGGTGATCCAATGGGATAATCCTCTAGACTCCCCGAATTAAAGGTTATAAGAGGAGATTCAATAAGGACCCTTTAGACTCCAGGAATTAATGGTTATGAAAGGTGTTCCTAAACCCCCTAACCCGCACTCTGGGAGTTGGGAATTAACTTATCGAGAGGATAAGTGTATACTAGTGACGACTAGTGAGGTATGAGCTCATAATCTAGAACTTTCAAGAGGAGAGAAATTATAGGGTGGTTTCCCCAAGGAAAAAGATTGAGAAATTTAAGTCACCTAAAAAGCATATTAAGGAAAATTTATGTTAAAGGAATTTATGTTCTTTACGTATGATGCATTTATAGAACCTCTTATGTTATAATGTATATGACATTGACATGCATATATAATAATAGTATGATGCATCCATGACATCAAGATTCATGCTAAAAGACACGGGCCTCGGCTAATGGTATTTGGAACTTAATGAATGAATCTTATATATGCCCACATTTTTCATAATGAAACTCGAGGTTTCTGGGGACGATGATGATGACACACATGTTAGGAGGCGATTACCCTACTGAGATACTTTTATAAGATTCTCACTCCCTCTTTATTTCTTTCCATCTCGTCTTCAGAGGTAGATGGCGACGTTCGTAATTTAAGTTGATGCCATTCGTGTTCTACTTGTGAGATGTCTTGCTCCTCGTGATGAACCGACTCGTAGAATCCATTCTAGGCGCTTCGAGTAGGAAACGTGGGAGAAAAATCTTATACTAGTTTGTTAAGCTTTTATTTGCATGATAATTTCTGTTGGATTAATGTATTTGCTTTTACTATGACAGTAGTGTGCTGTTTTGTTTCCTGTAAGTTTTAGATGTTCGATGAGGAATGATCATTATTTATAATGGTGTTATTATATTGATTGAGTGAGATATTTCATAATTATTGGTGACCTGATATTATTCTTTTACTTTTATGAGTAAGATGGTTGATACAAATTAGTTAGTATGCACAGCTCACGTTTTGTATTTAAAGAAAAAAAAATTTACCCTATTTTTACTAAAGTATTTTCAAGGTTTAAGTTTAAGATTGGAACAAAAGAATAATAACTAATAATTAACTTAAATGCGTCCTAGGCGTGTTGAGTTAAATATTAGGGTGTTACATGCTTACACTCATTGCCTTTCATGTACTTTTCAAATTAGGTCGCTCCTATCTTTTAATACAATTGGAATTTGACCTTGGGACTAGAAATACCACTTGCAGAGAATTAAGTTAGCTTTATATCACCATATAAATCACATCAATCAAACATGTATAGGTAGGTTGAGATATATATTTCTAAAATACTAGATAGAGGTCATGTTTGATAGCATAAGAACTAATCTATATCTTAAAACTTACGCGTTTCGATTTCACTCAGCATATGTAGGAACTAAAATGTAGTCCTAAGGGCAACATTAAGGGTCTTTTCTTAGTTTCTATGAGACGTTTATAATCGAGGAATTGCACAGTCTTATGAACATCTCTAAATGTGTGATTTGATCAAGAGGACTTATGTTATCATTTCCTAGTTTATGATAACTACTTTCAAGACCCAATAAAATTGTCTTCCCAAAATGTTGAAATAGTTTGCCTATATTTCTAAATGAAGCTCCTTGACCAATCATATATATATATATAAGGTTTTGATAACCAAGGCTCTTTAAGGCACTGATTAAAAGTACTAGAAAAAGTAAGTTATAAAATCTTTGGATAGGTACTAAAAAAACGTAGGGGCTGTTTGCTTTCAGTTTTCAGTTTTAATTTTTAGTTTTTCAATTTTTTAGATTTTATGAAGGAAATAGTAAAATTTTGAAAACTACAAATTTCAGTTTTTTTAGTTTTTCCTTCACAATTTTCCTGAAAATTGAAAACTGAAAATGAAAACTAAAAATTGAAAACTGAAAGCAAACACCTAGTAGCTTTTCAAGACAAGAGTTTCCTATAACCAGTTTCCTAAAAGCACTGGTTAGATAAACCCATAAAAAAATTGATGCTGCCTCCTCAAGCCATCATGTTTTGGTGATTCTAATCCATGCTTTTGATCTAAGTCAACAACCAACTGTCTAAACACGTGTTTTAAGTAAAATAATAATATATAATTAATTATGTAGCTTAACTTAGACAATTTTGATTAATTATAACAACACTCATCATCGTGTGATAATAGTTTAGTTGCCCAACAAATTTATAATAACGTACATCACTGCATTAAGCACCTTATGATTCATGCACAAAAGGATTTTTTATACAAATAAAATTAAATAAGGACATTAACTACATATATGTTGTTTGCAAAATTGTTACATATGTCCTAAAATCTTTTTACTAGCCATCGATCTAGACTAACTTCTTTGTAAATTTCAATATTGAATTTAAATGATATAGAAGTTGATTCAAATCCACTTAAAACCAAATTCACGAGTGGTCAATAAATTTGAGTTACATTGAAGTCAATCTGTGTCAACTTCTTTGCAATATTTTTTACCTTTTTGAAGTTCGATTTAAATAGACTTTTATGCAATCCTTTTACCTCATTGAATCCGAGATCCACACTTACTCAAAAGCAAGCAGACTTTGAAGCCTTTGATTATTGTGTGTGTATATATATATATATATCTTCTGGAAAACCGAGTCACGGCGCTCAAGAAGTCAAAGTAGTTCGCTCCTGTGCACGGGACTTTATCACGGTGCACCAAGCAGCTCCTTGTAAATTTGCTGCTAAGTTTCTTACTCTATTAGCTTGTTAACACATAGATTAATTTTATTTTTTTAATATGATTCGAACATATCACCTTATACAAATTATTAAAGCCCCTTGTCACTAATTCATTCCTAGTATCTTACATAGAGATTAAAATAACTGATAGGGAAAAGTCTAGAATAACTTATTAACTTTGGTTCATATACACTTTAATCCTATTATTTTAAAAGCATGCAAAATGATTTTTACATCTTTCAATAAGTGTGTATTATTATAATTTGATAATAAATGTTTATTTTTTTTTTTATAGAAATTGTGTGTAGATTCTACAATCTTACTAGGAAATCGCAAACATTAGAAAATTAAACAATAGGATAAAAGTGTTTATATATTAAAAAGTTATGGATTTTTTTTCTGACTTTTCACGTTAAGAAATAAATAATCATTTGCATATTATAGTAATGTACATATATAAAAAATTTACGGACTATTTTACATATTTTTAAAATAATAGAATTAAAGTACACATGAGCCAAAATTAAATTGAGTTTTTTAAACTTTTTCTATAAAAATATTTCACATCATTAATCCATCAAAATTAATCATTAATAAATTATAGTGAAGTTGTGAAGACCAGCAGTCCCACTCAAAGTCAAAATGTGAGAGGGGTTTCTCAACTATCGCCTCGATGTGAAAGTGGAGACCACGTGAATGTGAGTAGAACATTTCCTCGCGCTACATTGTGAAAGCTTTAAAAGGAAGTTTTCGCAAATATATCAATTATTTTAATATCTATGTAAGACACTGCGAGTAGAGTAGGGATGCGAGGCTTTAATTAGTTTATATGGGATTACAAGTTCAAATTTTATTGTCCCTAACATTAACGAAGGAAAATCTCAATGTTAAGAACCAACAAAGTAAGGAACTTAGCCGTAAATTTACAAGGATAAGATGCACGTACAGTAGCATTCACTTATCCAATTTTAGTATTCTGACTTCTTGCGCGCCGGGACTCGGTGTTCCAGAAGAGAATATATATATATATATATATATATATATATAAAAGTTAAAAGCTTTTTTGATTTGCTGTTTTTAATTTTTAGTTTTTAATTTTTTTTTAATTTTTTTTCATAAAAATAAAAAATTGAAAACAGCAAACTAAATAGACCTAGATTTTTTAAATATAATAATAAAAAATCTGCTTGCTTTTGAGTAAGTGTGGATCCCGGTGAGGTAAAAGCATTGCATAGAATTCTATTTGAATCAACCTTTAAACGGTAAAAATATTGCAAGGAAGTTGACTTAGATTGATTTCAATTTCACTCAAATTTGACCATGGGAGAAGTTTCTTTTTGAAGACGATTTAAATCGGCTTATATATTAATTCTACTTGGTGTTCAAATTTATAAAGAAGTTAGTCTAGATCGACTTCTGGTAAAACAATTTTAGTAAACATATGTAACGATTTTGTAAATAACACGTATATGTGGTTAGTGTCTTTATTTAATTTTATTTCTGTAAAAAAAATCCTTTTGTGAATCATATATAGGGTGCTTAAAGTAGTGATGATGTACGTTACTATAAAATTTGTTGGGTTACTAAACTATTATAACACGGCGATCAGTGGTGTTATAATCAAAATTCTCTAAATTAAGCTACATAATTAATTACATATTATTATTTTAATTAAAACAAGACGATCAAATACTCTCACCATAGGAAAACCTTAATTCTACGTTATCAATACGTATATTTTATAAATATACGCATATGTAAAGTAGCACTCTTTACTTGTTGCTATTTTTCCATCCTATAAAGACACAAAATAAATGTGGGATTTAACTTGATTGACAAATAATAAGATTGTAATTATAAATAATAGTAACGGATAGTACTCGAAAGTAATTTTATTGAAAAGCAATTTTGATTTTGTTTTTTTTTTTAAGTTGGGTATCGATCACTTGCTCAAAAAACAAAAACAGTGATAAATCATCAACAGCAAGATTATCAAACTCGAGAGTTTATCTAAATTCGTGGAACTTAGATAAATTTTTCAATTCGTAAACTCAACAAACTTTTAAGAGTTTACTCAAAAAATCGTAAACTTGATTACAATTTTATAAATTAACTCGAGAGTTTGATAAACTTTATCAGCAGTGTTATCCAAACAAAAACTAAAAGCTAATGATTTTAAGATAAAAAAGCAACCAGGAATCATGGGCAATTTTTTAAAACTTTTAATTATAAGTAGAAACCGATTATTTTATAATTATAATATTTTTATCAAATTATTAACCCTAAATATCAAATAATATATATATATATATATATATATATATATATATATATATATATAAACAAATTATTTCATTGTTACCACACACAAAAATTATGTTTCATAACTTTTATAGTGACTTACTACATAACAACAGTCGTTTTCATATAATCTAAACAAAACATATCTAAACAATTGTTTTCCCTTATTATCCCTGTGAACTGTGAAGTGTATGCAACGGCTCATGGGTCAAAGGGGTGCGGAATAAGCTACAGTGTAGGTGAAGACATGGAAAACTTGTGCTTGATAAGATGGAGAAAAGAAGTGTCAGTGAAGGGCGAGCAGATTGGCCCTTATCGAAGCTGCCACAAATAGTCTAGTCGTGTAGTATTTGAGTCTCTCGAAGATCCCAACGATGGTGGTTACAGCTACAATCGCGGTTCTTTTGCACAGCAACCGATGAAAGTCAAATGTTTCTATGGTATAATAATACGTGGGAGATAAAAATTAATATATACAAAAGTCTTTAATATTGATTACATTAAAATTAAAATTTGAATCTATTTATTTTAATAGTAAATTTTATAAGCTTGATTTATTGAATAACTCTTTATAAAATTAAATTTGATTGATCAGACCATTAAATTATATGATGTTATATTCATAATCATATATACTAAATTTTAAAATATTTAACAATTGGAATGATAAGATTTTATATAAATTAAAAGTTATTAAATGGAATAATTATTCCACATTTATTCTCAAAGTAAATAGATCTCCACTCATTAATTAAATCTAATATTTAGTTAGTTTTTTCCATTATAAATATTTCTCTTTGATAAAATTAACTCTTTCCATTAATTTTATGTGGGATTTTTTTTTAATAAGATTGCTAGTTATCTGATATTATTTTTTTGTACCCAAATAACTGCAAAATTTAAAAGAAATAATCTAGAAAGCCATTCTTTTTTTTCTTCTTTCAATTGAGTTATTAAAATGATGTGATTTAAATGCACCAGAAAAATAAGAATAATGTGACATTTTATTGGTTTGTCAATAAATGAGTTGATCTTACCACTACTTTATCAACTTTCATCCCTACTGTATGAGAAATTATCATACGAATAGACACTTGATTATATAATAATATAAAAAAATCTTTTTATACTATACATTAAAATTAAACTTTTCCAATGTTGCCATTTATGTTTAATAATATATGTACTTTTAACTAACCTGGCATGGAGTATAAAGAGGACAAACACGTTGGCTTTGATGGGGGCAAGTTAACACTGTTTTTATAATAATCACGAAAATTTCAATCATGATTTATTTTAACAATTTAATATATATTGACAATATAAAATATTTTATAGAGTCATCAAATCATAATAAATATAATTAACATTTTACTTTACTATTTAAAAAGTTAAGCAAATAGAGAAATTCAATTGAATGATAATATCACATGTTTCAAAATTAAAACTCGTCTTATTTTAACATCTATATATATATATACGGGCGCACACACACACTTAACTAACACAACCTGTCATGCAGTATAACGAGGACAAATGCTTTAATTAGTTTCTTGGGATGGAAGTGAATACTGTTTTTCCTAATAATCTCGTATATTTCAATTATTTTTATTTTAAGAATTTAATTTTAATATATTTATGGTGTACAACCATTCAATTATATATTGAGACATCGGTATATATAATTAACTTTCCGTACCATTACTTACAAAGTTATACAAATTGAAATATTTGATTAAATAGCAATGTATTTATATAGTCAATGCATCAAAACTAAATTCTAACTATTTTGATATTTTTGTTTTGGAATTATTTAATTTTTATATACTGACAGTATAAAATATTATTTTACATTATTTATTAATAAATTATAAAAAGTATCAAATTATCTTAAATAACCACTTAATATGATAACTATTTATCATAATTTGATTTTTTTAAATTTTTTTTATTAATTAACGGCATAAAATTATCGGTAAACTCAGTTTTATATTGTATATAATTGACTAACACAATCTGCATGCATGTGACGTGGGCGGATCGTTAGGATCTTGGGATGGCAGTTATAATTAATATTAAAACCCTCGCACTATCCTAGTCAAGTGGTTTTAATATTTTATTCTTAAATTTAAAATTTAAAATTCTTTTAAATAATATTAATCTCTAATTTTTTATTTATAATTTGCTTAATGTTCTTTTATTAAAATTATTATGCAAATATTTTCATTAAATTTATTAGAATTACTTTAATGCTATTTATCATATTTTGACGTTTCATACTTTTCATTTATATCTTTTTATTATTTTATAATTATGCAGTTTTTTAATTTTTAAAATGTTTAAAATAGCAGTATCAAAGTGAATAATTTTTTATGTTACAATAAAATATATATTAGATATTTTACAAAAATATATAAGATAATATAATTAATCAAAACTTTATACTTAATTAATTTAAAGTTTGATTTTGATACATTGATAATATAAAATCATTTTACATTGTTATCTAATCAAATAATTGCATTTGAATAACTTTTCCATTGTAGTAATAGATATGAGAGACAACCATTATGACTAATTTGTTAATATATTATTAGATGATAGTGTAAAAAAGTTTTACATTACCATTTTATCAAAATTAAATCCATAATTTTTAGGAAAATTAATCAAAATATGACTAATATTAAGTTAAATATTATTTTACAAAATAGAAAGTAAAAATTATGAAGATTTTATAAATCTAAAAAAAATTCTATAAAAAATGTTAAAATAAAGATAATTATTTTTTCAGTTAATTTATCTATATAAAGCTAATGAAAAACTTAAAATTTAATTATAAAGCTATTTATATAAAATAGTTTCATTTAAAGGAATTATGTTGACCTCTCTAAGATTTAGTTCAATTACACTTAACACCCCTCTATTTTGTAAAATTATTATTGATCTCCCTAAAGATTCACTAAAATTATATGGACATCCCTTATAGGTATTGATTTATTAATTTAAGTAATAAAAAAATAGCATATGACATATACATAATTATTAAATATAAAATTATAATATCTAATAATATTTAACATATTAATTTAATAAAACATCCTTTTTATCACATGAAAATGAAATTTATAATTATAACTTAAAGTAAATGGGAGGTATTTAATTTTGGTCTATATATACCAAAATATTATAATCACATAAGATCTTTTTTTATCATTTAAATTAACGGATTAATATATATAAAAGAGGTCAGTGTAATTTTATAAAATATAGGAGTGACGAATGTACTTACACTAACATTTTGAGCTTGGTGTATCATTGGCTCCATTGTCTATATAAACATCCACCTATGAATTTATAAGCATTTAAGAGGAAGCAAGGGACTGAAAATGATGACAATCGCAAACAACTCATCCGAAGATCAATCAGTGTCCCTCACAAAGAGACTTGTTCCTTATTGCTCTCTCTTTGTTCTTGCACCCATATATCTGATTCCCATGGCTCTCCTTTGCTTATACTCTTACAATCAGTTTATTACCCCATCTCCAAAACCTCATCAGCTTCCCCATTCCAATTCCATAGCTATAAGATTCACCTATTCTCCTCCTTCACCACCTCAAATGCCTCCATCACCTGCTCCGTCCCCTCCTCCTCCTACAACTAGAGGTATATATGCATGCATAATTTCGTATTGCTAAGATCACTTAAGAGTTAAGACTAAGAATTGCTAGTGCATTTATATCCCAATATTAAAGTACCGAAATTAAAATTATCTACTATATATGATGTGGCATTATTTAGGGAATATACTGGGCAATAAGAAATTTTGCCAAAATTTTGTATCTAGAATGTGTCATAATTGTTAGTCTTTAAATGAATTAATAATCAATTATTTCTGTTTATTTCATCCAACCATAATTATGATTTCTATGAAAAATTCTACATATATATATATATATTGGAAATGTATAATTATTATTCCATTATTTATTGACTAGTTTAGTAGTCTACTTAATTGCTCTTTCTGCAGGTGAAATGGTGAAAGCTTATGAAGCTCCTCCATGTGACTACTCCATTGGAAAATGGGTCCATGACAAGAGAGGCCCTATGTATAATAATACCACGTGTGGTGAGATCAAAGCAAGCCAGAATTGTATCTCCAATGGAAGGCCTAACTCGGAATATCTTTATTGGAGATGGAAACCAAGTCAGTGCCATCTTCCAAGGTTTGAACCTCATACTTTTCTCCAACTAGTTAAGAACAAGCATGTAGCTTTTGTTGGGGACTCTGTTGCTAAGAACCAATTTGACTCCCTCATTTGCTTGTTATTCACTGTTTCAACTCCAAACCGTATTGCTTACTATCGTTGGCACTTTCCTTCTCACAATGCATCCTTATTCTTCTATTGGTCCCCATTTCTTGTGGAAGGTGTGCAAAGAGTATCACACATGGGGCCAAATTATTATAATACAATGCATTTGGATCGTGTTAATGAGATCTGGGCAATGGATGTGGATAAAATGGACCTGGTTGTGCTGTCAATAGGGCATTGGTTATCTGATGTTCCTTCAATTTACTATGAGGGTGATTCAGTTTTAGGTTGCATAAAATGCCCTGATCTAAATTGCACTAAAATTGATTTTTATGGTCCATTAAGAAAGGCTTTGAGGATTGCTCTTAATACCATAATTGGGAGGAAAACAGCTAAAGGTAAAAGAATTGATGTAATAGTGAGAACATATTCTCCTTCTCATTTTGAAGGTTCGTGGGATAAGGGTGGTACTTGCTCAATGGATAAGCCATATATGGAGGGGGAGAAGCAACTTGAAGGAATGGATGCTAAGATAAGAAAGATTGAGATGGAAGAAGTGGAAAATGCTAAGGCAAAAACGAAACAATTTGGAAGGTTTAGGTTAGAGGCAATGGATGTGACCAAGTTATCACTGTTGAGACCAGATGGTCATCCAGGTGCATATAGGAATCCTTTTCCATTTGCTAATGGGGTTCCAAAGTATGTGCAGAATGACTGTGTACACTGGTGCCTGCCAGGGCCTATAGACACATGGAATGAGATTTTTCTGCAGATGATGAAGAAGTGGGAGGAACAACCAAGGAGTGAACAATGAGACATTCTTCATATATCTTCTAAATGGTTTGTTGCAATTTAATTATGGTGATTTTTATGGCATCCTTTCAATTTAAAAGGGTTCAATACCCTTTCTATGTAGTCCAGTTCCATTTGAACAAGTGTGTATAATTTGTCCAAATCAATAATGATGTGGCCATACTTCAAAATTTATATTTAGATCCCTTTAACTTTTTATTACAATTTTTCTCCCAGCTGTTTTGGAAAATTTAAAACTGTTCAATTTTAAACATCAAACCAATTTACTATTCTAATTCTAAACTTCTAAACAAATTTCTTACCCAAAAAAAAAAAAAAAACTTAACAACCGTGCTTGGTATGAAATTTAAGAACCCTAAACTCTTCCTCTAAACTCAGGAATCTTAATACCCAATATATATATATATATATATATATTGATCCTGATCTATACATCTAGACAATCTTCTTAGCAAAAATCTTAACAATCATGGTCTAAAATTCAAGAACGCTAATGCTTCCTCCAAGCTCAAGAAACTTACAAAAAATTAACAGTACCGATTAGTGATGCTGTTGGCAGTGGTGAACACTGCACTGTTAATTGGGAACAATCACACAAAGGCTGCATGGATAGGATTATGATTTCGGACTCTATCCTTGTATATCAATTTTATCGTAATTTGATTATACGAATTATCATGTGAGATTCATAAATTCTTATTGTTGAGACCGATCACATTATGGACTAAACGCACCTCTGAGTTTTCATCAGGGAAGATAGACGTTGTTTCATTTTTTAAGGTGTGGAAAGAGTTGGTTCTTTCACATTTTGTATTGGGGTGTTTACTAGTCTAAGAAAGAAAATTATTTTGATGTTTGGGAACCTGAATCGCAATCTTGATTTAAGTGATTGAACTTGAATAAATTTTAATTTTCTAAAAGTAATTTGGAAAAAAATTATAATAAGAAATTTAAAGGACCTAAATTTAAATTTTAACATATTGCCACTTCATGACTTCAATGTCTATATGGTAATATGTTTAACTATAATTGGATCACGTAAAAAGAATTCTAATACCCTTTTCAAATTGGAGAGGTACAAGAGAAGTCACTAATAATCTTTCCACAACTGGGTTATGAATATTGCGTTTGAAGAGAGCATTTTAATTGAGGAATGATTAATTATGTTTATTCAGCTTATCTTTCCTGCAGATATAATTAAGAAAATTCTTACAAATACATATAAATTGATGAGAGAGGTTTTTAATTAATGACTAAATTCTCAATTTAGTCTTTTAAATTTGGAAAATCCTATTATGGTCCCTCACATTTCATAAAGGAGGACAAGTTAGTCCCTCCAACAAATCATCATCTGAGATGTGTCCTATTAACTTACTTACATGTACTGTCAGTTTTTATGGTAAGTTCTTACTTGTCTTATTCCTTTAAATGAAGTTGTTTACACCTTGTTCTTCATCTTCTTTCTCTACATAGTTCTCTACTCAGAAAAAAAAAATTAACTTTAAATTGTCTTTTGTTTTGAGCAAAATAGAAGAGTGAAATAAGTTAGGACCTATCGTGAAAATTAACAGTACATGTAATCACGTTAATAAAACACGTGAATATTTTCATTAATGGCTTAGATGTCAATTTAGCGAACAGACTAATTTGTTCATTTTTTGAAATTTGAGGTACTGTGATAAAATTTTTTAAAATTTTATGAACTAATTTATCCCATTATATATATATATATATATATAAGAAATTAAATTAGAGTTTTAGGTTTAATTAGTTCTAATTTAGTCAATTTTCCCGAAAAATGTTTGTGAGTTACTGCGACTATGCAGCATACTGACAGTTCTCTTTTTCTTTTACCTTTTTTTTCTTTTTAAAGTTTCAGAACAACTTAAAACGGAGACCTCGAAATGCAGGACTACTTCGATAAACTCTACTGTACGTACGGTCAAGGACTCACTACGTATATATCGAAGAAGTTTTGTCGTGATGTGTGGGAGATATCAAGGCCCAATCACCAGACATGTGATTAAAATCATGGTAGAACTGAAATGGCAACGTTGTGTTTTGACTTTGGAGCAGCTAAAATATTAGAGTATATTATCATGTACCATCATCGGAACTAGCAGGAATTGTCATTGGTACGTACAAGGAACTTGCAATAAAACGTCCAATATATACATAACTCGCACACCTACACCAAGACATGCACATGGTCTAAAGTCGAAACACATCTCCATCCTGTATACAAGGCTAGAGGATACTTTTCTCAAAAAATATCTTGAAAAGATTTTTGAGAGAAGTAAAAGAAATTTTATGTCAGATGCAACTTTAATTTGTATTTGAATCTAATACTCAAAATATATTTATTTATTATCAAATATTTTTTTATGTTATAAAAAAATCTTTTTTTCAATAGATAGAAATGATAGCTTTTCAAAAAAATATTTTTTTTTCTTATTTTTCTAGTGATTTTACTTTTACTTTAAAAAATTTATCCAAACAAACTAAAGACTACAAAAAAATATTTTTTAAATAAAAATATCTTTTTTATCAAGATAATAGCATATATATATTGATCTAACCGTTGAATTATGTGATATTATATTGACCATCAAATATACAAAATTTCATAAAAATGGAGAATAAATGTATACATACTTATAAACAAATTATAAAATTTTTGTGAGGTCATCAATCCCCAACTTTGAGATAAATTTGCCCTTGAATATTTTTTTTTTGTTACAATCCTTGATTAGATGACAATACCAAAAAAAGTTATATTATAGGGTTTAGGGTTTATATTATCATTACATCAAAATTATAATTATTATTTTCACTTGTAGTCATCCAAAAACACAATCAAAATAAAATTAAGGTTAAAGCTATGTTATTTGTAATCATAGAATGTGGGGTACTGTGTCAACTCATTGGATGAGATGTGGATTTTCTGCATGGTATCCCACACCCTATATATATATATATATATGAACCAGCTTGTAATGATGCGCTGAACGAACCCGTGAATGCGCGCGCCTATATTTGAACCTATGTTGTGAGACAATAATGGAAAGAAGAAATGCATACACCACTAGGCTGGCTGATTGTTTTATTAATAAACTTCATTATATATTGGCTGATTGTTTTATTAATAAACTTCATTATATATATATATATAATAGATATTTAATTATATTAATTTGTATTTTCATATATTAATTTAGTAGAGTTAATGTTCATTTTAGTCCCTCACTTTTTATTATTGAGTCATGTTAGTCCCTAACTTTTAAAATGAGTCAAATTAGTCCCTAACATTACAAAATGTGAGTCATTTTAGTCCTTTAACCCAATTGTAGTTAATTTTCTATTAATTAAATGATGATTAATAACATTAAGTGATACATTGACATACCATATGTCATCTAAAGTAGAATATATTTTAAAATGACTTATTTTGATGTTTAAAATTATACAAAATAAGTCATTTAAATATTCATTATACATTTTAAATTGACTCATTTTGTACAATTTTAGATACCAAAATAAATTATTTTAAACTTCATTCTACTTTAGATGACACATAGTATGATAATATATAACTTAATGTTACATATAATCATCTAATTGATAAAATGTTAAATAAAAGTGGAATAAGAGACTAATTTGACTCACATTTTATAATGTTGGGAACTGATTTGACTCGTTTTAAAAGTCAGGAACTAAAATGACTCATAAGTGAAAAGTCAGGGACTAAAATGAGCATTAGCTCTAATTTAGTAATATTTTGTTCAACTGGTTAAACTAGTGACCCATGATTAAACTAGTGACCCAATACCTTAGCCAAGTCTATTGCCGAATCTGAAACCTATGATCCACACCCTTGTGCAAGCTAAGACAAATCCTTAGCCAACACAATACCATCTCGCACCACCAGAAGCTCATCCGCTTCGGCCACAAATGCCCTATCACTTAGGCTCTATTTGTGAGATAAGTTTAGAAGGGAAAGGGAAGGAAGGGAAAGAGTTTGAGGGATCAGATTGTGTTTGCAAGTTTTTGTAATTGAGAAAGGAGGTATTTGAAAGATTTTTAAAATCCTCCCTAATCCTCCATTCTCTCCCATTTTGAGTTCCCCCATTTTGAGGGGTTTTAAGTAGGATATGAGGTGAAAATACCATTTTGTCCTTATTAGTTTCATTTAATTTCAAAAGTAACTAACCCATCACAGATCACGCACGAGGAGAATTTCTTGGAACCTCATTCGCGAATAACCCTCTTCCCAATCTTCTTTGAACCCTAATCCCACTCTTTCTCGAACCCTAATCCCAATCTGTTGTGCTTCAACTTTTGTGTTTCAGATCGCATTTCTTTGCCTTCGCATTCTCTGGATCTTCAACTTCTTTGATTTTGCCATTTCAAGCTTCGAATCCCTGTTGATTTCAACTTCTGTGTTTCAGATCACGTTCCTTGGCCTTCTCATTTCAAAACAAGTTCGCTGAGTGCATTGAGGTGTTGAACCAACTCCTGCAGAAGAAGCAGAACGATCCCAAGGTGAGTAGTGATATAATCAAAGTTCTCTTTTCCAATTTTTTGTTTTCTACTTTCTGTTGATCAATGATGTTGACTTACTCTATCGAAGTCGTTTTCGATTTTTTTGTCACTGTCGTTTATTGTTTATTCTCTGCAAGTAATGCTCAATGCTTCTAGGTTTTGATCGATGCTTGTTCATGGTTTAGTTCTGGTTTTGATTGTAATTTCGATGCTTCAGGTTGCTGATTAGGTTTTGTTTTTAATTTCTGTGAGGATGTGAATTTCTGTTTTAGTGCATTCAGTGAACTGTAGTTAGTAAGTAAGCTCTTGCAGCGAAGCTTCACCGTGGTGGAAGATGTGAATTTGAATTGGTTTAACTAGATTATGTTAAGCTCCTCGGGTAGGTTCAAGGAACTATAGATAATGAGGTTTTATTTTTAATTGTGGTTGCATTTTCTATGTGATGCTACTATGAGCATATGTTGAGTAATAGTATCTTTTCCTTGAGTAATTTGTTCTGAGTTTGTTCCCTTGAGTAATAGTATCTTTTCCTTTTCCTTTTCTTTTGTGCGTTTTGGATTTTAATTATGGCCTGATCCTTGGTCAAACACAACCATGCAAGTGATTCTGAAATTTAAAGGAAATTAAAATGACAAATTTATTTGAGTTATTATACCCAAATTTACGAGAACAGAAAGTTTGGCCTTTTGTCATGTGAAAAACAGAGTTTGGTTTATGTTAAAGATCTATCTGAGAGTTGGAAAGTCAATAGCTCAACTAATCTTGGATAGAATTCTATCACTGAATTTTGAAGTGTTATAGTCAGTTAATTTGATTTTGCTTTTCAATTAACATTATAGTTTCATAGTATTTTGGACTGTGATAGCTTTAATGAATGATGACTATGCAATTCTTGTGGGTATTTTTGCATATTGTTGTGACAGGATAAGAACTCAGACTTGTCGTTGAAGATTGAAGAAGGTTTCAGACACAGTGGCCTCGGGATTCTCTCTGTCACTGATGTATGTGCATGCTGTTGCGTTTCACTTGTTTGTTGTTTATTCCATCTTTCAACTTTTATTAGTATTATTATTGTTGTTGTTGTTGTTGTTCATTTCTATTTCAAATATTGGTGATGATTGATGAATTATCTCTGTCTGTCTTTCTTTGGAGGTGTGAATACTGAACACGATTCATTGATTTGATGAAGTACGAATATTATTGAATAAATTGAATTGTTAATTCTGTTTCTTATGAACAACGTTGGTGAAAAATTAATGTAGGCACTAGTTAATACTTAATAGTAGTAGACACAGCACTATGTATTTGCTTGCTGGTTTAAAATTCAAAGATCTTGTCTCCAACCTCTTGTTACTATTCTCAATCTTTCAACATAAGCATAAGGGACAAATAATGGTTTACAATAGAATAATTTATTGACTACATAAATTTGTTTGTATTTCTCTGCTGATATAAGGAAAATAATTCTTGGTTCATTGGCTTGAAAGCACCATCAACGCTGGAAACTTGTCCACCAGACGATGAGTAATTCTTTGGGCTCCATATATGCTTTGATATTTTTTGAAAAGATTAAGTTTCAACAATGAAAAAAACTGAAAAAAGGAAAAAAGTTTTCTTTGGATGATATATAACAACAATAAGGTAAATTATTTATGACATATTTCCAATTGTGAAATTAACTTACAATAGAGACTAATTCCAATTCGATGAAGTTGATGATGACAGGCCAAAACCCATCATTTGCAAGGTGGAATCGATCAAGATGCTCCTAGTACTTCCACTTCTTGCTGCTAATTCACACTGTTGTGGTTTCCGAGCATTTGGAAAAGGCAGGGAGCCATTAGAAACAAAGTCATTATTATTAGTCTCCTCAACAAGACCTTGTTGTTGTTGCCTTCAAATCCATGAAATAAGTTTGCTATGTGGTATAGTTCCCTGCATCATTATTAGCTGCCACTAAACATGTTGATCTCAGCATCAGAAGGATCATACCTCTTGTTGAATTATTAATGTTCCACCAGTTATCACCGCTTGAAACTCCTCAGCCATGGCCAGATATAGTAGAATATTTGAGGTTGTTATTTGAGATAGTATTCGGCCTTGGTGGTCCTTCTTAATGTAACTTTTAAATAGATTTTGTCTGTGAATTGATAATTTAGTATTTAGGTTATTTAATACTTGACATTATTGGACTATTTGAGTTTCAATTAACGGTTCTTTTTTCCTTGTGTATCATTATGGAAATATTATTAAAGTGTTAAATCGAAGTATTTGTTATTTTTTTCTTTTGCAAGTTGTGATTATATATCTAATTTATAGTTATATTTTTCTTTGTCCCTTGTTATAATATTTTTTGTAAATATAAATTTTTTGCATGGTATTATTTTTATTTATAAATATGAATTTTTATAAAAAAAATTTTGATATACTTTTTCAAAATATTAGTGAGAAAAGTCATTTTTAGAGATTAAAAAATAAAGAGATATTTTTAAAAAAATGATCTATTGTGCAGAGTAGAAAATTTGAGGGAGAAATAGTTTTGCAATTTTTTTCAAAATAATTAATTATTTAAAAAATAAAATAATTAAATACATTATTAAGAGATAAAAGTGTAAAAAAAATCATTAATTTTCTATTTCTTTTTTTATCCAAAAAATATGTATTTTTAATTAAAATAATTAATTCTGTAAAATAAAATAATTAAATATTATAAGAAAAGATAAAAATTGTGTAGAGTAGAAAATTTGAGGGAGAAGAAGTTTTTCAATTTTTTTTCAAAATAATTAATTATTTAAAAATAAAATAATTAAATATATTATTAAGGGATAAAAGTGTAAAAAAATAATAAATTTTTTACTTCTTTTTTATTAGTAGAAATATGTATTTTTAATTAAAATAATTAATTTTGTAAAAATAAAACAATTGAATATTATAAGGAAGGGTAAATTTGTAAAACTAGACCAAAAATCCCCTAATTCCCTTCCCTCTATATATCTTACACTCTCAAACAAATGAAGGATTAATGCTCTAAACTCTTTCCTTTCCTCACCTTTCCTTCCCCTCAAATGTCTCTCCTTCCCTTTCCCTCCAAACTCCCAAACAAAGCCTTAGACTACAATACCCAGGCCTTGGGTGTTATCCCCTTCATTTGTGAGAATGATTAATAAATAAATAAATAATTTCACTTAAAATGACAAATAAAGTAGATCATAAATACTTTTTAACAGTATCAGCCCTTCACTATCCCATATCACCATATGTGGTCCTTTTTAATTTTTTTGGTCTGGACCAGATGTGGTCCTTAGAGGCAGAAAATCTGTCATCTAGCCTAAGGCCTCCAACCACGAGCCAACTAAAACAAAACTTGGAGAATCGGGGTAGTGAGGTCAATGCAACAACTTTGTTAATCAACTGGCCCTTCTGTTTAAACCAAAATGGATGAAAAAAAGCCCAAACCGGTGAACTACAACGTCTAGCTAGATTTGGAAGCTTCCTCAAGCCCAGACCAAAAAAAAGGAAATAGAAGCTTCCTAAAGCACGGCCAAGGTAAAAAAAACACACACACAAAAGAAACTTCCTAAAGTAGTACGAGGACGTTGGAAAGACAATGCATGATGCATTGGACCGGAAATTTAAAAAAAGGCCATCCACGAAAATAAAATAGAGTTAATGCTCACTTTAGTCCCTCACATTTCACGCATGAGTCAATTTAGTCCCTGACTTTTAAAATGAGTCAATTTGGTCCTTCACATTTGCAATTGTGAGTCACTTTAGTCCCTCTGTTATATGGGATCACTTTTAAAATATATTGATGGAAGGACGAAAATGACTCACAATTGCAAATGTGAGGGACCAAATTGACTCATTTTAAAAGTCAGGGACTAAATTGACTCACACATGAAATGTGAGGGACTAAATTGATCATTAACTCAATAAAATAACTAAAATTTATTTGGTTTTTTTTTTTAACGTAGATTTTCAAAATAGCTTACTTTTTGTATATAGACAATCGTCACCATTTCTTTCTTATGGGTAATCATCACTCGTCTTACAGCATAAGAAGGATACACGAAATTGAGTTCAGTGACGTTAAATTTCTTAGATGCAAGTAAATATCTCTTTATATGTTTCACCTTGCAACTCAATTTGATTAACTTGTTCATACAATTAATCATCCGTTTCACCCTTTGACAAAGTAAAAAACACAAATGTCCAAGAAATCTTACTTTAGTATATGCTTGATAACTACGCATGATTTAACAGTTGGTACGATAATTCAACCTCTTTTGATTCAGCTCTATCACTCTGTATGTTGCATCAGGGGGTAATTCACGCTTCAGTAGGATTTTGCATTGAACTGAATTAATAGGAGATGCTAGTATATATAGCTCATAATCTCCTACCGTTTTTTGATTCCCCAAGGAAACGAAAAGGGCATGCACATGCTTATGGAACGCCGATTGATGCGGAATCCTTAGAGAAGAAAATGACATCTGGAAGAAAAGGTTTTGCACGTCACATCGGGATTTTCCTTTCCTTGCAGGCTTTACACAAACAACGTTTCTTAAATTGTTGCAAGTGGTCTTCAATTTCCGCATGATGCTTATAAAAAGTTTTTTAATCTTTAAAACAGGGACTCTTAATTTAATAGAGCAGGTTAACGACTAAAGCATCCAATGCTTTTCACTCAAATCATCCGAATGAGTCAAAGTTAGCAGGCCCCATCAACTTGTGCGGAGATAAGAACACGTAGTTAGCATTAAAGACCCGTAGTTAAAGATAAAATTCTAGTAAAAATGGAAAAATAAAATAGTTAACATTCAAAGAATTTTTATCCATAGTAAACTAATTCAATTTAAACCAAATTATTCGAAGTCTAACAAATTTTGCATAACAGTGGTTTAGATCATAAAACAAAATAGTAAGGGCCCATATGGAAGAAAAAAGTGGTTGTAAAATAATAGAGAGACAGAAAGGATAAATTGGGTTTTAGATAAAGAACACAATTAAAACACAAAACATCACTAAAATAGTTTCTTATAAAAATTTTAACATTTTTTGCCTGTTATCATTGAATCTATGGATAGGCCCTGTCAACATGTCTTTAGCAATTATTGTCATATAATTTAACGACTTTGCAATCAGTGTTACACTAGCATTTCGACATCTGTCAAGGACAAAATTGGATTAACAGTGTCCTATGCCTATAAAAATCTAAGATAGAATGGCTGAAGCTTATTTGTTAAGATAGAGAGATCAATGAGATCCTAACATGTGTTACATAAACACAGTGAATATCCCAACAAACCTGCTTCTCTGTCTCTACCTGTTTGACTTTCACTTCACCCTCACCAGTGCCAAAAGAAAAACGTGCATCTTCTATCTTTCCTCAGCTGAGAACACCAGAAACGTACATAAGAAGAGGAATAGAAAGCAGGAAGGAAGCAAGAAAGAAGGCTATGATAATGGGAACTACAAACCCTTTCAAAGATCAATCCATCTCTCTCACCAAGAGACTTCTTCCATGGACTCTGTGTGCTCTCTGTCCCATAGCACTTCTTCACTTGTATTTTTACAATCTACCCTTTGCTCCATCTCCAAACACAGAGCTTTCCCATTCCACCTCCATCACCACCATCATCTCCCACTCTACTGAGTCTTCTCTTTCTGCTTCTCCCCCTTCCCCTTCTCCTTCTCCTTCTCATTCTTCTGCAGGTACAAATATGCATACTTTCATCTAGTTAAAACGATATAATTGCTATAGATTTATGGTTTTAAATTGCGGTCGCACCCGCAGTTGTGTTGCGACGTAGAAAATTGCGAAAAATGCTGTCAATATGGCCACAATTACCGCTGCATTGCAGTTGCGGAGGGCAGTGCAATAGCAATATTGTTGTTGCATGCTGCAATTTAAAACCATGTTGACTTAAATTCTAATTAGCAATATGGGGTGTGGGATTTGTTGATTTGCTAAACTTCATTTTTCTCCGTCACAGAAAAGGAAAAAGCTTATGATGACTCATGTGACTATTCTAATGGCAAATGGGTCCATGACAAGAGAGGACCTTTGTACAACGATACAACCTGTGGTATGATCAAAGATGGCAGGAATTGCATCACACATGGAAGGCCTGAGTCTGGCTATCTTCACTGGAGATGGAAACCAAGCCAATGCAATCTTCCAAGGTTTGAGCCTAATGCTTTCCTCCAACTCATTAAGAATAAGCATATAGCTTTTGTTGGGGACTCTGTGGCAAGGAACCAATTAGAGTCCCTTCTTTGCATGTTAGCCACTGCTTCAACTCCAAACATTGTCTACCAAAATGGTGATGAAAACAAATTTGGCCGGTGGCATTTTCCCTCACACAATGCAACCATTTCCTTGTATTGGTCTCCATTTCTTGTGCAAGGTTTTGAAAAATCGAAGACAAGGCCGAATAATATGTTGTACTTGGATAATGTTGATGAGAGGTGGGCTAGGGATATGGATCAAATGGACTTGATTGTGCTTTCAATTGGACATTGGTTTTTGCTTCCAGCAGTTTACCATGAGGGTGGTTCAGTTTTAGGTTGCCATTACTGTCCTGGTCTTAATCACACTGAGATTGGGTTCTATGATGTACTGAGGAAGGCTTTAAGGACTACCCTTAATAGTATAACTGAGAGGAGAGGTGCTAAAGGCAATGGAATTGATGTGATTGTGACAACATTTTCACCCCATCATTTCGAAGGTGATTGGGATAAGGCTGGTGCTTGTCCAAAGACTAGGCCTTATAAAAAGAGGGAGAAACAACTTGAAGGAATGGATGCTGAGATGAGGAAGATTGAGATAGAAGAAGTGGAAGATGCTAAGGCTAAATCCAATGAATTGGGAAAGTTCAGGTTGAAGGCATTGGATGTAACCGAATTAGCATTATTAAGACCAGATGGCCACCCGGGTCCGTACATGAATCCCTTTCCATTTGCTAATGGAGTTCAAGAGCGTGTGCAGAATGATTGTGTTCACTGGTGCTTGCCAGGGCCTATAGACACATGGAATGAGATCTTTCTAGAGATGTTGAAGAGGTGGGAGAAACAGCCAAAAAATAAAGAGTGAGGTACTAATGTCTTGTTAATTTATCATACTTAACCATATTGTTCAACCGGGAGATGGAAATTGCATGGGGATTAGGGAAAAGGGAATTTCAATTGAAGAACAGTTGTCTGTTTGTGGATTCTGCTTGGGCTATCTTCTTCCAATATGAAAAGGAATTATTCACAGAAAATTATGTGCTGGTGATAACAACTTTGTATGGTGACAATCTTTCGTAGAGGCGGGCAGTGGCACTTTTTTCAGGGGCATAAAATATTTATTGGTTGTTGCCTTGTTGGGTTTCACATAAAATTTTTGGGAGTTGCTACTAATTAGACCCAGCATATGGTCACCAAAAAATTTATACCCAGCATATTGCAACAACTGTTTTTTTGGTAAAATCCTGATTACGTTACAAATGCAATAAGCGATGGATTAAAAATTGCGTCAAGAATATTTGGTGTTGGGACACCTTACAGGAATCAATCGAATGGCGGTAAATCTTCAAGTACTATGATTACTTTGCATCAACTGCATACGTATTATGATTGCAAGTTGCAACTTAACATTGAAGTTTAAATTTTAGCAGCAAGCAGAATGAATCTTCTAACAAACACGTTCTAGCATCTGCATGCGCATATACAACACTGAGAATCTTATGGTATGCAAGGCAGAAGAGGTGTATTTTTCCTCCTCTGTTCACAAGCCCATCGTCACCTACATCAGTTCTCTTAGCATTAGCCTCCCCTTGTGTAGTTGTAGATCGAAAAACATTTTTCCATCATGATTTACATACTAATAAATTAAATTACAATATCAATCAATCTTAAGAAGTGTTAAATGGACGCATGGTTGCGACTCATTCACCTTCAACACACATCAATCAACTGTCAAAAATACTTAGCTTTTCTTTTCAATTTTTTTTTTATGAAATACTCAACATATAAGCAAGGCAACTTTGCTATTTCAAGTTTTCAACACCCATTTTCTTAAATATTCAAATATCTTGATCACAAAATAGAATTTCATCACTTTTTTTTTTCTTTCAACTTATTCTTTCTTTATCACTTCTTTTACATTTATATGTAACGTATATAATGTCTATATCCATGTGGGTGTTGAAATAAAATTACTCTTGAGCAAGCAAGGATGTCTGTCTACCCAGCACATATACAAAACGTTTCTGATCAATCTTTGTTCCCTCTGAGTCAGATAGGCTACGTTGCTCAGACAATAACATAGTAAATTATCATAAAGCATGCATGTGTCAAGCAACTATAAATAAAGCACAATATAAAAAAAGAAAGAAAAATATTGGACAATGGGGGTAATGAACCTAATGTCGGATGAGTTATGAATCTAAATTACAAATGAATCTCTAGTAGCTACTTCTTCCTAGTTCCCATGCTTGCAGAGTAAGGTCAAGGCAACGGTTGTTTGAATCAAAAGGGTCTCTCCTTTGAGCCAAAAAAGATGAAGTCTTGGATATAATTAGAGTAACTAACAGAGACTTCAAGTTGTGTTTTGACTTCCTGATAAAAATTTTGACAAATAACAAGCAAGTCAAATCTGTTATTGTACTAAAAACAGTGAGTGCAATGACAACAGATAGCTTTCTCTTTTATTTTTGTTTTCGGAAAATTCCTATTATGGTACAAGAAAAATTCTTAGGTGAAAATAATTTCAACTCATTTTTACAAATACTCACAGTAAAGTTATGAAATCTTTAAACAAATAAAGGTATGTTTGGTTTTCTGTTTTCAGTTTTCAGATTTTGTGAAAGGAAAATTGAAAATCAAAATTTATAGTTTTCAATTTTTTTTAATTTTTCCTTCATAAAAATTGAAAATAGCAAACTAATCAAACCCTAAATATATCTTAAATAAAGATGATAAGTCCTATTTTTACTGTGAGCCTGTAAAAGTAAACTGATAAAATTGTGCTCATTGTACAAGTGTATTACCATCCCTTTACTTCGAAGGATGATAATCTCCACTCTTGTGTAGCATGCAAGAGCACAAACATTGACATCATGAAGGGCCGGAGAAACCGTTTGAATCTGAATACGAGGTTCCATCACTGTCCCCATCGGAGCTTCCGGTGAGTAAGAAGGGCCACGGGCATTCCGCAATTTGTTCACACGTCTTCCGTTTGCCCGCTAATAGCCTTCTTAACCCATCGTGTATGTGCCCGTAATCCTCCCTCTCTTTGCGTCCTCTTTCAACTAATCTTTCAGCATTCACTCATTCAGAGACCACCTAGGATCATCATATAATATAACTCATTAAAAAAAAAAAAGATAAAAAGAAAATATCTCAAGAAGTCTCTCCGGAAAGCTTTGCATTACCGTATCAGTTGATGACGATGAACTACGTAACCGATGTAAGGGAACCAAGGTGCGCAGATCCGGTTGATTAGGGTATGCTTATAAGTTTGGATTTTGGAGAGAAAGAAAGAGGAGGGACGGAGTTATAATATAATTTTACACTATAAATCCCTCCCTTCTCTTCCCTCCCATCCAAAATCCAAATAGCCTTGAGCCAATCACCTCGTCGATTATATCAGTGTTCTGGAAAGTCAACTGCGTTGACCCCAGCTCCAACACCCAATTTACGAACGGCACGAAAACCAGCGTCTGGAGCCCGAAAACTTCTCCCTGCCAGGCCCTCTCGCACACCATTCCCGAGACAGGTGCTGCTCGGCGCCGCTGAAGAAAGGCCGGGCCGGCAAAAGGAGGGCGTTAGTGGAGAAGGACCGAGTCGTGGAAACGAGAAAGAACCACTCAGTGTCGGTGACAATATCTTCCTGCTGGTAGCGTTGGTGGTGGTTAATGTAGTGGCCGTCGAACCAGGTGAGGAGAGCGGGGCCGGAGTCGTCGTCGTGGGAGGGATGCGAGGAGATGGCGTAGGTCCAGCTGCCATCGATGGCCGTGAGGCCTTCGATGAGGGACTTGAGGTGCTCCTGGTTGATGAGAGCCTCCGTGGTGTACGCTGAGAATGGCGACAGCGGAAGGGGTGGCACCGGGAATGGTTGATCGTGAGAGTCCTTGAAGGAGTTGCTGTCGTCGTGGCTTCCGAAATTCATTCGGCAGTGCTGCTGACAAATTCCCAAGTGCTGCTGCGTGAGTGACTTTCTATTATTTAATTTCCAAATGTCTTAATTTTAACGTGGTACAGTTGATTTCGGGATAAAAATAAAATATAATTTTTCATAAATAGGATTTATGAATAATTTTCACTCATAAAATTGTAGATTTAATATGACAACTTAAATTATAAAACAATTTTTTATTCTATTATATCAACACTATATATTTCTCATTTGTCGGTGATTGAGACGAGTTCCGCGTTAATGACCTCGCATGGCTGCACCACCGCCACAAGTGCTGCTAACAATGTTTCACACCCAGCCAAATTACATTTAATAAATTAAATTCGACCGGTACCGACCAATTCCTCAGGAGTGGACCCCACCCGTGGTTGTTGAGCTGGTCACCATACACGGCACGTCCTGCTCCGCCCATGTTGTTCGCTGCACTTTACATTATTTAAACTATCTGAAAAAAAAAAAACGGGGTAGTGAGTAGTGACGTAGCGGAGTACACACCAAACAAAACAAATTAAACGTATCAAATATACATATACATACTGCTACATTTATCTGTCTTGGGTGGGGATGGTATGACAAAAATGGCAAATTGGGTAGTCATATTTCACTCGAGAAAGACTATAGGCTAATAAAAATAGAACTCTATTATTTAATATATATTATATTAATAAAAATATTTAAATCTTATCATTTCTATTTTAAAACTATGCAAATAACAGCGTGCAGTGCGTTTTCTTAAATAACAGTATAGAATTATTTAAATTGATAGATATTAAAATTAATCTCCAAAAGTTCCATAAATGAAGTTAATCTCCAAAAATAACTACAATGGGTTTTTTTTTCATTCCTCTCATTTTTCTCTTAATCGTCTCTCTTTGGAAAAGAGTTCTCTTTTCCCTGAGTGAATTTCAAGTAAGAAAACTAATGAGCATTAAAATTTTGTAAAGCATAAGCGGGTTCTTATATAGTTAAACTTGTACCAAATGGGTCATTGGGATGATACTCGTTTCATTTTATTTTAGCAAGTTCTTTTACTGCAATATTTTATTTCTAGAAAATGAAGCTTCATCACAATCAAAATTTTCCCGGTAAGTAATAAAAAAAAATGTTAGTGTGCAAATTTGACGCGTAAAACACTAAAAATGTGTATCACAAAAAATCCTAGCAAATGCTAAACAACGAAATATAATAAAATAATTAAATAATGAATGAAAAAAATTCGCACCCAATAGAAACATAAGAGCTATATAGTTGCGTTACTAATTTAAATTTTCTTTATAAATTCATTGCATTTATTTTTTCTTTTTATAATCTATTTTGATTGTTATTTATTATATTAATATTAAGACGTTATAATTAGTTCAACAGATAACATAAATGTTTTTATAAGCATATACAGAAAAATGTCGTTAAAAATTGAAAAATGATGGACAGAATTAATGGGGAAGTTTTTAATTGAAAAATTAGTGAGTATAAATATATTGGTTGAAAACTTAAAATAATAAGAATTGAACATTTTTTTGACTACCTTCAGATCTGAAGTAGCGTGCTGGGAAGATACTCTGCTTGTTTATTATATTAAAGAGGTCGAACAATATGATTGAGCATATTTAATCGCTTATTGCAAAAAGGGTGAAAGGTGTGGAGCCTAGAAATTGTCGTGCCCAAAATGATTGACCACGTGAACAGCTGTTCCTTCACCACGGCATAATGATATTCAATTTGATTATAGACTCTATTTAATTTAGTTTTTTTGCCTCTGGGTTTCTATTTCAAATGGCTGCATCTCATCCACAAATCTTTACCATCCACCTTGCTGCTCTATATTTTTAAATTATAATAAAAAACCTACTATCAACAGTAATTAATAGTTTTAATTTGACAGTATATGATATTCAAAAGTAAGAAACAGCGAATATAGCTACATATAAAATTAAAAATAATTTTTATTTTATCTACACAACTTTTCCTACAGCATTATCTTCCATACTTCATCTTATTAAGCCAAAGTTAGCAGCACCATCAACTTCAGTGGAGAATAGTAAACCATGCCAACATTATCAAGTGAAGTGTGCAGTCCCATATTTCCCATCATCATGAGTGGCTAGACCCTTCATTTTCAATCAAAAGTACGTTACATTTTCCTAAGGTCTTTTGATATACTCTGGTTCAGTGCTAAAATTACAAAATGATATTGTGTTCAAAAAGTAAATAAAATAGTCAAACTTTATGCAAAACAGATATGGAAAATATATCTCTGCATTAAATACGTGGTTTAGAGGGTTCAATGTATCGAATAAGCAAACTGGTTCTTATGGGCACATTCACTTGCCAAAAAATAGAAAATACAATACTATAATGAGTTTTGCTAATTAAGACTCTCGTTAAATAAATCCTTATAATATATACTACTTCCAATTCAAAATAATAATTTTTTTTAGTGTTCCACAGGTTATTAACATGATTTTCAAATGGCTTTAATCTATTTTAAAAAAATAAATTAAAACAATAAAATATCAAATAATATTTTCTCTTCATTAATTCAATTTAACTCACATTCACTAATTCTCTCTCCAATAAATGTATGAATGAAATGGGTATAAATTAATTAATGGTGCATTAAAATATAACAATACCAATTAATATAAAATTTTAACCATTCCATTTTTTGTTTTTATTTTTTATGTTTTTATTTTTAGAATTTTATGAAGAAAGATAACAAAAATACAAAAATTAATAACATATTATTTTCAGTTTTCATTTCTTATTTTTACTATATTTTTCATAATTTTTTTGAAAAAAATTTACAAAATGAAAACAAAAACAAAATACACCCGTCAATTAGCATGCCCATTTTACCATGGCCATTGAGTAAGATTCTTACTGTCTAGGCTATTCTGCCCTTGCACATGAAACCACTATATGTATAGAATTGTTATTGTTATTATATTAAATGAGTTTTATAATAAACTTTTTATTTTTTAATTCATTATAAATCTCTTATTATTAATTATTAAAATATAAATATTAATCACCTAACGATTAATACTAAAAAAAAAAACAAGAGGCCTATCATATAATTCAAAATTGTGTTATTGTTATTATTCTCTTGTGAACCGTCTAAACATGAAGATTGTCGGCTATTGTGAGCTTCCTCTCTCCTACGGAGAATAGCCCAACTTTACAAAAGTGAAAAAGCAGAAGGGAGAAGGAAGAAAAGTTGTTGTGACTTGAATTGAATGGGAAAAAGAAAAATGGAATTGAGCTAGTGGACAAAGAAAAAAGAGTAGCAACATAAAATGATTAATTTAAAACATAAAACGTTTACTCTAAAATTATCTCTCTATATATCCCAAGCTATTGCTATCATACACATGAGCTAGCTACACCTTTACAACTGTAACCAAAAAGTAAAACAACTTTACTTTCTGTCTTTTTTCTCGTCATAACCATCAACCGGGGGTGAGTGAGTGGGGACGAAGCTGGAATATCACTAAAACTCCAGGACAACTTATGAAAATTACTTGGCAAATTAGAAAAGAAAACATTTTGATTAGACGCTGTGTTTTATTTCAACTGAGTGATTAACCCAAGAAACCTGCTATCTCTGACTATTCTATCTCAACCAGACAAAGACAACGAACCAAAATACAGAAACACTGTTCATCTTCATTTATTTCAGCTGAGAACACAATACCACAAAGAGAAGGAGTGGGAAGAAGCAAGAAAGGTAAAGGCTTTGATGATGGGAAGCACAAACCCATTCAAAGACCAACCCATGTCCCTCACCAAGAAACTACTTCCCTGGACACTCTATGCTCTCCTTCCCATAGCTCTTCTTCGCTTGTACTTGTACCCCTTACCTCTTCCTCCATCTCCTCAAGAATCTGAGCTTCCCCATTCAACCCCCATCACCATCATCCCCTCCCACTCTTCTCTTTCTTCTTCAACCCCAACTTCTTCTTCATCATCACCATCAGGTACTTGTATTCAAAATTTCATCTTTGTTTAAACTACACTATTGTTTTTCTTTTTTTGGCTTAGATTCTAGTAGCTGGCAACTTGGTAGGTGGGATTTGTTTGGTATACTAATTTCTATAAGACTTGCATGTTTCTTTATTGTAGAAAAGGAAAAAGCTTCTTATTATGAGACCCCATCATGTGACTACTTCAATGGAAAATGGGTCCCTGATAGGAGAGGCCCTTTGTACAATGGCACAACCTGTGGTACAATCAAACAAGGCCAGAACTGCATCAGTCATGGAAGGCCTGACTCTGGTTACCTTTACTGGAGATGGAAACCAAACCAGTGCAAACTTCCAAGGTTTGATCCTAATGCTTTTCTCCAACTCATTAACAACAAGCACATAGCTTTTGTTGGGGACTCTATGGCTAGGAACCAGTTAGAGTCACTCCTTTGCATTTTAGCCACTGCTTCAGCACCTAACCTTGTCTACCGCAATGGTGAGGATAACAAGTTCCGCCGCTGGCACTTTTCATCTCACAATGCAAGTGTGTCAGTGTATTGGTCCCCTTTCCTTGTGAAGGGTGTTGAGAAATCAAGTTCAGGGCCAAATCATAATAAGTTGTATTTGGATCATGTTGATGAGAGGTGGGCTAGGGATATGGATCAAATGGACTTGATTGTGCTTTCAATTGGGCATTGGTTCTTGCATCCTGCAGTTTACTATGAGGGTGATTCGGTTTTAGGTTGCCATTACTGTCCTGGTCTTAATCACACTGAGATTGGGTTCTATGATGTGTTGAGGAAGGCTTTGAGGACTACCCTTAATAGCATAATTGATAGGAGACGTGCTAATGGCAGTGGAATTGATGTAATTGTGACTACATTTTCACCGGCACATTTCGAAGGCGAATGGGATAAGGCCGGAGCTTGTCCGAAGACTAAGCCTTATAGAAATGGGGAGAAGCAACTTGAAGGGATGGATGCAGACATGAGGAAGATTGAGATGGAAGAAGTGGAGGATGCTAAGGGAAGAGGCAATGGGTCTAGAGGGTTTAGGTTGGAGGCATTGGATGTAACAAGATTAGCATTGTTGAGGCCTGATGGCCACCCGGGTCCTTATATGTACCCTTTCCCATTTGCCAAAGGGGTTCCAGAGCGTGTGCAGAATGATTGTGTTCATTGGTGCTTGCCAGGGCCTATAGATACATGGAATGAGATTTTTCTGGAGATTATGAAGAAGTGGGAGGAACAACCAAGGAGTGAAGGATGAGGTATTTAATTTCTCAAATTCTCATATCTTGTTAATTTCCTTTTCTTTTCTTTTTGTGGTTATATCTTGTTAATTTCTTAGTAGTATTTTTTTATACGTTAATTTTTCCACCATTTGTATGATAGACATTGCATTGGAAAAGATCGGGTTTTAGTTTTTGGTAGAAACAAGACCTTTCTTGTTTTTTGGTACGTTGGGAAGAGCAATTTTAATTGGGGAATGGCTGGTCTTTACTCCTTTGTTTATTGTGCTTGGGCTCTCTTCTTCCATAATGGAAAAGAAATTTTTTAATACACAACATCTATCGATGTGGGAAAAAGTGACAACTCAAGGGTGCCAAAGACAACGATGTCTTTGGAATGTGCATAAATAAATTGGTCATTTAGAAATGTATGAAAGTGTTTAATGTGAACTTGTATGAAGGAATTCACAAAAAAAAAGAAAAAGAAAAAGAAAAAAAAGGGAGCGAAGTCTTTGTCTTTCTTTGTACAATTGGTAGCCGTCAATTTTGGCTGGTGGGATATTTATTTCATTGGGAAGACTCCTCTCATGTAAAAACTCGATCCATTATGTTTGTTTCTCACTTTTTCTTAGTGACTTGAATAAGTTTCATCATGTCCGTTTGGAATTGTAAGCAGTTTAGTCAGGTTGAAAATTCTGGTGTATATGTCCACCAGCTAATTAAGGGCAATTGTTAGACGAATGAATTGAATTGATCAATTCAAAAGCCTTATGGCTGAATCAAATGTACTAAATCTTTAAATAAACACTTGGAAACTCAAATTGGAACCATTTTTTATTTTTAATATTTTGTCATTTGGTTGGGTTTAATCTTAGAGACCGTGGATTCTTCTAACGTTGCTTCTTAAAGTCCCACATCACCTAGAGATAAGAGTTAGATAGTCTTTATAAATCTTGGACAACCTTCATCTGAGTTAATTTTTGAAATTTAGTTAGTTCCACTCAATTTTAAGATAATATCGGAGCATGTCCTAGGTTGTTAATTTCAAATTAACTGTTGTTTTCACTTGATATTGACTTCATGGCATGAGAGTAAGGTGGTGGTGCCCTCCCATTAAGGCTTGGTTCTTAGTTCTGTTTTACGATATCAAGATAGTGATTGTTTCTGATTGATATGACACTCTATCAATGCAGATTTCAGAGACGTTTCCACATTTAATTTGCTACTCATGTTCCCACAGGGGAATAGCGAAACAAAATGAAACATGCTGTAACTCTGTATATATCGCGTTAAAACCTGTCAATTGGGTATCTTACTGGCTTGTGCTTGTATTAATTTTGTCAAAAAAAATATATTGAAAGGCATATTATTATTTATTTATTTACTGGAAAAGAAATTGAAATTGAGTGGAATAAGTGCCAACTTCATTTATTATATTTGGTTTAGCATTTGAAATGCTCTTATGACTTAGGTAAAAAGTTTGGATCTTGTAACTTTTGCACAAAAAATTGGGATTGATTTTGGATTCTAAAACTAACCATGGTAGTTCGTATCTTATGACTTATTCTTCGTTATGATGTTTTCCTGTGAGTTTATTCAATTGCTTGCGAAAATTGGACTTGTATGCATGTTTGGTGCCACTAATAACTAAGAAAATTATAGACTGCTGCAAACCACAAAAAATAATCGATAAATATTATAAAATAAACAATATCCTTTTTTTAAATGCCTAAGTTGCGTATAACATAAATATTAGTTAAATATGCATTAGTCGTTGGATTGGATCCAATGGCATGATGACGTCTGTATATTATGGGAGACATGCATGCGTTTAATGGACTAAGGAGTGGATTGTAGAAGTAGATATAACATCACATTCATGATTGAAAATCTTATAGTGGCAGGTGTTTGTCATTTTAATTATGTGACCTTGACTTTGTTGACTTGTTCTTTCAAAGTAGAAGTATAACATGCAATAAGTTCCTTGCTGATCACTATTTTTCGTTAGAATAACAATGGCTATTGTCACCAATGTTAATGATGTTTCCTATTATGGATTGATCTTAAGAAAAAGTGATGAACAACTTGATTTAGGGCTGTGCTTGGATGTGGTATATTTGGGTTAAAATTATTTTTTCCACAAAAAAAAAATTGTTTTCATCTTTTTTGCGTAAGTTAAAAACAGTAGTTTTGAACAAATTTGTTTTCAACTTTTTAATTATATATAAAATTTAAGTTTCATAATAATTTTAGAAAAATAACAATTTCTAAAGTTTAAATCAGACGCACCCTCCTTTAATGTCACTCGATCTTATTTATCCGAGTTCTATTTATGTGTTGCATTTTGAATTATATGTTCTATTTCAGAGAGGTTATATTGCCACGTTTGGTTAAGTTTTAAAAACGGCTAATGATATTTAAAAAAAAATTGGGTGTTATTTTTCAACATATTAAAATTGTTGCTAGAGATTTTTTTCCTAAATTTATTTGATTATCTTTTTAAATAAAATAACCAATCAATTTTTTGGAATACTTGAGGTAATCCTTATTTTAGTCTATGATTTTACACGCATAAATCCTTTAGTCCATGGCTTTCAAAATGAGTGTTTCTGACTTAACAGATATTGAGTCATATTGGTCTCTCGGTTTAAATCTGATTAACATTTCATGAGTTAAATGAACATTGAGTGACGGTCAAGCATACAATGTGTCATATGAAATGTTATGGAGACTAACATGGTTTATTTTGGTATCTAGAAATACACTAAAGCAGCTATTATTACCATAGATTTCATAAAATCATAACTAATTTATGTAATTTTAAACATAAACAGGTCATTTAAGTTTTCAAACTGCATAAGATGGCACATGGTATGCTTGGGTGGCACTTAATTTTTTTTTTTTAACAGATGAATTATTAACGAATTCGGATCAGAGGATTTACGTGACTCAACATGTGTAAAGTAAGGGATTAATTGACTCCTTTTAGAAGTACGAGATTACAGTGACTCATATAAAATTAGGGACTAAAATGAGGGTTAAATGGAAATAAATTCTCACATGTCAAAAGTTTGCTTGATAAGGTTATGAGTAATCTTTCATATTTAAATTTTGTGTCATATGTTTGGGAGTTGCTATTACCATTGTTAAATATCTATTGTCACTGAGTTTCATCTTTTGAATCATGGATGAGAGATTACACATCACCTTGTCATTTTAATTTTGACATGAGAAGATCCATTTCCTGTGTACTTTTTGTGATATATTGTGCGGATTGCAACAAGTTATTATTTATAACTGGCAGAAATGGAATAATAAGTATCAGAAGATATTCGATGAAACGCGGAGGTGAATGTTCTATCTTCCCAGGAAAAGTACTTGTCTTCGTAGTCTCTGATTTCATAACCAAAAAAGCGACAAATATCTAAGAAAAGTCCAAGCTTTAATAAGTGGATTATATTTTACCGACAAGCTAAAAAGCATATAACAAAAATCAAAGGGGAGTCACTACAAGTGATGAGATGTCATCTTTAGATGTTCATGAACAAATCCATGGGACTCTAAACTTTAAGGATTAGAGCTATGCAGGTTAAGAACAAGACTTATAAATGCAGTGTTTGTACTGCCATTAAAAGCTTAGAATCAGAAGGACACAAACACAGATTACGTGACAAATGTGAAAAGAGGACTTTTAACATTTCTTTTGAATGGGCCAGTACATGTGAATAAATGTATAACGCAACACAATTAGTGGAAGGGGCCGTCAAGAGTGAGTACAAAATATGATGATGCTAAGCCAATTGACATGCAGTTTGAAAAGCTACCAAGATCAGGAAAACCAAATTAATCGTAAGGACCAATTATTTTTTGATGCCATGGCTTGAATGTAAGACCTCTGATTTAGGTAGAACAACATCTGTTATGTACACGCCTATTGCAAGGACCAATTATAGTTACTTGCGATGTGATGGAACAATAGTGACAATAGTATTTCTATTTTAGTATAATCAAAGCTACGCACGCTACCATAAATGGGCGTATAATTACTATTACAGCTATAGTCGGTTCTTTTATTTAGTTTGGTATTCATGATTTCCACCTTTCTTACTTAGTAGCTTTTGGAGATTAAAAAAATACAAAAAATGATATTTGTATAATTAATACTAAAAATAAATAATAGATATAAAAATACGTTTTATGAAGTCCAATAGGTATGCTCTTTTTATTTCTAAAAATAATGTTTAATGCTATTTTTCACGAGTTAAAAAAATAATTAAAACAATCTAAAGTAATACAATTACAAAATCAATTATTTTAAGTTAGAATGAAACCTTTCAGAATTGATGGATAAAATTTTAAAGGGAAAAATTCATTGGAGTATAGGTAGATGGATTAAGATTTTCTGGTCTTTTTTGCAACTTTAATCTCTGAGGCAGTGCTTAGTTTGAATTTTTGAAATTACATTGGGAGTCATCTTGGTCTATAAAATTTAAAATTACGAATCATAGTCTCTAAAGTCAAATTCTCTAAGATGCTGTGTGTGTATTATTGATGTATAATATTAACTGACATGTAGATATACTGACTTCTAATATGACATACAAATAATGGGTTCATATAATTGAAACTCTTTTACATAGAGTAACTGTTCATTTTGATCCCTGAAATTGTATACGTAATTCATTTTAGTTCCTAAAATTAAGAAAGTATCACTTTAATCCTTGATTTAGTCCCTGAAATTAAGAAAGTATCATTTTAGTCCTTGAAATTTAAAAAAGTAATTCAAATTAATCCTTATATTATTGTTCCTTATGATTAATTTGAATCACCAAAAGGATTAAGTTGAATCATTTTTTGAAATTTTAGAAATTAAAGTGATATTTTCTTAATTTTAAAAATCAAATCAAATCACATTTCGGGGATAAAAGTTAACTTTTGCTCCTTTTAGATAGTATGCTTTCATATAAGTTACCATCACACATCAACAACTTAATGACAACATATTGGGCTCACACATGGCTTGCACAAACAATTTCATTTGATAAATTCATATCAACGCTTCTTCTTCTTTTTTTCCTTTTCTTTTTCCGCCACTTTGTCGAGAAAACCAGATTTTGAGCTTGTGCAATGTATGGGATATTAGTGGGGTCTAAGTGGATCAAGTTGATGCGATGAACCTAATCAATTCAAACCTAGCTAATTAAATTGATTCAGGTACGTTATACCAATGAACCATGGTATTATTTGTTTATCTAAAAAAATAATTATAAAAATGCAAAATTGAACAAACCAAGACATATTTATAGTTGTATATCACGATTTATTAGTACATTTTTATTATTATTCCTTTTATTTATATTTTTTCAAAAATTAATCGATATTATATTATTTAAATAATTATTGAATAGAAGATCAAAAATAATATTTACATTTAAATAAGCATCCAAATAAATTAATTATCAATACTCATAATAGCTACAAACTATTTGAAAATAAAAAAGAGATAAATATTAAATTTATAAATAATTAAATTAATAATAATAACTTTTGATAATATTATAATAACTAATAAATAGTTTATATTAAATATTCATGTGATTAGAAAAGAAGGAGGATATTGTGGTAAACCTAAATAAAAATTTAATACAATAGGACTAATAATAGACATAGTGGAGTGTCAATAGTCACTCCCCACAAAGAAGATATATAATTATGTTACTTGAACAATATGGCTGAGAAAATGATTATGTAATATCTTGATTTCTTCTCATTTTGTTAGTCCCCGACATCTTTCCTTTCAATGCAGTTACAGTCAACTATGAACGTTCCACTTCATCCTCGTTCCCCTCAATTTTTGTTTCCTCCAAAACTTTTTGGTGCCCTTAAAGACAACAAGGTTACCTAACCACAAGACATTAATCCATCTCATAACGCACATTTCAAGCCCACACTAATCCATCATATCCAACATTATGTAACCATACTATTATATTAGATTGGTAGATTATATGAGATAGGAGAGATGGCAAGAAAAATACATGTGTATATTTGGGAAGTGGGTAAAACAGGTTTTTTCCCCCCAAGAAAAGCTGTTTGATTAAGAATAAGTTTGTTTGGATGATTTAAGAAAATAATTAAAGCTATTTTATAATAGAAAAAAAAACTGTTTGTAGGGAAAATGATAAAGCTAAATTTAGAGTTTTTTTTTAATTTGTGCTATTAATTTTTTTTTTAACATTTAACACCAAAAAGATAATTTTTTTAACAATCCAAACAACATATATAGATTAACTTAAAATAACTTTTCAGCTAAAGTATTCAAACATAAATTTATGTTCAAATAATAAACGATTATATAAAAAAGTGATTGCACAGATAAGCGATTACTGAAATTAGTATAATTTTCCAACTCTCCTAGACATACTCAATGTCCTCCACTTTCACGTTCACCATTCATCATTACCTCCGCTATTTTTTAAAAAATTTATACATTTTGCAATGGAAATATTTGATAGAAATCATATTCTCTAGTACTAGCTAACACCTCAATGAAACATGATTTTTAATTTGTACAATGTGATACCTCAATGATAGAAATCATTTGTGTAATTCGTACATTTTGTTTAGAGCTAACGCGGAATTTAGCTAAACTATTTTTAGCACACAACCTACAAAATTAATGAAACATAATTTATTTCTTTGAAATGTGATTTGTTTAACTGAAACCTAATATTTATAGTTCCAACACTTCAACGAACCAATCTTACATAAACGTACAATACTTTTTTAAAACTATTGAATTTTATAATTTGTCTTTCCTTAGTTAAATAAAAACAATCAAACTAAGAAAATGTACAACAACACACTCCAATAAAAAAAAAATTACCTACAATTTTAATCCAACATAAATCAATAAAAAGATATTTCATGCTACACAACACATTTACGTTTCAATTTTCTACTTCCAAATTAATTTTACACTATATTTTCTATACCATATTCAACTTCATCCTTCTACTTCTTTAATTTTAACTTAAACATATAAAGATAAACTTTGGAAGAAAAATTGCAGGTAACAAATATTAAAACACTATATTTTAAATATATTGATTAATGTTTTTTTCTCACTACACAGTGTCCAACACTTTCCCTTTTTAAATATAAGCCAAATACTATAGTTATCAAAATTGATGTAAGTATGTTATGTGTTATATGGTATACACAGATTACACACATTTTAGGAGACCTTTTATCTACAATAAAAGTTATGTAGAGGATATTAATAACACAATTAATTATTTTCATGTAAAAAAAAATAGTTAATTATTACGGTAGTTTGAGAAGGTGTTGGGTTGCTAGGCTTGAAAAGTTTTTTATTGTTATGAAATATTATTTAGATATGAATGTCTATATCTTTAGTTGATTCAATTAAGATATGATCTGATTAGATAGAATCTATTACGATTTGATTTTATCTTATATTTTTTACCCTTTGATTATAAATAGCCCTTTTGAGTGCTTCATGTAAGCAATCTTTTTGAGACTGTCAATAAGATTGTTCTCTCTTCTTCTTTATTATTCTTTGTATTATTATTGTTTTATAATACATTATCAGTATGATTTTGCTCTTAAAGTGAAGAAGCTCCTCAATATAGTACAAACACGATTTCTTCTTCTAGAATACGTGGTTTAAGATGGAGAATTGGGAGAGCATTAGATATAAGTTAGAAATGCCACAATTCTCTTTCCAATTCCACTTACGGAGGCACTATTTCTTGGTTTTTTTTTCTTTCCCCTATATTATTATTATTATTATTATTGTAGCATTGATATACTTCAATTTTTTCATTATTATTATATAGCATTGATATACCATGTAAAACTCAATTTCTTATCTCCAAAGGTTTCGTAATGCTAAAAAATAGTGATATAATGACCAAAATAAAGTCATACGATCGAATACACTCGCTCGTGCGTGGTGGAATGTGAAAGGCTAGCATCAAGAGAGCTCTGGGGAGTGCGGATGGCACCAATGTCCGCTAGAAAGGCAATAAAACTCAAGATTAATCTCTAATAAACTCTAGACAACTATAATATAACTCTAAGAACATTGGAGAAGCACCCCCACTTGACAACACCTAAGAACATTGATACAATGTACCTGGAGGGTGTCATAACAAAATTGACAACAAAAAATTTATTCCTAAAAAGAAATAAATTTAAAAAATAGAGTCGTCACCAATTTTAATTCTGGCCAAAATTAGAAAACCTTTGATTTGATCAAAACTAGTCTTTTAAAAAGATTTGAGTCCGGGAGTCTAATTATAATTAAGAAAGGGTGAAAACTTAATCCTACTACACCTCTAATACATCCGTATAAATACGGTTACCTTAGTGTTCATTATGCATATTAATTTATAACTTAATAACATTTATTTTTCCCCTTCAAAAGTCGCTATTATATACAAAAATGAAATTAAATTAAAGAAAATAAAATAAAATTAAAAGAGAAAAAAATTTTAAAAATAATTTTAACTTGATAGTTGTTGGCTACACCGATATATCCTCTGATATAATGAGAAATTCAAAGCCATGTCGTTCTCGTAAAAAATAAGTGTGTGTTAACAGATTTTAATTAAAAAATAAAAATAAAAATATGTTGATTTATTTTATTTGTGAAAAGAATTTTAATTGAAAAATTATTTTTTAAAAAAAGAAATCAAGAAAATAAAATAAAATAAAAATAAAAAGAAAAGTAAAACAAAAAGAAGACCACACCTACTTGCTCACTGTAACGTGGGAATAAGAAAGAAATAAAACCAAGAGAAAAAAGTGGCACAGTGGTAGTGGTAAGGATGATTACTGTGATAGCGGTAGCTTTGTGGAGATGGTGATTGCAATGGTTCTGAAGGCTATGCAAAGTTGATAATGATTGTCGCTATGATAAAAAAAAAAAGAGATCCAAGATGAGGATGATGATAGCAATGAGGTTTATTGATGATAATGGCTTATGATTGATGATGAAAGGGTTGTGGTTTGGTGAGAGGGTTGTGATGATAATAATGGTGATGGGCTATGGTTTGGTTTTTTTTATGGAGGAGACTATGATAGTGGTGATGGATTCAATGAAAAAGAATGGTAAATTAGTGGCTCCTCCCCTTTTTTGTGGTTAATTATTATATAGATAGCAGAGTTGAGAGATTTCAGGGGTTAATTAGGGTTAAGCCAGTTATGATTTTAATTGATTTATTTTTTGAGCCAATTAAGATTTTGATTTTTTTTTTGTAAGCTGAAATTAAATTTAAATTCAAATACACAAAAAACAAAAATAACAATAATAATAATAACAATAAATTGAAAACAAAAAATATGGTGTTCACAAACATAGACACCCCACACTCAAGGTCATGGAAGAATGGAGAAAAAGATGACATAATCTATTAATAAACACATACCTTAAAGCTTGGAGGAGGTAAATTTGAGTGGGGTTGAGAGTAAAAGAGTGAAAGAAAATTTTGAGAGTGAGAATTTTGGATTTTGAGAGGGGAACCTAAGTTTGAGAGTTTATAAAAGGATAGGGGTGTCACTAAACAAAACCACATCATTTCGATACTTTACTGATATTAGGGGCACTGCTATTGGCCAAAGGGTATTAAAACCTATTCTAGCCAACACGCAATCGCTATAGGATTGCTATAGCAGTATTAGAGACATCAGTCCATCTGTTAAAGGGTTATTAATGCATGTAGGGCTTTTCTATTAATATGAGTGGGTCCTAGGGGACTCTAAGGCTGTATTGGACTTGTCTAAAGACACGTATACTCGTGGTGTTAAAGTGATTAAAAAATATAATATTTATTTGTCAATCAATTTACATAGAGAAAACCCTTATGAAGTTTATATGGATAAATCACATCTATATTCTGTAAATGTACTTTTCAGATCTACATAAAAGCAGATATCAGACAAGTTTCTTTTACTTATGGAGATATGGTTATATCTTGGAGATACACAAGATAAATTACAGTCACTACTTGTTGAAGTCATGGTGAAATTAGTGCAATACACGTAGCTCATGAATGTTTCTGGGTAAGGGAATTAATAAATCAACATGTTCAAACTATCATATGGATTATCTTAGAAGAAACTTGCACAACATTACATGAGGCATAGATAGCTGAATTGAAGAGAGGATTTGATGTCCAATTTGTTCAAGTCATCAAGTCACTATTTACTACTTCTTTACATAAGTGGTGCACATAATCATAATGCCTTGATTATGAAATTTTAAGTGATGCTTCAAAGGGGAGAAATGTTGTATTCTTTTTACCCTGATCAAAGTTTTTATCTCATTAGGTTTCTCCTTGATGAGGTTTTTAACAAGGTATTTCCAAGTTC
Source organism: Dalbergia cultrata (assembly GCA_031216105.1). NCBI lineage: Eukaryota > Viridiplantae > Streptophyta > Magnoliopsida > Fabales > Fabaceae > Dalbergia > Dalbergia cultrata. The sequence continues at coordinate 14,979,156 of CM062344.1, read as the reverse complement.
CCATAATGAGGATATTGTTCTCTTTTTCCTATACTAAGATTTTTTTCCCACTTAGTTTTTTCTTAGTAAGGTTTCAACAAGGCATATCCTAGATAGACATCCAAAGGAGAGAGTGTTGATATATTATTCGGATATGGAGTCCATACCTTTTGTTGATTCAATTAAGATATAATCTTATAGATATAATTTGTTATGATTTGATTTAATTTTATATTCCATACTTTTTTACTATAAATGGCCCTTTTGAGTGCTCAATATAGGCAATCTTTTTGAGATTATCAATAAGAATGTTCTTTTTTCTTCTCTATTATTCTTTCTATTATCATTGTTTTACAACATTCACCTTTTCTTTTTTTTGGTCTGTGAAAAGTTTTTCACTCTAACAAAGTAAACATACCTAAAAATATTAGTGGTATGAGCTACATTAAACCTATCACCTAAGTCGCTTTTTTCAACATACCAAAACATGAAATGCTGACTTATTTTTTTCTCATGCACCCACTCAAGATTTTTTTGGGTTAAAATAGGTTCCTATTGTTTAAACTTTTGATTCGTAGCTAATATTCTCTTTTCCAAAGCATGTACACATCCCAAATAGCTAATATTAATAGACTCATAACCTCGGCCCTTAGTCTCCTGGGTAAGCAGCTTGCTTTTGGCTTGCACTATAGTGGGAATAGTAACTGTTGCTTTGTGCAGTGCATAAATATAGATAATTGATAGATTTAAATGGTTTCATTTAACAATAGTTTGTTGAGCATGGTTTTCCTTACTTGTGGGGATTCGTACCTTGACTACTCTTTGGCAAGGGAAAGGAAGTTTGTACGCACTCCATCGACTCACACACCCGACTCCTGTGTTTCTCTCTCTCTCTTTCTCTCTCTCCCTTGATTCTTTTCTCTTTTCCTTTTCCTTTTTTTTTTCTAATCTCATATTCTTTCTCAATGAGTCGATGGACTCACCTTTTTTGTGCGTACAAATATCAACCCTCCTTTGGCAATGCTAATATTCTGATGTATAGGATTGCCTCTACTTCTATTATGCTTAGTAGTGACTTATTAGCACTAAAAGTGTCAGTCAAGTCACATTTTGTATCTTTTAAATATTAATAAAACTAAATATTTATATGATAATAAATTGTTAAATTTTACTAAATATTTTTTTTTATGTTTGTAAATGGCTTAAGGTGGGGTAGTTATTTTTTTTTCCTAAAAGAAGAAGTAGGTGGAAAAGGCGAAAACATGGGGTAGATAAAAATTAAATGGACTTCAAAATAAAATTAAATAGAGTTAGGAGACATAAAAAAATGGTTATAAAAGTTAACCCTTTTTATTAATAGTATAGATTATTTACCTTTGAGGTTTAAATAAAGATCCGGGTTAGGGATTTATACAATGGATTATTCCTAATGTGATGATGATATAACTTAGTGTGATGTGGTGTTTAGTTCTGAGCTTCTTGGTGGTGTGGGTAGTATACTAGACTTGGTAGTGAATATAAGGTTTTGGTGACAAAAGGTCTACGGGCATAGTTGATAATTAATGTAAATAGTTGATTGGAAAATTATGAACAATTAACTAAAAAAATTGAATAAAGGGGTCCCCAGAATAATCTTGAAAAGAGTTAGCATTGCCTATATCGAATTTTGACGAGTGGTCATGACAATGAAAATTTTACAAAATTAATTTTTGTTGAAAAAAAAAGACTTGATTTCCATTCAACAATTGTGACTCCAACCACCTTCCACATGTTGGCAAAAATTCTCAAATATGGTGGCTAACAACCTTCAACTATGGTGGCCAACAACCTTCAACAATGGTAGGCCAACAACTTTCAACTATGGTGGCCAACAACCTTCAACCATGGTAGGCCAACAACTCTCAAACAAGATGACTACCAAGCTCTATTTAAATAGAGCTTGGTTGTTCAAACAATAAGAACAATCCATTTCTCTCCTCCTCCTTTCTAAGCATTTAGAGAGTCATCTATTTACTTTGTTTTTTCTCTATTTTGTGAGTTGAGAGTATACACCGGTGAGAAAAATACTAGCAATGTATTTTAGGGTGTATTTGGGATTTGGTATTGAGTGGAGTGTGAAACATTTTACATTTGTATCTCTATCATATTTCTATCTTTGAAATATTTGATTTTAAATCTTTGCAGTGGGAGGTAGGCTTTAAGTCGAACCACGCAAATTCAGTGTCATTTAGCATTACACTTACATATTTATTTTAAGCTTCTCTGTTTGTGTCTTTGGACCCACCATATGACAATAAGCGGTATCGAGCTCTTATAGAGTTACAGGCTAATTTATTCAAAATGTCTCTTTGCAAAATTTGATATTCAGTGATTTTGATGGGCGCATTAAGTTTGGCATGTGGAAGATCCAGTATGATTGTTCTTGTCTGACAAGGTGTAAAAGTAGCACTATCTGACAAGGAAAATAAGCCTGAGACAATGAAGGAATCTGAATGGGAAGATGCCGATCAGAAGGCTCTTTCTATTATTCAGTTATGCATTACAGATGATGTGTTGCAGGAGGTCCTATCAGAGAAAATAACAAAATTGCTGTGGACCAAATTAGAGTCATTGTATATGACTAAGACGATGGCTAACCGTCTCGGTGTTTTACAACATCTGTACATGCTCCGTGTGGCAGAAGGGACATCAATCCGTTCTCACATAGCTGAGTTCACATCGCTCATCACAGATCTGAAAAATATGGACGAGACATTTTCAAGTGAGCAACAAGCAATGATGTTGCTTTGTTCCTTACCTCCTTCCTACAGGCACTTTCGTGAAATGCTCATATATGGTCGTGAAAGCCTCAAAATTGATGAGGTGAAATCTGCACTTTTAAGTCGTGACAAAATGGAGCATGATTCTAGCAGTCGTGATGATATTGCATCTGGCTTATTTGCTAGAGGAAGGTCAAAGGAAATTGGATTGAGTAGTAGCAGAGGAAAGTCTAGATCTATGTCTAGACATCGTAAAGGCAGGTGCCAATACTGCAAGAAAGAAGGGCACTGGAGAGCAGAATGTCCGAAACTCAAAGACAAGAAGGACAAAGATTCAAGTGATACAGCAAGTGTTACTGAAGGTACTGATAATGTTCTCGCGGTATCAACCAGTTCAATTGGTGATACTTGGATGCTTGATTCTGGATGCTCTTATCACATGTGTCGGGCAGGGATTGGTTTACAACTTTCAGATCAATAGATGGTGGTGTTGTCCTTATGGGGAATGATATGCCTGTAAGGTCATTTGGCATTGGAACAATCCAAATCAAGATGCATGATGGAGTTGTGAGCATTGGTGATGTTGATACATTCGGACTTGAAGAAAATCTTATATCCTTGGGTGTCTTGATTCTCAAGGTTATAAGTAAATTACAGTGAATGTGGAGTTTTAAAAATCTCCAAAGGTGCTCTTATTGTGATTAAAGGCAAGCTGGTCAATGGCCTTTATCTACTTCAAAGAAGTACAGTTGTTGGTGCTGCCTCGATATCATCCTCAGCTGATTCTGATTCAGATACTACTCATTTGTGGCATATGCATCTAGGGCATATGAGTGAAACTGGAATGTCAATCTTGAGCACACGTGGCTTACTAGGTGATCACAAAGTTGGGAAGCTTGACTTTTGCGAACACTGTGTCTACGGAAAGCAAACCAGAGTCAAGTTTAGCACTACTATACACAAGACTAAGGGCACAATAGATTACATTCACTCTGACTTGTGGGGCCCTGTGCCTGTTCCGTCAAAAGGTGACGCTAGATACCTATTGCCATTTATTAATGATTTCTCGAGGAATGTATGGGTTTATTTTCTGAAACATAAAAATGATGTGTTCCATACTTTCAAGAAATGGAAAGCGCTTATTGAGAACCAGACCAGCAAGAAAATCAAGAGTCTCCGAACAGATAATGGTTTGGAGTTCTGTGAGAGTCAGTTCAATAAGTTTTGTGAAGATGAAGGCATAATACGACATCGTACTATGCGAAAGACTCCGCAACAAAATGGAGTATTTGAGCGTATAGGCAGAACTCTTTGGAGAGCTTCATTTGTATGCTTTCTAATCTTTGGTTTATCAAGAATTTTAGGTGAAATTTGTCAATATGGCTTGCTACTTGGTGAATCGGTCTCAATCAAGCTATGATCGATTTGAAGACTCCTATTGAGGTATGGTCTGGTGCTCCTGCTGATTATTCAAATTTGAGAATTTTCAGTTGTCCTACATATGCTTATATTGATGATGGAAAGCTTGAGCGAAGGGCATTAAAATGCATATTTCTCGAATATCAAACTGGGGTCAAAAGTTATAGATTATGGTGCACTGAACCTAAGACATCCAAATTCATAATCAGCAGAGATGTAAAGTTCAATGAATCATCTATGCTTCATCCGAAAAAGAAGGTTGGCGATGTAATAAAAGACCAAGATGCTAGCAAGCAGGTGGAGTTTGAAGTTGAACCACCAAAGTAGATAGAAAAAGATGCCTTTGGTCAGCCCATTCAAGAAAAAGAACAAGATAGTGATGATGTCGTAGATGCACGACAACAGTTGCAGCACTATAGCCTTACAAGAGACAGAGAAAAAAGGCAAATAAAACAACCACAGAGATATGGTCATGCAGACATAGCCTCTTTTGTATTATCAGTGGCAGAGCATATGGAATCAGAAGATCCCACCTCATACCATGAGGCTATCTCGAGTGAAGAGTCTGCACAATGGATTGCTGCAATGAGTGAAGAAATGGAATCTCTTCTTAAGAATCAGACTTGGGAATTGGTGAAACCACCTAAAAGACATAAAGTCGTAGGCTGCAAATGGATCTTCAAGAAAAAGGAAAGATCACAGGTTGAGGCGGCTGCCGTTACAAAGCACGTTTAGTTGCAAAAGGTTTTAGTCAAAGGGAAGGAGTAGACTTAAATGAAGTATTTTCTCCTGTTGTGAGACATAGCTCCATTTGGGTATTGCTAGCTATGGTTGCACTGTTTGACTTAGAGCTTGAACAGCTCGATGTCAAAACAGCTTTTCTTCATGGTGAGCTTGAAGAACAAATCTACATCTGCTTAGCAGGAAGGTTTCTTATTCAAGGCAAGGAGGATCATGTATGTTTTCTAAAGAAGTCATTATATGGCTTAAAGCAATCTCCTCACCAGTGGTATAAGAAATTTGACACTTTTATGTTAAGTCATGGTTACTCAGGGAGTGACTATGACTGTTAATGTTCTACCATAAAGCTCTCAAATGGTTCATTTGTCTATTTGTTGCTCTACGTTGATGACATGCTCATTGCTATTAAAAGTATGTCTGAGATCAGAAAAATTGAAGAAGCAAGCCCGAGTGGTGAATTTGAAATGAAAGATCTAGGAGCTGAGCTAAGAAGACTTTGGGCATGAAATTCATAGGGATCGGCGTCTTTGGCAAATTATATTTGTCATAGAAGAAGTATGTTGAAAAGTACTTTGGCTTTGGAATGCAAGATGCAAAGCTTGTGAGTACTTCGTTAGCGACCCATTTTAGATTATCGGCACATTCTACCCGCAGTCCGTTGAAGAGGAGGAACAGATGTCACATGTCCTTTATGCTAGTGCAGTTGGAAGCATCATGTATGCTATCGTTTGTACTCAACCAGATATTTCACATGCCGTTAGTGTTGTTAGTAGATATATGGGGCATCCTGGCAAGATGCATTGGCAGGCAGTGAAATGGATACTTTGATATCTTCGAGGTACTGCAGATGTTATCTTGGTATATGACAAAAGTTCTAATACTGGTGGTAGTGTTATTGGTTACGTTGACTCTGATTATACTGGAGATGTTGACAAAAGAAGATCTCTGACAGGATATGTCTTCACGCTCTCGGGTAGTGCAATTAGTTGAAAAGCAACTTTACAGTCTACTATTGCACTATCCACCACAAAGCTTGAATACATGGCGGCCCGAAGCGATGAAGGGAAGCCATTTGGCTCAGGAGTTTGGTAGACAATTTGGGCTTGGAACAAGATGTCACAACTATTTATTGTGATAGCCAAAGTGCCATACATTTGACCAAAAATCAAATGTATCATGAGAGAACCAAACATATAGATATCAGATATCACTTCATTCGGGAGATTATTTCTCAAGGTACCATTGCAATGAAGAAGATTGGTACCTCAGACAATCCAGCAAATATGTTGACAAAGTCAATCACGATTGCAAAGTTCAAGCATTGCTTGGACTTAGTTGGTATTCAAAATATGTGAGTGCCCTTATGGGCACATTGAAGAAGGCGACTTGACGATGAAAATCAAGCCAAGGTGGAGATTGTTGAAAAAAAAAAATGACTTGATTTCCATTCAACAATTGTGACTCCAACCACCTTCCACATGTTGGCAAAAATTCTCAAATATGGTGGCTAACAACCTTCAACTATACTGGCCAACAACCTTCAACCATGGTAGGCCAACAACTCTCAAACAAGGTGGCTACCAAGCTCTATAGCTCTATAAATAGAGCTTGGTTCTTCAAATAATAAGAACAATCCATTTCTCTCCTCCTCCTTTCTAAGCATTTAGAGAGTCATCTATTTACTTTGTTTTCTCTCTATTTTGTGAGTTGAGAGTATCAAGGGTGAGAAAAATACTTGCCAATTATTTTGGGTGTATTTGAGATCGGGTATTGAGTGGGTGTGAGCATTTTGTATCTCCATCATATTTCTATAGTGAAATATTTGATTGTTGTCTTCTTTGTGGAGCGTAGGCTTTGCAACCAGAAATGAAATTCACAATATAATTTAGCGTTACAACCTGCATTTATTTTGCTACTACATTTTGTATCTTTGGACCCACCATATCACAACAATTTTGTATATTTAACAACTTGCCCACCATAAAAATGGCTCAACTGGATCAATCAACACAAGGGCCAACTACAAGCTATTTAACTACAATAATTAATTGTTTATAATTTTCTAATTAAAAATATGCATTAACTTTTGGTATAATGGTATCAGACATTTTTATCATATTAGTCCTAAAATATATCTAATTGTTTTAAAAATAAATTATACATCACTATAGTCTTTATTTCAAGATAATTAATTATATATAATCATGTTTGCCAATATTAATTATACATGAATTTTACATAAATTAATTAACAGTGCTAGGTCCTTTTTTATTATTAAAGTTTAAAATAATTATAAAAAATAAAAAAATTTAGAAATAAAAGAGATTTAAAAGATCTTGAGTTAGTGGACTAACACATTAACTAATTGTGCTACCATAATACATTTACTCTTAAAGATTCGCAAATAAAAAAAATATAATAATATACTAACAAAACATAAAAATATTAAGATGAGATTCAAATCCTTAACCTCTACTTAAAAATAGAGTACACATACCAAAAAAAATTTACAAATTATATCTATTGTATAGCTACACTAATTTTATTTTAGTCTCCAATGAAATCTTCCCAAACGAGTTTTTTTGAAGCCTCCAACAATTTCACCTAATAAGCCAAAAATGGCTATTTTCTCATAGTTAATGTTCTAATCATCATTTATCTGTGCAAAGAAAGATTCTTTTTATTTCATAAATTTAAAACATCTAATTTTTTATTGGTCCATATAAATAATGATTTTAAAACCCAATATTTAACTTGGATGGCAAAGAAAAACCCATCTTTATATAAAGTTATTCTGAAATACTGTCTTGTCGCCATGTCGTAGAAAAAAAACAGTCCTTTCGTGGAGCAAAGTCAAGTGATAAGATGTTTTGAATGCTTATGGCAGAAGGAGTCGTCGTTGATTCGTGGGACAAAAGTGAAATGATATAAGGGGCCCACAATAATACCATATCCTTTGTATGCAGAAATTTCCAACTTGCTTCCGTTGTACAGTCAATTCTTGCTTTACTCTGTGAGCCCATGTATACGGACTGGTGCTTATAGGGACCTAATAAGTAAAACCCATTATTCAACTTGTAATCGAGGGGGGTGACCTATTTATAAGTGGAAACATTCGAACAGTTTCACTAAAAATTTGCAGTATTAACTAAAATCAATTTTTGGTTTTTTCTCATAAGATATTTGAATGTTAAATGTATAATAATATATCACAATTATGAGAAAATTACGTTGATATGAGTTTTTTAAAATCTTCCATCATGCAAATTGTTGAAAAAAAATAAAAAACTATGTTTTAAATGAAAATTTCGCCAAAGTGAGATTTGTCGAAAAAATAATATAATATTTCAAATCAAAATCTCGCGGAGCCAGATTTCTAACCTCTTAATATAATGCTGTTCCAAAAGTAAATCTCGCACAAACAAAAAAGCGAGGATCAGCTAAAATTTATAATCATAATTTAGTGTAAGAAAGCGATTTTTTTTCAATATACATGTGAAATATTATAAACTATTACAATTTTAACATTGTTAATTATGTGTATGTATGTCATATTTTAATTTTTGTTAATTATATTAACGAATTAGGTACTATAAAGGAGGTCAGTGTAATCTTAACAATCTCAAAATGTGTTTAAATGAAATATTTTTACAGAGTATTGTATTTTTCAAGAGGATTTCAATAACATAGTATAATATTCCTTATTTAGATATTAATACAAAGAAATGTGTTTAAATGAAATATTTTTACAGAGTATTGTATTTTTCAAGAGGATTTCAATAACATAGTATAATATTTCTTATTTAGATATTAATACAAAGAAATTTTAAAATTTGAAGTATTTTTATGAGATATTTTTGAGCTTTAAAAAAAGTGGATATCAATTTTCCTGTCGCACAACTCTCACTTTTGCTAAGTTTATAGCGAGATGATCTTTTGCAGGCCTAAAATGGCGGTTCTCCGTTTTCTTATATTTTCTTTTCCTTCAAATATATAAGAAAGGAATACACTTTTTTTTTTTTTTTTCTCTCATCACCTGTGAATTGCCAAGCGGAGTTGGACCGAATCGGAGCTGAACAGCACACACAAAGCAAGATTTGAAAATTCCTGCAATAATTAAAAAATAAAAAATATTATTTATACCAATTGAATACACCGTGTCAACTCATACTTCATTTATCATTGAATATAGTGTAGATTATAGTTGAATGAATTTTACACCCCATCTGATAATAGATAATGTATGTCGACATGTATCTCATATTTAATAAGTACAAGTAACACTGCCCTTAAAAAATTCTAACATTGTGAGCCAAACCAGGCACAACTCGAGAGTGGAGGCGGCCTTTACCACTATGCTACACTCGTTGTTGTGTAATAATGTTTAATTTTCTTTTATATATATAGATATATTACATATTAGTTGAATTAAATTATATTTTTATATATTAATTTAATTATTTCTAGTTAAACGAGTTAACAAATGACCCACTCGTGAACTAATAACAAAACGACCTTGTGTTATGACCGAATCTATCACCTAGTTAAATCATTAGCGAATTTTGCGCTGTTACTTGTTAGGCACACTCTCCACCGTGATATGAAAATGTTAATAAGGCCATAGGAAAATCACCAAGTTAAGGCACCACTTATCATTAGTAAAATAACACTCAAAAGAAATTATATTCAATAGTAACCCTTTAAAGATTTATCTAATTTGATAAATCCATCTAAAGTCAAGTGATCTCCATTTACATTAGTAAAAAGATTTTCTTCTTACACTATTTTGTAGAAAATATGATCTTTTCAAGACTAAATTGATAGTTTTATGGTGTCAACTTGGCACAAAATATGTCTTTCAAGTGCTAAAGTCATGATTCTATAACATCAACTTGACACAAAATATGACGCTTAATCACTTTTATTAGCAGAAATGAAGGACAATTGATGATTATTTGAATTTATCAAATGAAATGAATCTTTAAAAGACATAAATAAATATTTTTTTTTCTAGGAACTATTTTATTAGTGACATTTCGGCAATCAAAATAATAATTCTCTCTTAAGATCACATTATATGGTGTGCTAAGCTCAACAATACTATCTGCAAACTAGCCAATATGATTCGTGCTTTCTTCATCAAAAAGAAAATCATGCTATGTTCTTTTGTATTCCACCAAAAAAATTAATAATATCTGCGCCACAATTCTAACATAGGAAACAAATTAGTGATATTAACAAATGATTTACATAAGTTTGTTTACTAGTATATTTAATTATTCTTGAGAATAGGTAGTTAGGAATGATGTGTTCTTATATTTGTTATAAGTTTTACAAAATGTTTTTGGGCTTTAATTATTTTATGGAAAAAGATTTTCCTATGATTTAATGAAATCTCGTTTCAAAGTTGAAGGTGGGAAAAAAATTCCCATAACTTAGAAATTACAATTATTAAGCACAATTATTAAATCATTCATCAATTATTTGACTTTTTCTCTTTTATCATTGTTTTTCCCTTTTTTTTTTGTTGGAAGTATAATTTTTTATTTGACATAATTGTTATTTCTGTAGCATTTTATTTAATTATTCGATCTAGATGAAATAAATATATTTAAAAAAGTTAATTGTTAATTTCACATTGATCGGGTAATGTTTCTGAATTTATTTTTTTCCTAGAAATTAATGTGTTAAGGGTATTTTGAAAATTATGACATATATTCTCAGAAACATAGATTATAAAACAAATGAATTTTAAATTTATTTCCAGGAATCTTAACAAATAATCCCAAGAATATTTAATGCTAAACAAATAATTTTTTAATGTAATTTCTAGGAATATAATTTAAAACTTTGAAACAAATGCTCCTTTAATTTAAATGTACTTATTTTTACATTATCATTTAATCAAATAATTTTATAATATAAATTTTTTAATATTAAAATAAAAATAAAAATAAAATTTATTTTATTGATATGATAAAATGTGACTACATAATTATGTAAAAAAAATTATATTAACAAAAGACTCATTCTTAAAAGAATAATTTAATTTGTAAAAAATAAGGATATTTTAATCCTTTTAAAAATTTAGGTACTCATTAACAATACAAAAATATAAAAAATTTTATTAAAAACTTAGATTTTTAATTTTGCAGTCTAATAGAAGTGAACTCACAGTCTAATAATAGATTTTTATATATTTCAATGGGCTAGACGGGGTGTAATAAAAAGTTTAAATACTTGATTTCTTTTTAACCCGTATTTTTAAATTACCGATAGGAAACAACCTTTTCAAAGCAAGATAAAATATAAAAAAAATAATTAATAGAAAACGCCTTTTTGCCTTGATCTCCTTATATTGGAATCTAGAACTCATTTAAACTTTACTATGTTGATTGTTGACGAGGAAGCAGCGTCCATGACTGTTGAAGTCTTGACTTGGGATTGACGAGTGACGACCCTTATTTTCTTCTATCTCTTTGGCCTGTTATTGCTGATACCTTCAATCTTCAATCTTGGGTCAGTCTCCATCTCTTTGTTTCAGCTCTTCCGTTTCACTGTGGGTGGGTGATCAATGATCATGATGAGTGATCACTTGTTCATGCTTATACCCGCGACAACTTATGCTTTTCCTTTTATCCCCAGATTCTAACGCATGTTGGTTTGGTTGTTACTGTTTGGTGATTATAGTGTGGTGCATTGTAGAATACAAATGCCTTCATGGGTGCTGTGTGGAAGAATTATTTTGTGTTCGTTTGGGGTGTGTTTGCTTGTGATTGTTTAGATAAATAATCACTTATTTTTTGTCTAAAAATCACTTTTCTTGTATTTGATAGTTTTTAAAAAATAATTGAAATTTAAAAAAAATTAATTTTTAAATTTTTTTGTAGAAATTAAAATTAATAACTTCTGAAAAAATTATTTTTTAACTTTTTAAAGTTATATATACAATATAACTTTTATAACCACTTTTTTTTAATATGAAATAAAGGCACCCTTAATAATGTCGTTTGCATTTCTTTCAAGTTCACATTTTGATCGTTTCATGTGTAAGTCTACGTTTGATCAGAGATTCTTTTTTGTATTCCTTGTCTTTCCTGACCGCTGAAAGCGTAAAATATTACATCTCGGTGTGCTAAGGAAAAATTGGGTTGAAAATTTCGTGGATGAAAAAAATTACACATAGAGCTGGTCTATGGAATTTTTACCTTTTCTTTTACTCTTCGACCAAACCGATCCTATGTTAACAAAATGCTTGTTTTCCATGCTCATTTTTTGGGGTTGCTCCCATGTTGGCCTTGGATGACTTAAATAAGGAACCGTTCTGGTTGAAAGGATATTTTTCGACACGTGGATTACCTATTTGGATGGAATGGCTATTTTGTTATAAGCATTTGACAATTGATTGATTTTCATGGATTTTGTGTGGGTTTGTCATTATGATTTCATTACTCTCTTCATGTGATGGTTCCTTGGGGGGATGAAAGGATTTTGAAAGCTCTTATGAGAACTAAACATGTATTTCTTTCTTTGACTGCGATGTATCTTTTTCTTGATCTCGTGTTTCTTCCTGAGTTTAATCAGAAGTTAATTTGGTAAAGATGGGTTAGAAGTTTTAACTTAAGCAAGGGTAAAAATAGGTATAAAAAATATATGAATTAGCTTCATATGTTATTTTACACATAAAATTCATTCATGTAACTTTTACCCCCACTTTTACCCTTCAACCAAACACACCCGATATATTTAGTTTGGTACGAGGATAAAATAGGGTTGAAAAATTCTTGGACTTTTTTTATTTGGGTAGTACAAATATTTAAAATTGATCTGTAATACCCTCTGTTGGCTACAAAAAGGTTTTACTGATTTCTATCTACTTTCCAATATGCTTCTTCGTGCAAAATGTTGAAAGCAGTGGGCTCTAGTAAGTGTCATTGACCCTATATAGTTTGTTAAAATGATTTGATTAGTTTTTTAACCTACTTTTTAAATTTTTTATTATAGATTAATTTTATTTTACACACTCATCTAATAATTTTTTTTTATTAGAAAAATATTATATACATGCTTTTATATAATAATCGTATATATTTCCTTATAAGAATATAGATTTTCTTTGGATAGATAGATTGTGTCAAATACATTATTTGGTTAGAGAGAATTTATCAACCTGTAATCTAATAGTTTGTCTTAATTTATCCACTTTAATTTTATTCCTCCAAACTAGTCAACTAATACTCCATCCTTTTTTCAAATATCCGTCAATTGTAACTTAACACATATTAAAAAAGATAATAAATAATATTATAGTTAATGAATTAATATGTACAATGTTAAGGATATTATTAGATGGAATATTTTGAAAATATAAAATTAATTAAAAAAAATATTGAAAGAATAAAATCAATATTTTATTGAAGTGTAAAGTTAACACTGTCAGTGTATGAAAATTAAGTTCTTTTTATTATTCATAAATTTTCTTTTGAATATGCGTTATGTACTACAACTAAGTCTCTAATAGTATTACTACTTATTTTGAGAAATGAGGTAGCATACTTTATTAGATATAAGAGGTGAAATGCTAAGCTTGTTCATTTCTGGGTATACCGACATTTTGGTTGTGATTCGGTTATTTAAGTTTTTATATTTGTTTTTGAGCTTCATTTTTTTTTTTTTTGTAGTTTCTAGAACTTAAATTTTGAGTTTTACTCTTTTCCACATATTGACAGCAATCAGAGGTCAACAAGAGTTGTTGAAAATATAATTCAAGGATTAGGAAGGTCCTGGGCTAGATGGAAGTTGTTTTTATATTTCTATGAATGATAAATGTTTGCTGCAGCTGAAGCTGGAATTCATGATCTAGCTCATTTGGTGCATTCAAAGGCATTTAGACTTTTTCCTTTTATATGCATTCTTCTGTTTGTCTCTTGGGAAATTGAGTTGTGTGAGGAAGAGTGGATGCATATATAGTGTAGAGTGTAGCGTTGCAGATAGCTGATATTTTTCTTTCGGTGGCTGGACATAATCCAGGATTGACAAAAATGAAGAAAGTGATGGAACTGGCTCAGGTATCAAAGAAAAGTGTGGAAAACCCAATAATCCTGTGTATTAATGTAAGGGTTCTTGACCAATGTGGCCACAGAACCAAGGATACAATCAGGGTGGATAGGGAGTTTGGGAGCCCTCCAACTCTCCCACACAACTCAATGATTGTCTGACTGATTTTCCCTCCACCCTTTCTCTAACTACTTCCTATGTTTGTGTTTGTGAGTTTGGCTTTTAAGGAGAGGAGAGGGGAAGGAAGGACTTGTAATGTAAAATTTCCTCCAAAATCCCTTCCTTACCTTCCCTTTCCTCTCAAAATCCAAATTCACAAACATACCCTCGACTCCTAACAAACTGATTCTACTCATTCACTGCGTACTACTGGGCCCGAATAATTAAGGTCTATATCCTGTTCTTCTTCCACTTGTAGACCTGCTTAACCACATGGTTTCTATCAAAAAGCTTCTGACTTCAGCTAAGAACTGGTTTGCTTTCGTTGAATGAGCTTATTGCTATCAAACTTAGTTCTGCAAAGACTGTTTTGCATGTTTGAATTTTTGTTGTCATGACTCATGATCTTGGCTCCAGAGAAACTTGCATCCCTTCTAGGACATTGATTGGATAGTGAGATCACGTATTTCAGAACTTGCTAACATGTGTCTACAGGTGCACTTAGTATGGAGCAGAATAAATTCTACAAAATTTTAGATTAAGCCGTAAAACTACAACTTAAATACTTGTCCAAATGTGTTCTTGTCAATCGATGATTGATTAGTTAAGTAGTTCAAGTACTCTAAGGAAAGTGGAGTTATATATTATAATCATCTATGTAGCATGCATTTTGTTTCCAAAACTGTTGCTACCTTGGCAATAAATGTCATATACTTACATTTATTTTTAGTTGTTCAGATGTGAGAGATATTTACTTGCATTTTCAAAAGGTATCAAGGTTAACTATGGTTATTGTGGCACCAGAGAAATGTTTTGTAAAAGTTTTGCTTACTGTGGTTTGACTATGTGGAATCTTTACATATTTAAGTATATGCCCTCAACATTCAAGGGAAATGGAATAAGTTTTGAATCCTTCCACTTTCCCGTTGTGAGTACATTTAGGTTGTCATCTGCAATTGTGAAATGCATTTTGGTTCTCAACCATTTTGATAGACCTAAGCCTATACACTGTAAACTTATGCTCAGTTCTTTAGATATGTTTTCAACATTAAAAAGTGTTTTCAACAATGAGCATACACTGTCAAGTCTATGTTTACCAGAACAATGTGCACAAACTTCCACTGCATTTTAAATCCATGATATTTATTTTTGTTTCCCATAGCACATCACTGAATATGCTCCACATGTTTGACATAGTTGCTGTAGCATTATACCAGTTATTGCCTTTTGTTACAGCTTTTTAGCCCCCTTGTTTTATTAATTATATTTGTTCTTCTTCTATCCAGGAGAGCCAAAAGATTTCATTTGTAGGATGGGCAAAACAATTGAGTTGTATGGATTCCCTTGTCTTGTGACTGTGTCCATTGTTAAGGAATTTGTAGAAAACTATACTGGTGAAGGAACTGTTTTTGCTATTAAGATAAGACAAGGAAAAGGTAAGGTTCCAAGGGCATTTGCTATCATTCAGTTCACCTCCGCAAAAGATGCTGCATTTTTTATGTCTTTAGCTAACGAACCTACCAAAATGTGGTTTGGATCGTCCTATCTGAAGGCTCGGGAAATGGTAAGAGATATTGTGCCAAAGCCAAGAACCTTTCTGCATGGGTTGAATGATGTGAAACTGTATTTTGGCTGTCAGATGTCAAAGGGAAGATTCAATGTTTTATGGAAAAAGATGGATGTCACTGTACGATTTGGGATTGGAATGAGAAAGTTGCATTTCTTTCTATCTCATTACTTCATGGAATATAAACTTGAGCTTTCTTATGAAAACATTTGGAAGGTTGAGCTGCTTCGGCCACGGAATGAAACTGCTAATTATCTCCTCATTCAGGTTATTATTAAATCAAATTTTTCATTATAGTTTTCAAGCACATTGTTCATTTTCTTAGTAAACATCATGGTGTAGTATAGTGGAAAAAGTGTTACCGCCAATAGGAGCTGCCTCACCTAGTTTCCCACCCCCCATGGCAAATACATACTGATTTTGAACTCAGTGATCTCCTACTGGTGACCCTGCCCTGGCTCTTAACTACGGCACCTTCCCTTCACCCTAAATTTTCATTTACTGAGAGAAAAAAAAAAAAATTAGTGCTACCAAAGTGACATTTGCATAGACCACCAATTAAGTACGAGTAATAGGCCACTTGATAGTTATAGAGTGGGCTCTATGTGCAGAAGTTAATATGTTGAATCCCTTGTATGCCGGAAAATCACATTGAACCGGGATTAATAGCTCAAATTAAAAAACAAAAACAGAAAATAGACCTAGAAAATTGTGGATCTTCACAGTTTTACTTAAAAAGATGATGAAAAGAATTTATACAGAAGTGTCCTGTTTATCATTTTTATATGAGGAAAGTAACTTGCTAATTCCATTTTTCCATGAGAAACTACACAACAAACACAACCAAGCTTTTCTTCCCTAGGTTTTTGTTTTGTTGTTTTTTTTTGGTGTTGTTTTGTTTTGTTTTTTTTTTTTTTGGGGGGGGGGTGGTTGATTTTCATATAGAAACTTATTGCACAATGGTGAAAAAATCCCGTGCATGATATCTGCATTACTTTTTCATTTTCCTAGAAGTTGTCTTTTTGTTTTTTTAACTTTGTTGGAGGCAAAGATTTTTCCTGCCATTTTAGATTTCTTTTGCCTCCATTTCCATGGGTTTGACTAGTTTCATCATTGGCGTGCAAAATAGAATTTTGATTAAACAATGTATTAAGTATTCATAAAATAGTAAAGATAATATTTGTAGGTCTGTTGTGCAAGGTGAAATGGTGAATTCAGATTTCAATTCAATGTAAATGTAGTTTTAATGTTCAGAAATAGTTCTGCACTTAATGTCAAGGTTTAATGAACTTGAAATTATTGGACATTGATTTATGACTATACCAGGAACTATAGTGTATGTTTGCATGCTATACCCTTTGCTCGTACAGCTAGACTGTACAACTGTTTCAAATAGTTAGATACAAAGGAATATATGTTGCTTCAACTGTGAACTGGTAATTTGCATCTTATATTCAAGCTTCATGCTAAAAATTGGATATGTACATTACATCAGGTGTTCTTTAATTATGGGTCTGTGTGCTTTGTTGCTGTCTACAAATCTTTACTGCTTTATGGTCTTTTCCTATGTTTTTGGTCTTCTTTTATGTTTTCTTTTAGAAAGTAATTTGCATAGTGCTACCCAAATCAAAGTAATTATCAAGTACTATATTAGTATTACTAGTACAAGCTCCAGCCAACAGAGGTATGAAAACTACTAATCCTAATCAAATAAGGAAACAAATCAAGAACAATTCCTACGACTGCTTTCTCAATTAGATAATTAATTGTCCTCACAATATATTCTAAAGATATTCTAAGATAATGTAAAGATATCTTCATATGTATATCATAACATCTTTTATACTTGGATGATATCATCAGATGCTAGAAGTTTCTGGCTTTAATATTTTGTTATCTTTCATGTGAAGCGAGATTTTGCAATTGAACTCATTCCTTATCAATTCATCTACAACATGTGTGAAAGAGTTTTTAATTTGGTGCTGTGTGAGTTATTACTTATTAGAGCTATGCATTTTCATGCAATTCAGTGTTTCCTATGTTAGTTATAGCTTAAAAAGACAGGGCTTTCATCTTTAATTACGGGCTCTTACCAATTCATGTGTCTCCAGTAATTGCATATTGCTATGGTTGCTCTATCCATGACTCATGGTAAACGTTATTCGTTTCTCTTCAATTGTTAGTTACTTGGTGCTCCCCGGGTCTTTGTAAAAGGTGTATCTACCTCTGAAAATATATTTGAAGATCCGCAATTCACTTTTTATAAAGATGGCCCTGATGACCAGTGGATCCGAGCAATAGATTTCACACCTTACTCCTGTATTGGCCAGTCTTCTGCTATATGTCTGGAGCTTCCGTATGGTCAAAATTTTGCAGATTTCAAGGAAAACTTTGCTTATTATGAGGAAAGTGAGAGGCAATACACTTTAGAGGAAGGAGTTCCTTTTTCTAGCAATCTGGATCTTGTCCCCATTGTTACTCCTCCCCGTGGCATGGAAATACCGTATGACATCTTGTTTAAAGTTAATTCATTGGTTCAGCATGGGTGTGTTGCTGGTCCTGTAATTGATGATGGCTTTTACCATTTGGTTGATCCGTGCAGAGTGAAGCTTGAATTTATTGAACATGCTTTAGAGAGAATGTACCATTCAAAGGAGTTCTGTTATGAACCCACAAAGTGGTTGAGTGATCAATACGGAAGGCACTCTGCACGCGCCGCATCCAGGATTCCTCCTCGGTCACCCACAATATCCTTGGATGATGGATCGGTATACGTACGGAGGGTTCAGATTACGCCCTGCAAGGTGTACTTTTGTGGTCCAGAGGTTAATGTGTCAAATCGTGTTCTTCGGCTTTTCCATGAATACATTGATAACTTCCTACGTGTTTCATTTGTTGATGAGGAGTTAAGAAAACTGTATTCGACGGATTTATCTCCACGTACATCTGAGAAAAGGAGGACTGGAATATACACAAGAATTCTTTCTGTCCTTAGAAATGGTATAATTATTGGCGATAAGAAGTTTGAATTTCTAGCATTCTCATCAAGTCAGTTGCGGGAAAATTCTCTTTGGATGTTTGCTCCTACAACAACTGGATGTACTGCTGCTTACATAAGGGAACGGATGGGAGATTTTCGCAATATTAGAAATGTGGCTAAATATGCTGCTAGGCTGGGACAATCTTTTGGTTCTTCTACTGAAACTCTAAGTGTTAGCAGGGATGAAATTGAAGTTATTCCTGATGTGGAGGTTACTCATGATGAAGTTCGCTATGTCTTCTCTGATGGAATTGGGAAGATATCTCTTAAATTTGCCAGGAAAGTTGCTAAAAAATGTGGTTATAGTTTCACTCCTTCTGCCATTCAGATCCGATACGGCGGATACAAAGGAGTTGTAGCCGTTGACCCAACATCATCAGTAAAGCTATCACTGAGGAAGAGCATGTGCAAGTATGATTCAGGTGACACAAAGTTGAATGTTTTGGCATGTAGTAAATTTCAGCCTTGCTACCTTAATCGGCAGCTGATTACTCTCTTATCAACTCTTGGTGTCAATGATGATGTGTTTGAGAAAAAGCAAAATGAGGCTGTAAATCAACTGAACACTATACTAACAGATTCATTAAAGGCACAGGAAGCTCTGGACTTAATGTATGCTGGGGAGATAACTAATATTCTGAAGGAGATGCTCCTTTGCGGCTACAAGCCGAATGTTGAACCATTTCTTTCAATGATGCTGCAAACATTTAGGGCATCAAAACTGTTGGAATTGCGACTCAAAACTAGGATAATTATTCCCAATGGAAGAGCAATGATGGGATGTCTCGATGAAACTAGAACCCTGGAATATGGTGAAGTATTTGTTCAATTTTCTAACAATAGGCTCAGGAGTCTAGTTGATAATTCTTCTTATGGTTTTGCAAGGTCTTATGTAGTTACAGGCAAGGTAGTAGTAGCAAAAAACCCCTGCTTGCACCCAGGTGATGTGCGTGTTTTAGAGGCTGTGAATGTGCCTGATTTGCATCACTTGGTGGATTGTGTTGTTTTCCCTCAGAAAGGGTCCAGGTAAATATAGTTCTTAATATTTCCAATTAAAATTTATGGTAAACACTATTTTGTAGGTTTGAATTATGAGCTAACTTCTAAATATTGAATCCAGTCCAAAAATCTAGTTTCTAAAATTTAAATAAACAAGCTTGGTGAAATAATGAATAGCTACATTGTCTTTAGCATGACTATTTCTCTCGGAGGTCCATTATGCATTGCTAGCTTCCCAAGTATTGAGAATAATCTTGATAAATATGATATGATTTGTGCTGCCAGCTTCACTTGTGTTGAAAATTGTTTTAATAAATATCTATGCTATGTTGCTGTTACTTCTGACAACATATACATCCATACTTGTTTTCCGTATCAATTTCTTCCCTTTTCTTGATAAGGAGTCAACTCCATTCTTTTATGGGATGTTGCAATTTTACAATACATTGTGGCTTTCTACTTAAAAAGTTTAATGTTTGAATGTCCCTTTAGCCTGTGAAGATACTAATTTCTGTCTATTTTTCATGGTACATTGTAAAAGATAGTTTAGTCTTTCTGACATAATTGCTGCAAGGAAACTTTTTAAGGTTACAAACAAGTAGAACCTGCAAGGAAGTCGTAGTTTACTAGTATCCCGTTATATATGTTCTTTTAGGCTTCTAGATTTTTCATCTTTGTTTCTGTTAGCTATGTTACTCAAGTGCTTGAGTTTAAAATCACACTGATTGGTTAATAGTATGTGCTTCTTTAGAAATGGAAAAAACATCCATTCATCCAATGAATTAGGATCAGAAGTACCATATGTGGCTATGAACACTTGGCAATTCTAGGTTTGTCATTCAAAATGTTATTTTGTCTTGGATTTCTGTAGAAATTGATTGGTCTGATTACTATTGTCTAGTCTATTTAAATTTCCTTTTAAACTGTCTGTTGACACCAATTACTGATTTTCATTAATAGACCCCATCCAAATGAGTGCTCGGGAAGTGATCTGGATGGTGACATCTATTTCGTTTGTTGGGACCCTGAATTGATTCCACCTAGGGTAATCCAACCAATGGACTATACTGCTGCCCCAATGATGGAATTGACACATGATGTGATGATTGAGGTATCATTCTTCAATCTTGATTTTTGTAGGCAATCTTTCATGTATTTGTTATATTTTTTTTGGTTTTAAAATCTTCATGCCACTATTATATATGACCTTAAACTTGTTTTGACATTCTTAGTTGTTGATGCAAATTTGTTATCATATGTCCCGACGATTTCATCTGAATTATGTCAAATGGAGCCCATATTCAATTGATTTCCCCATTATCCATGTCAATACTCTAAAGGTTGCATGCTTCACTATTCCACCTGACCTGCTAATAATGAGTTATCTTCAATCTTACTTCACTTGTCTAGTCACTTTTTCATTTGTTATTTGTAATCTAGTCACAATTTTATTCTGAAAATTTCCCCTTTCCATAATTACCAGTTTTTAATATAAAAAAATTATTATGTTTACCTTTGTCCTTTTGAAATTTGTTGATCCCTATGTTCTTTTTATCTCATGTGTCAAAGATTTTCCTGTATTATATGCCATTATCTTAAGGGTTAAATGCATTTTACCCCCCTGAATTTTAGATCATGTGCAATTTAAACCCTAACTTTTCAAAACGTGCATTATGACACCCTGAACTTTCCAAATTATGCAAAAAAACCCTTATATTTCAAATAGTGCATTACGACCTCCTGAACTTTTCAAATTATGCAAAAAAACCCCCCAAAAATTTAAGTCATAGCAGGGTGTCGGGTTGCACATAATAAAAAAGTCGGGGAGGTTAATTGCACATATTATTCACGGATAAGGTGTCGGATTGCACAATTTAGAAACTTCAGGGGGGCTAAATGCACATAATCTTAGCTTTATTAGGTGGCAAAATTATACTGAGGGGTCTTTTGCATAGTTTCGAAAGTTCAAGGGGTCGCAGTGCACATTTTGAAAAGTTAGGGGGTAAATTGCACAAGGCCTGAAATTCAGGGGGGTAAAATGCATTTATCCCTTATTTTAATTTGGTTACTTGAGTGAGAGTACTCTTACTTTCGAGTTAAAACACAAATTTGTGTTTTATCTAAATTCTCTGAACCACAGGTAGTATGTCCTAGCTGGATTTCATGATATACGAAGCTAAACTCTGCTTTGCAATAGATAGACAAATTACTTCTTTGTATTTAGTGGCGTCACACAGAGATAGGATTTTACTTCTTACTATTTATACATCAGCCAATGTTTTAGTAATTTTTTAACTATTGGCCCATGATGTAAAAAATTTTAATCATCGTATGGTTAAAAGTGTATTTTTCATCAGGAACCCTATAGTTGATTTCCAAATATTTCTGGAAATCAAACACTACCATCTATTTGATGCTTCTTTATTTATGCTGTCCAGAACCAGTTCAGTTAATGTAGTCAGCTTTAATTTAGTTCATGCAACTTTATTTTTGTTTGTGCAGTCTTCTATATGTTTAGAGACTACTAAAAAACTGCTCCCAGTGCCAGTAAAATATTGTTTTGAATTTTCTCAGGAAGATCCCAGATTTACTATCTTCCGCTACATCAAATTTTAATGTCATATATCTCATGATATAAAAATCTTTATCATCACTACTTCCTTTTCTGTAGTTGTCTATTGAAATATATTTATTTATTTTTGAGGTGTCATTCTCTTTCATTATGCAAAATTTCCGTTATGTGTACTTGTAGCCTTGTTTCCAAAGAATTATCGCACTCCATATATGTATCCGTGCTAGATACTGGTGCTGTACCCGTGCAACTTGCCTCTCGTTTTGTTTGTGATCTTTTTAACTTTGTTAGGCATAGATACCTGTAATTTCCTACTATTAAGGTTGTGATCCTTAAGGTAGCGTTTGGTTTGGGAGATGGAGACACAAATCTGAGGGACGATCATGCTTGTATCTTTGTTTGGTAAGGGGCGAGTGCAGACGGACGGAAAAATTTTCCATCCCAGAAACAAAAATTTTCTGTATTTCTGTCCCTCCAAAAAGTGGGGACAGTGGGGACGGGACACGGGGACACAAATTTCTAGTGGTGGTCCAGCCACCAGCCACAGCCAGACCACCACCGGCCACCGCCGGCCGCCGCTGGTCAATGCCAGTCAATGGTGGTCAATGCCGGTCAATGTCTGTTCCCGTTTCTACAACCAAACATGATACAGAGACAGTATTTTTTATGTCTCCGTCTCTATTGTCTCTGTATTTTTGTCCTCGTCCCTCCCGTCTCCCTTACCAAACGCCACCTTAAGGAACAAGACCTTAATAAGTTAAACCATACTGGGACCAATCTTTCGTTGAAAATTGGAACCATTTACTTCTGATACGTGGATCAAATGATGCTATGGTGTCTTAATGTAAAACATGTTTATAATAAACCATTAAACTTTAAATCTTTTTCAATGATTTAACCTATAGTTTTTCTTCCGTTCCACCCCTTGCTACATTAGGTTACCCTCAGCTAATCCCCTCTCCTTAATGGGAATTCTACATGTCTTCCCTACACTTGATCAAACCATCTAATGCATAATTCTACCATCTTTTGATCAATAGGTGCTACTGGAGCTTCCTCTTTATTGCATTCATTCCTGCGTCCATCTTGTCAACTGTATCTATCCATGCAACGCAACATTGAGCTTATTATCTGGCTGGTGTTTTACTGCCCAACATTAACTTAGATACATCATAGCAAGTCTTACAGATGTGCAATAAAATTCTTTTCTACGTCCAATATGATCCTCTATTGCATCCATATAGCTTCAGTCCTATGGTTTGCATATCCTATTTTCCCATCATTTCGTATAAGGACTCGAAATACTCAAATCATGTGACTTGTGGGATGGTATGGTTTTTGATTTCCACTAAGATAAAATTAGTATATCGTAGTTTTACTTAATGAAATCTGTGTGCTTCTATATCTTTTTTCCATAGTTCTAACCTCTTACTTGTTTCCCTTCTAATTCTATTGAGGTCTAAAATCCAAATTTGTGGAGACTATAAAGGCGATAATATTTAGTTTAAACCTTAAACTAATCACTCAAGCCGACTTTAATATTTATTATCATCAGTGATCCCTGAAAGCCGTCGTATTCACTTTTTTATTCCCACCTTATTTCTTTATGCAGGAGGTTGAGGAGTATTTTGCTAACTACATAGTCAATGACAGTCTGGGAATAATTGCCAATGCGCACATTGTCTTTGCAGACAAAGAGCCATTAAAAGCAATGGCTGAGCCATGTATGGAGCTTGCAAAGCTATTTTCAATAGCAGTTGACTTTCCAAAAACTGGTGTTCCGGCTGTCATACCTCCTCGTCTTTATGTCAAAGAATATCCAGATTTCATGGAAAAGCCTGATAAACCCACTTATGAATCACAAAATGTAATAGGAAAGCTTTTCAGAGAAGTGAAAGGGATTGCAACAGGTGACAACTCTATTACGTGCTTCACTCGGGAAGTGGCTAGAAGGTCATATGACCCTGACATGGAAGTTGATGGCTTTCTAGATTATGTTGATGATGCTTGCTATCACAAAAGCAATTATGACTATGAATTGGGAAATCTGATGGACTATTACGGCATCAAAACTGAAGCGGAAATCCTTGTTGGAAATATTATGAAAATGCCAAAATCTTTGACCAAAAGGAAGAATGCAGATGCTATTAATGCAGCTGTGAGGTCCCTTAGAAAAAAGGCTCGGAACTGGTTCAATGATGGCAACAACGATGCAAATTCTGGGAGTGGCGATGTCAATGCAAAGGCTTCGGCTTGGTATTATGTTACTTATCATCCTAGCTACTGGGGTTGCTGTAATGAAAATATGAATAGGGACCATTTTCTAAGTTTCCCGTGGTGTGTTTACCCTCAGCTTTTTCAAATCAAGAAGGAGAAAGCTAGGATCAGAATGTCTTCTAATCTATCTTTGTAGAACAGTTGCAGTCGTGGGTTGCATTTGAATTGACAACTCTGGACTTGGCATTCCCTGCTTTTTAGCTGGAGTCCAGTAGCAGCTTCTATTTATTGACTATGCATGCATATTTATGATGATGTCAAAGTATAACTTTGAGTGGATACATATGTTGTGTCAACCATATCCTTTGTAAATTCGATGAAGACGTGGTTCATCATATCAATTACGGATTTGTTTGTTTTGGTTCTTCTAGTTTTTCCTTACTTCCATTTTCTTTTCGAGAAATTGATACTGGAATGAACCGGTTATAGTTGCAAAGCATGACAAGGTTCAATCGAAACTAAAAAGCTTAGGTCTAATTACAAGAATCTCCTTGAGTTTCTTTAGCATTACACATAGTTCCTTTAATTTTTGAAATGACACTTGTCTCCCTTATAGGCTGTTTGAAGAGCTTTTAAGTGATAGAATTGAATTGAATTCTATCAAGAATTGAATTCCTGCAAGAATTGAATTCAATTCTTATGTTTGGAATGAATTAATTAAATTATAAGGAATTGAATTCCATCAACAACTCATCATCGTCAGTAGCGGCTTCAACAGCGTCGGCAAGGATGCCTCATCCACCGCCTCCGCTAGTCCCTGCGCAACCTCCACTTCGACGTCACTGCCACCACCCGCCCCAAATGCCCCTCCGAGGTCCACGGCTAGGACTACTACTTCATGAACAAGGACGAGTTCCTTGCCATGGTCGAGAAGGACGAGCTCCTCGAGTACACACTCGTCTACGGCAACTACACGAGGTTCCCAAGCAGCAAATTAGGGAGTTCATGGTGAAAGGCTACAACATCGTGCTTAGGGTTGATATCCAGGGCGCGTAGACGCTCAGGAATGTGCTTGGGAAATCAGCGGTGTTCATGTTGCTTGTAGCGGAGAGCGAGGTGGCCATGGTTGAGAGGCTGGTGGACAGGAAGATCAAGATGTGGAGTCATTGCTGGTGAGGGACATTGACATATTGTAGCGGAGAAAAGGGTTTCTTAGTTCAATTCCTTCCACAAATAAGACATCTTTAGGT
Source organism: Dalbergia cultrata (assembly GCA_031216105.1). Lineage (NCBI taxonomy): Eukaryota > Viridiplantae > Streptophyta > Magnoliopsida > Fabales > Fabaceae > Dalbergia > Dalbergia cultrata. The sequence goes on along the minus strand of CM062344.1, from coordinate 14,953,397 downwards.
CTGATTTAGTTTTGAGAGTTTTGTGGGATTTGAATTCTTGACCCCAAAAAGGAATTGAATTCCAATATGGGAAGGAATTCAATTCCTGATTATTCCAAATAGCCTATTAGTTATCTACATGACATTACATAGATGGTGGAGGATTGGCTGGCTTGGGAAAGTTAGGGACCAAACTTAGTCTTTCTAGTTCCTACTCAAACTTCCAAAAATACCCTGCTCACTTAAAATTTTTATTTAAGAAAAGGGCCTCTCTATTTTTCATTTGCAACTGGAGGCTTTTAGTCTTACTTATTTTTCAGTAGAAAGTATCAGATCAAGTTGTGTGCGCACGAAAGTAGTTGAAGAAGCTACTTGGAAATATCTAATAATCACTGACTAATTAGCTTGTATCCATTAAAACAACTAATTCCCTTCACCAAAGGAACAAAAAGTTCCAATTTTTAGGAATAGTACTGCCGATTGATGAAGAATAATGTGGACCAACAAGTTGGTACTACTTCCACTTTCGTCCGTGGTTGAGACCTTGAAGAAGGAAATAACCAATGAAGCCACCAAGGTTTGGAGTTACCACTTGTTGGGACTTCGTCGCATATGTGCCTTACGGCCAACATGCCTTCCTTCATAGCATCCCATCTACCTTGCAGCCACTACGAAAGATCTTTCCTATTTGCCTCTTGGCCAGCTGACACGTGTTGACTTTTGCGGCCCTCAGTCCGAGTCAAAGAACTCGGGCCAACTTGTCCACCATACCCGAGTCGGCCATATCATCAACTCGCTTCCGCAAGTCATCCGATAACACAGCGAACGATACGTCCACCCACGGAAAGCAACAATCGTATCTCAACTCGAACGATATTTTAAGCGGGTCATCATTGAACACGTTCAACTCAGGATCGAATGGTTCTACCACGAGGGCATGGATGAAGGAGTTGGAGCTGCCCGTGACTATGGGGAACTTGCTGTGGGAAATGACGTCGGAGATGATTTAGCCACCCATAGCCTCTGCTTGGGTTGTTTTCGCAGACCACACCCCTACGAAGAATGCCGGTATCCCACCTTTATTCGATAAAGTCATAGCAGTTGATGTGCAAATATTATCACTTCAAACATTCAAAATTATTTTTAATTCTGATTGAGCATGCGAGTAAATACCAGTGGTTGTTTGAGTAGCAGTAAGGTTGGTCCCTCACTTTCTCCGACCAACCAATCCTTCACCCATAGTCCTCTTTTGCCTTAACACACAACTTACAGCCAATTTCGTCATCAACACCACTGTTCATTGTGCTCTATTCACCGTTACCACACAAAGATAAAAATAATGAAAAATAAAATAACAAAAAAAACTAGTTAGAGACTTAATACTAACAAAGCATTTGGAAACCCCTTTAATATTATATCAAGAAATTGAACTCTATGATTAGAAAGCAATTTAAGGTAATAAATTAAAATCAGAATCAAATGTGTGGGATTTAGTGTGAGAATTGAATTATAATAAATAAAAATATTAAAATAATCTTAATTGAATATAATATTTTATTCCTAACCTATTAATAAGAATAAAATAGTAAAAATAATTAAATTAATTTATTTTTAGACCTATTCTAAATCAAGGAATTGAATTCTCTATTTACTGACTCATTCCAAATATAAAAATTTAATTCATTTCCATCTCATTAAAAGTTTCCAAACATCTTGTAAAATCCTTAAATTCAGGTAGAATCATGATGACAACAGCGGATCAACCATATCAAATCACGAAACGAAGGAATTCAGCAATGAAACCTGACGAATTGATCAATCACAAAATGGTGCCATCGCCATAAATGTGATCATGGCTTGAACCTGCTGGGAAGTTGGCTTTCTACTTGAGCTAGTTGGTTAGGGTGAGTGCGAACCAACACTGAGAGTATCAAATAACTTGCACCATTGAACCTCTTCGCAAAATGCCACAATTTGGCCCTACATTTGCAATATGGTAAGTAGGTCCGGTTTGTACTTTTACCATGTACATAGCATTTGAAAAGTGGTGATACAAGGATCCTTTAAATTGAGCGATCTAGAGAGTAAAGTAAAGAGATTTCACTTTTGAATTAACAAAATTAGATGTACGACTATTTTCACTCTATTAATTTACAGATGAAACTTTTCACTTTATTTTTTAAAATAAGATCCGCACTTTAAAGGATCCAAATCTAACAAGCTATTTGTCACCAACACTAGGGATGTTCGACGAATCAATTCCAACACTTTTATAATGTTAACCAATCAAAACCTATATCTTTCAAATAATGAGTGAGAAAATGGCAATACACAAGTAGATGAACATATAAATTTATTTTATTTGTTTACATTTTGGTACATAAAAATAAAATAATTTTGTTTAATAGAATGAGGGACGAGAGGTTGTTAAGGCCAGTTGGCCGCCCTCCACTCCTTCGAGTCATCCAGATTTGCTGCTCCCTGCAGTGGTGTGGTCCATGTCCTTTTACAATACTACACCACACCATAACTCCTCCTCTGCTTTCCTGTTCCTAACCATCACTTCTTTCATTCATGCCATGCTGCTCCTCCTCACTCCATCCTCTCACCTCACCTAACTAATACACTACAACACCAATAACAACATTGGAACAACACAACCACCACCACCCTTCCCCCCTCTCTCCTCTCTCTTCCACCATGGCCGCAACAACAACTCTTTCACTTTCCCTCCCCTTAGACCCTCAAACCCACCACCATCACCACCACCGCCGTTTCTTCCTCTCCAAACAACCGCTTTTCCGCAACCCTACTCGCCCCTTCAATTTCCATCTCTGCCCGTCCTTCAAAATCTCATCCTCCTCCTCTCCCTCCCATTCCCATTCCCCTTCCCGTTCTTACACCGACGACCCCTTCCGCACGGGCCGCTTCCTCACCAACGACGAGCTCGACAAGCTGCGCTTCCTCGAAACCTTCCTGTACTCCCACGACCTCAAATCCGGCGGCTCCATGTGGGTCCGCGTCATGCGCCCCGACGAGACCGACATAACCGTCGCTCTCCTCGCCGAGTCCTTCGCCGAATCGATGATGCTGCCGTCAGGCTACGTCGGGGTGCTGAGGTTCCTTGTGAAGCAGTACTTGGTTGAGAGGAGAACCTTGATGCCGCACATGGCCACTCTCGTTGGGTTCTGCAGAGGAAGTGGAGCTGGTCAAGAAGGGCAACTAGAGCTGGCCGGGACTGTGGAGGTCTGTTTTGACAGAAGGGGTGCCAATGCTTCTCTCCCTTCGCCTGTGCCTCCCAGGGATTCGCCTTACATCTCTAACATGGCTGTGCACAAGTCTCTGAGGAGGTACATTGTTAGAGCATGTTTGACTTCGGAGAAACTGTTTTCGGTTTTCATTTCTTCTTGTTTTTCACTTGTTTCACTAGAAATTAAAGACTCTGGTTTTGTAGTTTTGGTTTCCCTGCTTCATTCATAAAATTCTTAAAAACCAAGAAACTAATTGAAAGCAGAAATTGACAGTGTTGTTCCTTGGAAGTAGTTATAAGATGTTAGGAAGGTAGTGCTGTTCACTCGAATACTGGTTGGTTTGGCAATTGGAGTTGACTTACCTGATTGATTGGTATGCATTAGTCATAACTCGAGTTCAATTTCTAGATTCCCCTGTAGTGAGCCATGCGTAAGGGTTGAATGAGTAAGAAGGAATAGCATGCCCTGACCAAAGTAGTTGCTGTGGAAAAGCCTATGGTAGTTGCTTCTAGCATCTTTGTTTTTGATCCAGTTAATCTGAGAGGTGTTGTTAATCTCGAGATCCTCGTATTAGCTCAGCTTTTAAAACACTTTTTATGTCTTTTGATTAATAACCAGAAACTGAGGGATTTTCTGTGTAACTTCATGAATTTGGCTGGATTCTAGCTTTCTAAGTATATGTTTCTGGTAATTAATTCCCTTCAGGAGGGGCATTGGCTGGCATCTGTTGAAGGCAAGTGAGGAGCTAATTTCTCAGATGAGTTCTTCAAGAGAGGTTTACTTGCATTGTAGAATGATTGATGAAGCTCCATTTAACATGTATACAAAAGCAGATTACAAAATTGTAAAGACAGATAGTATTTTCGTCCTGCTGATGTTGCAGAGACGCAAGCACTTGATGTGCAAGAAACTTACCCTGTCAAATACGCCTTCAGAAACAAATCTGTCTGGTCCTGATGAGTAAATGACGACACCAATGTGAACAAGGGTTGCAAAATATTGTGTTAAGGTAATGTTTCCAGCTTGGCATTGTCTCATGTAGTTAAAAGCTCAAATGATTTTGGTCTTGCTTTCATGTGATCCGATTCTCAAATATGTCCTATGATCACGTTTCTTATTTCTATTTGTGATTTTTGTTTCAGCAACGGTAGCAAAGATACTCATGACGATTTGGAGCTTCACTGGAGAATGGAGATTGATGAGTGGTTCAGACATTCTTATTTGTCTCTCTTATCTGTAAGGATGAGATTGCTTGTGTTACAGGTACAGTACAACAGTGAATTGGCTTGTTCACAACCTTTTTTTTTTTTTTTTAACCTGACACTGACACAGTGTAGTGTTTCAAATGACACCCCAGGTTATTCTGGTGAATTTCTGTTTCTTTTTGGCAATAAGACCTTTGAAGTCTATTGCTGTATATATATTATTGAATCTTTAACTACAATAGCTTGTAGAAATAGTATTGGTCACCTTGACTTGTCCATGTAATTAGTTAGGCTATTTGATGCTGTAGATATGAGCATACACTAGCTTTACCCTGCACGGAAAATTAGAACAAAGTTGTGCTAGAACTTAATTACCTTTTTAAAAATTTTAGATCCACTGTTTTCTAAATTATTGATTTTCTTGTGTGGGTTTTACAGCCAAGTGATGAAAATATTGTTAAGATTATAATTTGTAATAGAATACCATGTTAGATATATGGTTCTTTCTCAAAGAACATAATAAAACTAGGGATGCACAAAAAATACAATTCTATATACTCTGGATTTTTTGAGTGTAATCAAAACAGTGATTTATGTATATATGTCCAGGGTTTATAACTCAAGATTTGAACAACATGGCATATAGTTTCTGTTGAACCATGCCAATTGTGCCAAAACAAAATAATAACGTTATAAAGTAAAGGGACATTATCCAGGCCCCAGGGAGTTGGTTTCTTCTTGTTGTGGTCTGTTGTGTTGGAGAAGAAAAATGAAACTGTTCCATCATCTTTGTCCACCATAGATTGAGTTTCTCATCTCTTAGAAGATCGTCCAAATTAGTTATGCTTTGTACAAGATTGTGCAAAATACTTCCTGGTCATATTATTCTGCTAGGTTTCTAAATATGGATGGATAACTTCTGGATAGAATACACTTATTTTTTATCACCAAGAATTCATCATAATTCCAGTGCCTGAACTTGTGCTAAATCATTCTCAAACTATGCATAACCATTCCCAAGCCTTTTGAATTTGTATAGATAATTGTTAGGAGTTCTTTTACACATTCTGCCATTGAAGGTCTCTCATTACTCTCGGTTCGAACACATCTTGATGCTAGATTGGCAAACATGACTATAGACTGAATGGTATAAGAGTTTCGAGCCATCTCTGGATCTATCACCTTATGCAGCTTCTTGCGATCATTCAGTATATGCCTCACCTACATATGAATGTCAGCTGTAAGTCTTACGATTGTGTGAGTCTGAAGTTGTAGAACTCGTGAACCAGAATCTCTTGCAATGGGAATATATATGGAAGTTAAAAAAATCTGCAAGAATGTCTGAATAAAATTTTTGATATAAATGTCTGAATAAAACTGAACTATGATAGTTGTGAGAAGAAATTACTCATTTAATAATTGTATGTCCAAATAATTTGGATGAAATAAAAAATCACTGTGGTGGCATTCAAGGTCCTATATGTTGCTTTGACATACCTGAGGATCAAAGTCCTATGTGTTTATTTCTTACCTGTAGTACGAGGTTTTGATCATTTGGACCCTGGTTTAGATCAACAGCTCGGCGTCCAGTCAAAAGCTCCAGAAGAACAACACCAAATGCATAAACATCACTTTGCAGAGTAAGTTTCCCAGTCTGGTGTTAAAAGAAATTAATTAGTGATGTTAGTGTGATACAACTCGTGAAGCAATCTACAGATACTAGGTATAGAAAGGAAGAAGGTTAAAGATTGCAAGATAGCATTTTTAGATATCCCCATTTGAGAAATTGTTTCCATAGACCAATTGAGGCACTGATAAATAAATACTGCATGTTTGAGATTTCATTTTTATTATATCAATGTGAAAGCAAATGCTTCCTGTGAGCTCGAACAATTCTTTTTTATCTGAGAGACCAGGAATCACCACTGTCACCTCTCTAAAGTCATATTTCAATGTCTTCCATTCAAGTTGGGCTTTACAAGAGAGCAGCAGAGAGAGGGGGGAAAAAGCTGTTTGGCAAGGGCCCAAGAATGAGCTTAATAACTCTCAACAAGCTTCCCACAGTAGCCTCTACACTCGAAACCTCCTGGAAACAAAAATCTTATTGAACTCTATATTCGAATATTAGTTACCAGACCATGGGCATTGGGTGGTAAGGATTGAGACCTATAGGCCACTGTGTATCAGATTCTGATATCGTGACAACGACTTGACCTAACAGCGCAAGCTACAAAGCAAGGTCCTTAGAATTGTTATATAGCTGACGATTGTTGATGCCAAATTACTACTCATTACTTCTCATTAACACCTGTAAGGTACCTAATTGTAACAAAAAATTGGACGAATTATATAAACCTAATAAACCTCAGGCAGCTGAAGCTGTCTTGACTCTATATTTTCAAAGTTAAGCCGCATCAGTTGTTGAATTTTCTGCCAATGAGTTGGTAATTGGTAATATGGTTGCCTAACAAGCACAACGGGCACTAGTAGGTACTGCACTGCTGTTCGACCATTGATAAAGCTCACTCTTGGGGACGATTGGACGATATTTTCATATGGGCTAAACCCATTATGCGTGAAACGAAAGGAATTTGAAAAGTTGGGTGGGTATATTGAGCATGTGATCCTGCTTTGCAGCAGTAGTGGATTGTTGATGTTTAACTATGAAGCTGGTAGCATCATATGCGCAAGAATAGTAGCAAAAGAACATGTTGAATGTAATGTATGGTAAAATCTAACTTCAAGAGTCAATGACAGGAAATATCTGGAAGAAACAACACCTGAAGTTGTTGAAACAAGTAAAGATTTGTTTTCTTTTTTGATTCTTATGGCATATGTGCTTACCGATGTATACTCAGGATCAAAATAGCCAAAGGTACCAAGTACTCTGGCTGTCACATGTGTCTCCTGTCCTTCTGGCATTAACTTGGCCAGGCCAAAGTCTGATATCTGCAAAATGGTTGTAGATCGGAAGAAATGTTACATGTTACTGTAAGAAAGAAATGTTACAAGTTATTATTGGGAGTTTATTTACACCTTTGCTTCAAAGTTGGCATTTAAGAGAACATTGGTCGATTTGAAATCTCTATGAACAATGGGAATTCCAACATCAAAACCTGAGTGGAGATAAGCAAGCCCTTTTGCAGCTCCCAGTGCCACCTTGAGTCTTAGAGGCCAATCCATTTTCCCTTCCCCAATTCCTAAAATTAGGTGTAGATTAATTGAAGCATGATTTAAGAAATTTTGGTAGGAGTGTGGATTTTTGGGTACATGACATACCATTCAAATGATCTTGCAGGTTCCCATTATGCATATATTCATATACTAGGAATCTATGCTTTCCATCAGCACAGTAGCCTATCAAAGATACGAGATTTGGGTGGTCGAGTCTGCTCAAGATGTCAACTTCAACACGGAACTCACGTTCCCCCTCTGCTTCTTTGATTGCTGGCATCTCCATTTTCTTGATTGCTACAACCTTAAAAGACAGACATTATATTAGTTTGTATTTATTTGTATCAAACTTTGAGCTATTGTAAAAGAAGCATGGTTTCTTTATGGAAGCTACAACTGATGTTACAAAATCTTTAGAACTATGATGAATTCTTGTGGACTATATACTTATATCCAGTGCTTATTACCTCTCCTGACCGCAAAGTGCCTCGGTAGACTCTGCCAAATCCTCCTTTTCCAAGCAGATTTTCATCACTGAATGAACATGTTGCCTCTTGCATTTCCTTGAGTGTGAAAACAGATGATCCATGCAGCCGTTTTGTAGGTCGTGATGCCTGATCTTCAAGTTGCCAAAGCTCCACAGGTTTATAAATCCCTGAATAGAGTGTCTAACTGTTACAAGGTGGTTTGTGTAAATGAAACAGCACTGAGTACAATCTTAAAGCAATGAAAAGAAGAGAAAAAAGGAAGAAAATACAGGGGCTTGTACTATCTTCAGACTTGCTTCGACGGCGCTTGTTCCAGGCCGAGACCAAACCGAATGGCATTATTGGCTCTATCTTATGTGTTATGTGTCTGAGGATGGAAATGTAAGGTTCTAACGAGTAACAAAAGAAATACGCAATTAGATGGAGATGACTCATTCCATGACACCCTCAAAGATGCAGGTAGGTTTGGCCAAGAGACCTTGAAGTAAATCACTATGGAATAGTTGGCATGTGTTTGAGGGAGCTATATTATTCCCATATAAAAGTACTTTGACAGCATGGGAATCCTCTATGGAGTATATATGGAGCAAGTGAAGTTAGATTAGAGGAACACTCAACAAGACATCTTCCAACAACACAAGGATAGAGAGAGTGAGATAGGTATTGTGCTTTAAAGTAAAGAGAAAGCTGAAAAAAGGAAAGTAGGTACGGCTTGCTTACCTATGGTTGGGAATTGGTGGGTTCATGGGGGTGTTTAGTTTTGACAAGGAAATTGAAACTGCAGCCCTATTGTCCGTTTTCATCGATCATCATCTTATTTACGTTTTACCGTTTACTAATTGAAAATAGGTTGCGGTTGGAATGGCGTTTTCATTTGTTCTCTCTATTGCAAAAAGTATTTGTTCTACCTTGTTGCTAAAAGTTGTCTTGCATGGTGCAACCATCAATGTTGGTATTAAAGTCTATCATCATAAGCATTTGACGAAGATTTTCAATAGGCATAGCAATAATTCATGACGTCAATGTGGGTCCCTATAATCAATATTAACTTAAATTCTAATAAAAATTATACATCAATTGGATTTATTTTGTTTTGATACATTGATTATATAAATCATGTATTGTTATGTCAACAACATCAGCTTTCATACTCATTATTTTAAGTATTATAAGATACATTATTAGATGATAATCTAAACGTCTTTTCGTGGTTAGTACATTAAAATTAACCCTTTTTTTAAATGGTCTTTTTTTTTTATCGTTTTGAATACGACCATAATAGATGTGAGTATAATGTTAAATTTAAAAATTGAGAGATAGACTGTATAAAGTACAGAAAGAGAGTCAAAATTCGAACTTAAATGTGATTAATTGATTACAAAGCCTAGTCTATATTACGGCTTGTTTGTTGTGCGATTCATCTACCGTCAATATTATATGGAAGTCTATCATCAATCAAAATAGTTAGAACTTTCTTGTCAAAGAATAAATAATGCTAAGTGTAGAACATAACATTGGATATTATTGCTGCAACCAGGAGTTTTATGTTACGCTCCTGCTTGTGACTCCGTCATGTCATGTGCTCAAACTATATAGACCACCACCATCATCATCATCACTGGGCACTTATAGGCCCTGATCACTTTTCCTTTGGTCAAGACAGGTCTTGGTCATTTGCATGGTCTTGGCCATTTATATCATGCTTCTGAAACTTTTGGACTTGTTATGGTCCACGCACTTTTGCACCGTAGTTGTTGTTTCCTGGTTGGCTGCTGTTGGTTTTGGGCTTCATGTGAGAAAACATGAGCTAAGAAATTTTGGTCTTGGTCATTTGTTCTTGCCCCAGAAAAGACTTCTTGGGCTGGTTTTTTAGCTTGTTGAGTTTCATATGCTACCAATGACATAAAGATGTGTCTTCAGACCAACCAAAAACCAAAAAATAAAAAAGATGTGTCTTCTTGGGGTGTGTTTGGTTGGAGGACTAAACATCTAGTTAAAAATTCAATTCCTAGCAGTGTAAATGGAGAAGATCTCATGATCAGAGATGGAACTCATGTTGTAAGCTCAACACCTCAAAAGAATTAATTATGTCTTCTAGCAATGGATATTGTAAGTTTACCTGAAAAAACAGGGGAATAAATTTTTCCATGTAAATTTTTAAAAATAAATCTTGTTCATAAAAATTTTCTTCCTATTTTAATCCCCAAGCCAAATACATCCTTGCCCTTATGATCTACGAACACAAACGCAGCAGAAAATCGGTCTTGGCAGTTATGATCTTTTATTGCATTTTCATTATCATATCATCAACAGATTCTTCACGATCAAAAAGATTATACGGTCCCGTTGTTATCACCGACTATGTTGTTGTAAATTGAGACCTCAAATTGAAAGAGAAGGATTTATATCTGTTAATTTTTTCTGAAAACATGTGATGTTACTAGACAATGTTATTAAAATCGTACTCCCTTCGTTCTTTAAATGGCTATGACATTATTTTTTAACCGAAAAAAAAAACTCTCTCAATACGAGCCTCATCGATAGTAAAATTTAGGACCGAAATAGTTTTATATCTTTTTTTTTTTGGGTTCAACAAAGGATTTAATATTCATAGTGAGCTAGCTTGCTTGACTAGATTCCAACTGAATCAAGTGGAATCTGGTAAACTTCAAATAATAATGACTTAGAACAAAAAAATAATTAATTTGGCTGAACTGAATGGTATTGTAATACATTCACATACATCTAAAATAGAGATCAATATAATTTTTTTTTAACACTGTTAATATAATTTTTTATACTATATATCAAACAATCATATTTAGTTTTATTATATTATATGTGTGATTATTTTGAATAATTATTCTAAAAGTTACATACTTTCAAGATATAACAATACATAATTGAATGATTATATAAAAAAAAATTATATTGATGATGAGTTGAAATTAAATCATACAAAATATATAAAAATTAAACATTTGAAAAATACAAAGAAAAAAATGAAAAAGTAAATTAGTGAAAGGATCAATCACATTGCATAGCACAATTGGCAACTAATTAATTAAGTTTCTCAAGCATCTAATGAGGGGTTCGATCCCAAGTGATATATACAAAGAGAGTCTCTTGGCCAAAGACAAAAATTATGTCAATAAACTCTATGCCTCAAGAAAATTAGTCACTACTCCTTGGTGTGAATATCCTTGCTGGTTCATAAGAAAAGATAACGAAAGGATTGAATATAAATTGATACTTCATTATTTTGATATTATTTGTCACTATGGGTAGAGCTAGAAAGTTTTATTAGCAAGGGCCAATACTTAATAATAAATCGTAGGATATTTTTTTTGTGCTCTTATAAAATTCAAAGATATAGGTATCCAAAATCCTACCTTTCAGTTATCTGTAGTTAAGAAAGTATCACATATCTCATTAATCAAATTTATTAAAATATAGAAAATAAAAAATTCAATCACCATTAAAACTTAATTATGAAATATACTTATTTGTTAATCAAAGTTTACTTATCTAATCGGTCTCTGCTTCATACATTACCATAACTTAAATTCAATTCTCTAGATCTTCCCCTCAACTTATATATTGACAATCAAAAAATATATTTACCAAAATGCTCTTAATTTTCAATTAATGTCACACTTATTTTTATTATTATTTGTGTGTTTAAAATGCTATGAAGCAATGAAGCATAACACACCATTTGGGTGTCGTATCTATGTGTTAGACGCATGTTTATATCGAATCTTATATAACACATCCATGACATATATTTGTATACATTTAATTTAAAATTTGTTTTTTCTTACTCTAATATATAAAAACACAATACAAATAGGGTTATAAAATGGAAATAATTCATAACTTTTTGAGTTTACAAAAAAATAAAACATAAATGAAACTTATATAAATGATATTTTAAATAATGTATCATTTTTTAAAATTTATTATTATTATTATTATTATTATTATTATATATATATATATATCAAATTCGTGTTATATAATTTTTCAACTTTAATGTATACCTTGTGTCTGTATTGTGTGATATTTTTTGTTAGTGTTAGTATATGTGCTTTATAGCTATGACGAGTAAAATCAAAAAGTTAATTGTAAATATTTCATCATTATATACATGAAAATAACGTATATTATGAAATAAATTTTTTCCTTTACGGCTGCAGATAATATCTCTTTTTTGTCTGGTCAAAAGATAATTTCATTTTTTTGGGTCTGAAAGGTAATATATCATATTTATCAGTCTCTTTCTTCCCTTAATAGCCCACCACCCCACCAGAAATGTACCGCCACCCCTCTCTTAAATAGGAAACAGGCTTTCATTTGCTTGCAGCACTGATTGGGCCCCAAATTTCAGTGGTGGCACGTGAATGCTTTTAACGTGATGATAAGTTAGACGCCGCTTCATAAAGTGGTGGGTGAACAATTTCCTAATGAATTTATAGCCTTTGTACGTAATCAAAGTATTGGGTCCTCTATATATGCGTGACAAATGTCCTATGCTCTCATAACATATCTACTCTCACATTACATCTCCGTTTTGATTTATTTGCAGTCGAGGAACCATGGCCACCCGTGGAAAGCTTGAGGTAGACATTGAACTCAAGTGTACTGCAGACAAGTTCTGGCAAACCATTAGGGAGTCTGCAACTATACTGCCAAAGGCATTCCCCAACGATTACAAGAGCATTGAGATTCTTGAGGGTGATGGCAAGGCTGCTGGCTCCGTCCGCCACATTACTTATGGTCCAGGTAAAAAAAATTTCTTCTTCACTAGGAAGGGCGAAGGATTCTTTTCTTCTCACTTTGTTTCTTTTAGTACCAATTTTGCATGGAAGTCAAATCTATGATACCTTCTAAGAAAAATAGTTTCTCTTTTTTTTTTTTGGTCATTTTACTTTTATTCGATTTTTTAAGTGATTGGGGACTAAATTGAAAACGATTTAAAAATATCAGACTAGACTAAGAAAAATAAAATGCAAGGATCAATTTGGAAATATAAAGTGAAGATAAGGACAAAAAACCTATTGGACTTGCATTTTAGTTTGGGATGCTTTTCTTTTATATTATATTTCGATTTTGTTTTATTAATGAAATAGAAAGGGACTAATGTGAATAGACTACAAAGGAGAATGAAGGATCAAAGTTATGTAATTACTTATTGTATGTAGGAACCGAATATTGTTCATGCATGTCATAATGTTAGTTCTATCATTTTCCCTCTATTCCGCCACAATTTTGGGGGCAATAAGAAACATTTAAGGGACTTTTGGAGGAAAGGAGGAGATGGAATAGTTATCCTTCGGTTTTTGTTTTTTCAGGTTTTTTTTTTAATGTTCCTATGCATTTTTAAACGCTCAAATAAGAAAATTAATTTTCTTTCTATTTCTCCTATTATGGGTCATTGCTTTTTTTACTTGTTGGAAGACAACGAGGTTCGAATTTTTTATCTCATGATAAACTACTCAAACTTCTTACCACTAATCCAATTCTAGTGATTTCTATTACGGCTTATTTAATTTAAACATACTATTAGTTGTCAATATGTACACTATAATCACATTAGGTGATATCTACATATTTAGAGTTAATATATATTTTAGCCCTTAAATTATTAGTCTGTGAAAATTATTTGATATCCTACAAGCTTCTAAAGTTTAAAATCAGGATCACTTTTGCTCCTTCCAAAAATTATTTGACATCGAATAAATGTTTGGAAATACATACTTTATCCAAAAATAGGGGATCGAAAAATCTTTGTTGGTCCAAAAGATTTTTTTTTCTTTGGGTACAAATTCAAAAGGGTAAATTACTTTCACACCCCCTAAGGTTTATTGAAATGTAACAGACACTCCTCTCTATTTGCACACCTGACACTTACCTCCCCTGAACCAAGTAAAAATCAAACACTGAAGAACTCAAATTACATTTATACCCTTTTTTACTTTTATTACCCAAACCTACCCACCCAAAATTATTTTCACTTCTCCTGGTGTTACCTCACCACCAGCCCCCTTCCTTTCCCCCACCCACGCAAGGCACCATCATCCAATCATAGCCATCACTCCACCACCATCATTCAATACCAGAACCATTGCAACCTCCATTATCCGCAACCCAACCAAAATCAAGCTTGAAACAAAACAAAACCAACAATAGAGAAAAACCAAAACAAACCCAAGACAAAAAAAAAAAGTAGGACAAGCCATGGTGGTCTCCGCCTCCTTCAACCGCGAAAAATGCCACCGCCATGGACCACCATCTCGACATCCACCTCGTGGTTGAGCCGCATCTTCACTCACCACCACCGCGGCCTCGTCTCCTCTTCCACCGCCATCAACTAGATCTGAAGCCACCACTGCGACCTCCGCCTTCCATCTCTCACTCTCTCTGCTCAACCGCGTTTTCGCCCTCACCACCGTGTTGTCCTTCCCTGCCTCTGCCTGAAAATCACCGCAACACCTCTGCTCCTGCCAACTTCCTTGGCAGCAAAGCTTCGCTCCTTTGCCACCTCTGTGCGTCGTGCAAAGCCACCCGATCCCTGGCCCTTATGGTCACGACCTCCCTCTGTCACCAGCCAGCCATCATCCCGTCACGAGCTACCAACCCCGCGCCTCCCCTTCCGCGCGACAGCACCACCACCTCGAAGTCCTCGTGAAGCCTGCGCTAGAGCTCACCGAGAAAGCGCCGGTGGTGATGGTGGCGCGACTGCACGAGGTTCCCATGGAAGCGACTGTGTGGTGGTTCGATTTGGTTCCCTTATTTTGGATTGGCTTGGTTTATGATTTGCTGGGAGATTTTGTTTGTGGTTTGGGATGGCTAATGTTTGGGTTTGGTTTTGGATGATTGCTTGATGTAACACCAAAACAAAGGAGAAGTGAAAATAATTTTGGGTGGGTGGATTTGGGTAATAAAAGTAAAAAAGGGTATAAACGTAATTTGAGTTCTTCATTGTTTGATTTTTACTTGGTTTAGGGGAGGTAAGTGTCAAGTGTACAAATAGAGGGGGTGTCTGTTATATTTCAATAAACCTCAGGGGTGTGAGTGTAATTTATCCAATTCAAAAAGTTATTTGATATCAAATAAGTTCATGAAAATTCATACTCTATCAAAAGAAGATCATGTATTTTTTTTAAAAGAACTAACAAAGTGATTTCACACTTTAATTTCAAAGATTTATTTGATATATAAAAAAAATTTAAGAAATAAATGTGATATCACATTTGATCTTTCAAAGACCAATTTAAGATAGAAAATCTTTCAAAAACTTAGTTCATATATGATAGATACTTCATGGATTAAAAATGCATGTTTGCTCTTCTTGTGTCTGCCTAATGATATCACAATTTTAAACTAGTTACCTTCCCAAACAATGGTGGCATTGGTCGCATTTTTCACAATAACAAAAATTGCAATACTATGATAAAATTTTAGTCTAATTTTCACTGATCACTTGAGCCAGCCTAGCATTCTGAACCTCCCTTTATCTTTTCTTTTTTTGGTCTGGCCCCTTCATCTTTTCTTGACCATGCTGAGTATGACCTCATGTATGGACATTGTTGGGCTATTAAGCCCTAAAAGAAGGCATTGATCCATATATCAGCTGTGGGATTAGAAATTGTGTTTTTTGAGTTTAGATCTGTTAATTATTACTTCTGTATTGGTTTATGGTCCAGGTTCAGCAATAGTGAAATCATCCAAAGAGAGGATTGAGGCTGCGGATGATGAAAAAAAGACAGTAAGCTATGCTGTGATTGAAGGGGACCTCCTCCAGTACTACAAAAAATTCACGGGACACATAGCTGTAACAGCTGTTGGAGATGGATGTGAGGTGAAATGGACCGCTGAGTATGAAAAGGCTAGCCGTGAGGTTCCTGATCCAACAGTCGTCAAAGAATTTGCAGTCAAGAACTTCCTGGAGATTGATGACTACATTCTGAAAGGACAGAGCTAGGCTCCATGCCAAAGAAATTAAAGGGCTAGCCCTATACAAAGTATGTTTATGGATAATTAAATAATGTATTGGTGGTACCATTTCCATTTGATATGAAATGTAGTGCATGGCCCTTGTGTACTCTGCTTGCTGATGGCCTAATGAATTCTGTCCTTTTTGGTTGTTCTGATCCAACTATCCATTAATTTGAGTATGAGTATATATATATATATAAATCCATGCGGTGGTATGCATGTGACATTCTCGCAAATAGCCAAGGCAATCTAATGCTTGAGTTGCGAGTCAGCACGTCGATTAGGTGAGCCAAAAATTGTTATTTGTTATATGTACTATAAAAATAACTATTAAAGAAATAATTCTTCAATTTTTACTTACCATTACTGCCATTAGAGTTTGATTTATGCTTTTTTCTCCCATTGTCCTTTAGTTACTTTCGTTAATATGACTTTTTTATACTACTAAAATTATATTAATTGTAATGAGGTACTCGAACCCCTTTTCATTAGGCCAATTCTAGTGGTTTTTTATTTTTTATTTTTTACTAAACAGTGGGTTTGATATATTAGTTATAGATGTTAAGAGACTACACAAGTACATTTCCATAAATATTTTTATGTTTCCTATCAATTACCATTATGTGAAATTCATTAATATAATATTTTTATAATCTTTATACATGATATGGGTTAATTTTAGTATTTTATTTTAAATAAAAAGATATTTTGTTTTATTTTTTTATATGGAAAACTAATATATTATAATATCTTATTTTTTATTATTATTTAAATTAAATTATAATTTTATATTATGACAATAAATCGTACAACGCATTGACCACTATTCTGTATATATATAAAAGCTAAACCTTATCGATCGAGGTTAGTGTATATGCTTTCACATATAAAAGATTATCGTGTAACAATCTAAAAAGAACTAAAGGTGACATTTCTTTCTTATTTTATTTATTACTTTATTTGCTTTTATTATTAGGTTTGGGGTTTAGATCACCGGTTAAGAAGTTAAAGTATAACATTTTTATCTTGGGAAGAAGAATTTTTTTGTTTTTAAAGTTAAGACCCACTCAAAAATATTAAAATTTATTTTTTTTAATATCTTTAATAAATGCCCTTAGTGTAGCGATTAACAAAACCCCTAGATTTTTTCTTTGATATATGATGGATACCCGTAATATACTTATTTTCAACAAGTGTGATTGAATTTTTTTTTTTATGTTTTAATAAATTGAGTTACTGGAGTACATAAAATAATCTTAACCAATGTATTAAAAACTGGAAACCGGTGAACCGATCACCTGGCCAGTCCAATTCTCTTATTAGATCGGTTAAGCGATTGACCAAGTCAAACTCGTGTGAATCGGTAAGTCGACCTTGAATCGACCGGTCAGGCCACTTAGAAGCAAACCGCGCGCCCATCCTGCTAACCGTGCATCGCGCCCATGCTTTGAATTTGAAATGGGGAAATGCTCCTGTGAATGCGTGCCCTTGATCCTATCCATGCGCTTGTGGCCATGCTTTGAAATGTTGGAATAAATACACAAAATTCCAGTTTGGAGTCTCGAACCCAGCACACAGCAAAAAGAAGGGCACGCCTCAACCACTTGGGCTAGTTTGCTTTTGTTATATTATGTGCCACATTATATACATATATTATACCTAGTTGAATTTTATATATTAATTTAATAAAATCCGATTCAATCTATGACCCACCGGTTGAACCAGCAACTCAATGACCCAGTGCCTCGACCGAGTCGATCACCTGTTCAGTTTTAAAAACTATGATCTTAGCCACAAAATATCTATACATACCCTTGATTTTTTTAATAAGGTCACGGGAGAAACCCATTATTACAACACAGAGAACAATACTTACAAACCTAAGAAACGATCAAACGAAAACCCAGCTGCACCTTCTTCTGGATTTGCCCCGTTACAACACGATGACTTAACAATGTAGTGCACCATCCCAAAACTGAAAGAATTAATGACCACATCTTCGCAATGCGTTTCTAGATTTTCACCTTGGCATTTAAAGCAATCACCCTCCCGTTTTGTAAGCAAATCTCAACTATCATTAATATATGCCATATACTTGACACGCGTTTTTGTTTTTCTTTCCAAAGTATTTCATATTTCTTATTAGTGAAGATAGATTGACGTTAGGTGTACAATTAAATTGTATAATAAATGTACACCACACATCTTATTATCATAATTGGATTTGATGAATGAGTGAAATGAGTAGAGACCATATATCACATCCAATAGTGGTAAGATATGTGGTGTGCATTTATTATGCAATTTATTTGTACACCTTATATTACTCACGAAGATACGTCTCACCAATCTCTACCATGGTACTAGTTACTCTCCCAATCCATATATATTGGCTTAGTCACTTTTTTCTAAACAACTTGGTACACACACATAACAAAAGGTAGGTATACTAGAACCAAAGGTACCATGAGAGTTTTTCTAATGTTATCACTGCTTGCTTTGCTTATGGCTACATCTGATGCGTTTCTACGGAAAAAGGTGACTGAGGTGGTGGTGAATGATTTGCCTAACAACAAAACTCTGAGCCTTCGTTGCTGGAAGAGGAAAGGCAGAGACCTTGTATTGAAAAAGCTGCTTCCAAAACAAACCTTTGAATGGACTTTCAGGCCAAACATTCGGGGCACCTCAAAGTACTATTGTAGCTTCCAATGGGAAGGTGTCTTTAAATGGACTGACTTGTACATTAGAAAGAGGGATCATAAGAAATGCAGGAAGTGCACTTGGAGCGTAAGAGAGGAACACATTTGTAGGTACGATCCTAAAGCACATCGTTATAATGAGTGCATTGAATGGAAGAAAAATTGAGTGCAGTGCCATCATCGTCTATATGCTCCAGTCATGCTTTTGAGTCAATAAATTTGGTTAATTAGATTTGATATACGTGTTGATTTTGTAAATGCCGCTGGGCATTGATTTCAATGAATTTTTTTTTAATTTATTTCAAAAGAAAAAAAAATGCTACATCTCCATAATTTTTATTTGTTTTGCTGATTATTATTCTTTGATGGGAAATTTTATCTTTTATCTTTTCATTTTAAAAAATATTAGGTTGAGAAGCCTAAGCAGCGAGACCTAGAGTAATAAACGGTATAATCTCTTATCAAGAGGGCTCTCTAAAATTCGAATCTCAAATCTTATACAAGTAAAACTCGTTCAAGACTCAATCCATTTTTACTGAGTTAACCCGATTGGGCTTTGTTGATTTTTGCTACTAGTCACGGCTCTCCCGTTTTGGTAGTTTTCCATTAACGTAACGTGATAAAAACAATGTTACTACTCAATACGTTTCTTTCCAAGAGAACACTGTTTTAAAAGAGGAATTAAGTGTATATGTATTTTTTAATGGAGTAAATGTGGGCACCATATATATATATATATATATATATATAAATTTTCAGCTGTCTATTAGTTTATGAAATGAGACATGATTTAAAATAATTAATTACGAAATACTTACATAACACCAATGTTGTGTCTTTAAATATTTATATAAATTTTCAATAAATTTAAATTTTATAAATTGATTTTTATGATTTTATATGTATTTATTTGAGATTAATTGTAATGCACTCTAAAATGGTTTACAATGTCAATTCAAACGTAACACATGCTTTTATTTATAATACTTTTAAAATAATAGGAAGTTGCGTCAAACACTTCTATACCTATTTTGTGATAATATTTAATTTAATTAGATGTGCATGTAAAAGTATTTTATATTGATACACAATACATCAAAATTAAATTATAATTTTTTTTATTTTTTTATGAAACATTAAAATAATTTAAGTCTTCTAAATATATATTGAAGCATTCATTTATAAATTTGTTAATTTTTCAAGGTTATAACTATTAACCAAAGTGCTCGAGGGGAGCCCAAAATTCGAGATAATTAACAGATAAACTTGAGTAATAAACCACAAAAGTGAGTTGGATATCACTTCTTGACCCAAACCTTAAAGCAATGGTTCGCCTGTCATATATACTATTTACTCAGTTCAAACTTAGCTAATATAGGACTCCAAACTCACATTTGAAACCAATAATCTCCCCTAAGTGTGAGGTCCAACATGGTGTGCTTCCCCCATAGCGGAAGCTTGAACGATAAATTTAGACACAAAGTCTTAGCCTAATGCTCTAACAAAGGGTTGGTACCAAACCCAATCACAAACTGCCATGGCCCAATCAAACCATCAGCTTTGATACCATTTGTAGAGCAAAATGGTTGAGGAGGGCCATGAATTCAAAAGACTTAAACAAATAGACTTGAGTAATAAACCACAAAAGTACGTCAGGCACTAAATTTTGACCAAAAACTTTAAGGCAACTAGTCTATGAATCCTCCCATTATATATACTATTCACTCAATCATATGATGAGAATTTGACTGATGTTGCTTGTGGTGAGTAGCAAGTAAAGGGTTGACTTTGTCAAAAGAACTCCTGAGAGGAACAACAAGCTTGGTAATCTCATAAACTACTTCATCATCATCATTATCATCATCATCAATATTCTCATCCGGAACATCTAGAATATGATTCTAGGCATCATCATGATTGCCAAAATCAGTTACATCGGGCATATGTGTCTCATAAGCTAGTTCAAGATCAATTAAACTATCAAAAGTCTTTGATATCTCTACCTTGTTAATATCTTCCATGGTCTGATCCTCTAAGGAAACAACATCATGGCTTCTAATAAGCTTCTTTTCAATAGGATCATAAAATATATAGCCAAATTCATCATGGCCATAACCAATGAAGATGCACTAGCTTGTCTTGACATCTAACTTCGACCTTTCATCTTTTGACACATGTACAAATGCTTTACATCCAAAGACATGTAAATGGTCATAGTTGATATCCTTCCCATGCCTTACTCTATTAGGAACATCAGCATGCAAAGCAACAATAGGAGATAAATTAATAACATGTGCAACAATATATAAAGCCTCACCCCAAAAATATGCAAGCAACTTTGCTTCAAAACGCAAAAATCTGACTCTGTCCATCAATGTCCTGTTCATCTTTTCTGCCAAGCCATTGAGCTAAGGAGTCTTCGAGGGTATCTTTTGGTGTCAAATGCCCTATTCTTTTCAATATTCACCAAAAGGTGCACAAAATTCACCATCATTGTAGGTGCAAATATATTTCAATTTCTTCCCTGACTCTCTCTCAATGTAACGAAATTCTAAAGCTATATAAAGACACCAAATACCTGGTCTTTAGACTTCAAAACACAAACCCAAAGTTTTGTAGAATGATCATCAATAAATGTGATAAAATAAAGTCCACCACCAAAAGTCTTAGTCCTCATCAACCCACAAAGATCTAAGTGCACCAGCACGAGCAACTCTGATTTTCTAGAAGGAGATTCTGTTTTGTTTCCTAGCCAAGTTGTGAGCATATTTTTCTAATTTAGTAGGTGCTAACTTGTAAGTAAATGCTTCTTGGCCAAAGAGTTTAGTTAGTCTTCACTGATGTGGCAAAGTCTCTTATGCCATAAATTTGACAACCTGTCACAATCAAGAACATTCACAGCATCAAGAAAATTGAAGCTTTCATCCAATACATTGGCCATCACCAAAGACACTGACAAAACTTCATCATCAAGAACTCCAGAAAAAATCAGATTCAAATGGATGCTGGATGCGTGCCTATCATTGTTCAAATTTAACTTTGTGTCAATGCTAGTTTCGAAACAAACTGTATC
The DNA here is from genome assembly GCA_031216105.1 of Dalbergia cultrata. Taxonomy (NCBI): domain Eukaryota; kingdom Viridiplantae; phylum Streptophyta; class Magnoliopsida; order Fabales; family Fabaceae; genus Dalbergia; species Dalbergia cultrata. The sequence goes on along the minus strand of CM062344.1, from coordinate 14,931,527 downwards.
AGTACCAACCACCTTTGATTTATCTCGATTACACATCTTCAACACACCAAAACCACTTGGACTATACGATGAAAAGAACTCTTCCCTTGATGTCACATGATAATCGACACCGCTGTCAGCAACCCAGCTAGAATCATCACAGGCAATATTAATCAAATTCTCATCACAAAACAATCAAAAGATTATTTGCAATAGTGGTGGCAACACGATCATCATTCTCATCATTATTTTCCTTTTTCTTGCCTTTGTTGTCATTCTTTAGCTTAAAACAATACTTTTGAAGATGACCCTTTTTACTATGGTAATCACAGTCATAATTTTTCATCTTGGACTTTTATTTACTTCTATGACCATTTCCTTAATATCTGGCTCCACTTCTCCCCCTATTTTTAATAACCAAAATCTCTAACTGTGAAGAAGATGCTTGCTGAGCTTGTCTTTTGACTTCTTCATTTAAAACAATAGTTTTAATTAACAAAATCAATGGTCACAGCACTATCAGGGGTAGAACTACTTAAAGTAACGCAGAGTTTTTCCCAAGAATTAGATAAAGTATTGAGTAACCAAAATCCCAAAATCTCATCTTCAAATTCAGCACCCATGCTAGACAATTGGTCAAATAAGCCTTGAAATTCACTCAAGTGATCAAAAATAGAAGTGCCTTCTTTATACCTTAGATTCATTGCCTACATCAATAAAAATAATTTGTTATTCCCACATTTAGAAGCATATAAAGTTTCAAGCTTTTCCTACAATGTCCTAGTATGTGAATCATTGGTAATATGATTCAAAACATTGTCATCTACCCATTGCCATTTAGCAATATAAAATTTCAATTTATTGGTAAGTTATGTAAACAATTTTTTTAATAAAAAGTTATTTTTCCCTCCATATATAAATATTTTATTTATAAATAAGGATTACTTATAGTTAGATCTATAAATAAAGATTATTTTTATTTTGAGTCATAGTTCATTGATCAATAAAAAAGGATTTTTTAAAAAACTTAAAAATCAGAGTCAAGTATATATTCTATTATAATGTGATAATTTTTAGTACTCACTTGCGTTTATTTGTTCAGAACGTAAGTTTTAAACAAAACATCGCGGTGCTATTTTCGAACAGTGTTTTACCGAAGTTGACTCCCGAAAATTAATCATAGACATTCGAATTTCGAAATCAAAGAAAAACTTATGATATTAATTATATTGGTTGAAAAAATTGAACTAAGAAAATTATTGAGCAAAATTATAAACTAAATATTTAAGCGATTTCCATATTTCACAAATTAAGATAGAATATATAATTACAATGTGGACCAAATTTAAGCAGTTGAAAATTATTCCACTTGTAATATCAATTACTACATGCAGAATTTCAGGTAAATTTAACTTCATTTCATATATTATATTTGATTCCGAAATTTACATCAATAGACAAGTGTTTAATTTGCTGTATGTATTTGGTTAAAACACCGTCTATTAGTATTCATGTCATTCAGTTTTGTTATAACACATAGATTTTATTTTTAGAAAACACAACCAATATTTTTTCATTTTAATTTATTCTTCTTCCACTTGTTTTTTCTAATATCATCCTTGGCATCAACGAGTTACTGATTACTAGTTTTTAGTACTTTCAAACGTGAATGTGCGATATTTTTCTATTTTAATTTTTTTTCCCCCGACAAAAATCAACACGGGAAGAACCAACAGTACCCTCCTCTGTATATTTGGTGGAACACCGACAACTGCCCCATCCCAAAACTGAAAGAATTAATCACCACATCAACACAATGGTTTTTCAAAATCTTAACTTTTGACATTTTACAGTGATGATATCTCTCCCGTTTTGTAAGCAAATCTCAACTATCATAAATTTGATGCCATATATACATGTCACGCGTTTTGAATTTCCAAAAATCTTGCTTTTCTTGTTTGTTAAGATACATCTCAGTCTCATCCACCTCTACCATATTCTAGTTCCTCTACGAAATTAAACTATATATACATTAGCTTAGTCATAACAATATCATCATAACAAATTAAGGCATAGTATTCCTAGAACCAAAGGCATTATGTATGTGAGAATTGTTCTTATGACATTACTGCTTGCATTGCTAGTGGATGGCTACATCTGATGCGGGCCTCCAAAGGCACAAGGTAACCGAGGTAGTAGTGAATGATTTGCCTGATAACAAGACTCTGACCCTTCATTGCTGGAAGAGGAAGGGTAGAGATCTTCGAGTTAAAAGTAGTTCGCCCAAAAGAGATATTCGTGAGGGCTTTTAGGCCAAACCTTTGGGGCACCACAAAGTACTGTTGTAGCTTCCGGTGGAAAGGTGTGTTGGTCAACTGGTATGACTTGTACGAAAGAAAGAGGGATCACAAGAAATGCACATACTGCACTTGGAGTGTAAGAAAGAAGAATATTTGTAGGTACGATCCTGGAGCACATGCTAGCAACGAATGCTTTGAATGGAAGAAAGAGTGAGCGCACCATCTTGTATGTTCCAAGTGCCATGCAGTTCAGTCAATAAATTTGGTTAATAACGTGTTGGTTTATGTAAGTGCCGCTAGTCATTGATTATTTCTTTCAGCAAAGATATTGTTTGTTTATTTTGTTGATTATTCTTAATTTTTTGGTGAAATTCTGTTGGTTATTCCTGTTAGTCACGGTGCTAATTCACGTTGGTAATTATGTTGTGCGTGCTTTCAATTAATTTTAGTTTATCGTTGAAAATATATCCTCTCTTCATTTCACAATAATTATCTATTTTTGATCTTTTAGAGTGCGTTTGGTTTATGAAAATATTTCCTGTTTTTATTTCTTGTTTTCATTTTTTGAAAAGAATTTTCATTTTCATATTTTTAAAATCAAGAAGTACGTTTGGTTTACAAAAGTAGATTCTATTTTCAGAAAATAAAAACAATGAAAATATGTTTGGTTTAACTGTTTTCAAAATCAAATTCAAGAAGCTAATATTATATTTATTATTAAATACTTACCAAAAAAAATTTATCATTAAATAATAAATAATATATATATATATATATTATTTAATTTGCATTGTTTCATTTACCAAATAAATTTTGATTGATATATTGCCACATATAAAATTATGCTATCATTACTCTTATAAAAATCTAAAATAATTACATAAAGTATTATAACTAAGAATAAAATAAATTGTTCACTTTTAAATTATTATCATTATTATTATATCCCAATTAGGCCCATAGGATCCACCTTCTTCCTTTTTTCCTCACACCGCCACTGCCACCACACATCCAAAGGACGTTGAACAATAGCAACTACAGCTGCTTCCCCAACGACAACGCCATCCACCAGTAGCAACTCATGACCGTTGTTCACTCGCCCTTTTCACAAAGCATGGGCTCAACAGTGGAAAACCAGCACCAGTGGCCATGCCGCACTACTCACTTCGCTGCCGTATGTGCTGTCTGACACCACCACTGGCCACCCGTGCTACTCACTTTGCTGCCGACTTCATTCTCCTTCAAGGTTCCCACAAATGGATCTTGCTAATGGGGCTTTATGAAGGTGTTATCAATTTGTCGATTTGATGTTTTTGGTTGTTATCTCTTTGTTCCCCACTTGTCTGATTGTGGGGTTGTGGTTACAGTGCTTTAGTATTGTACAAAAAGAAAGGGTGAAGGAACGGGGAATGGGCTGGCTGGGATGGCAGCATCAATCATCAAAGAAGAAAATGACGGAGGAGGAGTTTGTTTTCTGGTCTCACTTTGCTACTGCTGGGTAATTAGATGAGAAAGAAACAAATTTCATTATAATTACAATCATGCCACCGCGTTTTGGTTGAAAACGTTTTCAAGATGTATGAGAACATTTTGTTGAAATGGTGAAAACGTGGATCTAGCGTTTTCAAATTTTCAAGGATTTATGAAAATATTTCCTGACAATATTTTCAATAAAATGAAACCAAACGTGTTTTTAGCTCTCTTTTCCATTTCCAATGAAAATGAAAACGAAAAAAGCCTAAACCAAACACGCTCTTAGTGTTTTAGAATATTTATCCATTTACAATATCTAAGTAGTATCAATTTTTTCCTATGTATATCCTTAATATAAATGTATTAAGTAAGTATTCAATATATTTATCAATATGAATAATAATGACTAGATAAGGATAGTTTTGTCAATTTATATAAATTTTTATATTTATTAAGATATTTTTTTATTTTCTTTTATATGTGTATTGTTTGATTTTTTATGGTTATTATCAAACGGAAGGGGTATATAGTTCTGCACTTCTGCTATTATGTTTCTTTTCAACTGAACACTAGTTTAACAGAGTAACGAACATTCATAAAAAATTTTCTGAGCATTGTAATTAATCAAGTTGCTGCAGTGAAATTATCATGAGATAGATGGAGTAGATAAAATATCATACATTTTTAGTTCTATTAATTTTTTTTGTGGGTTTTTGTTATGATATCCCAAGAGTATCGATATCCTTTTGAATTTAAGGGTTGTGATTTAATTATGAGTATTTAAAATATTAATAAATTTAATTAGTAAGACATATGATAAATTTTCAGCCAAATTTATTTAGAAAGCATTGATACTCATAAATTTTATAGGGTACCGGTCTATTTTTTTACTATAATATTTATATTTGTTTTATTTGATCTGAATATGCCTTTTCCTAAAAGAAAAATATTAGTAAATATTGATACTATTTGATCGATTTATCTCAATTATGCATAACCATCAACACATAATATAGATATGGCTCAAACATTTAGATTAACTGGAGTACCATTCTACAAATCGAGCTTCTTTATTTCTTCTTGCACTTTTGCAATAATTGTAACAATGCTGAAGTTATTATTGAAACGCTTTCTGGATTGTAATGTTGAATGGGAATCTAACAAGATCGAATCGAATCCAGAGTAACTGAATCTATCACTAGCACTATGGTAACTCAACGGAATCAACCAAGATTTCTGTAGTCCTTTCTCATTATATTTGCATGTGACTCGAAGTTACGGGGTTGGGCAATAACCAAAAAACCAAAGGGAGAGAAAAACAAAAAAAAAAAGCAAAAATGAAGACGCGTAAGTGGGCATGACTACCTACCGCCAACCTTAAACTTCTATCTTAACTTAGTTTTGCGCTTACTTCAGTCCAATTTATTTATTTAGAAAATAAGTTAAATTTAAATTTTTCTACCTTCTGAATAGGGTACGTAAGCCACATATCAAATGTGAAAACCAAAAATTAGAAATCCATCACTTAATTGTTTCCTTAATTTTGGAAATTGTCATCACCACTTTTACTACAGATTTCAGTATAAATACCAACAAATCCCATCCCAGCTACCTCAACCGAGGTTAATTAAATATGGACTTTATTTCAAACAATTAGATCTGGAAGTTTATATACATTTATTTTCCCTTCATGAGGAATGTGTCATAATACGAAGTTTGGGTTCACCAAATCACAGTATCGCACAAATGACGTGACACAGGCCATTATGCGAGCATTACCACTCTTATTATCAAACAGGATTCAGACAAATCTACTTTAGTGCAAATTAGCATTTTCTCTGTTCTTCATTTAGTTAGCAATGCTAAGCAGACATTTGTTTCGGAGTATATTTAATTATTTCTGAAAATAAATAGTTGAGAATGATATATTTCTACGTTTATTACAAGTTTTACAAATCTTTTTCGAGTATTAATTATTCCGTAAAAAAAGATTTTCCTATAATTTAGTGAAATCTCATTCCCAAGTGTGGAAAAAAAATTCTCATAATTTGGAATCACAATTATTAAATTATCTCTCAATTATTTGACTTTTTCCTCCCTCAACTATCCCATGATTAGGGTTATTTTAGAAATAATGACATATATTCTCATGAACATAGATTATAAAACAAATATATTTTAAATTTATTAATGAGAATCTTAATAAATAATCATAAAAATGTTTAATACTAAATAAATAATTTTTTTAAAGATATCCAAGAATAATATTTCCAAGAATATCATTTTTCGAAATACAGTTCCTAAGAATATAATTTTAAATCTTGAAATAAACATTCCCTGAATTAGACAACTGCTTGTCTTTTTTCCCCCTCGGTAAAACCCCTAAATTTGTCTTAGACCATTATTTCCTTAGCAGATTTTACATTACCTGATTTCATATGCATTCCCCCGAGCAGAAAAAATTCTCAGATGAATGCAAGTTTACTATCTCATCTTTACACATATTTACAATAACATTGATGAGTCCCATAAGTGAATATGTGTAAGGATCGATGAGGTGCTAAATTTGTGCTTACATGGGAATCTCTTTATTGCTGAACCAAGTAGCAGCTTGTGTGGCTGGCTCATATATAGTTATATACAAATCACATACTTTATCCACATGTTACGCCTTGTTTTGTAACAGAGGAACATTATGGCACGATGACTCCAAGTTCTCAATACCTCTCTCAGCCTCCTCCACTTCTGTGGCTTTCCCCCACATCACAGCATAAAATCCTACCACAATAATCACTGCGCCAACCAAGCTGCACCAACATTCATTTGAAAAATTTTGTTGTCAATGCAGTAGAAAACAAAACCCATTTGGTAGAAACAAATTTACTAGAAATTGACCAAGTTTGACATAAATGTAAATATATCATTTACATTTGTTAGATTCAATAAGACCATAAGGAGTATGCATACATCATGATCAGTTAATTGGATTATGTAGCTTAAAAGAGGGTTAATTAGTTGTTAAGTTTTACCTTCCAAGATAAAAGTCATCCCCAAGAAACACCGCACCCATGATAACTGTGAAGATGATTCCAATAGGCTTGAACATAGCACAAAAAAGGGGTCCAGCTCTTTGAACGCACCATGTGCATAGAATGTAACGTAAAGCTATTGCAACTGTTGCCTGTTTAAAATGAAAATGAGTGAACATTAGATCAGTAACTGTAACAGGGACCACAAGAACAAAATTCTTTAGGTAGCTAAAGTGCTAAACCATGACAAATTTGGCACATGAGCAAGCCGAAACAAATTTCTAGAAAAGTGGAAAATTGGAAGCTGGAAAACAAAGGAGAGGAAAGGGAACTTGGACAGACTTGAACTTTTTTACCCCCTTGACACTTGATACAGACTTACGAACGTTGGAACTTAGGAGTAAAGAATGATGTATTAAATTTTCTACTGTTCCTTTTTATTGAATACACTAAAAGTGTTAAATATTTGAATACACTAAAGTCCGTCCTATCTCTGTTTTCTTTTTGCGCATGTCATGTTTCTAGTATTTTATAAAGAAAAAAAAGAAGTAAAAACAGTAAAAATAATAAAATTTGATTTCCTGTTTATATTTTCTATTTTTACTATTTTTTTCACAATTTTTTCAAAAATAAAATATACAAGAAATAAAGATGATAAATAAACATAGAAACTTGTCATTCCTTCCATTTTCAAATTGACAGATGAGACAGTGACCTATTACCTGGTAAAAAATGGCAATCAACCCTGTATCAAGCTTGAGCTCCCATGCACTAGGTTCTCTAACTGTTATCAAGGCATATATTGAAGACTGAATCGTTGAAAATAAGATTTGGAAGAAAACCATGACCATTACATCAGGGTATTTCTTTATAACTGATGCCTGTAGCAATGTAGTAAGAAAATGAAAAATCAATTTTAATTTCTAATAAGACCCAATATTTGAATATTTTAAGGGGGACAAAAAAAAAAAGAGTAAGTGACATGATAATAAGCCCAACCTGATATATATACCACATGGAAGATACCAAAGCATCGCCAGCACAGAACAATCCTCCTAGGATCCAACTCAATTTTGGCGAAAATGCAACTAAGTTGGAAAAGTCTGAGGAGTGTGTCTTGAAGATTGGTGGGCCCTTGTACAAAATGATAACAAATGCTCCTGCAATTGATATTGTAGTTCCTAAGACTTTAGCTTGGCTGCTCAAATGTGTCCACTGAACTTCTTCCATCCTGAACGGTGAAATTGACAAAGGGCTAGTTCAGCTACATTTGACATACATACTTAATACACAACAATTATGTTGAATATGACATCTCTCTCTCCCAAAACTAAGGCTAATGCATAAATACACATAAATAATTTTATATCTTCTCATATAAATGTCTATTTTGAGCTTGAAGTTTGAACTATTTCTGAGAATGGTAAATAACAATGATTGAACCCCTAACTAGATGATGTAAACTCTAATACTATATTATAAACCATTTTTCTCAAAAGTTTAAGTTGATGAGTAGAGATATATGAATGCTTTTATATTTGGCAGGTTTCATACTTCTTAAAATATGAACAAAATATAGATAAGACAATATCCATGACAATCCTATATCTTTTCCATCCTTTATGATAAGGCAATATGGGTGACAGTTCTTCTAAACCAAAGGATACGATGGTAACACTAGTAATATTGTAAGATATTTCCTAATGGTTTTGTTGAAGGTTACAAACTCCACTCCAATTTATCTAACTTGGATGGAAGTGTAAATCAGCACGGTGTCTCACACACAATGAGTATAGATAACATTTTTCTATCTATAACATAAAGTGCTATTGTTTGCAATTTCAACAACTTTATTTTAACACTCAAAATGACAAACACCCTAAACACCCATCTCATTATCTCATAGAAAGTACGAGACAAACATCTCTCTTTATTCTATGCTTCTTCTCTCTCCACATCCCCACTCTATTTCTCTTGACGTATTGGGTGTCCACTTTATCGGAAAATTTAAACTGTTTCACAGTGATAATATGTATGGGAAACAAAGAAGAAGAAAGAACCTGAAAATCAAAGCAAGTACGAAAGTTAAAGCTGGGATGAGGTTAAGGGTGGCCGAGGCAAGAGCAGGTGAGCTGAGATCTATGCCAACATAAGCAAATATCTGTCCACAAGTTCTGCACGTTAACACAATGAAAATCAGAGATAAATCCAGAGTTCTTCATAGAGAAAGGACAACATGAGTGAACTAGAGCAAAATAAAAATGTTGCATATAAGATTTGAAAAGATATATAATTGGCAAGCAAAGCTTCCTAATTTTTCAAAAAAAGAAAAAGAAAAGGTAGAGAGAAGCGCAGAATATAGTCATGCACTAATGAACAAGCAGGCTTGATGAAAGCATAATAGTTACTAGTACTACTTAGTAATAGTGATACCAACCCAAATAGAGCAAGTAAAAAGATGCCGCAAAGTGTGGAGAACTTGAGAGGAGGATGCTCTGACCTGCTAAGAAGAAAAGGGACACATGAGGGGAAAAAAAAACTCAAACAAAAATCTTGCATTTGCTGTGACTGTTTGATTTTTTGTATTTTCTATTTTCAGAATTCTATAAACAAAAAACAGAAAAACTGAAAACAGCAAGCACGGTTAATGAAAATGAAAACCAAACATTCTTCACTAAAACGTAGCAAATTAATGCAATTTCTTCCGGGGGGTGCAAGAGGTAAAGGGAGGGAGAGAAAGAGAAATTACCTTTGAAAAAGCAAGAGAAAGGGGAGAAGCACAAGGGTGGAGAGCGCTAGAGTATACGCAACCATGACATACTTGTTCATCCCATCAACCATAGCGGCTTTGATTACCACATTGCTACCACTTTGAGCCAGCATAGCCATCACCATTCCCAGAAATGGGAGCAGGTTATTCCCCATACCATTCTGCCATCCCACCATTTCTTAGCAACACTTTCTGGTTCTGCCACTCTTCCTCTTTGTCTCTTTGTGTGTGCGTGCGTGTGTGTGTGTGGCTCTCTCTCTCTCTCTGTTTTTTCTGTTTCTGAATCACCGAAGATCCCAACAAAGTTCCAACACTGGCTTCGGTGTCACGCTATAGCTAAGCATATAAAGCTGAATATTATTGTTTGTGACATATTCTTCCATCATATAAAGCCGAAAGCCACTACATAAAGCTATTATATATTCTAACACTTAAAGTAAGTGTCTCACATAAACATCTATTTTATTATTATTAAATAAGATGATAGTTTTCACTTATCATCTCATCCAACAATGATAAAAGAATAAGCTAGACAATGCTATTTGGTTGGATGCTCTGACTTATAAAAAATATAAGTCAATTTTTTTGTCTTTGCTAAATCAAAAAGTTGGAGTGCTTTTGCTCTAAGTTTATCCTTTCTTTAGTTAAGGCTTTAATTTGTTATTTTTTTCGTAAATATTTATATTCATTATAGCCATTTTATATTTTAAGAATAATCTTATAATATATTTACTAAACACTATGTCAAAGGCTCCTACTTATTGAAAGTAACTTCTGAATTATTTTACTAAACTATGTTAGTATGGCTTTTTGAGTGCTTGTTTGGATTAGAGTTTGCAAACCAAGGTTAGCACCAACTTCATTCTGCAAAATTTATTTTGATTAAACATGAGTTTGTGTCAACGTAATTTATGTTTTGTAAATTTTATACAAAAATTTATTATGATAGAAGGAATATTGTTTGGATAAGGTTAGTTAAAATCGTTTTTGAGTGTATAATTATATAAAAAAGACTAGAGTTACATCATACTTTTAATATCATCTCTTTATTTTAATTTTAATATATTTGAAATAATTATACTATTAATATTATTATTGAAAATAAAAGTATGAATTTATAATATTACTCTTTCACTTTATTTTTTTTTAAATATACTTGAATAATTATATAAATATTACTGTATTTTTTGGTAATAGTATAATTTTATACATAAAAAAATTTAAAATATGCATAAAATAATTATAGACTATAATTACTCAGAATTTTAATTAATAAAGTTAAATACATACAGTTAAATACATACATATATATATATATATATATAGACACGCGCCCACACACAAATTCATTCAATACATATGAATATAAATGCATCTTTTCATTGATAAGACCAATGAAAGGTCAAAATAGGTAATAAACAATTTGAAATTTACTTTAGTCCTTATAGCGTGAAAAAGTAAACGGATAAGCAACAAAATGTTGCTTCAGCCAAAATTGGGTTTGATAACAAAATTTCGTTGAAAAATTCCTGACGTGAAAATTAAACATCCAAACTACATCATTGCCAATCCAAACATGCTATAAAAGCTTCTTTTTGAGAACCCAAAAAATTCTGCAGTCTTTTAATAAGAACGACAGAAATACCAAACCAAACCTTAGCACTCCATGAACATCCAATGATTTTTCGTCATATTGATAGTAAATCTTTATATGATTTATGGGGAGATTAATCAGAGGTTTTATAGCTTAAAAAGGCAACCATTTTATAATATACATATTAATATTATTTAGTGTGTTATAAGATTGAAATTATTTCAATATTTATTTATTTGAATAATTATTATTTTATATATAACCAATAATATCATAATCAATTTATATTCAGTTACTTTAACTAAAAAAGATTTAAAAAAATCCCTTTTTTGGACTTGAGAATTTTTATCAGGATATGGTTCAAACCCTTGATCATTTGGTTATAATACCTTTGATACTATGTCATGCAACCATATCTCTCAAAAGGTAGACGTATATGAATGATTTTAACTCTAATAGATAGTGTAAAACTTTTTTATATTGTCAATGCATAGAAATCAAACTCTTACTAAAAAGAGAATTAAAATTATTTATGAGTTTAGTTTTTATGCACTAATAATGTAAAAGTGTTTTACGCTTTCAATTAACTAAGACATTTTATTTATATAATTTTTCAAGTAACGGATGTGAGACTTAATCCCTTTTACAGGTGTGTCAATATATAATTAGATAACAATGTAAAAAAGTTTTACATTATCACTAGATAGAAAAATAAACTCATGATTGATTTAAATTATATGATATTTAATATTTAGGGTTAATTTAATAAAAATTATTATTCTAAAATAATTAGATTCTATTTATTATAAAGATTTTTACAAGTTACTTATAAGTTTCTTAACTTAAAATTATTAATATAATGTATTTTCAAATTTTATCAAATATATTTGCTTGTTTCAAAATAACCTTTTTTTAACCAAAACAAAAAACATTGATGCGTATTCCCCAACAAATTTAGAAAAAAAACCTTGTATAGATATAATTCGAATATAATTCATATTCAGGCATTATTACAATAAAATTAGTGAAAGCTATAAATAAATAAATAAGATAATACCTCTTGAATGAATGAAGATGATCTCTCATTCGAAAAAAAATGAAGCTGATCAATAATAGGGCCTATTTTTATTATAAATAAATATAAATATGTCAAGTGTGAAGTGTTACAAACTTTTCCAGTGTCCACTTAAAAATCTCTCCCACACTCAGCTCTCAGTCATGCGACTTTTTAAATACTATCTCACTCAATCGATCTTTTAAACATGCCTTGAGGGTATGGTCTGAGTGGTTAACAAGTCACGGATGTCTGGCCCACTTATCCCTTTTATAGAGTCTGCTTCTGCAACTAACTACCAGTTCCAACGTAACTTCAACATAAATGTACAGATCAGAGTTTGCATTATATGCATCATTGAAAGCCTCTTTAATGCTCGTTCAGCGCAACCGACATTTTCTTGGGTTTGCTTTTTCTTCAACGGGATTCTCTCCTTAAATTTCAATGTATCTTTTTTAGATGTGATCTATAATCATCATTTATATGACATTATGTAAATACACTCTTATTTATTATTGAATGGAGTATAGATCTTCACTTAATTTATATGAGAGATTTTTTTTTGTTGTACAAAAGTTAAGGCAAGGAAGAAGTTTGCCCACCAATTTGACAATTGAATACAAGTTATAGTCGTGCATAATTGGAAGGTTGATCAAGTGAGTTAATCCATGTTGGCATCTTAAATTTTAATGTACACAACATAAAGAATTACTCTCTCCGATTCACTCTATCAATAATACAGAAAAAAAGTATATTAAAATAAATAAATTTTGGTAATAATATGAAGTTGTGCAAAAACAAAAGTAATTATAAATACAAAGGGGAATTATAACTACCTCTTCTAATGTTACACTTATCTCCTTCCTGTTTTTGAAAATTACACCTAACTCTCTTACTTTTTCAAGTGATATTACACTGACATCCCTTATAATTAAACAATTACATAATTACACATAATTTTTAATTTGAAGAAATTTAAAAAATATATAAAATGACTTTTATACCTATGATAATTTTCCTTATTTCTATTTGATTGCAATTCCATCACAACCATCAACAGGGAAACAAAAACAAAAAAAAACTTCTATCCACTCCCTTCTCGACGCCAACTTGCACATCTTCTCCCTTATAACCAATCAAATGCACCTTGACGAAAAACAAAATGCTGACCAAGGTTAATATTTTGATTATCTTGAATTTGGAAACTAAGCAATAATGGCAAATGAAAATGAAGCAAGTGTGGAGCAGATTAATTGTGGCTGTCAAATCTCCCTGGTGTTCACACGCTCCACACCTGTTGGCAATGGTGGACCTGAAGTTACCCTGATTTGGAAGAACAACCCAAATGGAAAGGAGAGGCTATCATTGGTGGCCTTCCTGCTTTGAAAAATTTGGATTGCGAGGAATGACAAAGTTTTTGAGAATAAAGACACTGATTTCAAACCATTTTCACTTCAGCTTCAACATTGACGGAAGAATTTCAGAGACATGGCGTTACAATTCCCTTGAGCTCTTAATCTTCTTTTCTTGTCTGAGTTGTCTTATTTTGGGGGCCCTTTTATTTTGTTGCTATTGTCCTTAGGACCGCTTTGTTCTCTTTCATTTTGATGCAATGACATCTTGTCTATCTTTGATTAAAAAGGAAAAAACACTAGATGAATTAAGTGGTGGAGGAGGTGGTGATGGGGACTCAGGAAAGATAGGACTCTTTGGGTTTTTTATGCTTATGAGTCCTTTAGGAATTTTGTCAATAATGTTAACAAAAATTTACACCATTTTTTAAAGGGAGATTGGGGTAATTTTCAAAACAAGAAGGGAACAAGTGTAATCTCCGCTGACCTTAAAAAAGTACCCCGTAACTTACCCTAAAAACAGTTGATACAAATGAGTCAACAGTCTAATGATAGACTCCTACATGTCTCAATAAGCTATGAGAGAATGTAAGTTCGACCTTCATTCCTGATATCATAGCTAAAATAAAGTATAGATACAATTAATTAAAGTAAGCACGTAAAATTGATTACACTAAAGATAATATTTGTAAAACAAAAAAAAAAAAGAACCAATACTTCCTTGATATAATAAATTGCTAGATATTTTGAAACAAAAAATCTCAAAAAATTTACAAATGAAATAAAATAGAGTGAGCATTTTTTTTCTCCCTTCAACACTAAATTGTAGTTAACATTGAGGGAGGGATTATTGTCACCCTTTATAGTTACCGAGAGCATTGGAGATCTTTTTTCCTTTCTTTATAGCATACATTTGACTATCTGTCTTTATGGTGTACTTTATCTTGTATGAGACTGAGAGAAGTCTTTCACACTCGAGTAAATTAACTTTTTCAGGTCAATAAGGATTTGTATATATCTGTGTGTGACACTCAAAAGATCTATTTTATTTAAGAAATTTATCAAATATCAATTGCTCTTCATTTCTTTTAACAAAAGTGGGTCATTATGAATATAATATCTTTCAAGAAGTGCATTTTTGTCATCTTTCTGCATAAAAGGATGGTTCTCTATTTATAAAAAATAAAAGTATTTAACCAGCATGTTTTAATCTCTGTCCGTGAGCAATCACGTCTGATCAGCAATCAAATATTATATGGAAACACAAATTATGCATGGAGGCATCTTGTAGGAATGATGATTGGTTTCTTGTTTGTTAAATTATTTCAAGTAATCCTTGATGCCATGGACCTCGTGCATGACATGTTCCTAAAGATGCGTTGTTTTATGATTGATGCCTAGAATTGAGCCTTTGCATAATATGAGTATGGTACGCATGTAGAATAGGTTAACCATATGATATAAATTACTATAAACTTTTGTCAAAGCGTGAATGATTGATTATGTTGTGATGATTTGGAACTTTGAAAAATGAAGTAATAGGACTGCATGTGCATGTATAAACAGACTAAGGAAACACATTTAGAAAAAAGGTTTAATTTGCAATGTAACAAATTTTTCATGCTTAGTACATGCTATAATGATTGCTACTGAGTTGTATCACGACCCAACTTGGAAACGTGACCAGCATATGAGGGATTGAGTCCCCACGGAAGCCTCTGGTAATATGACTGACTAATATGCATAAATATTAAACATATATTCCAAATATTTCAAATTTAACTAAGTTCCATAATTCCAAAAATATTTCCAAAACATAATAACCATAATCTGGGCTGAAGTCAAACATAGTTAAATAAATAACAAAAATTCAGAAAATAATTAAAAATAATAATATGCATGTTTAGATCCAGCCTACATAATTACTGAAGCACTACTATAACTACATAAACCTATAATAAGCTTCACTCTAAAGTGAAACTCACCAAAGATACTGCAACACTACTGGGGTGGATCCTATGGTGCAATTGAACCTATCGTTGTATCTGTAAGGGAGAAAAAGAGAAGGGTGAGTTTGTCAAAACTTAGTGAGCGAGTTTCCACTCACAACCCACATCAGACAACAACAAAAATAATACATAAATATACATACAGCTGATATAACACATTTTGTATTAAAATACATAGAACTATACTGAAAATAATAATTCAACTAATTTCATAACAATAACCAATGCAGAAATAGGGGTTGAACTGATGAATATATATTATTGAGTTGATAGCTAAGACTGATGGGCACCTAACTAGGTCCTATAAACGAACACCACACTAGATTCTGTAACTAAGGTTGAGCTAGTCCTTTCGCTGACCACTTGCTACCAAGGTTAACACATTTTTCTGTTTCTCACTAATCATCGGCTAAAAACTATCAATCAAATTAAATATTTCATTGTTCCTATTGTTTAAACTAAACTGGGGTTCATGCAACTTTTCTACCTGATAAACAATTATAAGACATACATGCAACAATTATGGTCCCACATGTTTTCTAAGACAGTCAATTTTCATGATAATTGAGAAATAGTATTTTTTCTATAATTTCTATATAATCCATGAAAGCATGTTTTCTTAGCATAAATCACCCTAAAATTTCATCAATAATTTATATAACACTGAAAAATAGTAATAATGACCAAAAGTATACTCATGAGCTTAAATTCATTTACCATTCTTAGCCAAAAGTTCTCTTTTCACTAACAACTTGAATTTGGGAAGTAGGATTGACACTGGTAACTGCCAAACAATATCATGGAAGCATAAACAGTTGACATTATCGCCAAGAACTAAATTTGGAATGATAAAGAGGAAGAAAGTTGTGAGAAAATCATGCTCAATAATGCCCTAACTCATAAACTAGATTAAAAAAAAAGGAAGAAATTGACTAAAATTCCATGAAAATTGCTTACTAGAAGCTTGGGGAGAAGAAAGAATGGAAGAGAAACGTAAAGGAGAAGCACAGAGAGTGTTGGTGATGGCTAGGGTGTCTAACCCAAGCCTAGGGATAAGTTTATATAGTGTTGGGAGCATTTTAATGAAATTGCATCGTTTTTACACATAGTGATATCGTGCTGACCGCTATAGCAGTTGACAGAAGATACTGAAGAGTTTATCGACATATTCTAATTTTACTGAGGAACTTACCAACGAGTGTGGGTCATCAATTTTTGGTTTGTCAGTAAAATATTATTGACGGGTAGTAGCACTCATCTGTAAGTCCCGACGAGAGGAAAAAAGAAAATTAATTGGTACAATTGTATTAAAGGCATCACTAAGGTCATTAGGAAAATAATATTACCGATCAGTATTTTATTTTTACCGACGGGTTTTGAAAAGTCAAAAACAATTTTCTTTATTTTTTATCGATGGGCATTTTATTTTTACTGACGGGGTCTGAAAATAAAAAATTTATTTATTTATTATCAACAAACTTATCGACAAGCGTTCAATATTTATTTTTCTTTTAAAAAATATATTTATTACCATTATACCCATCAATAATAATAATATTCTTTTTGGTGACTAAATACATTGTCATATTGAGGAATTTATATAAACTATCTAGTTGCTTGACTTTTTTTCATTTATTTTTTATTTATATAATAATTTAACTATCAATTAAAATTAAATGAAATAAGTAAGTAATGAAATGATAATTAAATAAACAAAGTATCAAAATAAAATAAATACAAAGTATGATAAATATAAAAGATGTCCAAAATGTGATAGAAATAGTTAGAAAAATAAAGACTAGCTAAAGACCTCCTCTTTGACGTCTTTGGCGTCGGCATTATCTGACCTATCAGAGTCATTGCCAGCATAAAAAATCATCTCTTGATATTTGCCCAGATTGTTCTCTCATAACACATTACCCACATCGTGCTAAGCTATGTGACCCAACTAGAACTATTTCCAGTCTAAAATATACCTATTTGACTTCCAATATTAACTACCTACCCAGGCTCGATCTAAATCCAATAGTTAGGCATGAATCCCCACTTGTACAAATAAACCCTTATGGTATCATCATCTACATACTTTCTATATTTGCACTTATTACATGGACAACTAACTTTTTCTTCATCAATGCATTGTTGTGTTTGACATGCTACCATTATAGAATTCTGATTTAATCCCCTCCTATTAGGTTGCAATCTATCATACGTCCATGACCAGTTTGATGGAAATATTGTATGTGTGGGTAAACATAAACCCTACAATTTTTTAAAGACATCACATTATTACTTTCAAACACATTCAATTTGTCTTTAATTTTTTTTAACTCAATTACTTTTAATTTTATTTGTCTAACAGAAAATTTACAAAATTTTGATAGCATATCCACTTAAATTAGGAGCATTGATCATTAGTTAATTCAGTGCATTCAACAATCGTAGAGATTATTAGATGTCAACAACATAACATATTTAAACAGTTACATCTTAACAATTATATACAATTCACATAATCCTATAAACTATTCTAGAGCATATTCCCTTATAACTCCACAACATGCATATCCTACAATCCATATAAACACAAAGATTCCCACAGCAAATAATATAAATAAGTCGAGGAAGCACCTCTACGCTTTTCTCTACAGTCATGTAATCTCCATTTCTTACAATTCTATTATAGAAATCACAGGTCTCCATCCTATATACATATTAAAGTTTTATATTCATTGAATAAAACTTGAAAATCCAAGCCAAAGAGGCTAAATATATATTAAAAATAAAAAATACATGTATCTATGCAATAAAAGAAAAATACATATAATGTTAAATTAAATTCAAATTTGATTCAAATACAATGTGATGTCATGTCTCATAAGATAGAGGTTTAGGGTTTAGGGTTTAGGGTTTAGTGAGAAACCGAGTCAACCCACCACCAACTCCAACTGAACCCACTTAATTATAACAAATTATATCGATTGGGGCAAATCAACGCACTTTTATGTGAGCTCAATTTTTACCAACCTAACCAACCATTTCGATGAGTTGATCCAAGTTGGCTTATGAGCCACAACCCATTTTAACAGCTCGTTATTCTTTTATCAATATTTTTGAGAAATTCCTCAAAATCTATTTTCCGAAATGATTTGTGGAAATTTTATAAAATACAGTTTCCCCTTCTTGAGCTTTGCTTTGAAACCATATTAATAACAGACAGATAATTAAGTTATACGGCTTTATTCTATTCCATCCTTGTTCCTATAAAAGATTCTAACAAGTTATTCTGTTTGCATTGCATTACACAAATAGCAAAAGATAAAATAAAATTGGGATGACACTTTTGCAAATATGCAACACTCACTTAAAATTTAGAAACATGATTTTAAATTGTGGTTGTAAATGCAATTGTGTTATAGTTATTGTAGAAAATTGCTTGAAATGCAAGCGCAAACATATACTGACACATGTAAATGTAAATAATATTTATAGAATAACGTGTGATGAAAAATACAACTCTCGGTTGACTGCTTTCTTAGAAGAAGGATGATGCCGCAGATATTCTCTCCATAAGATTGTAGCTGAAAGCAGGGGCCGGGCCATAGATATTTTCTTGATGAGTCGACCACTCACCACCGTAAACCTTTTATTTTTTCTTTTTCAATAAAGGATAACATAAAAATCCATGTGGTTGCTTGCTGTAAAGTCTCCATGTAGGGTCAAATTCTTAGCTAATTCATGGAATCATACAGAATCGCTTGTCTCCTTGCTTTTGTTCTGTAGCAGAGGAGCTTCTGAACAAGACGATGGTGATGAGACAAAGCCATCACATGTTCCATTTCTCTCATTATCCATCTTTGCCTCTTGAGCCTGGCCCCATATCACACCATAAAATCCACATGCTATGATAGCAGCTCCTATGATGCTGGACAACAAGCGATCAAATCAGGCAACTTATATTAGTAACATCATTTAGTATTTAGCTCTAATATTAATTTAATAATTTCCAAACATTTGTCCCTTTTCTTTTGGGTAAAAATATATTTGTCCCTTTTTTGAGATATACGTACCTTCCAAGATATACAGTATCCCCCAGAAAAACAACCCCCATGGCAATTGCAATGACAATTCCTAAAGGATTGAACATAGCAACATATACAGGCCCCTTCTTGCGACAAGCCCATGTATGCACCACACTTTTCATAGATATCACAAAAATTGCCTACAAATGGCCCATCATAAAACTAGAATAAACCTGCAAACTAAAGTTACAGTCCTAATCCTGATTACACAAAATCATTGTTCCGCATGAAATAGTGATATGGTGGGAAAACAGTTTTCCCATAAATTTCTCATTCCATTTTAAAATACATGTCATTTTTGGGTTTTTTTTATAATTTCAAATTAATTTTCATTTTTATATTTCAATACATCATTGATTAATTTGTACCCATTTTACTCATATACTTATCACAGAGAGAATTAATGGATGTAGGTTACAATGAGTTAATGAAGAGAGAATATTAGTGGGTATCTATTTCAGTGTTTTAGCTTCATTTTTTAAATGATAAATGTATTCAATGATTACCTTAATTCCTATATCACTAAAAGATAATATTTATTTTGAAATTGACGGAGCCTAAGCTACGCATACTTCGTTCGTGCACTTTAATTACCATTTTAAATTTGGCCTATTATTAATAGAAAACGAGTATATTATGATCCTTGATTTTTGGGTCTGGTACAATTTAATACCATAAACCTTTTTTGAAAAAATATAATATTTTCATTAATAATAGATGGAAAAAATTAACAGAAGGTTGATTTAATTTGCATGGTTAGAAAATATTAGGGTCAATTTACGTTTTCAAAATTCTAGGAATAAAATGTAAATGACATGTAATTCAGTGACTAAAGTGTCTTTTTTTTTCCCCCTTCCTATTCGTCACCCAAGTCTATGCTTAATTACTTACTGAATAGAATATCGATACCAACTCCATATCAGGTTTAAAGATCCACGCTTTTGGATTTTCCAGCTCCGCAAAGAAAGCAACTATGGCAGATAGGACAACGACGAAACTGCAGCAAATGGTTGTTAGCATTAGCTCCGCAGGGTAATCCTTGATAGTCCAGGTCTGCATATTGTAGAAGAATACCGTGATTTTTGTTATGAGCTGCAAGGACAGAGTGCATGTGCTACAAAAATCGCTTGTCCCCAGATCATATCAATTTCATTCATCCAACAATTATTTACTATTTATTATCACGTGAAATATAAAAATAGAAAACAAAATTAAAGCTTTTAAAAGATACCAAATATATTATATATATTATTTTCCACGTGTGATCAAATGATTGGTGAAACATGAAAAGAAACATGATTTAGTTACAAATAATTTCAGTTCATCGTTCTGTTAGTGTTAAAATCTCCTTACCTGGACTATGAGCAACGTTGAAACACACAAGTTACCAGCTGCAAGGAGAAAGCCTCCAAGTAGCCATTCTGTTTGGCCTGATGAGACAAAAGTACCCACAAATGTATTGTTTGACAGCATATGACTAGTCAGCGGTTGGCCCTTGTATAAGGTCACGGATAATGCTCCTACAATTGAGACCACAGTGCCAATGGATTTTGCCCGGCAGCTTCTTAGCTTCAGTTCCAGCTTTTCCATCCTAAAAGAGCATACCAAAGGTTTCACGAACACTCCATTTGCATTTCATATTTGCAACCGAATTATATATGCTCTTTCTTGGATGCCCATAATTAAGAGAATTCTCACACCAATCTATATATTGCCCTTCATAGCCAAGGCAAGCCTATGATCCACCTTGTAATGTCAAGTAATTAATGCGCATTATTCATACCAAACAAAGTAATGCGCGTTATCCTCCTTAAAATTTAAGGGGTGAGGTTTAAGTATCAGTACACCTTTGTTTTTTTTTTGTTTTTTGTTTCTTTTTGTAAGTGTGTGTCCCACTGATATCCTCTTATTAGAGGTAATGTTGTTGGGGTATTTGAGATTTCATGCATGGCTTGAATCCAAGATTACTGGTTAAAGGAAAAAAAACATCTATCACTTCAATCAACCATGCGTTGGTCATGATATCAATAAGCTGCTAATCACCTTTGATACACTATAATATTTTTTGTAATTCACCTAGTGATCTTGAAATTAAATAGAAATTTTTTTGTATAATTCTAACAAATAATGGAATTTTTTGGGAATATTTTAGCATTACACATATATTTCAGTCCCTTGTAAAATACATGTGATACACCCTGGTAACTTTAAAATTTATTTGTGTGATCATAAAATTGAACAATTACTACAAGAAATTTATGTATAAAAGAACACTTAATTTTATATACACATAAAAAGTATTGCTTATGCACACATAAGTAATACTTTTTTTAAATGTGTTACTTTTGATATAACAAATGCTATACTTTTTTCAGTTAAAACATCATTTTTTAAAGAGTTACTATATTTTCTATGGTCAATTGTCAAAGGCAATATTTTTTAACAAAAGAGTATATTTTTAAGTTAATTCATCACTTTTTATAGTGTGCTATAGCAAGTGTGCTCAATTGTTTAAGGCAATACTTTTTGACAGAGAAGATAACATTTTTTAGATATCAAATGCAACATATTTAAAAAAAAGTGTTATTTATGTATACAAAAAGTAACAATTTTTATGTGTCCATAAAAATAAGTGTTGTTTTAGACCAAATTTATTGTGGTGAATTTTATTTGTATGATTATGAAATTAAACATATATAACTTTCTGGATGTTTATATATCACATATAAAAATAAATTTTAGTCACCTTTGAATATCTTTTAATCATAAATTAAAAGTTTGGCTAAAATTTAAAAATTTACCATAGCAAATCAAATATGATTGGTTTGGGTTTCCACAAAGTCGCAGCTGTGGGGGCACGAGGTCATAGTGGAGGAATCCGGGTGCTGCCTGGCTATTCGAAGGTAAGCTGTTCTTTATTACATCTCCATTATCATCAGGAGGTTACTTTCAAAGCGGTCTGCGGTCACAAGACGTGGGATGACGTAGGGAAAGGTGGGTTAGACCTTTCGGTTTCAGGCCGTGTGGGCCCTCATGCTTTATTACCAGGTGGTTGAGAAGCCCTGACGGCAGGGCAAACCGCGGGTTTATGTTAGTTTGATGGCAGTTCAATAGGACCCTCTGATTTCTAATAAGAGAAAGGGAAATTGCCAACACTCAGATCGGGTCTCATTTTTTATATATAAAAAGGATATTTAATAATAATTTTAAATGTTGTTAAATGGTCATATTCTGATTAAGTGATAAGAAATTGTTATTGAGAAAAAAATAATAATTTAAATACATGTGATTTGCATCGTTTAAAAGATGACGAAAATGGCAAGACCAAACAGAAAATGAGGAAAGAGTGTAGCTCATCCAATAACAAGACATAAAATACACAGGATTCGCCACATATGATAAAAATAAATAAATAAAATATCTTTATCTCATAATATGTCGATTGACTTGACCTAAACTAGATATATAATGCAATAAATTTTGAATATTAATAAAAACAGAATATTTCATTTCTTTGTCTAAACATTTACTAAGTTCAATCTAATAAGTAATAAATCGGAAAAAAAAATTAAATGAATGTTATTTATTTTTATTGAAAATGTAAGCTTACAAGGTCAAAATATACACGCTAGTTCACATCATAAAGTATTAAGGATTCATTTGAATAGTATGATTTATGATTTTTTTTATAACTTTCTGTAATTCAAAAATAATATTTTTAGTTTTTATCATATTTGATTAAATAATTCATTCCTCTTAAAAGTTATTCTTATTTTTTAAAAAATAAAAAATTTAATTTTTTAAGAAGCATTTTATAAAAAATTAAAAATAAATATTTGTATTATTATATATTTAAATATAAAATAATTTAATTAAAAATAGCTTTTAAAAATAATTTTATATAAGCATTTAAATAAACTATTTTTACTATGGAAATATAAGACAAATTAATGAGATTTGTGGACGTCCGAATGCCCGTTTCGACTCAGGAAGGCAAGGATCGGAGAACACACTCCAAAACCAACATGCTAGTCGGGAATTAAGCAGATTCGTGAACGTGGATAACTTAAAATAAAAATGGATTTTTTTTTTTTCCTTCAAGAAACAGGTGCAAGATTCATTAGGGGAGAGATCTTATTTCATGTACGTGTTTCAATATTTGAACATCGACAAAGCTTCATTTAAAGAACTTGTTCATAATAGCTATCCTTTGGCCTTTGGCCCTTTATTATATTGTCCAAAATTAATGAATAGTTTCGTGTTTGTAAAAATATAAAAGAAATATAGATTATTCCTACTTTAGCCTTCCGATTTGAAGGACAAGATGCAGATATTTTGAGTGAAGTGGAGAACAACTCTTCTTTCATTTATTGTTATCTCATTTTCTTCTTTTAATTATTTTGAAATTTTTAACTATTCTATTGTTTGATATCAGCTTTAGAACTGTGATTAAATATATTTTAAAAAGATAAAAGTTTATCTGATTGATTTTGAATTATTTTAAAACATTACATTCAATTTTAGGATCATACAAATAAAATTTTAGAATTATTACAGTACTTCACATGCGTTTTAAAGGCATTCAAAATTTATCTATATAATCCTAAAATATTCCCAAAGAATTTCATTTAATTTTAAGATCATAAAAAAATTTATTTAATTTTAAAATCACAGAAATCAATTTTCTAAATTAATACAATATATTACATGTGATTGATGTGTTAACAAACTACTCTCTATTTCAGAATAACTGTGAGTTTTTTACTTTTTCATATTTTAAAATATCTGTCTATTTATAAAACTTTGTTTATTTTAAAATAAATATCTTTTTCACTTTAAGTTCACTCATAAAGTGATGTACCTGAACAAAATTTGTGTCAAGATACATTACTTTATGAATGAATCTGAAAAATAAAAAAGGATATTTATTTTAAAGTAGAAATGATATTTAGGTAACATTAATTTTTTTCTCTCGTTGTTAATTAAAATTTTTTTCTTTCATTCCACACCTTTAATATAAATGTTTTATTTAATTAATTGATACATTTATCAAGATGGATAATAATGACTAAAGAAAAATAGTTTTAGCAACTCATATAATTTTCTATATTTATTGAGATATTTTTTATTTTTTAATATGTGTATTGTTTAATTTTTTATAATTATTCTAAAATGGATAAAATATTAAACATTAGTAATCAGATTTCAAGGTACATGATACACCATGAAATCTAAGGTGCATAAAAGACTTGGCTTTCTTTCTTTTTTTCTGGAAGTAAAGGGGGATTATTAATCGTATTTACGATGGTAGAATTAGCATAATATGCACTTTTGTAAAAATTTATAATAAGTATGCTTGCTTAAAGACAAATCACCACACAACAATCTGTATAGCAGGTTAAATTTGTAATAAAAGAAATTGAATTATTGGAACGTACAAATCGCCACAAACCGATTTGAGTAAAAATAAAAACTAACTTTTCATATCAATCAAATCGCCTAAAAGCGATTTGATTTGAAAAAACATTTTTTAATAATTTAACACTGTCAAATCATTTTGCAAACAAATCGATGATGAACTATTTTCCACGGATACATACTTTGTAAAGAGTGAAGTAGTGTGTTTGGACAGAGAGTGTGTCAAAAAAAAAAAAGTGCCAAAAAGGTTTAAAAAAATGTTAAAAACAAGTATGTCAAGAAAGAGAGTAAATTTAAAAATTAAGAGTACCCAAAAAAGAACCTATTACATGAGAAAATACCATGCTTGACACTCGTGGGACCCCCTTCCTTCCACGGTTTAACTCAATGAATTGGACCTTGATTCAGTTCAATTTTCTAATTAGGCCGGTTGAGTTGGATCAAACTCAGTCCAACTAAAGGTGTTCATGATCCGTCCAGTCCCGTCCCATAAACCCGGTCCGGCCCGAAGCTAATTTGGACGGGTTTGGGTCTTGAAATTTGACTCGGTATATTTTTCGGGTTGGGTTCGGATCATATGTCGAGTTGGCCCGACCCCGCCCGAAACCAAATTATCTCTTAAGATATATACAATTTTATAATAATTTATGAAAAATTATAAGATTTTAAAGTTTAATTAATATATTTTACATAATTTGTTGTTATTTCCACATTGATATGGTTTATTTTGAAACCTATATCGTAAAATATCTCTAAAATTTTGTTTCTTACTTGTAAAATTTTATAACTTTATTATGTACAATATCTAAATTCTTGTATATTGTTTGAATGTCGGGTTCACCCGGTAAGACCCGAGATGTAGTCGGGTCATTATCGGGTTGAGTTTGGATTTTAAAAATTGATCAGATATAAAAATCGAGCCGGGTTCAAGTCTTGTCCAACCCGTCCCTTATACACCCCTGGATCCAACTAGACGGGTGGGTTGAACCAATCGGCGTACAGCGCAAGCAAAGCTTGGAAGAAATTTCGAAATAAAGTCCAAAATTTCAAGAGGACACAAACTGTTGAACCAGCAAACTAATAACTTAACGTCTTGATCAAGTTGATAACTTCGCAGATCTGAAAAATATGGCTCCCCTCACCTTATGTATTTATACACAAATTGCCATCGTGCGATTTTCTTATGGTCAAAAAGTGAAGTCTTGTCATGGCAAAGTGTCAGCAGTTCAACAAAGGGAACTGATTCCTTTAACTTCCTATTACAAAAGTAGTTATTCTTATAATAGAAATATTATTTATATTTATAATATATGTTAATTATTATTTTAATTTATATTTTATTTATTATTGTATGAGATATAAATTTTATTTAAATGAGATACACATTCTATTTAATAATAAATAAGATATGAATTAATAAAATATTATATAAATAATAAATATAAATGATACATATCTTTTTAACAAGACAAACACTGCCTGACAAGTTAGTATGGAGAAGCATTTTGTCAGGTTCCAATTTAACATAAATCACCTATTTGCAATACAATTAAAGACCATATCTTTCTAAATTTGCCCGTAACACCATTTTATGTTAAATATGAAACCCAAATCCAATATAAAAATAAAATTTCCACCATGGGGTTCAATCGAGAGGGGGTAAATATTTTCTATACACTGAAAGTCTAAATAATTGGGCAATTAAGAAAAGCGTTCTATATATTATGTGAAAAAGATGTTGTGTGTGATATTGATATACGATATTCAGATAACGTCACTGTAGCTAAAACCACTGTCTTTGGAGATACCATTGGCATATAGATCCATTTCTCATACACCTAAAATTTTACTCTGCGTATAATATATCATAATCCAGCCAGGGATCAATAAGAACTTCCCTAGCTTACAGCCAAAATGATTTCTATGCATCCATGCTCTTGTTCTGCAATAAAGGGGCTGCAGAAGATGAGACAAATCCACATGTTCCATTTTTCTCATGAACCATCTTTTCCTCTTGACTCTGCCCCCATATCACACCATAAAATCCAACAGCTATTACAGCAGCTCCAATCAGGCTGAATCAAAAGACAAATGAAATAATAAACCAATAGTATGAGAAGAACTTGATCAATTAAAATTTTCACTTGTCAATTTGCAGTACCTTCCAAGATAAAGGGTGTCCCCAAGAATTGTGGTCCCCATGCCAAGTGCAATGACCATCCCCAAAGGAGTGAACATAGCAACATACACTGGCCCTCTCTTGCGACATGCCCAAATATGCACAATGCTACGCAATGAAACAACAAAAATTGCCTGCAAATTCAATAATTAAGCATTCATTTGACATTGTAAAGGCAATTCAAAAGGTTAATTGCAAAATGGTTCCAAAATCAAAGATGATGAGCATAACATCATACTTCCTTCGTTTCAAAACAAATACCTCTTTTATTCTTTTGGTACATTTATAAATGAATATATTTGGACTAAATTCGTATATAGACATATTGATTTATGAATTTACAAAAAAAATAATAAAAGAGATATTTATTGTGAAGTTTTTGTTTCGGTACCAATGGGGTACCGCACTCTTTGTCTAATCAATAATTGTAATTTAAAAAAAAATTTGGGTTAGTGCAGTACTTAACTCATTATTAGTTATAAATAATTAAAAGATATCAGTATCTTTGAATTTTATAGGAGTATCGAATAAACTTATTATTTTAAAATGAAGGAAGTAGTTTGTCCAAGTTATTGGCTTACTGAATACACTATGGCTATCAACTCCGTATCAAGTCTAAGCACCCATGCTTCTCGACTTGACTCTGCAATTCGAGCTACTATAGTGGATAGGATGTTCACAAAACCACAAGAAATGGTTGTCACCATTAACTCTTCAGGGTAGTCCTTAATAATCCATGTCTGCATAGCCACATAAGCCACAGATTAGGGGCAAGAGGGATTCTTAAATACTCTGATAGCAGGAAAAACATTTTGCTCCGCATCATTCATCATTTGTTACTTCATTCATTGTACTAAAACATGTAAGAAAGTGTGAGACAATTATAGCGGACAAAGTTGATGTGTTGAGTGATAAGTGGCACAGAGCAGAACTTCTTTCTTGCTGTGAGAACATCTAAGAATTTCTCGTGATAATGAGGTTAATTTTAATCACCTTGACAATGAATACGAGCGAAAGGCAGAAGCTGGCAGCTGAGAGGAGGAAGCTTCCAAGTAGCCAGTCTGAATGCTGCGAAAGTAAGGCCCCACTCCCTACTATGTTTTTTTTCAGTGAATCATTTTCACTAGTCAGTGGCAGGCCTTTGTATAAGGTCACCATTAATGCCCCTGCGATGGAGACCACAGTGCCAATACCTTTTGCCTGGCTACTATGTTGTTTCACATCCAATTTTTCCATCCTGAAAGAGTGAAAGTACATACTAAAGTATAAATACAATTGAAGCTTTTTCAAATGCTTAAGTTCTACTCTACGCTTTAGTTCACAGGGTTACTTGTCTTTCTGTAGTGGGAGAAAAGGAAAAAGAGGAGAACGTGAGTTTTCCTTCCTGTTTTCATCGGAAAATGAGATGGGTTTTTAGTCAATCTAGTGAAGGTTCTAAATTACATCTAGTTGTTGAGTGAACATTTTGTGTCACGTGTTCTTGCAGACACATAATTTGACATGCCAACAGCATGATTCGTACATTTACCTTTGCATATGACATTGGTGGATAAGTTATTAATGTAATGTAAGCCTTACATACCATGAACATAATTTAGTTCAAAAATCATGCAGAAGTTTTAGCATTTTATGTATGTGCAACATAAATTTCACTTTAGGATTGCAGTCACCTACTTTCATATTTTTTTCACACTAGAGTTTTAAAAACTATAAGGTTTAAACTTAGAGCAATTCTAATTCTAATGGTAAGGAGTAAATTGGTCTCATTTTAGAACCCACCACAAGTCATATCAACATTGAGATAATGCCTTATAAAAAGTAAAATTGTCCCAAAAGTGAGACTCTCCTTTCCAATGAAAAGGATCAATTTTGGTCCTAATTTTGATTCTACGTTATTCTGTAAATAATAAATATTTGGCCACTTATCACAACTTAAATGACAACAATAGAAGTGAAAACTAGTACCAACTTGGTGCACGCATCCCACTTTGTTTCCATGCTCCATTACTTTAAATTAATGAGACTTTTCATATCCTGTTAATGTGCCAGAATGGAACGAGATAATGGAGCATTGGAGCTACTCTTATGACCTCATACAAACTATCAAGTCCATCAACACTATTCCAATCCTAATGTCCTACTTTCATATTATTTTAATACACTACAAACTATAAAGAAAGTACTTTTTGTAGATAAAAATTTTGTAGGATTTTTTTAATCTCTATAAATAAAATTTAGCAGCCACAGGCTAACCTTTTGTTTAACACTCAAGCAACTGTTTTTAAAAACTCAAGCAAGAGGTGATCCTTAAAAGAAAGGGATGGCTGACAAATAGTGCATGATCATCACGAGTTAGAGAGTTGGTAAAACTTAAAAGACAAGAAAGTGGAAGGTAAGACAAACCGGAAAACGGTAGCAATTATGAAGGTAAAAGCTGGAGTGAGATCCACCATAGCTGAAGCCAAAGTGGGAGAGCTATATCCAATACCAGTATACATCAAAGTCTGTTCAGAACAGCTACCACAAAGACATCAACATAGTCAAATTTCACATATATAATCCGCAAACATGTACATTGTACTTGCCAATGTTAAACATACATACCTAATCAAGCTAAGAAGAAATATCCTGCAGATAATTGATCTTGTGATTGCGGGAAATGCTCTCTTTCTGTGATTTCAAATTGGTAAGGAAAATGAAAAAAGGAAAAAGTTTTCAACTCAAATGCCACATTAAGTAAAAGAAGATTGCATTCTCATTGTCATGAAACCATTTCTCACTAAAGCTTGGGATTGAGGATGAACTTTTTTTTTTTTTTTATAATGAGGGATAACAAGAATCGAATTCCTGACGTTGGTGGCTTTGATACCATGTGATGAAATCATCTCTCTTAAAAGTTTAAGTTGGTAAGTAAAGTCATATGTGTGGTTTTATATCTAACACCAAGCAATGCAGTTGAACAAAAACAATAACCTGTAATACATGAAGGCTGAAGGTAGCAAGAAACATAGGGCCATGGCGTTTGAATACACAATGAAAACAAAGTCACTCATCCCTTTGGTGGTGGCTTCTTTGATCAAAGTGTTCAAGCCCACTTCCAAGCTCTGGACGGCTACCATTAGTGTTGTCACTCCTAGGCCCCTCATTTCTTTTCTCTGCCTCTCACTCTTACTATGTTGTGATTATGGTTTGGTTTGATAAAACTGTTGACTACATACACATCACTTCTAACATTCTATGAATTGAATATCAAAGTTAAGCGGTTGATAGTTTACAAATCATTAACTACTTATTATAAATTCAAAGCTCACGTTTATAGGAAGTTTCTTCTGTCGGACTGCTCAGCACTGTTCAACTAGAATTAAAAATGTATGGCTAATAATCCTTATTTATGAGGCTTCCCATGTCGCACATTTGCGAATTGGACTGACCGCATAATATTTTTATTTAATTATCTTACAAACAGTTATTCTAATGCAGGAAAACAAAAAACGAAAAACAGTTATTCCAATCATCAAAATTTACTCCTCTAAGAGGATTGACTATTTATTTAATTTTTCAATCCAAAAGTTGCTCAATACAGTACAATATCATGTTGAGTGAAAAAAACAAAGCAACATAATATTGTTCTGGGCTAAAGACAGTAAAACAATGTCGCTCTGTGCTCTAAATTTTTAAATGACAAACTTATGAGTCTTATTATAGGAAAGAGAAATGTTTTGTTGACGCAGATACGCCACGCATACAATATGGAATGGGTGATTACTAGTGTGCATACACATACTGAAGGGAATATTGTAGGCTGAAGCATGAATATGATCCGGGACCTCGAATTTTTTGTCTCGGACCTCGGAACTCGCACCCTAAACTATTCCATAACTTGGGTTTTTTTCCACGGACCTCAGAGCTCGCACCCTAAACCACTCCATAAGCTCGGATTTTTGGTCCTCATACCCTAAACCACCCCATAACCTGGGTTTTTTGTCTCGGACCTTGGTTTTTTTGGTACCCGACCTCAGATCTCGCACCTCGGGAGTAGACGCTTCTTGAACAGTGCTGTATGCGTCGTGTCTGTGCGTCGCAAACGTGCGCCAAAATAATGGAACTCTATTGGAAATAACAATAGGAAACTGTTCGTGTTAACATTTGGAGAAGCTAGAATCCCTACGTTTGGAGTCTTGGAGTCCCCTCTTCAAGAAAATTTTCCTTGAGAAGGCGAGGATGGGAAAATAAAAGTCAGCCCGTGATGAGTTCGAGGACAGAAAATGGGGATTATGACCCTGCCTCATGGAAATCCTCACACTGAAGACATTTTAATAATTTGTGATGAAATTCTGTTCAGTTTAATGGTTTTGTTGTATATTTGATTTAAAATTTTAAGATTTGCTATTGTAAATTATAATAATGTAAGATTAATTACATTTTAAACCTTGGATTAACCTTGTCTCATTACTTTTAATTTTTTTAAAAAAAAAATAAGCTAATTAAACTTGTTGTACAAGTTTTTATTTTCTAAATATTTTTTTGGGGTCTTCAGGGATCCATGAGGGGTCCTTGGGGATTGAGGAAAATTTTTCCTATCACAGAAATTAAGATTATGTTTGTAAGTTGGAGTCTTGGAGGGCAGCAAAAGAAAAGAAATAATTTTAGTATAAAGTTATACCAAGTCCTTTCCCCTTCTTCTCCATTAAAAGCTTAACTCACAGACATATGCTTAGAAATTACCCTAAGTGCCTTATTCTGGTCGATTGCCGTCCCTATTTGCTACTCTTACCTCCATTTCCCTAAAAGGTTGCTTCTATGTCCAAACTAAACTAGAGCTGTTGCTGGTTTCTTCGTAGAAAACCCAAACAATTATAAACTTCGTAATACAACAGTTTCAACTGGTTTTTGTTTTGTAATATAAGTTTCTATCACTTGAGAACTTGACTCAAGGTTTATAATTGGTGCAAGTTCTTCTAATTATATCTCTTTTACATCTGCATATTTCTTATCTCAAATACAATTTTATTGAATTTCAATTCACCAGGTATATTGCTTTCTGATTTGTTCTAATTTTATGTATTTTGACAAGAGAATATTACAGGAAAATATATCTCATGTGACACTACGTATGTGTTTCATTTTATTGTCTTAATAAATAAATAATAAAACTAATGGAAGGAAAGTTATTTAGGGTTGTTAACAACTTGAGAAAAGTTAGTTTCTGAAAATCTTATATCTCACTAACTGGTACCTTTTTTAAGTCTCTTTTCATTTTTTACTATCACTAATAAAAGAAGAGAGTAATAAGAAGAATACCAAGGAATAAAAACTCAATTTCTGAATAATTTTTACTCTTCTCAATTTGTTATTTTATCATCTTTATTATGGATTAAGATAACTCCATATATTATTATTTGCAAGAATAATAAATTTTAAGATTTTTTTGTTTTGATATAATAATAGTTTATGAATTAAGAACTTTAGAAACTATAACTTATAAATATCAGGTAATTATTTATGTATTTTTGGGACATATTATTTATGATATAATATCAAAGTTTCTATTAGCATAAGGTTCTTAATAAGTATCTACTATTGCGAGCATTTTGATTTAGGTGTTGCAACTCTTAGAAATGTTTTTAAGTATCTCTAGAGATTCAATTCAACTCCCTTATCAAGTTCTTTGATATTATAAAACATTTTTAATAATGTGATAATATATGATTGAATAGCAATACAAAACTATTCTTAGTGTGTTATTAAAATATTTTCTTAGTATGTTAAAATGGAATCTAATTTCAATTAATTAAATTTACGATTAGCTTATTCTTGTTTCTCTTACTTTCAAAGTTCTTACTTATTTGTATTTCATTCGCATAATTTGAAAAGATTAACTTAATTTGCCTCTGTGATTTCTCTTAGTTTCTAAATATGATATTTAGACCAAATAAAGAATGTAAAAGATTTCCAATGTGTCACGTAACTGTTTCTAGTGAAGGGAAAAGAGTTAGTAAAATTTACATAAATATGGTATGTAAATTTTATCGTTAGTAAGATTTAATTTAAAAAATAATATTTTTTATTATTCAAATCTTATTATTGACGAGATTTTGATTTAAAAAATAATTTTTATTATTCAAATTTTGCTATTGGCGATATTTAAATTAAAATGTAACATTTTATTATTAAAATATAATTATTGATAATATTTGATTTAAAAAATATATTTTAATATTAAAATCTTGTCAGAGATTTGCTTTTAAAATACCCCATATTCTTATAAATAATCATAAAAATTTATATTATGACAAATTCTAAACGTAAATCTCTTATCTAAAAAAAAATGACACATCAACTCTTAGATTTTATTTTTAAGGGATAATTACAGGGACCTCCCTTGAGGTTTTTTATAATTACACTTATCCCTTTTTAAATTTTAAGCATTACACTTACCCCCTCCGATTTTTAATATCTACATTTACCTCCCTTGTCACTAAATAACTTTTTAAAATTTCAAAATTACCCTTTCTTCTCCATCACCACCTTCGCCTCCATCCCCATTGCCACCACTCATGGCTACCACCATCATTACCTTCCACCTTCATCACCTCCAAACGGCCACCATCTCATTTACCACATCACCTTCACTATCACAACACCCATATACTCAATTCCCTCTCTTCCCCCTGAAGGTATGCTGTTCATCCTCTTTTCATTTTGTACGCTATTCTTCTTCCTTCTCTGCCTATGCTGTTCATCCTTCAGCTACAAGAGATTTTTATTTTTTTTTATTTTTTTGGTCGAAAGTTTGAATGGGTTTTGGGTGCTATTCTTCTTTCCTCTATTTATCCTTCACAAGCTAGAGTTGATACCCAGAATCCAAAAAGTGAAAAGGAATCAACTTTCAAACACAGCAGCATATAATTTACAACCCCAACAAAATTTCAACAAGACCTAGATGCGAAAATTAATTATTGGATCATAATCAGAATTAGAATCTTTGCTGCAAAACTAGCACAAAATCCTTGCAGTTCCTGATAGCTTTGTTGGCTGTGCTTGAAGGTCACAAAGAAAGAGACCCTAAAGTAAATGAAAGAGCCAGAAAAAATCATCACCATCAGAGCCTTAAACAAACCCAAGAACAAACCTTTAACTCGCAATCATAATCCTCCATCAAAGCTATAATCACCATCCGCAACCCAATCAAAATCAAGCCAGAAACAAAACAAAACCAAACAATAGAACAAACCCAAGATAAAAAATAAACAGCCAAACTTAGAAAAAAAAATAGAAACGGGAGAAGCCGTGGCTGTCCTCTGCCACCAACCAAGCCACCGCCGCTGCATGCACCCGCAACCACCATCATCATTGCGAATCAAACACTGAACCACCACCATCGTACCCTCCGCACACCAAACAACCGCGAACCACCACTTCAGATCTGTCAGCCTCGCCGCTTCACCCACGCAAAGCCTCTGTGTGACTGCGAAGCACTGCTGGGAGTCACACCCCCTTTCCCCTTGCCGCGGCCTCTTTCCTTTCTCTACTCTCTCATTCTCTCTGCCTCTCTCTTCTCTCTCTGTTTCTCTCTTTCTCAGTGTGTGTGTTTGTGTTGGTCTGTGTGTGGGTGGGTGTGTCAGTGGGGAAGGGCTGGTTTAGTGAAGGGCAATATTGAAATTTTGAAAAGTTATTTAGCAATAGAAAGATAAATGTAGATATTAAAAAGTAGAGAAAAATAAGTATAATGTTTAAAATCTAAAAGGAGGTAAGTGTAATTACGAAGAATCTCAAGAAAAGTCCCTGTAATTACCCCTATTTTTAATTGTCTAGATTCTGTGACTATATATGGTCCCAATCTGATTGCTCTCCCGCATAAGTGTTGGCCACATATAATACTGTATTGAATGCAGCATGTGCAGTCTTGATTAGCTACAGAGACAGACGCACGCAGCCCACACAGTTCACCAACTGCAACCTACTATCTAACTAAATTATATAATAAACACATACTATATATATTATTATTATTAAATTTAATAAATAAATGAGATAAATAAGGATCACACATCACATTTAATGATAATAAAATATATAATGTATATTTATTATACAATTTACTCATATACCAAACATTATTTTTCTCTGCATATGCAAGTGACAGTGTTGTCTTTTTAACATAATCAATGTCATTTTACAAATCATTTATCATGTTGACCCCAAAAAAATTGAAAGAAAAAAAAAGTATTTATCATTTTCTTTAAATTGTCAATATAGAGCACTTTTTATTTTGTTGCATTTTCAGTATTCCACGCGGCACAACTTGCACGGCACAGGTTGCGTAAATTGCGAAGCCATATTTAGGCCATAGCCATAAACGATGAGACAGTCTACGTGAATTGAGCAACGCAGCTCATGTCGGCAAACATGCTTCTACGTTAGTACATATATTGCGTGACGCGTGCTCACACCATCCATAATTGAAATTTTATAGAAAAATTTGTAATTTACCCCCTATGAATCATAAAGGGTCTTTTTTTTCTATATGGTTTTTGAGTGGTGTATTTACATCAATATGGTGTTTTGAAAAAAATTCACACAATATGGTGTTTTAAGATAGAATCAGCGGATTCAACACTTTGTTTAATATTATTTTATTGAATCAAAGCGAATTCAATAAAATAATATTTATGTATTAATTCACATCGAATTCAGTAAAAAATATTATTTTATTGAATCATAGATTCAATAAAATAATATTAAAATAAAATCCATGCCAAAGTCAATTTCATAATCTACCAAAATAATATTTTTTTATTGAATCATGTTGAGATTCTAAAACACCATATACAAGTAAATTTGCCCATTTTATCATATTAATGTAAATCACCTATACCAATACCATATATAAATTATTTTTCCGAATCATAAACCTTATGCATTTTATATTAAATTTTCAAAAAAGTGTAAATTCACCTAAAAGAAAAATTTATAATTTACCCCCAGTGAATTATAAACCTTGTGCATTTTATATTAAAATTTCAAAAAACGTGTAAATTCACCTAATTTCATAAATCCCACACAAATGTTAATCTCTATTCCTAGACAATTAGCAATTATGGTTTATAAAGGGATGGCTGTCATGTAGAAGAAAAATTCAGCAAGAGCAAGAAAAGAAAGCTGTGTCAAGGCTCCAGGAGCAACATCAAGGGGGCTCATAAAGACCTGATCTAGTTTTTCTTTTTCTTTCTGAGCACCATTACTGGTGGAAATTTTTCGGAAAAATTTGTGGTGAACATAATTCGCTACAAATCATTTAAAAGGTTAAAATAAAATAAAATAAATAAGCTAATCCGCTGCAAAACATTTAAGAAGTTAAAATAAAATTAATCAGTGACACAGAACAGAAATGATATATCTATATCTACAATACAATTCTACAAAAATTATTACATAAAACCTGAAATTACTCAACTTTCTAAATTACTCCACTTCCTCTTTTTTCTTTACCTACAATCAATTTAAATTTTAAAAATTTGTAACTATCTATTTATGTATAAAAAGTCTAATTTTTTTTTCTAAAATCATTCTACTTTCACTTTTTTCTCTATTTGCTATAAAATTTAAACTACATTTCATTATTGAATTATCATGCTCAATTTATTACTCTAATAATTTATTAATTGAATACACTATTACAAATCAGAATATAATCAAGTTTAATTTTAAAATTTGCAACTACCCATTTGTGTATTAAAAGTCTAGAATTATACAAATAGATACCTTTTTGTTATACGGAGGGACGTTTTTATTTTGATATTAATTTTCATATGCTAATTTTATGGTGTCTCGTTGTCCCTTGTGGCTTTTAAGTAGTTGCTACTAGTTCCCTTATTGCTGTTTTGCTGCTGTTTTTCCGCGGGTATACTAGTTTAGGTCCATGATTATGCAGGCTACACTGGCAGCTCAAAATCCTCTTGCTGTTTTGGTCATATATTATCAGCTACTGCTATTGGTCATAGGTTGGCGTTTTGCTGCCACTTGAGTGCCCAAGGGTTTGTTTGACATGTTTGGGAGGCACTTTTGTCTTGGCAAGGGGTGTTTACTTTTGGTTGGTGTTTATGCTTATGGCTTTGTGTGGGCTTCGTTTTGTTTTTGCTTTGGTTTGTTGCTTTTTGGTTCTGGTACTCATGCTTCTCCATTTGGAGTTAAGCCCTTTCCTTAATTATCGGGAAGAAAAAAAATGTATCAAAATCTTAAAAGAAGGTTATGTAAAATAACATGAACGCAAACATGTTAATCTACATAAATAATACACATTAATAAAATAATGTGGAGTAAAGATTTTTAAAACAAATGGGACGAAGTGTCATTTTTTGATACATCGAGGGAATAAGTGCATTTTACCCTACTTATAATTAATTATTGAAATAACTTTAATCTCTCGATTAATCTAAACATGTAATGACAGTTGGTGCTGTAATTTTCTACTTTAAATTTTCTATATGTGGTGTGCAATTATTTTTTAATTTTGTTACGATTATTTAATTCACATGTAAATTTTTGGTCCCCTCAAACATTTTGCTCAAGCTCGGCCACTGCTCCCTAAGCCTTGTTTTGTAGAAGAGGAGTATTATGGCTTGCCGACTCCAAGTGCTCAATACCTCTATCAACCTTTTTCGCTTCTGTGCCTTTTCCCCACATCACAACATAAAATCCAACCACGATTATGACCGCACCAATCAAACTGCACAACATTCATTTCACAAATTTGTTGTCAATGCAGTCGCTATAGAATGTCTCCTCAATATATTAGCTAGTTATGTAAAAATTAAAGAAGTTAAAAAGTTTCAAAATTTTACCTTCCAAGGTGAAAATCATCCCCTAGAAAGATTGCACCCATTAACACGGTGAAAAGGATCCCCACAGGCTTGAACATGGCACAAAACAGAGGCCCTGCTCTTCGGACGCACCATGTCAAAAGAAGGTAGCGTACCACGTTTGCACCTATTGCCTACGTTAAAAAACATTAGACTCGTAACTTTATTAGAGAGCACAAGCACTGAATTTTCTAGGAAGCTAATTATACCATGTCAAGTTTTGTTTGCATAAATATGCAAAAGAAAACACAGAAGAATTGAGGGGGAAAACTGATAGATTTTTATTTGAGTTTTAGTACTTGAACTCATTTCACCTGCATCATCTCAATGGACTCATCTAGTATCCAACTTTGAAAATGACCACAGAATATTGAAAGAAAGACTACTATGCTACTAGATGATGCATAACAAATCTCCCAACTAACTTATAACTAATCCAGCTGTGATATAAGCATGTGATGGAAGAAGTTCCGGTGTCCGTTATGCTAACACTTGTCATTTCAATGGTGGATGATGAATGAGTTGTATAATTGTCTCCGGTTCCGATCCAGTTCTCTCAATGGACCGGGGAAGCAGTTGACTCGGTCACACCCGGGTTGAACTAGCCGAGTCACCTTCGAACCGAACCGATTGGAACCGCGCACCTAGCCTGCACCTCACCACCGCGAGCCCACGCAAGAAGCACCCAGCCCATGAGAAGCCTTGAAAACCTTCAATAACTCAAAAATATCCAAGAGAGGAGTCGAACTCAACTACTCTTGGGATGGAAGCACCGCACAACCACTGCTCCAACTTGCTCCTTGTTATATATTATGTGTGAGAATATATATATATATATATTCAGTTTGTATTAAATCATTATTGTTATATATTGATTTAATAAAATTTGTTCCAACCGATTCAACCGGTAACCCACTAGTGGAACCAGTGACTCAATAACCCAGTACCTTGACCGAGTCAAACCAGTGACTCAGTAACTCAGTAACCCAGTACCTTGACCGAGTCAATCACCGATTCTATTCTGAAAATTATGGTTGGGGGTAAATTTTTCACAAATTAGCTTATCCATGAGAATTTACACCATATTTTTATTTCCTAACCAAAGATGCCCTTAATTTTCAAAGAAAGTTAATGAGCTAGGATGTGTTCAACCTTAAATTATTTCAAACATTATGATTCTGATGAATTTTACTAAAATTTACAGATAAAGCTATTTTTATTTTTTCACATTAAAGATCAATCACTTTTTAACAATGTTAGTTTCCCTTTCTATTTTGGCCTCTTATACTCTGTAAAAGGGGATTAACAAGGAAACTTTTGTGCATTTCATTAGTCTTTCCACAGAATTTTTTTTCTTAGTCAGAAGTCTTTCCAGTTCCACAATATTTTTTTTTTTGTTGGTTATTCCACAGTTAAACATGTCATCATATCCCAATATTGAATCAGCTGAGCTAAATGAACACGTATGGGCCTGTATATTGTATCTGTATATATTGGGGCTAAGCTGACTCAATATTGGGCTCTAGTGACAGAATACTCTAAAAGCAAAAATATTTCAAATGGTTGCATTTCAGCCCTAACTACCTGGTATGTCATGGCAACCAACCCCATATCAAGCCTGAGCACCCACTCCTCCGGATCTCTAACTGCAAATAAGGCAAATACTCCAGACTGCATGGTTGAAAATAACATTTGAAAGAATACTAATACCATTATCGCCGGGTATTTCTTTGTAATTGAAGTCTGAAACATGTAGAAGAAGAAAAGGGGGGGCAATAAAATCAATTTATCTTCTTATAAACATGAACGGTTGAAAAAGAGTGTTAAAGTTATGAGCCAGAGACCTGATAAATATACCACATGGAAGCTAATAAAGAATCCACACAACAGAGGAAACCTCCCAAGATCCAGTTCGCTTGCTTTGAAAATTGAAGTATATTATTATATGAGACTGTGGAGTGTGTCTTGAAGATTGTTGGGCCCTTGAACAATATCACAATAAATGCTCCTGCAATTGATACTG
Source organism: Dalbergia cultrata (assembly GCA_031216105.1). Classification (NCBI taxonomy): domain Eukaryota; kingdom Viridiplantae; phylum Streptophyta; class Magnoliopsida; order Fabales; family Fabaceae; genus Dalbergia; species Dalbergia cultrata. The sequence continues at coordinate 14,891,403 of CM062344.1, read as the reverse complement.
TGGTTCCTAAGACTTTAGCTTGAGTGCTGAAACGTCCCCAACATACTTCTTCCATCCTAAACCATCAAATTGAAATGATGTGATGATGTAAATAGGCATGTGCATGGTAGAGCTTTGAAAAGAGCATCTGAAGTGTAAATATATGTCTGACTATGTATTGCATGTGTTTGTAATTGAGAAACCATATTCATCTCTTTGTTACATCTCTCAATTCTTTCATATTAAACTTTAATTTGAACTTCAAATGCTTCTTTCTTCTTTAATTTGGTTGCACAATCCATGCTCGAAAGCTAACACTTGAGAAAATTTTATTAGATAATTTTGTGAGAAAACAAGAATTGAACCTAATAGGGTGATATGGCTTGGTAATTAATTAAAATTCAATAAGTATGCCATATGTAAAAAAATCTAACTCTTCAACTTTTTCCTTTAGTTTATTACTGTGTTTTTGGCTTAAGGCTCTTCAGTAAAAATTTCTGTCTGAGTCCCCTTTTTTTGTTTTTTCATCTTGTGAGTTGCTCTTTGAAATTTGATTTGCCAGTGCACGCACTAAAATTATAACTGAATGGTTGGGGGTTCTTTATGGAGCAAATCTTTTTAATTTTCATCTTCATATTTTAGTATTATTTGTTTAATTATCTTTTATTTGTGCTTGACCTTTGGTTTTCAACTTAATTATTTGTTGCTCATTTTGGTTTGTCTGTATATGTACTACATATTTATTCCGCTCTTGACTTATATGTTATAGTTATATATCTTTCAAATAGTATCTGAGTGCAATTCTAATACATTGAAAAGTTAATACATCTGATTGTAAATTGTTGTCAAATACATTAACTTCTCAATGTATCAAAATTATACAGTTTTTTGAGAGTGACTATTATGAAATGGAATGAGTAATTCTTAAATCTGTAATATGAATACTCAATCGAAAGCACTAAAAATAATGAATAAGTCTCTTTATCTCAAATACTACTTCCCTCATTCCATATTAATAGTCTCTTTTAGAAAACCAATTTTGGTACATTCAAAAGTGAATATATTTTATTATAAAGTATAGTCAGATATATTCGCTTTTCAATATACTAAAATTACATGATTTTTTAAGAGCGACTATTAATATAAAATAGAAGGAGTAGTTGGGAATGATAAAAGCAAGAAAATTATATATTAAATTTCATCATTCATTTCTCCATTTTCTTGGAAGTACACGTCATTAGATATTCATGAGGAGATATTCTTGATCCATTCATCACCATTTCTTATCATTATCAGGGCGGAGCTAGGAATTTTATTTTGTTGAGGCCAAGAATTGCAATAGAAGTTACAAAAGAAAACATTAAGAAAAATTAATAATTAAAATAAAAATGCAATCTACGTTGAAATATTAGCTATGTATAATTAATTCAATACTTATTATGAATTTTTATTTTTGTATAATTTCACATATAAATTTTTATTGTCTTTCTTTAAAAATTAAGAGTAATTTTATTATTATTTCAAAGACCTTACATTTATTTAATTTGATTTGATGAGCACTTTTTAATAATTGTGAGAGTATTTTCCTTTGAAATCAACTTGGGACCCATTTATTTAAGTAAATTGCATATGTTTTGGCTTTATTAAAAACAAGTGGGAATTCCACATGTTTTATTTGTAACAGCCCTAATTATTTTCGAAAAAATAGATTTTAAAAGTGATAATAAAATGGTTTTAAATAGCTTTTTAATGCCAAAGGTTTAACCCCTTATGGGAGTTTCCGTCTTGAAGAGACTAATCACCGCTATTAGCAGTTGGATACCCTTTAATAACAAAACAAAACAAAAATTAATGCTATGTTACTGTTGTTAATAATATAATTAACGTTAATTAGATGTGATAATCATATGCTTTAATAGTTCATGTATATTTTAAATTAAATTATTTTCAGTGCAAATTTTATCCTATTAAGTTTGTAGTATTTTAACATTGTTTTTAGTCTTTATTTTGTCTTCTTTTTTAATATAATATTATATATAGAGTATATGTTAGAAAAAAAATAAAATATCAAGAACTTGAGGGAGCAGGGGTGCTGGCGGCCCTTGTGCCCCTCTGGCCGCTGATAAGGGGTCCCATTTTGTTCAACAATCAACAACATTATGAAATTGGCGAAGCCTAGCGCCGGTGAAGGGGCATCCCCTGACATTTCTGTTTCTTTTATAATTTTTTTTCAATTTAGCCCCCTCTTAAAAATTTTATTTGGATGATTGTTATCAATTTTTATTTAATTAATTAGATGTTCAAATATTATAATATTATATGTGTGTGTATATATATATATAAATGCGTGTATTTTTGTTTCTTGAATTTTGATTATCAAATATTTATTTTTTTATTTATAATAATTTTTATCAAAATATTTAAATAAAGATAAAAATTATAAAATATATATTCTATATATAAAATTAATTATAAAGTATTAACTTCTCCAACTAAATGATCTAGTTCTACCCCTTTTGCTTTTCCTAGGTGGTGACTAAGACCTCCTCCTTCTTTTCTTTTCGATGCGTCAAGGTAAGGTAACAAGGAGATGATTGCTAACTGTTGATCTTATAAGATGATATTTCTTTACGTTTTAATCCGAATTCGCTAACACAGCAAGCATCCAGAAGTCGTGTTGTTTTCAAATTTTAAATTATAATCTGTTTCGAAGTCAATCAATCAATTATAGGCTGATTATGACATAGCACGTTCTGATAACCGAGGCTGACCTAACCCTAATGTTATTTTTCAAAAATTAAGTAACTTCTCACCGTCAAGTTGGGAATGATGCAATCAGAAGCAAAATACCTGGGACAGGCATCATACAAGAAGAAGATACACCCAAGGGATAAACAAGGATGCCCCTTCTAAAATAGGCCCCACAATCTGATAACCAAAACATAAAGAAAAAAGAACTCCTACTATTCCTCAAGCTATTCTAGAGACATCTTAATGATTTAGGTTGGTTTTAGTCTATAAAATTACAACTGATATGCTTTTAGTTCGAGTTTATTAGATAACATTTTAGATTTACCCTCATGTTACTAAAGCATTTTAAGATTTATAGACTTTTCTATTCAAGGATAATTCATGAAGTTTTTTTTGGTTTAGATTAACACTTTAGGTATATTAATTGTAATTATAACTTTACTTAAAAATTCTTATGATTTAGTTAAATATGCACAAATGTTATAATTTGTATATTTCCTTAATATTGAAGGAAGAGGCTTTTGCCACTCCCATTTGCCTATTACCATTCCTCATTAAGTGCATTCATTTGCACTTTTTCTAAAATAGTCTTAAGCTTATTTTAATAACTAATCTTTTTGTATATTTTACTAAATTAAAAATTGTGTATTAAAATGTTAACTATCTATCATCACTCCTTATTTATTTTTTTTATTTGTAATATTTCCAAATGCCTTTAATTTAAAATTTGTTATTTTTGTACTATATTGCTACTATGGTATTTTTAATTTATATTTAATTATTATATTAGTTAATATTAAACACAAAATGTAGCTATAAATGAATCTCTAGCATAACACAAAAATTCCTAACTCAAATATAATATTTAATTTGAATTAAAAAGTATAGTGAAATAAAATTTAAATAACTTGCAAATTTAATTAGACATAAAATGTAACACTTTAAAATATAAATAAAACACACAAATCACAAAGGTAACACATAATGAGCTCTTTAAGAGCAATTTTTATAGATAACAACATTATTTTCCATAAATGCTATCATTATATATTTTTCAAAGTAGACAAAATAATAAAATAAAATCTAAAAGATGTTGCAAATCCAACAAGAAGAAGGTTTTTTATTTTTTGATGTGAACTAATGAAGATCATCACTATTTACTAATAATTATCAAAACAAATAATAGGATTGATAAAGATAGGAAACCAACTTCATGTTACACATTTGTGGTTTCAATTAATTATGTGATGCTCAAACACCTGTATCTTAATTTTGTATTTTAATCATTTTATATACATTCATAACTTTCACAATAAATAGTGTTAAGAATAGGAAGAACAAAATGAATTTATCTCAGAACTATAATAATAGTGAAGAAGCAGTGTGAGGAACAAATTATGAACCAAGATGAATTAAAAATTTGCATGACAACTTTCGAAATAAATTAAAATAAATTTTAAATTAAAATATTTAGAAATATCACAAATAAAAATAATAAATAAGGAAAGATAGTAATTGAAATTCTAATACACAATTTTTAATTTAATTTTGAAAATAAACAAATGACTAATTATTAAAATAAACTTAAGGGTATTGTAGAAAAAGTGCAAATGGTTATAATTAATGAAGAGTGACAATAGATAAATAGGAGTGGCAATTACCACTCTCAATATTGAATATGAATCTTCACTTGATCACCATTAATTGAATTATGATTTGTGCGAAAATTTAGACAAATTATGATGTTGACGGAAACATTAGTACTAGGTCCAAGAAAGCAGTTTACGGCAATGGCATCCCATTTTACCGTTCCTCCTCGTGTTGGCAGCAAAGTTGCTAAATAGAATGATATCCACGGATGTGGAAAATGGTTGAGACTCTTCGAGTGGCTAGTGGAAATTAAAGGTTTATCTATCTCATTTGCAATTCGCAGATGATACAATTATCTTCATCCCATAGCATGAGACACTGTCAGAAATTATACAAGATTGTCACAATGCTTTGAGATCATGTCTGAACCGAGGACCAACTATAGTAAATCAGCTCTTAGTGAGGAACGTGGCAAGGCTCGGTTTTGGGTGGACTTGTGGGTGGAGACAAGAAGAGTCAAAGATACTTTTCCAAGATTATTTTCACTATCAGCACAAAAGGAGAGCTATCTAAAGGACTGTGGTTTTTGGGATGAAGTGTAATGGATTTCGAACTCTCAATGGGGAAGAAATATGTTTCAATGGGAAATGGGTCTGCTAAATGAATTGCAAAAGGTTATGGCATCTGTGAAGCTAAACAGACAGTTATTCTCATGATAAACTAGTGTGAAAATTTGATTGGAAGTGATCCTTCTCAGTCTAGTCTGCTGCAAAGGAAATAGTGAGGAAGAAAGACTAGATAGGGGTGTACAAAGGACGGGTTAGGTCGAGTTAGATAATATCCGAATCCAGCCCAATTTTTAGGCCAGGTTGATTCTTGAAACCTGAACATGACCCGATAATAACTCGACTATGTCCCGGGTCAACCCGACATTCAAATAATATATGAAAATTTAGATATTGTACATAGTAAAGTTATAAAATTTTACAAGTAAGAAACAAAATTTTAGAGATATTTTACGATATATTTTTCAAAATAAACCATATCAATGTGGAAACAACATCAATTTATGTAAAATATATTAATTGAATTTTAAAATCTTAAAATTTTTCATAAATTATTATAAAAATATATATCTCTTAAAGGATTATTTGACTTCAGGTCGAGTAGGGTCAACCCGACATGTGACTCGAACTCGACCTGAAAAATATATCGGGTCAAATTTAAAAACTTGAATCCATCCCAATAAACTTCAGGTCGGATTGGCAAGATAGAACGAGTTATGAACACCTCTAGTAAGAGGGTTACTCTAGAATAGCATCGACAAGTTTAGTGCCTCGAAAGGTGGAATTACTTGCATAGTTTGTTTTGTTGGGAAGGCTAAATAAATAGCAAGGATAAACTTCCAAGGATGGGGACTGTATCTGAAGATCAGATTTTGTGCAATTTTTTAACGCGCGTGTTGAAGAACTAGATCACCTTTTCTTCACCTGTGATTATGCTTGGTATTAATGGCGGAACCATTAGAGCTGGAGGGCTCAAAGGAAAATTTCTCGCTCCCCCAGCTGCTCCAAGAGAAATATTTATATGCTCATGAAGCACATTTAATATGTGCTCTAGAAATAATCATAACTATTCAATCTTAATTTAAAATACTTAAAACTTCTATAAAAACTTAAAATGTGGGGTTGTAGATGTTTCTAAAGTACATATTAAATGTGTTTTAGGAGTATGCAAAAATTTCTCGACACTCAAATGCTATAAGAATTGGAAAAAATGCAAGTTTTGCAAAAATCAACAAAGTTTGCCTAATTTTAATTGTTCTATCTTGTTATTTTGCTCATTAGTTAGTTGTTGTTTTGGATACTAATTGCCATGTGTATTGAAGCTTGATTTTAGAATTAAAATAACTCGTTCTATATAATATCAAGGATTAAAATGAGTTACTTAAATTATTATTGTATATTTAACATGATGCATCATCAATTAATTATCAGAGAGTTAATATATGAATAGAGAACTAATATAACTCACTTTTATAATATTATAAATTAAATTAACTCATTTTAAAAGTTACATAATCACACAATCAAACCCAAAAAGTAAAAGGTATGGAGTAGGGTGAGCTTTCTTTTGTTTTGTTTTTTTTCTTTTTATCTTTTTTTGGTCAAAGAGGCTGGCGTGAGGATCAAGATTAAGCCGTTACAAAAGTGGAAAGTGAAAAGTAGCGTGGGGGTTATTTTCTGTTTTATGTCAAAGAGGCTAGCGTGAGGATTAAGATTACCTCATCATTTTATCACCATATCTCCTTTTAACTCTTCAATCTACCACTGTACACCCAATCGAATTCAATTACTAAATTCGGAAAGCTTTCATGTCGAAAACGTTGGTACCACGTAGCATATATAATTGTGGTATACAATTATTGCCACATACAGGTAACCAAGATTGAGGGAGATTTTTCACGCGTGGAATATTTTGGAACGTTTAGTAAGAGGGATGGGAAATAATACACCAAAAAGAAAGAGGGATGGGGAAATGCTGTTTGTATTTAAGTCTACCAAAAGGTATAGGGAGCATTATTATTCTTTTGAATGTGATATGGGGGCCTTATTGCCTTAGTTATTTTATGAGAAATATTATGTGTATAATAAAATTATACAATAAATATAAATTATACACTTCATTATAATTAGATGTGATTAATGAGTGAAAATCATTCATCACATCTAACGATGATAAGATGTGTGATATTTATTTGTTATACAATTTTATTACACATGTAACATTATTCCAATCTTATACTGGTGTGTCGTTTGTGGTATCTTTTAGATGATGTTCTGTCTCTGGCCCCTGTTGGTTGCATCGCAAAAATAGTTCCAAGAAATTAGTCTGAGCTAAATATCAAGCTAGCTACAATCAATGACAAAACACAAGTACACAACTCAACTCGCACAAGTACACAACTCAACTCAAAAACACCCTTATAAATCAGTATTGGAAAAAACTACAGTACCTGAAGATCAGAGCTAGTACAAAAGTGAAACCTGGAATGAGGTTAAGCATGGCCGAGGCAAGAGTAGGTGAGCTGAGTTCTATGCCAACAAAATTCAGTATCTGTCCCGAGCATCTACTCGGTATTAAGATAATTTAAATCAGATAAAGTTCTATTCCATTCTATTCATATTTAATTTATAGAAATTAAGGACAAACATGAATATAATGAACCAATTAGCAAAGTAGAAGGTTTGAAATAACTGTGATCTTACAGCGAAAGTTATATAATTTGTCCAAAAAATTGTTGACAGGGAAATTAAATACCAAAAAGAGAAAGTAATTGGCTTGCAATTATGCATATTAAAGCACTATAATGAATACTAATACCAACCCAAGCAGAGAAAGCAAAAAGAAGCTGCATAGTGAGGGAAACGTGAGAAGAGGACGCCGCTCTGACCTGCCAGGAGAAAAATAAAAAAAGGGGGGCAAAAAACTTAAAAATGAAAAAATTTCCAGTTAAAACTTTCTTCTTTAATTGAAATGAAGCGAATGCATTGTGCATTATGCAATGCAATAATAATAATAATAATTTAAAAAAAATAAAGGAGAAGAATGTATAAGAACCTGTACTGAAGCAAGGCAAAGGGGAGAAGGACGAGGGTGGAGAATGCAAAAGAATACACAGCCATGACAAACTTGTTCATCCCATCAGTCATAGCAGCTTTGTTTATAACCATGCCCCCACTTTGAGACAGAATGGCCATCACCATTCCCAGAAATGGATGCAGATTATTGCCCATCCTCATTATTTCTCTTCTTCTCAACTTTTTCTGCTTCTCCCACTCTCCCTCTTCCTTTCCTCTCTCTGTTTCTCTCACTCAGCAAAGTTCCAACTCTTAGGCTTGTGGCACACGTCTCACTGTGTCATCTGCATATCACTCTGATCTATAGCTGAGAGCTGAGAACATACATATATATATTCTTCTAATTATGTCTGACATGGGAAGACTAATGAAAGGTTTTGCAGCTTAAGAAAGCAATTAGAATTTCATTTTTCTTTTAGTCAAAGAAGACAATTATACTAAGCAAGATCAATGATTAGGTTTTTTTTTTTTTTTTAAAAGAGAAGATCAATTATTTGTAGTTACTAAGTTAACTATGCATGTACCTTGCGCTTTTTTTCTATTTTGTCGGGTATGATTTGTCATTTAACAGTTAAAACCTATAGGGCCCACCAATCCTGATCTTTTACTCGATCAATACAATACTATTTTCTTTTATTTATTTATTTAGTTTTTAACGGATCATCTCATCAGTCGTTAGTACTTTGAAATTAACTCTTCGAGTATTATTTGTGATTAAAAGATTCTATTAATAACTTTTTTCTTTTAGAATTCAAATTTTAGTCATCTTAGAAAAGCAAGTTGATTACCACTACAATCCTTTTGTCAAATAATTTTATCTGATATCATAATATTATATTATATTCTTGCAATGTTTAATTATATTAGTCATTTAACCTGTACGATACTCAGGATAATAATAAAAAATAAATAATAATCTATTTAGATATATCTTATAGAAATTTGACTTTATAAATTTCTTTTGAAAATAAGTTAATAGATAAATAATTAAATAAATAAATACAATATAAATGTGTCATTCTATTTTATATCTTATTTTGAATATCATGATTATAAGAGTAAACACTCAAGTTAATCCCTGATAATTTCATTGATGGACAAATTGATCCCTAACAATTGTAAACATTCAAATTGGTCGCTCACAATTGTAAAATAGGACACTATAGGTCACTGACCGACCTGTCAATGCTCTGCTGGGAGAAGGTGAAGCTCATCTAAAAGGAAACAAAGCTCGTATAAAATAGGTGGATCACGGATAAAATATGCGAAGCTCAGAGAAAATAGGCGGCGCTTGGATAATATAGGCGGATCTCGGATAGTATAGGTGGAGATCGGCTAGGCAAAGCTCGGCTATGGCTAGGCAGGCCGGTCATGGACCTATAGTGTCATATTTTACAATTGTAAGGGACTAACTTGGGTGTTTACAATTGTTAGGAATTAATTTGTCCATAAAGGAAATTGTCAGGGACCAATTTGGGTGTTTACTCTATTTATAAGATTAAAAAAATCTTAATAGATGAGTTTTAACTAATTATAAAGAGTCTAGTTCATGAAAATTTTGAGCGTTTCGAAAGTTAAAATTGTTGAATAATTAAAGGGAATAAGTGGACAGTTTTACTATATTATGAGTTGTTTATAGAGATAGCAATAAGAATCCATGAAAGATAGGACATGCCTTGCCCCCTCATCTGCTTAGAATTTTGCCTCTTATCTTATCCTTATTTATAATACTTGGTGTACACGTGTCAGTAGATAAGCTTCGTACGGTCCTAGGGTCCCTCAGGACCCACTCTTGTTATCGGATCCTGAATTTCACTAAGTCCGGATCCTAAACTTCCTTGGATGGCTATATGATAGAGTCAAATTTTTTGGACCAAAAGTCCCAGTAATTGCTTTCCAAAGAAAAATGAGTTAAAGGGTGATTTTTAACGAATTTTATGAAACTTTTAAATGGTTCTTTTTTAGCCCTTAAGTTTAAAGAATCATAAGATTTCTTGGATTTGAACTAAAACTCAACTTTGATTTTGATTGGTTGGGATTTTGAATTTTTTTTTTTTATTTGAATCCAAATAAGGGGTATTTTCTTATTTACATTTATTTTTTAAAGTTAATAGAGAGTAAAATAAATGAGAATATTAACTTATGTAAATAAGTGAGTGCTGAGACAACCAGGATGCTAACATAACAGAAAGATGCAAATTGGATGTTGTTGCAGCATAATTCTGCTGAACAGCCTCGCTGCAACGAGTTATGTTTGTTGGAGTGAGATATGCTCACTGCAGCGAGTTATTGATTCTCCAGGTTCGCTACAGTGAGTGTGTCTATATGAATGTTGTCGTCCCTAATCTCAGGTAGGTCTAGTTGTCTTAGTTCATATCTGACCTGTCTTGCCTTCGTCCGGTCCCTCCTTTTTACATCCTTCATGGCGAGCCGTTTTGTCGTCCTTCATTACGTTTCCTAACGTTACATCTTTTAGCCATTTAAGTGCTCTTATTTCCATGATTAAATGTCCCTACTGGTCATACATTGAGACTCTTCTTATCCTAAGGACTTGAAAGGCTTTTTTGGGGTTACCTAAGGTTTATTAATAGAGCTTAGAGGTTCAATGATATGGGCCTATCACGCTCAGCTTCAAGTTTGCTTCTAAATGGTGAATAAGAGGCTTGTGATAGCCGGTAATGTGTAGGCCGATTTCCATGAGACCGGATTGGAAATTACATCAAGTTCTAAGGTCGAACATATACCCGACCGATCCAATCAGCACAATGCAAAACGACGCAGTTTCATTTAATGAGGCCCCAACCCTTTTTAATGAAGCCCTCTCTCCCTCACTCTCTCCAAACCCTTTTCCACTCTCTTCCACTCAATACCACTTCATTCCTTCTCCTTCCAAGATCAAATGTAAGAGTTCTATTGATTTTTATCATTCCTTTCCTCTCCACTCTATGTTCTTTGATTTGGGTAGTAGTTAGTCTCTATTGTTGTCAAATGGGAATGCTTCCCCAATGTTGTTAGAGTTATGTTTAAGTAATCTAGAGGTTGTTGGAGTATAATCTTAAGTTTTGTGGCTTCAATGACAGACATTGGTGTCATTCTGTCTCCCCGGAGCTCCATTGGTGTTGACACTATCACTCTCTCCCCTTCAAGTGAGTGGGTTCAAATCCTATAACCCTTATGTTGGTCATTAGAGTTAATTTCCTTAAATCATAACATGATTACTTGATTTTAGAGAATAATTTAAGAGATTAGAGATGATGATTGGTTTATCAACTTTATGAAAAAAAAAGGATAATTTTCAACAAGAGCATGAAATAGTTATTTTAATATAAACTCATGGGACCACTATTGTTAAAATGATTTTATTAAAGAGTTAGAGTATGATTTTGACTTGATTTAAAGATTTTATGAATTTCCCCAGTGATTCTAAGAGTAAGGTAATTATGTATTATGAAGTTTTATGCTTAGAGAAAAGCCTAAAGCAGAGTTTTAGAGAAAGTGACATATTTTATGAATTAGAGACTAGACGGTAGCTATACAGAAACAGACAGTGAATTAACAGCTGAACCCGGATCGTTAACCTTGGTACCAAGTTATCTTGAGAAGACAATCTCACAGAGCAAAAAATGGAACCTAGTTAGGTGTCCAATTTGGATCCCAGAGGGACCCCAGAGATTAGAGTAACTTGTCAATATACAGTCTTTTTATCAAGGAAGAGAAAATCGAACCGATTATCGAACTGATCAAGATATTGGTTCAATGATTTAGAGGTTCAACAAGGTCAACTCGAAATTCAACCGGAATATAATATATATATATATATATATATATATATATATATATATATATAATATATATATATTAACATTAGCATAACTAACACAAAAAAATGTATATTCATAGGTAAATAAAAATAAACATAATTCATATAAATTTTCTTTCATCTCAGTCTCACAACACGGTCACAAAGCATTTGAAAACAATATTTATTAGTGATCAGTAAGTTTTATGATGAGCAGTCTGTGAATGACGAAGAGAAAAGAAGAACAACCTATTAATCTTTGTTAATGCCCTTATTTGATTTACTTTTTTTGGTTTTTGCTTTTTGGCGGCCACAAGATGTTAGTATTTAGAGTGCGTTTATTTCAAATTTTGAAAAAAATTATTATAAAAAATAAATTTTATATATAACTGAAAAAGCTGAAAACTGACTTTTTTTCCTTAGAAACTACTAATTTTAGCTTATACCAAAAAGCTGAAAATTGATTTTATTTTTTTTTAATTTTGATTATTTTTAAAAAAATTTCTAAATATACAAGAAGTACTTTTTAGGCAAAAAAGTGATTATTTGTCAAAATAATCACAAATAAATGCATTTTTAGCTTTAAAAAATAATATAAAATTTCTAAACCGATCAGACCAGTCCATAGAGCTGGGTGGGTCACTATTCGCAGACTAACCCATTTAACTCGTAATTCTCACGAAAATTAACCAGAAAATTTTTAATCCGCTAACCGTGGACTTTTTTTTATCCGCACCACTTAACTCGCGGGCTTATGTAGGGGTTTTTATTATGTAGGGATTTTGATAGTTATGAATTTATATTCTTTAGTAGTTTTGCTATTTTTTATTATTGAAGGAGTTATGCATATTTGATTGGTTTGTAACTTTGCATGTTATTATTCTAAAAAAATTGACATTTTGGATTTTTGAAATTGAATGCTTAAGTTTAATATTTGTAGTATTTAGTAATTAGTACTATTATTTTTAAAATTTAACTTGAAAATTGATACTGTAAAGAAAAGTGTGTACATATATTTTACGAGGTAAAATATACTATATAAATATAAATATATACTATAGAGTATAAAAGAAAGTAAAAAAAATGAAAAAAAAAGAGGGTTATGTGGGCTAGTCTGCTTGATCCGTGGGTTTATGCAAGGGTAGAAACCTAAACAGAAAAAAGATTATGACCTGGTTCATTTGGTCACAGGTTTATCTTGAGTATGAGGACCACCTTAAAACCTAATCCATATATGAAACGAACCAAGCTAAACGAATCGGACTGATCCGTATACCCACCTCAACTAGTTCGGCTCGTCAGTTTTTCTCTATTTTGACTAATTCTTAACAGATTTGGAACTTCCTCTATTTACGAGTTTAACAGGACCGTTTAGGTGAACGGTTTTCTCTTTCATGCTTTTAATTTTGTTGTATTTTTAGGATTCTACGCGACACAACTTGCACGGCACAAGTTGCGTAAATTGCGGAGACATATACAGGCCATAGCCATAAACAATGAAACAGTTGATGTGAATTGAGCAACACAGCTCATGTGGGCAAAGGAAACATGCTTCTACGTTAGTACATATATTGCGTGACGCGTGGTAACACAATCCATAATTGAAATTTTAGAGAAAAATCTGTAATTTGCCCCCTATGAATCATAAACCTTGTGCATTTTATATTAAATTTTCAGAAACGTGTAAATTCACCTAAAAGAAAAATTTATAATTTACCCCCAGTGGATTATAAACCTTGTGCATTTTATATTAAAATTTCAAAAACGTGTAAATTTGCCTAATTTCATAAATCCCACACAAATGTTAATCTCTATTCCTAGACAATTAGCAATTATTGTTTCTAAAGGGATGGCTGTCATGTAGAAGAAAAATTCAGCAAGAGCAAGAAAAGAAAGCTGTGTCAAGGCTCCAGGAGCAACATCAAGGGGGCTCATAAAGACTTGATCTAGTTTTTCTTTTTCTTTCTGAATTCTGTCACCACTACAAGAAAAAAAAAAAGAGTATTACTAGTGCAAATTTTTCGGAAAAATTTGTGGTGAACATAATCCGCTACAAATCATTTAAAAGGTTAAAATAAAATAAAATAAATAAGCTAATCCGCTGCAAAACATTTAAGAAGTTAAAATAAAATTAATTAGTGATACATAACAGAAATGATACATCTATATCTACAATACAATTCTACAAAAATTATTACATGAAACCTGAAATTACTCAACTTCCTAAATTACTCCACTTCCTCTTTTTTCTTTATCTACAATCAATTTAAATTTTAAAAATTTGTAACTTATTTATGTATAAAAAGTCTATTTTTTTTTTCTAAAATCGCTCTACTTTCTGTTTTTTCTCTGTTTGCTATAAAATTTAAACTATGTTTCATTATTGAATTATCATGCTCAATTTATTACTCTAATAATTTATTAATTGAATACACTATTATAAATCAGAATATAATCAAATTTAATTTTAAAATTTGCAACTACCCATTTGTGTATTAAAAGTCTATAATTATACAAATAGATACCTTTTGTTGTACGGAGGGACGTTTTTATTTTGATATTAATTTTCATATGCTAATTTTATGCTGTCTTGTTGTCCCCCGTGGCTTTTAAGTAGTTGCTACTAGTTCCCTTATTGCTGTTTTTCCGCGGGTATACTAGTTTAGGTCCATGATTATGCAGGCTACAATGGCAGCTCAAAATCCTCTTGCTGTTTTGGTCAAATATTATCTGCTACTGCTATTGGAGTACACAAGGGCTTGTTGACATGTTTGGGAGTTCACTTTTGTCTTGGCAAGGGGTGTTTACTTTTGGTTGGTGTTTATGCTTTTGGCTTTGTGTGGGCTTCGTTTTGTTTTTGCTTTGGTTTGTTGCTTTTCGGTTCTTGTACATATGCTTCTCCATCTGGAGTTAAGCCCTTTCCTTAATTATCAGGAAAAAAAAATGTATCAAAATCTTAAAAGAAGGTTATGAAAAAGCGGAGGGCAGATTCACTTTGATCGTTGGATATCTACAGTTGTTTTGCACATCCATTTTGTTAAGTATTGTCAATTGTTGGAGAAGTGTTATAATGTCGATGTTGTGCTCTTTTATTTTATCCGGGCTAATAAAGGTCCATTTAGATAATACAATTTATTATTATTTTTTTAATTTTTTAGAAGTTAAAAGTCATATTTTCACTTTTTATTTGATTAAACAACTTATTATTTCTTTAAAAGTTATTTTTAGAGTTATTTAGAAGTTAAAATTTCTAGCTTCATAAGAAGCAATTTCTAAAATATTAAAAACAAATATTTTTATTATTGTATATTTGAATATAAAATAACTTATTCATAAATTACTTTTGTATAAGTGCTTAAATAGTTGTTTGTCGAAACAGAAACTAAATGATGCTTTGGTTGAACCTGACACTTTCAAGTTCCATTTATTTCATTTTATTTTTTTACAAGTTCATCACCTGTGGAGGATTTTGTGAAGTATAAGTATACTAAAAAAGAAAAATTGTTGTATAGATACAATTCTAAGAATTTTTTAAGCACACTCATACAAAAATTGGAGAGATCTATAGATGAGTAAGTATCTATTGAAAAAAGTCAATGGAACTCATTTTTATTATGAGTGCATCTAAAGATTAGAATGTTGAATAAAATTGATAAGACTCATTTTTTATTATGAGTGTGTCTAAAAATTAGATGAGTAAGTATATATTGAATAAAGTTGATGAGACTCATTTTTATTATGAGTGTATCTAAAGATGATGTGTTAGACTTGTATGAATATAAAAATCTCTTGATAGAAAATTGTTGCATGAAAAACTCTCAACAAAATCTGCTGCAAGTATAGGGGACTTCTTCCACTAGAAATTTGTTGGGGATAGTTTGCTTCATAGTTTGGCAAAAGAAGTTGGCAGAAAAGTTTAAGGTGGGAGGGAAAATCAACTACAAACCAACTCGTCTTTTTTTTTTGGGCCGATTTGTTTTTGGTCGAAAGTCAGCTCCTAGTTTGCATGTCTTCTTACATTTGGGGTTATTGGGCTCATTATATTTCATTCCCACCCGATTGAGAACAACCTTCTCCTAAGACCCAAAAAAAGGAAAAAAAAATTACAATTTACTTCAACCAAAAGGAAATGGAGGATAGTCAAAAATAAATATAAAAAAAAAAGGGTTGAATGGAACTATGGAAGAGCTCATCCATAAAAACTTACACTATAAAATGAAAACTTTACTTTGCAGACTGTACCTTCATGAAAGGTTGGACAGTTCCGAGGATGTTTAATTGGTAGCCAATGGAAGCCAAAGAGCAGCAATCACTTAGTGACTCGAAAGTTGTTTCTATCTCATATGTGGTGCACTTCGTATTAGTGCCTCGAGGAATTCGTGTGTCATGTTGATCGTTTCATATCTAGAGTTTCGAGTATTCTGTGTACTTTACTTGGTCTTTTGAGTGTTGACTTCTTTTGAGTTCCTATGTAATATGTAAGGGAGTTTCCGTCATTTTTTTATGTATTTTTACCCCACTCTTTATGAGTGAGTCTTCAATAAACTATCGGGAAAAAAAAAGCAAAAAGAAATTTGCCCTTAAACTCCTTTGGTCTAGTAATCTTGGCCATGATGGGCCAATGAAAGCACCAACTGGTGCAAGTAAATTTTCCCAAATAAAATTACAGAAAATTATATAAAATACACCTTTGAGATTGTATTTAAACAGAACTATAGTATATTAATATAAACAAGATTATGGATAGTGTATGGAATATCACGAACTAATTCTAATTTTCCAAGCTTCACCTGCAGAGGATGAGCTCAGATACACCTAATAATGAACTACTTGTATCCAGAAAGTGTCTCAAAATTATTACAATAACTTCTTAAGTTACATTACTTGTTATTCCTCTTAAAAGTATAATTGTTGAGGAAATATTGAGCAAGTTCACAAGAACATAATACGAGGAAAAAAATAGATGAAATGAGCTCGAATACACACAGGTGAAAAGTGAGGAAATAATCGATATTATTATTCTCCTGCGTAACCAAGCTTATATACAGCCAATGAAGTTACAGTCTGCAAAGGGCAGATCTATTTGTTAATTAGTGGAATCACATGCCTCCAATAAATTTTGATAACCTCGTTAGTAATATATAATTACTTGCATATTTTGCCCCCTTTATATCATGAAGTTTTGACCCTACATTAAGATAAAAATAATACAATACTTATTACTATGTTTATGTATTATTGGTGCGTTTGGTATGATTGTGCATTTATCTATCGTTTAGTGCACCCAACGTATTGTATAAACTTATACATTATAATCCTCTTATACATTAAAATATTGTATAACTTAATATAGTATGGAGAGGCCATATTAGACTTGATTAACTTTTCATGCATAGGGTCATTTTATTTTTTTAAAATATTTTATTAAAATAAAATAATTCATAAATAAATAATAAAATAAAATTATTAAAACAAACATAATTCTTATAAAATTATTTTATAATAAATAAATACAAATAATATATGATATCAATTTAATTATGTATAATAAAAATTAAAATAAATATAATTAATAAATAAAAAAATAAAATAATAATATTTAATAATGACTAAATATTTTAAATAAATGATAAATAATGTATAATATATAACATATAAAGTAGTATTTCTTATTTACATAATTTATTAAAATAATAAAAAATTGAAATAAATAAAACTTAATATAACTTAAATTAAATCAATATTTACATAAATATAATATTTTAAAATTATATTTAAATAATTAATAAAAATTTGTTTTATTATTATTTTATTTTTATTTAATATTTACTAAGGAAATTAGAATTATTTTTAAATAAATTATAATATTGCATAATATAAAATAAAATATCTTATATAGTATTTGAATATCTTAAACTCTGTTAAGTATTATAAGTTTATCGGTCCTTATACTATAACTCTTACTCTATCAGACATACCAATTGGGCCCTATGTTTGTCCCTATAATCCTTCACAAGTCCAGTGTATTATAGAACACTAGATGTACCATACCATAGCTCAATTAACAGAAATAACAGAAAACTAATCTAATGCATCAATACAACCAATCTGCTAAGTATCTGAGTGATCAATACTCTCCACGTGAACGTGATTAATGTGTTCAGTAAGCTCTGATACAGGTATTCACAACTACCACTCAGAATGGAGTTATGTACAATCAGTGCTTTTCTATGGCAATAGAGGTGCAGCTTCAGATGGGACAACTTCATTGTTCCCATTTGCCATCTTTTCCTCTTGAGCCTGCGCCCACATCACAGCATAAAATCCAATAGCTATTACAGCAGCTCCAATCAAGCTGCACAGAAAAGTGATGAGTAAACTCATTAATAAAGAGGACATATAGTCTTGAATTTCAGTGTTGAAATTATCTTTTCCAAACTTTGCTAGTATGTAGAAGTATATAGTACCTTCCAAGATAAAGACTCTCTCCCAGAAATATTAGCCCCATGCCAACTGCAATGACCATTCCTAGAGGACTGAACATGGCCACATAAACTGGCCCTTTCGTGCGACAAGCCCATATATACACCACACTTCGCAAGGATACCACACAAATTGCCTACAAACGAACCAGCACATAACTAAGGTCTAAGGTCTCAATGGGGTCAAAAAAAAAAAAGTGAAAAGCTTCCTTAAAAGCGCTTATATAAGAAGTAATACATGAATAAATTATTTTGTGCTTGAATGCATAATATCAGAAGTATTTGTTTTAGTTTGAAATGTTTATTCCTCATTCCTTGAGGAGTGATAAAATGTACAGACAATTGGGTCCAAACAGATCCTAAATCTAAAACATAGCTACCAATACATAATCCAACATGTCATATGTCCTCTTTAGACAATTGACAGTTTATACATACTTACTGAATAAATCACGGCTACCAACTCCATATCAGGTCCAAGCACCCAAGCTTTTCGATTTCCCTCAGCAATGAGAGATACTATGCCGGATATGATTACATTAAAGCCGACGCAGATGGTTGTTACAACAAGCTCTTCAGGATAGTCCTTGATAACCCAAGTCTACATATGGGAGGAAAGGCAGATAAATAACTTTTATTTTAAACTGCAAAGACAGACGGCATATTCACAAGGGAAAATTTCAATGTATCCTACAAATCTTCTTGAACTTAAAGCCATGTGCATTTTAGTTCTCAAGTTTTGAAAATGTAAAACAATGTTCTTAAACTTTTTGTTGAGAGACAGAGAAAGAGAGCAAGTCATAAGGAATCCGTGCATCACAACTACATAACAGAGAGTATATATAAACACTGTGCAATAAACACACAATAATTACAATATATATTTTTCCTAACTACATATATGATATTCCTAATTACAGATATTCACAGATTCTAACACTTTTAAAATGCATTCAGTCCCAAAAAAGTTTAATTTACTCTCCAAACTTAGAATCTAGTGCAGGTTGCTCTTAAAACTAAGGAAGTGTTTGGTTTCAGAAAACAATTTTCAGTTTTCATTTCCCATTTTTAGATAGTTTCCTGATTTTCAAGATTGTGTGAAGCAAACAATGAAAACTGCAAAATCCAGTTTTCAATTTTTCCTGTTTCCTTCACAAAATCTTGAAAATAGAAAACCAAGAGATGAAAATTGAAAACTATATTTTGAAACCAAACGCACCTATAGTGTAACAACTTTTACTAATGCTTGACGCAAAATTTAATAAAGTGACTAAAATTTACACATCATATATGAAATTTACAATTAAAGTTTGAGAATTAAAGTATACATAACTTAAAATTAAAGCGAGAAATTAGAACTCTCCTTTCCAAAGTGTTTTGTTCACCTGCGCAATATACAAAACCGAAAGGCAAAAGCTAGAAATTGCAAGAAGAAATCCACCAAGTATCCAATTCCAGTCTGATTGCCCTGAGAGACGAGTTCCACTTTCACCCAATGCCTTATTTAGCAAGGAACTGCTAGTCAATGCATTCCCTTTATATAATGTAACAATTAGTGCCCCTGCAATGGTGACCACTGTCCCAATAACTTTTGCCTTGCTGCTATTTAGTTTTAGATTCAGCTTTTCCATCCTGAAAGTGCACATCATGGTGTTCAGTCCAATTTTTTTTCCCCTCATATCATATATTCTAAATTAAAGTGGCAATTGGGCAATTGGAATATTTTCTGATTCCTGTGCTAGTTCAAGGTTCATCATAATTTTTTGTTTCCCCGATAAAATCCACTGATGTATCATCATAGGCATGGATGGCCAAGACATTCATTTACCATTTCAATGGAAAAACATGCATCTTCAACCAATTTTATTATTTATCAATGGAGGCTGTGGCTTAGAAGTAAAGGCATGGGAGTGTTAGCAGGTCTCATCGCTCAACGGTTGAGAAACAAGGCCTAATGATTGGTACAGTGTATAAGATAATATAAATTAACCCAGATGCTTAAATACACGTTGAGCTCACCTCAAAATTCAGTTTTTGAAGCATAAGTAAGCATTGCTACTTGCTTGAGCATGTGTTCAAACAATGACTCCACACCCATGTGCTGAATATCACTTCCTAATCAGGGGCATACCTGCCCCTTCCATCAGGGTTATAAACACACCCTGATTCCTTGATTTCCGCTCCCAATCATAGCCCCCTCAGTAATGTCCCAGCTTTATACACCCCTCAAGAATATCTTAGCAAGGGTATCTTTATTTCTAGCCTAATCACTAGCCTACCCTAGCTCTAGCCAAACAACAACAATATGAATAGTTAAAACTGCGCAAAGTTTTTAGTACATAAAATCATCAAAGTTTTAAATACACAGCAGGCAAACTTCTTTCATTCATAAAGCACCTCAAATTTTCTGTCTTGTTTATTTGGACACAGAAAAGGAAGGTATGAAGAGGCCAAACCTGGAACATATAGCAAGTATGAAGGTAAAAACCGGAACAAGGTCCATCAGAGCTGATGATAAAGTGGGAGAGCTATATTCAATGCCGGTGTACATCAGCATCTGCACTGCAGTACTGCAAACAGATATCATAAGGTCACATATGTATACTCATCAAACTAAAACCTCCCACACAAATTATATTCTCCCCTTCTACTCTGTCAAGTTCATAACCACAGAAAAACTTACATGATTCACTCTATTTGCTATGAATCATCCTTCCAAATAGAGAAATTCTTATATGGTTTTTTGAGTAGTAAGGTGAATTGTGATGTACTCAATAAAGAAGTAACATCTCAGTCTCAATTAGTAATAAGATTTACTTTTTTATCTAAATATTATTCTGTCGTTGAGTATATCACATTCTATCTGGTACTCCATATCCATAACTACATAAGCATTTCTCTTCCCAAAAGTTTATGCGGTTGAGCAGAAGCACATGAATGTTACTATCAGCATGTTTGGATATGCCACTACAATCGATTCTAAGAGCTGGAATCGATTCCATGTCCATTTGAGCATGTTTGGTTTTCATCTAAACAAAAATATCAAGAATCGATTGTAGGTCTTAAAATCGATTCCATGGGAAGTGAAAAAAGAAAAAAAAAAATCACTTTTGGGGTTGGTTTAGCGTTTACATGGAAGTTGAAGTTGTCAAAAATACTTCTAGGAAAACTCCATGATACATCAATCACTTTACCTTAAAATGAATTCACTCTAACAGAATCTCTACCTAAAATCAATTCTACAAAAGCAGAACCAAACACGCTAACATAATATGCCATTACCTGAAAGAGCTAAGAATGAAAATTCTGCAGAGAATTGAGGTTGGCATTGGAGGGGGAGTTCTCATCTTGTGATACCTGAAGCCCCAATTATTAAGGAATCACACAAGAAAAAAAGTGTTAAAAAAAAAACAAAAACCAGTCCACACAAACACAACAGTGTGTGAAAGAAGGTATTTTCAGGTTAATAAAATAAAAGGGGTATACACAGAGTGACACACAAACAAACCTGTGATAAAGGAAGGTGGATAATAGAAGGAAAAAGAAGGCCAAAATGTTTGAGTAAACAACGAAGACAAAGTTGCTCATTCCATTGGTGCTAGCTGCTTTGACAATAGTGTTCAAGCCAACTTCCAACAACTGAGCTGCAACCATTGCAGCACCTACCCTTACTCCCACGCTGACGCTCACCATCGTGCTTTGGAAACACTTTTCCTCCTCTGCTATGATATGATATGTTCTTGTGAGTCCCCACGGGCACGGCAAACGAACCAATGCAGTAGTGGATTGAACTGGGTTCACAACTTGCTGTGAACACATGTTTATAAATTGAGCAATGTTATTTTCTCTCATATTTTTTGTGGGTAATTGTGTTAATATACTCATATTAATTTTTAGATTTTCTAAATGTCTATTTTTACTTCTATTTTCAATTATTTTTAGTTGGTATATCTAAATTGCCCTTCTTCTCTTATTTTAATCAAAACAATAATTTAACATTAATTATTTATTATTAATCATAACTTTATTTTAATTTATTATTGTAACATCCTCAAACAGCCAGTCGCATACTCACCAGATAAATAAATAAACCTTCCAGTTGCATAAACAATCTCATATAACAGTTAAGATAAATGCATGATGAAAACAATTCTTTTTGCAAAATCCGGACAAAATTGAGAAAAAGTAATTCTTCCTGCAAGCAAAATAAGTATAGATTACCAAGAAGTGAAGAATTACTCCAGCTTGTTAATTTCTCCCAAATTTCTGTCAAGTTCATCAGTATACTAGGTTCTCCCCTTTCTCCGATATTTCATTTTTTATCCCCTCAACTAATTTAAAGTTTCCAACAAGCTAATGGTAATATATACGCAATAAAATTTCACATAGGGTAATGTTCCTTGGGTATACTGGAAAAAAAAAAAAAAAAAAAAAACACAACAACTAGGATGTTCCACTAGAATTCAAGACTATTTCCCTATGATATATTTATTCAGTCAACTGATTTCAAAATATTTTATGAAAACTTTCATATAAATATTTTACAAAAGATGTGTGTTATTAAGTTGAATTAAAGTCTTTAAATATTTATATTATAAGTAGTTTAATTAACTTTAATAAGAAATGTTATGATTAAATTTTTTTAAAATGGAGAGATGTCCTGATAAGCTTTTGCACAATAAATTAATATAAAACTCTGATCAATAATGAACGATTAGTGTTAAATTATTGTTTTAATTAAATATAAAAAAGAGGGCATTATAGATAAACCAACTAAAAATTATTGAAAGTAGGAGTGACAATAGCTATTTTCTTAGATTGGATGTGAACTCTGGGTCTTAAATCTTATTTAATAATAAGTATAAATATATTGATATGGTGTCCCATAAAGTGTGAGTTAAAATACCATTTTCTCTTATTAATTGGATTCGATTCCACGTGTTTAGCACTCTGTTACTGTTTTACGAGGAAGGAACGGAAGGGATTGCTTTCGAGTACCCAATACACCGACTAGAGCGAGGGAGCCGCGGCCCGCGGGGAGTGGACTGTCCAGGACCAGGAGGAGAAATAAATCTCTTTTCTCGTTTTCACAAAAAAACAAAAAACTAAAACATCAAGTTAGTCGCTCCAATTTATAGTAAAAATTAACCTAATTTCTCTAATTTAAAAAATTTTATACTAATTTTTTAAATTTCATAAATAAAGATAAATTAATTTCTCTATAAAATCATTAACGGAGTTATGACTTGTTAAGTTACTTATGTGTTATGCGTACTTGTAATTTTTATAATATGTTCTAATTTGTCTCTCACTTATAAACAAAGTCATTTAGATTTTTTTTTGTCTTCTTTCTCATTGTAGCTCTCTATTTAGAATAAAAATTTTGACTTTAAGCTATCATTTGTTCTGTGCAGAATAAATGAGTGAAGTAAATTATGACCCCCCATTAAAACTAATAGCACACTTAAATAAATTAACAAAATACGTAGATATATATTTTAGACGATAATTTGATTGAGGGACTATCTTATCTTTATTTATAAAATTTAAGAGATTAGTATAAAAAATTTTAAATCTAAAAGATTAATTTATCCCTCTATTATAAATACGAGGGACTGAATTAAAAATTTAATTAAAAAGAAATATTCGCATGTCATCTTACTTTAAATGAAACTGACCACCACTTCTATGTTCTCGTTTGTGCAATTATATTATAAAAAAGCTTACTCTTTATTAAAAAAAATTATTGTTTTACATGTCTCTGTAAAATTGTTTAGTCAAAACATAATCACAAAGTAAATAAATAAATCAAATTTTAGAATTTAGAATTTATATTTTTAATAATTTAGAAAAGTATCTTAATTTATTCAAGTTATTTGATCTCAATCACATTTAAATTGAGTTACTCTTAAACAATTATATTAAAAAAATCAATTTAAATTATCTTTAGTTGATTTATTTAGTGAATTGTCATTTATTGGTAAAATATCCTCACTAATTTGATTTGATTTGCAAAATAAGATAATAGATGAGCAATTGGAGATTGAAGAGATAATTGAAAAAAATTTCAATATGAATTGAGAAGAGATAATTAGATATTTGACCATGATTTAATTTGATTTGAAAAAATAAAAGGCATTTGAGTATTTTTCTTTTATTTTTAGTTATTTTATTTATCTTGACTTTTAGGTATAAATAGGTAATTTTTAGTTTCTTGAATACACTTTTACTTTATACATTTTGTACTTTTGAGTTTAAGAATTTTCTCTTTTTCTATGTGTTTCTAAACTCCCAAAAGATGTTAGGTAGATGGATTCTTAGAGTATATTTGTGAGTTTGGATTTTTTAGAGGAAGATTTGTAATATAATTTTACACTATAGGCCCTCTCCTCCTCTCTCTTCCCATTCAAAATCCAAACTTATAAACATACTCTAAGGGAATTAATTTGCGTCCTTTTTGTTATTTGAATTTCCTTTTAATTTATTCTTTATTTTCTAACAATCTTAATATTATTCTTGGTTTGCCACCCATTAATCGATTTGTGGTTTTATACCGTTGAAAGATATTTTACTTCATAAAATAAGCCAAATTAGAATTTAACATAAGTTAAAGTAGCTGGAGATAAAAGTGTTTATCTATGTGGTCTTTATGAATTCTTACTCTTCATTTTTAAGATAAATTTAAAATAGTACGAGAGATCGACCGTCAGGTTTATCCTTAGAGGGCTATAATAGTGAGAGATCATGTTATAACTATTAGCAATGAGTAATTCAACCGAGATTAAAGTAATTCAACCGAGATTAAAGCTATAATAGTGAGAGATCATGTTAATAAAAAAGGATTTTAACAATTGAGTAGTGCAATTAAGCGAACTTTGATGAAATCGATCCCTAATATTAGTCTTCCATCCATATTTCTCAATAATTTAATTTTAGTTTTCTAGTATTTTGAATTAAAGCATTCATCTATTTTATTTATAATTTTCCTATATAGTGAATTATTCAATTGAACTGGTACTTGATCTTAATACTCATGGGAACAATACTTTTTTTACTCTTGATTACTTGAGACCCAGTATACTTGCCAAAATCTGATTTTCAAAACTTGGCTATCAATTTTCAGAAAAGAAAACTTTTTTGATAACCTATAAAAATAGTTGACAATAAATAAAATTTTTTAATAGAGTTTAATTTTAATGTGTTGATACTGTAAAAAAAAATTTTATGCAATCTTTTAATCATATTTGGTTAAATCAATAAAATATGATTGATTCTCATCTTACGACTTCCAAAGTCATATAAATTGAAGAATGAATTTTAGTAGATGACAATGTAAATTTTTTTTATATTTTTAATATATTTAAATTAAATCTTTTTTATATTACATTCAAATGTAAGTGGATGTAAATTCAGGAGTAAAACAATATTTAATTTTTTAAACAAATATTAAAAAAATAATTAAAAAGAATTCCAGATCCAAAGCATCCTTATATATAATTCAACATTAAAAGAACCACAGTATACGTGGAAGAAAAATTTTCTTCCTCCCGCTTGATCATCCAAGATTTTCTTCGGATGCCAAGTGTACGTTACCCTCTCAGAGTCTCAGTGAACTTGCCACTATCAAACTTTTATTGTTTCCGGGGTCCCCCACCTGACTTTTTTATGGGCGTGGCCTCAAAGTGGGGACGGCATTCTGCTCCCATCCCTCCCTGTGTACAATTTTAATTATACTGCGGATCAAAAAATAAAAATTATATATTTTATACTGATTATATATATGAAATACCTCATTTATTATTAGATGAGATATGAATCATATTTAAATAAGATTCACATTCAATTAAATAGTAAATATAATGTGAATTGATATAATATCTCATATAAGAGTACAAGTAACATTTTTTTAATAAAAGCTGGAAAAATTACCAACGCATCTCCAAATTGACAGGGAACACAGAGAACGTCAGTTTCATAAAAGCTGGAAGAAAACAAGAACAAACACCATGAAAATCCCAAATGGAAGACTGAAAATCTGCTTAAATTAATCCCCACATAATCAAACAACCGCCACCTAAACTTACTTCAAAATTCAATTATTCCTCCACGTGAAACACGAGACATTTCAAATGAAGAAACAATTACTCCAACAACAACTTCTGCATCAAGACACCAAAGCACCAAACATTGCATTCCTCATTGCACTTGTACTCATATATAGTCACGTCTTTATGTCTATTGCAAAGTTCTTTTAGTGGCTTTTATTTTACTATTCCTGAAATACTCTCATCTAATATTTATTTCAATCTTTTATCTATTGTAACATTCTTACTTATTTACAATTAACTATTTTTAAAACTTCTAAGAAAAATCATGACGTTGTTTCAATTCATATATTTAAAATAATTCTTCAGTCAACATTCTAACAAATTTAGACATATATAAGTACACTAATAAATAAAAAATAAATAATAACTTTTAAATTAAGCTCAGATAAAAATTAGATATAAATGATGATCACGGATTTCAATCATTTAATAAGTTGATAGGAACTAGATATATTATTTGAATTGTCACATTGAAACCTTGTGTAGAAATATTATTATTTTTTAAATTTTACGTGAATTACTTTAAAAGTCTTAAATATGTGTGTTTATCATATGCATATTATATCTTAAAGGTGTAACTCATTATATTTTTACTTAATTTTAAACTAAGTCTCTATAGTTTAAATTTTTTTAATAGATTTCTATATTATAGTTTGTAAAAATATTTGCAGTCAGAAAGCCTAAAACAACCTGTAGCTAAAAAGATTAAATACAGTAAACCTAAAAGTCTAATTGACTACTACTAAGCCTTGCACTCTTCTGATCAATGGCAGTAAAAATTTAAATTTTTTATCGCGATAAGTTAAATTACTTGGAGATTTACTTTTATCAGATTAATAATGTAACGACTCAATTAAAAAATTTTAAATTATATATACCTAATTAAAAAATTGATATATGGACATCTTCAAATTTATTAAACATACTTTTTTTTTTAAAAAAAAAAGAAACTCATGTATAGTATAATGTAATATGTGAAGAAAAATTAGAATGTAAGGAATATAATATAACATTAAATGAGTATAATCATAGACAAAAGATCTAAATAACTATTAATTAAGGATATTTTAAAATATTAAAACAAAAACCATTAAAATGATGTGACAATAAACACAAAGACATGGCAATAGACAATTAGACACAATGAAATGATAATGAAAAATTTCATGTGTGTAATAAAATTATGTAATAAATATATCTCAAACACTTTATTATTATGAAATGTGATGAGTGATCCTCATCCATTTCATTCACTGATAACATTTAATAAGTGATAAAATGTGTGATGTCTATTTGTTGTGTGATTTTATTATACACATTATACACTTTATCACTATTAGATATAATGTGTGATACTCACTAAACTCACTCACTTATAACATTTAATAATAATAAAATTTATAATATATATTTATTATATAATTTTATTACACACAATACACAATGCACATTCCTTAGGTATACCCTCCATCATCTCATAGAGCATGACACCTGATTTGCAGCACTACTCCAATAATGACGAATGAGCATTACTGGAGGTCACCGTCAGACTTTAAGTTTGAAAAATGATGAAAAGACTACTTAACCCCCCATGTTAGCACAGGTGTGACCCGCGTGAGCTTGGCTCAACAAAGCTTCCCTTCCCCTCTCTCCTCTTCTCTCCTGTCCCAAGCTTTGTCACGTGTCATATCAATGTCATTTTACCTTGGAGATCTCATTGTCTCATTTAATTTGTTCATTCACGTTATATATTTTGTGTCGGCATGTGAATATTGTTATTGCAATCATTTTGAAACAATAAATGTTATATATTATATATAAAAAATCATTTTAAATTATATTTGTTACTGTTAGAAAATTATAAATATTAAATTTTACAGATTATATATTTTAATATTTGTTATAACTATTTTTCATTTTGAAACAATAACTGCAACCGGAAGTATTTTAATTTATAATTTATATATATTATCTCTTTTTTTACATCCAATTTATCTATTATCAATTGAAATTTTATTATATATATTGATTAACTTTTAACTTATTCAATTAATTTTTAGATACCATAAATTTTAAGTAATATTAGATTATGTTAAACGGAATTTAATATCATTTTAGTACCAAAGAACGCGATATCACACAAATATCAAATAATAAAAATATATTTCTGTAACTATTTATTTAAGTTTAAAATTATGTATATAAAAATAGAAATATTTTTTAACTAAGTTTAATCTGTATATACTTATAAGCAAAATGTTACATATTAAGTACATCAAGTTCTATCAGAAAAAGGAAAAAAATTAAAAGCAAATAGCATAGGCAATACGATTTCTTTTTTATTAAAAATCAAACAAACACAGCACAGGCAATACATCTAACTTTTAATATAGCATTAGTCATTGCGGCATGGAATTAAGTATGGAATTAGAGTTTGAAATTTGAATTCAACTACTCAATTTCAAATTTTATGATTGGTAACTCTTTTATAATTAGAAACATAATTTTATATAACAATTTTCATGGAATAAAAAAATAACTAGCCCAAGTTTTTTTTTTTCCAATTCTTAATTCATACCTTAAAAATTGTCAACTTTATATCTCATGTTTTTTTTAATTGTTCTCATACTTATTTATCAGGTTCAAGTCCTCGAATTTGACCCGATACACTTTTGAGCTCGATTTGGGTTATGCTTCAGTTGGTTCAACTGGCCTGAAGTCAATATCTTTTTCAAAGCCACACTTGTTTACAATAATTAATGAAAATTTAATAAGATTTTCAACTCCCATTAATATACTTCAGATAACTAAATGTTATTTTTATATTGATATAATTTGTTTTTAAATCTATGTTGTATCTTGAATTTTGTCTCTTACTTGTAAATTTTGATAACTTTACTACGTATAATGTTTAAAACTATATATATTGCTTCAAAGTCAAGTTGAAACAAATTATTAGCAAGTTGGATCAGGGCTTCAAGAAATAACCTAATCTGAAAATCAAGTAGGACTAACTTGACCTGTCCTTCTGCACTGTTAGATAGCATTCGGTATAGAGATAAGGACAGAAATATAGAGGCAATAAATATAGTGGATACAGAGACATAAAAAACACTCTCTCTATATCGTGTTTAGTTGTGAAATATAAGACATAATAACTGTCTCTGCATTTCATTTAAAAACACAGGGATACTATAACAAATACTCGGTAAAAGACATAAGTACCCCCGCCAGCCAGCCATTGGACCATCCCTGCACCACCTCCTTTTGTGATGACACATTAGGAAATAACAAATATGTATAGGGGTATTATCGAAAGAAAAAGTATTAAATTTTTGTCCCCTGTTCCTGTCTCTACCACCAAATATATTTGTGTCTCTAGTATCTCTATATTTCTGTCCCCTATATCACTAACCAAACGCTACCATAGTGACCACCTCTCGTCGCTTGCCACCTGTGGCCACCCACCTGATGTCGATGGCTATCTACTTGCCATCGGTTGCCAACCATTGCCGGCACTAGTGGTAGAATGTCCCCCCTGCCGGCTCACTTATAACCCTCCCACTGCCAACATTAGCCGCTAGTGTCTTACCACCCATTGTCAATTTTCTGTTTGCCACAAACTTGATATAGTGAAAATATTTTGAAGTTATAGATCACATATCCAAGCAACAAAAATTGAATTGAATTGAATTTAGAATTCTAATTATGGATCCTAATTCTTTATAAGAGTCAAATATAAAAATTAAGATTCTAAGCTAATTCCATTTCTAAGATAGAATTAGAATTGAATTTAAAATTTTGAACTTCAATTTCAATTTCATGTGTCAAAAAAACATATCTAATTTCTATTCAAATACTTGATGATTTTTATTACTATTAATAAGAAGAGCATAAATTTTATTTATCCAAATGCCATTTTATTTATAAGTTTCAATTTTGATTGAAGGTAGCAAGGAATTTTGGATTCATCCATGACACAGTCCACATTCAAGAAAGGATAGTATATTTTAAGTAAGTTTTTGGTTTGAGTCTCCTCATTACACAATCTAATTGGTTTTTTAATTATATTTAGAAGAAAAAATTCCTTATCTAAAACTTCAGCCTTGTTTAAAAATTCATTGCTTAGTTTTTTTTCCCCTTCATTTCTAGAGTTCCAATAATTATAGAATTCATCATGGAAGCATTTTTCCTATTGTCTTAAAGGAATTTCTACAAAACTATACAACGAGCCCGAATGACACAAGCCATAATGGGCAAAATAAAAATGGTTCTACAATTGCTTCAAAATCCATTAACAATTGCTCCAAACTTGCTTTTGCGTACTATTAATTTTCATGATGGATCATAATTTTTCTTACTCATCTAAATGAAGTTGTTTAGACTTTTTTCTTTATCTTCTCTCTCACCATAACTCTTTACTCAAAAAAAGATTTTGACTTTGAGTTATCTTTTATTCTACATAAAACAAAGAATTGGAACAAGTTAGGATCGATCATAAATCTTAATAATACACGTAAGTAAGTTAACAGAATATATAAATATTTTTGTTAACAATTTAGATAATTTGATGGAGAGATCAATTTATCTTTATTTGTGAAATTTAAGATACTGTGATAAGACTTTCAAAATTTAAAAGACTAATTTGTCCCTACTATATATCTCAAGAATCAAATTTTGATTTTAGACTTTTAAATATTAATATTAGTGTTTTTTTTAATTTTTTATTTTTTTGGTCATGTTAGTGTTGATTGCTGAAAGATTCTTT
Source organism: Dalbergia cultrata (assembly GCA_031216105.1). Taxonomy (NCBI): domain Eukaryota; kingdom Viridiplantae; phylum Streptophyta; class Magnoliopsida; order Fabales; family Fabaceae; genus Dalbergia; species Dalbergia cultrata. The sequence goes on along the minus strand of CM062344.1, from coordinate 14,860,285 downwards.
TGGATCAAGAACGTCTTAGAAACTGGATCTCCTAATCCATGTGCAACCGATCAAGGGAGTAATACGAGCCTGGGCCGTATAATATGTATGCTACCTAATTTTGATGAGTTGGAGGTTTTATGTTCCAAGCAAGTGACTTTGGGTTTTTGGTCTGAATGTTCCTAGCAAGTTACACTAAACAAAAATAAGTATAGTCCACCATTACTCAAATGGACGAGGCCTTCTGACCCAAAAATGGACCAGGCCTAACTAAAACACATGTCAGTTCGTTATCCAACCAGCCCAAAATTGAAAATTTGATTATCAATACTACTAATAAAGGAGATTGGGGTGAACCTGGGGTGTGATCGAGCAGTAGGAGCTCGTTCACCCTTAACCAAAGGTTAGGGGTTCGAACCCTGCCTTTGGGAATGGAAAAGCTTCCCTAGGCCAGCTATCCCACCCTTTGAGGTGCCTGCACAAACTGGCGAATGGATTAGTCACCGTTGCTGACGGTGAATACCCTTGGGGAACCAAAAAAAAAAAAAAGTAGATTGGGGTGAGTAACTACCTTTTGATGTCTCCTCACTCTATTGAAATTTATTTTCAAATCCACCAACCACAATCTTATTTACTCCCAACTTCTCCATATTTTTTTTCTTCATATGATCAGCCTTTTTTTAGTGTAATAAAAAGAATATAAAAATTTAAAAAATATTTTATTTCTGTAAAATATAATATAAAATAATTTCACATAAAATCATATATTTTACAGAGTTGATTTATCCATATATTTCCCTTCTCATTTTTATGAACTAACACCAATAAAAAGGCGATAAGCACGTTAGTGGCTATGAGTCACTAGTTTCAAATAATCCCATTAGGCTTTTGATGTCAACAAAATTTGATCTATTTTATCCAAGCTTCTACCTGATATTTTGTATCCATGCTTAAGCCTTTGCTTATTAATCAATGAAACTCTTCTGACAAATAATAACAATAATTAGAATCCTATTAATCATACCCAAAATATATAAATAATCTCATTTGTATGAGGTTCTGGATTTGATCATAGGATCTATGCCTATAGAAAAAAATACTGTTAAGGATCCCCACTTAGACATTTGATTGCATATCAATTGATTAGCCTCTCAGGGGATAAAACAAAATAATAAGAATAATCCCATTAGCACATAAACATGGGCGGAGCGGAGCTAGACGTTGTAGGGCCAGTATTTTGATCCAAAGCAAGTTAGTTTCCCTTTAATATCATTATATATATATATAAATTTGTTTGTTCTTTACATTTTTATATTTAAACTATTTTATAAATCATTAAAGATTAATTTGTCATATAAAGCCTCTAAAAGTATTAAGAAAAGATTAACTTGTTCAGTACCTTTAATTGTGGGTGATCACAAAATATTTTTTTGAGATTAATTTGTCTGACACTGTTTTTATCAAGAGCAAAGCTGGGGTTTTATTATATATAGAAAAAAATACACACATTCTACAATTAAAACTCAACAAACACATATATACACAAAATGTTGTCTCTTGTAATATTTAAATATCTTATTAAATAAAAGATTTTAAGAACTAATCTCAAATATTTAAATTGCATTTTTTGATTTAGATGTAAATAAACAATTAATCAAAAAAAATAAGAGTGAGCTAGAAAAATAAAAGAGTGAGAAATAAAATTGGCTATAAAAGTATTGAGCTTATCTATTTCTTTTACTTTTATTATAATATATCTATAAAACATTATAAAAAAAGTTGAAAATTTTAGGGGTGGCCCTCAACTATTGGAGGCTTTGCCCTTGCATATAAAAACAAACAATAATCCGCTAGTTTAATGTTAAGGGGGAAGCCGTGTGTGTTTGTTTTGGATTTTGAAAAATAAAATTAAAAATTTAAATTTTACATAAAATTAGAAAGTTCTTAAAATGATTTTTTATTTTAATTATTTTTTAAAAATTATTCAAATATATAAAAGTGATTTTTTGATAAAATAGTGATTTTTAGAAAGAAAAAGAAAACCAAACAAATTAAACGCTCCCTCAAACTTAGTAAATGGTCAGAGTCAAATTTTTTACCTTGTTTTAGCCCTACAATAATTTTATTTTGATTTTTATTCAATCTTTTTTTGTAATTTTGGTTTTGACCCATTGTTTTAAATTTTGATCCTCATAAGTATTTATGATTATGCATTATAGCACTTACAAATATTTAAAATTTTGACTTTAGTCGTTGTAAAAATTTTAAAAGCTTCTATTGGTCGTTATAAATATTATCACTTAACAGTTGGGTTAACGCAACACAGCAAAGGGATCAAGACCAATTTTTTATTGAAAAAATTGGATTAAAATTAAAATAAAATTTTTATAGGGATCAAAACCAAAATTTACTGTATTTATAAGGAATAAGATATATTTAAACCCTTTTTTTTATTGAAATAATGTGATGTTGTTATTAACTCCTAGATGACTTTTGGTGTATGAAATACGTAAATGTTAGTCTGTTAATTTCTGCAAGTTTCGTTTCTCCGTCCCCTTATTTTAAATTATTTTGCAGTTTTTTCATTTAATTGTAAATATGTTTTGATTCCTAAAATTTTTTGTTTAATTTTGGTCTATAAATATTTCTAAAATTATTTAATTTTAGTCCTTATTACATATGATTACTAGCTATCATATAGAATTAAATGGCCTGACTCTTTCTTAATCATTTTCCCAACTCTAAATTGAATTTACATTGTTTTTTAATTATGTGATTGGTGATTAAAGTGGAGACTTAAATTGTCTCTTATACGTGTCTAAATGATCCAACCTCTTGGGGCCTAACCCCTTCTCCATATAGTGCACAATGGAATGCAAACTATCCATCACAAGCAAGTGCTACAATTATATATATGCTGCACCGACAATTTAATAATGGAGTGCAACTTTAATTTACTTGGTGATAGTCTAGTAGTGAGTTGAAAATGGCTGAAATTATTGTCTCCTTACATTTGGATTCAGTGGGAATGTGTTGGCAAGCGGCAACCAAGGCAAAAATGTAAAAGAAAGGGAGAAAAAAAAGAAAAGGCATAATGGTGCAGTTTTTCTTTAGAAAAAGTGTTTCTAAAAGCACTACCTGTTAATGATGGTGATATGGTTGGTGCTTAAGGTCAAGGGAACAAGACAAAGGAGGTGGCCTGTCTCGTGTGGAAGGGCACTGTTAATCATAGGAGTAATGATGGTAGAAATGCAGTGCCCAATTAATAGAGCTTATCAAATATTAACATGTCTTTAATAACATCATGGGGCAAGGCTATATCAGCTGCAATAATAATAATAACAATAATAATAATAATTTTTAATAACACCATGTTTAATTTTTAATAATATTTGTTTATAACAAATGCTATTAAAATATTTAGTAATATTTAAAAGTATTGCTAAAAATATAAAAATTATTGTTAAAACTTAAATTATTGTTAAAACTTTCTATTAATATCTTTAAAAGTACAGTACACGCTATATGTTATTAAAGAATTTTACAAACCCGAAATCTCACTAATGTTATTGGATTTAATTTTAATACATTAATAATATAAAATATTTATGCAGTCATTCAATCATATAGTATTATATAAATAAATATGGTTAATTTTCACCTCTTGTCCTTTAAAGGTAGTGCAAAAGGAAGTATGAATTATGTAGTGGTGTGAGGAATATGAATGACTCAACAATGAAATTTAATGACCGTGGAGTTATCAAGCTATTCCTTTTGTAGACTTTTCGATTTTACTAAAAAATGAACAATGCTAAACTAAAGGTGCACTTTCACAATAGGTTAGCCAACAAATTACTACTTCTGTCCTGAAATAACTAACATTATGGATGAACAGATACATTAAAAATTTAATGTATGCAGCTCCAATTTATAATCAAATATTAAATTTTTTAAGGTGGCAATTTATCCAAATTATCAGTTATTCTTGAATGAAAGGAGTTGATCTCAAAGAGAGTTGAGGTGTCCAAGTTAAGTGGTTGAGAAGTTGAATTTATGTTTGGGCTTGATGAAATTTGTTTAAACTCCTCTCCTTGGATTTTAAAGTCTAAAATCAAGAACAAAAGTCTACTCTGACGTGGGTATATGGAGTTCACTAATTTGAAGGTGTGTGAAGGAAGTTAGGGGTGTTTGATTGAATGCTATTAGAAGAACTTTAATTTTGGACCCAAATCAAGCCAACTTGCTCATCAAGTATAGCCGCCCTTCAAACTTTGGGCCCAAGTTGCATAACTTTAACCTATTCTTTTTTTTTTTTATCTGTAAGTACATTCTTCTAGTCATTGGAAGGATTGAGAGAACCAATATATGATCGGTTGGAGCAGTTAGTTGCTTCTTCCCTTATACTAATACTCTCGGGTTCGGAGTTCTGAATATGGAAAAACTAGTTTAGAGAGAATCATAATCCCTTTGAGATCTTAAATACCGGAATAGGATTGTTGCTGATGGGAGGATACATGTGGAAAACCGAAAAAAAAAAGTATTGAGAGAAAATAAGTATTAGAGGCAATATGATTTTTAATTTTTTTTCCTTTTCTTTTATTTTTTCTATAATTAATATGAAACTTGACACCCTGGAATAAGAGTGGCGTAGAAGGGTATAAAATCATACAAACCAAATTACATAGGTTATGCTACAAGGCTTTTATGCTTATGATGCATCAATTATCCAAAAAAGCATGTCATACCTCCCCCTGAAGACCATTTTGTGCACTTCATCGAGGTATTTTACTTTTAACTAATTCTCAAATGAAATAACGACATGAGTACATTTGTCTTAAAATGAATAATTTAAAAGTTAAAGGTATATCCTTTTTTTCAGAAAAATATCCACTTGTCATTTCTTTATTTAAAAAATGGGTGTAATAGATTAAAAGCACTTGATTTAAGTTTTTACCTTTATGAAAATGTAAAACTTGAAGAATAACTCTTCACAATGTAGGAAAGTAGAAGATTCTCCATAAAAGGTAAAGAAAAAAATAGAAGATTCAATTGCTACTACACTTCCGAAAGATAATTGTTATATTCAGTTCTTCTATAATTTTAAAAGCAACGTTTATATATATATAATTTTTGACAAGAAATTGTTAGATGAAATAAATTCGTTTGACCCATTAGTTAATCTAAGGGGAAATAATCACAACTTATTAGCAGGATATGAAATTCTCGAAAAAAAATTTGGTTTTCTACCATTTTCCTAAATCAAATGATAGAGTTCCTCATAACAAACACAATAAATGCAAAGGCTCCCAAATTATTGCTACAAATACTATTTCATGAACAAAACCAAATGGAGATAATTTGGTTAAGAAAGTAAGCTTTACAAGAATGTCTCATGCATCAATGATTTTAACCTATCATTTTGCGAAATCAGTTTTGCTCTTGAAACTAAATTTATAAAGCTGATTTTAGCGATGAACCGACGAAGGGTACACTCTATTGCTTTTACGTAGTTGTTTTTAGAACGCAGTCATCAAGCTAGCTTCTCTCACGGAGTTTTTGTTTTAATCATGCTTAAGGAATCTCATGCTAGTTGTTGTGCTGTCAACGTTACTGGTTTCTTTTAATTGTGTGCATTGTAATTAGTGCACTTACATTACAAGATCTTCTTAACGTGTCTCCCTTAAAATTTTCCCTCTTTATCAAATATATGTTGTAGCATATATTCTTAAATTTATTCCTATAATATCTATAGAATCGGAATCAAATCTTCCACGTTTCATTGTGTAATGATTGAGACATGTGTGATATGATTGTGTACATGTTCTGTTATGATGATTTGACTTGCTTTATAGGAACATAGATGAATACGATGATTAATCTATGAAGACTAGTTTTTTGAGGCATTCATGCAAAAAGACTTGGTCGATTTGTAGTTAATTAGCAGCATAGCCCAATCAAATGTTTGTAAAGTTCTACCCTTCTCTCTCTCAAAGCCACGTGATTTGACATCTAAGTCGGCTATCTTGTGTGAAAGCTCATAAGTGGGGGGAAAGAAACTTTGGAAAATAGTAAATCGGCACGAATTTTCTTTTAAAATCGAGAAATTGAGGTTGAAAGGAAGGGGGTCAATCTCGGGTTAGGTGTAACCAAAAAAATCTCGGGTTGAGTCATGCCATTATAGACTTGTCAAGCACTTGCAATGGTAGTTCTCAATCGCTCATTAATAAGAAAATATTCAAAAATTGAACTCAAATGATGACGATGTATAAATAAATTCTAGATTCTGGCAGTAGCATTAATTAAAGACTTTAGTTTTGTAACCAAGCCAGGAAACAAAACATGCCTATCAAATATTGATTTTCACAAAGTCAAGCAGAATCAGCAGAGTGGTTATGTCTTTGGGCAAGTATAGCAGGGTTGTTGGTGGTAAGGAGGATACAGCATTAAGCTGTCTCAATCTGTTTTAATAGACGGTGACAGTTAGTGGGCTCTGGATGGACTAATGGGCCAGGAGAAATTTTTGATCCACACTCTTTCGTAAATGTAGTGAAATTGAGAGCTTGATTGTGATGGAAGTTACATTGAAACACCTCTGCTTTGATATAGTCGATCATGTAACTAGTGCAGAAGGATTTATTGTTGTTGTGTAGTTGATCATGTTATAAGTTGTGACTTGTGAACTATATTAATCAACACTAATTCATGGCTATGTAGTGCCGCTAAGCCAGTGTGACAAGCTTCACAGCTGAAGCTACTTTTGACAAAAGAGAATAATATGAGCTGTGATTGTGATGCATTTTGAACTTGGAAGGTAACTGTTACAAATTACATATTGGGGAGTTTGTCATCAAAATATGGTGTTTAAGTCTAGGAGTTCTTCCATACAATAGATTAGTCTTTTGGATCGGACTCTCCCTTTAGCTTGGGTTATCATATTAAATGCTGTGGAGCATAAATCATGTGGTAATTAGTCAATTCAGGGTAGTATTGATTATTTTGCTTTGACAGAGACAATTTTCATGCACCGGTTGAAGTGCTTACTCGTGATAAACCTTTGTAAAATGTGTGTTTAGGCTACTATTGCTGGTGATCAGTCTATGATGATGAAATGTGTACCAATTAAGTTACGAAAAAAAGTTCTGTTCAATAGACTGTGCGAGGTACAGATTCAGTGCCAAAAGGATCACAAAAGTCGCATCTTGATTAATTAAGCCTTGCTTGATCCAATGACTTGAAGTAAATGTTATTGCTGATAAACTTCAATATAATCACTCTTTTGATGTGACATACCATGTCTTGAATTGTTGGATCCAGTATTAAATATATATGCACTAATATAACCAGGTGTAGTACCACCTAGTCTTGCTATGCTAGACTTTTGAGTGCTTTCCCTTCCAGTTAACTGGACAAGTTCAACCATATTACTTCCTATTTCAAAGTGGTCCAAACTTTTTAAGACTAGTTAGCTAGGTTTCTATGGGGCACCACTTTAGGTTATGGATCTTGATGATGTTGTCGGTAAGCTACCATCAAAAATGGTTTTCTCACTATATTTTTTCTATGCCTAGCTGGTTTCAGAGTTTTTATACATATCAAGAAGATAAATAAAATTTTATTCCACTTTTCTCATTTGTAATGGGAAAACACTTATTGTAAAAATACATAAATAAACTAATTGGTAAGGTATCTTCAAGTTAACTCTCTTTTTTCTTTTTCAGGTAGGATGGTAAAGTTAAATCGCAACAATTTAAAAATTAATTTGGGAGTTTAACAAATAAGACAACAACCATTAAGTCTTATCCCACATCCTAAGATTAGGCACATAAATTAGAAAATTCCATTATATTTATCATGTTAAAAACAAAACTGTGCTGATAGTTCCATTTGAATTCATGCAGTCTTATTTCAACCATCTGGAATCACTTGTACAATAGTGTTTACGACTTCTATAGACAGCAGTTATTATTTTTAACGTTGCCTGCATGGCCGTGTCTAAACTGCTTCATGAAAGCTGACAATTCAGCTGAAATTCAAGAACAAATTGTTATTATATGGGGTTTGCTTCATTGCATGCTAGCTAGCACTAACACTGAACATTATTGGCTCCTCATTTTCCATGTTATGTCAGTGATTTTGAAGCTAACACGAACAACAATATTCTAGCTCCAGCCAGGATCATGCATCAGCTGTAATTTCAGAACCACAGTTTTGAATTTCACAAACTTACAGCTGTGAATGAACCAGGTCAACCCATTAGGCATAGCCTCTACACAAAGGCACCAATTAGATGTAAACCAACAATGTGTTAACTAACTGCTTGTTAACAGAGTTTGCTTTCCATTAAAACTGTAGTACACAACTTGTAGGGGCTTATGTCCTACTGCAAAATAAAAAAAATGAAAAAGTTGCTACTCTTTAACATTCACTTGTCAATACAATAAAACAATGTTTCCTCATTGATGGCACTTGCAGTAAACATGAACATTTAGTTAGCAATAAAACACAAAATGGCCTAGTAAAACTGTAGTGTGGGAGGGGAAAGGCATAGTTTCAGAGAGTAGCTAGGCCAGAATGAATTTTTTGCTACTTACTTGGAATGGCTATAAAAAACGACATATATTGAAGTGTGCTTGGTCCCCATCTATCAACAGTTACATTTTGTACTAGTTGAATAGCTAGTCAATTAAGATCTCCCTGAAACGAGATTGCCAAAAAAATGTGCTGTTCCTTAGCACTGTGTTTGTCTGCCCGAAGAGAGGAAAAGAAAATAGACATGATGCTAAGTAGTGCCTGACATAAAAATAAAATAAAATAAAATAAGAGTCAGATCTAGTACTTTGGAATATGCGTGATCTTTGGTAAAGATATTTTTGTTACATTTCCCAATCTATCCCGGAAAGTTTATTGGGGTGTAGTAACATGGAAACCGTACATTTTTATTCTTTTTTTGCTTTTTTCTTTCCTTTGTAAAGTTTAGGGTCACAAATTAGAAAAGGCAGAAAGTGAGGCAATGCCAATTCATGATCAGTTTCTTTAGACATTGGCCTATCAATAGCAAAATAAGCCCAAGTTGTTTTAGCCTTTTGGAATTTTAAAGAAAAATTTTAAAAAGTAAGGAATGCTGGCTGGGATGATTTGTGGTTAACATGGAACGATTTGATAACCAATCATGGAAATGATGGATTGTACGGTCTCTTGTGGGTAGGCTAGGCAAATATTGGATGATGCTGGGGTTTTTCCTGATCTATAGAGTTTATTTATTTATTTTTTGATTCACGATCTATAGAGTTTATGAAACAAAAAATATTGGACTTAGATCCTCTAAAGTAAAAAGTGAGTGTGTTCTCACCTTTTGATCAATAAATTAAATGGATCACATGCATTATGTACTTTTTTTATCTAAAGATGGGAACACTCTCATTTTATCATTTTAGAAGGCTTTTTATTTTAAAGGATCCAAATTCAAAAAAATTAGAGAATTAAAAATGTTAGTTTGAATTTATGTAACATAATGATGTGATGTACATATTAATTTTTTTGTTGGATAAATGAGTTATATTATTTTATTTTATTTAGCAATCAGCTTTATCTTCTGTAAAAAGAAATTATAATATATTTTTTTTAACTATGTAGCATTGCTTTTATAATATTTCATTTAATCTTATTTGAATTGATTTAATTTTTTGCACTGAATATATAAAAATATTTATATAATTATCCAATCATATATTATTACGTAAGTCATGATAGTTAACTTTTCTACCAACTACTTAAAAAATCATACAAATGAAATATTTTAATTGAATAACAATGTAAAAATGACATTTTTAATTATAAGATCTAGCATAATTGATAGCTAGCTAGATTTCTTAAATATGTAGTTAGAGGTTTGATTTCATATGAAAAAGGTCTCGTAGCTAGAAGTTTATCCCTTAAGATGTTCTTGCTTTGAATGGATTAGTTATTATTGGTGGTGTTGGATACTTGGAAAACCAAAATTAAACTCTATTTGAATTAAGTATTTTTTTTTTGAAAATTCAAATTTTTTAACATTAATATTTTTTAATCCATGTCACTTAAATATAAAATTTAAATTAATAAAAATCATTATCAAGTCTATTAGTCACTTATCTCATCACAGAAAGAGTGATGATTAGTTACTCCCTCCATCTCTTATTAGTAGTCGTCTTGGAAAACTAATATAAATTAGTACATTAGAAAGTTGGAAGCGACTTTTGCCACTTCCAAATGGTTATTCTCGACTCCCACTCAACTACCTTTTCTAGTTTCTCTATTATACCTCTGTTCTTATTTATTAATTATAATGACAATCTAACATTATATTATTATCACCGTCATCATCAATTATATTTTTATATACAATTAATTTATTAAACATAATTATTTTAATTTAAAATCAAATTATGTTCATGCATTTTGTAATATATATACACATATAAGAATTGTGTAATGTAGAGTTACCCTAAGGGTACTTAATTACCGGTGTACGGACAACAAGTCTTTTGGGTGGTGCCTCCAATCTTCTTGCGGTGGATAAAGCCCCAAGGGTGGCTACTTATAAAGGGACTCCAATGCCCAAGTCAAAGAATTTGACAAAAAAGGGAATAGACAATTAAAATTAATGGCTTACCCACATAGAATTTCCCTTTCACTATTTATACTATTTGAATACGTCTAAAATAGGTGATCTTAGGATGTACGATGTGTATGAAATACCACTAGGAGTGTTCTTCTAGAACATGTACAATGTCCCACGTTGATGATGTGTTCATCTCGTGCTCCTCCCGACCTTGAAGCTATGCCACCTAACTTCTTGTGAGATGGGGTTCTCGGCCATACCTCGAAACTGCCATTCCTCGTGCCACCCTCATGCATTCCCGTCTCCCGTATTTGGGTTAGTATAGGAGATAGCCTCAAAGGTCCTCGGTAACATTATAATTAACAAAAAATAAGATTAAAGGTATAATAAAGAAAATAGAAAAAATAGTAGCTGAGTAGGAGTGGCAATAACTATTTGAAAGTGGCGACAATAGCTGTTCCATAGAAAGTTAATATATCTTATCATAATTTTGTATAAGTTTTCCAATACCACTATTGATAAGAAATTAAGAGAATAGATTGCAGTGCAATACTTGGTGCAAAAGAGCAACAAAGCCCGAGTTTGGTGGATGGGTGCAGGTTTTGCCAATTGCATTATGGCACGTGACACGTGTTGATAACACCACGTGGAAGTCACATGGCATGGAGGGTGTAGTGTAGTGTAGTGTGGAGTGTGGGACTGTGAAAATGTGTGGAGTGATGAAGAAGAAGATGCTTCTGTCCCTTGCTCTTCTTCTCTACAGGGATGGTTTGGTGACAGTCCTTTAATTTCACAAGTACAAACATACATGTTCCTCTCTACTCACTCACTCACCCAATTTCATTTCACCACCTTTGACGTCGCTTACAGTTGCAGAATGGGACAGTGACCACTCAGTGCAACCCATTGGCTGCTAGTACCAAGTAAAATCCCTCTCTCTCTCTCTTTTTGCTCCTTCAATGACTGCTGCACACTATATTGCATATAAAGGAAAGCCAAAAGAAAATAACAAAAGAAAAAGGAATAGTACAATGTGGGACATCTTATCCTTGATGGTGGCCTAACCTTGTGTTCCCATCCCTGGATACCACGATCCATTACTATCAATTATGTTCATTTTGAATGCTCTCTCTCTCTCTCTCTGTGTCCAGTGCGTGGTTCTCAAATTCCTGCAACATTTTTAGATATTTCATTCTTTTATTAAAAAATGAGATTAATATTGATATATACACACTTTCATCATATAAGAGTTTTCTATTGTTAGTCAAGATAGTGGGTAGTTGCTCTCATTTGTTTATTGTCATTCATTTTCTAGTTATTATATTCAGGTATTCTAAAATTACCCTTAATTAAGACTTGTATAATATCTTTTGTCTATTACCATTTCAAATTATATTATGTATCATATTTCGAATTATATTATATAATTACACTAATTCATATTAAATATAAAATTTAACTATTTATAATTTACTAGTTCAAAAATAGAATAAGCAAAACAAGACATGTTTATACCTCTGTTGGATGATTTTCACAGAATTTTTGTTTTATATTTGGAGATTGGATTTCATATATATGTAAGACAAGTTTGATATTCAAACTTAAAAATGTTTATAACTCGGTTTGCTGTAAATTACTCAACAAGTAAAACTTCGTTTCAAGCTAAGTTCTTTCATTTGGTTCATTTATAGTTTTTTTTTTTATGTTATTGTAAAAGTCGTCTAAAACTTTAAGTAAGAGTAGTTTATTACTTGTTTGATTTTCTCAAATTTAATGAGACCAAAAGTTAAAAAAAGAAAATATGTTCGTGACTTATTTAAGTAAAGGAAACATAAAAATTGCTTTGAAAAGCTATCTTTTAGTTTTCTTTCTTTTTATATTAATATATTGCTTATGTTTTAACTTTTAAAATAAAAAGTAAGATAAATAAAATATTTTTTTGATTAAAGAAACCACACTCAGTATAATACATATGTATAAAAATTCAACACCAAATTAAGTGTCATGTAGCCATTATGAAAGTCAGCCTTGTCAATTTCAAGCTTTGATAACATTATTATTATTTTTTGTTAAGAAAATAATGATTAAGAAAATAATGATTTCCTTATTATATACTTTTTCTGGCTGTTTGTAATGTATTTAAGGCATTTTGCATAACAAACGCAATAAGGAGAAATAGCCTTAATTACTTGATAATAAAAGAAAGAAATGTGTTACCACTAAAAAAGAAGATGAGTTTCTAATACTAACATGGAGAAGTAGATCCCTACAGGAAAAAATGTGTCAGAAAAAGATGTCGTATAAAAAAAAAAGGTGTCTAATAGGATTCTATTTACCATAAAATACTTCATTTTAATTTGCAGAAAAAATAAGCATGATATATTTTTTAATTTTATTTTTTAAATTGATAAATTAAGAATAGTTAGTTTTATATCTAATATTAATTAATATAATTTGAATAATGGGAGCTACATAATAGATAGTTATACAACACAACCCTTGTTCAAAGATAACTGTAGAATACCAAAATAAAATTACTAAAAAGGAAGTTACTATAAATAAATAAGAGTGGTAATAACCACTCTTGTTATTCAATTATATACTTATTTCGTGAAACTTTCAAGATAATAATTAGTTAAATTAAATATCTTTATTGATATAATGCATAATTAAATGTCCGTACAAATTTCTTTTATAGCAATAGTGTGCCTAAAGTAAATTCTTGAAAAATAGTCAAAATAATTTGCGAGAGCGATTGAAGCTTTTCATACAGCTAAGTTTAATATCTACCTCAATTAATTAAGTCTTTTTTTTTATTAAATTAGTCGTCAGAGTTTGATGCAATATTGTCATTTCCATTCTCTGATCAATTGAATAGACTTGGGGTATGATTTTTCCAGTTCTTCCTGCTCATCGTCCTTCTATTTGTGGATATATTTTTTTTTAAAGGACTGCTAGAGGGATTTTCCCTTCTCACCCGTTGTCTGTAGCAAAACTAAACTTTTCCATCTTACAGATTCACATAAAGCTCTAATCAATTAATTGATCATCCTTGATTTTATGTGAGCCTTGAAATATTGTGTTTGCATAGCTGCAGGATCCTTGAGCAAGTTGCATTCCAATTCCCAATCATTGAAGAGGATGTTACTACTTTTTCTCTCTTTTTGTTTGCTAAATGAGCAGAGAGAAGTCTTGGACAAGGTTTTATTTTATAATGAGTTTAATTTTCATACACGAGCTGTTATTCAATTATATTGTCATATCACTAAATATGATTAGGTTTCATATCCACTTCTTGAAAAAGTTTTCATAAACAGAAGAATTTGATTGAATAACAACTGTTAGTATATCAAAATTAAACTTTTATTATATCTTAAATGAACTTATGATATTTACTGTTTGTTGGAAGCAGTTATTAATACTCTTCAGCCATATAGTTTATTCTTTTGGCCATTAGATCCTCGCTATACGAATCAAACTCCTAATTAACAATCATGTTCGGGCTCGTGGTTAACTCCTACTACATTTTAATGCTACGGTGTGCACGAAGTTTTGAAACATTGATACTCACCTGCCAATGCACAATAGTTCCATTAGGGGCCCATTATTGGGGCTGGCCAGGGATGGAGTGGGGTCACGCCTGTTCTCTGGCCATGGCCCACCAACTTTGCAGCCTGATTGGACGTATATGCATCTGGAATTCTGAAGGGTACGTACCCCATTCACACATATATCTATAACGCCGTAGCATGAAGCCATGAACCATGTTTTATCACGTAAACGTCAACACACGTCGGTATCATCATGATCATCATCACCAATTTGGAACTCAGAGATACTTGATGGGCCTGATTCGTTTTTGGATCAACGGAAGAATTAACAAAATTTTTCAATCAGCACTATCAGAACGAGTTAGAATTGTGAAGAAATGTGCACCCCCCACCCAAAAAATAAAAATAAAAAATTGGCCTATATATTAAAAAATCTTCAGTGACATTATATGGCCATACCCCCATGTGCCATCCATTCTGTAAAGGGATTTTCTTATTTATCTGCTTAAAAGGAAAACAACATGTAAGTGCCATGGTTTGACATGAAATGACATCATCATCTTCTACATCCTTTTCTATGAAAAGAATATATTATTGATTATGTTCATTATATATATTTAGAAAATAGAACATATATATAGGATACAAATAAAATGACTTGAATGAATGATGCTTTCGAATTCACCCTAATTAATGAAGAGGGAAGAGAAAATATTACAGTAAAATAAAAATTGTAGTCATCATTGGGGGAAGATGAAATTTTGCTATCAGAATTTTGTTAGTGTTTAATTTTAGGTGATCCTTGCATCTTTGCAGTACAATTAATGAGTAATTCAAGACAGTTAAATGCATGCACTTATACTAAAAAATTGCATATACTATTCTGAAGATTCTAAAATAAGAGTTTGAGCTAGTTTCATCATAACCTTTTTTTTTCTTAATTGGCCATCGACTTATAATCACACATGGATATATGTGTAACTATCACTCTCAACTCAATTCTAATACAGATGCGCCACACACTCACACACACCCTCGTAGTTAGAGAAGAAAGAAGCGTAGGGCCTCTGTTTATACAGAGGGAAAAAAAAAAAAAAAGAGTGGGGGGGGGGGGGGTGAAGGGGGCACTTTCATATGTGAATGATCAAATGTCTCTATCTCTTGGTTACCCCACATATCTCAGTCATGTTGTCCTCAACCACAGCACTAGATGCCTATTCCATCTCTCTATCATTGTAAGTCATTTTCAGTTCCCTGTTGGCTAAAGAAGCTATCATCATCAAGACCTCCCCCTTCCTCTCCCAACCCCACCCCCCCAAGAGTTGCAATCATTTCCATCTTACTTGGACTTCATACACATCTGAGAGCTACTCAATATCAAATCATTAATAAAACTAATTGTCAGCGTTGCTTGATTGATATGACTAATTAAGAATTAAACTCACTTATTAATTATTAGGCTGGCTAGCTAATTTAATAGTCAATGATATCTTACATTTAGTATATATGCATTAATTAATTAGATATACATATAGTCAATCATCTTCAGCCCGTTTTCCTGTTTCCATACCTCAAACCTAGATATACATATATCCACATTATTTTAATCTGCTCTCTCCTAGACATGTGCTTTGGAAGAAAATTAATAATTAATTATCATCAAAGATCTTGTGATGCAAGAGACACAACAAAATTATATTTGACAAGTCAATTATTTGAAACAACAATAGGTGGCAGCATATGTTTCATGGGGATGGAGCAACTAAACGTGTTTTAGTTAAAGGTTAAAATTACAGCCTAGAAGTGGACCTGACCTACTTATAATCCAACTAGTATCTGTCCTAGTTGTCCAACAAATGGGACAATGATGGGTCAGAATATGTATACTTACAAACAATATTGTATGTATGGTATAGTGCTAAGCTAGCTGATCAAGGGGTGATGAGAGTGACAGAGAAAAATCTTTTTCCAAGCCATGAAGAAAGTGGCATTTTATCAGAGAGTTGAGTTGAACATATCTGTATCACATTAACATACAGCAGCTCAGGAAGGACTTTTTATCATCATCATCATGCACATCTAGATGATCATATACCGTTAGCTTGACAAGCCCCCTCTAGCTATAGTGATCGCTACTTTGTTATATATGTTACTGATGAAAGGCTTTGATGATCAATCACTTTCTGTTTGACTAACACAAGCAAAAAGGGTTTCCTTCTTCTCTTTTTTTTCCCTTCCGCAAATTGGTGTTGTCATGATATGGGGTGTGATCTAATTGAATGGCCATGGATTGAGAAGTCTAATTTTGAACTATAACCCTTATCATATAGGACTTACGTGTACTCTATGTACTAGTGTGGAAAATAGCTCATCAATAATTGCTTCTTAATTTTCTTTTTTATTTTTTTTTCTCTTTTATTCATTTAAGTGATCACTCAGTTTCTACAATGTTGAAAAGTTTAGTAAACTGATAACTGTGATAGTAACATAAGGGAAGTGGCTATGTTATTGGGTCTTACACTTACCCTTTTCCTTTGGGTTGTCGATGGCTACCATAGTGGGTAGGCAAAGCTTTTCTTGGCCAAGATTGCGACTTGCAATCCGATGGCTTCACGTGATGCTTTGGAGGTTTTCTCAATTGCAAAAAATAACAAGTCGCAGACTTTTTAATACATTTGACCATCTTTTTTCCCTCCCCCCCATTACCCTCCATTGGACTTTTGTGAATTTCTTCCACTAGTAGCTTCTTTGATCTATGCATTTTTTTTTTCCCGGTTTTTCAGGTATCTACTGACGGTAACACTAAATAATTTCTTTGAGACAAAAGCTCACCTAGAAGATAAATATCTGGCAATAAGATTATTTTTATATACACGGTCAAAAATTAAATTTTTAGTTAAATGTTTAAGGTTAATTATCAATTATGCTAGATCTCATGATTATTATATCTTTAGTTATTTTTTATAAGAAAATTATTTACTTATTTTCAATATATATATATATGTTTCGTAGTTAATTAGTTTGATGTCGTATTCACTTACGTTTGATTGAATTTTTAAATAATTTGTGTTTACCATAAACTGAATATCAGACTGATTATTTTATTGAATTCTTTAAACTGATAATTAAAGTAATTACTTTAGTTAACAAAATAATTACTTTTTTTATTATTAGAGTAATTGATATTCATCTCCCTGAAATTTAATATAATTATACTTAATATTCTTTTATTTTGTAAAATTATACTGATTTTTTTATAAATATTAATTCATTAATTTAAGTAATAAAAAAGATAACATGCAATATAAACATTATTGTTAATGATAAAATTATAATATTTTGGCTACATTTGACAAATATATTAACTAAAATACCTCTATTTTATTATAAATTATAATTATAAATTTTATTTTCATGTGATAAAAATAGTATTTTATTCAATTAATATATTTAATATTGTTAAAATATTATAATTTCATCATTAATAATGATGTATGTATCTCATGTATATCACAAGGGAATTAGATTAAATTTATTGACGTCAATTGTGTTCGTGCAAATGTCTAAATATTTTAAACGTTTTATTTAAAGTAATATAAATTGCTATTACTAATATTCTTCGGGTAGATTAGCCTATGTTAAAGCTCGATTTATGAATTAATTAATTAGTTTTTCAAACTATACTTTCTGATTTCATGTATGTTATTGTTATAATTAATAGAGTACAAATATAAATTTAAAGGACGAATCATTGATTCAATTAAAACTAATGATTTTATCCGTGTGTTCCACCGATAATATAAATTTAATATTGTTAATTTAAGTTTAATCAATAAAGAAATATTAAATATATTCAAATTTTGGTTACTTTTCAAAGAATAATATTTAAATTTTTTTATAAAAATAATTGATAAAATTTTATATAACAAAATAAATAGATGCAAAAATAATTATAATGTTTTAAAAATAGAATTAAAAGACTTGTACCTAAATTTTTTTAAAAAAATTAGTTTTAACCTTTTTCAATGTATTTTTTAGTTTTATATAAATAAATTAAAAGAAAAAATTATGTTTATTTTGATACTTTTAAGTGAATTAATTTTGAGATGCATACAACCTTTATAATTGTTACTACTTTTTAAACAATTAATATTTAACTTAGTATTGATCACATTTTGATTACTTTTTCGTAAATTCTTTGAGTGTGAAATTCCAGCTCATTATGTTATCTTATAAGTTTGTAAAATATTTGTATATGTTATTCTAACATTAAAAAAATGTAAGTTTAGGGCCTGTTTGGTTCAGGTTTTCCAGTTTTCAGTTTTTAATTTTCAATTTTCAGTTTTTGTGAAGGAAAAACTGAAAACAGTAAAACAAATAGGCCCTTAATTTTTATGTATTTGTAATGTAAATTTTTTTTATACTGTTATTTAATAATATATTGTCATATCAGTAAAAGTGATTAAGTCATACACTCATTACATGTGAAAAGTCTAACAAATGAAATGATTTGATTGAATGACAGTGTAAAAAATTTTACACTATTGATATATATATAAATTAAACTAAAAACAATTCACTCTTATTACTATTTTTCAAAACAAAAAAATTGCATGATTATATAAAGTTAATAAATGCAAATATTGAATAAGATATGGAATGTCAAAATGTAATAAATAATATTAATATAGTAATTAAAAATGTCATATAATAATGACATATATAGCATAAACAAAATTATAAATCTAAAATTCAAAATTCAAAATGAAGAGAATATATATGTATATATGACGATAGTAATTGAACAAATTTGATATTATGTATAAATAATTTTAATAAAAAAAACAATACGTAGTTTGGTTCATTTCTATTGAGGGACCCCTATCTATCATTTATTTCAAAACGTGATCTACATGGATTTATATCATTATATGTTTTCTGGTGTGATATGAGCTATAATATTAATGTAACGAAAAAAAAAATTGTCTTTAATTATATGCTTTTATTTTAAGGTGCCCTACACTTTGTATACTGTGATCCATATAAAGTCGTTAAGTCGTGGCATCCAGCTCGACACTTCACATACAATTGGGTGCTTTCCACTTCATGTTTACAGCTTTCCACCAACATTTGTTGGGTGTAACTGCAAGAAACAAAGGCCAAAATAAAGCATATGTGTTCTAACATTCACATCTACCTAACCCCAAAATTATTGATAGACATATGATTGGAAAAACAGCATTATAGTATGTGATAGAGGATATAGTTCAACGTGAAATCTACCTCATCAATCATGTATCTACTGAACGGCATGAGTTTTTTATCCTTTTTTCCTAACCACGGTTCCCACACTATTTTTCTGTAATTAAACTTTATTTATAAAAATTATAATATTTGGACTGAGCGTGGCAAGATAATCAATATCTACTACTATTTAAGCAATATATTTGATTATAATATATATATGTATTTATCTTTTTTAATATCTTTTATGTATGGAAAATGAATTGTTGATAAATTTTAGGGTCTATTTGAATATTGAAATTGAAATTGTAATGAAAAATAATTAAATATATTGACAGTATTTAGGATAAAACATTTATTCTAATTTTCTCTCCTCTCACTTTTTTTTTGGTGTTCTTTCTCTTTTAAGTGGTTCTTGGGGGTTAACATTTCTATTGACATTTTTTTTATATTTTCTTGTTTTTAAATTTTCCTTATTACTATAACATGTTAGACCAATTTAATTTAGATATAGTGTGGGTTAAAACAATTTATGCAGCCATGCAACCATATTGTCATATTAACAAATGTATTTGATTTAATCACTCGTTATTTTAAAAATATTTCAAATAAAAATATATAATTAAACAATAATATAAAATTATCTTACACTGATAATACATTAAAATTAATCTCTTATTACATTTATTATGGATATCAAGAATTTCTTATGAGTTTCTCATACTTTCCTCGTGAGAGAAAGTAAATTCCAAGTTTTTAGCGTTAATTTTCTTAGATCAATTTCATACTTTGATCTTAAACAACAATTAATAAATTCAGACATAGCAATATAAAAGACATAATATCTTTTTCATACGACAATATGTTATGTATCATTCTCCAAGGTAAAAACTGTGCCTCTCTATCTACAATGCAAGAACAAAACAATATATCATATGTTTTTTTTTTTGATAGAGTAACAGATAAGGCTCAAAACCCCGCAATTGGGGGAGCAGTAGTACATCAGAACAAATACATGACCAACAACAGAAACTAAGAATAAGCAAAAGACAGGATACCCCAAAAAATAGCTTTTAACTTGAACTATATCTCCTCCAAGAACATACTGCAATGAACAACACCTCCCAAGCCAACAAAGAGGCAAATAGATCTTTGAAGTAAGTAACAGCTCATAGGAATAGAGAAGAAAAGCAGCGCTCGAAACCGTAATATCCAAGCAAGATGTACTCCTTCATCCTGTGGCAAGTAAAAACCTCTAGAAAAGCCACAACTAGCAGGAAGCAAAAGAGAGATTCCAACAAAGAAGCAATCAAGAACCAGGATCATGCCAAAAAGATATACACCCAAACCATACAACCAAGCCAAAAGGATATGAAAACTAACTCTCTAACCAGTGTATCACTCAAGCCAACTCAAGGCAACACAATACTCACAACAAAAGAAATAATAGATCGCCCTCAACTCCCATGACTCTCAAACTTGAAAATAACCTCACGATTGTATCACTCATGCCTGCACCCCAGTCACCTTACAATCATGTCTTTGAGAGCAAAACCATGTAAACCTGTAAAAAGATAACAAATAAAAAGGCTAAATTATAATTCCTCACTAATCTACTTAATCCTCAAGATTGTGAATCTCCCTCTATACTCACAACTCCCCCACAAATTAGTGTATCTCTCAATGTTTCTCTCAACACCACTCCAAAACCACCAAGCACCAACATTAAACAACCTCGAAAATAATTTCCAGAGCACCTCAATAAGCAACCACAAGGAAGATTCACCTGCAAAATGACAGCAAGAAGACTCCAAAACAAACATTTGTTAACAATCAACATATAACCAGGATCTACATCTGTACATGATATTAGACAGAAAAAGATGCCAATTAATCTGTTCATTTTGGAAAATAACTCTATTTCTTAATTCCCAAATTGATAACAAGATAGCATAAAAACAAGTTTTTCATCCTCTCTGCTGCCCACCCTTAAACACCTCCACATTCCACATTTCAAAATTTATTTTTGGATCTTCAGCCATCACCCAATTAATTCCCCACCACTTACAACAAAAAACCCAAATTTTCCAAGTATGATTACAAGTAAAAAACAAATGCGATAAAGTTTCCTCCGAAGCATTGCAAAAAACACATTTAATATCACCATTGGCAAGCATATTTAGACGATTCAACCGAACTTTTGTGTTAATTCTGCCATGAAGAACAAACCACACAAACAGCTTTGCCCTAGGTGGGGCACAACCATGCCACACAGTACAAAAAGGTGAGTCAACTTGAGAAATATTGCAGCTTTCCTGGAAAAATTTAGAAATGAAAGACTTAACAACACAAAATATCATATGTCTTCTTGACAAATCTATTATTTTCACTGCTGTTAGCCTTTTTAAGTTTAGTTTTAACATAACAAATGAATTATAGTATTTTAGATAACCATTTTATCCAAGAAATTCAAACTTATGCATAACATTCAATATGGTTGTGTATACGCATTTGTAATCTTATTTTACTAAGACCATAATCTACTATGTACTAATTTTTATAAATTAAAATTTGGTCCTATCAAGTGTTCCACTCTCCTTTATTCTAGCCTTCTTGTCTCTTTTAACTAGACACAAGACTAGGAGGTTTATGATTCAATCGAGAGTTCTATCGACCTTTATACTAATCTTCTCGCCTCTTCTATGCTCAAGACTGAGAGGCTTGTGGTCCAGTCGGGTGATCAACACAATCCAATATCTGACTTCGACCTTCAATTTGGTTCAAGACTTGATTCATTACCCAATCGTTGGTCTAGCTATAAGTCAGTGATCACCTCAGATGCTAAGGCACATGCCCTCCTTGATATTGAAATTAGCTTTTCTCACATATTCTTGCACCCCACTGTCCTAATGGCTCTCCAATTCATTATGGCCATAATGACAATGGCCCGACCGTTATAGAACGTCAGAACATATAGCTGCGTAGAGTGAGGAGGGAAAGACATGTTCATTGGAATAGCCTAAATACTTAGACTAACCCTACCGGAGATCTGAGACAGGAACACAATTTAATTTGACTGTTAATATATTTTGAATTTATGAACTGCAATAGTACAACTAAGTTTAGTATTAATTTTAAAATACGTGATATTATCAATAATTAAATATAAAATATTGTCATGTATATAGTTAGTGTTTGTTTGTTTTGTTGTGAACATAATTTCAAGATCACTAGCGTAAATACTTTTTATTTTTGGCACAAAATAATCAATCAGATTTTAACAATTTACAACTATTTCAATTTCATGATTTTTTCTTACTCCAAAGTGAGTAAAAAAAAATTTAACACAAAAATATTGTGAATTTGATAATGAGTAGGAACTAGTTATTTTTTATAAAGTAAAGTAGGTACCAATTTAAGATCTCCGGCTGAAACTATTATTGATATTTATACCTAATAAGTATATACATCAATTGCCGAACTCTTTTAGCTACGCCCACCCGATCCCTTCTTCTTTTTCTATTTTTTTTTTTTTTCCTTCTGCCACTCTTCACTGAGACGGTAAAGGCACCCAATCGTTATATTCCGCTTTAGTTTTGAACTCTTTAGATTGTATTGGTCACCACTTTATATGAAAAGAAAGTGCTTCGCGTCCATTTTTGTGTGGGCAGTAAAGAAAGGAACTCATGGCTTTCAGATAAATAGCAAAAAGGGTCAATTTATACGATTTGAGAGAGACAACCCTTCAGCCACAAAAAATCAACAAGTGAAGGGTTCAAATTTGAAAAAGTGCTTTCCCATTTTATTTTCTTTAGTAAACTTCTGTTTTTTTTTTTCTTCTTAGATTTCCTCATCATCACTAATTGTCCAAGTGTCTTTCCCTACTGCTCTTCCTTTCTAACGCTTTTATTGTTCCTAGTTAATCAACAAAAGAAAGTAGTTTGGCATGTATGCGTACTACTATAACTGTTATAAATCAAACTAACTATTCATCTACCATGGAAAAACAATCATTTAAGGTTAAGTTAATTTTTGAGGGGGAGAGGTGAAAATGACATGAGTTAATTAATTAAATAGCATGCACTCATTTGTCATTGTCAATTCAAAAGGATCTATTTTAAAATATATAAAGCTATAGGGATTAAATCAAAAACCCCCATAGAGACTAATTTAAAAACCAATGTAAAATATAGGGATGAGAATTTTTTTTCTTTTGAATTTAGTTTGTACCTATATAAAAGAGAAGAAAGCAAAGCAATACCAACAACAACAATTAAGTCTTGTTTCATTAAGTGGCGCTGCTTATATTAATATATTCATCATATTAAATCCATTAACATTTAATTGTTTTAATTATTTTTCAATAATTTTTTTCAGTCTCCTTCTACTTCTAATTATAATATTATTCTCCATTTAATCAATTCTCCTTGCTAGGGCCTCCATAAGCCTTCTCCAACTATGCCTAAACCATATGAGGCAATATTCTACCATCGTGCTTATATATCTATTTTTTTTTGAAAAAAAAATGTCCCATGAAGTTCTCAAACCTTTTAGGTGTAGGAGTGACTAAGATATTAAAACTAGCATTCCTCAATAGTTATCTAATTTTATTTCCCTCGAATGTGGACTATGATTAGAATAAATAAAATGGAGTGTCAATAAGGTCAAATCATGAGAAATTATGAGGATGTATTTTTTAGATTAATTTTGATATATTATTAATGAAAAAGTAACTATATTATTATCCAATCACTTATTTCTATTTGTAAGACTTACCAGGTAATAATAGTTGAGTCAAATACTTTTACTTATGTAACAATATATGGTCTGATGCTTGTATTAAACTTTTTTATATTGATAAAGCGTATTAAAATTGAAACCATATGTTTTTACAATTTATTTTATTAGTGGTTATATATATATTCTACAATAGTTTGATGTTTCTTTGCATCCTTTTACGAGATTAATAGATGATACTTGATGTTCCTTTGCCTCTCAAATACACATCCTTTGAATCTTGATGCCAATCTTAGTTGCATCCTTCGTAACATGGGTACGAGCCGTGTATATTTGAGGACCAAACCAAAAGAATGATTATTGTGACTCTCATTTGTTTATTATCACTTTATATCAATTATCTTTATTTATATTATTTCTGAAATGTTCTAAAGGTTATTGTAATAGTTATTTTTTAAAAAATAAACCAAATTAAAAATTATATATTAGATCTCAATTATTTATTAAAGCTTTTTATTTATTATTTTATTTTTTATATTTCTAAATGTATTTAATTAAAAAATTATTTTAAATTTGTAATTAATATTTGATTCTATGAAATTTTAATTTTATATTTAATAATTACACTAATTAATGTTAAACAAAAAAATTAACTATAATTAAATTTTAATCATAACAAAAAAAATTCTTACTTAAATATAATGCTACCTTGAATTAAAAAGTTGGTAAAATAAAAAATTTAAACAACTTGCAAATTTAATTAAATATAAAATATAACACTTTTTACTGTTAGATATCGCTCGAAAGTTATATTTCTCAAACCATAACTAATGGTATAACTAAATTATAAAGTGTTATAATGTAAGAACAATTGCGATAAATTTATAAAATTTATTTAAAACTTTATCAATATAAAAAGTGCCATATTTTATTTTTGAATTATATAAATTAAAACTTTATCAGTATAATTTGTTAATTCAAATAATTCAAATACTAATTTTATTTCACTACACTTTTTAATCCAAGTTAAATATTATATTTAAATTTATAACTTTGTATTATGCTAAAATGTAATGGTAATTACTTTGTTATTTTTTAAATAAATTATTATAATTATTAAATACAAATATAACATATCATAAATTAATATATTGATTCTAAATATAAAATAAGTTTTATTCAAGACATCTAGAAGTATCAAAAATAAAAATAATACATAAAAAGTGGCAATAGATAATTAAAACTCTAAATACACAATTCTTAATTTAATTTTAATTTTTTTAAAAAAATAACTATTAAAATAACCTTAAGGTCATTTCATTAATAGTGCAAATGAGGAATAAAGTGACAATAGACAAATATCCTATCCCCAAAAATAGATATATAAAAAGAAAATGATTTTTTTAACCAATAGACTCTACTTAAGAATTCCACAAATAGGAAGTTCCAACACTTTTAATGGATCTTACATTTCAAAAACTTCAAAATCACATTTCACAATGGAAGACTTATCTTTTTAAAATTATTAATCACTATCTCTACGAGGCTAGCTAGAGAAACCTAAAAAAATAATCAATATAAAAAAAATGATAATGTTGGGAAATGTGAGAAAGTTATCATATTGGTAGAATTTAAGGGTGGAAACAAATCAGTTAGTTAAGGGGGATAAGAAATTCCATCACTTCAAGAAACGCTGAAATTTAGATATAGATAGACATCACGGATACCCAATTAGGGTATCCTTTACTTACGAGAAGCCAAGTAACTGAGGGGGTGAGGTTTATGTGTCTGCATCTTTCAAGACAAAAGAAGGGGGGGGGGGGTCCGGGGAGGAATCTAACCCTAGCCATTAACTATATATAAGTCCGCAACCTAAAATAATACTATGAGCCAAACATTCCAAAACAATATCTAATTACACCCTTCTCTGATCTCTCCCATCCCTAGTTATTTTCTATAACATATGCATATTGTGCAATAAGTTTGAGGTAGAGGAAAGATCTTTGCCTGCTTACAAGTATGCATTGCTAGATACTCTATGTTTTGTTGTCTGCTAATTAATAATTTACATGCTTCTAATTGAAGACACATATGTGAAAATCACACATTTCTTCCAATTATAATTAATGAATTGTTTAATTTGGTTTCCTCTCCTTCAATACAATTCCATCTGCCTAAGCCTTTTTTTTTTTAAAAAAAAAACTACTTTAATCTATATAATATATGAAATGGGACATAGACATTGGGAAGGATGGGAGGGCAGAGATTCCACTTCCTTTAATTGAAGAAAGGGATGGGGCATCCTTTCAGTCTCAACACCTGTTCCTTGACCAAAGACCATGGTGCCACTCTTTCCTCCCATACCAAACTTCTTTCAATCCCATTCCCTCACACCCTAAATAGTATATTAAAATCTCTTTTGAGAATCTTTTTCTTTCTTTTTTTTAATTCTAAAAAAGAACAAAATACCAATATATCATGTCTGCTAGAGTCCATCACCACCTTCAATAAAAAATCCAAACCTCATTCAATTGTTTTGTAGCCCCCAGCACTTTCCTTTTGCTTACATCGCCAATTTCAGACACTGTCCCCAAGCCCTCTCCTACTACTGCTAACTTTCTCTGCCATACAGCATCGTACATCTTTCATTATAAATGTAGAGAGTGAAGTTTAACAGTATAATCACAACCCCTCCCCCCCTTCCTTTTTTTTTTTTTTTGCTTATGTGACTCACACAAGGAGACAGACACACAAAAGCATTGTTGTAGTACTTCTTACACAGGAAGAATCCGTTTAGGAAATCATGGAGAGATAGTAGTAATGTTGTGTGTGTCACTGTCAAGAAATGAAGGGTGATAAATGGCTTGTGGGTTATTAGGTATAATCTAAATTCATTAATGAGTATCTATAGCAAAATTGCTAGAGAAGAGTTTCTATGGTTTCTTTTTAATTTATCATGTTAAAATGGATGGTCAAAGGGGGATAGGACCATAATGGCCTGTCAAGCTTTCCTGGGTGTGTCAGAGAAGGGAAATGAAAGTAATGAGTTCTCCTTTTAGTCATTATGTAACTTACAGATACATTGAGAGCAGAGATATATGAAAGTGCAGCAGGTGGAAAGAAATTAGATGCCGACTACTCTGATAGAGAGAGAGAGAATGTGTGTGTTGTGTTGTGCGTGTGGTGCTCAAAATCAAGTATATAGATTGTGTCGTTGAATTTTCCTTTTCTGCATTTCATCATGATTTCAGTTGGAAAGAAAAAAAACGTTCACCAGGCTATGGTTGCATGCTGTTGCATTCTAGCTGGTGTCGTTTTATTTGTGATTTCCTTGGCTTGATGACTTGGAATATTGCTAATAATCCTTATTAATTTTTTTGATAGACACTAATCCTTATTGATTACCATATGATGCATGAAGAATTGCTAGAAAACCCAATGATGTGGCATGATAGTTGATAGTTGACGTTCAGATGAATAAATGGAAATGACACCATTTTGTAAGATGCTTCCAACAATCATCATGATTCCTATAAAAAGAAAAATATAAGGTCAATAATTGTTACTGGTGTAATATTACTCTCAAACCCTTGGCATCATGACATAGTTTTAAATTGTGATCCTCAACCATGATTGTGGTCACAATATTGCTATTACAATACTCTTCACAACTGCATTCCATCGGTAATTGTGGTAGCATCAAACGTATTTTCTCACAATATAACCACAACCACACTTTAAAATCATGGTATTGATGTTTTAATTTGCATATCACATGGTAAAAAAAAGAGGGTAAAACAATAGGTATAGAAAAGTAAACACGACATTATGATAAAAATAAAAAAGAAAGAAAAAGAGAAGGATGTGATCTTCCCTAGACATGCAGCAAGGGTGGAGGAGGAATATATATTTAAGAGTTTTACCATCCTGCAGCGATTGGATCTTTTGAATCAAGAAGTACTCCTTAACCTGGAAGAAGTTACAGTGAAGTTGAGATTAAGATTAATCATTAATCTATTTTCTCTAGTTTGTGTTATTTAAGAAGATTAATACCGTAAGGTCTTTCTGCTTTAGGGGGGTAAAATCAAAAAGATATTAGGAATATTAATGTCTGACATCCCTGCAGCATGTGCAAACTATATACATGACACTTTTTATTACAAATAACTTCGGGATGGTGTACAATTCAAGTCCCCTACCTAATATCAACAAAAATTTCCATCAATCCTCAGTGCTGTGGCTAACAATTACACCTTGTGTGGCATCACGAATGCCACCAATTTTAACACAAAAAAAGGGTAACAAGTTATAAATTTTTAAAAAATAAAAAGCATTTTTTCCTTATGATTTAGTAGTGCAATTTATCTTCGTTCTCACTACTCAGTTACTAAACTCTCTACTGTGATGCAACAGTACATCAAACAGTCATATGATGATGATATTTCGCTTTCACCTAAGGATATCCTGGCACCACTCTATTATCTTGTTTCTCATGTAGCAGATAACCAAACAAAATTTTCATATGAAGCAAAACAAGATTTAAAAACAAATAATGCAAAGAAAAAAAAAAACTCTATTAGATGTAGAAGTTAAGTATAAGCGGCCAAAATTTAATGAGGGGTGGTGTTGTGATGTTCTGGTTGATCTGAATAAACGGCTGTGGTTTAGGAAGTGTTCGTGGTACTTGATTCATGAGTACAACAAGCTTAATACCTAAGAGGGATGTCAGAAAACAGAACGGTAAGCGATGGAAAAAATCAATTTTAAAATGGAAATATATTAGTAAAGATGCTGCTGTAGGAGTATTGGGGTTCAGGAAAAAGCTACGGATACATATACGAGTCATCAAAGAGATGGAGCTACGTAACTCATAAACCACGCTGTTGTTTGCAACCACATGTATAATATAATATTAGGTTTGGCATCTGTATGCTGATAGATGATTCATGAATTTGGCTGAGGTTGGTTGTTTCAATATTGGAGGATATTGAAAAAATGAGGCTTTTTAAGGGGGTGGAGAAGGAAAACTTGTGGTGGGGCATAATAAAATATGCGAAATTATGTTTGTGCTATTTTTTTTTTGTCAGTCTTTGACAAAAAGAGTTATTGGATGAAGAGTATGACACATTAGTTAGAGGTAGAATTCACAGTTTTTTTTGTAAGAGTGTGTCGAACAATAAGTCTCAATTTGTAAGTATAAAAATTAATCCTTAGAAAATATTTTAGGATAAATAAATTGAATACTGTATGATTCATTTATTTCGCTCTTTCCTTCCCCACCTAAATATATGCGTAGGAGAGAGAGAAAGAGGGGTATAAATGTGAGATTTCCTTGTTGGTGGGCTTATATAAAGGACGATAGCATGTTGCAGTTTCCCCACTATTAAAGATAGCTAGGTAAAGGGGTGCAAGGGAAGAGAAGAAATCAGAGAGTAGAGCCTAATAATTTTGGTTGTGTGAGGTTTTGATGGAAGAACATCTCACTCCATTGGCTGTTACCCATCTTCTTCAACATACTCTCAGAAGCTTGTGCATCCAGGAAAATTCTCAATGGGTCTATGCAGTCTTCTGGAGGATCCTGCCTAGAAACTATCCTCCACCTAAGTAAGGAGAGGAAAAAAGATCAAGCAATTCTAGCTCAAAAAGTTCATGGAAACAGATTTTGGCCACCAATATCACATATATACTAGCATTTCTTGAATAATTTAACATATTTATGGAAATATTTCCATGTTTATTATTAGGATTAGGATACATAGGCTGACAATTTTTTCTTGCTGGTTTCTTCTTATAATATAGGTGGGAAGGTCAAGGGGCTTACGATAGATCAAGAGGAAACAGAAGGAACTGGTAAATGTTTACTGTGTTGTCCTCAAATATTATAATATATTTCTAAGTTGTCATGAGGAGGTATTGTATTTGGTAACACTTTTGGTGTTACATATGCATGCAGGATATTGGTCTGGGAAGATGGTTTCTGCAATTTTGCTGCCTCAGCAGCACCTGAAATTAACTCTGGTGATTGTCCTACCTCATCGGTTTATGGGAATTGTGAATTCCAGCCCTACCAAGGGCTGCAACCAGAGCTCTTCTTCAAGATGTCACATGAGATCTACAATTATGGAGAGGGGTATGTATCCAACAATTAATAGTTGTTTCCCCATTTGAGTCACATTCCTGGTAGTTCAATCTTGTTCTTGGGAGATTTTCAAAGCAAAGAGGTTAATTGATTAGATTTCATGTACCAGATTGATAGGAAAAGTGGCTGCAGATCACAGTCACAAGTGGATATACAAAGAACCTAATGACCAGGAAATCAACTTATTGTCAGCATGGCACAATTCAGCAGACTCAGTGAGTGATACCCTTTTTCTTGCTTAAGCTTACACAAAGAGCAATAATTGTCAAATTAGCTTGCTAATATAATCAAAATTAAGATTTTGATTTCATGTTAGAAAGCTCTTTAATTTGTAAAGATTACTTGCACAGCTCTTTAATTTGTAAAGATTACATGTACATAATCCATGATTTCATGTTTCTATATGCTTCCCAAAAGAGAGAAAAAGAAAACTGTCCTTATATATCCTAATTATATGTGCTCTTTTTCACAGCACCCTAGGACTTGGGAAGCCCAGTTCCAGTCTGGTATAAAGGTATGACATTCATATATGTATGTGTGCAGCTCCCTTATTTGCTTTCAGACATGATATCTTCTTTCTTTATTTGATTGAAATCATCATTTCTCTTTTTGCAGACCATAGCCCTTATTGCTGTAAGAGAGGGAGTTGTTCAATTAGGAGCTGTTCATAAGGTTCTCTCTCTTCTCTCTCACACTAACACACTTAACAAAAAAAATTCTATTTTGCATTCACTCATATATCATGTCCACTCTCTGTGTGTCCTTAATGTGACTCAAGGTGATTGAAGACCTGAGCTATGTTGTTCTACTGAGAAAAAAGTTCAGCTACATTGAGAGCATCCCTGGGGTGCTATTGCCACACCCTTCATCTTCTGCATACCCATATAAGGTTGAAGGCTATAGTGTCCCAGAACAGTGGCATTTCCAAGGAAGCATTGCTCCCCCAACGGAACTATATGACCATTACAACCTTCCACTTAAGATAACTCCTTCTATGAGCAGCCTCGAGGCACTGCTTTCTAAGCTCCCTTCAGTGGTTCCACCACCACCAACAGCATCAATAGCAACAACACAGCCACAACCCCATCATGTTATGCAACCGCAAAGGCCATTGGAATTCATGGGAATGCAAAAAGTGGCAAAAGAAGAGTTGGATGAGGAGGTGTACAGGCCTGAACTTGACATGGGTGAAAGTAGCAGTTCCATACCAGGGTACCACCACCACCAACACCATTTCCATCATCAGCACCAAGATCAGAATATAACTAATAGTGGAGGCAACAATGGATTTTGAGTATTATTATTAGGCTGGTAACTATAAAAATATTGGAACCATTGGAATGAAAATTAGTCCTAATTAAGTCCTAACAATGTAGTGAATGAGTTGCTAGCTTAAGTGTTTATTGTTATTATGATAATAATTAATTAGCTTTGTGTTAATTTCGCAGATATGATTTTGATATATATTAATCTTGCTAGAATATTACTGTAGTACCAAGGAACTTTCATTTCATGCATGCGTGTGCACACTCCTGCTGCTGCTTCTGCTGCTCATTATGATGTCAGTAAGTGTTCGTGAATATGAGGGTTGAAAGCTTATAGTCATACAGAGAATCTAGCACAATATTGTACTTCAAAATCAAATGCATGCAGCAGTTTAAGGATGTTAAGTGTATGTGTAACAGGCAATAATTATTGTAAGTCGTAACTTGTAGAATAGCAAACTAATTAAGCCATATGTTAAGGACAAAACAGGAAAATATATGCTCAAGACCATATAATTAATTAGGCCATAGTTCCTATGGCTTTAGGATACAGATGATGATGATTTAGGGATGTATAATTTGGGTTCATTCAGTGATTAAGTGGGTTGGTTGGTAGCTAAGGGTAGGGGGAAGAATGACTCTAGCTATGTCACATAGCTCCACATTATATATGGATGTGTTATGTACAAATAATTTTTTTCACTTGTATATATTTTGAATAAGACGTCATGTCGATTCATATCATATTTATTATATGGGTCCAAATCTCATTTAATGATGAATGAGATATGAACCGATTTAGTGTCTCATACAAAATATGTATAAATAACATTTTGATATATGTATATACTATGGTGAATCTCGTGTTGTTATATACGTCAGAAAATGATACAGTATATATAGGTCCCAAAAAATGGTTGTTTCAGGCTTGCAGAACAAGGATGTAGCTTAGCTTACTGTTCATTGTCTATTATATAATTTTATAATTGGTCACCTACCAGCAGGTATGCTGGCAGCAGCTGCGAGCATTCGACGTTTTGTCCAAATGAAGAGTAAAATTGGGTTCACATGGGAAGCTGTAATTCATACAGGTTTTACCCAAAAGAGTCAATGTAGGATGCACCATTATTCTCTCTCTTTATGTTGCTCTTAACATTTAATTTGGAATCAGGACAGAACATATGGACGATTCTACAATCCTTATAAAAAGTATGAGAGAGAATAGAGTGTTGATAATTATTTTCTTGAATCAAATTTAATTTTGAACTAATATATCAATGGTTGAAATATTTATAGCACGAATACTCTCTTTTTCTTGGAGCATATCAGACCAGTCCCATGACATAAACTTAAAAATGTTTTATAGTGAGTTTATTAATTTAATTTACTTTATATATATATATATATATAATCACGAGGTGTATTTCATATTTTCAGAGCTCGAAATTAAGTTTTGTTTGGACGTTAATTTAGTCTGACCACGAGATATTTTCGGTAAGATGAGGTAATAAACTAAAGTAAGAATAACGTATAGTAATGGTATTATTAAAATAAAATAAAAAAGTATAACAATGGCTACGGAGATAGAATTTATAATTCTCATATTACATAGTAACATTTTTATTTATATACAAAATTGTGACAGACATTATTTTCAGAAGTTTGGGAATGGAGCATTTACATCGTAACATCTTGACACACGGCATGTGTAATTTTTATATTTCCCATTTAATTTAAAATAAATATTTTTAGAATTAATCACTTTAATTTATGTTTAATGTAACATCATTAATTTATGTTTAATGAGAGACATAGGACTAGATGAGTTCGGAAGCGTGCCCTCACCATGAATTGGGAGAGTTTTCCTCTCAAACTAAATTTAGTCTATCAAAAAAATATAAAATAAAGCAAAAGGACAAAGCCACAAACCCGAGACCAAGGAAGATTGTGGCCGGTTTCTTCATTGATTCTCGATTTAACCTAAGACATGCATGCTACAAAACAAATACGCTTATTTTCAAAGGATCTATATCATCAGGTGTACTCTGTCCAAATTTCATTCCAATCAAATGATCTGCAACACTGCTAATATAACTTGCGGGGACAAAATTATAGTATTTTGCAGTATATCAACACCCAACCTTCACTCCTCTAGTTCATATTCATTAACCAGTCGTTCTTAATTCACATTTTCGTTGAATTATTTTACATCAAAATCCAACCTTCAGTTCATATTTCGTTATCCAATTCTTCCTAATTCACATTTTGTTTTTTTTTTTCGTGAAATTCACTCAAACAGGTACGAGGCAGACGCCAAAAGAAAAAATCCTTAATTTTTTTTTTCCTTTTTAACAGGAAAGGAGGAGGGAGAATGTGATGATTCGAGATTCGAACAGAAATATCGAACCCTGACGCACTAACAAGGCTAAATCAATTATCACACTGCCTCGAGCCTCAACAGCAACTAGGGCTTTCACGAGTTCATTTGACAGCTTACGGCAATTCTTAACACCACCAGCTTCATCTGTGACAGGGTAAAACGGTCACCAATCCTAAAATTTCTCATGAGGTTGCAGATCAACGTTCTCAATGCAACACATAATTTATTTCAGCTGAAAGAACCGCGTACAATCATTTTAACGTATTTGTTATTTATCCACTGGGAACGAGAGAGAGAGTATTAACAATCTTGGGTCCCAAGAAAAACGTTAGACATGTTACCAGCATTCATTGAGAAAGAAAATTAACAGAAATATATGAGTGATCTATAGACTTGAATGCTACACCGTAGAACAAGAAAAATCTATGCTTGGATTACTCTATTTTGTGTTCAAAACAGTTTAATCAAAATCTTCTTAGACATATTGGCCAAAGCTTTTACTTAAATAGTTTTCTTCAAACAAGGCTAATATGCAATACAAGAATATACCGGTGCGCTCCAAGTATAAACAAAATTTCACATTATATTAGTTATGACAGTAATGAAACAGTGGCCATCCAAATCATGGCCAAAATCAGACTAAATTGTTAGGTTGAAAATATAAATAATGCACAAGCAATTAAGCAAAGTTTCAGTGGAAAGCTGCAACTTCGTCTCTGAAGTGGTTCAGTAGGTTCTCAATACTCATTACGGTATGGTCTGCCTTATCTCTAACCCGTACACTCACCTGGAACAATGAGTTAAGTTTTAGAGTTAATATATTAAACAAAAAGACAGCGACAACACAATCAGGGGCATGTTTTATACTTTTTCTCGTGTGCAAAACAGAATAACGAATTATTTGTAGACCAGAAAATCTTGGAACACAGGACCAATAAGATATGGTTCCAGGACTATCTATGTGGTTAGCTTCTTCAATAAGATCAGACCATTGCCACCTCTAAGATTACTATTTTGACAGACAACCCTAACCTAGAGAGTAATCCAGCATAACTGAAATCCAGCCCAAGGATACATCTTGAGTGCTGGTATGTGTTTTGCATATGACGTAAGTGGCTAACATTGTAATATTGTCAAAGGAGCAATTTGCAAGATTCCAAACTGAATGTAACCATTCAGGCTCAGCTCGTATAAGTAACAAGCTAGTTCCTATATCCGATTTTAATTAATGTCTCACTTAAATGAGCTAAAATGCAAAAAGTTCATCTAAAAATTGGTAAAACACAAAAGCAACGCACGCTAAGACATGTTATAGCAAGAAAATGGTAGAGGCTCAATTTATTTTGTTTATTTGGAAGAGTTAAAACTGAATTATACTGCCATATTATTTGTTAGAAAGTGTAAATATGGAGAACCTGTCCCGTATTAGCTTCCTCCTCTCCAACAACCAAGATGTAGTTGTATTGTGCTAATTGAGCCTCTCGCACCTGCAGCATATCATGACTTCTAGTAAAGGCAATTCCATTTTGTTTAGGCATTAGATTAATCACAATAAAATCATAAAAAAAAAAAATCAGAAAAAACTCGTCAATTGACATTTTATGGGCTTTTTATAAATTCAGAACATAGAGGCATGTATTTCAATGATTAAAATAGTCATGCCATACCAAATGATTATGATACTTGTAACACACTAAACACACACAACTTAACTCATACTGGTATTTGGCTAACCCTCGGCTCGGGATAAAAAATAGCACCAGGAGATATAAAATTCACTTTGCAACCAACCACGGTTCAAATTGAACAGTTATATTGAGCAATAGGTTGTATGAAAGTATTAAGAGTTGGAAAACTGGGTTTCTCAACATGTTAAACATAATACGACTTATCAGCCAACATTTCACCAGGCAGTAGATAAAAAATGTTGGCATTATTGTCACAGAATGAATGAAAAATAGCATTCAAACCAAAGTATCAATTCAAAAGGATTTTGTTACCTTCTTCTGAATCTTCCTATCAGTTGTATCTGCATCAACGTGATACCCTGCATGGTGGATTTGATCTCGCACCTAGCAAAATTGCAGCATGAGAAAATGTTATACCATTAAGAAGAAACCCTGATCTTCACACCATAATACATTACAAGTATCCCAATAAATATTAGAAACACAACAATGCAAACTAAAGTAAACCAATCGAACAATTCAAGTTTACTCAAGCTTTGTGAGCAAGACCTAAATTGATTCAATGATTTTGACAAGATGGAGACAGGCTCAGCAATACTAAAGACAACAAACAATAGGATCAGCAACATTTTATCAGCTCCATACGTGCTAACAGACCTTCAATTAGACAAACATTAAAAACAACATAGGATGGCGGAGAATTATAATCTTCTTAGGAAATAAAAGTATGCCATGATATGCAGCACACACCATCCCACATACTCATCTGTAAGTGTGTTGATTCAAACCCTTTTTACTTTGCTCATACCCTTGTTAGTGACTTCTAAAGTGTCCCACATTTCTTTTGCACTTTTGCAACTTGACGCTTTAAAAAATTCATAATGTCCTAAGGTGAAAGAAGTTAATGTTTTTGGCTTTCAAATTGTATTGTACTTTCATCTATCTTCATCACTCTACTCACTCATAGGTTTCACAATTTTATTGTCTCCTTCTCCATTTATAGGGATAAAAGGACCATTTTCAATGGTGCATGTATTAATGGCTTCTATAAATATTCTCATTCTAGTTTTCCAATATGAGCATGCTTCTCCATTAAATATTGATGGCCTATATTGATGGATTTTCCTTCAAATTGAAAAGAGTTTGACAAGAGCATTAATTCTCTTGAGGTGTTATAGCCTTAAATAAGAGACTAGCTCTGGTACCACTTGTTGATCAAGTGGCCTCAATAACTCATGAAGGAGCGTGAATTGAGTTCTAATTTTTTCTAAATTTTTTTTTTACTCCAACATCCTATAAAACTTGTTTGAAAGATTATGATACAACTTACTAACGTGAGTGTTGTAGTGCAAATAATTTATGTGCTTAACAACCATGAATGTGTAAGGCAATCTAAAGAACTTGCACAAATGTAAAAAGGTTAAGGGGAGAAAAATGCAGACTCAGGATTTTTATACTTGCTCAGTCACAATCTTGTGTTCTTCAACTAGTGTCCAAGCCAATGCTTGAGAGTTCCACTTTCTGTTGAAATCTTCCTCTTACAATCCTTGAGCACTTACACACCCTTAGATTACCATACACTTGTGTTGACTCTTACAAAACCCCCAAAGGGATGCCTCACCCTTTGCTACAATGAGGGATGCCATGCCCTCTTATAGTCTTAAATAGAAAATTACAAGGATTTATATAGAACTCCCTTTTAGAGTGAATAATACGACTTGAAGCACTAGCAAAGGTTTCAAAGGGAATGAAGTCTTGTTGTCACAAAAACTTGATGAAACCTTTTGCACACACGTGAATGATTGATAGAAAATGATTGGAACTGTTAAGTGTAACACTCGGGGATGAGAGCGACGAGTGATTGCTATAAGATGAATATCAAACAGAACAAAGCCTAAAATTTGTGTACCTGCAGCGCATAAGCTTGTGATTTCTCAGACACTGGGCATACAATTGCTTGACGAGGACTAAGCCAGAAGGGCCATTTACCCTTGTAGTGCTCTAAGAGTATGGCAAACATACGCTCAACAGATCCGAGAATGGCTCTGTGTATCATAACAGGTCTCTCGATTTTGGCTTCATCCTCAGCTGAGTATTCCAACTTAAAACGATCAGGCAGTTGGAAGTCAAGCTGCAAGCAACCACATTCATAAAACCATCAGTTAAATTATCCAGAGCTTAATCTTACTCGGGTGCAATTTGCAAATCAGCATAAACCTGCAACGTTGCACACTGGAATTTCCTATTCAAGGCATCAGATACACTGATATCTATCTTTGGTCCATAGAATGCACCATCCCCTTCATTCAACTGCAATTAATTATTCAGAATATAAGCAGAGAGGTTGAGAATAATAAAATGGTAGCAAGTAAACATATAATCGCATTGTAAACATATTAATTGATTTACAATATAGAACAAGGCTGATGATTGTGCATTCTGAATCAGTTATAGCCAGAATTATAACCATATTATATTATCAAAGCAATATCATAAAATAATGCTGAAATGAAAGACTTCTATAAGTTGTAGAAAAAAGAATATGGTTACCTGCCAAGGCATCCCAAACTCATCCAAAGCTTCTTTAAGAGCATCTTCAGCTTTCTCCCATGTTGCCAAATCTCCTAGGTATTTCTCTGGCCTCTACACAAGTATTCAAAACATGCAAAGAACAATAAACAATCAAAGCATAAGGTAGATGGTACCATGCTGAAGGAGTTTGTATGAGCATCAGTGCTGCATGGAACTACTAAACACACTATATTGTTAGAAAATGGAAATCAAGGATATATGAGAAGGAAACATATTGGGACGTGTGATGATGGAGGGCTGAATATAGTTAATGCAGAAGAAAATTAGGTAGGTAAAGGAATATGTGGTTTTCTTATATTTATACCCAGGTTCTGAAAACCGGACCGGACCGGCCGGTCGGACCGGTTGAACCGGGAACCGGCCTGCTGTCCGGTCCGGGTTGGCCCCCAAAACCGGTGGGAATTGGACCGGTCACGAACCGCTCTGAACCGGCCGGGAACCGGGCAAACCGGCCCGGCCGGTTGAACAGTTTTTTTTTTTTTCTTTTTTTTTTTACAAAAGTGATGCAAAATGACATTTTTTGGGTTTTTTTTTTAAAAAAAAAGTCTAAAATCTCATTTTTCCTAATTTTTTTCCTTTTCTAGTATCAAAATTAGTAACTTGAGAGATTTAATCCATATAGATAATGTTTATTTTGATTAAGAGATGAATTATGTTTATATTCTATGGGTTTTGTTGATGTCTAATTTAATTTTTAGTTATTTTTTGCATATATTTTATTTTATATTTTTATATATTTATATAAATACAGGTTTTATTATATACCGGTTATATTCCGGTTGGACCTCCGAACCTCTGAACCCTTGCCCTGACTGGTTCGATGTCCGGTCCAGTTTTCAGAACCTTGATTTATACATGATTTCCACCACCATAGGCTCCCATGCACTTCTAGTAAATTCTGATTTTTAAACATTTCCTACAAAATTTAACTAGTTAGGCAGAAATGTTATTGAGTTCTGATGATTACTAATTTGTTCTAGACTTTCTTTGTTTATATAGTTGATAGATGCTTGCTCATATTTCCCTAGAGTTCTGAAAAAATGGACTATGATCTAAATACATTTCAATTGAAATCACACCTAGTAACCCGAAGTAAAATTGCAACCTTGAAAAAGCACATGCATCTTCCCAGGCACAAAGCATGCCATCAAAAATAGTAAGAGTGGGGTTTGAACCTACTGATGTTACAGATAATTTAAAACACATGGAGTTGTTTCATCAGAGATTTTGCCTATTTTAATGTTTAAATTATTCGAATGACAGTCAATTTTTTTTCCTTGAATTTTACAATGCAATTAGTTATCAATAAGAAAGAGAGAGGGACTGCAATCAAACTCCTATACTTTCTTAAGAAATTGAAAAACCTAACAGTGTAATCAAAATTATAATTTCACGGCACATGTAATTGCCAACATCGATGAAATCTCATAATAAAAACAAATTGGTGCATAGGCAAATGCAACTAAGATACTATTGGGAGCCTAAAATTGAATGCTAAAACAAGTAGTGAGGATTTTGGAAACATCAAAAAAAGCAAGTGGGCATTATAAAGAGCAAAATTGCATACCGTTGAAAGCTTGAGATCATATGTGAAACCAAATATGTCATAGACATAATTGATGAAATTTAAGCAACTTCTCACTTCATCCTTTATCTGTAGAAGGAATCAAATTAACAATTCATAACTTCAGCTCAAAAGATGGCTTAAATATTTATGTTCATAAATTTGAAGATCAACTCACCTGGGACTCCCTGCAGAAAATATGTGCATCATCCTGTGCAACATTGGAAGCAAATGCTGTTAATGACATAGGACCTCTAACAAAGTACGATTATAGGAAACAGAAATTAAATACATGGTGACTGATCTAGATCAATCATTTACAATGTTACTACAGTTGTAATTGTTCATAGTTTGGATAAATGAACAAGAAATCATCGGCAGGTCTAAATGTATATGTTTTAGCTTCGGTATTATGACTTTATAAATATGACCTCAACTTAACTTTATTTGGAAATATAACAAAATTTTTTGGGGAGAAAAAGGTTTAAATCCCCTTCCCATGAAGCTTTTATTTTATATGTAGAGCACATCCATGAAATTCCCCACCCCATTTTTACCCATGTACCAAATGCAACTGTAGTTTTCCTGTTCGTTTTGATAGCAACAGGGGAAAGAGTATACCTGCTGAAATCTCCTAACACGTGTCAATCCACTCAAAGCACCACTAGCCTCATTCCTATGCAAAACCCCAAAATCAGCCATACGAAGTGGAAGTTCTGCAGAACCATTAAATAGTTGAGGTCAAATTTCATATACAAGATTTCAGTTTAATCAAATTCAGTTTTCCATTATATCCACTATGTATATAGGCAAACCCAATTAAATATCAATCCATTTATTAAGTAGCAGACCAAACGCATGCATTATTGATTATCCTTAATTCAACGCTAAATGTGAAATAGCCAGCCACACCAAGTAGGCATATATAAGAGATGCATAAATTCCAATATAAATGATGCTTACCTCTATATGAGCGAACTCTGTGTTTGAAGACCAAGCAGTGCCCTGGGCAATTCATTGGTTTCAGCCCAAACTCTTGTTTTTCAATCTAGAACACATAAAAAATAACATACTTTGGTAAGATACCTTGATTACTGTTCAAAAGACATAGCTCTTTGGAAGTCTTCAGAGATGCCTTTCTAAGAAAGTTGACAAGATCAATTTTGCTATAAAGCATGATCTTTTCATGCTAAGGATGCATAGTTGTCAAATGGCAGCCATGGCAGCACCATGGTGGTCTTAAATGGCAGATCTCTGGTCCATTGCCATAAGCCGCCATCCACCACTGACAACTATGTAAGAATGCACATGAATACAAGACTAAGACAATGAAAAAGGGAAAGGGCAAAAACAACACATTAAAACAAAAGAACCAGCAGAATATTAAACACACAAAAGGTATTTGCTAAGCCCATGTATGTATATATACATGTGTATACACACGTATATTTCTTACATTTGCAAAATGTACTTTTTCAGGCTTTGCAAACCCTCGATACGTTGTAGATACTGTAGAAACTAATCTATTAGTCTGCTACACTCCGATAAATGGTCCCAAGCCCACACAGATCATTCATAAAAACAATTGAGACATAAGTAATAGGATATATCATAACATACATGATTTGTCTATAAAGAAAGACAGATAAGCCCTCTAACCCACACACACACACACACACACATCCAAACATACCTCCAAGATAAACATATCCTCTCTATAATTTGCAGCATGACCAGATTGCACCCACAGATCCATGTTAAATACATTTGGAGATATGACCTGATGATTCAAAATATACATAAGTACTCTAAAAAATACCACTTTCCATCACATCAAAAAAAATTTACACTGAAGTTTAACCTCTTGATAGCCCCTGTCTCTGTACTGATTTCGAATAAACTCCATCAATTTGTTGTAGACCCGTGCACCATGTGGAAGAAAAAACCAGCTTCCTGGGCTGGCATATACAAAGACAGACCATGATACATCAGGCAAGAAGCACACTAAAAGCTGCAATCAGACAACAATGAATTCACAATACCTCCATTCATGGTGAAGAATAAGCTCCTGTTTCACACCCAGAATCCTGTGATCATACTTTTTAGCCTCCTCCAACCTAAGCAAATATTCCTGGCAGAAAAAAAAAATTACAAGTAATAGAATCATCAACACTGATAAACGTTGCATCATTTTTCACTCAGATTCATGGCAGACAATATTTTATATCTTTACTATAGCCATAGCACAGACAGCAGCACCATCTACACATTATTTCAAAAACACCACATGTGCATCTGGCATAGCTCAGAGAAGCTTGGGCACCCAGAAATGCAATAGCACACTATTAATAACTGTTTGTTGGTTATTTACTGTATTTAGATATTCCACAAGGTACTGCAACAGATCATTCAGTGCACCACAGCTCAGTTTGCATAGCTGGATGTTTTACCCCAGAGAAACAACTATAGAAATGAAAATCACCTTTAAACTCTTCTGATCAGGATAAGATATGCCATAAACTCTTTGTAAACTTTCCCGATTTTTGTCTCCCCTCCAATATGCTGATGAGGCCTGGAATTGCAAAACCAATAATCGAATAACTTGTGATAGATATTAGATATAAGTCTATGGATAATCAAACTTGTTTGAAATGGATTCATAAGAAAGATTAAATAAATACCTTTAAACATGCAATTGCTTTGACAAAGGATGTATTAGGTATATGTGGTCCTCGACACAAATCAACCAGGGGACCACATCTGTATACTGTGATAGTCTTGTCAGCAGGTAAATCATTGATAATTTCAACCTGATGACAATAGCAAGAACATAGCCAGAGCAGCAACTTGTGATATCTTAAATTACAGGAGAAAGGAAATAGGAACTATATGGTTCAGATAAATATGATTATGTGATACAAAAGATTATACAAGCAGCTATACTTGCCTTGAACTTATTATCAGAAAACATGTCAAGAGCCTGATCACGTGTAACTTCAATGCGCTTAAAGGGTTGTTTTTCCTGGAAGCATAATCTTCGTCATCTATCATATATTTTAAAGAAAAACACCGAAAAAAACATACAGCCTAGGCCTCATCAACCATCATATAATTTTGCAATAACAAACAACCTAGGAAGACTAATAGGGCGCAAAAAAACAATCAAATAACATCCGGTTCTCGGGGTGGAAATCCAAAATCTCTTCGGGCAGGGGCGGAGCTAGATTGTTTTTTAAGGAGGGGTCAATATTTAACAGCTAATTTAACATAAATAATATATAATATATTTCATGATTTTATTTTCTAAAAAAATTGAAATAAAAATATTATATATAAAAGAAATAAATGTTTTGGAATCAAAATTCAAGAAAATATACACACATGTCTCTATATAGTATATACATATAAGATATTATCTATTACAATATTCAAACATCTAATTAAATGAAAAGTTGGTGCAAATCATCCAAATAAAAAAATTAGAGGGGGCCAAATTCAAAAAAAAATTGAGTACTTTATAAAAGAAAACAGGAATGGCCCCCCTTGCCCAACAACAGGCTCCAGCTGTGTCTTTGGTAGTGTTTGGAATGATTGAAA
Source organism: Dalbergia cultrata (assembly GCA_031216105.1). Taxonomy (NCBI): domain Eukaryota; kingdom Viridiplantae; phylum Streptophyta; class Magnoliopsida; order Fabales; family Fabaceae; genus Dalbergia; species Dalbergia cultrata. The sequence continues at coordinate 14,816,949 of CM062344.1, read as the reverse complement.
TTAAGATTTGAATTGATTTCATTTGAAGTAATTTGAATTGATTGGACTTACATGTTGAATCTTATGTTAAGCATATAAAATAGGATTTGAATTGATTTAGAAATCAACTTTTACATTTCAAATATATTAGATGGTGTTTGGAATGATTAAAATAGGAATTGATTTGTATTCAAGTTTTGAAATCAAATAAACTCCCATCAAATCTTATAAAATTTGATAGGATTTCAAAAACAATGGAATCAAATCTAATTGATTTGACAAATGAAATCACTTCTTATTTTTTAAACCTTCAAACACAATTTGATTTACAAATCAAATTAATTCTTATTTTTTCCCATTCCAAACACACTCTTTGTGAACATCAGACTTGCAGACTTCGAAATATTTGCAAAGCTGCTGAAATTCAAAAGACCATTTGACATTCATTCCAAAATTTGTTCAGCTAATAAATCCACAAGTATTGATTATCACTGATACTGGTGACACAAAAAAGAAAAAAGAAAGGCAACTGCAATAGTAATACTAGTAAACATAAACACACACAAAGATAAGAGAACGACAATAAATACCGCAACAGCCTTCAATGCCCCAGCCTCAATTTGCTTAAAGTGATCTTCATTCAAACCCAAGTCACCATAAAACGCATCATAATAGAATCCCTGCAACAATTCACACTCTCATTCACTACACATCTCACAACATAATAACACAGTCAACAACAGAGCAGCAACCAAAAAAAAAAAAGCATGTTTGCCAACAGCTTATTTCAAGGAAACAATCAGTAATTTTTCAAAAGTTACCTCACAGCCTCAGAAATCTATTTTATATAAAATCCAAACATAATAAAAAAAAATAAAAACAAACAAACAAAGCACCTCTCCTCTAGTAGTGCAGGGCCCAATGCATAGCTTGCATCCATACTCCACCTCAAGCGCCTGCAAACGCATTCATCACAACAACCAAAAAAGCACAATCACCATCATTTTCCACCACCACAATCTAAATTCAACCCAAAAAAAACAAAGAAAAAAAAATCTAAAAACCGTTAGAAAAGGGGACCTGGCCGAGAATGTGAGCGCTAGAGTGCCAGAACGTGTCGCGTCCTTCATCGTCCTCGAACCTGAAGATCCTGAGCTCGCAGTCCTCCTCGAGAGGTCTCGCCATGTCCCACAGCACGCCATTGACCCTCGCTATGAGCGCGTTGTTCGCCAGGTTCTTCGAGATCTCTCTGGCCACGTCGAGCGGCGTCGTCTGCCACTTGGCGGCGCTCCTGACGCTGCCGTCGGGGAGGCTGACCTTGATGGGATCCGGCGAGAGGGAGAGCCGCTGCGCTCTCTGCTCCGCCTCGATCGCCTCGAACATCTTGGTTCGCTTCGGGATGACGGCGCTCAGGTACGACTCGTCCTTCGGGTGGGGTACCATTGCGGCGGTTGCGGCGGCGGAGGAGAAACGGTTGCGGCGGAGGAGGACGAGAAGGAGAGAGAGCGGAGAGGAAGGTGTTTTTGTGGAGATACTAGCGTAACGGCGGAAACGGATTAGAGAGCATCGCATCGCAGAGCATAGCAGTGTGTTTGTTTTTGGGGGTTTATCGCGGGCTGGGGAATTTAATTATTTTTTTATTTTGTAAAATGGAAAATTGGAAATAGTAGCCCCCACTCCCCTTTCGGTTTTTTGAGCCAAGTGAGTTGTGAGGTTTAGGGTTTTAAATTTTTGTTGATATTTTTTTTCGTTTTTGGATTTTTTAGTATATATTCTTGGTTGTTTATTACAGTTACCATTGGCGTTGGTCTGAAGCGAGCAAACCCAAGTAAGCAGGATTTGACTGGGGATTCTTTGTCTGCTGAGAATAAAGTGAATAAAGTAAATTAACAAAAATAATTATTCTTGGGCCTTGCCCCGTGAAAAATAATAATAATAAAAATAATTATTCTGAACATTTTATATCAATGAATAATATGTAAATTTTTAGTTATTAACAGATAATTATCTTGATGTTAATAATTAATCAGGTGAAAAGAGTGTAATAGAATGACATAAAAAATATCCGAATATTAACTATTTTATTATATTAGTCGCGCCAAAAAAAATATCATATGGTTGTAAAGGGTTTTTTATTTTTTATTTTTATTATTTTGGAATGAAATGGGAATTACAATTAGGTTACAATTACAAAAAGAATCAATTGTTGATCACGAATGGTATAGTTATGGCAGATTCTGAAATGAATGATATTCGAGTTAGCTGTTTCATGTGTAATTGTTAGCCGCCCATAATTAGTTTGTTAAATGTGAAGAGTATCACCTTTTCTGAGATTATTAGCTTTTGGCTAAAGGTACGTATTCACTCTTGAACTGATTAATTCTTTCACGTACTGTATAATCATTTAAGGGATAGATACAGTTATAAGTTTTAAAATTGCTACATTCTCAAATTTGAATTTATTACAAAGTGGTTAGGTATCTGTCTCGACGTTCTTTTTATTTTGGAAAAGAGAAAAAAAAAAGAGATGATAAAAATAATAAAGAAAATACTAAAAATGGGGTATAATATAAGTATTTTGAATTTTTTTCGTGTTAATGTTTGATAAATGGTGGGAAATTACTTTACTTAGACTTATTTTCATGTTATAAAATTAAAATCAAAATGAGTGATATGCAAGTGTAATTTTTATTTATGATGTGACTTATTATTTCTTAATTAATAATTAATGATAATAGCAATAATAGTTATGTTTTTGCTTCCATACCTTTATAGAGAGTAGCATATTTTTCTTTTCTTTTCATATCAACAAAAAGAAAAACCTTTTACATTTATCAACCTCTTTGTTTTAAATTTTCTAAGTTGTGCTTGTTTGAAGAGAAAAATAGAAGAGAGAACTTAGAAAGAAAATAAATAGTTATTGAGGTTTTCCACTATTTGGATGAAAAGAGAAAATAATGGAGAAAGAAAAAGAGATGGTGGGACCCATCAAAATATTTTCTCCCTTCAATTAGTGACAAAACAAGACTTGAGGAGAGGTTTTTGGTCAAAATTACTATTATATCACTTTATATCAACAACTTCCTCAAAGTTTCCGAGTTCCAAAGAAACAATGTTGAGCTAAATCGGTGATTATTCGATTTGCAACAAATCCTATCATACTTTCTGCATCCAAAGTGAAGCAGTGCTTCAGCAAATTAGGTGTCACTTTTAAGGCCATTCAGCAAGTCCTATCATCCTTTTTTATTGAAAAAAAAATGAAATGTTTTGCGATTTTAATTGCACTTCTTTTTTTTTTTTTAAGTCTATGCAATTGGTGCTGGGTTAAAGTTGACAAGGTGTCCAACACTAAATTTTTTTCTCTTTTTTTTCAGGTGAACTTAGGGTATTCATCGTCAAAACCCATAACCAATACCTCTAAGCGTGGAGCTCATACGCATGGGTTTGTCTATGGCCATGACTCTCTTCTTATACACTGTTAGAAATCAAATCCCTAACTAAATGATTAAGAAGCTCAACTAGCTACTAATTATGTTAGGCCTAGTGTTCTTTTTATTTAACTTTATTTCTTCTCTAATTGAATAGAAGCAAATACATTTTAATTTCATCCAACAACAACAATAATAATAGTAGTAGAAGAACTTGATTTGAAGCAAGGCAAAGGGGAAAAGCACGGAGGAGGAGAGTGCGAACAAACAGACAACCATGATATACTTGTTCATCCCATCACTCATAGCAGCTTTGGCTACCACCATGCTGCCACTTTCGGACACAAGAGTCATTAACATTCCCAAAAATGGGAGCAGGTTATTACCCATACGCACCATTCAGCCAGCAAAGTTCTTACTTTTGACCTAACACACGTCTTACCAGTGTTATATGAACTGATCCAGCCAAGCATATAGTATCTTGGTATGACATGAGGAGACCAACAAGAGACTTTGCTACTTAAGCAGGCTATTATTAGAATCTCATTTTTTTTTTAATTAGCTTAGGAAGAAGATAATTATAGTAACTGTAATAAGCAACAATCATTAATAGTTTATCTTGTAAAATGGCCTCTTTTTTCCAACTATGTAGGGTATGGTTTGGTTTGAAAAAGACACGATCTTTTGCATAGTTGCTGGTATACTTCATGAGTAATATTTAGTGTGCAATAAAATTACATAACAAATGCACAACACATACATATTTTATTATTATTAGATGTGATGAGTGAGTGTGATAAGTGAAAACCGCACATCACATCCAATGATAATAAGGTGTATGGTATGCATTTGTTATGCAATTTTGTCATATACCAAACATTATTCATAGCTTTACAAAATCTCCTTCATTTTATTTTTGACTAGTAACTGCCCGTGCTTTGCATGGGTCGGTCATAAAGTTGAATTAATAATTTTACACAAAAAATATTAAAATAGTTTTAATGAAATATTATAATGCATATTTGGTTTATGTAATTTCAATTAAGATTATTGTACATCATACAAATAAGTTTAAATTAAAATATAGCAATTGAATTTATTTTGTCATGTGCATGTCATTATCTTAATTGAATAAGATTTTAATAAGAACTTTTACTTTCTTCATTAATTCATTACACCATTACATCTACGATATTTTTATTAGGATTTAATTGACATACACTAGTAGTGTAAATAAATTTTATACCGTCATCCAATCAAGTTTTGCCATAAGAGTTATTATAGTTAACTTTTACATTCACTATTTGAGAAGTCATCCAAACAAAATATTTTCATTGGATGACAGTGTAAAATATTTTCATTGTATCAAAATTATACCCTTTCTATTAACAAAAAATAATAAATGATATTACTTATTAAAACATTTTTTCTTGTAAATTAAACACAATAAAATTTAAATATATAATCTTATTCATGTTGTTAATAAATATGGCTGCAACATATAAATATAATATCTGATGCTCTAATTTTTCCTAAATTCTGTAAATCCAATGTGCATGTGCTAAGCTATATATATCATGTCATTTTTGCATTTTACATTCTTATCTTTAGCTCTAACACTGCTCAATATGTTGAGGATAAAATCAAAGTGAATAAATTTTTAAAAAATTACATCTATTAAGTTGAAATTCAATTAAGTTTACACGAAATTGGTAAAAGGACTAATGAAAAAAAAAAAAAGACAAGTCTTATAAAGATTTAGGGCCAATAATATAAATAATGACAAACAAATAGTGCATTATATGGTTGTCAAGATTATGAAATGAGAATATGAATGATCACAATTCTTATAACAAATTAGTGAACAAAAACACATTTCATTTTCAAAAAATTGTTGTGTAAAAATAATACAATACTCTTTTATTAATCATGGAAAATAAGCTAATTATATTAATACATTTAAATATATTGTTATAAGTAATAATATATTACCCCCACAACGCCGTACAACCTAAAAACGATAATCGAAAATGTAAACAATTTAAGTACTTAAATTTAAATAGATTAAAGCCCCCAAGTATGCCGGATATAAGGAACCTCCTTACATCACAAAGCAAAGAGAAAATAATAACAAAAGATAAAAAGCTTGCTATCAATATTGAACATTTGAACCTCACCACTTTTTGTCAATAATTCAAAGTACCAATCTACACTTAAAGGAACAACCACCTATTTGGATTGCATTGAGATATTTAGTTACAAAGATAACGGCAACCAGAATACTCCATTGCATACCACCATAATGAAATTAGCCTTTAAGTCAATAAACACTTTTCCTATCTAAATTCTCAAGTATATTTCAATTCAACAAATCAATTTATCTTTATCTACAGTAATTATTAGCTTTTGAGACTGGAATGTAATACATCAATACTCATGAGATAATGTCTTAATTCAGACTCCCATGCTAAGTCTTGAGTTTTCTTATATCGAGATCTATTCATATTCAGAGATTATTTGCTTTCTGCCACAGTGAAGTTTATCATTTATAGACATATACTAAACCATTTTTTTTAGCAATCTTCAATCATGCTTATTCACTCCTGTCAACCATGCAAACACCATAGATGATTCCAATGCTATGCAAAGAGTACAAATGTAACTCCTCCATTATAACATTTCACCTTCCCTTGTGGCATATTTTGTTCTCAGCAAGTAGCATGACAACATGGCATTTAACATCCATTCAAGTCCAAATGACATCATTCTACATTTATAACCTTTAGATAGCAGAAGCAAGATAATCAAAGATAAGATATTAAAATGAGATAATGAATATCAAAGCATCAGTCATACTTGATCGGTTTGGATCTTGTCAAAAAATTTCATGAATCCAAACCAAACCAATCAAAATTGATTGGTTCAAATTTATTTCCCCCATAAACTTGATCCAAACCAATCCGTTTATACCCCTATATTTGAATACAAGATGACGTCTATTTGAGTATACAAGTTTCTTGTATTTGGATATAACAAAGATTGTAAAGCACATATATGTTCGAGTATGCATTTGACTACCAGATGTCATGTAATCGAGCATGTGTTCCTTGTATCCGAATACAAGTACATAGATTGTAAAATGCATACTTGGGAACGTATTCGAGTAACGATAAAAAATAACATGATTAACAACAATAACAATATTAATTTAAAATTTACATTCTTTATGTATTACATCTCAACATTACAAAATTGAAAGAGTGTTACACATCTAAAAAAGTTAATTGACAGGCATTAGATATGTTCCACCAAGCCCACTTGGAAAATTCTTAATACTATGTACTCGGAGTCAAATTTAAGGATGTTTGGGTAAATGGGTTTGATGACCCTCTGATATTGGCAGATATATAGCGATCCCAAGCCTTTAAATTGAGTTTGAAACGAAAAAGATTACATACATGATCCATAGGTTAACGCTAGTGGGAATGAAAATTAAAGTGATTGCAAATTTTGATATAGTGTAGAAAGAAAAGAAGTAGAAAATTGGAAGGAACTCCACAATTTTTTTTGTTCTTATTGTTCAACTGTTCAAATTTAAACAAGCCTACTCTAATAACTTGTCTTTTATTTTTATGCTCAATTGCCTTTTCATCCAATCCACTAACAGTGTAAAAAAGTTTTACATATTTATCTAACCATGTAATGACACGTTAGCAAATAAGATTACTTTTTCACCAAATTACTTGAAAAGTTATACAAAAAAAGATATTTGATTAGATGACAGTGTTAAAGAGTTTTACATGATCATTGCATTAAAATTAAATCCATTTGACATTTTACATTAAATTATGTGGAGTTATTAGAAGTTTAAAACTCACAAGAGTACCCTTGTTTAAAGTATAAACAAAAATGAAGATGCTTCTCAGCATCTATTAACTATGGGATTATAGTCTATGGTATAAGTCCTGAATTATTGATTAGAGACTAGAGTCCTATGGATAGGCCCTGAATTATTGATTGGAGACTGGAATGATCTGATTTATGGTGAATCATTTTCAGCATGCAATTGTGGCCATGATTTTTCAGTTGGAAAATAATTTTCAAAATAATTTCTAATACTGATTCAAATCCAATCAATATTGCTCAAGTACGTAGAAGAATGTTGAAATTTTCTAAGATTGGGCCTATTGTTCGGTAGGCTTTTGGTTTTGTAAAACTGTTTGAATAGATAAACCTCATATATTTCTGGAAACCCATGAAGTAAATGTGATGCGCTATGGGTTTGAAAGTCACTATGTATTATTTTAGGTTTTAGCCTAATTAATAAAGTGAACCAGATTATAATGTAGAGGCCTAAATATGACCTAAACATTTGATGGACAAGATCATATTTAAAATTCATACTATGGGTAGTATCCTCACCCCACCTTGCTAACTTTTTGCCTACTACTACTTTTTCAATGTGACATCCATAAAGAGGAAAGAATTGAACGAGTTATTCTGTAATTGACGTATATAAATGTGTATATTTTATTTTCCAATGCAATTCACAAATAATACTCTTTATTACCTTAGATCAATAAGGCACAGACCATTGTTATTTAATATTGATATTGAATTGGTATGTTCTAAGTTTCTATTATAGCCTAATAAAATCTTGTGGGCTACACATCATTTTCTTTTTCTATTTTATTATGAAAACACACATAGATCTTCTACCATCATTTTACTTGGTAGGTCACTTGTTCAGACCAAAACATTGAAAGAAATATTAAGCCTCTAATTAATACTTTAATTATTCCAAGTCCATAAGCTTTTGAGAAATAGATAGAAAATTTAGAGTTTGATATATGACCATCAAAAGGAACACTTTCCTTGGTGGTTGGAGTCTGAGAACGAGTTGCCAGTCCAAGGATGCACCAAGGATGGTTTGGCTGTTTTTCTTTAAGCCTGGATGGACTCAGAGGGGTGAATGAGTGTGTCTCTAATAGCTTGTGTTAGGTAGTAGGTGGCTGTCATACAATAAAGAGGCCATCACCAAAAGCATTATTGCAAGTTGCAAGGAAAGAATTTTTATTCTTTTCCTCCACCAAAAGTGATTTGTTTAGCTGGCTTATGGCTGTCCATTGATTGCACGCAGTTTGTAGGCCTCCTATAAAAAGAGGGAGGTATCGAACTGAAAAATTCATCCCAAGCAGAGCATTCCTCAGCTGAAGCAGTTCTAGTTGTTTAAGAAGAAGCAGTGTAGGCTTCTTGTAGTGAGAGAAAAATACATAATGTGTGTAAAAAAATTTCAAGAGTGTAGTGTGAGTATACACTTGGGGTTTTGGGTATATTCTCTAAATCTCTATAATACAACAAATTGTAGTAGAAGATAGTTTCACTGAGGATACACTACATTGTAATTACTCTTTAAATATAGTGAAATATTTTTCAGAATTTGGCCTGTGATTTTTTTCTCAAAATTACCGGAGGGTTTTCCATGTTAAAATATTGGTATGTACTTCTCTCAATTTATTCTTGTTGGTGTAAATAGTGAAAAGTGGGTCCCATTGTGAAGTACTATTTATGTGCCTTATTTTATCTGTTACTCTACACAATTTTGGGTATGTTTCCGCTCACATCCATAAAGTGTTTGTTACACTTGGGGTGTACCTAACTCTGATGATACCATAACAGCTTGATCTAAGAAATATTGGCATGGTTGTGTTTGTTGGGTTCAGTTAGCTTGACTTATTGGGTTTTTGGATTATGGCTATTAGTTTTTATTACAGAGAACATGGTTTGAGAATTGGGAGGAACTCTCATGATGGTGTGTTTTTTATGTTTCAGGATGCATATCCTGTGAAGGAAGTTGAACCGCTTTGTTTCATGGGTTTGGTTATGTTGAGTTATAGATTGCTCATTGCACTACTATTTTTTAACTAGGAAGAATCTCACTTTCTACAACTCTCTCAAGTTGTAAGCTATGTTGAGTGCGAAGGTAGGTTAATGGGACATATAGTAACGTTATTTTTTGGGGCCCAAGGCTAGCATATAAACGCATCACTCCTCTCATTGCTTCTTACAGTTCTTCTATTCCTATTTTTGGTGTTTGTAGCTACCACTAGCCCATGGAGAAAGCCATTCCTTCATTTAGTTAGATTCTTATAGGTTTTGAGCTTGGGAGGTTGGGTTGTCATGGAGGCTATCAGTATAGCACCTGGAAAAACAGTGCTTGTTGCATTATTAGGCTACCCCTTGCATGCCTGTTCATCATCAAGAGAAGAACAACTCCTCAAAGCCTGCCATACCACATAGCAAATGGTTCCCAAGAGATCTTAGAGTTGTTGAACCTAAGTCTTTCTTAATCTTGAAATGCACTATCAATGCACTCATCCCTTAGGGTCCACTCTTGATTCTCTTTATAATATTATTATCTTATCTAAGCTAATTAAGATTACATATAATTTGTATTTTAAAATATGGTTACAATCAATTACATATTATGATTTCCATCGAAGGTACCCTAAGAAATTATTAGTGAACCAAGTACACATTGTGTGGTTGATATATCTTTATAATATAATCCTTGTCTGGTTATGTTGTGTTCTATAAGAGACGAACACTATCGCTCAACCCCAACCCCTAGTGCTCAATATCTGATCTCTTAACCTTATTCTCTTCCATGGCCTTTCCCCACATCATGACATAAAATCCTACCATGATTATAACCACACCAATCAAATTGCATGAGATTTATTTCACAAATTTGTTGTCAAAAACAAAATCCATTTGCTAGTTGCATGCTGCAGAATGCATGTGTTCATAAATCAGCTAGTTATGTAACTTAAAGAGGTTAAATAGTTCTGAAATTTTACTTTCCAAGGTGAAAATCATCCCAAGAAAGATTGCATCCATGACAACGATGGAGATGATTCCCACAGGCTTGAACATAGCACAAAACAGAGGTCCAACTCTTTGAATACACCATGTCAATAGCATGTAGCGTATCGAGTATGCACCTATTTGCCTATAAACGATAAACCAGGAATACCCTCATTTGAACATTATAATAAGACACCAACACCACTCACATAAATATACAACACATATTCATTTACTATGTTTTTTAAGTTAATAAACCATTTTAAATTGCGTTATTATGAATTATAACTGAAATTAATAATATATCCTAAGCTTTAAGTGAGCAACTGTTTTAATTAAATGATTTACCGACTATCCAGTAAATCATGGGCATTCACCATGATTAGTAGCATGCATGTCATGTCATATATAAGAATTGTTATATGAAAAAGTGATTTACCAATAATGAATAAAAACATCATTCTCTTTCATATATATATATATATATATATTTGATATTAATATATTGATATCCTAGTGATATCATCATTGATTAATATAATGTCACATATAGAATTCACTATAAACTCCATATTATATTAACAATTCCATTATATTATTGGCATTGCATTGTTGTGTCTATTTAGTTAGGAAATTGAACGAACCTTAGGTACAATATATCAGTGAGCAGCACCATATTATTTAATTTATATAGTCATTGCATTGATCTGGCTAAAGTGAATTTCTGCCTTTATAATTTAATGCAGTATATATGTATTCACCTCCTGTTCAACATTAGGAAAATGATTCCAACTCAGTGCTTCACAACATTCAGCATGCTAGTCTAGAAAATATCTCTGATTTCAAGCAATCCTAGCTGCATGGCAGAAAGATCAAATAATTGATTAAACCTTTCAAGTTACTTGTTAGTGCCAATTATAACTAGAATTTTCTCTAATACACTTTTGAGTACTTTCCAACAAATTTCGTGAATGAAGAGTCATGATCAATGAGCTAGCAACCACATGCATTGTGCATATATGGATCTATTGCAAAATGCAACAAGCTGATTCAACATATATGTACATAGGGCCCTCGACCAAAATCTTCACCTTATATATGAATATCAATGCAATTAGCTAGTTAGCAAGCATTGAAAAGTACTAATTAATTGATAAACACTACATACCCTTCCGTAAGTAGGACCCAAGGTTTTAAATTGCAGTTACAATTGCAAATGTGATTAAATATTATTATGTTGCGAAAAGTTATCAAAAAAATGCAGTCAATGTGACCGCAATGTAGTAACAGCTTGCAAACACTTTCAAAAGTTAAACTACAATATTGTGACCGCAATTTACAAAGCTGATAAGATGCAAACCATAATGCTTATTTCCCTTTCTGACTTAGTGGACTTGCACAATATAAGGCCTTTTTGCAATTGGCATTCAGCTCCAAATAACTTAATAATGTGATTTCCATGAGGGAGACAATGCTTAGAACTCCGCCAACATTTAAAAGCCCTATAAGAATTGACCCAAATAGACCACACAACCATGAGCTTGGCCATCCTTCCGGTGAACATGTAGGCAACTATAGCCACTCTTGTTCTTCTATTAACTCGTGGCGAACTTCCAAAGCATAACCTTTCAGACACCATTGCTTAACATGAATATACCAAATAGTAGTGTTATTTTTACTCACATATTATAGGACACTTTGCCGATACATTCTTATCTACTATTGGATGAGATGTGGGTTCTAAACAAAGTGGGATCCACACCCCATCTAATGGTAAATAGGAGTGTGTCGGCACGGTGTCCAATGATGAGTAAAAATAACATTTCTCTATATCAAATATATTTTCTTGTATGACAGCACGAGTATACTACTTCGTAATATTGCATGCATTATTTATTTATTTTTTCACTGTCACATTGCTGTTAGATTAATTATTTTAAAATTTACAAACAATGGTGACAAATCTTTCAAATTGAGAAAAAAATACTTGTACTTTTATTCTAAAAGTTTTGCTAAACAATGCAACAACACTAATTAAGGAACAAAGAGTAAAAATTTTATTAAAAAAATTAAATTTTTAATGTATTTAATATATTAAAAATTTCAAAAGTTTTCTGCTCCTTGGCAACCATTATTGAAAAACCCTCATTTTAATACACAATTATCATTGTAAGGTGCTTTAATATATTATATATGCAACTTTTGAAATAGTTATGATATGAGTGACACTTTTAATAATATGGTGATACACGGGAAGATGACAATGAAAAGACTATACTTATTATAGCATATCAAAATCAAGCCAATAATCTCTATACTAATGAGATTATTAACACTTAATATGTTGGACCTGACTTTTACTCCATATCAGATCTGAGGTAGTAGTTCCAATCTTCTGTGTTTGATCTTTAGGATATGCATTTTTGTTGTTTTGATGTGATTATGATCGATCATTTTCAAGCTAAGTTTTGGCTCTAATCTAGTTTTCTTTCTATCCTTAGTTTACAATCTAAGGCAATTTGATCATGAGGCTTTAGTCATTGTTGAGTTTTTTGAGTTGGTTGTTTTGTGTTCATGATTGCCTTATCTACTTGCATGCTCATCTAAAACATTTGATGCTTTGGTATTTTTATGTCTTTGATTGTGGGCTTTCAATCTAGTTAGGTGTTTTTGTCATCGTTGCCGTTGTGTTCTCTAACTAGGTTCAAGCATTCATGTGATACATGATTTCGTATTCCATGTTTGAGTATGGCTCTGTATATTGGAACTTTGTGTAGTTGCACTTTTTGGTGTTTTCTAGTGATAGATTTTGTAATGTCTTGAGCTGTGTGTTAAGAAATAAACAGACAATTCCCTACTTGCAAAAACAAGAGTAATGGTAGCAGTCTACACACTATAAACTAAAACAATAGGAATAATGCACCATGATTTTTAATATGGAAAAATTCCCTTAATATGAGAGACAAAAATCATGGGTCATCTAGACAAAAAAAATAGCTTCACTATGATCAAAACAGGTACAAGAGAGTCTAAAATAAGTGCACAAATTGTGCTAACAACATGCTAAACTAATCAAGTATCAGTACTTAAAATTGAGAACAAGGGAGATAATAGATACCTAAAAAATAGATCTGTTGTGCGAGACCAGTACCTCACACTCCGGACCTTATCTTAATGATCTAACCATATAGAATGAAGAACCAGACATCCAAAATCTACTATAAAAGTTTCAGCTCAATCCAACGTGAACAACTTCACAAACGTCGATTTACAGTGACAGGTTGCATAAGAAAAATGATTCTTCAAACAAAAACAAAGCTACTGTATGAGATCGATATCTTGCACTCCAAACCTTACCTCATTGATCTAACCATTCAGAATGAAGAACCAGATATCCAGAACCTATTATCAAAGTTTCAACCCGATCTAACGGTGAAGAACTTTACAAATGGCAATTTATAGTGACAGATTGCATAAGAAAAATGGTTCTCCAAACAAGAATAGAGCTACTATGCGATATCAATATCTTATACTCCAGACCTCGAGTTGATGATCCAACTGTTCAAAATGAAGAGCCACCTATCAGGAACATGCTGTTAAAATTTCATCCTAATCCAACAGTGGATGACTTCGAAAATGCTGATCTATAGCGACTGTTCATGCTAAAAAAAGAGAGAGAGAAATGGATAGCTGAATTTCTCTTTTCCTCCTCTCTATGTGGTTGATTTTTCTCAAAAATGACCTTTCAATCTGCACCTTAGTAGACCCCTATTTGTTAAATAGGTGATGCATAAGTGGGCTTCCACATTTTTTGGTTTTTCTCCACATAGGAATGGAGTCTAAACCCAATACTGTGGAGTTTTTTTTTTTTCTTTTTGGTGTTACTTTATGAGTTTGACATACTTTATTTGCACCTATTCTTGAAGAGTTGGGCCTTTCTTAATTAAAAAAAAATGTATGCTTCTTAGTTCTTGCAAGTACTGCTAGTCACATTACACCATTTTCATCGGTTATATATATATATAGCATGCACAATGCTATTCTAACACTTAAAAGTAAATGTCTAATTGGGATACCCACTCCATTACTATTGGACGTGATGGATAAGTGGAGAAAGTTGGATACATCATCATATCCAAATATGATAAAATTTTGAGTGCTGGAATAACATTTTTTATATAACATACACATAACAAATCAAAACATAACCGTCTTACTTACAACATGGGTGTAAATGATCGTTTATGCAAGTGGCGTGTAAGTACGTAGATGGACTCACTGGAGCAGTTTGCGAACATGGTTATAGTCTCCGCGACAATGCATGTGAGTTTTCCAATAGCATTTCATATATACAATTCCAATATTATACATATAGACCTATTCCTAATAAAAATGACTCCGGCCAATTTTATTCTAGATGCACTCAATTAGTTGTGAACTCCACCAATTGTTAAATATCCATCTTTCACATCACAAATAATAAATGAAATAAGATATGAAACATGATTTAAGAGCAATCATCCACCTTGTGCATAATACTGGCATAAGACTTTTTTTTGGGGTATGGTAAGAAGTATTTTTTTTACATGAGACCAAATGAGATATGAAGAGGGTTAAGGATTTTATCGAGTTTCACCATTAAATTGGTTTCACCTTGTTAAATCTCACACTCAATATCTATTTAGTATATTTTAAAATTTGAGTTCAAATAATAAAACCTTTGCCTCACATTTTACTCTCTATATATATCTCTTTATTTCAACACCACGTCATCATCAACCCTCACATGCCACTAATTTCAATGATCTTTTAGAGAACCCTGGAACTTTCATAGTCTCCAAATAACTAGGGGACCACTAGTAGCTGGCTAGTGAGCTCTTGCTAAACAAGTTAGAACCTAGCTAGTCTTTGAATCTCGACATTGGAGTACAGAATGCATATGCATGGTCAAGTCCAA
The DNA here is from genome assembly GCA_031216105.1 of Dalbergia cultrata. Lineage (NCBI taxonomy): Eukaryota > Viridiplantae > Streptophyta > Magnoliopsida > Fabales > Fabaceae > Dalbergia > Dalbergia cultrata. Next base: position 14,801,718 of record CM062344.1, on the reverse strand, counting down.
CGTGATTTATGTTTCAAAATGAATAGAGGCAATGTTATATAATTAGAAGAGTGGAACCCAAAATTTGTCCCTAATAATCATGTCGAGAGCAAATTAGTCCCTTAACATTTAAAACTCTATTTTTTGGTTTCTCAATTTCCACAAAAAGGAGATACTTTAATTCCCATGTTAACTTATTATTTTAACATTTAATTAAAAGCACATGTAAATTGTTATATTCGTTAAACTCCATTATAAGTTAAATGACCTTATTTTGGCTAGAGATATGTGAAAATGAAGAATGAATTAGAAAACACTAGAGCTTAGGATTTGAGGATACATCAGTGTGTTCAATAAAGAAGAAGATCAAAATGTGATCATTTTAATGTGAGATTAATAATACGTCACTGCGAAGTTTAAAGAATGATTAAATCAATAATTTAATGGTCTATGTGTGTTTTTCTACTAAATGTTGGAACAACAGGTTAATATGGGGATCAACATATTTCCTTTGGTGAACAATGAGGCTTATGGCGAGACTTTTAAATCGTAAGATATTAATTTATTCCTTTGATATTTATCAATGATAAGTCTAAGGTTTTGATATATATAGCGAATTTAGTGGCGTGCGGATTTTTCTTGTGACTTTTTACTTGGGAATTTAGTTGCAGATGTCTATTGCAGATTCAGCTTCAATTCTTGTCATGTGGTTTTTGCTTGAACTTTGTTATCAATTTTCTTGCAAATTTTTTAGACAAAAATTGCAGTAGATCGATAATTCTTCGTTGGGAATATAATGCAAATTTTGCTACAAAATTTTGGGTGCTTTGAGTTATTATAGATATAACTGCGAATTAATATAGATAAACCCTTTGGCCATAAATTTCAACTTCACATGATTAAAAAAATGGTTTTTTAGTCCACCTGTAAGTCAAATATATAACCATATATACATATCACACTTTTTTTTCAGTAAAATCCATTAACCAATTCTAGAGGGGAAACCAATATAATTTTAATAGACTTTGAGGATCTTAATAATAATTTTGCAGATAAAAAGCTAACAGCTATAATTGCACTAGACCTTTGAAAAAGTTCGTATGATTATTTTTTGAGTAAATATGCTATATATTCCTCCAAGATAATTGTGCAAGACAATTTACTCTTAAAAAAAACTAAAACCTAACTTGCAATCGTTCAATATTCTAGTTATAGGATAAGTTAATTTCTCTGGGTAGTTGATCGTTGAAACATTAACAGAATTGCACAAGTGGCTCGTTAATGCAGTGACATGGATATATGTTAATTGACACGTGTACAAAATGATGCTTTTGCTCTAAATTAAACAAAAAAACATCATATAGGGTAAAACAAACCCCAAGTGAAAAATCTTCACATTTAACCATGTCTATAAAACAGTGTTGTTTTGGGAGTACAATTTGTTCCAAAAGAGTGTTGCGCCGAGTGCAGCCAACATTTTAATTAATGACACGTTATTGTTGTATAGTGTCACATATGTCTGAGCCCATTAATGAGGAACTAATGAAAGGATTGATGTGTCCATCATTTTCAATCTTTTGGGACAAGAAATCAATTTCTTTTCTTGGAGTGCTAAATTATTTGATGCAAATATCTTAAGGGATGAAATTCAGTGTTCATTTTTTCAAGTTACAGTGTAATTAAATGTATACCATTCTAATTATATTTTTTAAAGGTAAGAATCTTCTTTTATTAGATAGCTAGAGTGTGACTTGCGCAGTTGCGTGGACAACTGAATGGAGTAGATATACAATTTTAAATTATATATGCATGATAAAGAAGTCAATAGTAAAATAAATTGTCCATAAATCAATGATCAATTTATTATGTAGCATTCAACATATATACATTTCAAAACACTTCATCATACACAACTTGGCAAGTTTCATTAGTGTTATTTGAATCACCATTACATATAAAAATCTTCAATCTTCCTTGATTGGTTACTTTAGAAATTGTAACATACATGGCCATGAGCTCATGACTAAAAATAATCTTTTCTAAAATCAAGCCAATATCTTCTCTATAATTGCGTATCAATACACACACACACACACATAAGTTTTCAATAAAAATTAAAAGATTAGATGATATGATCAAAATGTATCCATAAGAAATGATGAAAATTCTTATTAAAATAGATTTTATGAGTAATAAATATTTATGAAAAATTGATTACATTTTTTTATCATGTCATCTTTTACTGCTCTCTCTTCTTCTTGAATAAAGAAATTATTAAGAATTTATATTAAATAAAATAAACCCATAAGCATAGATAATCATATTCATTCCGGTGAATATTCATAATGGTTCCCATAAATAAAAAAAAATTCATCATTTTTATCCTCACTTTTTCCTTGTTCTAGAATAAGAAAATGTGTCTTCAAATTCATATTAAATAAAATAAAAATATAAAATATAGAAAAATATGAATTTATGATGACAATAAACTTTAGTGAGAGATACTTTAATGGTTTTAGTAAGAATTTATTAAAAAAGCTTCTATCAACTCATTTTATAAAATATAATAGTAAATATAATATACATACTCACAAATTGTTTCATAAGAACTAAACATCCACCTCCAGGTAAAAGAAAAATGTTGGCCTCTTTCTCACACGCACAATTTTTTATGAGTTTAATTATGTTTTATACAAAGTTTTAGATACCAAAAAAAAGAAAAAAAATGCCAAATGATTTTGTAGAATATTTGACATAATAACTTTATTTATAACAATTATATTTAAATTAATTATATTTTTTATCTTATTTTTATGTTTGTATGTAAATAATTAATCTCTTATAAGGTAGTATATATAAAAAGAAAAACCTCTTATAAAGAAAAAATAATTCAAATACTAAGCAATATAAACATAAAAAACTCCATAATTCACTTGAGTGGATATTGTTGAAAATGTTCTAGTATTAAAGAAAAATAATTAACTAAAATTTTTATTAAATAAAATAATAAATTCAAAATAAAATATATTAATATACCAATCATTTATCCAAATCAAGAGGTGACATATGTCAAACACAATAATATCTAAGAGTTCAAATTTTGAAGGAAAATTTAGTGCAAAATGAGTGATACATAGCCTCATCTAAGAGTGAAACTATCAAACTTTTATATATTAATAGATTGGTAATTTCCTTACAATATGAAAAGGTCAAGGCCTTCCCCAACTTGCTTAAGTGCGCCATCGCTGCAAAAAAAATTGGTCACATCATCCAGGTGCAGCTAAGCTCTCTTCTGTCCTGGAACCTGGTTGGACCTCACCTTTCACCACTGGGAACCACGCATGTGACCCCGCACGTGTTAAGTCCCCTGCATGGGATCCCATCATAGTATCAAACAATCTAAACACAGATGGTAATAACCATAACCATATAAAGTATAATTGACCAATAAAGAAGCTTGAATCCGTGCATTTATTTCTAGTTCTGAAAAAGGTTATATTAGTTTGATTAATATTCTGTATTTTTCCTAAATTTTTAACTTAATTCTGTTCGTGTTTTTAAAATAATAAGTAGTACAAAACATAACAATACCTAATGCTTTTATTATACAAGAATATTAGAGTTCAATTTATAATTTGCATTGCATAGAAAGTCTTATATTATCATTTAACAATATATTATCTTGCTTTTCTTTTTCGGTGCTTATTATCATGCTTTTAAAATACATTTACATTATATTTTATAAATTTTCAACTATAATTATCATTACTTAAACTACTATTTGTTACGTAAGTGTGTTACGTACCGTAACGCTGGTTGCACGCTCCAGTGATATGGATGGTGGCTAGGCTGGATGTTTCCCTACTCCTCATGGTGGTTTGGCATTGGGTTTGGTACATGCAAGGACTCCAATGTCCAAGTCAACAAAAATTCCATAAGAAAGGAAAAGAATTAAGGAAATAAGCGGCATACTTGTACTGTGCTTTCCATTTTTTATTTTTACCCTTCGAACACATACAAAAGAAGTGATTTAGGATTAAGCTATATATTATACGGAGGGTACAAAAATCGCTGGGTGAAATTTTTCAAAAAGATATACGTGGATCCGCACTCATCATGTGCTCAATTCACACTTGCCCTGGGCTTCCCAGTTTCAATGGATCTCAAGAGGCATCTCGGACAGAACTCCAGGCACTTCCCCGAAGCCCGGCTGGGAGAGAACCTTCTTATTGGACTCTAATTACCAGATTCCAAGCCCCACGACAACATTTGGTAACACTATTAATAGATCTTTATTCTTATAATAAATTGACCTAGTTCAATTGTGTAAAGTTTAATATACATCAGATGCTAATAATTCAAAAAGAAAAGTCAAAACACTCAATAACACCAAAAGGGAAAAGAAAAAAAAAACCACATACACAATTGAATAAAAGAATTCAATTTTGATATACTAACAATACAAAAAAATTTTTAAATTACCATTACACTATGAACTTGTGTTTTTAAGATAATAGATTATTAAATCAAATATTAGGACTTACCTGATAATTAAGATTGGATATATGTATAATTTTTTTTTCCATACTTCAAAAATTAAATTCTAAGTAAAAATAATGATGAATTAAAATATTTGTTCGTCGAAAACTATGTAAAATTCGGGGACCAACAGGAGGCGCACTTGAAACAGTAATGTGGCCTACGTGGGTGGGCGAAAGAGCTGTCAGACACGTGCCTGAGCCGTTGGACCAAACATGGGCCGGCCCACTAACGTTGAGACAACGAAACCATGCTTGCGAAGCAAAATATCGAAGCAACATCATACGAACAAATTATAGCTTTGCTCTTTGTTGAGTAATGTTGCGCAATCAAAATAATTAATTGTCATTTTTTTAACAATAATAAAGTTGCTTAACAAATAAAATAAAGTAATATGATTTATTTTTAATTAAAAATAATATTTATGTCACATTATTTAAGTATATGTTATTATAGTAGTAAATTTACATATTTGATTATAACCACAAGACTTAGTACAGTTGATAGTTATCTAGATTCCTTAAATATCTAGTCATCAGGGTTTGAATTCTGATGGTTTGCATGAAAAAGGTCTTATAATCAGAGATAATACTCACCATCTATGCCTTAATGAGAGTAGTCACCACCTATCGGTGATAGTTCATTCAAAAAATAGATAGTTGATCTCGTATGTAATTCCAGGACTGATGGTATCAGAGTACTTAAGAAGGGGGGTTGAATTAAGTACTCCTAAAAATTTTCTTGTACACTCAATACACTTTTAGTCAAATGTCTCCTGATATTGCAGGAGATTTTCGTCACAACTTTGAAAGCTGATCTAGAATCTGATTTAAAAAGAATTGGTTGACTAAGAGAGCAAATCAGAAGATGTTTTATCAAATATATACTTAGTTTTTCACGAAATTGATTTAAAGGGATTTTGATAAAACTTGCATTAAGTAAAATGATAAAGTTAAAAAGCTGAAACAGTTTGATAGATTGTTCTGGTAAATAAAATTTGCTTCAGCTTTATAATCAAGCTTCCAACTCTCAGATTGACAAAAAAGATATAAAACAGTTAATAAAAAGAGAAGGGTAGAGAGATTGACACAAGTGTTTATACTGGTTCGGATCTTCAACTTAGATCCTACATCCAGTCCCCACCCTCCAGGTGAGAGTATCCACTAAACTTTGTACACACAGTACAAACAAGAGTATTCTTTTGATCAAGCCTCTCCAAGCTATACCCAAGTAGTATTTTCAATGAGCCTCTCCAAGCTCCACCCAAGTAGTTTTTCAATGAGCCTCTCCAAGCCCAACCCAAGTAGTATTTTCAATGAGCCTCTTCAAGCTCAATCAACAGATTTATCTCCACAAGATAAACCCAAATAGTAGCAGTATATGAATACAATTTGCTGTTTCTCTCATAAGGAATATATCTTACAATACAACAGTTTTACAAATGAATTTCTCTCAGAATAAATTAAACAACTAATACAGCAAAACTAAGAGAGAAGAGGAATCTGCCTAAGTCTCTAATTTCGAACTTGAAAGATGCAGCAATGTATATCACTTCGTTTATGATCTTTTCCTCTTAGTCTTTGTTGTCTTCCAAGCTCACCTTTATATAAGAGGGTGGGAGTTTTATGACCGTTGCAAGCTTGGAGGGCAGAAGCATATCTTTTTTTCTTTTCTTTTTTCTTTTGCTGAGACATTTCATTTTTGATGCAGCTCTTCTGTTTTGGTGATGGTGGCTGCTCTTCCTTTTGCCTTTGTTTGCTGTGCCTTCTTGTTAAAACACCAAAGGGGAAGTTAACGTTGGGTGCATGAGAGAGAGAGTCCTTTGACTTGCTTTTCCTTTTAGCTTATTTGAAAAATGTCAGCACATATTTCTTGTCTACTTGAACAAGCAAAGCAACGTGGATATCAACCTTTGCCATTTTTAGCAAAGCTTTTCAACCTCTGGTTCTGGTGCTTTGCTTCTTAACACAAATTTTGCTAGTGCGCCAGTGTTCCCTTTATTGTTTTTCTCAAAACCAATCCATCAATATATATTAATCAAATTCAAAATGAGGGCTGAAACACTAAGTCAAACAATCAGCAAGTTCAGTAAAAATAATTTAAATTAAGTGCAACTTGCTCATAGTGTTTTGTCATCATATAGGATACATAAACCAACAAGGACAAAGATAAACATAAACTAATATTATATTGGATAAATTTTATACTATCTAATATTGGTGTCTAACCAATAGTTTTACGGTTTTAGACTAAATTATCAATTTAGCCCTTAATATATATATATATACACTATTGTTTTTGCTTTTTACATAAATTGAGTTCCAGAAAGATACCTATGATGTCAGTTTTGTCTCTAAAACATACTAAAAGATACGTACAATATCAAATAAGTTCATGTTATAGAAAATAGGGAATCAAATAGATGTTAATTACATGCATTTTCAGAAACCAGAATGATGTCACATATATAAGGGCTAGACTAATATAAAAAAATTTGCATGAGTTGAATTGATATCATGTGTACTTCTCAATGACTAAGCTGATATAAAAAATATTTTATAAACTAAACTGAGGACATACATGTATATCATTAATGGATCAAATTGCTAATTTAATCTAATTTTTATTGTGTAATTAATTATATCCCGTGTTGATAATGATGAAATAATTTCAATTAACAAAACATTATACATATATATAGTTAAAACTTTATTTTGTTGAAAATTTTAAAACAGAGGATTGAATTTTATCTAATTTATTAATAAAATATCAATTTTATCAAGCTTGAGAAGTCTATTAAATTTATTTCATAACTATTAAATAAAAATAGGTGAATTGTACAATTTTATCATATCATATGTCACATCAACATTGTAACATTATAACATATGATAAGAATTGACAATAGAGCACAAACTTATACTATCAATCTAAATGAGCTACAGAACAAATTAAACAAGGCCTCAGATTTTATTAAATATAAATATTATACAATAGATGATACATATGCAAATTACAATAACTCATCTCCTTTTTCTTTTGTCAATTATTATCCTACACCTCAAACAAAAAAAACAAAACAAATCGCCAACTTCCTATCCTACCCTTTGTTTCACACATTTATAGCTCTCTAATTCCTCACTCTTTATTCCCTCTCCCACAAACATTCATCATCTTCTTCTTCTTCTCTCTGTCACATACACATGCACCCATCCTCTTTCTCTTCCTAGTTCCTATAAAACCGTGACCCATTTTTTGTTATTATCATCGATATCTTTTGGGCTGGTTAATTTGGTGTGCATACACTATATATACATATAGTACATAATACATTATATCAATTCATCATATGGGTCACAAGGATTTGGCTAAGGTGAAGTGGAGGAGAAGGGAAAGGAAAGAGGGTCGTGAAGCAGTAGTAGTGGCGAGGAAGATGAAGAAGTTGCAAAGGCTTGTTCCCGGAGGAAGCAGGCTGAAGCAGGCTGACCTGCTTTTCCTCCGTACGGCACAACACATCTTGCAGTTGAGGTTTCAGGTTCAGGTCTTGCAGGCACTTTCCAAGATGTTTCAGCCTTAAGTTTTTGTTTTTTGGATAACTTTGAGCCTTATTAAATTTATATATATGTACTAGCTAGCTCTAGTATGGTATCAAATAATGTTATTAAGTTGTTACTGCCTTTCTCTTTTGCCTTATGTAGTTGTTGAAGTGCAAGTTCGCTTTTCTTCTCCTATGAAGGTATTATTTTTATTATATGGCCGTTTGTTAATTAGAGATGTTTATGTGGGTTTAATTTTTGCTGGCAATGAATATAATTTCTGTTGCTTTTCTGTATCAATGGCAAAGAGAGTTAGGAAATAGGATAACCACTTAACCAAAATTTCCGAGCTGAGGTTAAGATATATTCAATATCACGGTTAGTTCTTCACTCTCCGTTAGTTTATTTCGTTCAATTTTTTTTTTCCCCATTTCATTTTTTTTTTTGCATCTTCCTTGTTCAGTTGTTCTATTTTCTGCTATAAGGCCTGGTTTTTTTTTTTTCCCCACGAAAAAGAAACTATGCTTTTCGCAATTCAATAACATTTATGGGGTTGAAAGACTCGAAGCTACTCAATTTTCGGGGACTAAAGCCACAATATAGATGTGGTTACCGTTGTCTTTTTGTACTTTATATATCCAATGGATTCTTCGCAACACACTCAAGGTTAATAAGGATTTCCTTTAAATCAAACTTGAACTTAATTAAATTTTGTCTTTATATATAGATGCATAGATTTATGAAGAAACTGTAGTACTGTATATGAAATATGTACTGTAATGAATTCACTGCGGCCTGCGGCATCTTCATTAATAGGCATTTAATTTAGCCATGTGTGTAAAATTGGCATCTTCTTGGCATGTATCAGTCGCTGCTATGTACTACCTACCTATCTGGTTTTTCTATTGTTTCCTTGTTTTTGTTTTTCCCCTTCTTACCTTTGTTTGATTCAAGTGGCTTGAGATTTGTCCCTTTCTCAACGATGTTTTGATTTATAAAACCATATCAAAATAACTTAAAGCTGATGGTTACCTATATGTTAATATAGGATTGCAGCATTAATCGATATATTTTGAGATTCATGGTTCATAGTGAGATAAGTAAAGCTTTGGTATTGGATCTTATATATGATAATCAAAATTAAAATATAAAGTTATCATGTGACTAGGCAATAAATACACATACAATGGATAAACAAATTGAGGAAATCAACCATTTTGGTCAAGCTAGTATTAATTTGCTTACCATTCAATGAAGTACATACATTTCCATATATCAGCTTGTTGGGTAAGAGAGAGCAAAATAACTCTTTTGATGTTATATTACGAGAAAAATTATGCCTCTATGGTGTTTTACAGACTTTGTAATGACGAGGTTTGCACTATAAATGATTATTAGTCAAACCTTCCTATTGGCGAGGTTTGCTTGTCTCGGGAATGAACGCTTTTGTGAGCATGATCTGTAGCAAATATGGGACAATACCATAACCCTGTCATTAGCGATGTTTTATCATCAAATCTTGTCATTGTCAATTTTATATTAAATAATTATTTGTTTTTTAAATTCTGGTCACTTTATTAAAAAAAAGTAATATTTTATTAATGAAATCTTGCCATAGGCAATATTTCGTTTGAAAAAAATTATATTTAAATTAATAACAAGTCACTCAATGTTTTGACTTATATGTTGGTAGTATGTATAGGTGGTTTAGTAATAGGAGTAGGATGGTGTTAAGATTCACACAAGTGTTATGTTGACATTCTAGTCTCCCATTGGACACCCACCTAATTATGATTAAATGAGATGGTAGTCTTTACTCATTCTTACTCATCATCTAATTCAATTGTGATCAAGTGGGTGTCCGACATCCATTCTCAAATGTCAAAATAAGATTGTTGTGCGATTAAAATCACAAATTCTAGCATTGTGGGAACATTGATGTGTATAATTGTATATATGTTTACATTGATAGATGCCAAGATATTTCTAGTCATATAACCAATTCCTAGTTAACGACTATATGAAACTAGGTGAGAGTAGGGGTGTAAATGGATCGAACCAACCTAATGAACCCGCTAAATCCAAACAAATTTGATTAGAGTGGTCTGGTTTGGATCCGTCATTAGGTCAATCGGTTTGGGTCCAATTAGAACCAATTACATATTGATTCAGTCATCAGATTTGCATCCTCTAACCCGAAATTCAACCCTTGTTGTTGTTATTGATTACTAACTATAACATTCACTTCTATTTATTATTCATTTACGATTTACTATATATCATTAATATGCAATTTGAAACCCTAAACAAAGGTCACATCATTATCATTGTAAACTTATGCCACATTAGAATATAGTATCTTAACATATGAGAATTTACAAACGTAAAACTTTAATATTTTACAATTTAGAGTATTTTTATTGTATTTTTGGGTAAAAATAAAAAAATAAACAGATATACCCAATAACCCGATCTGAATCAACTCAAAGTTGATCGAATTGGTTTGGTTTGGATTTTTCAAAATAAAATAAAATCAAGAATCTAAACCAATTAAAAATCGATCTGTTTGGATTTATTTTTTCTTCAAATCCAATCCGAACCAATCTATTTATACCTCTAGCTGAGGGTACTACAATAGTAGAATCAAACACTCATTTTAATTTAGAAGATTTTTTTCTCGCATAAAATTTGAGATAATTATGCTTATCTCTTTGAAGCGGCATAAACATAGTAGAAACATCTTAAATAATGGAATTATTTTGCAACATCAAATCTTTGGCTCAAACTTATAAGAAAGAAATTATTTGGTCCTAATTCGTAATGCTAATCATTTTAAGAATGCAAGGGTTTTATATGTTCGTTTCTTTTAGGAGTTTAATTTCAGGGTGTTGAAAATATAAATTTTTTATAGTATTATTCAATCAAATCCTTTCGTTGCGTTTATTGGATTTTTGATAATATATATTAGAGTCAATTATATTTATTATAATTATGACAATAACAGTGTAATTTTCTTTTTTACATTATTATGTACGAAAATTAAGTTCGTCTCTTAGCAGTAATGCCAATGCAGTGCGCCATTTCACAGATACGAAAGGGTGAAATAAACTTATGCATGGAGACAAAAGTACAAAAGTTTTAAGTTTTAACCACGGCCAACCTTACGAGGGGAATCAACAATATAACGAACCACCACGCACAAACGACAGAAGCTGAGTCCCTATTTAATTGTTGTCACGTAGGCGCAGCAGGACAAAGAAGCAGAGCCGCAATTGCCATGTTCTATAGCAAGGAGTGTTTTCGGACAAAAAAAATGAATCTTCTCTTATTACTTACCTACTTGACCGATCATGTCATATATATATATATATATATATATAGATAAATACAATTGCTTTAACCGACTAAATCATGTTATTAAAATTTGTATAGTGCAAATTAAATTATTGACACCGGGTGCAGTTGATTAAGATTTGACTCATATCCTATAAGGACGTGGATTTGAATTTGGTGGCTGCTATGAAAATCTCATTGATGGAGTAATTATGTAGTTCTTCTAAAAAAATCCTCCCTCAAAAGGGTTGGAGGCTCTTCCCTACCCTTGGTGAAATTACAGCACTTACTAAACTTTTCTGAAAGCAAAAAAAAATCTTGTATTTATTTTTCCTTTTACATAACATGCTCAAGCATAAGAATTTATTTTTTTCATGTTTTATTTGAGTAAAAATGAGGTGTATATAAACTAGAATCCAAGTTCGTATACAAAAGTTTTCACCCAATTTTAATCATTGTTTTGGAGTGAAAATTGCATAAAAGGTAAGAATTAACATTCTTTTTGGGCCCAGTTAACATTTAACCCATAAAATGGCCAACAAGACAATAAGACAAAAGAGATACATTTGTGACTCTTAAAACCCTAATTCAGACAGGTTGAATAGCCACCCAACTTTCAATGTCTCTTATGTCTCACAAGGAATTTGAACATCCTTCTAAAACAACCCCCTAACCTAACATAAGAGCAAAGATCGATCATAGGCAAAGTAGGCACAACAATATGAGACCAAGGAACGTGAAGTCATGGCCTACCATCCGTAAAGGCTTTATAGCTAGCCATGTATGCTTTGTTATTGGTAAAAAATGCACCCATTTGTAGCTCCAGCTAAGTGCTAGCCGCAACATTCCATTCCAAGTTCTGGTTGTATTTCCCTTCTTGGTTTGGCTTTACATAACAAGGAATGGAGCCTAAAAACTCTACCGTGCTAAATTCCTAACACGCACACAGCCAAGTGGTGGTTATATCCATGGCACATTCTCTAATTAATGTACAGTTTTGATAATAAAGAAACTAGCAAAACGTGTATCTCCAAGATCCTGCGTGATGAACAAGGCACACCCTTATATCTAATTATCTATTATTTTCCCACTTTTTTTTTTTCGATAAAGAGAACGCTACAAATCAACCAAAATGAAAGGTGAGCCAGAGTAAATAAAAAAACAGAAAAGAAACATAACAGTCCAAAAAGTTAATATCAAAATGCTAAAGACATAGCCCTAAAAACACCTTATAACCATTATAACCATAAGACCTAACACAATTGGTAGCTAATTATATTTCTTAAGATTCATATATGTGAGTTTTACGTCTCAAAGGGATTAATGATTATTTCTGAGGATGAATACTTGAGTTCACAAAAAAAAAAATCAGACTATCCTATAATTTTTTTCACATCATAGCATACCATTTTAATTATCAGAAAATTCCCGATTCTATACAATTCTTCTTTTTAACGCTACCTACAAAGTCTAATTATATGGAACTCATGTTTAAATTGCCAACTAAGTCAGAATTCATGATTGATTGCAATGTTTTGTTGCTTCGAATTAATTATCTGGAAAATGCCAAGCATATCACATAATCTTTTCCAATTTTACCATTCCTCAATTTAGGCATCGATCTGCACCATGGATATGCCAATCAATCACACGCTAAAATCCAATCGAAACGATAAGCAATGGTCTTAATTAAGATTGCCCCATTACAGGAAATCATGAACTGATATTTGGAGACCAACATAAGCAAACAGCACATGAAGTAATCTCTTTTTGGTATGATCTCCATGAATTCACGTGATCGTGTTAATTTTATGCTTCCAGCTAAATCTTCTCACGTAATTTTCAGTTGTTGGTTCTTTTATGCTCATCTATGGACTCATAAGTTTCGTTTCCTCAACTGAAATAATTAATAGGTTAATATGACCAATTGATCGAGATTCGAGGACATGAACTTTAATTGAATTATATTGGACACATGCCGTCAATAGTAAAAACTCTCCACAAGTTTTAACCAATTGGCATTATTTATTCATAAATTACACATAAACATATTGAACAAGTAATTAATGCAAAAATTGTGAATGCTGATTCTGTTCTTAAGTTGTGAATTAATCAGTTGAGAACTAGAGATTCAAACAGATAAATGAGGGTTTTTTTTACCATATAAAAAGGCGGAATAAAGAGTATTGATATGTAAGTGGAAAAGAGATGTTTGATTAATTTATTTTTGGCTTCCCAGATATCTACCACGGCTAGGACAGACACAATGACTATATTTATTTATTTTTTGTGTGTACGATATGTGCATTTAGGCGGTAAATGATGGTTATAGGTTGTAAAGCTATTACATTTCCAAAGCAAAGATTAAACTTTCAACACTAGATTGAGGACGAAGAGAACCCTTACTGCTCATCTTGACCCGTGGTTATAAGACTAAGAGAGATGTACCGTTAATTTGAATACACATGGGGCATTTCTTTTATCTTCGTTTATGGGTGTTTATTTATTTATTTATTCCTTTTGTCAAGGTCTCCAAAGTTAATAAGTATTTTCCACCAGAAGTAGCAGTGGCACTTTGGGCTACATAATTTCTACCCTTGATTTTTGGTCGATGGTTCCATTTCTTATTATAGAATGGTAGAAATGTAGTGCTATTGGGCTTATTGATATACCTTCTTCCAAGAGTAGAGGACTTTCCAGGTTGGGCTCAATACCCAACTCCAGTTTGGGCCTTAACGCACTATTTCTGAGAGTGTCATCATTCTGATTAAAAAAGGTACAAATGAAGAGTTTCACTTAAAGACAGTGTTCAGAGAACCGGACCGGACCGACCGGTCAAACCGACAACTAAACCGACTCATTGCCTTATCCTAAGTTAACCCCTATAACCGGCTGGGAATGAACCGGCTTCAAACCGCGCAACCGCCGAACCGAAAGCAAACTGCCGCTACTGGCCAAACCGGTTTTTTTTTTTTATAAAAAAGATGAAAAAAACATCATTTTGAGTTTTTTTTTTAAAAAGTCTAAAATATCATTTTTCCTAATTCTTTTCATTTTCTAGTATGAGAATAGTAATTTGAGAGATTTGAACTATATGAATGATATTTATTTTGATTAAGAGAAGAATTATATTATATTCTATAAGCTTTATTGATGCCTAATTTAACTTTAAGTTATTTATGATATATATTTTATTTTATATATTTATATAAATATAAATTTTATTATATATCAATTTGATCCCCGGTTGAACCTCTGAATTCTTGTCCTGACCGATTCAATTTCCAGTTCGATTTTGATAAATCGATCACATATTTTGACCAACAGTTTTTTGGGGCAATCCATAAAAATCAACAAAATGTGGGATATGTGTTTAAGGACGGTTCCTCTGTTCAGACCAAAAAACAAAGGATAGTTCCTCTGCCACCATCAACTTGTCACAGAAGAAAACGACAATTTTGCCACACCTTTTGCCTTCTTTGGTTTGGTCTATGCTTTGTACATTAGTCTGGAGTAGGAGGGGACCCAAAAGCCTTGGGTTATGGAAGAAGTTAACCGTGTGTTTGGATTTCGTATTTAGAATTTTGCGAAAAAAAAAATAATAAAAAATATTGAAGACTACAATTTATAATTTTTAGTATTTTCTTGATATAAAATCTTAAATAATAAACTAGTTGAAAATAGAAAATAAAATCTAAAATCACTTTCTCAAACAACAAACACGTTTCACTTGGCTAGTACTTGTATTGGAAATGGAGCGACACCACTACTTTCTTTTCATGTAAAAGTAGAATCCTGTGAGTGGGAGAAGGAAGTAACCAGGTAATGGCTGAGGTTTCAAGTTTTCAACAAGTTAGGTCAACTGCACCGTTGACATTTCCCAAGCATGTTTCCTTCCACGATATTGCCCACAGTCATGTTCTTGAAAGACAAAGACCTGATACAATAATCTTGAGTCAAGTTGGTTCTCTTTTCGTTTCCTTTTTTAAGCTTTGTTTGGTCCCTCCCCCCTCTTTCTCTTTGTAATTTGCCTATTGCTTGTTTATTTTGCTTTTTCAGAATGTGTGACTTGAGTTTAATCACAAAACAGCCAAAGATGATAACTTTGTCCAAAAGCATCACATCATTTACACTCTCTCTACTTCTAAGCTCAAAATTTTAGTTTACAAAACTGTACACTTTTTGTAATGACCATATTCTAAAAATGTACATGCTTCACTCTCGAATCCATGGTGCTGTCACCAGCCCCCCAATTCTTTCTCCATATTCTTCTTCTTCTTCTTCATTGCCTTATAGTTCTAATAACCAGAAACGATCATCTCCATCCTCAGATTCCTCATCTGGGAACAAAATAAGCCCTGCAATTCTCTTCATCATAGTCATATTAGCTGCTCTATTTTTCATCTTGGGCCTCCTTCACTTGCTGGTTAGGTTCCTCACCAAGCACAGGTCTTCTTCTTCATCAGTTTCTCAATCCAATAGGTACCCTGAATTGTCTGAATCTGATGCTTACCAGAGACAGCTGCAGCAGCTATTCCACCTTCATGACTCAGGTCTTGATCAGGCCTTCATTGATGCCCTCCCTGTCTTCCTCTACAAGCAGATAATAGGCTTGAAGGAGCATTTTGACTGTGCTGTTTGCCTCTGTGAGTTCTTGGAACAAGACAAGCTGAGGTTGCTCCCCAACTGCAACCATGCTTTTCACATTGACTGCATTGACACATGGTTGCTTTCAAATTCAACTTGCCCTCTTTGTAGGGGGACCCTTTATGCACCTGGATTTTCCTTTGAAACCCAATTTTTTGACTTTGAGGGTCCATTTGAGGAAGATGGGGTTTCAGCAAGTGGTGGTGGGGTTATTGCTGTTTCTCCTAACAAGCCTGCAGAAAATCACATAGTGAATGGTAAGAGGGTGTTTTCTGTTAGGCTTGGAAAGTTTAGAAGCTCAAATAATGGAGATGAAGTGGAAAGAGGTGAAGGAGAGAGTAGTAGTTGTAGTAATGGTAATTTGGATGCAAGGAGATGCTATTCAATGGGGTCTTACCAATATGTTGTTGCTGATTCTGATTTGAAAGTGGCTTTGTGCCCCAATAGAGGTGATGGCGGAATGAGTAGTAGTGTGAGACCATTGAAGGAAAGAATAGCCACTAATGGGAATTCTTCCACTGATGGGGATATTGAGGACAAAAAGATCAGCATTGCAGGGAAAGGTGATAGCTTTTCTATTTCCAAGATCTGGCAATGGTCTAGGAAGGATAAGTTAACAAGTTTATCAGAGTCCCACTTCAACAATAATTCTACTCTCACTGCAAATTTGCAATGGATGAATAAGGCCAGAGGTACATGAAGCTGCCCAATGTTTTCTTTTATATTTTTAACTACTTTTGGTATTCTCGGTGAAATCCATTTGTTGACATCCTGCTTCCTCTCATACCTTGATTTACCATTTTTTTTAATGATAAAACTTGTAAATTATGCCATAAATCTGTTCATCAATCAATGTTCTTTGAATGAAAATTATTCTCGACTGTGAGTCTTGAGTGTAGTGTGTGAGGGAAATCAGTTCTTTTATTCAAAATCCTATTATGGGGTGCAGCATATTTTACTCACTAAAAATATAATCAATATGACTAGAATCAATTGTACCCTGCAGCTGTTTTTCTCTTGCAGACTTCTTAGAAATGTCATCCATAACCATATCTAGTAGAGGTTTCAAGGAAAAAGAAAAGAAAAGAAAATATGGAAAAGAGTAAAGCTGGTACTTAGAAAGAATCACACCCGATGTGTTAGAACATAATTTTTGAATGTGGGTCCCTGAATGCATGTGATTCTTTAAGTAAGTGACAAAAGTGGTCTTTGTTAGCAATTTCTTTGCAACAAGTAACATAAAAGTGAATTCAAATTGGCGTTGTTTTTGGATACTCTGGTTTTCTCAGAGATTTGCTTTTTCGCTTTTTCACTTTTTTTTCTTTCGTTTTTTGGTATTAACAAGAAGTAAGTAAAAGAAACAAGGAAGGACTATATTCCTTTTGGGTGATTTAGTGCTTTTAGTACGAGCCAGTGGATTAGAATCCTGTCATACATTGCTTAAGATGACAATGTTAAGTAAAGAGAGAAATACTCACAAATATTTTTGAATAAGTGACGCTATCTTAAAATTGTAGAGCCAAATTTGATAACTTGTGTCTTTCCCTTTCCTAATGAATCAAGTAAATAATAAACAATTTGGGGCAACCCACATATTTTGAGATTTGATGAAACTTGATTCAGCACTCGTGTATTTATTTAGATGACAGTGTCACCCCTAAATGCAATGTGCAATGTCACGGAGAGAAGAAGGATGTTAGAAGAGGTTTGTGTAATAATTTTAGAATACTCAGCATCTTCTAAGAAAATTTTACTAGTAAAGAAGAAATTATTGCGAACTTCAATTGGTCCAAGAATTAAATATGGAGAATCTATTCTCCTGTGCACTCCTAATTTAGTTAGAAAAATGTTTTATGCACTCATTAGAAATAAAATATCATACTGACTTGCTTCTCATATATTATTGAATAGAATGTAGAATCTACTTAAATGAGATTCATACTGCATCCAGCGATAAATAAAAAGTGAGTCAACACTGTGTCTTATAATAAGTGAGTATAAATAACATAACTCATCTAATTATTCTACTACTTTCTTTTTTTCTTGGAAAGTCGTTGAATGTTTTCGTACCTACGCAGGGAATGAATTGTACATGAATTCAGAGTAACTTCACGTAACTTGCCTCAATTTAAGATTTGCAATTTTTCACGGAAAAAAAAAAGCAAATGTTTCAATCTAAATATACAAGTTTTGATTTTTTTAAAATTTTTTTTGAAAGTAAACTCCCAACATGAATACAATTGCAGGAAAAAAAAAAGTGTAACCAAAATAAAAGTTGGCATTTGACTTGAGGTTCTGACCATAAAGACAAAATTGCATAGTTTATGTACCATGGAAATTAAATTTTCTTTCTATGTACACGTGAACAATGAATATCGCTATAATGAATCAAATTTTATGATATTAGGAGAGGTGAGTTCCATTATATGAATTACTCGACGTCAAAAGAGAGTTTTTGTCTTATATTACAAATGCATTTTTAAATAAATTATTTGTAGGAATGTTTTTTAATTGGCTATCGTAATAGTTTTTATTTTTAAGTTTTTAAAAATTGCAGCATCGTTTATTTAATTCAATTGCATTTTGATAAACATATTGATAATTTCTTTATTATTTTTTCTTGTATATTCACTCATTCACCTCAACGGCTCAACATACTTATAAATGTCTATTTGTTGGTGTCACTTCATGGTGTGTGCTATAAATCATTATTGTTAATATGTCATTGTACGATAATAAATTACTCATAATTAAAGCTTTTTGTTCTTTTTTTAAAAAATAGTGAACAAAAATTTGAGACATGACATGGTACCTAATTCCAAAGTCAGGCATACAGCAAGCTATCTCCCTCTCAACTTCTTAAAATGAATCAAAGATATGCAGTTTGTATTATATGATATGATCCGTCATTTTCAGTCACCTCCAAAAATTTATTCTCTTACTCAACTTCTATTCCATATATTTCTTGCTAATTATAATTAATTATAACCGTTCAATTCATGCTAGCATCAATTGGTAAGATTGAATTATGTCAACTCGAATATCTAGATTTGGTTTTTCAGAAAAGTTTTCATTGATAACTTATTTATAAGTACTATGGTAGGTGTACATCGTTCTATCGCAAGTTTGGAATGAAAAAACTTCCTCCCTTCCACACAAATATATATATATATATATAGAAGAAGTAGGTATAATAATTTGAAGATATCTATGCCTTCATTAAATTCTTAATTAGCTCTATATGATTTTAAATCTTTAATCGGGTCTTGCATTATAAAACTCCTATAATCAAATTACCAAGTAACCTATCATGATACAAATTTTAAATTTTCGAAATGCTATTACTTGGAAGAGTGCAAGTCCTAGTAATAGTCAATTAGACTTTTAGATGTTTGTTGTTTTTAATTTTTTTTAGCTACAGTTGCTTTACGGCCTTGATTACAAATTTTTTTAGAAATTACAATTTAGTGACCATTAAAAAAAATACTATAACTTTCATTAAAAAAATATCAATGGAAACAATTTCATGACTTATTTTCAGAAGATTTAAAAATAGTTAGTTATAAATAGTTAAGAGTGTAACTATAGATAAAAGTTTAGAATAAATATTTGACAAGGATATTTCAAAAATAGTAAAACAAAAGCCACTAAAAGGGTGTTGCAAAGATATAAAGGTGTGACAATAGCTATATAGGCTTTTATACCGAAATAAATTAAAACAAAGATTATATACTAAAGTGTAACATTTTGAACTTTACGATGCATTTACATTTTTTTTTTATATTAAAGAAATTGATTAATTATCAGCTAATTTCAAAATATAAAAACCCAAAGAAAGTAACTTGACAGAATTTTTTATCATTATTTTTCCCACAGATGCAATGAAATCACCCACTAACTGTCCGATTTCCAGCGAATTTGCTCTACTCTCACAACAGTCAGTGTAGGAAATCCGTCATTGAAAGGTTCTCAAATATCCTCTTTCCTAGGTTTCTTCCATGCTATCACCCTCCCTCGCTCGCCCACTCGCCCATTACCCTCGCTCACCCACCTGCCACACCTGCTCACCCATTTTGACTGATGTTACATCACCCATGTTGTAATTTGATTAATGAAACTAAACATTCAATCTAAATATACTACTCTATCCATTCTTCAATAAAAGTTTAATTTTAAATACTCATTAAAATTAAGAAAATAATTCAAAAATATTAAAATTAAAAATAATTAAAAATAATTTATTAAATTACTCTTATATTTTTAATATTTTGATTTTTTTTTCTTTTCCTCTACTAGAACTCTCCTTCTCAAATGATATTCCATAGAGATATTGTTAGAAAAATAATTGATATTATTTAAATTCTTAAAATAGATCATTATTTAAAAACACAAGAAGTATTACAATATAGCCGTATATTATATAGTGTTGTAGATAGGACCCTAAAATTAGTTGTTGTACGAGTTAAACACTTTTAATAATGGTTTTTGTTTTGATATCTTGAGGATATCAATATTCTTTAAAATTCAAGGGCTGTGAGTTAATTATGAGTGTTTAAAATATTAATAAATTTAGTTAATGAGAAATATGATAAATTTTTAGTTACAAATTATCTAAAAAGTACTGGTGTTCATAAACTTTATTGGGATATCGAAGAAATTTCCTACAATAATATATGTTAAAACATGATTAAGTAATAATAACATATGTCTTATCTTTTTGACAAAAGGTATCTAAATTATAAATGGAAAAAATTGAAGTAAATTATGATCTCAGAAAATCATGATAAAACATATATAGGATGTCAGTTAACAATATTGGAGGATCATTATAAAGCATAAAATATCAAGTTTTCATTTGTAATTTGGATGTTGTTTGCAATTCGGTAATGGTTCTTTTTTTTTTTTTTTATGTGTTGCATTTTGGTAATGTTAGTAACGTAATTACCATGATGTATAATTATAAATTTAGTTGGAATCATTATTGATTGGTATGTATATAATGCAAGATCTACGGAACAGTTGTCAATCAATTAGTGATTGTTATTGAATATCAAAACGAAATAATAGACGACGTTGATCAATGAACGCAATTAAGTCAAATATTTAGTTAAATTTCTTGTTGAGGTTTTAAAATAACCATTGGTTGATCATTACACATGACACACGAAAAGAAGTGGTATGAAATATCAAACTGGTTGGAAATCACTAGTAGTGATTTCATTGCATCTGAAAAGTGTCAGAAATTAGTCAATAGTTGATCGATTTCTGACACTTTTCAGATGCAATGAAATCACTCAATACTTGACCGATTTCTATGGGAAAAATACTGATAAGAAATCGGTCAAGTCTTGACCACTTCCTTTGGGTTTTTCTACTTGAAATTAGCTGGTGATAGTTAATCGATTTTTCTAATATAAAAAAAAAGTATAGATGTATACATAAAGTTCATAATATTACACTTCAATATATAATTTTTTTTTTATAATTTATTTCGGTACAAAAGCCTAGCTATATATATATATATATATGAGAAAGTAGATAAATATATGCATAGAATTTAATTTCTATATATACTGACAGTGTAAATAATTTTTATACAGTAATATAAATATATATTGTTACATCAATTATGATAGTTGATTATTTTATCCACTACTTAAAAAATTATATAAATAAAAGATTTTGATTGGATGAGTTTTACAACATCAAAATTAAACTCAAACATGATAAAAAAGAAAAGATAAAATGTCATTCATAGGGATAGGTGCAATACTTTGTGTCTTTAATTTCTCTTCTTAGTATGTCAATATAATTAATGTACGCTTTTCAATCTCTAAATAATATTTTTGAAAAGAAAAACCTTTAATTCTAAAGCACTACAATTTACTCATCCTTTCATTGGAAATGATAGTTAAACAGTCTTGCTCACAAAATCCTCATAGGCTACGCGTTGGGAAGCATGCAAAATCGATTTTGAGATCTAAATTGTTTTTCAATATGTTTAGAAACATGTTTTGACCCAATTTTTAAATCAACTCTAGAATTGATTATAATAGAAGTGATAAATTGTTACTCTTAGGTTTTTACTCTATAAATTTTTAACAAAATAACTTTTTAGATCAAATTATAATATATAAATAACTTCACCACAAAATCCATTTTAACAAAATTAGTTGTAACGCTCGGAGACGAGAGTAGGAAGTGATCGCCGGTGCAAAGAAGACACAGATAAAGAACGGTTCCTCGCAGACCCTCTAAGTGGAGGGGTATATGAATGAACCGATTGCACACCCGAATAAGAGGGATCCTAAGACTGTATAGGTATGAGACTATACAGTTGATAATGACTTTTATGAATTGATTTGTACGACCTATATTAACAAGATGCATCTTCTCTTTGATAGCCCATTACTGAAGAATTCCATGGTTAAGCGTGCTTGACCTAGAAAAATTTTGGGATGAGTGACCTTCTGAAAAATTTTTCTACATCAGTGTTGTTCAAAATCAATTTTATAAACATAGAATCAAATACACACAAGGAAACGATGGTGAGAAACACAAATTGGAAGCAGTGCTCCACCAATCCCTTATGAAGATTTTGTGAGGGAGGCCTTTTATATATCATCTCTCATTCACATGCATTACTAATACTCCATCCATTCTTGAAAAATTATCCATTTTAAAAATTTATTTTATTAAAAAATAATTACTTATTTAAAAAATTTAATTAGTATTAATTTTTTTAATAATACTCTTATTAAATACTATTGACTCATTTATAGAGGAGGACAAAGAAAGTTAAGAGTATTGAAAAGAAATAAGAGTAGTTTAGTAAATTATTCCTAACTTTTACTAACATTCATATTTTATTGATATTTTTTAATTTCTTGTATTTAAAATTGAATAATTAAATACATCAAGCCACTTGTTTAACACGTGTTTATCCAATGCCTACGTAATAAAAGTACGGACAACATATTGGGTTCAAACCTTTTAGTAATAAAAATTTATCTTTGTCACCTACATACAAATTAAAATTTGATTTTTGCTTCCTCTTTCTAGACAAAAGCAAGTAGGAACCCGAGATAAATCCTTCCGCCACGGCTCCACCAAACATTTTTTATTTAGAAAAATGTTGCAGAGTTAAAAGCTTTGGCAAAATTTAACTATCTTAATGAATGAATGACGATGATGATGCAATATATTTATAATTTTTTCTTAATGAATAAGCATATCATATTGGGCTTTTAGCCCCGTTGATTATCAAAAGAAAAAAAAACATATCATATCACTTTATTTTATCTTATAATAATCTTTAGGTTAAAATTCTGTCAATATACAGACAAAAAATAATTTCTATCAATATTTTATTGGTTTCGTAATATTATTTATTTATTTATTTTGGGTCAACTCCTCAAAAACTAAATAAAGGCAACAAATCCAGTGCACCTTGATGCTGGTGCCAAGGAGGGAGTGGAAGGTTGTCCACCATCTCATTATTGACCCATAATATTGACCGGGTGTACATGGCATCCCTTTGATGGTCACCAACTTTGCCTTAGGACCTGAAGACAACCCCAAACTCAAGAAGTAAAGAAGGTAAAGAAAAATGTTATTTATAGTATATGAGATATAAGATACCGTACTAACTAACACTCCATCTATAATTGAATAGGTTATGGACCCTATTTAAATAAAGTCCACATTCCAAATGAATGAGATGTGAATCGACATAGTGTCCCATATCCTCTAAGTACAAATAACACAACTCAAATATAAAAGAAGTTTATTAGAATTGACACATAGAACGTGGAAGATGACATAATTTGAGAGCATATGATTTTTGTCCAATTTGGTGACCGTGGTTGGCTAGATATCACGAAACAAGATACCAACTCAGCAAGATAGGACTCTTTTTTTGTTGATCTTCCTTATTAAGATAAGGGATATTCAAACCTAGATACTATCAGCTAATGACGTTTGTCTCTCTCTGCTTGGTTCAGTGATTAGGAGCAATCTTTTATCTTTTGAACTTTTTGAGGTGGTTAAGCATAAATTAAAAGAGCAGTTGAGTGATTAGTGTTGTAGCATATGATAATATGATGGTATATAGTTGTATAGTACTACTACCACGGTTCTTCAATAGGTGTCCACTTGCGCTTATACACATATATTAAAAAAATAATTAGATGAATTTAAAATTAAATAAGTTTAAATATATTTTATAATATTACTTTTATCACTTACTGCAATACTTTCATATTTAATCTATCCAATAATTTTCTATCTCTCTCATAAGGGTATTAAGGTAATAATAATAATAATAATAATAATTAATGTTTGCTAGAATTCTTAAAAGTATAAATAATAATAGAAAAATAAGAAAAAATAATTAATACTTGCTAGAATTCTTAAAAGTATAAATAATAATAGAAAAATAAAATTTTATGGATTAACATTTATTAAAGAACAGGTAGTATAATATGTTTTGCATGAGAAGGCTTACAACACTTGCAGTTTGCAATTGAATCGGTCCAACTCACTCTTGGCAGTTTACTAATTCTCACATTTCAGGTTTTACCTGAAAAAAAAAGCCTAAAAGTGAAACTAAATAGAGTTTAATGGTTAAAAATTACTAAGCATTCAATTGTTGTTATCTTTTTTATTATGAAAAACAATAATTCTTCATATATTTTAAATGTACGTTTAAAACATCAGACTAAATAAAAAAAGAAAGAAGAAGAAGCTTAAAGCACAAAAATAAATAAGCTTTGGGACTTGCACAAAAGATATGCATATTTTAGTGCCGCCCACGAAGTGCAGCTTGCAACAAATGTATTATCTTTTATTAATCACCTTGGATCTGTGAAATCTTAAATGATTGTTCTGGTAGAATTCAAAGGGAAAGTTGTCACAACCCATGTCGACAGTAACAAATAAGTTATTCTCTTTTAGGTAGTGAATAAGTTAATATTAGGGATATGGAACCAATGAGCATTGAGTCCACAAAAAATTTGAAGGAGTGGAATTTACATCACCATGTGGAGATATTGACTCTTGAAGTTGGATTTCAAATAGAGTAATATTATAGGAACAATAAAATTATACAATAAATTCACACCTTACGCTTTATTACTATTAAATATAATGAATGAATGGAACAAGCGAAAACCATACATCATATCCAATAGTGATAAAATGTGTGATGTGTATTTATTATGTAATTTTATTACATACCAAATATTATTCTTTCAAATAGCCAGCGTGCAAGAGGATTACAATCTTGTATTAGATCACTCAGTTATTTCATCTTATTTCTTGGAACTTCCAGTTTTTGATTCACTGTGAATTGAAATTTACCAACACAACGACATTCCTGAAGCGTTAGCTCAGTAAACATAGATTACTGTCTACCAACTTCAAATGAATGCGCCAAAAATCAAGCAAGAAAGAAGTTGACATAATTTTTAGATTACATTTCATTAATCTTGAGTGAAAATTGTTACATAAAATCAAATATAATATACCAATCGTCTAAGGGATACCAAATTGCATTCAACAACACTATAACTTTTAGACAGCAAGACCGAGAGACTACCTCCAAAAAAAAAAAAGCAAGAAAGCACCTCAAGTTCTCAACATGACACATAACTCTCGTGCCTTGAAAGGCAAAATTTGATTTGGACATTTTCATACAAGAATATCATGTACTAATGTACATAAACCACCTACGTTTGAGGGGAAAAAAATGTAAAGCAAAGATATGAAGCCACCAAATAGACCTCAAATTTGAGCCAAAATTGGGTCCCAGATGCTTGAACCATTACCATACCGCATCATCTGAAGGAATGAAACTTGAAAACTGCACCCGAAATTGCAGAGTTTGGGAAGAAAACAAAGGGCTTTGTATATCACCTTAAAGACCCCTGACCATTTGGCTTCATAACTCGCGAGGAAAATTATTGATTTGTCCTTCCTCCAGTGTATCCTTGCCGTTGATCTTGTATGCTATCCTTATACGCATGACAAGAGATTTCTGAAAAAAGAGTGGTTACTAGTAAGAACTTGTACATATAAATGTGCGTATGGGAAGTAATCTCAGAAACACGCATAATCACACATGCATCCACTCACACGAAGCATAAATAGAGAAGAAAGGGTAGGCAGTTTAATCAACAAAGAAAAATAAGATTTTCATAACGCCCAATGAGATTTTCATTGCTTGTCCAGTTAATGACAAACATAGTGGAATTTAATACTGTTTTGAACCATGTAATATTCTCCGTGGCTTTGACATATGCAAAGCAGGGATCGCCAAGTTGACCCCAGACACAAATTACTAGCGGTTTTGCAGCATACACTATTGAGTATTGCAATAAGGTATAAGCTATCAGTTTCGCAGCAACATGACAGTGAATCAACACTGTTCAGAATTTAAATCTAATGGAACATGGTAGAACACACAATATTTACATTAAAGCAATACTAACAATGAATTACTACCTTTCCATGTTGGCTATTGGTGACACTCAAATTTTGCGTTATGGACCCATTTCCAGCTGCAGTGAGAGTATTGCTGCTAGCTGGATCTAAGTGCAATTGAAGAAACTGAAAATCAAACGAACAATATATGTAAGTACTAGCTGATTGATGAAAGGTAACAAATTAAGCAGCTAATAAGAATTCAAAATTCCATCAGAGCACCCAGTAAGACTGCTCACAATTATCAACTGAAATATAAAAGAAGTAATTTTTTAGCACTCAAAAGTTGAGAACTAATTAGACTGATACAAAGCAAATTCTTCAGTCATTCACTGCTAGAATGCATCTTTTAAACAGAAGCAACAGCCATCAGTTGTTTAATGAGAATGTAATATAATTTAAAAGTGATTGGAAAACCTGGAACCTCAAGTTAACACAGTAGTAATGAAGATCGTGATATTGTTGAAATGAGTAAGTTCAAATAGTACTAAAAATTATAGCAATGACGATGACAATTCAATAAAGATGATGACGATCTTAGCAGTACACATAGAAAGCTCAACATCATACTGACTGGCATACCTTTGGAACTGCAGCCTGGAAAACAAAGTCTGTATATGCATTAGAGGACAAATTTGTAAAGGTTGCCTGAATATTAGTTGTTTGTGGGCTTCCTGGTTGTTTTGAAAAATTGAATGTCAACCTCAAGGAGCTGCTCTCATATGCAGTTATGGATGGATAAGCTGGTCCATTGTTTTCTACTCAAGAGAAGAGAAGAAAGGTAATCAGCACTTAGGCCAAATTTCAATTAATGATAATGGCCAAATGTTAAACAAAGTTTACAACCTGTGGATGGGCTGGGGCCAAAACCATCCAATAGATCCATCATAGGAGCAGCTCCAGCATT
This sequence comes from Dalbergia cultrata, assembly GCA_031216105.1. NCBI lineage: Eukaryota > Viridiplantae > Streptophyta > Magnoliopsida > Fabales > Fabaceae > Dalbergia > Dalbergia cultrata. The sequence continues at coordinate 14,774,295 of CM062344.1, read as the reverse complement.
TGAATTTCCTCTTGAAGACAGTGAAAGTGATGAGAGGTCATCCAATGGTGAAACTGGTGCTTTGTTGCTCGTACTGGAAGATAAAATGTCAATTGTAGATGAGCCGCTCTGAGCAGAAGGTGATCCAATGGACAACAGGTCCAAAAGAACATCTGTGCCACTTTTTGAAGGTTGAACAGCGCCTAAAAAATGCAAAGTACAAGTTGGATATGATATGAATATGTTAATGAAACTATTCACAATAAAGCAAAGTCAATTAGTTCATATGTTTCCTTAACAAAACCAGACAATGGCTACCCCAAAAGCCTTTTTTTAAGTTTGGTAAGTTATATAGATTAAATGACATCATTTAACAAAAAACTAGCCTATTTGGTTTCTATCTTCATTTCCTATTTTACTTTTTTGCATTTTCGATTTTCAGGATTTTATGAATGAAACAGTGAAAACAATAAAATTCTATTTCTTGTTTTCATTATTTCATTTATAAAATCCAAAAAAAAAAAAAGAAAATGAATACATAAAATGGAAACAAAAACCAAACAGACCAAGTTTGTTAGGCATTATACTAAAATACACCGCTAACACTAACCAGATTGTTGCGATGCTGGTGACAGATCAACACCAAGAAGGTCCTGAAGAAAATCGCCACCAGAAGAACTAGGGCCAGGAGCATCCTCTGGACCCAGATCAAGCAGATCTACAAGTGGAGCTGCAGCAGGTTTAGCTACTCCATTTGGAATACGAACTGAAGGTACTGTTGTAGTTGAAGCTGTGCCCGGCAAAGACCCGGCCTTCCTACCGACGAAAGTTGCCTCATCTAAAACTGGCATCCTTTCTACAAGCATAGACCTGCACAATGAAAGACAGTTTCTCATAATAGGATTCCCCTTATGAGAGAGTAGTAGAAATCCAGGCTTTTGATATAATATATAATAGGAAACTTAATCAAACTCACCTAATATTTTGATGTTTTGCAATAATTGAATTGAATTCGATAGCTCTCTGCTGCAATTCAAGCACAAGGCTCCCTTTGAGCTGAACAATAATTTCTCTGATCCTCCTATATACATGCCCAAAAGAGAATAAAATTTCCAATGTCAGATACAAGAGGAAATAAGATAGTACTAAGTGCATAAGTCTTTAGCATTCATGATAAGGGAGGACGGGACATGGATGAAAAAAGAACCCCCTGATTTGTCAGTGAGATCAAATAGCATCCATAGGTATTAAGCTTTTCAAACTATCTTGATAATGGTCTGGTGATTTCTACTACAATATTACAGTCCCAATTACTCTAAAGCAAAAAGGCAGGAAATGAAGAAACAAATCTATTTCAAGGTATGACATAGACACAATAGATAATAAACAATTTGAAAAAAAAAAGTCGTTCATACTCTGAACATGAAGGAAAACGTGAAGAAAGCTTTAATAGGGCGACCAAAGCCATCGCTTTTGTCGTAAGATCTGATGCATGGCGTTTTATAGCAATCTCTACGACATCCACAGCATCTGACTCAGTCACCTGCTAGCATGAAACAAATTAATAAAAAAGGAACCCTTTATTTTCAAAAACATAGAAAAGGTATTTAATAAAAGAACAATTTTGTTATTTTTGTATATGGTTATATCGAACCAGACTGTTTAATAGGATCAATAGTCAATAGTCCAATCAATGTTAAATTAAGCTGCATCTCACAAAGTAAAGAAGAGACACAATTGGCATTGGCTCATTCCTCCGTATAAAGAAATAATAAGAATTAGAAAAGAAAGAGGCAAGCCATGATCCTAATTTTTATGGTTTTTGAGCCAAGAGCATATCGTGCCTAGCTTTCAGTAGATTAGCAAATGACCAATGCTGTTTTTCCCAGAGAGTACGCCACAGATATCAATCAAATAGTAAAACAATTCTTGGTACCAACCTGATTTCCTTCCATAGAATAACAAGGAATAACAAAAGAAACAGGAAAAGAAAATGATAACTCCTTACAACAGTTAGCAAGTAGTACTGAAATTGATGGACTTTATTTCTTCCATGATGTCATTATTCATCATTATACATCATTATAGAACATCTTTTTACTAAAGCTCTGAGAACAATACATATATCAACTTGTTAGATAGTTGCTTGTGGTCAATGATTTATAATTTTTATGCAACAGGAAGCAACAGTATAAACATATCTACAAACTTTCAAGCAGAAGCATTCACTCACTGTTATCGGATCTTCTATGTCAAGCATTCCCATGTTATTGACTAACATGTCACCATACTCTCCAATGCACCACACTGTAACTCGAACTAGAGTTTCCTGATTAAAAATATTAGGCAATGTTACTATATGAATGACTTGTCACCAGCAAATCAACAGCAAGCCAAGATTATGTCAAAACAGAAGTGAGCACCTGTTCAGCTGACGTTTGAAATGCCCTGTATAATGCTCTTACAGTATATCCATGAAGCTCAGAAGCATTGCTTATCACGACAATTAAGGCATACCACACTTCATCTTTTACGAAATTTCCAGCCTACTAACAAAGGATAAAGATCAATACTTGGACTCAATATATAACTAAATGGAAAAGGACAACCCAATGCATGCATGAAGCTGACAAGGTAGCAACTTTACTGTTGTGACCAAGGGTCATCCTCCAAACAATAACCACCACAAATGTTCAAATTTATTAGGCGATATTTTGTGGCTGACACATAAAAGCAGCACATTCTGGTGGAAACAAATTGATTAAAATACATGGAAATTGGAATTGGAATGATATATATGCATCAATCTCAACATTGATAAGTGAACCACAAAACCATGAAATTATAATAAAAAGTTGCACATGCTGGTGGGAAAAACATTATAAGTTGCCACAGCAAATATAAAGATGAGAAGCAACAGAACTATCACATGCAAAACACAAGTCACTGATACAATGAATACTAAAAATCAAGCATGGATCAGGAATTTTGCCTTGGAGATTTTAATTCACTACAAAAAGCTGGTCTCTTATATTTATACCTCAGACAGAACCTTGAGCATCTGATCAATGTACCAGATCTTCTCTGGGGAAAACCTGAAGCACCAATTAATAAATGCTAGTCAACCAATACATTTATGGGTGTAATTCAAAGAAACTCTCTAACTACTAGATCTAAACTGACGAGGAGTAACAAAGGTGTGGATCATGTAAAAAATGAGCCAAATGGCTTCTATTTTAGTTTACCCATCAAGAGAAAGAGGGTGAACAAAAAATCAGCAATATTCAAAATGCAAAGAATGAGAAAGATGATTACAGACTCTATGATAGCGTTTGGCAAATGTCCCGGGACAGAAAGTATGAAGACATTGGGGATAGAAATGTTTTTGGAGAATAGGACAAAGACAAAAATCCCAAAATTGTCTCCGTCTCAGGACAATTTTTAAGCCAAGTAACGTCCCTCTAAAATGAAAGGAAATTGGAGATATGTCTCTGGTACACATTTAATTTTCTTTTTTTTTTTAAGAATATCTTTTTAAACATTTCATATCTCCTCTATGTCATAATCACTTTTCAATTTTTCATCATATTATAACCTAATCTTCTTTATCATTTCATCAATTACCAAACATAGTTCCGTCTCCGTCTGCAATACCATCTCCGTCTCTATTGTCTCTATCTCTGTCCTTTTTGTCCCGGGATAGGTACCACCAAATGCAGCCTACATTTACTATTACTAATTTGAAAAACAGTTATGAAGTTTCTAAAAGAATTGATGATGATAAAAATTGTTCCGGTAACAAATCTTATATTTAATGAAATATCGAGTGAAGCAATAAATTATTGATAATGGCAAAAAATGAAATAAAGTGCACATATTATTCTGTTTGGCAACTCTAACTCACTGTTCCCTCCCACACCCAACACTCAAAAGAGAAAAAGAAATACTAAAAAACAAATGGCATATAGTTAAAAAGGCATGACATTCAAAACCTTATTACTCACTTTGCAACTATGGAGCAAATTTTGGCAGTAAGGTCTCCTCTGAAATCGTTATCACTGACTTCCAGATAATCTATTAGCTCTTTTGCTAAGGGTTTCACATTAGTTTCATTGACCAGAACATAAACAAGCTCAAGCGCTCTTTTCCGAATAGAAGCATCTGCATCCTAAAGCATAGAGTCAAATCACCATCTTCTCAAATTGTAAAACAAAACTCAGGCTTGTCATTGAAGGAAAAAAGCATGGACAAAGACAATAAATCTAATACCTTTACACACTCTAGAATTGTTGCACGGTGCCTCTGCACTGCCTGACCATCAGCAGTTACAGCCTTCATGAGCATATTTAATGCCACATATCTGAAGAAGGCAGCATAGGTAACATTCACCTCAATAACAAAGTTCAGCAATCACAAATCATAAAATTTAAAAATTAAGAAAAGAAACAGGAAAAAAGAAAAAAAGAGGGGTGGAATGTATATAGCATATGGCCTGGCGAACACGAGACGGGATAATAATTTATCAGCCTTTACAAAGTACTGAATTAAAGAAATTGCATTAAAAGACAAGTGATTTTGTGCACAAATTACGTTCCTCACTCCTCCCATCACCCCAATTTCATCTGTTTTAGTAATTTAACAGTTATAGCCACCCTTTCTTTTTCAAAATCAAGAGATACAATATTAGTCACAGCATATATATGTCTCAAACTACATAGCCAAATGTACACTGCTTACAAACATAAGTTTGGTCAAAGAGAAATTTGACTAACAATAAAATTTCAGAAAACAACCAGACCCACTTGCTGCATGTGTCAACTAGTTAATTAATTCAACTCCAAACCAGTTCTTTCATTATAATCAGGCAATAATTAGCTTGCTCAAGTGATTGAATCTTCAGTTTACTAAGGTTCATCTCAAGAAGCATCCAGTCATTGTATATTTGCAATTTCCAAGAGAGGAAATGCAAATACATCAAGACATTGCTTGATCAGCATGATTCCATAAGGGTTCTACTCTTTCTTAGATCTTAATTCAAGGAAGAAAAAGAAAGAGATTACCTTCACCAGATACTTATGCCAATAATTTTGTAGGCATTGGCTTACAAGACACTCTCTCTCTCTCACACACACACACACACACTAACACTATCAAAGAAAGTACATGCATGCATAAAATCATAATCCAGTAATAACATTTTGTCAAAAGGCTATTATTTCAACCTTTAAAAGGAGAAACATGTCATAATGATCAGTAATAAATGGAACATTTTTGTTCAAGTTAAAGTAAGTGTCCTAGACTAGAGGTTCTCTTTGTTAGGTATAATACGATTTATGTGCTCAACCCAACAACCAAAGCTTTTGCAAGAGTTGGTTCATGATGTGGTACCAGAATCTCCATAACCAAGTGATCCAGAATTTGATTCTTGTAATCTCTCATTCTTTTAAATAAATGTTAAACTTCAGCAGAGGGCAAAGAAGGGCTTGTGCATTGTCCATGCTTCCAATGGCAATGGGCATTTGCATGAGTGGGTGTGCTAGATCCATTCATGTGTCTCTCTACACAACAATATAAGCTTTTGGGAAAGTTGATTCATGAAACTCTCAAATTGTAATTTGACAAGGACCGACTATGATAATTGATTATTCTCTCATATTCATTGCATACCACTCAAAAGAATGGTCTTGGGGCACATATTCAACAAAATTTGGACCTCATAACACTGAAAAGAACAGTCCAAAAATATAGACAGTTCCTAGTCTCTTGCCATAGGCATTTTGATTACAGACAAGTAGAATATTTAAAGAGGTCAAAAGATTAATCCTAGTCACAGAGAACACATCCTAGACTCATGTATCAATTCAGTAGACTGTAATCAAGCATCCTATCTTGGATGGAGGAAACATCTTAGGCCTAACAGTCTTTAGCCATTATATGTGGAACATTCCAAAGTGAGCAAATATACTGGTATTTTGTTAGTCTTAATGAAGTTTTCTCAGCTACTAATTAAAAAAAAAAATAAGAAGCAATAACAAAAAAATAAACCTGATGTTGTTGTCACGATTTGACAAGAATCTTCCCAAGATATTGATTGCAAGCACACGTAAGCCACCATTATCTTCTATGCTCATGATTGTTTGAACACATTCATACAAAATGGCATTCCCTGCAACTTTATTTGACTCAGTCTTTGTAGCCACCTAAAAAATTAGCAAGATCGAAATTATCAACCTAAAGTTTCAGAAACAATGGCCCCTAACAGTAAGATTAAAACTCGTCATCTCATTTACATAATTACACGCATAACTTAGATTTGACAATCCTAACAATACAGAAATGAATGATCTGTATCTTGATTACCTCAGCAAGTGGTGATCTTTATTTATGAAAGCATTTCTTGATCAGTTAAAACATTGGAGCATCTAACAGTAACTAAATCATACATATATAATTAAAGAACAAATATTTGACTAGCCCCTGCCCAAAAATTAACCTCATTTATTAGAGGAGTATACAATTATAAGCAGATAGTTAGATACCAAGTCTAATAAGTCTGCCTATCCCTTGCAACCCTCCTCATAATTCTTCAAAGCATTAGATAGAAGACATACAGCTAAAATTGCATTTTACATTTAAAGAACATCCAACTTTTCCATGGTTTTCCATTTCAGTGGGTACTTACAATCCCCCACCCCCCCCCCCTTCTCTTTTTTTTTTTCCCTTCTTCCTTTGTTTTACACATACGGGCACACAAGAAGAAAATATAAAGATTGAAGAAGAGTTCAATTATACTTTCATCACCAACATTATTTTACTTTGCTGTCAAGATTATTTGAAAACAAAAAATATATCGAAAGAAAAATCCATTTTAAACACATACTGCCATTCAACACAGCCCCATACCAATGCTTAATACTAACCAGTACCATCCAACCATGTCAACATCCAAAATCTTAATAGTGTTTTCTACCATTTAAATCATAGTAGTCCTTTAGTACATTTAGCTAGAGCAGAATATATGCTTGTATCTTTAAGGAGTCTCCTCATCCATCAACTTGTCATGGGATCAGACTATGTTAAAGGATTCTTTTTGGATTTCTGCTCACAGTTGTTTCAAGCGAGTGTCTATTTTGCTCGCTCTTTGTTGTATCAAGGTGAAATGATATGGCAGATGTGCCTTAATCAAATTGCAGGCAAGTAGAAAAGATATTCTAAAAGCATGTATGGTTTTCAACATACAACGTCAACAACAAAGCCATGCAGAAAAGACAAGTAACCCAATCATTGCAGAAAAGCAGTATATCAGTATCATGCTACAAAAGTGACTGTGTATACACAACTGACCTGGGCGAGTATGTCATTCATAGAGTCACTAGAATCAGCATCACCTTCGCCCAAAACTCGCAAAAGTTTAAGCAATCTGATATGAAGAAAAGGATCTGTGATGCCAGCAATATCATACTCTGGTGAATAAGGACTGTTTGCTAGATCTCTAAGAGTTCTGACCAGACCATCCGTGCATTTCTGTGATAATTGTTGAATGAATATTTGGTTACAACAAAAGCTGGCCCCAGTTGAAGCTTGTAAATGGGTTTTTCACATGAAGATGTCATATACTTGTATAAACTTTGACATCATAAATTGCATATAAGAACCTTGTTTATATTTATATGCCTTTGCATCTGCATATACTATTTATACACAACAGATTTGCTTGCAAAAACTAACACATGCCACAACCCTAGAAATTGTAAGCTAGTCTTTGAAAGCATGAGATCTAAACAACATAATAATGAAAAATGCTCAAACACTATATTTAAAATCAAACAAAACTACAAAAGCATATTTCAAACTTTGCAAGCCAGTTTCAAAATATACTTTAGCAAATCCTGTATTCCAGAAAATAACTTCATTAAAGTTCTCATAACACTTGACAAGAAGTAAATTCCAGAATGCATGGAAATTAAATCACAAACACCAAGAAGACTGCACATACATATGGACAACTTGATATTGCAGCACACGATGATTTTGCAATGCTAAGTCTATGGTAGATAAGTTTACTTCATTATATCACCAGTGGGTTCTAGAGGGAAAAAAGAAAAAACATACTAGGTAATTGACAACTAACGACGTATAAGAAAGATGGAAAATTACCTTTCTAATATGTTCAAGAGCTTCCGTGCTAATTTTACACAGATCTGTACAAAGCTGAACCCCCGTGATCAAAACTCCATGATGCTTCTCCCGAAGTAAGGCAGTAGCAGGATTGATAAAATTTTCAGCCAAGTCTGGAACTTTCTTTATGATCCTTATAGAGCATAATGCTGCCTATATTACAGAGAGCATAGTTAATTTACAAGAATGAACAATGACAACTAGCAATAACACAGGAAGGGAAAGGTTATGTCAATAACACAAACATTAACTTACAATGCATAGTTACAACTATTTAGTAAATGGAAGTAGGGTCAGTAGGCAGATCAAGAAAAATTGACAATTAACATTGGGTTACGGGACCAACTTGTTGGATGTTGGATGCTTACAAGGATGCTAATAGGCAGACTTCCACTCGGAACAATGATAGTGGAAGAAAAATGAACACACATACAACATCAAACAAATTTTACGGCTAACATAAGAAAAAAGTATCCACAACCATCTAACTTTTCATATTTAATCTCAGCAACAATTTGTGGTATTCTATGATCATGTGTGATTGTATGTCCCCAAAGTTAAGTTTGTGATGACAAATGGCTTTAGCACAGACCACCACAAGCTCAGTGCTACTGAAATGACCTCAAATAAAGAAAGGGCATACGTTTAAATGGGCATTCCAACATAAAGCATAATAGTTTATGTGCAATACAATAACTCCCTTAAGCCAAATATAATTGAAAAATTGTACCAAACAAAGCTACAATTCCTCAATGGATGAACATGATTGAAAATCTACATATTCTCTGAAACACCCAATAAGAACAGGCATATTCATTCTACGGCAGTATGTCTTTCCATTCTACGGCAATCAAAAAGATTATTATCTTGCTGAATAATAGCATCCGACTTCCAAAATTAGTCACGTTAAGGAAAGATAAATAAGATACAGTCACTGCATAGAAGATACTGTGTCACCATGGAGCCATAAAGTATTCATGGCCTCTTCTTCCTCATTGTATAACAAAAAAAACCAATATATGTCTGAAATTTAAGTATTCCAGCAGAGATAAAAGTTCTGATAAAAAACATGAAGTAAATGAAAAAGTCACCTTTTTCCGAATATTTGGATCACGAAATTGCAGCAATCTCTCAACCTCTGGCGCAAGATCACGAGCCATTTCAGCTGAACAAATATTTCCTAAAGCACAAAGTGCAAGTCCCACTATATACTGATTTGTGTGATTAAGATCTCTGTGATTCAGTTAAGGCTCTGCTATAACCCATTATTAAAATATCTTTCCCTCATTTCATTTCAGTAGAAGATAAATGTCAATAGCAAATTTGTAAACTGGAATGTAAAAATCAGGTAATAAAAAAGTAAATGAAAATTTGACTAGAAACAGGATACTGTTTTAAAGAATTCGTGACCAACATTAAAACTTCTTGTCTTTCATCAAGAAGCAACATGAGGCCAAGGTAACCTATTCTCTTCTCTGGAAATCCGGGAGATGCAATCAACTTGAGGCACTCCATTTGACCAAAATGTGTGGGGTAGCCAAGCATGTGGATAAACATTAGCTTAGCCAGATTCCGGTGTCTATAATCATGGTCATTTTCATTTATTGCAGCACGAATTGCAGCACATTCTTTTCTTACAACAGCACGTTCTTCTGCCGCAGTCTTGCAAGCACGTATGGCCCGAATCATGTCCCTACAAGGAGGGAGACAAAGAAGATAAGTAAAAGATGCTGAGTGTAATTAAACTCAAATTGAAACATTAAAAATATATGATCTTTGCAACTTACAAGGAATACTGACAATAAGTTAACTGTAGTTGATTTTACAAACCTTTTTACATTTGAAATAAAATGCCAATCACAAATACACCAAAACAAGCATGCAAAATAAAATACTGCATGAGTCAGTGACCATATAGGAGAATTATAATTCCACTTCTAGTATGTATTGTTTATCTCAGCTAATTTTCTCACTATTAATGACAATGAATGCTGATACAAGACTACTACAGGCAAAGCATAATGCGCCCCTCTCAAAACCAGCTAAAAAAAAGGGCAGCCTAATACACAAGGCTCAGTCCGGAGATGGGAGATATATGCAACTTTATCACCACAAATGGAGAGGATATTTTCAGGATTTGAACCGGTGACCTTCAAGTTACAAGGCAACAATCTTACCATTGCACCGAGGCTCACCCTCTCTCCCAAAACCAGCTAAGCATGTTAAAAAAAAAAATGCTTCAAATTCTATAGGGCATCCTAGACTGGCCACATATTGCAATCAATACCGTAGGATGTTAATTTCCAAATTCATTGCTTCTCCTGGAAAATAATGAAAATACAAATTTCAGCTTTCTAGAAATCCCTAACCATCTGCGTTCTAATTTTTTAACTGCCATATGATCATCAACATCATCAGATTTAAATCCATCTGGTTTGTCATAATACTTAATAATAAGTACAACGCCAGCAACATTCTGCACATAAGAGAGCCAATTCCAGATGTCTCGTAAAACATAAGTTATACACTCTTATAATCCTGAAACTCATGATCATTTTTTTCACAGCTTTCAGTTGCTTAAGGTATTGGAACTAAATTCCCTGCCCATATACTTAAACCCAAGCAACAGATTTTGTCCTTAACACCCGAAGAGATATCATCGTTGCACCGTTTAAATGTTTTAGAAATACAGGAAAAGGACCTCTGAAGATATGCAAAATGTTCATTTCATTTTAGTTCGGTTTATCATCCTGCTCGAGTTAAAATGGCAGCATACGTTAAAAGCGCAAGGCTAACATTTCCAATGTCAGATTCAGATATAGTGAGTAAACTCCAATCCAGCTAAACACATCCAAACCCAATTCCCCCTCATATATCACTAATTTCAGCTCATACCCTACTTCAAAGAAAACCCAAAATCCCACAAAACAAAACAATTTTTTTTTTTAAAAAAAAAAGGAGCAATAAATACCAATTTTAAGAAGTAATAATAATTAGGCCTAAATCCGAACTTGAACATAATCATCTATCAAGATTTTACTAGTACAGCTGGTTGAACAAGCATTCGAAATTTGGCGTGCACGTGATCGAATTTGAAGGCGAAGGGGAAGAGAAGAAGAAGATTGGATTTAAAATAACTAACCTCAAACGCGTTCCTGAAGAGAAGGGATTCATGGCGATTGCTGAATCGTGGATCCAATTGCGAAGCGATGGACGGAATCGGAGACGAGATCAATCGGGTCGAGAATCTGGACCCGGAAACGGAGATCCGAATAAACAAGAAGAAGAAGAAGGGGGAGAGAGAGAGAGATTCGGATCTGAGATTAAGAGAAGGGAAGTGTGAGAATTTTCTTTCACAGGGGAAACTAACAACAACAAACTCGAGCGAGCAGGAACAGCACGCTCTTCTATTCTAATTCTTTTCTTTTCTTTCTTCTCACTTTATTATTACAACAAGTTAACAACCATTTTGCAATTTTTAACGTATGTTGTCGTTTTTGTTCAGTCTTTGAATTTCTTCAGTTAAAAGGAAATATTTAAAAAAGAAAAAAAAAGTTGATTCTCTATGTAATAATAGTGATCAAAACGACATGAAAAAATTGGATTTGAGTCTTCCAAAGAAAATAAAGTCAGTAAAGCACAATAATTAAAGGAGCAAAATCCCAAAACAAAAAAGTAGTGATTAAAATACTATTGATCAATACATGTTTAGATAACCATGAGATCAAACTACAGTTGGTAGCTAACAAATCTCCTTAAAGTCTTATTGAATCTCATTTTGAATATTGGATTTAAGCTAAATCAGATCAAATGTCTAGAACAACACAACAAAGGTTTACATTAGATTGAATCTCAGTTTGAAACTTGGATTTAATCTTTAAAAATAACCTAGTTCAATTCAAACCGAATAATATCATATAATTAATGGAATTTTATTAAAATGACAAATCATAAAAAATAAGATAAATTACACTAAACTTTCCTGAGGTCATTGATATTACGCTTGCTTCATCTTATATTTTTGTCATGACCCGATTTGGGAACATGGCCAAGCGTGAGAATCTCATCCCACGTAGTTCTCTCCTGAATTTATCTCTCTCTAAATGCATAAAATAGTGTAATATCATACTTAAAATGAAATTTTATTACAAATCTATATTATTTTCTTTAATTAAAATATATTAGTCAAATCCATAAAAACTGAAGTATTCACATATATAAATCTAATACATTTTTATCATGCTTTAAAATCTAAGATTTGAAGACCCAATCATAAACTCATTATCATTAGCTTTCACATAAATATCTAATCATAGCCCATATTTCAAAATATATTCTAGAGCTCTAAAACATATAGGAAAATACACATTCTCTTAAATTATCTATAACATCTCAAAATATATGTGTGGCTCGAATCCTGCCTGCAAAACTAATTGAAAGACTCTAAACTAATGAAATCCTAAACTAAGCCTTACAACAATGCAAAGCTCACCAAGGGATAAGCTGCGACTCTTTGGATCGGTGGTGAACGACGTCAGTATGCACTATGAGAGGAAGGGAGAGGGGTGAGTCAACGGACTCAGTGAGCGAGCTCTCATCCATCACCCACATGGGACAACCAATAAGCATAATAAATTATATACATGCAGCAATAATGATTCATTTCATATTTAAATACATAGCTAGCTCTAGGAAAACACTTTTCATTCCATGTATTTATAAATAAACATTTCTAACCCAAAATCAAGCATGAAATCATTTTAACTGAGGGTGCGAAAGGTCGGAAACAAGATCTTTGAATATAATAAATATATCACAACAATAAAAGCTATAAAATTTTAAACTGAAGTGAGACTACTGCTGGCGAATTAGAGCTCTCGAATGTAGCAATAGTCCCTCTTGGACAACTGCGGGCACCTAACTAGGTCCCATTTTACAGTATCGCTGGGAGGCCAGCTATGCCTCTAACAGACTGACTTTGATAAGGTTAATGATCTCTTCATAGCAGTAACTAACCTGTCACTGCTTCCTTATCTCTACCGCCTAAACTAGTTTGACAAAAAAGAACACTATAGTTGAAAAGTGGGTACTACTGCCTGGCGAGGCTAAGTTCTTAGTACTCTAAGGATTCTGAACTCATATAACTAACAATCGACTTTAGCATAATCGGGTGGCTATGAAAATCGAGCCCAAGGGTTCACCACTTGTAGGCATTCCATTTCAAGTCAGAATATGTATCTAGCGATTGCTAAAAATCATACTGAATTGCACTCTTGGTACCATAAAACTAAATTTCTAAATTCATATCTTTACTAACATATTTCTCTATATACTTGATAATTCTGATATCATACTTTAAAATAAAAGAATTCGTAGCATAAAAACTCTAAAATCAAGATATACATTTCTATTCCTAAAATTTAAACCATACTGCAGGTGTTACATACCTCCAACATATAAATATATTAACTGCGTATTTAATACATAGCTTGAAATCTAAATCGTAAAAATATATAATGTCATAAATCCATAACATATATTTTACACTATCATAAGCCTCTTTAAATCATATAATTCCTTAATAAATCCTTTCTCAAACATGTAAAACATTTTCCATAGCACACAACATAGCAATCATGGTCCCATGGTTTTGCAAAACTCATTCTTTTATGCTATCACAATAAACCATAATTTTTTTTAGCTTGACGTAAGCATGTAAACTTCATAATATATATATTTTATCTCATCTCAAATTCCATATTTGTCAATCATTATGCAAGAAATATAACTCTAATAGGGAAACTAAGGCAATGAGGTCAAACCCACTCACCTGGAAGGGAGGGAGAGTTGACGTCAATACCAACTGAGCTCCGGGGAGCAGGGGGCACCAACATCGACTATAATAATCATAAAACTCAATATTAAAATCTATCAACCTCTACATAACTCTCATCTAGCTCTAACAAAATTGGGGGAGTACCCCCAACTTGACAACATTGAGAGAAACTAAAGACCCATAGTAAGAATATGAAAGAATGGAAGAAAAGAAATCAAAACCCATTAACCAACAAATACCTTGAAGCTTGAGAAGAGATGGATTTGAATGGGGTTGAGAGAAAATGTGAGAGAAGGAGTTTAGGGGTGAGGGTTTCGGACTTGGAGGTGTTTTCATGAGTTGGGGAGGGTTTAAAAAGGGTAAGGGGTTCATTAGATGATGCTACGTCGTTTCTGATATTTTTTGGTATCAGGGGGACCGCTATAGCGGTCATAAGTCATCCCGATCTCGAAGCGCCCACTTCACGACCGCTATAATGTCACTATCTCTAAAATCGTGTTGCACCTCCTGTGACCGCTATAGCGGTGACAGTAAAACCCAATTTCTGCAGAATTTGCTGTCATGGCATAATCTCACCTCTATACTCACTCACCTATTTCTATATCTTTATTCTAAGTTAAATTAACTTTAAAACATAAATGTAAATAAGAAAATACTCCCCATTTGGATTCAAATAAAATATCTAAAAATTCAAAACTCCAACCAATCAAAATCTCATTTCTTAGTTCTAGTTCATATTCCTAATTCAAGCGATTTTCTAAACTTGGGGGCTAAAAACGAAATATCTAGAGGCTTTCAAAAATTCCTTAAAAATCACTCTTCAACTTGTTTCTCTCTAGGGAACACTTACCGGGACTTTTGATCCCAAGATTGTGGCTCTAACATATAGTCCTCCAAGGAGGTGTAGGGCTCCAGACTTAGCAAAAACCCGGACTTGACAGCATAGAAGTGGGTCCCAGGGGACCTTGAGGTCATGCAAAACTCGTCTACTGACACGTGTACCCCAGGTATTACAATTTTAAAATTATATTCAACTCCCCTAATTATTTAAAAGTTATTATAATAACATCGCTTATCAATGATAAACCATTGGTAATAATACAAAATTAAAAAAGAATTAAAATATGTGAAATGACTGTTATGCCGTCAAGAACTAATCGATAAGTGCATCGAATCGTTCAAATAATATAAAAGTGAGTATGAATATCATTCCAAGAGAATTGAGTTTACCAAATAACATTTCAATTTCTAATTAGACTATTACACCCATTTTTTATTCAAGAAAGTATAAATCAACAATAAGGTTATGTTTAGTTAAGAGGTCAAAATTATTTTCATGGATAAATTCTATGTGTAAAATTACACATTAAGCTTATTTATGAAAAAATTAACTTTATTTTTACTTTTCAACCACACATACTCTAAAAAAAAAAAACAAATGTTTTAGATTTTTATTTTTTTTTAAAAAAAAGGTTAAAGATTTGACTTCACACTTAGCTTTCTGATTAACCAATGAATTCCTACTTAATCAAGATTAGTTCCACATTTGATGGTTAAATTTCCCAAATTGACTAACAAGCAATTCCATAGCACAGTAGTCCTCTTTTAACTAAATGAAATTCTCTAATTCCTTATATTAATCTCAATTAGAAAGGGTTTTATAAAGTATCAATAAAATTTCAAGCAAGTCATACAATCAACCATATTTATTCCTAGAAGAGTCATTCTTTCCTCCTCCGAGAAGAAACGGGGATTAACTTCACATGATATCTCAGCCCTTGGTCGTTCTTGGAAGAATGAGAGAGAAAGGGAAAGAGAGAAAAATCAAAGGGTAAAATGATGTTGAGGAGCGAGGTTGGATTTCCTCTCGAAGGATAGAAGAAATTTTCTTCCTAAATTGAAGTTAGCAATAACATATATGAATTTCCAATTCTAAACATGAACCCTAAATAATTCATGAGTGGTCACATCACAAAATAATAATAATAACTATGATAAACATTCAATTTGATGTTTGATCACGTGTTGATAGTGTTTCGTTATCGAGCTTAGTTGAATTGAACATAAGGCATAATTGTGAAAATTATTCAAGTTTGAGGATTGAATTGGAATAATGAGAAGTTAATTGGAAGATGTAATTGTTAATATTGGCTATTTGCAAGTGAGTGAAAGTTTAAGAATTCAATGGGAAGATTTAAAAGTTTGAAGTATCTATTTGCAACATAGCCAAAGTTTTGGGGGGTTTAGATGCCTTTATCTCTATAGAAATAAGATTAAATATCTAAATTAATCGCTCAGAAATGTATTAAGGGATAAATTAGTTCTTTAAAATTTTAAAAGTCCTAAATTGTGTCATCACATTTTTAAAAAGAAGATAAATTGGTCCCTCCATATAGTTAAAAAGAAAATAAATTGATCCTTCCATACATTATACAAAATTGTATTGAGGGCTAATTTGTCCTCTTTTGTGAAATGTGAAAGATCAATTTGAAATTTTTAAAATATGAGGGACTAATTTATCTCCTAATACATTTCTAAAGGACCAATTTAAGTATTTTGTCTATAAATAATTAAATCTTTTGGTTGACTTGTTAAAAAGTCATTCTAATTATGAATGGTGACTATGGAATGTAAAAATGACTATTGAAAGTACTCGATGAAAATGTCTCATCACTCTTATATAATTCAATAATGTGGTCCTCTAATCTCTACTAATAATATAGAAGCACATTGTCTTTTTTACTATTTTGTTATTAAAGAGGTCAAGAAGGAGAAACCATCATGCTTTATATTTTATTCATTTAAGAGGTTCTTTGCCTTTTTTTTAAAGTTTATATTGTATGGTTGTTACAGTGCAAATTCTTTTCTAAACTATATGAAAATTATGAAGTTCTAAATCTTGATGATTAATGTGTTTATGATCATTTCTCCATGCATAAACAAATTTTATTTACATGCATATCCATTGAAGTAGGCTTCACCAGCACTATATTAGTTCGCATATTTCATTTTATACTTTTAAGACTTTCAGCCCTTTAACTTTAGGGGCAAATATGAGGAAAAAAATTTGCGTTACAAGTAATGAGAATGGATGGAGGTGGAGGCCAGCACAAGTGGTTAATGCATTGCTTCTAATAACTCTGCATTCAGGATTTGCTTACAGAGTCAGGATTCAACTCTTGGGACTGTAGAATGTTTAAAATATTCAATATATATACATACATACATACAGACACACACACACACACACACACACATATATATATATGGAAGATACTATAAAACCATGAACTTATATAAAATTTTGGAGTATTATGACATAATTATAATATTCAATAATAGACATATGGATAGTATATCAAGTGGAAGGGGTGGTATATTTTGCGGGTAAGAGGAGAGATTATGGCTAAATAATCATTCTAGTATTTATTACTTGTGCAACACATAGGAAATAATTTTTTCAATTATTACAAATTTTAAAAATTTAAGTTATCAATGAAATATAAAAGTTATCATAAACCTTATAATACAATGAATGATCATCACTGAGTATATTTAATTATTTAATTTTCTTATTCAAGATAAAAGTATTTATTTATTATAATATTAAAATATATAAATACAAAATTAATAATAATTATACTGAGGATAAAACATTATACATGCAATATATATGCATAGTTATCATCAATACAATGTATAAATTTGATATTACCTATCGCTAATTTCTTTTGTCATCATGTGAGTACTCAGCTTATTAAAATAACAAAATGAATTATTAAGACATGCATTAAAATATATGCATGTATAGTCTACATAAATTATTAATAATCATAACATGTATTAATCATTCTCCTGTGATTTATATGTTCATATCAATCATGCAATACATGTTTGATATTACCCATTAGGAAACAAATTATTATATAGTTAATTTATTTTGTCATGTAAGTATTGTTGTCTTAGATAAGATTTTAGTTTAAATATGTGGCAAAAACTGTAAAAGCCTTATAAACTTCTTATTCCCTATTTTTTGAAGCCATTAAATCTAGGGTATTTTATTAATCAAAGCATAAATAATAAATAATAATCTTCGTTTAAAGTTGAAAGCATATAATTTAATAGATATAGTTATGAGAAGTACATCACAATGAGACTAGTAAAATTTTGCATAGAACCTCAAATGATTCTTAAAAGAGTTCTGGTACATCAATTTAGTCTCGAAATAATTATGGTATCAATTTAATCCTTGAAATATTTGTGATACCCATTTGGTCCTTCAAACATTTAAATTTATTTCAAATTAATCCAAAAGATTAAAAAAGTTGGATTATCTTAAAATTAATTTTAATCTTTCGAATACCAAACTGATGTTGCAAATTTTTCCAGGACCAAATTGATATCACAAATATTTCAAGAATAAAATTGATCGATCTCCTACATCTCTTTGAAGGACCAATTCGAGGATTTGCTTTAAAATATTTCATAATAATATTTTTGAAATTTTATTAATACACACATAAAGTTAAAAATTATAATATTTAATATTTAAAACTGCTCACCTAGTTACCATTATATTTACTTAACATTAAAAAAAATTAATTATTTTTTGTAACAACTAATCCAGCAAACACAAATAATGTAGTGGCTTTATTAAAGTTTCATAGTGATCACATTTTGATGAAAGGAATTAAAAAAAAAACCCATTCCCTCTCTTCTTAAATCAAATTATAGGAATACAAATTCTTTTTTATTTCTAGATATCACACATGCCAGAAAAAAGGGTATCCATTTATAGTTTATTATACATTTTCTTATTAGACATCGTTTTATATATAGCTGCATAAATAATATTTAATCGCAAGAAGAATAAAAAAAACACATGTATACCATGTTGTTGAAGCCTTTTCATTAAGACTAAGGATATGTTTGGTTAAGAAGTAAAAATGAGGATAAATTTTTTATGGATAAGTGATGAAAGATAATTCTAGTATAAATAGGGATAGTAGTCTCAATTGTAAATCATGAAAATGAATTGTTAAGTCACAGCCCCTTTTCTCTATTCTCTATAATTACCAAATTATACGCGCATTAAATGGTGCTTTCATTGACCTCTATACTCGATTTCTATAGAGGTTTGTCGAGCTCAATCAAAGAGCAAACCGGCACCATAACGAAGTATTATCTAGCTTTTATGGCTCATGCCCATCATGCTCATGTGCATGATCCCAAAATATTGGTACCTTGCTTTGTGAATGGATTGGAAGTGCAGATTCGAAGAGAGGTTTTGTATGAAAATCCTAAATCTATATTTCAAACTTGTACTCAGATAAAATATGGGAAGAAAAATTTGCAAATGCAAAACAATTCAACAACATTTCAGCAATTATATATCATAATTCAACAACCAAATTCCAACAATAATTCAAAAGTCCAGATGCAATCAATTATAGGTCAAGTAGTCAAAAATACAGAATTACAATTCAAACTTTAGTAAATATAGGTCATAAATTTGAAGCGATAGTACCAGCTTCAAGTTTGGACTTAAAGCAACAAATCAACAACAACAAAACAACAATTATAGAAACATATCTAGTAGAAAAAGATAACCTAGATCTACAAGCTCAACTTCCAGATATTCACAACGAAACCCCACATGCTATTCGCGGTAGAGTCGACAACACCTTCACGTAAAGGAAAAGGGAAAAGCCACGAGTAGATCTAACTGAGAAACAAAGCAAATGCAGTGGTCGCAACAAAGGTGGATCGTGATGGAGAACCATCACCTGAGTTGTGACAAGAGTTGATCTATGACTCTGGACCTCGATCGATGAGAGCTCCTTCAAATCTAAGTACAATCGCGGTGTTCGAGGTCATAGAAGTAGAGGCGAATGACATTACCGTCATGGTGGAAACAGTGAAGCACATTGAGGTTGAAGCCACAACGCAAGTGGAATGTGCTAATCTTATTGTGATCGGTCAAATTCCATCCACAAAAAAGGCCAACGGAGGCATCATAGGCAATGATAGGGAGAAGTAGCGGACAACAACTATGGGACTCTTTGGAAGGTCCTACGATTTTGGGAAAGAGAGGCTAGTCGTCAACTTCATAGGTTGGGGCACCATGGAAGCAAGGCTAAAACCACCAAACATCGATCTGCTTCTGGTCTTCAATAGCATGAAGATGAAGGAGGTGGCTAGGTAGAGATAGGAAACCCCTTCCCACTGCTTGGGTTTGTTGTGTTTGGTCCAATTTGCACCAAGACCATATCATGGCTGTAAGGAGTAATGTGGACCACTCTCTTCAAGCTAACATAGGCTACGCCTGAGGCACCTATACTGAAGGCTCTTTTGGATTTGTCCTACTCATAATTACTCAAGACGAAGCCTAATTTAATTCAGCAATCTAGAAAAAAACAAACAAATTGTGTTATGGATGATAGATTTTATCTTAAACAATGGGATCTAGGAGGAATTTAATTTTTGTGAGCAGCAGAATAAACAAATAAAATAAAAATTTAAATTTTAGGGTTGATTTTTTTTAATTGTAATTAGGAGCTATTATAATTTGGAATTAAAGAGTGTTTTCTTTTTCTTCTTTCTTTCTCATAGCAACCTCGAGGGCAAGGCTGATTTGAAGGGAAAGGTAATGATAGAAGATAATTATAGTATAAATAGTGGTAGTAGTCTCAATTTAAATCATGGAAGTGAATTGTTAACTCATAGCTCATTCTCTCTTTTGCTAATCCTTTCTATCCTCTCTATTCTCTACAATTAACAAATTATACATGCATCAATGAGCTCAAAAATTTATCCAATTGTTTACTCCTCAATTGTCACAACCCAAAATTGGGTGGTGGATATCTCATAGGAAAGGATGTTTCACCTAGCAAGCCTTCAAAACATTCAATACTAAAATTGGAAATTTTCATAGGTTCAAGGAACATTCATCCGATAATAAAGTTGCACAATCATCTCCCGATTGATCAATTTAACAATTAAATGATTGGTCTAATGTATGACCCATGACAGAACAAAGTACAAAAATAAATCAAATACTAAATGAATCCTACTTGTGAATAACAAAGCACACTACAAGAGTCAATAACTAAAAGTAAATAAGATAAATATTGTTGAGTCTGCCCACCAGAACAAGTGGACCCTGTAAACTCTAAAGACTTCACTTCTCAATAGTCAAAACCGGATCAGACACTGCTTGTTTTCCTTTATCTAAAACAAAAACATAAAATAACAAGTGATTGGTAACTCCGTGAACTAATATGTATTGCAACGAAAATGGGACAAATATGGCACAAACTTTTTGCAATCAATAGAATTTAGGGTTAAATACATTTTACCTCTTTGAATTTTAGGTCTTGTACAATTTACACCCTAACTTTTCAAAACATGTGTTACAACACCCTAAACTTTCCAAACTGCGCAAAAAACCCTCCTACTTTTCAAATAGGGCAAAACTTTAAGTCATAATAGGGTGTCAGGTTACACACAATAAAAAAATCAGTAGGGTTAGTTACTCATAGAATTCATAGACAAAGTGTTAGGTTACACAAATTAGAAATACTAGGGGGTTAAGTGCACATAAATCTTACCTTCATTAGTTACCAAAATTATACTAAGGGATATTTTGCACAATTTGAAAAGTTCAGGATATCGCAATGCACATTTTGAAAAATCAGCATATATATTGCATATGACCTAAAGTTCAGAAGGGTAAAATGCATTTATTCCTAGAATTTAAGGGGCCTACTCTGGCATAGTCATATAATGGCATAGTTTGTACAGTCCCCTTTCACCACATTTAATAAATGGAGTTAAATTCAAATAAAGTACCTCATTCTCGTCCTTCCTCTATCTTCCTCCTCATCCAACCCCCACCTTGTCGAGTTCTGTCACACCATCTGCAAGCCCTTCTGCCTCTTTTACACTACCTCCGAATCAACCAACTCAGCAGCCATGACCCCAATAAGGTCCCCCGTTGTGTTGCTTACTGCCTCTACACCATCATGACTCGTGCCACCGTCTCTTGCCATACCATTACCGTCAGCTCCACTTCTCACGTGGCGGCGCATGCAACCTCCATGCCACATAACCACCGGATGATTGTCTTGACCATTGCATTGACACTTGGTGATGCCGTCATCGTGTTCACACAGACCACCACATTGACACTTGGTGATGTCGTGACTAAGAACTTGGTGGTTGTGGTGGTTTTGATAGTGGTTGTGATTGTTGGAGCTTTGTAAAAGATGGAAGGGGAATCGATGAGGAGGGGGGAAGAGGAGGAGGGATGGAGAAGGAGATTGTGCATTTGCCATCACTTTATTTGCGAGTAAAGTGTTACTTTAGTCCTTGAAATTCTAAGTGTGCTTCACCGCTAATCTCTAAAATTTCAAGATTAACTCTTTACTCCTAAAATTGGATTCTGTATGTCACTTTAGTTCCTAATCAAACAATCGTCAATCAACTGTTACATATATACTAACTTTATATATTTTAAACTGTTTATTTTCTGTGGATAGATTGCACAGTGCAATGAATAGTAGTAAATTATCAATGAGGTGTTGGTTTGAGTAGAAGGGTCTCAGGTCCCTTAAGCATGATGTCTTAGTTTGATCCTTGGATACACGTGTAAGGAAAAAACACTGTTGGGAGAGGCCCCCTTTAGGCGTCTAGCAGAATCCTAGAGATTAGTCTCTCACTTACCGGGTCAAAGAACACTATGGAAAACCCTAAAAAAAAAAAATAGTGAATTGAAATTTCTTCACTTCATGGAACCCTATTCAAACATTCTTTCCTTTTTGTTCTTGGAATTTATATTTGTTTAGTTGTTTATATTAAATGAATTTGGATTTCGAATTGTTCAGTTTCGAAGTATATTCAATTAATAACAATATTTATATTAATTTATTTGGGTCGTCAACAATGTGGTTTAATATAAATTTCATATTAAGTTTAGTTGATTAACAATAGAACACTGTAAAGTATGAATAATCTTCATTTTTAAATTTTTAAATTTTTTTATTGTTTTCAATCATGGTATATATCTTAGGATTTTCGTTTTTATTTGATATGAAGTTTAACAAATTACCTCACGCATTTAGCAAGCTAGTTACTCCAAATCAGTAAGAATTCGTCGATCCATAATTTGCGAGCATTCACACTGGCAACACAGAGTGAGTCACAATTTTATTTTCTATCGTGTGAACATCATATTTTGTTTAAATTTTATTATAAATAAATAAAATAAAATCAATTTTTACAATTCTCCGTATTCTTCCTTTATTCCTTTTATTCTATCTCCATAAACTGTTTTTTAATTTTCATTTCCATCATTCTAAATCAACAATCAATCCAATCTCCTTGCTTTTCTCTTGTTTGAAAGCTTTAGCAGAACAAAATTTGTTTCATTTATCTCTTAACAAGATCCCTAAGAATCTCCCTTATCAGTTTTATAAATACATCATCATAACACAAGGGCAGCTATCACTCATCCTCACAACAAGGCCAACACCTCACCTTTATCACTAACATTACAACCAAACACACTCCTTCATCACCACAGCTTGAACCTAAAACCTACAAGTTCACCATAGCTTCACTGCTACTTTCAAATTTTTTATTGTGGGTTAAGTTTATGTGTGTGCTGATCATGGTTCTGAAAATTGGACCAGACCAATTGGTCGGAGTGGTTGAATGGAGAACCAGCCTGTTGTCCGGTCAGGGCTATGTCTAAAAACCGCCCTTTCAAGAATCAGTTGAGAACCGGTACAAACCACTCAGGAACCGTCAAACCGGCCTGGCCAAATTGGTCGGACTTTTTATTTTCATAAAAAAGATGCAAAATGAAATTATTTTGGATTTTTCTTTTTTGAAAAAAATTCTAAAATCTCACTTTTTCTAATTCTTTTCCTTTTTTGATATTGGAAGTAATAACTTCAGATATTTGATCCATATAGATAATGTTTATTTTGATTAATGGATGAATTATGTTATGTTCTATAGATTTTTGTCACAATCCGAATAGGAAATGTGATTGGTACATGAGGAATCTCATCCATACGTAAGCCTTCTAGGTGACATGTCTCTCTAAATGCATAATTTATCAAAATATTCATTCTTAAAATATAGCTCCATTTAAATCTTTATTCAAATCCTCATGCAGGACCTGATTTTTGAAATCATAAATCTGAAATATTTTATTATACAAAGCTCTAAAGTCCTCTTAATCAATCTCTAAAAATCTATTTAACACTTGAAAACTAAATAATTAGTGCATCTCTAGTTCATTACATAATTTTTTTTATTATCATAGTCCACATTTCAAATCCATAGTTAAACTTTAAAAACATATATGGAGATACATGAACTTTAAAAATAACTACAATATCTCAAAATACATGCATGGCTTGGATCATGCCTGCAATACTACTAAAGCCCTCTAAAACTAACAGAAATCTAAACTAAACCTTACAACAATGTAAAGCTCACCAAGGGATTATTGTGGCTACTAAACTGATGAAGAAATAGGATCTGCACCTGCAACTATGAGAGGAAGGGAGAAAGTTGAGTCAATAGACTCAATGAGTGGATTCTCACCCATCACCTACATGAGACAACCAAGAAATAGATATATACAATACACATGCAATAATGATAAATTATTTGGTATATTTATATACATGACTAGCTAGGAAAAGCACTTTTCATTCTACAAATTCATAGCATGTATTTCTAAACTCATAAACAATCATAAAATTATTTTAACTGAGGATGCATCACAGCATCGGGAAACAGTATTTGTTGAACATAATAAATACATATATAATAACAAAACTACAAAATTATAAACTAAAAGATTGTACTTAGTCTTTGGAAAACATGAGTTTCTATCTGTAATCTTATGGTCCCTGACTAAGCTTGGCTTTTCTAGGGGATTGCTTCTATGGCTGTTTAATATATTGCCTCTATGGCTGTTTAATATATTGCCTCCATGGCACTAATATTACCTCCATGGTTGTTTGGTATCATTGCCTCTATGGTTGTTTACTATAAGTGCTTATACATAACTTAACCGAAAATAAATAAAACCAACGATACTGAAATTCCCTAACTAAAGGGTGAGTACTCAGTCCTTGGCGAACAAGAGCCTCTAAGTTCTTAGCACTCTGAGAGTTCTTGATTCATATAACTCTAACAATCTGACTTTAGTATAATTGTGGTTGTGACAATCGTGCCTAAGGGATCACCCACTTGTAGACATTCCGATTTCAAGCCCATAGAATATGTACCAAGCAGTTGCTATGAATCATATCAAATTTCGTACCTCTTGATACCATAAAACTAAAAGTTCTAAATTCTCATTTATCAAGCTAACCACTTTTCATAAACTTGATAACTATAAAATTATAATTCAAACATTGGGGCTTAAAATCTTAAAAATTATAAAATCACACTAACACTTCTTTTATAAAACTAAAGCATACTTTGTTCAACATTTCTCCAACATATGTAAATATCCAATGAGAAAAATCTAAAACATAGTTTGAAATCTTAAATTCTTAAAATCATAGCGATATTTTAAACTCATAGGAATATGTTTGATAAAATAGCAACTTGCTACAATACGTATTTTCTAAATAAATCCTTTCTCAAAAATGAAAAACATTTTCCATAGCATACAATATAGCAATCATGGTCTTGTGGTTTTCTAAAACACATTTCTTTCATGCCATCATCATAAATCATAATTTTTCTAGGTAGACATAATCATGTAAAATCATTTCCTATACTTTTTCTTATCTCAAGCTTCATATTTAACAATCATAATGCAAGAACATATTCATAATGATGAAATTAAGGCTATGAGGTCAAATCCACTCACCGTTTGAATCCAAGAGTATGTGGGCACCACCAACTTGGCCTTGAGAGATTGGAATGACACTAACAACTATCATAGAGCAACATAGACTCATAAATAACCTATAGGTATCTCCAAATAATCCTAGATAAACTATAACAACATTGGGGAAACACCCCACTTGACAACAATGGAGAAATAACAACACCCAAACTTAGAACATGAAAGAATGGGAGGGAAAAAGATAAAATCTATTAACAAACACATATCTTGAAGCTTAAGGAAAGATATATTTGAATGGGGTTGAGAGAAAATGTGAAGGAAGGAATTTGGGAAGAGGGTTTCGGGTGGTTTTTATAGGGAAAGGGGGGTCATTTAGTAAAACTGTGTTGTTTTGCACTGTTTCTGTCATACTAACACTGCTATAGCGGTCATAGACCACCAAAACCCCTAAACTCACACACTATAACCGCTATAGTAGTGATAGTTCACCTAGCTTCTGCATGTTTATGTCATTTTGGCATCTAAGTTGCCTCAATACTCACTTATTTGTATTTCTTAATTTTTAAGTTAATATCCTCATTTGGATTCAAAAACCATAAATGTAAAACATAAATGTAAATAAGAAAATACCCCTCATTTGGATTCACATAAAATATAAAAAAAAAATCAAAATCTCAACCAATCAAAATCCAATTTTTGAGTTTTAGTTCAAATCTAAGAATCTTGAAGATTTTTTAAATTTGTAGGCTAAAAACGAAATGCTTAAAGGTTTCATAAAATTCATTAAAAATCATCATTTAACTTATTTTCCTTTGAAGAACAATTACCAGGACTTTTGATCTCAATAATATTTGCTCTATCATATAGCCCTCCAAGGAGGTGTAAGATCCAGACTTAATGAAATTCAAGACCCAGCAATAAGGGTGGGTTTGAGGGGATCTTGAGGCTGTACGGAAAAATTTAATGACACATGTACGTCGGGGATCATAATTTTATTGATGTCTAACTTAATTTTTAGTTAGTTTATGACATATATTTTATTTTATGTTTTTTATATATTTATATACGTACATGTTTTATTATATATCAATTATATTTTGGTTGGACCCCCTATTAAATCGATTTAGCCTCTGAATCCTTGCCCAGATCAGTTCAATGTTCAGTCCTGTTTTCAGAACCTTGGAGGTGATCTATTCTATTTTCTTTTGCTAAATGATTCATTTGGGCTGTCTTTTTTGTCTGTTTATTTGTTTCTTTTCGTTCTAAATTTGAACGGGTTTTATATTGTATGGGCTGAATTATTGTTGGCAAACTATTCTTCTTTACATTGATATGCTCACCAAATTTTCTTTTTCTCAAATGATTGTTGAAGGAGTTTTCTTTTTTTTCTCAAATTCGGGTCTTTGTTTTTAAATTTTAGAGTAATTAACAAATACATTCTCTGAGGTTTAATGTAATTACACTCAAGATCCCTCTATTTTACAAAACTACCACTAACCTCTCTTGAGGTTAACTAAAATTACACTAATCTCCTCTACAGATACTAATTAATTAATTTAAGTGGCAAAGAAAAGTAATATTATTAATGAAAAATTATAATATTTTGATAATATTTAGCATATCAATTGAATAAAATACTTTTTTAATCATATAACAAAAACTTATAATTGTAACTTATAATAAAAAAAAGGCATTCTAGTTAATATATATGCAAAATATTACTAAAATATTATAATTTTATCATTAATAATTATGTATATACCACAAAATTTTTTTATCACTTAAATTAATGAACTAGCATATACAATAGAGGTAAATATAATTTTAGTGAATCTCATGAGAGGTTAATGATAGTTTTACAAAATATAGGGGTGCTGAGTGTAATTACGCTAAACCTAAAGGGAGGTTAATGTAATTTTCTCTTAATTTTAACTTGGGTTCTGTTTCTTTAGTTTTTTTTTTTTTTCTCTTGACCCATTGATTTCTTATGTTGGTTCTCTTAATTTTTATTTGAAAAAATAAAAAGATAATATGAAGTAGAATTGATTGCACAATTTCTTTCTTTAAATTATTTTGTAATATTTTAATTTATTTTTTTTCACATCACTTTCGTCGATACAGCAATTTGTGATATTATGTGTGATTCAACATCTGCATGTTTCGCAAGACTTGCAAGGCTTCATCCTTTTTTCCATTGAGAAGCCATAAAAATACCTTTGAACGTCATTTGCCAACATGTCCCCTTTATCTCTCTATCTCTTTTTACCATATCTTGAGTTGTTTTTTATTCCACCATTCAGGTTGCTTGGTGTTCATTATAAAGAATATAAAAGGACAATAACAACATGATTTCATCAAGACCAGTGAATCTCAATATTTGGTAACAAACATTGGGGTGAAGAAGCAAAAGTTTCGAAACGATTTGGTTATAAAAAATCATTGCTTTTACAGAGCACCAGAAAGAATTGCATAAAACAATCAATAGACATGAATTAGAGTGGTGACACTCAGAGAACCTTAGGCTATTAGCTATCATATAACTATGAGAGTGATAATAGCTATTTAAAATAATGGAGAATCAATTTTACAAAGTTACCTTTCTTTTTTTGGGGATAAGTAACTTCATACTATCATAAGGCTTTTATATTATGAAGAATAAAAGTATCTGGTTTTCAAATAATATGAAGTCCTACCAAAGATGATTTTATTAGGCAGGCAAGGATGAACCATTCAAAGGGAATAACAGTTGATGGTCAATGCAAATAATTAATATTTGATCACGACCAATATCATCGTCACAAGGCCACATAATTTGAATTTTTTGTTTGGAAGGAATAATGATAATTGATTTTCCAATAAAATAATGTCATAAAAGATTAATATCCTGCATAACAACCAACAATAAGTTCACAAACATGGTGCTATATGACGGGATCTTTGTGAGCAAGTTTTTTCTCATAACTGTTTGGGAAAATAATTCTACACTTATCCCTCACGAGAAGTAATTCTAAACAGAGAACTCCCGGTCCTACATACAATGAGGAGTTTGAAACGCATTACAATCATGTAAGAAAAATATTATTTGTACTCAAAAGATATGGGATATCGTGTTGACTCGCATTTCATCAATTATTAAATGTGATGTAGACCCCATGTAAATGAGGTTCACAATCTATTCAATAACGGATAAAATATGAGTCAATACAGTGTCTTATGTAGTGTAAATACAAATAAGATAACTCATCACGTAGTATAGGGGATACAGTGATGCAGTGAGGTGTTGCTCAAATAGTGCCAAAAATGCAAAGAGACACCTCGCAGCTTTGTCTCCAAATATTCATGTACTCTTACTCCAGAGTTTCCCTCTGTAATAAGGAAGAATGTGATTTTTTCACTTTTATGGGTTGTTTCCCTTTTTTAAAGCCGATTAATTATGGACTAGAGCCAAGAAAATGTGCTGTGCCATCGTTTTTTTTTTTTTTAACTTTATATCAATTTTTTTAATTGCAAAAGAAAAGAGAAAAAAGATAAAATAATATACACTATGCAAAAGAGAGATAGAATAGAAAATAAAATACATGGAAGATTGGGGCTATGAAAACAAAGAAAATACAAATATACATCATCGGCAGAAATAGAATGCAAAATTTTCTTGGTTTTGCTCTCAAATATGGCCAATTTGCTTACACACCATAGTGACCTACAATTTGGCAATACTGAATGCCCATATTCTGACAGTTTTTGTTTTTGTTTCTTTGTTCTCTTTTTGGTCGTAGATATATTCTGACAGAGTGACGGTTCTAAAGAAATTATTTATATTTCCTATATTTGATTTCACCCTCCCCTCCATAATCAAACTTGGATTGGGATTCATTCTACCTAATCGTCTTCATTGTATATACTCAATACTTGTACATAGAACCCATGGAACTCATTCGAGACCGAAAATTGTTGTGATCATAAAGAGAGTCACAATAATTCACAGGCTTCATAATAACAGACTCATGCTTCCTATTCTGCTCCTGCACTGCCCCAAACAATATCTCATTGGTTGCCTCATGGCTTTGCTCATAGTAGGTGTCAGGGATCGATGAATGGTACTCATGGCGACGATGATGGTGTTTTTGTTGTTGTTGCTGCTGTTGAAGGTCACCATCCCATCTGTTGTAGAATGCTTGACTTTGCCGCAGTTGTTGCATTTTTTCTGCATCCTTGGACATGAAAGGATATGTTTTCCGGGGGGTTGGGGCTCTCGTGTCGATGGAAGGGGGCTCATCTTCTTCTGGAATCACAAAGCTTTCCTGCACAGGCCAAGTATTTACTTGCTTTTGAGGTTGCTGGAACAGTGGTTGGCTTTGGAACTGGTAGATCTGAGGTTTTGTCTTTAAACCGGGAAACACCCCTCTCATTATCTCCACTACTGATGCTCCAGCATTGGCAAGGAGCTTTCCGATAGATCCAAAGAAACCTTCTTCTTGCTTCTCGGGTTCATCTTCTGATGGAATTAAGGGAGGCCTCACAGATTTCAAGGGCTTTTGATATGGACTTGATGAGATGCCAAACATTGCTGGACCCTGAGCCTACAAAAGCATGAGATGAATTATTGAGAGAAATTTTATAAGATCTTCATATATATATATATTAGGAAACATTGATAATGCAGTTTTAGGGAATACAAAAGGATTTAAAAGTTTAATTTTTTTTTCACCAAAAACAAAATACACACATTTGCTGTATATATAATGCTGTGGCTGTCATCACTAATCCACCATGTTGGTGACGTAGGTAATGCGTACTTAAAAAAAATGGTGCACTAAGTGTTAAACTGTCATTCAATCATATGTTTCTATTTGTAAGACTTTCAAAATAATGGATGGTGGAGTCAAACACTTTTGTTGATGCAACAATATATAATGGGATGTTTGTGTTAAATTTATATATACTAATAATGTATGTAAATTAAATTCTAAACAAATTTGAAAACTTATAGCATAAGATGAAATGACAGTTTTCCTTGACAAGCACCTCCTATGGAAGTGAGACGTAACAAATTCTTCTCATCGCACTAATGAGAACAATTGAATTTCTCAAAAGAAATCTTGATATCTACTGCATCTAAATTTATTCAGGAAGTTCTATCAATGAATAATCATATTTATTAATGATCAATTAAATTATATCAAGTTTATAACTCTATATCCATATCATTTAGTATAATGCATTCTAAGGCAAAAGACAAGGCTAAGCAGTAGACACTCACATCCTGAGATGCCACAATTGTACTCAGTCTCCGCTGGAGCAATGCCAGCATATAACCAAAAAAGCCAGCCCCAACTAGCATCGCAATTCCTGCAAATCAAAGGAAATTACTCTTAATTTGTAACTAAGAGAGTTTCTAGAGAGACTCCAGGTCGATTTAGTTTACCAAGTGGAAATCCACTTCCATATTGATAAGCACAGTCATCAAAGTGAAGCTGGATCTCCCTGATTGCTTGATTTCCTCTATCTATAACAAGAAGGGAACAACTACTTCCAACATAAACCACATCAAAGTCATTAGAAAATTTAGCTTCTTCACTTGGTCCATCAACATGGCCCCCTCCACGACTCCATTTTCCTCCAGCAATTGTTGTTACCCCTGAAACAGAAACCTTAATTCAATCATAAGTTCCCAACTCTGACTATAATGTGAGAAGTATAACAGTTCTATATTCTATAATAAAAAAATTATTTGGTCTACAGGCTAAAGCACCAGTGGAAGCACATATATGTGCACGGGATATGTAAGTTGCCTATAATGTTTAACAAGGGAATGTTTTACATGCTATTATTTAGGTATTCTACACATGGATCCAAATGAAAAAGGGCCCATGTGGGGGAGAGGATGAGTATAACTACTATAATGTTTACCTGAGTCACTAATTTTCCTAATTGCTATATTCATAGTGTCTGCAACATAGATATTTCCCCGGTCATCAACTGTTATACCCTTTGGGTGGTTCATCCTAGCCTCCCTCAGCTTTCCATCAACATGTCCAGAATATCCTTCAGCAGATCCTGCTAGCAGCTTTGGTCTGCTATCTGCAGAATTGCAATGCAAAGATACATTTTACATGCAGAAAACATACATACAAATGAATTCAAGTGTGGCAAGAAGTTATCTTGAAAAGAGAAGTCCCACTCCTACAGACATGAGAAGCACAAAGCCCATTACAGTTGTGTCATGTACATGTTACAGCTATATAATGCTAATAAGCAAGAGCTAGAGTGACATGATATCACACTTGGTGAATGGCACCTTGAAACTTTTCATGCATATTGTTTCAATTGATTTTTCTGAGTCTAAAATGCAACAAATAGCAGAGATGCAAAAGTAGGGAATAGGAAATAGCAGTTGCAACCTATGCATTCTTGTTATTCTATTTCTATTACACTAGAATATCATATAATGTTGCAATGATTGCACCAATTTAAGATGTTGGAGAGCAGAATGTAGGAATTAGCAACAAGAATTACATGAAAACGTGGTGCAGTCTTGGACAGTAGTACACTTCAATTACACAAAAAGGATAACAACCTAATAATGACTGGTCTAAACAATGTTGCAATCAGACATTTGCTGACACAGAGCAAAATGCTAGAGTACATAAGGAGCAAAACGAGACTTTACATACACGGTAAGAACTTCAGGGTTTACTGCCTATAACAACAAAAAGGTTGCATAACTCATAATTTCCAAAGTACACTTGGTCATACACGCTCCAATACCATGTAAAGAACCATTTCTTCCAAAAGTTTAAGCTAATAAGCAGAGACACATGAATGATTTTATATCTAACACAGGAAATTCAATTTCATGTACACATCAGTCCATGTGACATAGTGAAGGGATCAAAAAGTCAAGAAGCTAGTTAATTACATTTTCCAAATCATCCCAAATGCATGTGAAACAGCAATTCACTAGAACAAAATCAAACCTAGAATCTCTAAAATACTATCTTGTTATTACCAAAAAAATAAAAATAAAAATAGAAATAATAAAGAAAAATAGAGAGAATTTTGAACCATCAGTGTGATCATAAGCTACCACATAGGCTAACTTACACAAAGAAAGTGATGATGAAATCCTGTAAACGTTACTATTAGCCGAATCCAGAATCAGGAGCTCCCCATTAGGCAACACCTCAACTACATAAGGCTCAATCCCAAGCTTGCTTCCATCAAAGACAGTTTCCACAGTGTAACCACTCTCAAACTTCATCATCGACTTCTTCCCAGAAACCCCTGCCAAAAATCAACACTCAACAAAATCAACATTCCAATCCCAAATCACCAAAAAAGAAAAAAGAAAAAAGATTAAAAAAAAAATAAACAAGCAGCATTGGCATAGATCCAAACCCGTTTTGGTAGTTGATTTGAGTGACCAAACCCATTTGGTGAAAGCTGGCACGACATTTGAGAAAAACCCATTTACAATCTCTGCAGAAAGGTTCCAACTTTGAGGTGAAAATCAAAACTTTGGATAAAAACAAATGGAAGTGGGGGTAACTTACTTGCAGGTGAAGTAGTGGATGGTGCAGCTAAGGAACCACCAAGAAGAAGCAACAGAGTGAGGAACAACACCAAATGGAGCTTGCCCATTTGATCCTACAATGGGTTCTGGAGCTGGAAAATGCAAGCTCTCAGAAATGGTGAAGAGATTAGAGAAAGAAAAAAGAGATTAGTGAGGAAAAAACTATGTCATGTAGCTCGAAGCTGAAAGAAAAAAGAGTGCTTTTTTTTTTCTTTTTTAGTTTGAATTTTTTTTCCTGGGGTTTTCGGGGGTGTTAGCAGAAGGCAAATGAGTGGGATTTTTGAGTGTGTTTGAGTGATGGAGTGTGTAAGTGTGAAGTGAATGCAGAAAAGGAAAGAGAAAAGGGGAAAAAAGATACAAGAAAAAAGAAGGGGGAAAAGAAAGAGGGGACGGGTGGGCCAGTGCGAGAGTTTTTATAGAGAGAGAGAATCATGAGGCTTGTCTTAAGCTTGATTTCTTATTATTCTGCAGAAACGGGAATCAAGTAATTTATTTGGCTTATTATTTTATTTGTTTTATTACCAACTGTCTAACATATATTTCTCTGCTGCAAAATTACTGCTGTTGCCGATGGAAGGTGGAAACCGAAATTACAAGACGGCTGCTAACAATTTCACAACTTTTCCCGTTGTAAATTTTGAGCATGAAATGCGATGAAAATGAAATTTTTTTTTTTCACGATCAAGGTATCCATCGTCAATCACCGTAATTAATATATAAAAGTGAATATTCAATTGAAATACCCATTTTATCCCTTAAAGCACTCAATTAAACATATATTTGAAAGTTGGAATAATATTTTTATTTAAAAAAATCTCTCTAAAAAAAAATATTCATCAATCCTTACATAAAAAAAGGGTAAATTTCACTCATTTTTTCTTAAAATTTTTCAAAATTCAACATTCTCTCTAATTACCTATCTTAAGGATGAATTGCTAAACATAGTCCTCACCCATGTCCTCTCTTAGGGTCCTCTTCGTTGCCCTCTCCCCCTTCTAGCAAACAATTTACGCAAGCATATTTATCTGTGTGTTACATCGTAGCCCTTTTATATAATCGGTATTGAAACAATTTGCTTGGATATCAAAACATGGCAGCAAGATTGATAAGCCACAAGCCATATTAATTTATACTATTAGAGTGAGTAATATTATTTTGACTCATATTTCATGGGACACTGTGTTGACACACTCACATTCATCATTAGATTGGGTATGGGACTCAAACTAAGTGGAGTATATATCCAATCCAATGGTGGATATGAATGTGTCTGCATATAGTCTAACAAAGTGTAAATCAAAATATCATTTCTCCATTAGATTTGGACCCAGTTTCCATTTGCGCATTAATCTGGGCATGTCCAATTTGCAAATTATGGGTTCGAAGATTCAGCAGACTTCCACAACTACATTCTACGTGTGTCCTCTTCTCTTATTCTCAATGGAGAGGAAGAGGACGGAGAGAAAAGACAGAAGATGAGAACGTAAATGAGAGAAAGTGGGGGTGAGATTAGGAATATGATATTTTGGTATCTCACTCTAAAAATAGGTAAGTTAAGAGAGGTAATGTAGATTGGACAATTAGAGGGAAAGTAGGTTGAATTTTCACAAATCTCAAGAAAGATTGATGTAATTTACCCTAAAAATAATGTAGCCTATCTTGCATAAATATGGGCATCGAGTATGAAATTTTTAAAAAATGTGAAATACAGGTACATCAAAATAAATATTAAAATTTGATAAATTTCATACGAAAAAATAATTTCTCAACATAAAACAAATCTAAATTGTTCAATATTATATTCCAAAAGGAAATAAAATAAAAACAAAGGGAAATTCGGATGGGAAAAGCTATGGCTCAATAAAATTGGACAAAGATAGAAAGAAAGAAAGAAAAAACATGTAATAACCTGATTTGGCTGTTATTAGCATATAGGAGTTATTGTCCTTCATGTGAACCTACTAACACGTTTATGCTGACGTGGCATGCAAAATTCAATTTTCATACAATTAAATAATTTTGAAAATATTTAATTAACTTGAAATAGCTAAAGTACTTGGTTCATAAATTTTCAAAAATCAATTTATTCCATAAACTAAAATTTGTTCAAATAAATAACCCATAGTCCATAAAAGTTGACTAAAATAAAAGAAATAACCTTAGTGTGGTCTATCTAGTTCGAGGATCATGTTTGCTTATAAAGTGTAATGCTCGGTAACGAAAGCAAGGATTGATCACCGATGCAAAGAAGGCACAGACAAGGAGCAGCTCCTCACAAGATCTTCTAAATAGAGGGGTATATAAATGAACCGATTACATACCTGAATGAGAGAGATCCTAAGGCTGTATAGGTATGAGACTATATGAATTAATTTGGACAACCTATACCAACAAGATGTATCTTCTTTTCGGTAGCTCATCACTAAAGAACTCAATTTTTAAGCGTGCTTGACTTGGAGCAATTTTGAGATGGGTGACCTCTTGGAAAGCTTACCCAGGAAGAGTGCGAGTGAGGACAAAACATGCTGAAAATACTCATATTGGTTTGTGGGGACAGTCGTCAATTCATAAAGCAGCATAAACTGTTATAAATAGTATCAAAGCCATGCCTCTCCTAGTATGATGTGGTTCGGGGACGAACCAAATGGAAGCTGGTGGACATGTAACACCCAAAACGAAGGTGATGAGTGATCGCCAGTGCAAAGAAGGCATGAACAAGGAGCGGCTCCTCACAAGGCCTTCTAAGCGGAGGGATACACGAATGAACCGATTACACACCTGAATGAGAGGGATTCTAAGACTGTATAGTTATAGGACTATACAGTTGAGGATAACTTATATGAATTGATTTGGACAACCTATACTAACAAGATGCATCTTCTTTTTGGTAGTCCATCACTAAAGAACTCCATGGTTAAGCGTGCTTGACTTGGAGCAATTTTGGGATGGGTGGGCTCTTGGGAAGTTTACCCAGAAAGCATGTGAGTGAGGACAAAACATGCTGAAAAGATTCGTGTTAGTTTGCAGAGATGGTCGTCAATCCATAAAGTAACATAAGTTGTTACATAAAGCATGAACACACTATTTGGGTATTGTGTCTACATGTCAGTTACGTAAAGCATGGATACACTATTTGGATATTGTGTTTACATTTCAGACATATATCCATGTCGAATCTTACATGATACACTGATAACACATGTTTGTATATACTTAATTTAAATTTACTTTTTTCACATTCTAACATAACGAAACACAATGTAAACAAGGTTATATATAAAGGAAATAATAAATAACTTTTTAAATTTATAAGAAAATAAAACATAAGTGAAGTTTATATAAATAATATTTTGAACAATGTATCATATTCTTTAAATATTTAGTTATATATACTCCGTGTTCATATCCTATAACTTTTGTCCCGCATCTCTTGCCTCATGTCTATGTCAGTTTCTGTACTTCACAACTATCT
The DNA here is from genome assembly GCA_031216105.1 of Dalbergia cultrata. Taxonomy (NCBI): domain Eukaryota; kingdom Viridiplantae; phylum Streptophyta; class Magnoliopsida; order Fabales; family Fabaceae; genus Dalbergia; species Dalbergia cultrata. Next base: position 14,737,376 of record CM062344.1, on the reverse strand, counting down.
GCCTACTCATCAGAGCACTCTAAAAACTAATAAAAGACTGTAAAAGACTAATTGGCCTCATTACAAAGTGAAATCTACCACTAGAAACTATAAACAAATACTAAAGTGGAGCAGTAGTGTCGCATGTGCCAACAACTAGATCTGAAGGGGCAAGAAAGAGGAGTGAATCATTAAACTTAATGAGCATATAATTAACTACAGCTGATATGGGACAATCAACAGAACAAAAAAAAAAAAAAGGCCGAACAATATGCATAAACATTCACTGAATGTGTGTGTATACACATGCAAATGAATTGTCAAATCACTAATCATACTAAACCAAAACAAATCTGGGAAATAACTCAAATTACATAAACTAGGAATAGGATAGAAGCTGAATTCATAATACTTGACCACCGATAATTAATATCTGATGGTCCCTCGTATACATTTCATATTAACCCCTCGTGGGCACATAGTTTCAGAATATTTGATATCTGTTAGTTCCTCGTGAACCTTTTCCCCCATGGGCACATATATACTGGTCCCCTTGTGGACATGTAGTAGCTAATTACTTATACATGATAACTGTGTCCTTTAGGCGGATAAATTCAAATAACACAATCTTATTCTTATTTTGTTTTGTGTGTTGTTCTCATGTTAACAATTTAAATAATAAATAAATCTAATGACATAGAAACTATTTGTGTTATAATAATAATAAGACTAAAATCCCAAATTAATTCCTCATATTTATAATTGGAGTCAAATTAATCTTGCAGATTTAGAAAATCTTATATTAGTCCCTCAAATTTTATAAAAGAGGAAATGTTGGTCTCTCTGTAAAATTGCCATATAAGCTGTGTCATATTAACTTATGCATATTGTTAATTTATTTACATGTACTGTTAATTTCTATGGTGGATCCTAATTTGTCTCACTATTCTAAACGAAATCATTTAGACCTTTTTTTTCATTTATTATTTCACCATAGCTCTCTGCCGAGAAAACAAATTTTGAATTTTATTCTGCGCAGAACAGAGAAATGAAGGAAGTTATGACTCGCTATAAAATTTAATAGTAAACGTAAGCAAATTAGTAGAATATATCAATATTTCTGTTAACAATTCAGATAACAATTTAAGGGAGGGATTAACATATCCTCTTTTATAAAATTTGAAAGACTAATATAAAATTTTCTAAATTTAAGGGACTAATTTGCTCCAAATATAAACCTGACGAACTGATTTGGGGTTTTAGTCTAATAATAATAGTAACGAGAACCGGTAACTGTTAAATAGTTACGTTACAGGAATCGGCCCCCACAAGAAAACATCTCCATCCTACTGCTCAAGCATATATGTGAACCTTAAACTATCTATGCTATCGTTTCCTCTCAAGAACAATATCATTTTTGTGTTTTAATATACAACAAAAGAGGCGCGCAACCCCGTTATAGCAAATGAAGTGCATCAAAAATTTATTTCTTTTCCCCATATTAAACTCACCCTCAATATATTTTTCCTTTCACTCTAACTCTATTAATTTATTTACTTTTAGGATAAAACAAAGTTTATTGAAAAGCTAAGGATGCGTTTGATTTCATAAAATAATTTCAAATTTAATTTTAAGGATGCGTTTGTTTGTGATTATTTTGACAAATAATTACTTCTTTCACCTAAAAAAAATCATTTTTCGTATATTTTGATAATTTTTAAAAACAATCAAAATTAAAAAAATCAGTTTTAAAAAATTAGTATCTTATGAAAAAAAATCAATTTTTAACTTTTTCAGTTATATATAAAAAATTTAGTTTTCATAATCACTTTTTTCAAAATATAAAATAAATACACCCTTAGTTTTCCTGGTTTCAAGAATGTTGAAAATTGGAATGAAAATTGAAAACTAAATTTTATAATTTTTCAATATTTCCTTTACCAAATTCTAAAAATAAAAATAAAAACTGAAAACTATTTTCTAAAATAAAATACACCCTAATTAAGATTGTCATTTGCAATCTTGTTGAGGTAATGATGTAAAACAATGGTTTATTATGTAAACAAGGTGATCAGATAGACATGCTTTAGACACCAAAAATTTATATTTTCAATATTTCATCTAATTGTTTAAGCAATCCATAAAAAAAGGATGGAAATAATATGTCTCCAAACCATGTCTCTTCTTCTATTTCACCAATCATTTATTGCTACGTATAAGACAATATTATATATTTAATAATTATTTGAAACTTTTAAATATTTTTCAATTTTTATCTCTTATATAATAATATATGATTGATGAGACAAAGAATGAGACATGGTTTGAGGAAGATTTTCATCCCCAAAAAAATAAGGCTACTCTGCCAACATATTAAAACCGAAGAAGAGTTATCTTCTATCAGAAAATATTCTTCGTATCACATATGGATCTCAAAGTCCAACTTCAAAGAATCCAAACGTGAAACTAGATAACAAATAACAAAATATAATTGAGTCTCTTTCAAGCATGCCCTTTGGAAAACTTCTTTTGCAAACTTACATTCTCTTCAGGGATGATGGGGTAATATAAGTGAGGTGTTGTAAACTTCTTGTTCTGTTTATAGATACTAGATAGCAATGTCAAGTTCTTCAATATTAGCTGAACTTTATTTATTATTATTTTTATTTTTATATAACAAGGAGGTGATCCTTTAATTCATTCGAGTCGATAAATATAGGCTTAGAAGGAATCAGAAAGGATGATGAACCAAAATCAGTGACATTAGCAATCTTACAATCCAAGAATTGCATTAGAAACCTTCCATCATTTAAGCAAATATTACACATATGTCAAAAAGAATATTCTATGATCGTTCACCTTAGGAAGATCCGTCGAAAACCTAGGTTAAGCTTGTAGTTTTGAACACTGAGAACCCTAAACTAATACAATATATATATATATAGAGGAAAAAGGTTACATTTTAGAATTTCTAAATTTACTAAATATTAAATACATTTCATGAGATTATTGAATCATCAAAAGTTTTGATTAAGCTAAATCAGTTTGATGTTAATATGTCTAAAGATGAACGTTATATTAGTTCAAATCATATATATAAGAATGCTTCATGAAAAAAAATAATAAGTCATATACAAAGAACAGCTACCCAAAGTTATTGAAACTTCTAGAATTTCTTGCGGTTTAGAGTTGTCGTGTTTTGCTGTCACTGTTACTCCATTATTCTGATGTGTTTCACACAAACATAACTTCTAGTTATTGAAATATTGTTTAGGTTAGACTATATAATTTTACACATGAAATTTATCGATCATTGTTTTTTTCCTTATTCATGAATCCAACTAAATACAATAACTAAAGGATATCGGTACCCTTAAACTTTACAAGAGTAGCGAAGAAATCTTGTGGTCTTCTTCCATCTCCATATATGAACAGTCAAACCTAATTTCCTGTGTTCGCTCTCCACTTAAAACATACTTCAAATCTCTCATGTGGCTATAACAAACATAATCCAAGGACATATCACAAGCTTAGGGTCTATTTGGTTTGCATTTTCTGATTTTCAGATTTCAGTTTTTAGTTTTTGTGAAACTAAAACTAAAATCTAAACGCAAACCTTAGATTTTCAGTATCTGTCTCATCTCATCAGTCTCTCACCTGACATCCTGAAATGAATTTAAGTACTGGCCTCTATAATATAGCCCTTTTCATAAATGAATGGTTTTGTGGTCCAGACTATCATGCAGCATTGATAAGTTAATAAGGATAAGTCCTTGTCCCTCATTGCTTTTCCCCTTGTGTTTTTAGTTTTGACTAGTAGTGGTAAGAAAATCTATAGGCCAAAGGAATGATTAGTATTATGATTAGTTTGTGGAATAGCAGCACATTACTCACCAAAATTCTTCATTCATCTTTGGTGCAATCAGCAATGCAACTTATTGCTCTTTGGAGACAGGCCAAGTGGTCACAATCCATGAATCATGATGGGTTTCAAGACCAGGCTGCACCAGCCGATGCCAATAATATTGGCTTTCCTTGTCTCTGTATTCAATAGAACAAGCTGGCAATGATGCCATGCCACGTGATGCATAGCATTGCCAAGTTGCCATTGCATCTTGGATGCTTAAATTATTCAATCTCAGAATGAACATTTTATATATAATAAATTTTTCCTTAGTGTTATATATATATAATACTTAAACCACACAAAGAAGGAAGAAAACAAATTGTGACAGTGCAAGACAAACGTGATCAAGTTTGAATTTTCTATTCGTTCCTCATGGGATAAGCTACAACACAATTCCTTCCTACATTTCTTCCTATTCCCAAGACTGTCTATAATGTTTATAGACCATGAAATGGAGTAGCCGATAATGAAATGAAATAAAAAGATAAGGAGTTGAGTGGAATGAAATGAATAATATTTTGTGTATAACTAAATTACACAACAAATGCACACTACACATTTTATGACCATTGAATGTAATATATGGTCCCCACCCATCCCACTCATTCATCAAATCCAATGGTGATAAAGCATGTGGTATACATTTATTATGTAATTTAATTGTACACCTAACATTACTCGAATGAAATATATCACTTCAATGAAGGAGGAACAATTACATATATGTTATTCTCTTCTTAATCCCCTAATTTAAAAATCCATTCAAAAAAAATTACATTAACTTATTTTTTAGTATTAAACGGTACTTCGTATAAATAAATAAAAAATGCTCTTTTATTGAACTGAATTATAGTTTGCAAACTATAAACCAATCACCCAAAAAAAAAAAAAAAAACCAGTTGAGTTCCGCACGGTAATTAAGCAGCCTCAGATAAGAGGGTGCAGTTCCAACCTACTTTAAAAGCATACATCATCTCTAGTGCAAATGGATTTTAAAGTACAAATGCTTAACCTTCTCATCAGTAGCAAACAAAAAAAAAGCAAACAAAAGTAATCCCTGCTTCTTTTGTCTTTTCCTCTCAAGAATTTTGTTTGTTGGACTGTGTACATTGTTACCACTAGCATTGTACATCAATTACATTTTTAATTTTAAAAATTTGCCACGGATCCTTCACAAAGCAGTAGATACTGCTTTTTACTAATGGCCCTTTGAGATATATATACAGCCAATGAGATCAGCTCATCCCCAAAAAAAATTAACTGAGCTAATCTACTGGTGTGACAGATTCGTCTTAGCATGTGATGTGCTTTTGTGAGTGTCCAAACAAACTATTGAAAAATGTTAGACAGCTCCTAGATATCAATGGCCACGCCAATCTCTCTTTCTCTTTTTGTGATTCCCACTACTTTTCTTGGACTTTGAAGAGGTGATAGATAGACTAATAGGTTAATGGTAACTGACAGGACCTAAGAATAATAATATTGACATTTGACAGTTGGATAGCTCTACCAACTTGTATTGGGAAACAGCTAACTCTTCGCTACCACAAGCCCAACAGCTGAAAAATTCTTTGCTTGTCACCCACTGGCCAAATTTTGATAACCATCACACAATCAGCCGTTAACAATCAGCTTCACTGAAAAGCTCAACACTTCTTTCCCCCAAAAATCCACAATGGTTATTGCAAAAAAAAACCTACCACCATAAAATGAATCACCCAATCACAATAGTCTGGGATTTCAACTCTTTCACCCCATCACAATAATTTATGCTTCCTAGATGGGGCTTAAATTAGCCCCTATGAATTTCTCTATTTGGTAAAGAATTACTCACTAGATTGAAGCAAGACATCTCAAACCACATTGGTATTATGTATTGTTAACAAAAAGTGTGACTGTACAAGTTATCAGTGCCCCTTGTTCAATACAAACAATATATGGTCCACAATTCAAAGGACAACTGCATCATTAGGTGGCACCAGCAAATATAAACAATTGGTTGTTATACCAATTTACCATGTACATTAGAATTTGTCAGGTCATCCACGAGCCGCACTATTTAAACAAAAAAGAAAGCTTCCAGAAATCATCCATGTATGCAAACCGGTTCAGGTGCAGAGAATCAGATCTGCAACAGCAAGGTCCCACCAAAGGTGAAGAACGCAATCAGAGAGCAAAAGGAACCAATAATGATGTCTTGCCTTGTCCCAACTCAAACTGTGCTCTCAAAAGAAACCTGGAATTGAGCTAGATGTCTGGGCTGTGGAGTAGATGAAGTACCAAGGCCTTGCAGCAACTTAATGACATCAGCAGGATCATCAAGATAATACTTAGCCTTGCTCGGCTTCCTGCCAACAGTGCAGGCAAAGATCTCTGGAGCTACTGGCAATAATGGGCTTGCCACTGTCCTTGATATGCTCTCAAACATGTCTTCGTCAGAAATATCATCTCCAATGCACGTTATAAAATCTGGAGGATTGCCACCATTAACCATAGTCGAAAGAACCTTTTCAGCTACCAAACCCTTGCTTATTCCCTGCAGAAATCAAAGGAAGTTTTGATATAAGTCCACTCAAGCTTACACATGTACATAACTAGAGTAAGATAACAGTGAGGAATTTAAGAAAACTGTACCTGTGGCATAACTTCAACAATATGCTGGCCCCTTTTAACAACTGCAGGTTCATTGGCAAGCACGCTTTCCAAGTGATTCAACAATTCTTTGGCTTGGCAAGAGCCAAAATCAGGGTCTGCATCTCGATGATGCCACACCAAAGCACTTTCCTTAATTTCAATGTTTGATCCATCAGTTGCCTCTATATATGACTGCATAATGGGCTCCACAATCTTTTTCCATTCAAGATCGGCAGACAAATGACTGATTTCCCAATCAGAATCTTTATTCCACCTGAAAACCACAACAAATAACATTATGTATGCCCAACATTTTCTCAAGAAAATGAGAGGAGGGGGTGAGCGGGGTTTGATATGCGTCATGCCAACCTTCCAAAAACTAAAATACACACCTTACAAAGTAGCCATGCTCAGCCGCAAGTCCAATCATTTTGCAAGAAGCAAACCACTCATTTAGAGAATCTCTTCCCCTCCCACTAACAATGAACACAATGTTTTTGGTATCATTACACAGAGAATTTAGCACAGATATGACTTCCGGGCTTGGGATTTTATTTATAGAAGATTGTGGTACGATAGTGCCATCATAATCGAGAAATATGGCCCGCCTACTTGTTCTTTTGTAAGCTGAAACAAGGTGGTCAATGGACAACTTCCTAAAACCAGGAGAAAGAGAAATAACTCTTACCCCTAGGCCCAAACCAATTACCCAGCACCTTTTTGTATAGTGATCTTTGCATGCTCTCTCCAAATCCTGCATAAAGCTGCGTGCCCAATATGCCACATCATGAGAACTGACATACCGGTAGTGTTTCTCATGCCTCAATTTCTTCTCTGAATCATTCAAAGTAATGGCTGAATTCAAAGCATCGGCCACAGCATCAGTGTCCCAAGGATTGACCCTGATAGCTCCACTTAGAGAAGGAGAACAACCAATGAACTCAGACACAACAAGCATGCTCGTCCACGGAGAATCCAGTGTTCTACCCATTGTTTTGTCCAGTTGTTCAGTTCCTTGCCGACAGACAATATATTTGTATGGGACTAAGTTCATGCCATCCCTCACAGCATTAACAATGCAGCATTCTGCTACAGCATAATAGGCACTCTTCTCAAAACGAGGAACATAACGGTCAATGAGTACAACTGGCCGATAATGGTTTGAACCATAAGTATCATTGATCCTTTCAGCAATTAAATATGTTTCTTTCTTTGCTTCATGGACATCTTTCCCGGAACCCCTTGCAGGATTCACAATCTGAACCAGGACAACTTTGCCCTGCAAATCTGGATTCTGCTGCAGCAGCTGCTCCACAGCTAGAAGCTTCAGACTGATGCCCTTAAAAATGTCCATGTCGTCAACACCAAGGATCACCTTCTTACCCTTAAATTCTTCCTGAATCTCTTTCAATTTAGCAGAAGTAGAATGAAGATTTAACACAGATTCAAGCCTACCCATGTGAATGCCTACGGGCAAAATTTTTATAAATATAGTTCGGCCAAAGTAATCAAGCCCTATATGTCCTCGCTTAGATTCATAGTCAAGACCTAGCATTCTACTGCAGCAAGAGAGGAAGTGGCGAGCATAATCAAATGTATGAAAACCGATTAAATCAGAATTCAACAATCCCCTGAGAATTTCATCCCTTACCGGCAAAGTTCGGTAAATTTCAGAGGAAGGAAAAGGACTGTGCAGAAAGAATCCAAGTTTTACTCGATTATACCTCTTCCTCAGGAATGTGGGCAAAACCATCAAGTGATAGTCGTGAACCCAAACAAAATCATCATCAGGATTGATTATTTCCATAACCTTGTCTGCAAATACTTTGTTTGCAGAAACATAAGCCTGCCAAAGCAAGCGATCAAACCGGTCACCATGATCAGGGCATATGGGAAGCATGTAATGAAAGAGAGGCCAAAGTTGCTGCTTACAAAAGCCAAGGTAGAACTTTTTCTGTATATCATGGGGTAGAAAGGTAGGTACACAATTAAAATCCTCCAGTAATTTCTGAGCTACTTCTTCTTGCTCACTAGCATCTATTTCAATCTTGAGGGACCCCACATAGATCACCTCAGTGTCAGAAGAAAAACCATCTTTCAATTGTAATAAAATTGAATCCTCGTCAAAACTGAAGCACCACTTAGCAGTATCTATATCTCTTTTAGCTTGCAATGGCAACATGTTTGCCACTAAGATTTTCCGCTCCCGACACCCAGAGGAACTAACATCTGAATCCCCATCATTTCTACCATAAACATCCAGGTCAGAAATAATCCCAGGAACTGTCATAACCCTTGAAAGAGTTCGTGGAGTGTTTGGAATATCAAGTAAATCTCCAGCTAAGTCTAGGAGATTAGCATATGATCTTGACACCAGGACTGATTGAGGAGAATCTTCTCTTTAATATCCTTCTTCCTATCAATTCAAACAAAAATGATTAAATAAATAAAATAAATGAATAAAATATGTAAAATTATATTCTAACCAGGACCCAGCAAATAACATATCGTTGACTTCCAACTAAAAAATGACAAAGACACCGACTTGATTCTTATGTTTATAAAGGTGCTTGGATAAATTACTTCAACAACTGCAATTAGCAGAAGTTTTTCCATTTCCTACTAGATCAAAAACAAAAAGCAGGCAGTACACCATTCATTATTGCCCACAATAATATCTTGCAACTTAAAACATAGATTGCAATCAACAATGAATAACCCTTTTATCACTAGCCAAATACTAGACTAAATTTGTTCTGTCAGCAACTAACAATCTCTTAGTCACTCTAGGCTCCCCACAGAAACATAAAAGCAAATAAACAAATTAATGGCAGTATTTGTTAAATCCCTAAGGCCCAAAAGTAACAGGGTATTGCTATGAAAAGCTCAGGTGCATAAACTCGCAAGAATCTTGACTTTTGGATGATTGATCTGAAACAGCACTTCATACACGAGCACTCTTGCGCTTGAGCATTTCAGAACAGCTCCCAAGTAAAAAAGTGAACCATAGACAGCTTTTATCACATATGACGTAGATAACAAAAATGAACACCGTCCGCACGAGAGTTATAAAAGGGACCCTATGGCCATGGCCATCAGCCATCAGATCAATGAGGCACCACATCAATATTGAGCTATTGACACTAGAAAACAAGTTTTAGCACTTGAGTCTAAAAATTTTGGTAAACGCAAGTACGGAGTGGTTATTTAATAGGAAGTTCATATTCTGTTCATGACATATCTCTTCTATCTAAATTTACATTACAAATCACAAATTACAGATCATCAGACAGGAAAGAGCAGATGGATTGACTTTGGAAACGATAAAATCATCTTGTCTTATCATTAAGGCCTCGCTTGAATAGTCAATAGTAACACAGATATACCACACTGTTACTGTTACACGCACACACCCATCTTTGTGGATTGACTCCAGAGTTGAAACAACAAACCTGGTGCAGAGCTCAATCATCAAAAGGTAAGATGCATGATGAAGTGAGTTTCAAAAGCATGCTTTTGAAAAGAAAAAGAAAATTAAGAACCGTAAAATGACAATAATAACAACAACAACACAATCAGGTACTACATATCGGTCCAAAAAATTAAACCAAAACACAAACAGGTACACCTTCTGTTGAACTGAAACCTCAAGGTTCAAGGGGTTATATATATCTTAGGAGACAAGTGACAAACAAAAGAAGTATATACCTTAAAATCGAAACAAAGAGACAAACATGGAAGCGACGCACACACGAGCACAACCACAATCACACCTTGTTGTAAAAGTGCTTAGAGCTATAGCCCCATCAACCCCCAAACAAAAAATCTAACCAAAGCAAAATAAAACAATTTAAAAAAAATAGTGAAAAACAAAACAAGCTTTATCATCGTCATGTAAGAAAATATACTCCATCAAGCAAACACAAAAAAAGAAAAAATATTAACAAGTAAATAAATAAATAAATAACGGTTATTATTATTATAATAAAATAAATAAAGAGAGGATTGGGTTTGAAAAACATTGGAAGTGGTGGTGGTGGTGAAGAATGGCACCTGAAGCAAACTGAAGGGTATCAATCACCACATTACCAAACTTCAACGCTGGTCAAATCATCAAGTCCCTTGGAAAAACATCAAAGCCAAAAACACAAAGCAACTACCAGCTGAACGAAAAAGAAGAAGAAAAAAGAGGCAAAAAATAAAGCATAAACTAAACAGATTAAGAAACAGGAGTTTCGAAACACGAAACAGTAGTAGGTGTTTGGCTGCCGAGAAAACGAAGGAAAATAGAAAGAAATTCAAGAAAGCAGAGATCACAGACCTGTAGAAAAAAAGAAAAGAAAGAGAGAACGTTTAGCGGAGAAAGGAATCTGAGGGTGAGTTTGGCAAGTGAGAGAAATTGGAAAACGCAGTGAAGAAGTGCTTTTGCGTTAGAACTTTGAATACAGAGAGAGTTTCTCTTCTTTATTATTATTATTTTTTGGAGTATGAAATGAAGAGAGAAAAAAAAAAATAAGGCAAGAACGCTAACAGCTAGAAATTTATATTTTATTCCTCGAGCCAGTGTAGCTCACTCTGGATAGAGTTTTCCACTTTCCCCGTTTAAAAAATTAACTTTTGAAAATAAAATAAAATAAAGGAAAACAAAAAACTCTCTTTCCAAATTTTGTGTCCGAAATGGATAAACACGGTGAAGATTAACGGCTTTAATCCAGTTTCATTTATTTTCCAACAGCGGCTGAATTGACTGAATTAATTACTTCCTTTTAATTGTCTTTTTTAAGGGATTTACTCTCCCTGTTTTTTAAATAAATTTATTAAAAAAACCAACTAAATGTATAAGACTTTCATTTAATGAAATTTAAAGAGGTAGATGTAAGTAATCCTATCCTCATTTGGAGAAAAGACTGTTTTTAAAATTTCATCTTTAGACATCTAAATCCCGAGATAATTTTATAAAATATATATAATTTTTCTAACATTTAAGCATATTTTTGTTGGTGAACAACATTTAAGCTTATTTAGTCATATATGTAATTAGAGCTGTAAGTGAATCAAATATGTTCATAAACTATTTTCATTTCGGTTGGTTAATTGATAATTGATAATATAAATATTTTATAATTAATGGTAGTGTATAAAATTAAACTTTAAGCAGAAACAATTTTTTCCCTCGTATGCTAGCTGTTCTATAGTACGAAGGTCATGGATATTTTTTCCTCATACGGGAAACCGGAAACGTGCGTTAATTAATATAGACCAAACAACAAAAGAATAAAAAGCAAAACATGGGTAGTTGGCCTACAATTAGCACATTTAAACTTTAAATTCGAGTCCTTGCGAAATACAAACTCTTCAACCTCAGGTTTGGCAGGCATATAAGGAATTTACGTCTATTATTGGTCATAAAAATAATAATTATCCTTGCTTGCCCAACATGGTAACTGAAATATTTTGTAAAGGAATAAGACCTTGTAATTAATATATACAATATTATGTCAAGGTGTTTTATTTGTGGGGCAATATTACGTCAAGTTAAATGATCGATTTTCTGCATTCTTATCTATAAGTGTGGTTGCATACTTGAATGTTCTTACTCTAATCAAGTTGCAAGTGTAATTCATTTTTATTCAAAAAGGAAACTACAGCTTTATCTACGTATGCATCATCCCTTCAAAAAAACAATGTACGTATCATCATATTATAATTACATTATCCATCGTTCGTCCATTCAATTTTTTTTTTTTTTCTTACGGAGCAGCGTGTAGGCACTATTAATTAACTAATGGTTCACTTACTTATGCAAAATTATTGTCAAATTCATAGAAGTCTGGCCCTTTTTTTAAAATTTTCGATAACGGGTTTATAATCCATTTTTCAAAAGCAATCAAGTTGATGACTTTTTGATGCATATATTAGTTAATTAGTTAATTTAGCATAACAGCTCTTATGGGTTTTGGATTTTGTTTCACACATCATGAATGACCTTTCGGAATTCCCATTATTAAACGCCTAAAAGCCTCCCATTGTTTCAGCAAAACAACTCTTCAGGGGATAAGTTACAACAACAAAAAAGATGATGTTGCGCCCCCTTGTATTATTTAGATAAGAAATCAATTCTTTTTTTTTTTTTAGCAGATCAATATCGCTATCATAGCAACTAATTAACCTTTAATTATTAACCTTAATTCCATTTTATGTGGCGAAAGGAACTGCTGCTTTAACCTTTAAGTGGCTCTCTACTCTGCATGAAACGCATGCGTTTGATTTAACACTACAACTTCATAAAGATAGAAGGAGTAGATGGCCCATTTAATGGCCGTTGAAGATGATAAGGTTCAAGTACTTATCCAGTAATGTTAATTTCACACCAAAATCGATCCTTACCCATAGTAAAAGCCACACCATAGTACATATGTTCATGAATGGAAATCACACCTCACAACTCACAACCTCCTCATTTAATCCAAATTAACGTGGCCAGAAGTTAACCACAATACCATGGCGGGTTGCAGATAAATTATGTGTGAAATTGTTAGAATGATAATAATGTCCTGAAGCTACTCGTAGTTTGTACATTAAACCATATAAAATTCAACACGTTTTGATATTATAAAAGAATGAATCTAATTGAGATGAGGGCATTTGGATGGAATTTTAGGGTTGAAAATCACATTTTCATCTAAAAAAATTACTTTTATATATTTAGAAAATTTTTTAAATTAATTAGCATCTACAAAAATAGTTTTAGCATTTTTTTTAAAAAAATGTTAAAGTTAAAAAAATAAATTTTTAATTTTTTTCACTTATATTAAAACTAAAATTTAAGTTTTATAATTTTTTTTAAAAAAATTGAAACAAACATACATACAGTTCACCTATTAATTAATAAATTAAAAAAAAATTGAAACAAACATACAAACAATCTCCAATACCTTGACATTGAAAGGGGTAACAGTAGCGTACTATGTGAATAAACAAAAGGGCGGGAAAAAGGTAAATGAGAATGAGCTGGGAACAAGAAAATGCCAGCTGGGTAAAAGGAAAGTAAGACAAAGTACGCGTTTGGATCTTGCAAAAATTTAACACAGTATTCCAGTAAGTAGAAGTGGAGGCAAAGCTCGAAGCTCTTGGAACCAGAAACAAGGCACAATAAAAAATAAAAAATAAAAAACAAATGAGTCGTGGACTCGTGAGAGGCTGAGTCAGCTTCACACAGCACACCACTGCCCCTCAAAATGCACCACTTCTGACCCCCTTTTGGATAAGCATGTCAATGTGCTCATATGCCACACGCCATCGAACATAGCCACTAAAACATTTTTTTTTCCCACCTTCCAACTCGAATGGAATTCCCTTATTAAAATTCGGTTTACACCACCTAGCTAGTGCCCCCTGCCGACCTTTTTCTCTAATCACTGTTCATGACGTTACTTAATTGCTTCTTCTTTTCTTTTCTCTTTTTTTTTTTTTCTAACTTGTTAGTGTAACTCAAACATTACATTTTATATAACTTCTTTTATTAAAGGTATTGTCTGCTTATTGGTTGGATGTGTTAGCTAGCTTTTTACACCCCCAAAAAGTGTCAACTTTTGTATATCTTCGGCATAAGTAAATTTGGCTTTCACATGGATGATAAAAAGGTGGAAATATCTCTTTTGTGGCTTGTAAACATAAACTACTGCTCTCATTTCATTCAAAACCTCACATTCCTAATGAAAATGAAACCCGATGTGGATTTTTACCTAAATTATTAGCTTATGTAGCAGTATGTATCACGCAATGACTAATGTGATAATGTTTTGATATCCCACTAGTTGTGGAACCGAAGAAGCTTTCACAATTTGAAATTAATAAATAAAATGGTAACTATCAAAATGAAAATAAAATAAGATGGTTATAAGAACTGAGCGATTACCATGCTGCCACTAACGTGCAGGCTGAAGTAGTTGTGCACACCAAAAGAAAAACAAAAACTTTTTACCCAATGGTTAATTCTCAAGAGGGTAATCCGGTGGGTGGGGAGCGTGGTTTCGCTACCCAACTCAAATCCTGTAACTTTCATCCTTATAATTAAGAAAACGAAACAAAGACCATTCAATATGATATCACATCACATCACATCACTTCTGTAATTTGTCTGTGCCAAGACATTGCAGTTGCTCCAACTGAAATAATAATAATAATAATAAACTCAAAAATTTAAATTCAATATATTATTAAAAGAAAAGGTATTTACATAAGCATATGATCATAAATTATTAGGATTTAAGGTGTGTTTAATTGTGATAAAAAAAATTATGAATGAGTTTCATATCATAAAAGTTTTCATTCTATTCCACTCCCTAGCTAAATAAGCCCTTAATTTTGACAATTTTTTTGTACATTACATTTATTGAAATTTCTTTGATATCTCTGTAAAGAGTGATATTAGGTATATAACTAAATCGTACAATAAATACACATCACATACTTTATCACAATTGGATTTGATAAATGAGTAGGATGAGTGATGACCACACATCACGTCCAATGCTGATAAAGTGTGTAGTGTGTATTTATTATATAATTTAGTTATACACCAAATATTATTCCTCTATAAAACTAAAGGGTACTGATGCTTCTTAATTATTTATAACTAAAAATAAGTCACATATTTCATTAATCCAATTTTTTTTAAATTTATCAAATTATAACTGTTGATTACACAAAATATATCGATATTCAATAGGTATCGAAGCAAAAACCTACATTTAATTATAAATTTTAAGTAGTAAATATTAAAATTAATAAATTTTATTAGTATAATAATATATAATTAAATAATAATATAAAAATGTGCACCACAAACGTATTAAAATTTAATCTGACACTATTATTATATCTTTAACCTAAAATTATATCAAAATCGATCTTTAAATAAATTTTTTCCTTACCACTTACAATTTTCCTCGTCACGGCAGCAGGTCAATCAAGTATCACTACTCTTAAACCATCAAAACATGCGCGTCAACGTCACGCGCTGCATGGCTTTCAAGGAGTATAGCAGGGTCGCACGTGTAACAAGGGAAACCTCATAGCGTAGGACCCACACATTTTTGAGAACGCGTGGCTAGCACGTGACAGGGATGGCCTAAATGGCTTGTTGGTGGTGTTTGTGGGACCCACCTTATCCGGTCGCCGTGTTTCGCGGAAAATGAGAAAAAGTCAGTTGTTGGGGAGAGTGGAGTCACTCGTGCCTATCCGAAACGTGAAAAGAAGGAAAAAAGGAAAAAAAAAAAAAAGAAAGAGAGAAAGAGAGAGAGAATTGAAATTACCCGGATGCCCCTTTGGGATGTGGGGTCCACGCTCCTCCTCCTACCCTCTGTGCTTGGAATGTTCCAAACGTATCTTCCACGCAATCACAAGAATATTCTTTGTCCGATGCTTTACCGAGAGTCCAAGATGACAAATTATCTTTTCCATTTTGATTTTCATCAGCTTGGTAAGTTGGAGTTATTTAATTTCATACATTATATAAGTGTAAAATGTTTCATATTTTTAATTAATTATATATTATTTTCTTATAGACTTGATGTTTGTTATAATTAGGGTCAAGTAATTTTGACATATTCATATATAATTAGATAAGTAAATTAAAGTTAAATTCTTAAATTATTTATAAATTAAATCATCATTTAATCATAAAATCATAATAGTTATGCATGTTTTGTTAACAAAAAATATGTTCTAACAATAATTAATTGTTGAATTTCGATCGATCATCTATCTTACTTTCAAAAAATCCAAGTTGTTTATCATTTTAATTGAATAAAACCCGAAATCATTTAAATGTAGCAATCAATTGCTTTTATTATATTAATCATTTACTTAACTAAATATCTTTTCTTAGCACACTATAAAATCCATTGATTTGCCAAAGTTTTCAAATTAATGTCTAGTCAACCTACACAGATCAAATCCAAATGTTTAAGATTTACTGTTTGACAAAATAATGAGAAAAAAGTGTAAAATACAACCTTATTTCTTGACAGAATGTTTTACTTCACTTTTCTTTCCTTTATTTCTAAAACATAATTTCCCTCCCTTAAAAAATTAAGAAAGACTACATTTTAATTGATTTTCAATTTTTTTTATTAATCTTCCATTTTCTCATACTTATTATTTCATTTTATTACCAAAATACCCTCTAAAACAATTATATATGTTAAGTTCTTTTACAAATTAAAATATGAGGCTTATAAAATACAAAATATTGACATATTTATATATACATATTGCTAGATATAAAAACTATTCATAAACTTCTACCTATCAACTTTTACATTTGGAAGATATGGTTCACAGTATGATATCATAATACAGATTTGAACTCTAGACCAATAGTTTATAATTGGCAACTATAGACATTAGGCTATAATTACTTAGCATGGTGTTTGGATCTCCTCCTATTGGGCTCTCCTACCCAACAAGTGGTATCAAAGCTAAAAAGGACTTCCGTTGAGGGGCGGAGCACGTGTCGGATTGCACACTTGAGGAGGAGAATGTTGGAGTTTCAAGTATGAAAAGTTAAGTCTCACATCGATAAAAAAAAAAATGGGACAAAGTGAGTAGTATACAATATAGAAGGATCTATAAACTTATGGTCTTATGGTTTTATGTCAAGATTTGGTGTCTAACCCGCTTATGTGATTCTCTCATTGTAACTCAAACACAGATTGACTATAGTTTGGAGAAATGTTTTTAGTGGTGGACTAGGCCAAGTCCCCTAGAGGGGCATCATAGAGGGTGAGAGCTACAATGATTGAGTGGTCAAGGGTTTAATTATTTTTATCCTCTACTATGATAAAATATTCACGCTTTAAGTTCAAGAATGACATTCATGTGAAAGGCGTGTTAGATATAAAAATCATTCATATATATCTACTCATCAATTTACACTTTTGACAAAAATGGTTCGTGACATGATACCAGAGCTTCTATAATCAAGAACTCTAGAGTTTGATCCTTCTTGCCCTAAATTTTCAAAATAAAGTAATTAAATTTCAATATAAGATTAAATGAGTCTATGTATTATCCATGTTTCAAACTCAAGAGAAGCATTCACATTAAGAGAAGTACCAACTATAAAGTTTTGCAGACAATGTTTAAGGAAACAAAAAACAAAGGTAAATTTCAAAATTTATAAGTGGGTTCCATGCACAGAAAACAATAAAACTCACCTTCCTTATGCATAAACTTCTATAAGTTTAAGCTTTTTATATAAAATAATTCATGTTCCATGAACCAAAAATTTAAGTTATTGTTTTGGGTGAGATCAGTGGTTTCATGACACATGTATTTAATTTTTAAAATTTTACTATATTAAGAAAATAGATTATTGATTGCAACAATAAATTTGTAATATATTAAAAATAAAAATTGCATATTTCTCCGCTTTTATTTTATAATATTGTTATATATTAAAAATATAAAAATATTTATTAGCTTTGTATATTAAGATAAATCATGGAGAACATAATTTAAGAAATTCATGATATTACAATAAAAATATACATTAATAATGTAAAATTAATAGTCGAAGAAATATTAAATTTTGCGATGTCTACATATATATAACTCAATATTGTATATTATCATATGCCACATGTATATTTTAATTTATAAGAAAATAATATGTCTAATTAATAAAAGATATTTTAATTAAAAATAACATAATAAGTATGAGAAGATGAAAAATTAATAAAAAAATTTAAAAATGAGTTAAATTATATCTTATCTTGATTTTATATAGGATATGAGAATATATGTTTTAAAAATAGGAAAAAAGAAAGTGTAATAATAGTATTGCATTTTAAATGAAAAAATAAAAAAGGCCATAAGGCTGCGCACGTATCAAGGTCAAGTTTGAATAAATAATTTATTTAATGATTTATATAAAAGTAATTTTTAAAACATAATTTATGAATAAGTTATTTTATCCTCAAATGCATAATAATAAAAGTATTTACTTTTAGTGTTTTAGAAAATATTTCTTAAAAAGTTAGATATTTTAATTTCTTAAAAAGTATTAAGAGTAATAATTTTTAGAAAAATAATAAATTATTTATTAAATAAAAATATACCTTTTAACTTTTAAAAAATAGAAAAAAGAAATCAATTATACTGTCCAAATGGAACAAATTATTCAAAAACACTGGCAGCCCCTCAGAGGCGTTAATTGAATTTAATGCCTATGACTTGCACTTGTCCTTTATTATATTCCTCGGATCTATCTGCAAACATACTATGAAACTAGTATTATTCTAACTACAATTAATAAAGGAGCGTTATCTGGGTGCCTCTATTATTTATTCATCTTCATTTATGAAGGTAAGGAGTCACGTGATGGGTTGATTCCGTCATATTGGCGCCCGTCCCATTTTATGGCTAATATGCAGCTGTGGATAAAACAGGACATGTTTAAAATAGATAAAAGTATAATAAAAAATAGATTGGCCCACCAATTTTTTATTTTTTTTGTGAAATGAGTTGACGCTTTCAATTCAAATAACTAAAACGAATCAATCCGTCATGCTCATTCTATGACCAACTTGTGGCACCTCGTCCCGTCGGCAAACGTATTAAACTGCACCTGAATAAAAGAAGTTTTTTGTTTAAAAAATATTATTTGTATTTATAAGTTGTAAGACACTATTTTTATTCATATGTTATCTATTATTGAACAAAATGATTATCCATTTAAAATGAATTTATATCTCATTTAATAATAGATAAGTGACAATGGGTAATGCTCTCAGATAACATAACTCTTTTCGCCCTAACTGAGAACCGGACAAGTTTTAAGAGTGACCCGAGAGGACAATAAGGGTTAAAAAAACATTTCTCGATCAGCGCCCACCAATGCACTGTAGAGGACGACCAGCTAAACGAGAACTGAAGTCTAATTTCCCTGTTTCGTTGACTTTGACTTTAGAAAAGGAATACAATTAGGGTACCGACGCAGAAGCAGAAGCAGAAGCAGAAGCAGTAGGCCCTGGTACAACAGTTGTGCAAATCTGAAAGGGACCAGTAGAGGAGGCTCTCTTTTGCCCAAGCAGTGCCTTGTGTTGTGCCAGCACAGCTTCATTGTTCCCGTCCACTTGACTCACTGTAGACATTGCATTATAAATGCAAGAGGGCGTATCCTATTCAGTCTTACAATATTTTTATATCAGACTATTTATTCTTTAAGAGAAAAAATTAATTTTGTAATTTTTTAAGATTAAAATAATAAATATATTAGTTTCTCTATTAGTTTTTCATTAATAAATTTATACATGTGATACAGTATAATAATGATATGTTGTTAAATATTAGAGGTAAGCTAAATAAAGTTATTTTGAAACATATTACACTCATTTTAATATCTAAAATTACACAAAATAAATCATTTTATGATTTATAATAGAGATTTCAATAATACATTTTGGTAATTTCAATCATCAAAATGAGTCATTTTAAACTCTATTCCATTTCAAATAATATATACATTACTTAACATCATATAACTTAATGTGTAATTTTATTAGTGTTTAAAGAATTAAATACATATAGAGGAACTAATATATCCTATTATTAAAATTTTAAGGAATCACAAGTTTAATTTCAAATTTTGAGAGACTGAATAATCTTACAAAATTTTCTTAAAAAATTACATAAGTTATTTACTCTAAATCTAATTCGGCAATTTCAAGGAGGGAGTACTCATCACTTCGTTTGGATGTGTCATTTTAAGTGAATTTACTTTTGATGAAATGAGTATTTAAGTATTTTTTTTTCTTATACATATTTTTAAACATTTTTTGAAAGAGTAAGTCCTACAATGGTACTTATCAATTTTTAAATCGAAAAAATTAATCTCTAATACAAATAAACTGGAAAATTAGTTTATAGGCTTTTAAATTATTAGATAATTTAGTTTCTAACAAATAAATGGACACATTGGTTATTAACCTTTTAAAAATTAGATAATTTAGTTTCTCCATCAAATTTAATCATAGTTATTTAGGAGGGGAGTAAATTACCTGATTTTTAAAAGGTTAGGGACCAATTTATTCATGTATTTTTTTAAACTAATTTGTTTGATATTTTAAAAGCTGTGGACCAATTTATCAGTTTGTGTATTATTAGGGCTTAAAAACTCGAGTGTGAAGAGAAAAAATAAGACAGTCTCCTTGCCGTCTTTCAATATTAATTTTTACATAAAAATGTGTTTTTTTTAATACTCTTCAAAATAAATCATATATTATTTTCTAAGAAGGGGAATAGAAATACGCAGAATTCTGTTTCGAAAATATTTGCAGTCAGAGCATTTTTCATATTATTAATGGCGTGAGTTGATACAATGTGAGCTATCTACATAGACATGCTTCCTAGCTGGCTTTCAACATAATATGATAACTTTTCTATCTAGTAAGGGTTACTCCATAAAGAAAAAGATAAAAATTCCAAATGAAGGCCTAATTTTTTAATGAATGAATGTAGCACGGCTAAGAGGAAAACCGATAAGGCCGAAGTGTCAAATATATTTCTACTTTCTTGCTAGATAAATTCTATGCCATATCTTTTAGCTTTTGGCGTTGACATTTCTCAGGGTGGACGGAGCTAAGTCTAAATTTTAAAGGGATGAATATTAAAAAATAATTATATATCGTTTAATTTATTTTAATCCAAATTTTAAAAGAAGGTCTATGTATGGAAAAAAAGTTAGTCTTTGATAAAAATGATGCTAAATAAATTTATTTCTTTAAAAAATATTAAATATTTTGTGATCCTTATAATTAAAAATATAGAGCAAATTAATTCATTCTCAATATTTTGGTAAACTTATTTATTTTATTTGCATTTTTATTAGCAAGTAATTTAAACTATTTGCATATAATTACAGATTAATTTATCCAATAAATTATTTGAAAATATTAAGGAAAGACGAATTTGTCTTGTAATTTTCATTGGATCATGAAATAATTTTTTTATTTTAAAAGAAAATGCACTTTTCAATCAAAACTCAAGAAACATTTATATGCACAGCATATTGTTTATTACAATATTTAAATATCTAAGTAAAAGGTTTATAACAACTCATCTCTAATATTTGAATTGTATATTTTTTATTTATGTAGAAATAAATAATAAGAAATAAAATAAAAATAGATGATATGATTGAACTATTGAAATATCAAACTTATATAATGTGTTTTAAAATTAATAATATATTATCTTTTAAATTCTTATAACATATAAAAATTTTAGAAAAATCAAATATATATATATATTGGTACCTTATATCCTTTTGAATCCAAGTGTTATGATTTAATCATAAGTGTTTAAAATATTAATAAATTTAGTTAATAAATTTTTAATCATAAATTATGTAAAAAATATCGATAATTATGAATCTTATAGAATATGGAATATATATAAATTAAAAATTTCACGGAGCATAGCCACCCTGGAATAGAAGAGGCGTCGCCCCTGCACTGAGGGCCAAGATTAATGAAAGCGACTTGACCCCAAGCATATAGATATTATATTATTTTTCCTTTAACTTGGATGTTTCACGCAAATGTCATTCGCGTTGTGTGGGGCGTGTTCAGTTTTATTATTTTCTTTATTTCAAAGAAAAAGCTTGGCCTTAAGCGCAGACCAATGAGTGAGTAAACGACTCCTCCGAGTAAGGCCAAGTAGACTGGCGTACTTGATTTTGTTGCCATTACATTATTAGGTATCCGTCCATCTTATGTCTCTGTTTGTGTCAACTAATGTAATTGTGAGTTTGTGACCCGCTTGAGATCGAAATTGGAAGACGATGAACTTTAACGTCTTTACAAATTATATATTATTATCGACTTTTTTTATATTAAGATAAAATGAAAAATAAATGTTTTTAAAATAAATATAATAAAAATTGATAGACACGTAAAAGTAATTACAACTAAAGAATAAAACATAAACAATTATATTTAGGATTTAATTTCTATACATTATCGTTAATTAAACCCTACTTATAGGATTTTATTTTCTTTTTGATAGAAACTCATTGGATTTAATTAAACCCTGTAACTACTCTATGTATCATCAGTTTGAAATTGTGTACTTTTGCCGCAACTTGAAAGACGTAATTATGGAAGATAAGGTTAATAAAATAATTGAGCATCCTAACTATAACTACTATATGTATCATCAGTTTGAAATTGTGTACTTTTGCCGCAACTTGAAAGACGTAATTATGGAAGATAAAGTTAATAAAATAATTGAGCATCCTAACAGCTCCTGACGATTAGGGATGACAATTGAATAGGCAGAGAGTGCGGAGTAGTCCTCCACTCCATGCTCCACTCCTCCAGAATTTGCCCCATCCCTATTCTCATTACCCACGAATCCTCATCCCTTCTCGGAATCCACAGGGAATGAAATTGAAAGGGTCAACCACCAGATATTATTAATAAAATATTAATAATATCTTCATATTCTTTATTATTGAGCTTGAGTTCCACTTCAACTTACATAAAAAAGGAATACACAAACTAACTACAAATCATAACTTGCAACTATAAGAAATCTAGTATAAAAATAAATTCTATTTTTTTTTAAGTATAAATATCAGCACAAGAGGAAGGAGATAAATCACAGTCATAGGTAGAAAGAATCCAGTAAAGATAGAGAAATCAAGGCTACGAAAGCTACATATAACACCAAGTTCAAGTACAATATCAGGTAAGAAAAGGAGAACCATCATTGACCTTTTTATCAAATATTGCTTTAGTCCTACATCTCCAAATAGTTCTAGGGTAATAAAAAAAGATTGCCACCACTCATTTTCCCCCCGGGAAGTACATACAAGATTCGAAGAATGATTTGCATCCGAAGGGCCACGCACAATAACCTCTTCTCAAGTAACCAATTGTTCCAACTACATTGATCAAATTCACAAGCAAAGAAAAGATGATAAACATCTTCCATTTTGCCACAAAGGTCACAAAGTAGCTGATTGTAATACCTCATGTCCACGTATTTCTAACTTAGCCTAACAACTTCAGAATATTCGTGGAAACCCTCAGTACGTCAAAAACCACGCGGCAGCTAAAATCTACAAAATTATGCAAAGTAGTCTCGTTGCGATGGCGAAATTTGCGATGTCGGCTGCGATGGCGGGGTGCTCAGTTGGCTCGCTACAGTGAGGACTCTCAATGTTAGCACAGTAGAAAATAATGCAATTTTGATAAATGAGATTCTTACCCCTATAAAATACCCCAAGCTCGGGTTTTTTAGATAGAAACCGAACCCTAACCCCCCAAAGGAGCTCTCCTCCCTCTCTATTCTCATTGTATCCCAATCTAGTTTCTATCCAAACTTCAAGGTATGTTTGTTGATGGTTTATGTTAGATTCTTCCTTCTTCTTCCTCTTTTAAGTTATGGGATTTGTTGTTTCTCTCATTTTTGTCAAGTGAGGGTGCTCTTCCAATATTATTGGAGTTGTTTTAGAGTTATCTAAAGGTGATTAGAGTTTAATCTAGAGTTTTGTGGCTCCAATGGCAAATATAGGTGCCTTTCCTGCTCCCCAAAGGCTAGTTGGTGTTAGCACCATCTCTTCTTTCCCTCCAGGTGAATGTGTTCAATCCGATGATTAACCATTAGAGTTATTTTTCTTTAGATTATGGCATGAATGTATGATTTAGAGGCTATTTTGAAAAAGATTAGAGATTATTGATGGTTTTGTCAAGTTGATGGAATTGTGGTTTTCAAAGAGCATGAAACTATATCTCAAAAACTCATGGGACCATTATTGCTAAAATGATTTTATGAAGAGTTTGATAATGAACATGAATATGTTTAGAGATTTTGTGATTTTCACAATGATTTCCATAGTAATAAAAAGTTTATATTATAAAGCTTCAAAACTCATAATAGGACCTAGCTACAAAGATTCAGGGAAAAGAATTAGTTTTTGTGATTTAGAAACTAAACATGAGTTAACGGTTTGCAGCCCTTATAAGTATATTTTATGCATGAATATTATTAAGCAGGAATTTAGAGATAAAAATAGGTAAGATTATGGTTTTAAAGCTCTCATGATTTTGAACCCTATTGGTTTTTGAAGTATGATATTTAAGGATTCTAGTTTAAGCAAAATATGTTAACTTGAAAGATGATTTAGAAATTTAGTTAAAAAGGATTTTAGTGTATGAATCTTCATATGATTCATGACAGATGATGGCTACATACTCTATGCATCTTGAAATCATAATGTTGCAAGTGGGTGGTCCCTTACATATGATTTTGTTTCCATAGTTATGTTAAGGTCAAATTGTTATAGTTTCATGGATTTAGAGCTCTCAGAGTACTATGAGTTTATTGTTGATTTTATCTTTTTCAATTAAGTTACATACGATTCATGTTTAGAAAATAGTTAACCTTGGTACATCTAACTGCCAAGAAGGTGGTGTACTAAGCGGCCATGGAAGCAATCCCTTAAACAGCCATGGAGGCAATCCCTCGAACAACCAAGGTTTGCCAAAGGCCATAGATCATTTATAGGAGCTCATGTTCGCCAAGGACTGAGCATTACTTTTCAGTTGATAGGAACATTTATTATATTTATGTATATATATTATTCATGTTTAGAGAATTGGCACTTATGATTAAGAGAAAGTTATGACTGATTTAATATATAGGCAAATATGAAAATATTGTGGAGCTTGTATTATTATTATTATTATTATTATTATTTCATTCATCCTGTTGTTGTTTTCCTATGAAATGGGTTACAAGTGAAAATTTACTTACTGAGTTTTAGATAAAACTGTCTTTCTGTTTTTTCCTTTACAGATACACTAGTTGATACAGATACTTCTCAGCCACCTCTTATCCAGCAGTAAAAATATCCAGTTGGTGAGCTTTATTTCGGAGCGAAGTGCCTTTTTCATTTTGTATAGAAATAGAGTGCCCCAGTGTCTTTGTGGACAAGGTTCCAAACTGTAGAAATAGAATTACATTGTTCATCAAGATTATTTTGTATTTATATGATTGTAGTTCTCATGGTTATTTTGTATAGAGCAACTCATTATACTTAGTATTATAGAGATAGATTTAGAGTTTAATTACGAAATTATTTATGAGAAGTTTGATTTCAAAGAGCTAGAGATTTATATTACAGATGGAATAATGTTTTAAAGATGAATTTTATTATTATTACTATTATTATATACATATAGAGAGACTCAGAGGTCATAAGGCTTATGTGAGAATGAGATTCTACATGTGCTAGTCACGTTCCCAAGCCGGCTCATGACACTGATTATCTCAACATCATCAACATCAATATTCTCAAATATTATAAAATATTAAGTCTTTTATTTTGAAACTACTAATATACCTTCAAGACAGATAGCTCTAGAGGACGGGGACATAATCTCTATCCCCATCCCCATGGGTAAAAAGATCCTCAAATTAAGATTCCAACACACAAATATCTCAGTAAATATCTCCATCTATAGATCCCCATTACCATCCTTACTAATCATACCAATCTAGGGAGACCATCCTGAAGTTTCCTTTCACTGCCCTTGGAGATATATATATGGGCATATTCAGGGAGCAATGTTTGTTGTTAGGTGAGGATGTACTCAAATTATGGATTTTTTTTTCACATTTAATTTATTAATAAAATAATAGTATTTTAATCATTAATATTATTATGACTATTATTATGTAATGCTCCTTTTTAGTTTTTTTATTTGAAATAAGAATTTTGTTCAATATGAAGATCAAATATTTAAAAATATAGAATAAAATTAGTTGGAGCCTCAAGCCAAGAACACGAATCTCTATCCTTGATTAAGGGAACCAGATCATCCGTAGGCATATTATACTTATGTTAGACAAAATCACAATCAAAGCTTCAAAATCAAGATGCAAAACAAAAACATTGTCCTCAAGAATATTTGTACCGTACGAAAGGTCCAGTTAACTCCCATTGGTGTAGCGGTAGATATCCTAGGCATCACTCTCTAACATGATGTTTTTGTACCCAACAACCCTATGAGGAAAGCAAGCACCATTTTTTTTCTCATGCAAACACGTGCTGATGAGATGATGCTTTTACATATTATTATTTGAAAAAAAATCTTGTATACACATAAATTTAATAACTCATATTTAAATATACTCATAATAAAGCTAATGATGTAAGAAAAAAAAAGTTAATGAAGCTCAAAAAATTAGTTAGTGTATTTTAATCAAAATTAATCAAGTATAATTTTATTGTAATTATATATAAAAATTAAGTATTATATTAAATGGGCCTAACCTATATTTTAAAGATAAAGTTTAAATCTGACTTGTTATCTGGTATAAGCTTTTTTTTTTTTTTAAGATTAATTGATCTTTTTAAAATGTGTGATCTGGCTTAAAAGTATATTTAAAGACATGTTTTATAGTAGGACTTTATAGGGCTAACAAACTTAGGCCGTGAGAAATTTTCTAAACCAATAAAGAAAAATATAGATTTTCATGTAAATTTTTTATAATTTTTTTTCCCAACCTTTTGAAGGACTTGCATTCCATATTGATTACATTTTCTTGTCTGGTTTACACTTTGCAGCTTTATTTTGAAAGGATGGTCGTCATTTTGATTTGTTTTTCGGTCTGGAATGGTTGTGTTTGTGCAGCAAAGAAGATGCCATCACAATACATGAGTGTGTTTAATTAGCACACTTTGGGTTTTAAGGAAGCAAAGAAGCAATTGTTTCTTCTAACCACTACCGCCCACTATATTTTTTTTGGTCAAAACTGGGCCACCATTCATCTTCAAGCTTGACTACAGGGCGACCAAATGAAAAGCATTGATTGGGTTTGAGCAGCCCAAAGAGCCACGGACGTAATTTCTCTCCTAAGATTCAAAAACACATAAGCCCTTGTTACTTTGTTAGAATTGCAAACGATGAATTCACAACAGAACAATGTACCCTACCCAAAAAAAAAATAACAACAGAACAAATCTGTTTTGGATCCAAAAAAATAAAATTCACTTTTGATTGTTTCACATAAATCGGTTTTCCTTGCAATATTGCACATAATTCATTGGGTTTTGCTAATGAATGCTCTAGAAATGTTAAGGTGGAAGATTTTTATAGAAAAGCAAGACTTCAAAATTTTTAATGCATTGAATGCATGAAAAACTTCAAAATCTTTTCACTTTTGGACTTGAAAAAAATATCTTTAAAGCACTCGTTAGTGAAATCCTAATTCATTTCATGGATTTTCCGCAATTGTTTTTAGAAAGAGCACTACAACAAAATCCAGAAGCGAAAAGATATATAGGTTTTCCACTATTTTGTTTTTAGAAAAAGCACTACAACAAAATCCAAAAGTGAAAAGATATATTAAATTGTGGTTAAAAAAATTAAACTACCACTACATTTTGTCACATAATTTAAGCAATTAATTTCTAACAATTTTTTAGCTTTTTTTTTTTTGTGGAAAAAAGTGGTAAACAATCATTCACTTAGCAGATTCACTATTTGTAAGATAAAAAATTATAAGTTTAAGAATAACTCCACAATTAGCGCTGGTCCATTAGTCAAACAAATACTACTAAAACATGCTAAGTCTAAAGAGACACTAGTAACCCAAAAAGAGAGCATTTCATGGTCCACCATTGGCTTCTCTTGGAGTCCATACAAAGCATCTTGCAAGCTTCATTAAACACCATCAATCCATTAAGCAAAAGAATGCACATAAATCTGTTGTGTAATAGCTCTCTGAGTCTTTTTTTCGTGTGATTAACATTCCTTTAGGTAGTGTTTGGCAAGGGAGACGGGGACACAAATACAGGGGTAGTCTGTCCTATATGTTGTTTGGTAAGGGGAACGGGGTACGGGGACGAAAAATTTTTCTATCCCAGAAATAAAAATTTCCTGTATTTCTATCCCTCCAAAAAGTGGGGACAGAACACGAGGACGCAAATTTCCAGTGATGGTCAAGCCACCGATCAACCACCTGCCATCGTCGGCTGCCGACGGTCAACACCGATAGCCGCCGGTCAACGCCAGTCAATGGTCTTCGGCGGTGGTCAACGCCGATCAACGGAAAGTCAACATCTGTCCTCATCTCTACAAATAAACATAATACAGAAACAATATTTTTTGTGTCTGT
The DNA here is from genome assembly GCA_031216105.1 of Dalbergia cultrata. Taxonomy (NCBI): domain Eukaryota; kingdom Viridiplantae; phylum Streptophyta; class Magnoliopsida; order Fabales; family Fabaceae; genus Dalbergia; species Dalbergia cultrata. The sequence goes on along the minus strand of CM062344.1, from coordinate 14,708,659 downwards.
CTGTATTGCCCTTATATTTCTATCCCCATTCCCTTATCCCCTTTACCAAACGCTACCTTTATCCCCTTTACCAAACGCTACCTTATAGACCTGAATTGAATCACCTTCTTTTCTTGTAACATGCAGGAAGCTTGACATAGTGCTGATTTGGCCAACACCACCACGATACGTATTAGAGCTCACCGACAGTGTCGCACTGTTTTTTATTTTTTGTTAAAACAAGCTCAATATAGAGAGCTACTGGCTGATATAATTAAGAACAAAGGCAGAAAAATAAACAAACAAAAACAAAGGCAACATAGGATAAAGGCAGCGAGGGAAAAAAGAAGAAGAAGCAAGAGACAACGAACTAGGAACAACATAGAAACTAACCTACACAACAAAAAGCACATAGCAAACAGAACATGGAAAAGAGGCCGTCTGTCTCTAGCCTAAACATAACATGAAAACATCCCAACCAAACAAGTTATTTTAGCTTGGGAAGTATTTTGAAGAAACGGGAGAGGGTTGGGATCAAATCCATGTGTGTTTCTTTTCCAGTCAAACTATTTGTAGTTTAAATGAGGCGTCATATGTTGCTTGTTTATTTGGTTTCTTGCTGTCCACTTGAATCCTCATCCGCCCCAAACTTAATCACTCTGAAAAAAAAAAAAAGAAAAACTAAAAAAATCAATTGTGCCCAAACAAACGAAACCTAATTTCGGCCCAAAATCTCAAATTCCTGCACAAACTGCAATCTCAGACGGGATACAGGCTCAGCTCATGTTAAGTCAAGACCCAGTAACTAAGACAGTATACTGTACCCCAAAAAAAGAACTAATAAGACAATATACTGTACCCAAAAGAAAAGAACTCATAAGACAATATACTGTACAATAAAATAACCTAAGTCATTTCAAAAATGAAAAAAAAAAGACAAAATAGTTATCCTGGACCATTGAAAAAAATAATAATGAGGAGAAAATCTTATTGTAGTGTTGGAGGTGTTCGGCGGAATAGTTGGACACTTCTTTAGTCTGTGTTGCTTTGTAACAAAGTTCCATTCCATGACAAAGAAGAGAAGGTGCGCGGCCTCATGACAGTTTCTGCCGCCACAAGATGTGAGGTGTTATGACAATTCTTGCCGCCCGATAATAAAGAACTAAATGTTCCGTTTACTTATGTTCAGATTGCGCAACTTCTACACTCAATTCTCCCAGCGTTCCACCAACGTTAAGAAGGGAACAAGATACAATAATGGAGATGTGAACGAGAGATGATGTAAAACAGTGAGGCGAAGTTGACCAAAAATTTGTACACTCTTTCCCAACACCACCACTTGATGGGGGTGATGGCACTTTTAACTACCCACATAAGATAACAATATGTACATGACACTAACTCTACCGTTTATAGGTGTAAACCAAAAATTAAACTTGGTACATCATCCCTACTTCTAGAGAAGATTGGTGAGGTACACTAAGTACTAGGGAGGATGACCTACTATTCCTCCTTAGGAATTCATAAACAACATTAATAAATAATTTCTTCACCATGCTAGACCCTGGTTTGGCCCTCATGTGTGACTGCCCTATAATGTAAGCTACCCCAGCCTCCCTTGCTTCCATAAGCTCCTCCAACTCTTCCCTTGCACCAGTGTCGATCTTTGGGCTCTCCGGTACAACAAACCTAACACTTTTCTTCTTATGTTGGGCCACCGGCGATTTTATCTCCTTAAGCTCTGATGTCCCGGCTGTGTCATCCGCATTATCGACATCATCAGAGTTATCCTCCGTCATCATCACGGAATGGCCAGAACATGTCCCAACAACTGCCATTTTGTCGTCGTTTTCAATATCATCGGTCGAGGAGTTGCGTCCAGCACTTCCGGTTCTTATGAACTCGGCTAAGCTGCATACGAGGTCATTCTCGAACTCGATATCGTCTTTGTGGATGTCGCGGTATCCATACCGCACTATGCACCGGTAGAGCCGAAAAGCTCTTGGACCTATGCGACCAACTAGAAACCGTTCCTCGGGTCTAACATGCGGAACCGGCACGTGCTTGATGCATAGGAAAACTACTACCCGGTGGAAGGCTGGCAGGTTGGTTACAAAGTGGGAGAAGATTGCAGGAATGCCGGACACTAGCTCGGTATGTATAAGGCCAACCCCACACACCCTTACGATACCTATGCTGGGACCTAGGCTGAGTAGCCAGTTGATGGAAACCTTGTTTTGAACATCGAATTCATACTTTTTGAGTGTGCCATAGTGCCATGCGTACATGACAGTTAGAAGTACAAGTGCCAATGCAATAGGCACCCATGCTCCTTCCAGGAACTTGATAAGAGAAGCTGAGAAGAAGAGAGCCTCAATGGTGCCAAACATGAAAATGAACCCAAGTGCGAGGAGAACATTTTGGTGCCAGCATAGAACAATTACCAAGGACATCAAACAGGTGGTGACCAGCATCACTGTGATAACTGCCAAACCTGTTGTGCAAAGTATAGTCTGTTAGACTTGTGTAAAGCAGATACTATAGTCATGACACTGACCCCAAAAAAAAAAAAAATGCTTGCTTAAGTTTATAAAGTCATGCTAACTAGGAAAGTATCGATGCTATCTGAGGGTTTTATGTTTTTTGGTCCCCAAGAATAAATGAATTATTGTGATTGCATCACGTTGAAAATGCTCTTGATTAAGCTGGTACCTTGCTATATTGCTGTAACATGGATGTATATGAGATTTGCAATCATTGTCATACCTGAGGCGTTACCCAGACGCTTTGTGTCTCTGAAACCAATAGTTACCATCAAACATAAGAACATCAACAGCCAGTTGATCTCAGGGATATATATTTGGCCATGAATTTTTGATGATGTGTGAACCACTTTAACTCTTGGGAAGCAACTTAATGCGGAGCATTGTTTGATGATTGAGAAAGTTCCAGTGATGATGGCTTGGCTTCCCACAACTGCAGCGAGTATGGCTATCACCAGAACAGGCCATCTCAATTTCTCTGGAAGATAGAAGAGCAAAAACTGTGAATCATCTGATCACTCCTCCATCATCTACTCTCTCCCTCGAAAAGAACGAGCAATATTACCTACCTGGTACAGATACATAAAATCCAAAGTGATACTCATGCTGAACATCATGATTTCTAGATAGATAAGCTGCTTGCCCCATATACGCAAGAACTAAAGACGGATAAACCACAGAGGTGAAAGCAATCTGCAGAAATTTGAACATATATCAGATAAAATAGGCATTCCCAAAAGCGATGTAACTAACTAACTACAAGAAATATCGACATATCCAAGTTTAAACACATCAATCATGTAGCCAAAAGAGGTGTCAACACTTAGCAAGGAAGAGACATTACAACTTTTGAAGTGAAGCTCATTCAAAATTACAAGCCCAACAATGGTGCATGGTATACGTTGTACCATGTCTACGGTGCGAAATATCAGGTAGATCTCAAGGTAGTTAAAGGCAAAAAGCACTTAAGGGTTTAAAATGCAGGCCTTACTAAAGAAATGAGTTAGCATTTAGCATTGACTTTCATAATAAACTTACTACTCAGGCATAACCTTCATAGTAAAAATAAAAGAATATAATGTTCAATTTACAAAGCTCTAAGTTGCTTACTAGTAGGAGTCCCAAAGTTCAACAGCTAGTTGTTTTTTTTTTAACACTCCAATTATTTTAAATAACCCCTTTAGCATCACATTTGCAAGAATAGCTTGTTTTCTGGGACTTTTTCACTGTTATCCAGAATGAATGACAGTTCGAAAGCACCAAGCGGTATACCTTGATTGATAATTGTGAGAAGTGCCCAAGATCAGCAAACATGGCTTCGGATCCTGTATAAATGCAATAGAAACGTGTAAATTTTGATATAAAATCTTTCTATGAAAAAACATATTGGCATAAAATCAAACTTAACCATCAAGTAAGCACACCTGTTATGCACAGCAAAATTCCACCAAGGGCCATCCAACCTCCTCTCTGAGTTTTTCTTAAAAATTGGAATGCATAATATGGAGAGAGTGCTTTGTATACATGAGGATTCCAGTGAAATATATTATATATACCAATGGCACTGATGCAGAAAAGCCACGTGATGACTATAGGAGCAAACAAGAAGCCAACCCTGTGCGTGCCATAATGTTGAAGGGCAAATAAGCCTATCAATATGATGCATGCGGCTGGAACTTCTACATCTGCCAAGTATTAAGTTTCAGTAGAAAGTACTATTAGTGAGGAATGTGCAATATATCTCACAAAAAGGATAAGAGCAGTACCAAAATTCTAACTGCAAATAAAAGAGCAAAAAGATATATAATGGACAAAAAAAGATGAAGGTAGGCATGTCACAAGCTTATATTGGAGAAGCAACCAATGTTGTTTGTCTTTTCTTCTATAGTCCCTTCTCATAAGATCATTACTCAAGAACCTAATTCTAATTTGTCTCGAGATATTTTTCTGATGGACATGCAAGTCTACAGAAATCCAGTTGAAGTAAAATAATATCCATATGACAAAAGTAATTTCCCCACAACAGATAAAACTCATACACCACTAAAAAAAAGAAAATTACATAGAAGCCCATATATTTGTATTTTGTAATTTTAACACTATCTGATAATTCATCTCTTCCCCTCTCATATCTACAGCAGAATTGGGCAGATAATGAAGAATTGACCTTAGGATCCTTATAAATCTACATTGAAATGAGACTTTATATCGAGGCACATAATTCTTTATAGAATTGAGAGAGATTGGTATAGAAACTCGCAAAGTTACCAACACATTTACTACTTAGAAGTTACAGCTCATCATTTAATGACCTGTCTAAACTTATCGGACTAGTTGTAAGTTACAAGTTAAATGCATTGCCTAAAGCACTTTCAGCCAAAGAATTACGCCATTACAGTATAGGCACACAGCCGAGATTGCAAGAGGTCCATGTGTGATTATCCATGTGCATTTCAACTTTCAAGGATACAAATATAGATCGACCTATAAGGACACAAACAAATGCAATAACATGATTTGTCCTTAATGTAGTTTCCTTACTGGGCCATTTCAACCAACCAATCTAGCTTGCTTAGAGAACAAGGCACAATCCGGCCAAGTTAAGTAGTCATCCTCTCCAACCTACACTTCAGAGTACCTGAGAAACCAATCTGGCCAGGTATGGTTTAACTCCCTTCCACTCATGGGCCTACAGCACCCTTATTAATTACCTTGACACGTGACATTGGGAACACCCTTTTCCATGATTCACGCCCTAGATGAAGACTCCCACCTAGACTCGAGGCACATATCCCTCACTCCCCTCCCTTCCGGCAAAGAACCTGCCAGACTTAACCCACACCCTCCCCCAGTAAATACTATAGTGAAAAGGAGGAGCAAACAAAGTTCACTCTCTAACCAAAACATCAAAAACTATTCACACCACTTTCACCAGAGAACCCCCTCTTCAGCCTTCCTCAGCCGATCTCCACCCTTAGGCTCCCCATAGGAAGGTCCAACTGGTGACTCTCAGCATCAGTCCCGTACCCCCCATGAGCTGATACATACACGAACCCTCCATATCCAAAAATAGTATTAAGAAACATCAGCAAGAAGAAAGTGTGAGCCTACGCAACTGAAGAGATAAATTACCAGTGATGCAATCAAAGTAAAGTTACCAAAGTAAAAAAGAAAAAAGAAAAGAAAAGCTTTATGTTAAAACAAAACAAAATTGGAATAAAACAAATACAGGTCAGTACTGTTGCTGTTTCACTCTTTTTGAACGTTAGTCAAGAAAAGAATGCATAGAGTATACCACCATGACCCGTCTCCAAGTTCAAACCAACAAAATCAACTCAAAGACACTTACATCTGTGATGCTCCTTGGACATTGAAAGCTCAAACCCTGACACAGCCGAGAATACTGCACAAATTGAAATAACTCAATTACTGAACAAAAAAAGGTCAAAAATTTTCTAGCTCAAGCAATAATAATAATAATAATAATAACAATAATAACAATTTTTCAAAAAATGAAAATTTTCATTCATAACATAATTACCAGAAATAGCAGGTGTGAGGACCCCATCACCAATGACCATGCAAGTTCCAATCAAAGCCAGAACAAGAAGAATCCTCCGGAGGACCTCGTGCTTCTCCAAAGTGGTCTTGAGCCTTGAGGCAAGGCTCCTCTCAGGGGCCACACCATATCCATCCTTCTTGTACTCAGACAGCTCCTCATCTGCCAGCTGGCAATTGGGCAGTGAACTCACCCTGGCATGCCTGCACAGCAATGAGTACAAGGCAAATGTCCCTCCTTCACCATTATCATCAGCTTTCAGCACTATGAACACGTATTTCACCAAAGGTATCAAAGTGAAGGTCCAAAACACCAAAGATAACACCCCATAAATCTCATCCTTGGTCACTGAGGCATGACCAATATCTTCAGCAAAAGTGCTTCTGAAAACGTATAAGGGTGACGTGCTCAAATCACCATAGACAACTCCCAGGCTCTGGTATGCTAAAGTCAGAACAGTCTTCCATGATTCACTCTGCAAACAAAAAACACAAAAACATAGGAAAAAAAATTAAAAGAAAAAGGAACACTACATTCTGAGACAAAACCAACAAAGTTTGTTCAAATCGAAATGAATAGAACATGCCCCTTCAATCCATGGAGTGAAAGATTGAAACTTTACGCGGTTTTGAGCATGCCCATGTTACTCACCTTTGAGTTTCGACGAGTTCCACCTTCTAGATCCATTGGCATGCGCACTGACATTTCTCAAAGAACCATTTATTTTCTTATGATGAAATGAACCCAAGTTTTCAAGCACAAGGGGAAAATTCAAAGAAACAACAGAACTTAAAAGAAAGAAACAGACACACACACTGAAGTACGAAAAAAATTAATGCATATAAATATTATCTAGTATTTTTTTTTTTTTGGGTGTGTGACAGAATTTAATTCTTTTAAAAAAATGGGAAAATAAGAGAGAGAAAAAGCTGTCTCCGTTCGATTTTAATTTCTTTTTTTCTCTATGAAGCAACTTTCCAGATCCATGATGGGGTTCTAAACGAATTCAAGGAATCCATTTTTCTTTTATTCAGAGAGAAATAAAATAAAAATAATGAAGGATTCAACGAAGAGAAAACGCCCTCCCCAGGTTGCAAATAGTAACTGCTTTGAACAAATAGGAAAGATTCACACGGTATATCAATTTAATTAATTTATTAATACAAATAAAGATATTAGCAAAAAAAGGGTATCTTAGTTGGGGTGATATCAGTTGAACAACCATTGAATGGTGACAAAACAAGTTAGGAGCAAACACGAAAGGAAAGAAAAAATTGAAATGCTATGATATGCTGAAACTTGGAATTGAAGTCGGAAGGATTTAAATATAAAACTTTTAATTTAATGTTATTGCGTGTAGTTTTGGAGAAACTGAAAGTGACCTCTGAGGATTATCACAATACACTTCAGAAAAGAGAGTAGGGAAGAGGTGAAAGAGCCAGAGAGAGAGAAAGTGAGCAAAGTCTTTTTTGAACTTTGTTGGGTGTGGTTGGTATGAGGTTTATTTTCCCTTGCCTTTGGTCGCTTGTTTAACTTTTTGAGCTTCTTTCATTTTTGGTGCTATTGATAAGGCAATGATCTTCTGATATTCACACATGCCAACTAATGATATTTTAATATTTAAAAATAAATATTTAATTGAAATATATATTTTATTATTATTAAATGTGATAATAATTTTAATTTTTTTTATCAATTTATCATATTATGTATAATTTTATATATGACACTCTTTTAGAAAAATTTTACTTTTAATTTTAGTCCTCAACCAAACATACCTTATGATAATAGAATAGAGATCTCAAATTTACACTCATAACTTTAGTATTTGAATAGCAATACTCCATGTCCAATAATTGCTTTTTATTTTCATTATGTTCTTAATAAAATAATTGATAATTGATATATCAAATAATAAGATTTTTCTCTTGTATTAAGAGAAGATAATTAATTTTGAACATAAAATAATTTACTTTGTCATCCAATGTTATATGTGAATTTTTTACCAACTCATGAACGATCGAAGTGATGTAGATGTTCATTTATCTTAATCAGTAATAGTTTGTTCCGATATTTGAGTTATGAGTATGAAATAATACGTATCAAAAGAGTTTTATATTTATCTATGACATCTCAAATAATTTAAGAGCATTTAAAAATATTATAGCTGCCCCCACGAAATACGAAGTTACATTTATTTATTTATGCTGTTCTTGTGAAAGAAACAAGCGTAAGTACTGGGATTTGTGGGAAAAAAATTAACTTAAACTTCAAGGAAATAAAAGAAGATAATGAAACGATAAGCTGAAACCTGAGCCGGATTGCTATCTTTGTCTATTTCTTTTCGTTTAATTTTCTAATTACGAATTTATGGAATGGTTTTTACTCATATACAATCAAGTGGTCCCTTTTTTTTATATCAATTTTTGGTAGAATTTGATTGCTTTATTTGATAATTGGTTTGGTAAAAGCTGGCAACTCATAACGGAAATAACTTTTGTGTTAAAAAATGGTAAAGGTATCATCCGCATATTTTCTTAAACGCCAACCATAATATAATAAGATTTATACAATAAAAACACAATTGAAAATAATAGGAATGCCTTATGATTAAAAAGCAACGAAACAACGGGTACAGGAAATAGAGATTCAAAGCCTAAAAAGTATATATATGTGAAAACTGACGGGGCAAAATTTTCTTAAACTACTATACAAGCGAACATAATTGTATGATTAACGTTAATTATTATTATTAAGATTAAATCCATTGGCTATTATTCTTGCATATGCTCCTTTTGGAAAAAGGTTGGCTCTTTTTGTATTGAAAAGTATATAAATTTTGTTCGGTAATTATTGAAAAGTATATTTATCTATTGCTCAAAATGATTACTGGGGGTTACTAGCCACATACTATTATTATCAGCTATACCAAAGGGTCCTTTTTGACAAGTTGTGCAGTGCACCCTTCAACTTGAAAGGGCCGCATGTTGGTAATTCTCAGCACGATTTTTTCTTATTGGGTATAATATCATAAACAGTTTAATTTTGACAAATATTTTAAAAAAATCATCTCAAAATGTTTTTAAATACAAATCATTTTAAATTTATAGACAAAATGTCAGGATAATTATAATAGTTAGAATAAACTCCCGATTTAGTCCTTTATAAAAATAACATAAAGCAAATTGGTCCATAAAATAAATTAAAAAACTATTTTTAAGTCCCTTAAAAAAAATACCTTTGTTGGTCTCTTATTATTAAAATAGGATAAATTAATCTTTAATAATTTATAACTATAGGTCAAATTAGTAAAAAAAATTAGAACAAAAACATCCACTAAACTATAAAAAATGACTAATTATTTTTCTTATTAAGCAATTAGTTTGTTTAATATTATTTTCATGGATAATTAAATTAGAGATATTTACAATATAACCTTCTAGTAACAATTGGGGAGAGAGAGAAGAAGAAGAATGCAACCATTGGTATGAGTAAATAATAAATTTCCATGTATATGAAATTCTCTTGCATTTTGTTTAAGTTTCGACTTTTATCAACAGTAAAAAAAAAATCATATATTAAAAGGTTCGCATAAGAAAATGAGGTCCTTTGAAATGAGAGAGTGATCTATCAGTTTCGTAAAGCTGAAACATTTAATGAAGGGGCATCGTAACTTTGTGTTAAGTTAGTAAAAAGGACATTAATAATAATGCAATGAGTGTTGAGCAAGGAGTTTTCGAGATGATTATGGTTTTGAATAAGATGTTGTTGACCAAAAATTAGATTTGATAGGCTATCAGAGGTAATAACGAGTTCGATTATATTCTCATTCTGTATAAGCAGGCGCTCATATTTCCCATATGTGCGCGCTCCGCCATAGTGGAATCCCAGAATCAAAGGAAGCATCATTCCTCCTTTGGGAAAGTCCCCTCATGCATACTAAACACCATTTTCTTTGTCTTTTCAGCACCTAATACTTTGACAAAAACCGTCGCTGTCCCTATTTTTTTAATGAATTTCCACATTGAATACAAGACACAAGAACGAGAGTAAAGTGGGCAAAAATTAGTGGGAGAAGGCTATAGTACTAAAGTGGATTGTTTCCACTCTCTGGCAACTTTTCTTCTTCCGTCTTTCTTTATTAAAATGGCTTATATGCGCGTAAGAAATTTTTTTTTTTTTAAAGTAGGTCCTCACCTAAAAGATGAAAGGCAAAGATGAAAGGCTAATAATCTTCCAAAATACTGCCAGGTGTCTAAGTGGAGGTATTTTTCAATGGTGTTTTTTCCATAAAATAAAAATAGTTTCAGCCTTTCAGGGCCAAAGCAACCCCTTTTTCAAAAAATAATTCACTGTCACGATTTTATTTAAAATTGAATAACTAGGTAAATAATTCGTTTATATTTATTTATTAATAATTATTGGTACAGTTATAAATCGTAACTCTTCCTAATCAAATTTAAGTAAATAATAATAATTATAAGTCAATACTAGATTGTCATTCTAACTTATTTTAAACTAAGATATTAAGGGATAGAAGTGGAGATGAGAGTTGTACGAGACTAGAAAATATGGGCCTATACCTCGGCCCAAAACACAAGACCTCGGATAAAGGACCCAAACCTCGGTCCAGTTTAGGAGACCTCTTCTATGGGACACAGACCTTTCACAAGGAATAAAGTACCCCTCAAAAGATTACATCACGGATCTAGCCGGGAATATCTCACTATATCCATATATAATCCACCTTTATCCTACTATATCTATTATATCCGATAATTATCTCTGATAACTGATCAAATCACAGATATGTCTCCTACATTTAAGGAAGATCATAACGAATTTACTAGATCATAACAGATCTACCACGGGGTCACCTCACTATATAAAGGGCTTAACGCCCCCAGGTATGACAACCCTAATTACATACTATTCTCTACCACTCTATGCCTCTCTCATTCACTGATTTGAGCGTCGGAGTGTCTTTGCAGGTACCCCACCCCTCCGTTTCCACGGATGTCGGAGCTACTTGCATCCTTACCACTATTTCTAGGTAAGAACATTGGCGCCCACCGTGGGGCCGGTAAACAAGCCTACCCCACAAACCAAACAATCCAACAACCATAGCTGACACCTCCAGCCAAAACACACCTCCAAATAATCACCCTCCATACTCTCCTCCTAATCTCGACCAACTACAGGAGGAAAACCGCCGATTAAGGGACCAGCTTCGCAGGCTTCTAGACAAAAACCAATCACTGAAGTTCGAAAGTTCAAGAAGCCCCAGACAAGGAGCAACCCATCACGAGCATACTGAGTTTGCCAGTCACGGATGCGACTACAACAAACCAACATATTCCCATTATCCTACCTGTCAAGCTGAATTTGATGATGGGCCTGAACCCATAGACTGCGGACCATTCTCAGCAACGCTAATGGCCACAAATCTTCGGGCCAATTTTAGACTCCCAACAACGCTCCGCCCCTATGATTTTAACAGGGGACCCTCAATCGTTCATCACAATGTTTAGATCCATGATGCTCATAAATGGAGCCACAGACAGAATCCTTTGCAGAACTTTTCCCTCTTTTCAGGAAAAATCGTCATTTTTGTGGTTCTCAACCTTACCTCCGAATTCCATACATAGGTTTGAGGACCTCATACGAGCTTTCGTTAACAGGTTCGTATCATCCAAAATCTATACCAAGACGTCAGATTCTCTGGAACATGTCCGGCAAGGGTCCGACGAGTCCTTGAGAGCTTATCTAACTCGATTCCAAGAAGAAGCATCCCAAATACCTGACCTTAATCCAGCAGTGGAACTCCACCAAATCAGAATAGGTCTGCGATCTGGACCGTTCAAAGAAAGCCTAGCAATCACCAGACCGAGAACCATACACGAACTCCGGGAGAGAGCCCTTGGATACATCAATGCCGAGGAGCTCCGAGCAGCGGAGAGGCAGAATCAGAAACAAAACAAGGATAACTTGGACCAGAAGCACCAAGAAGGCAAACATAAACACAAGAAGAATATTGGATACTCGAAACCAGGATTTACTACTTACACCCCACTCAACACCAGGGCAAGTACAATCCTGATGGAGATATTCAGCGCTCAGCTCCTGAAGCCAACTAAAGGAGATCCTCGGCCAAGACCAAAAGGCACAGATCAAAACAAAATCTGTGCATATCATAATTCCAGAGGGCACACAACAGACGAATGCAAAAACCTGAAGAATAGAATTGAACGTCTCATCCGAGATGGACATCTCAAGCAATTCGTCAATAACAAAAAAGAAGAAAAGAAAAGAGGCCGAAGCCAGGAACGAAGAAAACGTCGAGTTTCCACAACATCCTCGGATAGCGAATCCCCACCAAGACGAAGAAAATCCGAACGGATGAGGTCGCCCTCCCACGAAGAACCAAGAATCCATGGTGTCATCGACCACATTGCTGGAGGATTCGCTGGAGGAGGCGAGAGCAACTCAGCCAGAAAAAGATCACTCCGGGCAATCATGTCACTCGAAGGAACATCCCCTTCCAAGAAATCACAAACCAAAAACCCGGTAATATCTTTCTCAGATTCTGATTTCAAAGGAATTGATGAAAATTTACACGACCCTGTTGTAATTTCCATTCTTGCTGGAAATTTCTTGGTCAGGAAAGTCCTCGTGGATCAGGAAAGTTCAGCTGAAATACTCTTCTATTCTACCTTCAAGCGGATGCAACTATCCGAAGCCTCTCTCCTCCCTTACAATGGCGAACTGGTCGGATTCACCGGAAACAGAGTAAAGGTACTCGGTTACGTATGGCTCAGGACGACATTCGGCACGGAACCGCTGGCAAAGACTGGGCCGACCTCCAAGACCTTGTCATCGATGCAAACAAATTCCTACCACATAATTCTAGGGCGACCTTCACTGAACGCCCTAGGAGCTGTGGTCTCAACACCACATTTGGCTATGAAATTCCCAGTATCCGAAACTAAAGTTGGCGTAGTACACGCTGACCAGAAAGAAGCGAGGACTTGTTACAACGAATGCTTGAAAGTCAAATCCACGGAAAAATAGAAATATGAGCAAATACATAATGTATTCCACACCGATCAAATCCCCCTGGTCTCAGAGCTGGATCCCAGAGGAGAAATTCAGAACCGACACGGGCCGACAACTTGCAGCCGATCCAAATTGGAGATACGGCTGAAAAGGTGACATTCATCGGAACCCACCTACCTCCAAGCTTGGCTTCAGAGCTCTCCACATTACTTTTAAAGAATGCGGACCTTTTCGCATGGATCTCGGCCGATATGCCAGGGATAAACCCGGATGTAATTAGTCATCAATTAATGGTCAATCCAAAAGCACGGCCCATAACGCAGAAGAAAAGAACTCTGGGAGTCAAGCGTCAGAAAGCAGCTCTGGAAGAGACGAAGAAACTCCTTAAAGCAGGATTCATCAGGGAGATACGATATACCACGTGGCTAGTAAATGTGGTAATGGTAAAGAAAAGCTCGGGCAAATGGGGCATGCGTGTAGACTTCACTGATCTTAACAAAGCCTGCCCAAAGGATTCCTACCCGCTCCCAAGCATCGACAAACTTGTCGACAACGCTTCTGGTTACCAACATCTGAGCTTTATGGATGCATACTCGGGGTACAACCAAATCAGAATGCACCCAGAAGATGAGGATAAGACGACCTTCCTTACAGAACACGCCAACTTTTGTTACAAAGTCATGCCTTTTGGCTTGAAAAATGCAGGGGCTACTTACCAGAGACTCATGAACAAAGTTTTTGAGGAACAGATCGGCCGAAATGTCGAAGTCTATGTTGATGATATGGTGGCTAAAACACCCCCAGCAGGAGACCATATAGGAGATCTCAAAGAGCTATTCCAATAGCTCCGAACATACAACATGAGATTGAATCCAGAAAAATGTGCATTCGGAGTTCACGGAGGAAAGTTTATCGGTTTTATGCTCACCAACCGAGGAATAGAAGCAAACCCGGATAAGTGCCGAGCAATAGTGGAAATGAGAAGTCCAAGCTCGATGAAAGAAGTGCAACAATTAACAGGACGCCTAGCGGCGCTGTCTAGCTTTTTATCAACATCAGCTGAGAAAGCAGCTCCATTCTTTAAAAAGCTAAGAAAGCAGACGTCATTTGAGTGGTCTGTGGATTGTGAAAAGGCCTTCGCTGAGTTAAAGGTACTACTCTCAACACCTCCTGTGCTCACTAAGCCCCACCTTGGAGAGACTCTCTTTCTTTATCTTTCGGTAACTGAGCACGCTGTAAGTTCAGTCCTCATCACTGAAAGAGACAAAATACAACAACCCGTGTACTTCGTCAGTAAAACACTCCAAGGTACGGAGCAAAGATACCAAAAAATCGAAAAGCTAGCATATGCAGTCGTAGTATCAGCTAGAAAATTAAGGCCATATTTCCAGAGTCATCACATTGTCGTTCGCACAGAACAACCTATCCGGCAGATATTGATCAAGCCAATTGGCTGGGAGGATGATCTCATGGCCTGTAGAATTATCAGAATACAGCTTGGAATTCCAACCCAGAGGCCCTGTTAAAGCGCAAACTCTCGCTGACTTTGTGGCCGAGCTTTCACAGACTCATCAACAAGAATTTGGCTCCTGGAGACTACATGTTGATGAAGCCGCCAACAGGAAAGGAAGTGGGGCTGGAATCACATTAGAGAATGGAGAAGGAATTTTAATAGAGCAATCCCTCCAGTTTCAATTCCAAGCCAGTAACAACCAAGCCGAATATGAAACCTTAATTGCTGGTCTCAAGCTCGCCCAAGAAGTCGGAGCTCAAAAGCTCGAAGTAAAGGCAGATTCTCAGCTAGTCGTCGGACAAGTGAACGGAACTTTTGCAGCTAGAGACCCTCTACTAGAGAAATACCTAGTACTGGTAAGGAATTTAATGCAACACTTTACCTCTTGCGAAATAACTCACATACCAAGAGAGCACAATACTAGAGCAGATATTCTCTCTAAGCTGGCCAGCACGAGCAAACCACAGAACAACAAGTCGGTGATCCATGTAAAGCTTCAGAATCCGAGCTGCCTTCAATCCGAATGTTGTAATACTGAGGTCGGAGGCCAAGATTGGCGAACTCCACTCCTCAGATACCTAACATCTGGAGAATTCCCAACCTCGCCATCCGACGAGAAAAAATTCAAACGGCAAGCTAGTTTCTACACACTATGTGGCGACCAACTTTACAGGAGAGGGTACTCATTGCCGCTCTTAAAATGCCTTGGCCCCCAGGGGTAAACGATGTTATGGCAGAGGTCCATGAAGGAGTCTGCGGAAACCACATAGGAGGCCGAGCTCTTGCTGCCAAGATACTCCGAGCAGGGTATTTCTGGAACACTATGAAGACTGACTGCTCGAAATTTGTACGAAGATGTGACAAATGCCAGAGATTTTCTGACGTCTCCCAAAGACATCCAGAACCAATACACTTCTCGGAAGCCAGCTGGCCTTTCCACAGATGGGGAATTGATCTACTCGGTCCATTTCCCCTGGCACCAGGGCAACTCAAATACTTGGTAGTAGCCATTGACTACTTCACCAAATGGATCGAGGCAGAACCTCTTGCAACAATCACAGCAGAAAAGGTGAGGAAGTTTATCTGGAAAAGAATCATATGTAGGTTCGGACTCCCCAAGGAGTTAATCACAGACAACGGTACACAATTCACAGACCGAAGATTGAAGGAGCTCTGCGACAACTTTCAAATCAAGCACACGTTTACTTCCGTAGAACATCCGCAAACCAACGGCCTCGCCGAGGCCGCGAATAAAGTAATCCTCACCGCACTCAAGAAGAAGCTGGACAAAAGAAAAGGTTTATGGGCCGATGATTTATCCGAAGTCTTATGGGGGTATCATACTACGACCCAATCCTCAACACAAGAGACACCATACAGACTCGTTTTCGGTAGTGAAGCTATGCTCCCAGTAGAAGTCGCTCAACCCAACGTCCGACAAATGGCAATCACAGAAGAGGCAAATGATGAAAATAGAAGGGCCGAACTTGATCTTATCGAAGAAGACAGAGAACTAGCCCACATCAAAGAACAGGCAACCAAACAAAGGGTGGCCCGACTCTACAACAAAAAGCTCGACCCAAGATCCTTCCAGATTGGGGACTTGGTATTACGCAAAGTAGAACCACAAAGGAAACCTCTGGGAGATGGAAAACTAGCCCCTAACTGGGAGGGACCATTCCGAGTAACACAAGCTGTAGGCAGAGGAGCCTACAAGATAGCTGAGCTCTCAGGACAAGAACTTCTGAGAACATGGAACGCTGCATCCCTAAGGAAGTACTACAGTTAAAAATTGTAACGCCTCAAATCATATGCAATGGGTGCACTCTTTTTCCTTTGACGGGTTTTATCCCACTGGGTTTTACCATCAAAGGTTTTAACGAGGCATGATCGGATATGAGCCGAACACTTCGGTGGCAGACGATGTAATCCATTTTTTGAATACAATATTCAGCTCATCACTTGATCGCAGATTAACAAACAAAGATAAAGCCGTCATACTCACGTCAACCTTGGCCCTCGCAGGCGCACCTCTACAGAAGCCTCGGCTCTTGTCCCGAGCAGTAGAGGGTTAAAGCCGCCATATTCACGTCAACCTTGGTCCTCGCCAAGTCGTGAAGGCGCACCTCTACAGAAGCCTCGGCTCTTGTCCCGAGCAGTATAGGGTTAAAGCCGCCATACTCACGTCAACCTTGGCCCTCGCCAAGTCGTGAAGGCGCACCTCTACAGAAGCCTCGACTCTTGTCCCGAGCAGTAGAGGGTTAAAGCCGCCATACTCACGTCAACCTTGGCCCTCGCCAAGTTGTGAAGGCGCACCTCTACAGAAGCCTCGGCTCTTGTCCCGAGCAGTAGAGGGTTAAAGCCGCCATACTCATGTCAACTTTGGCCCTCGCCAAGTGGTGAAGTCGCACCTCTACAGAAGCCTCGGCTCCAACCCCGAGCAGTAAGGGGACAAAGCCGCTATGCTGACGACAACCTTGGCCCAAGCCAAGTAGCGAAGACGCACTTCCGCACCGGCCTCAGCTCGTATAATCCGAGCACCTTGGCACAGCAACAGAGGAGGAACACTGCCTGTCTCAATTCGGGTCAGCCATTTTCACAATTTAAACATTACTTGATCATATAATTGTTCACCACAATATAATTCGAGCATGCATTCTGACATTCAATTATATTATCCTGATTCGAAGCATACACTACATTTATCACATTGAATGATTCATTTTTACTAGATTAATTAGGAACATCCTCGTCTTTCCTCTCCATCCGATCATATCATATCATTCTTAGTATATGGTCCAAGCATACATTATGTCGATCATATCAATTTCTGAATTGAGGAAAATCTATTTGATCAAATAAATAGTCTTTGAAACAAAAAGTACTTATCAAACATCCGAACATAACTATACAAAGAAAAAACCTAAAACCTAAGAGTCCTAAGAGTCTGAAGGAGCCCCATCACCAGGAACGACTGCGGGAACTGGCTCCACAGCTGGAGAGACCTCGACCCCTTCATCAGCAAGGTGGTCGACCAATGTGCCGTCAACCACCTCTTTGAATGGACCGCATTGACTCAAGTCCAAGTCCCCATGAAAGAATCGGACTTGGTCCAGAGCACGGTCAAAACCAGCAGTGTATTGGTTGACCACATCGTCCTTCAGAAGGCCCACCTCATCTTGCAAGCACTTGTTCTCCTCGGTCAACCTCTTGTTCTCCACCTCGAACACCTTCTTCCCAGCTTCAGACTCCTGGATCTTGAGCTTCGATGCATCAGCCTCGGTCTTCAGCCTAGCAATGAGGCTGTCGATCTTGTCTTCATAAGCTTTTTTGACCTCAAGCCAGCCCCTCCTCTCATCGGCCAGCTTCAACTTGGCTTGCTCCTTTTCGGCCTTGTAATCGGCCGCGATAACCCTCGAGGTCTCCAGCTCATGAATAGAACTGCTATACTGCCTCTCCAAAAATCGAGCAATGGCAGCCTGACGGAGACCCTGGATCTCCAGATGACGGCAGAGACCAGGGATCCCTGCCCTCTCCATCAAAGCCCGGTCCTCGGCATGGACGAAATGTTGGTCAATAAACTCTGGAGTCGGGAACTGAAGGCTCCAAAGGCTTGAAGAATTAACCGACTGAAGAAAATCCTTCACCTCAGCAGCCCCGACAAGAGCAGGAGGTGAAAGTGATGGCATTGCCTCCCTCTCTTGGAGACTAGTAGAAGTCCTAGGTCTCTTCCGATCTCTCAGAGGGTTCGGATCGGTGGGCGTCCCCGAGCTCGAGCCCACCCCAGGAGAAATAAGAGGGACTCGACTCTCCTCCACCACCACACTCCGCTGACGCTTGAGAGCGGCCAGCTCCTTGGGACCTAGTTTCGGGGCCATCTCACCTGAAAAATTCACCAAGATTAGAACCAATATAATAAAATTAGATCAGCAAAATAAAAGGCAATAGCTCGGAAATACTACCTATATGATCGAGAACCCTCTTATTATCAAATCCCCACTCCAATAAAATCCCACAAGAGAGTGGAGAGCTAGGACTCATGCACTCCTCCAGGAAATCAACCACCACCTGGTCCAAGAGGGAAAAAGAACTATACTTTACTCTCAAAATTTGGCGAGGATTGTGTTGCCAATAAAGGGGAAACCTCTCCAAACCATCAGAATCTAAGAAAAAGGGAAACTCAGACTCGATGGACCTCACCTTTATAAAGTTTTCCTTAAACTTCTTAAAACTAGAAGTTAACAAACTTAACAGCTTTTTTCGAGGTACACTACTAAAAGAAATCCAGGTACCCTTATCAACCCCTTTAACTTGAAAAAAATAAAAAAATACATCCACACTAGGCTCATGACCGAGCATAGCGAATAGATTCTCGAATGCTCGGACAAAAGCCCAACTGTTCGGATGAAGTTGAGAAGGGGCAACGTTTACTTTATTTAAACACCCCTCCTCAAAACAGGTAAAAGGGACCCTAACATCTAATTTCTCAAAGAAATCTATATACATGTAAATAAAGTCGGCCTCCCTTTCATCCTCTCTATAATTACACACCCTATCATCAGGACCACAAGGAGCGCACTCTATCCTACTCTCCCCGTAGCTCGATACTAAACAAGCTCTCCTAAACCTACAGACCGACTCCCTATCATCAAAAATTGAAGCCACTTCCTTGACCTCATCGCTAACCTAGCCGTAAGGATCGACTACGACCTCACCCTCACTCATTATCTCTTTCCCCTTACCAGAAACAGAGACAATCTCTCCTTTAGCCATCGAAAAATTACCTAAAATCAAAGAGTAATAAAAGCAAACTCAGGCAGAAGGAAATGGCCTTAACATAACCAAGCAGAAAACAACAATTTCCTAGCCTAGGGTTCCAGATACAGAAATGTAAACCGACTAAAGTAAAGAAGGCAAAAAAATAAATCAACTAACCGATTTGAAGCAATAAAAGGAAGGGCGCACGACTTGAAAAGCTCACAGACGGCCTAGCACAGAGAGCGATAACAGAGAAGAACGAGAACAAGAGTTTTCCAGAAATGAAAATTTGAAAAGCCTTTTGCTCATTTACTCAGGAACTGGAACTCATCCAACGATCAGAAGCGCTTCCCTCCAATTAATAACGTATCTGAAACGTTCATCATATCCAACGGCAGGGGGCTTATCACTTTAATCTAACGGTGAATAGGTGAAACCACGATCACCACATTTATGAGAAGTAATTACTCTCCCAATAGAAAGATGACATGTGTAACGCATGTTCCCCAACTACGGCCTCCACTGCAAACGAAAAGACCTTTTGAGCTCGGCATGAAGTCCTCAGAATTCAACCAAGCTCGGGGGATATGTACTAGACTAGAAAATATGGGCCTATACCTCGGCCCAAAACACAAGACCTCGGATAAAAGACCCAGACCTCGGTCCAGTCTAAGAGACCTCTTCTATGGGACACAGACCTTTCACAAGGAAGAAAGTACCCCTCAAAAGATTACATCACGGATCTAGCCGGGAATATCTCACTATATCCATATATAATCCACCTTTATCCTACTATATCTATTATATCCGATAATTATCTCTGATAACTGATCAAATCACAGATATGTCTCCTACATTTAAGGAAGATCATAACGAATTTACTAGATCATAATAGATCTACCACGGGGTCACCTCACTATATAAAGGGCTTAACGCCCCCAGGTATGACAACCCTAATTACATACTATTCTCTACCACTCTATGCCTTTCTCATTCACTGATTTGAGCGTCGGAGTGTCTTTGCAGGTACCCCACCCCTCCGTTTCCACGGACGTCGAAGCTACTTGCATCCTTACCGCTATTTCTAGGTAAGAACAAGAGTCGAACTCACGATTTTCCTTGACTCATTGAAATATGCAGGAGTCTACCACTAGACTGCAAGCTCACTTGCTAGCTAGATTGTCATTCTAATTAATAACATATAAGAATAAAGAGTATTACAGAAAAACTAAATAAATGATATTAAATGGAAGTTGCAATAGACATTAGAGAGTGATATTATAACTGGTTATATTCCTTTTTTAAATTAATGTCACTTGAGTCTAAATTGTTTCAGCCATAATGATATTCACAACGAAAGTGAAGTAAATAACAAAGGTTTACAAGTTTATAAAATAAACTTGTATCTATAATGACCTGTCAACAAGAACCTTCTACTTGTATCTATATGCATTCGTATCCAACACATCCAAATTATATGTGTGTGTGTGATATATACACACACACATACAATTATAAATAACCACTACACATCTAAGCTCGAAAATCCAATTCAATAAAGGCAAGAAAAGAGAAAGAACATTGTACAATGGTTTCCCTTGCCCTAAGTTGAGGCCTCCAGAGGTGGCGATTACCGTAAACACAAAAAAAAAAAAAAGATTTATGTAAAAAGTATAGGAGATTCCCTTTCAAAATAGTAGTGGAAGAAAAAGAAAAGGCTAGCCCCAATGGAAATTGGCCACAATGGTGCTACCAGAAAAGCTTATAAGCGCTGCTAAGGGAGGTAAGAGCCATCGCAAATAGGGAAAAAGAAAACAAAAAAAAAAAACACCCAACCAACACAACTTGTAATTGAAAGAAGATGAAGACAAGAAGAAGGAAGAAGAAATTACCTAAGATAGGAATGAATATAAATAGTCCAATGCTGAAACAAAGCAGCACAATTGATCCTGTAAAAAGAAAAATCATGAAGCGGGAAGAGAAGAAATGGTAATAAGACATTGAGTGATGTTATAAGGAAGAAAAGGACAAGACGCAGAAATGGGATGATGTGACAAGGGTAGTATTGTCTTTTCACACATCGTCTGACTGGGGCCATTCTAGTAAATCTGCCACTAGTGTTCATTGCGACACCTCAAGGATAGTGTCTTAGAGACACATGTCATTTTCCCACAAAATGAAATGACATTTGAGGTAAACCGGAGTAGACAATTATTAGAAAACCCTCGAATCACGCAAAAGGTTGGTAGCAACGTAAGCCTAGGACTTTACTGTTCTCTGGAAGGACATCTACATGGTGAGAACGGAGCTCTACACACTAAGCCTGACGCCTGACGTAAGCACGCTGCCGACTGAGTTGGGGGCATTGTTATAGCCTAAGTGTATAAGCCGAACCACAGGCTCAAATCCATCCTGATAAAGGCCTAAGACAAGCAGTGTGGGTCACACATGCCCCATTTTCGATCTCAAGCTTAGCTAGTATGAAGCCACACGTACCCACGATCTCCATGATATGGCATTGGCCCTTAAACCCACTAACCATATTTCGAATTAAT
Source organism: Dalbergia cultrata (assembly GCA_031216105.1). Classification (NCBI taxonomy): domain Eukaryota; kingdom Viridiplantae; phylum Streptophyta; class Magnoliopsida; order Fabales; family Fabaceae; genus Dalbergia; species Dalbergia cultrata. The sequence goes on along the minus strand of CM062344.1, from coordinate 14,686,696 downwards.
AGGAAAGTGGCAACGTGCATTCCTACTTTTGTATTTAAAAGAAGATGCGAATGAGAACAAGTACATGGACTTCATTCCATTACATCTATAAACATCGTACACTTACTGATCCCCTAGGTAGAGTGTTTGCATGTACTCCACCCCCATCCAAATGGAACATTGAAGGCGTGAAGAGAAAGATTAAGGCTATCTTGTGTGACAGTCATTTCCCTAGATAACTTCCTACCATACTACTTTGTTGCACACACTAAAGGTATAATTGATAAAAAGAAATTAATGTCTCCTTGATATGATAAATAGACGGATAAAGTGAAATAAAAAATTAAAAAAGGATAAATAACATGCAATGGAGAGAGTAACTAACAAAAATACAATATTATTAATTAATTTAACTATAAAATAGAAATATTAAAACTAAAAGATAAGTTTTTTCCTAATAATATAAAGAAGATTTCTCCAATACCCTATAAAATTTATGGGTATCAGTATCTTTTAGATAACTTGTGGCTGAAAGTTTGTCACGTGCCCTACTAACTAAATTAATGAATATTTTAAATACTCATGATTAAATAATAATATTTGGATTCAAAAGGGTGCCGTACCAAAACCTAATATAAATAAGGGTTAAATGCATTTACCTCCTGAACTTTAAATTATGTGTAATTTACACCCTGAATTTCTAAAATGTGCATCGTGACACCTTAAACTTTTCAAACTGTGCAAAACATCCTCAACATAATTTTGGCAACTAATGAAGGTAAGATTTATATGTATTTAAACCCCTGATATTTCTAATTTGTATAACCCAACACATTATCTAAGAATTCTATATGCAATTAACCCCCTGATTTTTTTATTGTGTGCAACCCGATTCTCTGTTATGATTTAAAGTTTTGCACTGTTTGAAAAAATGAGGAGGGGGTTTACACAATTTAGAAAGTTTAGGATGTTGTGATGTACCTAAGAAGCACGGACACACCGACTTAATGACGTGTCCATGTGTCGTACACGTGTCGGTGTCCGACTCCCACACGACACCCACACGACACGCGTTAGTATGCATCCAATTAAAAAATAATTTTTTTGAGTTCGGAAACGTATCGAACATAGCTAGATATTGCTCTAATTCAACATGAGCCTAAAATCAACCAGAGTTATTTGGTTGAACCTATGTTGTTGGGTCATTTTATTTTGAAAATTCTTCAGTTGATCACAAAATGACAAAAATCACACAAAAAAAATAAAAAATATATATATATATATATATATATATATATGCCGTGTCCGTGTCCTGTAATTTTTGAGTTTGGTGTGTCTCCGTGTCCATGTCCGTGTCGTGTCCTGTGTCCGTGTCAGTGTTTGTGCTTCATAGTGATGTACGTTTTCAAAAGTTAAGATATAAATTGCATATGACTTAAAATTAAGGGAATAAAATACATTTAACCCTATAAATAATTATAATCTAGGCTTCCTTAAAGACTCTAAAATGAAGACGTAGTCTTTTAAGTCGGAAAGCGAACCAATTACAATATCAGCGTTTTTCTTGTCTGTTACCACCTGGGTTCCTCACTCTAGATGGATCATGGAACCCCATTTGTCCGCAAAACTATCAATGTGCAAATGTTTTCAAAGCATTGTGGTCGGCCATTGAAGGAAATTGTAGCTTTATTCATCTTATGTCGCATGCAGGTTCGCCTTTTAGACCTCACAAGGTGGTGTTCCTCGATGTTTTCTAGTTTATTTTAAGAAAAATTAGTTCACGAAACATAAGAGGCATATTAAATAGGAAAAGTAATTTATTATGAGTGAAATAAAAAAAATTGGACGTATAATAATGTATTAATAGTCAAAATAAAAAATTAAGTAATAATTATATTATCATTCTGAAAAATGGCCTCTTATGCGCGTGAGAGTTTATTTATATACAATTAATAATAAATAAAATTTGAGGATGTATTCACATTATATGTAAGTTTTGTACACTTACACCATTTAAAAACTCTTTATATAAATTAGATTTGATTGATCTGATTGTTGAATTATATGATATTATATTAATAATTAAATATATCAAATTTTAAAAAAATAGATAATAATAGACATGTATTTTAATAATTGATATTTACTAATATTTTTAAAAACATATTATTCACTAAAATAAAGTAACATAATGTAGTATCAAATCATTTCTAAACTATATAAAATTTAATATGTTTAATATATTAAATAAGAATTTTAAATATAATAGTTGAATTGATAAAAATTTAAACACACTGATTTATTGAAGGATATAAATCTATTAAGACTTCCGCTTTTGTAAATGGAATCCACCTATAAATAAATTAAATTAACAATACTCTGGCATTCTTGCGCGCCAGTTGTTCATTGATAGCAGGGTCTATTTTACACGTGGCGGCGGGCCTATGATAATTGATAATTGATTGTAGAGACCTATGCATGGTTTTTTTTTTTTCGGTTACATTATTTCTCATTTTGTTTTTGTTATTTCCATTTTCCAATCACATTGGGTTTCTCTGGATATGGATATGGAAAGATGAGGTGACAAGGACACAAGCAGTAGCCTGTTTACTTCACAGTTCACACCATAGACCAATAACAAGTAGTGTTTCAAAAACTAGAGTAGTGTTTCTCGCTGGGTAGTTCTTCTTGAAACAATATGTTGAGAAATTCTTTTACAAGTATAAGTTTAATATTTTATATTCATAAATACTTATGATAAAAATGGGCCTGTGTTATTAATTTTATTTAGATACGTTTATTTTATTATGAGATTTATCAATTTTATTGTGAGTAGATATAAAAATGAATCGAAAATGTCATATTTGTATTCACCCAAGAATTTTTCTAAATTCCTTGTATCTCACTTCAATGAAATAAATGTTTTCACTTTCAATTTTAAAAGCAGTGAACAAATCTAAGACGTAATAAGAAGTAAGCTTTTCATTAAATTTTGGCATCAAAGCTTTTCATTTATATATTGGCCTTACACCAATGTTAACACACAAATTGTAACGTTCAGGTAGAGTAAACAGTAAGGGGTCAATACTTATTAATTTCGTGTAAAGATTTTATATATTAAATTTGGTTTTAAATTTAAAGGTTCAATGCGTTTTATCCCCGGGATTTTGGGTTATAAGCAATTTAGACCCAAATTTTTAAAATTGTGCAGAGTGACTTCCTATAGTTTCCAAACTATGCAAAAGAGACTTTATGTTAATTTAGTCTGTTAACTGCCTATATGCCACTCACATGTCTTATTTTCTAGACAAAATTACCCTTATCCTATTCTCTAACCCCAATCCCCTTTTAGAACCCAAACCCCAATCTCGTTGAAGAACCTCCATTGGGGATGTTGCTTCAACGCTTCAATGTACAACAAGTGCAAGCCAAGCTCCACTTCCTTAACCTCAGCCACTAAGGCTCCTCTATTGGGGGAGACTTCGACAAGTGCAAGCATCTTCAGAACCAAGGGCTTGGGTTGCAAATAGAGAAGGGGCGCGGTGGTGGTGGCAGATCCGCTGCAACGGCACGGTGGCCAAATGCTATGGAGCCTGTGGTGGTGGTTGTGCAAGGCATTTGTGGAGCGGCTATGCGGTGGTCTCACATTATTGTCACAGAGGTCGCTGGTGGAGGACGGTGGAATGAGCGGCTGGACAGTGGTGGCACAATCTGAAGTGGTAGACCTTGCAGTGGTCGAAGTTGGTGAGAGTAGAGGCGACACGAACGGAGGCGACGGCATGCGAAACGGCGACACATCCATTGGGGCGTTGGCCGCTGTGATGCGAACAGAGTGGCAACCCTCCTCCCCTTTTATTTATCATTTTGATTTTTTATTTTTTATGAGTTGTGAAGAGATTTGGCAATATATGGTTGTAGCTGTGTTAGGTTTAGTTTATTGGTTTGTGTTTGGCTATGGTTTGTGGGTGTTTTTGGGTTAGAACAGGTTACTTCTCACAATCTCTTCCCTTTTTTTTTCTTAGTTGCTTTTTTTTTTGGCGAATGATCTCTGCCTCTTGGTATGCAAACCCCCTTCGCTGCTTCAGATTTACTTTCTCTTTTTATTCACTACAAAAAAAAGTGTGAATTATGTCAGGAAAATTAGGGCGGTTTTGCAAAACCGCCATAATATGTGGGCAATTACGGCGGTTCCATAGACCGCCACAATTTGAGTGAAAGAAACGGCAGTATAATTAGGGCGGTTCTTTAAACCGCCACAATTTTTAGTGAATTACGGCGGTTACTGTGAATTATGGCTTTTGGTGTTAAATATGGCGGTTATGAACCGCCGTTATTTACCAATGCTAATTTTTTTTATTTTTTTCCTATTTTTTAATAAAATAGAGGCAAAAAAGCATTCTCACTATTTAAAATTTGAGCTAGTTACAAATAGATATCTTAACTTTTAAATATTTTAATTAGATGTTTAAACTAGATTATTTTTCAAAATTAATCATTTTATTTAATTTTGGATTTAGCTAAAAAAGTAACGTGATAAAATATCTAATGATACATGTTACAATTTCTTTTAATCTTTTAATTTTTTTTTGTAATATTATTTAATACCTGTAAAAAAAATAAAAAAATATTAACTAAAATGTTATTTAGTGGTTAAAAATTGAAGATAGAAAACTCAAATTAAACGTCAACTCTTTTAATATGATGTGTTGTCTCTTGATTTTTTAATATTATAATTAAAATAATGGACTATGATAAATAGAGCACATTTTGTGTTATTTTATTTTATTTTATTTGAATTTGGAACTTGCTTTGTTACTATAATATATTGTAGTTGTATTCCTTTAAAGATGGAAACAAAAGTGAAATAGTTGATAAAACTTGAGCAAATGTTTGTCGAGCACACACACACACACATTTCATATATCATTGTTCGTTGTGGAACTTTTAGATTCTAACTCAAACTTTATTATGCTTAGCTATACAAGAACTTTCAAAATAAAAAAAGACTAATTTTAAAGAATTTTTCCAATCAAAGGATTTAACGAAAAAGAATAAAACATTAAAAAAAAAGTTATCAGACTTGATGAGATAAAAATGAGATTCGAAAAGCCCAAATCTATGTTTGGGATAAGAAGCAATGAAAAAATAAAAACCCAACAGTGCATTAGTTAATAGAATTAGAGTAAAATAAAAAAAATTATTTACCCATTATTCAGCACACTTAATGGGTTTTTTTTATTAAGCTTTCAAAGTATATGGCTTTTTTAACATTATAAACATAATATTCAAAATAATAAATAAAATAGAATGACACATTCATATTTTTTTCATTTATTTAATTATTTAGCTATTAACTTATTTTAAAAGTAAATTTATATATTGAATTTAAATTTCTATTAAATATATTTAAATAAATTAATATTTATTTTCAATAATAACCAACAAACTATCTTTTATTATCATCCCGTACATTACGTTGGTCAAATGACTAGTTTTTTATGTATGCAAATAAAAACTATTTGATAACACTCTTATCCATATCCAATTATTCTAAAGTTTGACACATTTGTTTAACATGATAAGAAGAAATTATGATTCAACAATTGAATTGAAAAAACTATATTATATTTGATATCACTCAAAAAAAATTTAGATTATTTTATTTCAAAAATAGGTCTTCTTTTTTTTTGGTGAAAAAAAATAGTTCCTCAAATTTACATGCTAATTGTTCTCACAAAATTAAAATATAGTCGAATCCATTCCTCACACCACTCTTTCTCACAAAACACAATTAATCCATTTCCTCACTGTAATACAGGTAAAAGAAAAACCCCTCTTTCTTTCACTTCAGCGCCACTCTCCTCTACCCCTTTCGCATTCGCTGCCAACCCATTCCTCACAAAGACTGCACTCCTCTCCTCTTTCATCGCTCGTTCACGCCCACACTCCTCGCTTCGCCTGCTCGCTTCATCCTTCGGCACTCGCGATCACTCCACAACGATTCTGCTTCGCCGCCGCTTGAACGCCCGCGGAACCAAGCCGAGGCTAGATTTAATTCGCTCTTTGGCTTGCCGTGGCGTGCTCTTCCTAAGCCGGTCGGTGGAGTTGGGGTAGCTTGGCTGGGAGTTACGCCACTGCGCCGGGAGTTGGCGTGAAACCAAGCCGGTGATTGGATTTTCCATAACTCTCTTCGACTTATTCCTCCGCAAACTCCTTGTTCGGGCAATCGTGGAACTTTCTCTCCAAAGCGGTGCAAGGCCTGCTTCGATTTTGTTTTTATTTTATCGCTTCGTGCTAGTGTAAGTCTCAATTATTTCTTCGATTGAAATGCCTGGTTTCTTTTCGTGATTATTGTTTGGTTGAACTCGAGGAATTGGTTTTCTTTCTCGGATGAAATTAATACCTTTATGTTAGTAGTTTATGGATGTTCTTTTGTTTAGATGGAAGCTTGAATGATTTGTAAAGGTTCCCTCGTCCCCTGGATCTGAATTATTCTTCTCTTGTTTTATATAACTATCGCTTAGTTTGGGAAGATGGAGTATGAGGGATTGTGTTGTGTTGAGGGTCACAGTCCTTGTCATTTTGCCGTTAGGTCAAGCTCGCTTTTTTCTTTCTTTTTCAGGTTGTGTTGTTTTGGTGTTGGGCTAGGCGAGATGTTAGGGAAAAAAAGGAAGGGAACGTGGCTATTGGTTGTAGGCTTGCTATATGTTTAGTTGTGTGTATTTGCAGCCCATTAGAGGAAACTAAACCCATACTCCATCATTGAAACTCAAAATGACCAAGTTTCTCTACAAATTTTCAATATGCTCCCTTTATCTTTGTATCAGGTTTTGTTTTTGTTTTTAGTTTTTGATGATAAGAGCCTGCTTGAGCTCGTTAATGTCATATGGGCTACATTGTTTGGGTGACTAAGGCCGAGAAATGAATAACAAAGCTGTTGAGGCTGTTTGAGCTTTGTTTAGTTTAGTAATTTTTTTTTTTCATGTGCTTTGGGTAGCTAGGCCCTTGACTTATTTTTGTTTCGAATATTTTACATGTTTGTGTTTTGCTCAAATTACTTGTACATTTATTATTTATATAGCTTGTGTTTTCCTAATTCTTGACTCACCAACCGCCTAAGCTATTTGCCAAGAAGTAAAAGCCGCCCATTGCTTTATCTCTACTTTTAACTAATAAGTTCCAAGTTAAATTAATTTCTTTGTGAAGAGTTGGTTTCATCTTTTGTATTGGTTTACACAAATGGTGCATCAATGCTTCTTGTATTAAGTTCAAGACCCATTAATTTGCAATTGACATTAGTTCGCACTCATTGGTTTCTTTTTGGCTTTGATTATGGTTCTTGCATTTGGTTTTGGGAGGTTGTTTGGATGAGAAATTACACTATCATCATCTCTACTTTGCATAACTTGTCCATTTAACTATTTTCAAGGTTCTCACATATTAGGGAATTCCTTCTACAAAGTTGAAGGTCGCCTCTTGTTTGAACCTTGGTCTATCTCTTTGTTGGCTTGAGCTTCCTTTTTGATTGGTTAAATTGCAAGTGTATGTTGATAGTTATTTTCTTGTAGGAATTGAGCCCTGGACTTTTATTCGTAGTTGGGACAAGTCGCTTTTATTCCAACAAAGTTGGCCTCACTCAAGTCAAAACCTCAAGGTGTGAGGACTTTCATATGATGAACTTTCATGGTGGATTAATCTCATCTTTAATGTATTTATGGTGTTGCTTTATATGCTCAAGTGAGTTCAATCCCCTATATTTGAATGGGGTTATTATCAAATATCACAAAAATATATTTATTTGTTATGAGAAGTGAGTGCCATGAAGCTCAATAGTAAATTAGATTAATTTGATGTCGAACATGAGAAGTCGAGTTGTGGCTCATCTATGTTAAATGCTTGATGTAAAGTTTGATACCTCTTGTGTATGTTTAATTGAAAAGATGTAATCCCTTGCCCTTAAATATGAATGATTTGTTCTCCTCTCGACTATATTGCCATGTCCTCGTTGTGCTATCTTTAATACGAATGATTTGTTTTGAACTTGTGCTGCTCTTTGTTATTTTGAAACATCATTTTTATGCCCATTTTCTATGTTTAGGCTTTTCAGTTGCTATCTCTTGGTCTTGCTCACCAATCATGCCAATTGATAAATCTTGGATTGACAAACCTCAAAACACTTGAATATGCAAATGGGTTAAAGAAGTTTTTAGATTTTGCATTTCAAAGATCAATCTATTGGGGTCGTGGAGATCAAGTGTCCTTGTCCAAAGTGTGGTTTTAGTAAGTGGCAAACAAGAGATATAGTTCAAGAACACCGACCTGTAAGCCTTTTCCTAAAAACTACAAATTTTGGCATTGGCATGGTGAAAAGTCAAATGTAGTTGAGTCCGAGCTGCCTTGAAAGAACACATGTCATAGTAGATTCTTTGCAATGTCAAAATCCAATGGAAACTATGGTCAATGATGCATTTGGGTTTGTTAGACACAAATCGAAGATGAACTGCTCTTTCTTCTAATCCTTTAGATGGGATCAAACTCCAAATGAAGAGCATAATGAAGAAAATATAAAATTTTATGACTTGTTGAAAGATGGTAATCAACAATTGTATGAAGGTTGTACAAAGTATTCAAAATTGTCTTTCTTGATAAAATTGTATCACATAAAGTGCTTGTGTGGAATGAGTGATAAGGCAATGACTATGATTCTAGAATTATTAAAAGATGCCTTTGAATCAAGAAGATTCCTGTTCATTCTATGAAGCCAAGAAACCATTAATAAACTTGGTCTTAATTACACCAAGATACCGGCTTGCCCAAATGATTGTATGCTGTATTGGGGGAAGATGAAGACTTGCAAGAGTGCAAAGATGCAAGACATCTAAGTGGAAGGATAACAAGAAGAAGAAACCTGCAAAGATCTTATGCGATACTTTCCACTAAAGCCGAGATTGCAAAGATTATTTATGTGTTCTAAGACTGCAGAGTCAATGAGATGGCATGTTTTGGAGGGTAACCAAGATGAAATGATGAGACACCCAAGGGATTCTAAAGCTTGGAAGACATTTGACTTGATTCATCTGCAGTTTGTCTGCCGATCCCCTAAATGTACGATTTGGCCTAACTTCGATGGTTTCAACCCATTTGGAGCCATGAGTACAAACTATAGCATTTGGCTCTATGGTTCTTATCCCCTACATCGCCTGGGAATGCATGAAGCAAACTTCACTATCCTTTCAATGATTATTCCTGGAAAACAAATGCCCGGGAATAATATAGATGTGTACTTACAACCTCTTATCAAAGAATTAAAGGAGTTATGGTATGATGGGGAGCAAACTTTAGATTCTTCAAAGAATGAAATGTTTAGGATGCGAGCAGCTCTAATGTGGACAATTAGTGACTTTCCGGGTCTTGGTACCTTATCCGGGTGGAACACACACACTAGTCTTGCTCGCCTCTACATGTAATTTTGACACGTATCACATAGATTGAGACATAGTGGAAAATGGTGTTTTATGGGTCATCGCCGCTTAGAAAGGGGCCATAAATTTAGATTGAATCGAACTCATTTTAATGGGACAATTGATAAGAGGAATCCACCTATAGCACCGTCAGGGATCGTAAAATATTGAAGCAACTTAAAGGAATCAATGTTGTATTTGGGAAAACATTATTGTCAAATGATAAGGGAAAAGAGTTCGAGGAAAATCCTGCTGTTGGAGATGGATTAGGACAAGGAGGAAGAAAAGCATATTTTTTGATCTTCCTTATTGGGAATCTAATTTGTTACGACACAATCTAGATGTCATGCATATTGAAAAAAATGTATGTGATAATGTGTTATACACTTTGCTCAATGAGACTGGAGATCAAAAGACAATCTTAAAGCTCGTAAGGATCTCAGAGAAATGGGTATAAGAAAAGAGCTTTGGCCGATGAGAATGGAAAATATCGCCCATCATTATTTACAATGTCAAGTGCAAATAAAGACATATTCTTGCGAACTTTAAAGAATGTCACAAAGGCGATGGATACTCAAGTAATATTTCGAGGTGTGTTGACTTGAAGCAACGAAAACTCTTTGGATTGAAGAGTCATGACTGCCATGTTCTTATGCAAGAACTATTACCAATAGCCATACGTCATGTATTGCCGGAAAAAGTTCTTGGAGTGCTTATAGAGTTATGTTCATTTTTTCGGCTATGTTCCAAAAGCATAAGTCTCTTAGATCTTGACAACCTTCGACCTCGAATTGTTCTCACCCTTTGCCACTTGGAAATGTTATTCCCTCCATCATTCTTTACAATCATGGTTCATTTAACTTGCCATCTAGTTGATGAAGCAGAACTTGGAGGGTCAGTACATTATCGGTGGATGTATCCTATTGAAAGGTAAATATCCCATTCAATTATTAAAGTTTATCATTTAAAGTTAAAAATTAATTGAGTTTTGTCCTTTTCATTAATTTCCCATCTTTTGCGTAGGTATTTAGGACACTTAAAGTCCTATGTATGAAATAAAGCTCAACCAGAAGGTTCCATAGCTGAAGGATACCTAGCTGAAGAGGTACATACCTTTTGCTCTCATTATATAGAAGGGATTGAGACCTGCGAATCAATAGGCCAATGCGTGTTGATGATAATCCACGATCATACACACTCTTCACATGTGGGTTCTATTTTTCCACCAATGGGCAAAGCAATCGGAGCTTTCTCAAATTTTCAATTGTCAGATATGGAGAAAAGGCAAGCACATCGATATGTTCTACTAAATTGTCCACAAGTCAGGCCATATATCGAGTGAGTATTTAGACAAACTCCATATAACATTTAGGATTATCTTGAAACTATTTCTTTGGAGATATAATTCTAATTTTAATTATTTGCATAGTGAATTTAAGGATTTTGTATGCGAAAGGCGATCTAGGGAAATTCGGCGACCTTCAGTTATGGAAATAGAGAAAATAGTGAACAAGGACTTTATTGATTGGTTTCCTCAAAAGGTAGGTGAAAAATGTGATGACATTGTGTTGAAAAATGTTCACAAGATTTCATTGTAGCTAATATTTCTATTGTTGTAGATTATGAACTTAGGACATTGTGAGCCTTGTGTCAGGATGATTTGAAGTATCTAGCAAATGGTCAACACAACTTGCTAGAAGGCTTTCTGCATATAATATTAATGGGTTCAAATTTCGTACTACTGCTCGAGATCATGGGTTAAAAACCCAAAATAATGGAGTTTTCTAACTTCTTCTACATCTTGTGTTGCTAGTAGTGTTGATGGAAATGTAAGGCAAGCGATTTGGCTTACTATGGCGATTAGAAGACATCATTGAGCTAAACTACTATGGTCGATTTGGGTTATACTCTTTAAATGTAAATGGGCCGACACCACTAGGGAAAGGGGGTATAGAAAGGATGCATGGGGCTTTACTTACATTAATTTTCACGATTAATTCACACCTATGATCGTGAAGGCCATGATCCATACATTGAAGCTTCTCAAGCTCAAATGGTATTTTATGTGGATGATGATTGAATAAAGAATGGAGTGTTGTTGTGCCTTTGAGTCTAAGGGATTTCTATGATATGGAGAAGAAGAAGATAATGAAGTTTATGAGATTGAGTGCCCAAAGCAAGACCTAGATAAATTATTTGAAGGTGTTAGTGATCTACCATTATTGAGAGAGGATGCAGAAGATGATATATTAAGTGAGTCGAATGTTGGTGATGAGGATGGAGAAAATGAGCATATGTCAGAATAGTTAATATGATGAACATAGGTGCTTACTTTTTCCCTTCAAAATTTGAAGAGTTAACTATGGATGTTGAATATTTGTTTTGTTTGTTAAAATGATATCATTCTTCCTGCTGCATTTCTTTCTTCTCATTTGAGTCAATATCTTCTATGTTTATTATAGCAAAACATACAATAATAGTAGATACTCACTAGTTTTCTGGTACTTTGATGATCATATTCAACTCTTCACTCTTTATGTGTTAGCTAGATGAATTAGCTTATATCTTAGACTTATAAATGTTTCTAATATATGCATATTTTTTTAGCGCATATTAATTGCTTTTAGTGTGAAAGTGAAAGATGGCGGAGGCATACGAAGAGGGTCGGCGCCAAAGAATGGAGGAGAATAGGAAAGATTGGAGGCACTCAATCTCCCTTTGCTCTCAAGTCCTTGAACTCTTGCCTCTTCCAAAATCACAGCCCCAGGTATGTCTCTTTCTCTCTTTCCCTCATTTAAATAATTTTTCATTTATTTCCCTGCCTTACTCACTCACTAAGTTTGCATTTCAGCTAAAGCGCATGAAATCTTCCACAATTGAGGAGGAGGTGGTTGAGGTGAGAAGGTCCAGTCGTGTCGCCAACATGTCTCCTCTTGTTTGTGACCAGTGAGCCATTTTCCTCATCATTCCTCATTTTTTTTTATAATTTAATAGTAACACTAATTATAGACTACAAAAACATTGAAACAGCCACAAACATCAGATGCTTGTCCTTCAACATCAGTTGCCTGTCCTTCAACATCATTTACTCCAACAAATTCACAATCATCTAATCCAGCTAGTTCACAACCTGCACATGGTGAAGGTTCATCTCTGATTACACATCATCCTGGACGTAAATCTAGCCATTATTGGTGGGTAGATGTCATAGGTATGTACATATGTAAATTAACATAAGTATTTATTCTTTTTTTTATGTAATTTGGTTGATTAACTTAATTGATATTTGTTCTAGATGAAAATGAAGTAATTACAAAGCGTCAAATGACGGTCAAAGATATAAGCAACATTGTGACAACCTACTGAATAGTAGTGGTGTGATGAATTTGGTTCACCAATAGAGAAGCGGGTGGGCTTCTTCTTTGGAGTGTGTGGGCAAATGGCTAGAGATTGCCTTCTTTTCCAATCGGGTTTTGAAAGTTGGAAAAAAATGCCAGCTACTTATTTTGAGAGCAAATGGAATACTTTTTTTATGGTATGACAATCAACCATCCCTCTAATTTATGTCCTTTTTAAATGTTACAAGTGTAAAACATAATAAACTATCATTCTTTCTCTTTTTTCTATATGAAGGCTAACTTTTCCTTCAAGCAAAATGATGAGAAAGTAAAGCATTATCTAAAGCAATCTATTAGCAAAAAGTGGAAGGAGCATAAAGGTTTGAAATTATGGAATAAGTCCTATGATCCAAGGTTGAGCAGAAATGAGAACATCAGAAATGTGCCAAAAGGTATCAATGAGGATCAATGGGCTTTATTTGTAGATTACCGCTTGAAGCCTTCCACTAAGGTACTCGCTTTATTATTAATTATAAATTAATTGTTATTAAATTGTTGAAGCTTATATACTTTCATTTGTAGGAGCTTTGCAAGAGAAATCAAGTGATTAAGTAGTAAACAAACCATTCCACATACTAATGGTGCAAAGAGTTTGTACGGAGAAGAGCTGAATTGGTAGTTAATGACTTTTTTATCTTCAAGTTATAATTTGCATTTTTTGAACCATTATTGAATAATTGATTTTTGCCTTATGTTAAAAATTATTAGATGGATGAGACTAGACGAGAGGTTGGTCGAGGTGAACTATGGAAGTTGACCCACAAAAAAAAGGATGGGAACTATGTAAATGAGGAAGCAAGAGATATAGCGGTAAATATAATTATTCTTCTCCTATTTTCTTCCTAATTTCCTTTGGTTTACTTCATCACAAGTATAACAATAATTGGTTCACCATAAATCAGTGTATAGTATTTATTTTCTTTGGTTTAGTAGTTTCTTATTAGTTTTCGAACCCCAGGTCAGCGCTTGATGCGCTCAAGATTCTCCTGAGCCAAATCGCTTTTGTTTATATTTTTCTGCAGAACTGGTGCTTTTGTTCGTGTTAACAAATCTATTTATACTCTTTTTGTTTGTTGATTTGTTTATTATATAGATTGTAAAAAAATGTCCTCTATGGTTGAACTGCTCTGTTGCCAAATGCTTAGGCCATATTCCACATCCACATTCCATGTGTTTGTCCTGTAAGAACAATAAGAACCCACTTTCTGCCTGGTACAATTAAACACAAATTTAAGAATGCTAAAAGGAGGATATATCACTTTTGGTTGTTTGAAATATTAGCTATGAAAATAGAACCTATCCTATTTGTACACCTTCTATATGACTATAGAGTTATTATCATCTATATTAGTCATGTACATGTTTGAAATACTTGAATGACCATAGAACCTATCTTATTTGGACATTTTTCAACTAGGTAGCTATTATGTTAATGATTATTGCTCAGATTTTAGTTGTGAGCTAAAACACTTAGAGTGATCAGGGCTACTATTATGAGGAATGTATCTCTATATTGTTATCAAGATCATCTGAACAATAGCTAGTTGGCTATCATCCGACAAATTCAACTCAAATGCCTCATTAGAAAGTGCCAATTTTTATCATAGTTGTCGAGTCAAGATGACCTCGAGCATGATCACCTGCATCTTCCAACCGGTCACCATGTTGCTCAAGATTTTGAGCATGCTCCAATTGTTGATGTTGAGAATCCATGTCATGCTTATGCTTTTGAGTCCGGACACGAGCCGCCCTTGATTGTCTTGTGTACACCTTAGGAACTCTTGAGCCCAACTTATTAGTTGAATCATTGTCATGGCTATGATCAAATGCCAATTGAGAAACCGGCATTGATAACATATCGTGATTTTGACCAAGAACCAAATCATTGTTTCCCATTAGTAAATTCACCAATTTGACAGAAACAAATATGCTTCTACCTCAGATAAATGTAATTCCTCCAAAATATTAATAACTCTCCCCAGCTTCTAGTGCATTCCACAGTCCTCGAATGAAACAACACCAACAAAACAAGTTCTGAAACTGCAGCCCCAATGAAATTACTGAAGAAGCTGCAACAATATTGAAAATTTTCCCAATTTTAGTCAGAATCAACAAAATCAATCCAAAAAAAAAAAAATCAGTGATATCAAAGATTTTGGTCTTTTCTCACACCCCATGTTTTCTCTCATGGAACAAGGGTCCAATTCCCATAAAGTCGATTTCTTTTTCTTTTCCACAATGAATGATGGTGGTTTGGTACTTTAGCTATTATGAGGAAAGACACTAGGTTTTCCTTTGACTATATCAATTAGTTTAATTATGTAGTAGAAAATTTTTACAAACTATTCTCCTTTTGTTGGTGATTCTTGTAGGAGAAAATTGATGATCATATGAGTCAAAATTTGGAAAAAGCATTTGAGATTTCTCCAAGCGATGCAATTGGAGAGGTTTTTGGAAAAGAACATCCTGGACGTGTTCGAGGATTAGGCATGGGAGTGGTTCCTATTGTGGCTTTCAAGCGTACCACAACTTGTATTGGCAGTATGAATATGAGTTCATGTGGTGGCAACGGTGCTAGTTCATCCTCTCAAGAATTAAAGGAAAAGATGGTTACAATGGAATCACAAATGCAAGCATTATGTGCCTACATAGCTATGAAGGAAGGAGGGCAAATGTCGAGGAGTTAGCGGCATTATTTCCTAATGCCACTTCACAGGTATATAAACTATTGTAGTATTTTATATGAATTAGTGGCAAATTCAGCTAACTACTGCTTCTCACAAGGGTATCCATAGTTTATGTATTAACCATAACCTTTTTACTCAAAGACTCAGCATGACATATATAGTTATATATATTATATACCTGCCACCCCATCCTAGTCCATTGAATCAGATCCTCCTTTTGATCATTTATGTGACAATTTCCTTATTTTATGTTTCGTTACAATATACGTGTATAGGTAAATTTGTTTGAAAGTTTCCAAGGGATATTGGTAATTATATAACGTGGTTTCTTTAAGATAGAAAGGTGCTTGGAAGAGAAGTTTTGGTTGAGGAGGGACAGAAAGGGCTCACCTACATAAAAGTATACAATAAGGGAGAGAGCCTTAGAAAACAAGACAAAGTAGGAGAATTGGTGGCAGCTAGCTAGTTGCCTTTATGAAAAATTATTACCCATATGGCTGACCAGCCCCAAAATTGCATTTTTCTATAACAGAAAGGTTCAGATACCCTCACAACTTGGCTATGTAATGAAGGAACCTCCAACTTGTGGTCCTAATAATTTGGTCTCACATTACTGGGCTAAGCACTATTGAATCAAGCACAATGAATCAATCTAGTTGTGAAACCACTAGAATGAGTTATGATAGAATCGTGATCCATTTTTTAAGATAGTATTTTACTCTTTGTGGCACCCTCTTATTCTTGAGTTAATATAAAGAATGTATCTGAAGTTGTTTAAAATTGTCTACTAGTGCACATAACCTCAATGATTTTAAGTGGGGACAATCACAACACTTGTAAATGCATGAAAGTTCTTGGTAAAGACTTTCCAGGACTTACATATGATAATTGATTTATAATTACTGATTAGTACTCTTGATTGTTAATTTTTAATCGTAATATTTGTCAATTTATTTCTGCTTGCATAATTTATTTCTTTTCAATTTATCATTTATTAACTTAGCCTTATATTAGTTAATATATCTTTATTGCAGGGACGTGATATAGGAAGTGGGGCTCAATCACCTAATGATAGAAGAAGATCATCTGATGGAAGCAATAATAATCTAGCAACTAATGACCTGAGTCCACGACATGATCTTTTTATTAATTACTGATCTGACTGCTGCATTACTTGGAATGATTATTTTGTTTTAAGACTTATAAGTACTTATGCTTCTAGGTGTACAAATTGATTTGGAATGATTATTTTGTTTCAAGACTTATAAGTACTTATGTTTCTAGGTGTAGTATTCATTTTGTACTTAAGTAATGCGTCTTTTTGTTGGATATTATATTATCATGTTTATATCATATGTATCTTTGTTTTTATGTGAAATTTACAAGTACAAAAATAATAATTAACAGGGTTTTATAATGGATTGAAAATTGCATATAAAAATGAAATTGTCACACTGTAATGGGAAAAATGGCGGTTAATAACCGCCTTAATCTACAGAAAAGCACTAGCAAGAAGTGCTTCACTGTTAAGTGAAAAACGGCGGTTCTTAAGCTGCCACAATTCGCATGGAAAAGGCGGCGGTTACAAACCGCCACAATTTACCAATTAATCATTCATATTTCACGTTGAAAAAGAGGCGGTTGAAAACCGCCGCAATTCACCATATAAAAAATGGCTGTTCAACTGCTGTAATTAACAAAGGAAAAAGTGGCGGTTTTGAACCGCCGCAAATTGCTGGTTTGTAACCGCCACAATGCCCTTAAATTATGGCGGTTTTGGACGTGTATTGCGGCGGTTTTTTTTAACGGCCGTAATTTACCTAATGGCGTTGGTAATTACGGCGGTTCTGGAAACCGCCGTAATTCATAAATAATGGCAGTTTTAACCGCCGCAATGTGCCAAAATAACCGCCGCAATTTACTGATTTTTTTGTAGTGATTCTCCGTCTGGGATTAGGGCGAAGGAGTTATCATTGAGGAGGGCGGAGATGAGGCGTGGCGGCGAAGGTCATAGGTGTAAAGGACATTAGAGGGGAAGACAATTGTGTTGCGAAGGATCTCAGCGGAGGCCAGTGGTCATGGTAAAGGCCAGGGCAGCGGTTTTGAGAGCAACTAAAAGGGGAAGAGATTAGAGAATAGGGAAAGGGTATTTTTGTCTAGAAAATAAGACATGTGAGTGGCCCATGGATAGTTAACAGACTAAATGTATGTCTATTTAACAGAAGGTCTCTTTTACATAGTTTGGAAACTATAGGGAGTCACCCTGCACAATTTAAAAAGTCAGAGTCTAAATTACATATAGCCTGAATCTATGGGGTAAAATTAAACGCATTTAACCCTAAATTTAATTTTGATATATGAACAGTGTAAAATATTTTATACACATCATTCAATCATATATTGTCATATTAGTAAATAAGTTTAACTTTTATCCACTGCTTTAAAAGTCATATATATAAAAGAATTTGATTGGATGACAAAATAAAATCAAAATACATTTAAATTAAAGTACTTATTAATTTTGTGTAAAATAATGTATGGGATCCACTAAAATTTTTTGAAACTTTTTTCCCTTAATGTGGAAAAATCCTTATTTATATATAATCATATATATTTAATTATTATTCACCAATATTATATCTATATATAATCATATATACATTACGTCAAAATAGTTGATGTAGCGATACCGAATATGTATTGTATTGTATTGGACATTACCAATACTTTTAGGTGCTGATAATTATATTTTACATGTTTTTTATTTTATTTATACTGTATCTCAGTATCATACTCATGTCATATCGAATAGTCCTATCAGTATTCATGCAACATAGGTTATAAATATAATGATCCTGTCTGCTGTAAACCATTTCAGAGCTAGTGTCGTGATTATTTTCTGTTAGTTGTAACTACTTATTGTGTATGTGTGTGCGTATACACTCTGTGTATCATGGTTTCTATGAGTAAGATTACTGTTATTGTTGTGGGAATGAATTATTTGATGTGAAAATTTCATATAATTAACTGTGTCATGTCATGAGTAGGGTCCATTTTATTAAGCAATGGTAAAAAAAGAAAATTCACACATGATATAGACATGTGAAGTTTCCACTTGAAAAGATCTTTTTCCATTCTTATTTAGCTCTTCTCCCTCTCTCTTCCTCTCTCCTTGCTATTCCTCCGAATTGTTGATCTCTTGCATGCAATTCCTTAATTTCACAATTTATTGAACATTTTAGAAATATTTTTTTTTGAAAAAGTACTTTTTTGTAGTGTCAAGAGCACAATCCAATGTGTCTAATTAGATTTTACTTTTACATCTCATATTAATTTTTCTAAATTTTTTTAATATTCTTCCCAAATATAAATTAATTCATTTAAAATTAATTATTTTAACTTCACTTATTATTTCAAAAACAATTCTACCAAAATCTAAATCAAACATCTCATCATATCAACTACGAACCGACCTTGAACATCTATCGTTCAACATTCAAAGAAGCACGTTTTTCAATCGTTGAATAAAATTAAGAACATCCAAATGCACATCACAAGAGAAAAGACGTATTGAACTTGGTGCTAAGCCGTTAACGAATGGATGTTTCTCTGCATTTGGCCTGAACACGAACCAATTAATATCCATGTTTAATTGACTAGCTGATATGTATTCAGCCACTCCACATTTCGCAACATGTCCTAATTATTCAATCTATGTGCATGGTTTGTTCAGCACGTCATTTTCTCTACTAGTGTCAAGTGCGCAAACATAAGTGCCACAACTATTTTAATGGTGATTAGTTGATTTCATGCTACTATGTCTCTGTTTGTTACCAAAAGGTAGGCCTTTTGGTGTTTATCAAACCTAATCAAAAACAGAAAATTCAGCAAAGAAAATGACACCACGATAATAGATAATTAACATCACGCTCCTTATAAATTAACGTACGACTTTATGCACTCAAGAGGGCCACTATATATTTTAATATATCGAGAATGATAAAGCATAATATCCCATTGGATGCTTAATTAGGTAAAACCAAGTTGTGATGAAAGCTTAATATATAGTTAAACTTCTTTGCTGGCAGCATATATACCATATCAATCAATTTAATTTGTTAGGTCAGGAAGCATGAATCTCTCTATACATAAGCAAGTATCTTATACGGGCAAAACACTTGGTTTGAGCATAATTGTTTTATTATACTTGGCCGGGAACTTAATATATGCACTTTTAAGTATATGAACTTTGCAGGGCATCTAATTAGGTGTATGAAACTTGGGGGTTCAGCGTCTAGTCGCGAATGGAGATTGTTGATTCAATTAAAAAAAAAAAAGGGAAAATGAGGGGGAAAAAGGATTTGTCGTATCATTATTAGTTGAATATTCTAAAGGTATACACTGCTAACAAAAATAATAAAAACTAATTAAGCTGTGTGAAAGAGAAATTTTCGCTTTTTAATTCCAAGTCCCAGGGCACGAGCGGGGTTAATGAAAATATACACTATAGTCAACAAGGGATAGGATTTATATTTAATAAAACCTTGTTGTGTGGTGAGCTTTCATTACAACACAGGATCTTTTGGACTGTTTACTTTTCGCTTGTGTAGATAATCAGGCCGACCTACATAAATAATATAAATGTCGGGTAACATATAATCCCTTGTTTTTTATTAGTGACATTTTCTCTCTAAACTCTAAAGATTTTTCTGACCTAAAAAATAAATAAATAAATAAAGATTTTTCAATTCTCGATAATATATGTGATATTTTGCCATGGTAACATAGTATACCTTAAGAAAACTGTTTTGGCTCATAGTAGTTACAATTTCTGTGATATTGAACACGATTTCTTATTGAGAGAAAGTTTGTTGTCAAATACTCTATATTGTTTATCACGTCTCCTGCCTTTTTTCCTATTTTTATTTACGAAATCTCTTATATGACTAAACTAGTCAAGCTAGTATATAACTATATATGATACAAATATATTGCCATTTTTCCGTTGAAGCAAAAATCAAATATTTATACCCAGTCGAGCTAGCATTCCCCGATAAAGGTTAGCTTATCTGAACAATGATCAATCTTCCAACTATGCACTACTATAACTTGGGTTCAATTATGTTAAGAGATAAACTAAACTTATCCATGCCAACTCATTAATAGTCATCACCTAAGTTGAAGAATTCAAATTAAATTTCACTTTTAGAAGATTCTTGCGTGAAGTAAAATTGAAGTTAAATTTGTATACTAGTGCCACTTAGAATTCAAGTCAAATTTTGTTAGCAGGTGATTTGTAAGTACATCTATAAGCCTTCGATAAGTCTAAAGGCATACTCTATAACCTTGAAGTGGGGCTAGCTTTCCCCTCTAACAAGGAAATTTGTGGATTATATCAATTTGCTCAAAACATAATTGAAATTGATGTAGCACTTTATCATGAACCCTAAAAAATGATAACACAATCTCCAAATTGGTCTCTCTTAAATTTTATACAGGACAAATTGGTGCTTCTAACTAGAAAACAAATTGAACAAATTGGTCCATCCAAAAAAAAAAATCCAAAGAAGTCACTACCCATTAAAAAAGAATCAAACAAATTAGTCCCTCCATATATAAAGATCAATTATATTTAAACTTTTTTTTTTTAATGATTCTTGAGGCTATTTTCTTCAAGAGGGACCAATTCGTCAGGCGTTTTATATTGGAAGAGACTTCTTTGGATATTTTTTTAATGAGACCAATTTGTCTGGATCAAAATTTAAGAGGGGCAAGTTTGAAGGGTTTTCTCAAAAATAATTTAAGAGTAAATAACCATTTTGGTCATAATATTTTAAATTTGACATTTATCAATTTAGTTCTAACACACTACAAGAAATTTGGCATAAAACAATACTTACTTTTAGGAACATTTGAACAGTGTTACTTTTTGTACATATAGATAACACTTTTTTTAAATATATTACCTTTGATATTTAAAAAATGTTGTCTTCTTTACTCAAAAGTGTTGCCTTAAACAATTGGTCACACTTGCTATAGCAACACTATGAAAAGTGATGCATTAGCTTAAAAATATACCTTTTGTTAAAAATATTATCTTTGACAATTGGTCACATGTGATACATCAACTTTTTAAAGAGTGATACTTTAACTTAAAAAAGTATAACATTTGCTATATCAAAAGTAACACATTTAAAATAGTATTGCCTAAATATGCATAAACAACACTTTTTACGTGTACCTAAAACTAAGTGTTATTTTAGACATAAATTTCTTATAGACACAGCTTGTTCTCCTTAGCATTTTCTCTAGGGCCAAAGGGTGTTTCTGCATGTGTGTGTGTGTGTTTTTTTTTCCCTTGACTTCTTGCTGAGTTGATATATTTTTTTGACTTAAAATAAACGAATAGTCGCATTGTACTCTACTAGTAGTGCTCCACTGCTGGCTATTTGGAACTTCAACGCTAAAACTAAAATGTGAAATTTCGTACCTAAATTGATCCACCAGTACCTGAAAATGCAATAAAAACTCATGCTTAGACTACAACAAACCCCCCAAACAAGTTTAATAACATGCAAACGCTAAACGCCAACGTCATGTTAACAAACTTATCAAAGGTTTAATTCAAATGAACATTGTGTGACACCATTAGACTCTAAAATCCTTAACAAAAGTTGAAATATCAAGCTTCGGCTGCTTATAAGAATATCTCCCTATCCTCAACCCTCTCTCTCCCCTCACCTTTCTTTTCACCGTGTTCTCCTCTCTAGCATCTTCTTACTGACAAGGTCAATCTCATTGTCATGGGACCATGCCACAAATGTCAATATGCATTCGAGGCAACTTGGGAAAAGCATGGCGGTGGCTTTAGCAGCAAATTTTTTCCACTGATATTACCCCGGCAAAAAAGAAAGGAAAAACAAAAAAAAAATGTTGTCTTTTGGACAACTATTGCCGACATTTTTTCGCCAATATCCATGCATAATTCATCAGTAATATTTGTAGCATGCCCATTTCAGCGAATTTTCTTAGTCATTCAAAATTTCAAAAATTACACTTGACTATTGAAGTTATTTGTAGATTTTTTTGGTGGAAAAATCCCCGAGGAGCAGGCTATTTTGTTATTTTTTCAATATTACTGACGGGAAAATTCACCATTAATGGGTTAAAAATTATTTTTTAAAAAAGTTGTGATATTACTAATGAATTTTTCTGCCGATAATAATACAAGAGAAACACTATGTTTTGGGAGGAGTTACTGATAGGAGACATTTATATCACTTATCTTTTTTCTAAACCTTAGCTTTTTACATAATAAGTTTAACTGAGTTATTGATATAAACAAGTAGGATTTTAACATGGTCCTCATTGTACATTTTTTTTTTTTATAGAATCATTATATTGACTATTGCATTGATTTTGGAATAATTTATAATTACAGCTGGTTGCATTTAACATATCCGTTTAAGTATTGTTTTGTACACATGAGCATTGAATTGAGTACAAAATGTCAAGAACAAGGATGTAAACTCTTTGGAAGGAACTTGGAGCTAAGGAGTTGTAAAAAAGAGCAAAATCGCAAAAGGCCATTCTCAGTTGAGTGTCGTAGCACTCAGCAGAGCCACCATCAAAAGTGCTCGAGCCAAACTCTTTGGAGAGTGCTGCAAAGCTCATTTAACACTACAATGCTAGTGCGACTGACACATTCAGTAGATAATTAATCTATTTTGGCCAGACTTGGGCTATTTTAGAGGGTAGTATTTAAGGAAATGATAGACTTTTACCCTAGCTAGTTTTGAATTTGGAGTTTAGGCAGTTAGGGTTTTCTCTCTATCTTTCTCTGCATCTTCTTTTCTGTTTTTCTCTCTCTAGGTTTCCTTTACGAGGTCTTTGTTTCGAGGTATATTTAATTATTCCTGAAAATAGGTAGTTAGGGGTGTTGTGTTCCTCTATTTATTATAAGTTTTACAAAAATTTTCCTGGATATTAATTATTCCATGGAAAAATATTTTCCTATGATTTAATGAAATCCTATTCTCAAGTTGAAAGGTGGGGGAAAACAATTCCCATGACTTGGGAATCATAATTACTCAATACAATTACTAAATCATCTCTTAATTATTTGACTTTTTTTCTCTTTATGATTATTTTTTCTTTTTTGTTTTTTAGAAGTATAATTTTCATTTGACATAATTGTTATTTTTTTTATCATTTTATTTAATTGTTCGATTTGGATGACCTGAAAAAATTTGAAAAAGTTATTATTAATTTCACATTGATCGGGTTACATTTTTGAATTTATATATATTTTTTCTAGAAGTTAATGTATTAAAGATATTTTGAAAATTATGACATATATACTCAGAAATATAGATTATAAAATAAACAAGTTTTAAATTTATCCTCATAAATTTTAACAAATAATCCCAAGAATACTTAATACTAAATAAATAATGTTTTAAAAATATCCAAAAATAATATTCTCAGGAATATTATTCTATGGAATGCGATTCCTAGGAAACATAATTTCAAATCTTGAAATAAACGTCCCCTTAGTGATTTTGGATTAGTTCTTGGAGATTGTAACAAGGATCATTGCTATTATTTTCAGGTACTCTTTTATGTTTATTATTATAATCCTCCAGAGATGGAGGAGTAGATTTCTTTATTAGTGTAAGAATTTCTAGACGAATTGAGATGATGTTTGAAACCCTTTTTTATATTGAATG
Source organism: Dalbergia cultrata (assembly GCA_031216105.1). Classification (NCBI taxonomy): domain Eukaryota; kingdom Viridiplantae; phylum Streptophyta; class Magnoliopsida; order Fabales; family Fabaceae; genus Dalbergia; species Dalbergia cultrata. The sequence goes on along the minus strand of CM062344.1, from coordinate 14,662,442 downwards.
CATTGGTTTTTTTTATGTTATTTAGTTTCTATTCTTATAATTATTGTTGTGATTGTTACATTTTTTTTTATTGAAATAACTAAATTGGTAATCATCGTTTAGGAAAACCCTTTAGGTATAAATTGATTGGTCAATTGGTTTTTGTTTGAAGGAGAGCATTAGAATTAACTTCCTGAGAAGCTCAAATTAGTTTGATGAAAGTATCTTAGTTTTTTTATTGGTACAATTAAGTGTTAAATGGACATCTTTCCTAATTAAAATTCAAATAGTAATTCAGTTTATCAAAAAGGTATTAAACTTAACATCATTTATTGAATTATGATAGTTAACAATACCCTTTAATGACATAGAGGTAAATATGCCCTTAATTTTTTTCTCATTTTAAAAATACAATCATTTTAACAAATTTTTTTCTTAACATTTAAATCCACTTATTATAGTGATATAAAATTGATATTGTATGTAGTGACAGATTTAGAAAATTTAAATTATGGGGGCAAAAGAAAATATATAAGCATAACAAGAAGCAGATTGAATCTTAATTATTTTTATTTTTTTTATGAGTATGCGGTCAATGGGGACAAATATATTTATTGATTATTAAAAAAATTTCAAAATTATATGGGGGCATGAGCCCCCCTCTATTCTCTACATGCATTTGTCCCTAACAGTAAGTAAAGTGTCATTTTCATCCCTGAAATTTAAAAAGCAACTATTTGGTCAATGAAATTATAAGCAATAGGTCACATTAGTCCCTGGAGTCAGTCTCATTAATGTGTCGTGACTGTTTTGATAATGTGTCACATAATAGTATGTTGTGGCATAAAATCTGTAAAATTATATATGTTTTAATATTCTTCCTACAAAATTCGTGTACTTAGGGCAACCAAAAAGGGCCTACAGGATTTGATGAGGTTGTGGATATTCTGTGTACTACCCTTAGCTCACGAGAACAAAATCTGGTCATCTTTCCTCCCCTAAATCGCACAGAAGAACTTGTCCAACTGCCTTTAGTGTTGTACGAGTTTGAAAAACTTTGGGATTGATTTCTTACACCTATCATCTTCGACAGCAAAAGGATACTATTTGGGTAGGATTTGGTCGACTGTGATGTGAAAATAGAAAAGAAGAGAGAAAAGAGGTTACGGTATATGATGAGAAGAATCAGGGGTTAGGGTTTATAATGAGAAAGAAGTGAGATTTGGGACTACGACTAAGTTGACACTTTACATTATCTTGAAATATGAAATGACAAACTGAAACGCTACAGTGTATCGTTATGTGACACATCATCAAAACAGTCACAACATGTTAATAGTAGTGACTCCAAGGATTAACTTGACCTATGATTTTACAATTTCAGGGATCAAATATTTACTTTTCAAATTTTAGGGACTAAAGTGATTCATGCTTGTAATTTCATAGACGAAAATTATAGTTTACTCCATTTTATTGACATAATCTATATAGGGTAAATACTAAATACTTGTACTAATTCCCTCATCAAAATTAATAATTATCTTAATTAAAGTTTAGTATTTTTAATTAGTTATATTCATTTTACTTGTTAAAAAATTTAATTAAAAATAGATTCTATTCATGGTGTACTGAATAAGATATAATATACCATACACTGAACATTTATCATATTTATTAAATATGACTAAATGTATTTAAAAATGTGATAAAATTTTATAAATATTGTTAAGTTTACTGTTATTTAGTTTTATGATATTTTTTTTCTTACATCCAATAAATATGGTTAAATCTTATATTGTTTAGTGGATGAAAATTTTCTATTTCCAATTGGTTTCTCATTCTCTATTCTTCCAATAATCTATTATCACACCACATGTAACTATAAGAATTAAAATGGATTTAAAAATTAATAAATTATTAAATATATAATATATTTTTTTATGCGTCAATAAATAATTTAAAAAATAAAGAAAATGACACCATTTAAATATATAGAAGATTTTCTTATTTTGCACCAGAGACCAGACAAGTCTGCATGCCAGACTTGGCCAATAGATTAGCCTTTAAGTCTTTGGCCCTCCGTCGCCTTGCAGAGGCTATACTCGCTGACATTTACCTCAACTTTATTCGTTGTTCTTTATTCTTCTTAGATTTATTCGAGTTGTACTCAGAACCCAAGTTTGAAGGGAAATCATACACACCTGACCGAGCTGGGGACCAAATGCTAGAGTTTATCTATCTTGTTCCTAGTTTTAATTTTCCTTTTTGGGGGCTACTTATTCCTATTTTGTTTTCTATAGTGTTTGGGTTTGTGAGGATTTGGGTTCTAGTTTCATCCAATTTTGAAGGCATCCCTCATATAGATAAACGTTGATAGCATGTCTTTTTCAGAAGCTCAGGCTGTCCTTCAACTCTGTCAGTAGGTGATATAGGCAGCCGCTGCATGCTTAGCTGCTGAATCAATTATTGCTAATAATATTATAAGTAATATTTAGTGTATAATAAAATTACATAACAAATGCACATTATATACTTTATCTTCATTGAATGTGATAAGTGAGTGGAATGATTAGGAATCATACATTACATTCAATAGTAATAATATGTGTGGTGTGTATTTATTGTGCAATTTTATTATACTTCAAATATTATTCTAATAATATATATTTGTTGTAGAATTAACTTCTGAGAAAAATATTAACGAAACCATTAAAAATGACTTGAACTTTAATTACTTGACAATAAATGCTAAAAAGTAGTAAGCTTGGATCATATAATAATAAAAAATAGAAATTCAAATTAAAAGATAATTAATGATTACATGATTATTTAAAAGTTAAAATGAATGCAAATAATCTTGATTGTTATGTATAATATAATGTGTAATAATTGTAACTTCCACAATTAACCACACTTATCTCACTATATATATATATATATGAAATTGCTCATTAGCCATCATAACATGGTCATAAATCAAAATTGGGAGCTTTCAGTTTCTCTATCAAAGTATCCACTAGCACAAATGAGGATAAGATAGTTTGATGTTGAACACATAAAAGAGGCCAAGCAAATTGTACCCAAAAAATAAAAAAGGAGAGACGCTGAGCATATAAGACATAAATGTACAACCACCCATAGTATGAAAGGACCCACTTATTTGTAGAATTTAATGAGCTCAATAACCTACCCTTTTGAATTGCAATATAATGCAGAATGATTCGAAGGCTATGCTAGTAAATAATGCTGCTCATGAAACCAAATCAGGTAATTGTGATGGTTTGATAAATAACCAACTGTGTAATCTCGTGTGCAAAGCATTTTTCCTTTGTATTTTATAGTTTTATTGCGTGAGTATCATTGCTCATATATTTATGTGGATGGTGAGAGTTGCACTAAATCTAACCTTTTGAAAAAAGAGTAACGTCATTTGTTCATATGCTGTATTAGAGATCGTGTTGACAAAAGTCATACTTACCATTGGGTAAAATGTGAATGTAAATCAATACAGTATCTAGTGTAACATATGTTCAAATTACATTACTCGAAAATAAAAATACTAAGTCAAACTATCAATTCCATATCTGTTACCGAAGTAGACGCATCACAAAAGGGTACTGCCTGTGCCAAGGGATTGAACATCCATGCTTCCAGCTATGGATATATATTCTCAAACAATGGCGCTTCTTCATGCAGGGATTTAAAGCGTCAGAGCATCTTTTTTTTTGTTGGGTGGTATATATGTATTTTATAGAAAAGATCTCTCATATTAAACTTTTACACGATCTTGTAATTCGTGATTTCTCAGTGATGTTTGAGTCTCAGAATTTAAATCAATGAAAAAAGATAAATTTTAACACTATTCACGTATTTTATGGTCTAAGCTATCATTAAAATCTTTTTAAAGCGTTTCTAGAGTCCACACCCGCTGCCATATATATATGGTCCATGAACATGAATTCACATAGAACTCCAATAGCCCCATTTCCATTAGGAAAAGCATTTTAAGAAAAGTACGGACTCGTTAATTTGAGTTTCCATTTTTTATTTTCAGTTTTTTGGTTTTTCAAACTTTATGGAGGAAATACTGAAAATTTTAAAAACTACAAATTTCAATTTTTAATTTTCAGTATTTCCTTCATAAAATTTAAAAAATTGAAAAATTAAAAATGAAAATTGAAAATTCAAACCAAACAGACCCGTACATTTCCAGACCAAAAGAGGGGGAAAAGAAGTATTTAAAAAAAATAAAAAAGAGTTATAAGCAGAAAGTTATTTTATGTTTAAAGATAATTATAAAAGATTTTTTTTTATCATAATCATAAGTTATTAACTTGCCTGGATTAACAGATATAAAAATATTTTTGTTTGACAAAATTATAATTTAAGGAAAAAATACATTTCATAAAATCTCATTTAAATGAAAACAGCATAAATCTATAGATAAAAGAGAATAATCAGAGTTAGGGCTAGGCTAGACTATATTGGGTTTTGACTTAAATAAGCGTGACTTGAATTATCAAAAGATAGTTTGAGTAAGGATCTATTGCTCAACATAGGTCATTTTCATTATCTCAACTTGATAGTATTAAAAACCTAATTAGAGGAATACTTTATTATAATTTTTCTGTTAAAAAAAATGTTTACTTTTACATAAGTCAATGAACTTCTAAATATGTTAAACAAATATATTTTTAAATTGGATAAAATACTTATTAAATAAGTTAAAAAATATATTTTTAAATAGATTAAAATATTTATATTATTACTTAATTTTTTAAATAATAATAATATAAATAAGTCAACATGTCAGGCCTAATATGCTATTTTCATTAAAGCTGACATGTTTAACTAAAAAAAGCTGTTTGAAAATTATTAGTCTAACTTATGTACTAAATATACTAGATTAAACTAGGCGAAATGTAAACTGGACTGAACGCTTTCGATGAGCTACCTGACCTACTTGCATTAGAGTGTGCGTTGTCATTTTGGGAAAAAAGGGTAACAATATTTTTAGCAACGGAATCGACATTGGATTTTATGCATGCGTTTTTATCTCTTCGGACTTCTATTTTTCCTCTGGTATCAATAGAGCCATCGCAATGGGCTAGTCTAATGGGGTGGTCCGAATAGCCCAATTTGAAGAAATTAGAGTTAAAAATAAAGTTAATTCGATTTAGCCAGACTCAATTTGACTTGGTCTGAATAGGCGTGGCCCACTTTGGGCTAGTCCAACAGAAAATCAACTGAGTATTCCTTCATGGTTTCAATATAACCCACGAGAAAGACGAAGGACTACCTGATAAATTTGGCATACGAAGAAAAGAAAAATCAATCTTATAACTATTACAGTTAAAAAAAGAAAAGAAAAATCTTATAACTATTACATGATTATCCATCATTTTGGTAATGCTCATAAAGAAGTTGTTTATACTTTATATAAAATAAAGATGTACACCATTGCTCGGAGAAACAGTTATCTTGGGCCGGTAAAATTAATGTTCATGAATGTGAGTAGCCAGCTTCAACTCCATATATGTTTATCCAATTCTATCATTTCATTGGAAAAAAAGAGTAGTTACATTTTTCTTTTTTGCATGACTTATACAGCGAAAAACAGAAAAGGAAACTGAACAAGAAAAAAAATTCTGCTCGTCAGCTAGTCTGTGGCCCGCATAGATTAATGCCATGATCCAATATAGATCGTGACCAGCACATAATAGATTAATGTCATGACTCAACTTACATTATGACCAGCGTATAGGGAATACATTCCCGAGCAAGTCTTAACTCACAATTTTCTATGAATATGAACAAAGTTCCCTTTGTTTTTCGAACATTTTCTAAATTAAAATACAACCTGTAATATTTCTAATTTAAAGTCACAATAAATAGGCATCAGACATTTATATAATGCACCCTTCCAGCATATGATAATATTTCAGCATAGTCCAGCCATAATAATACCAATTTTGTTTTCAACTCTATTAAACATAATAGAAAACATAGTTCAAACATAAAACCAGATTAAGTTTACAGATTTTTTTGATAACACAATTTACATAGCTAAGTAATAAAATCTCAAACATAAACATAACGCTAATCCAAGGACCCTACTTGGGACATATGAAGCAATTGATAACTACAGACTAAAACAAAATATGGGTTCTAATAAAAAGAGCCTTTATGAAAAGGCTCACCAACTTAGAATTTACTTAGGTTGTGTCAGAGTAACACCAGAACCAGCACTAGCACCTGTATTTGAAAAATGTGGAAAGACAACAAAGGGGAATTTTGTAACTCAATGAGAGATAAGATATCTATAGTTTACTAAATGCAAGCATAAAACAATGCAAATATAATAATGCACATGTACTCACTAAAATATAATTCTAGTCAAAACATGAGGTTTCTTAATAACACAACTTTACATAATCACTTAAATCCAAATATAATGGGGAGTTATTCAAAGCAGAACAATAACATGTTCAGACATGACCTAAGATCATGTGCGGGTTAACACCATGCCTGTTAATTGGAGTTGGCCCGTAGCCATATACATGTCCAGACATGACAAAAGTCATATGCGGGTTAGCACATTACGTGCTAACTGGAGTTGGCACATAACCAAATACATATCTAGACATAACAAAAGTCATATGCGGGTTAGCACCTTACCTACTAACTAGAGTTGGCCCGTAGCCAAGTACATGTCTTGACATAGCTGCAACAATATGCAAGTTAATACCTCACCTGCTAACTGAAGTTTCTCATAATGCACTGAGACTAACGCCACTATCATTAGTTACGGGTTTTAACTATGGAATTTTCCCTAAATTAAATCACTATTAGGCATATTTCAATTTCAAGATATTCTTACAACATAAAATCCATTCTTAAGTTATATGAGACATATAGGGAACACAAGATAAAATCAAATTTAATAGTTAACATAAGATATTATCAAATTTAATATACGTTACAGTTAACTAAGAATAATTAAATAAGTATAATAATTAAACTCTAGCCTCCAAACTAAGGTTTCCATTTAAAACATAAAGTCTCCTTTTCAATAAATAAATTATTTTCTCCTATATTAATATATTTTCAACTTTTCATATAATCTTATAGTTATAATTAAAATTTATCATGCAAAAAGTAAACTATATATAAATACACTATCTACTCACAGCTAGTGGTTCCAAGAATCGAAGAACACTCCACTGATGCTACCAATTCAAGTGTTGATGACCGATTGCTCTATCGCTCTAGGAATAAGACAATATTAATATTTGTGAATTAACAATGTTATCAATTTACATAAATTTGTCCCAAATCACAAATCACCAAAACCCTCCAATTTCTAGAGTTTAAAGAGACCTAACAATATCCCAAACTAACTAAAAGCTATAATAATTTAAATAGAGTAGTTTAGAAATTTTCTTACCACTTGGATAGTAGAAATATTGAAGAAATAAAAATGCTCCAACACTCCTAAAATCTTCAAGCTCTCTAGTGGGGGTTAGTGAGAGAAAGTGGACGTAGAGAAAATGGAGAGAGAAGGGGCGACAGTTGTGAGGTTGAAAAGGAAGAGAAGATGAAGAAGAAAAAATGGAAGGGAGATGAGATAGAGGCAGTCACGAGAAGAAGAAGAGAATATAAGGGAAGAAAGAAAGAAAGTAGCGTATGTTGCTATATGGAATGGGGAAAGGAAGGAAATAAAAAGTGAGGGGAGGCCTATGGTAGTGACATAACTTAATATCCACAGATGGTCCTCTTCTTTTTCTTTTTTATCCATCCTGAAAGGGTATCACAATTAAACTAAGACAATATTTTTCTTGCTTGAAATTAACATAGTTCAAAGTGGGCCGACTCATTTTTTTAGCGGCCTTAGGTATTAGTATGCTTCTTGTTTTCAATAGTTGTGATTGAATTATATATATATATTAATAAATAGAATTAGTGGCACAAATAACACAATTTTAGCCATAAATAACTTGAGAGAAATGATAATTATATTCATAAAGTATTGGATATTGTGCCGACTCACACTCCATTTATAATTGAATGGGGTGTAGAGTCAATTTGAATAAGATCAACTTCCCATTTAATGGTAGATTAAGTATGAGTCAGTACGGTGTCTCACACCCCATAAATATAAATAACACTACTTATAACTTTAAAATATTGATATTCTTGAATTTTGTAATGGTACCGAGACTTTTTATTCTCTAGTTCTATTTATTTATTTTTTAAAATTAAAACAATCTTTAAAAGTACTTATTTATAAATAAAAGGAGATGTACCTTTTTATTTTGTGGAAAGGTTACTTTTTCTCCTCCGAAACCAAAGAGGCAAAAACTCAAAGGCAAAATGTCGAAAATCCATCATGAAAGAATATCTCCACATACACTTCATGAATTCTTATTTAACATGATGGATTTAAAAAGTGAAACACTTAAAGAAACACATTAACTATACTAAGCTGTGAAGCTAATATATTGTTAACTCTACTTGATGAAGTTTATTTTCCATCTGATAGTGAATGATGTATGAGTTCACATGGTATTCCACATTCATAATATTCTATGAGTATAAATAACACTACTCATAACCTTTAAATTGATATTCTTGAATTTTGTAATGGTACCAGAGAAACTCTGTTTTCTAATTCTATTTATTTTTTTAAAAATTAAAACAATCTTTAAAAATACTTATTTATAAATAAAGAAAAATATTATTTGTACTTATTATGTACTTGACATTATGACAACTTACACATTATCTATCATTACATGAAATATAGATCCTATTTAAATAAGTTCCATCATATCCAATAACAAATAAAAAGTGAGCTAATACGATGCACGGACGGACGTATAATGCATATACACAACACAACCCATAATAATAATAAAAAAAGAGGTACCTTTTTATTTTGTCGAAAGGTTGCTTTTTCTCCTCCGAAACCAAAGAGGCAAAGACCCAGGCAGAATATCGAAAAGCTACCATGAAAGAATAAAATGCAACACAAGCTTGAGAGTTCGGAAGACAAAAATAAAATCGTAAGCCAGCATATACAATGTAGTAACTTTTAGTAATCATTGATATTAAAAATTCCATTGATAATTAATCCAGTTGTATCGCAATGGAGAACAACAAAACCATCGATGACCTCCCTCTACCGTTGATTCAAGAAATCCTGTGGAGGCTCCCCCTCAAACCTCTTCTGCTATCAAATTGCGTTTGCAAAACATGGCTTCATCTAATCTCCGATCCCAACTTCGCAAAGACATACTTTGAACTCGCCGTCTCACCCACCCGTAGATGTCTCTTCTTTGAAATCGCCTTCGCTCTATACTTGGACCTAGACGCATCATTTCATGACGGTTATGCTCCAGTTTGGATCCCTTTTCCCTTTAGGAATTATCCTAACGGTGTTGATGTCCTAAAATCTTGCAGAGGGTTTATATTGTTAGATGAGTACCCGAATTTCATTGTGTGGAACCCATTTTCCGGTTCTTTCAAATATATACCGTACCGACTTGTGGGCCACGAGCGACTCTCTGGCTTTGCCTACGATCCATCAAAGGACGACTACATGATAGTTCTCGCTTGGAGGGACATCAACGAGGAGGAGGAGGAAGGCCGCTTCAGTGTCTTTTCAGTGCGAAACAATTCATGGAAGTATTTCGGGGTGGCACTTCCCATTCCCCTGCCGGATAGTGTGTGGAGACGTGGGTTGTTCTTGAACGGGGCTATTCATTGGGTGGTGGCTTGCCCTTATTGTGGCGATGAGTGTATTCTTGTCTTTGATCTGATGGGAAGGAGATTCTCACAGATAGCTCTGCCCGAGCCGGTGGTCGGGAATGGGTGGTTACTTGCGGAACTGGGAGAATGCAATCTTGTGGAACTGGGAGGATGCTTAGCCTTGCACTTTTGGAACGGTGCTCAGCGAATGGTTGAGACTTGGGTGATGAAAGAATATGAGGTGCATTCGTCTTGGACTTTGTACGCAATTCCTGAGGAATTCTTTTTGCCTGTGGACTTATCCAGTGATGGTAATATTATTGGATTTGTTGATGATATTCCTGCCAGACGAGGACTTTACAAGTATAGTTTCAGCGGGGAGCAGCTCGAGTATTTTTATTTTCCACGGTTTCCGTATCATGGGCACAGTATGTTTACAGCGAGTCTCATTACGCTTCCAGAGGCCTAGAGAAAGGGGCGTCAAGTTCGTCAAGCATGTTTTTGAATTTACAAGGAGAAATCGTGATGAGGTCAAAGAAAGAAAGAGAATCAGGATTGGATCAACTTGAAAATGAAAAATTATTAGATGCTCTCAAATCAAGAGAAAAGATTTGTTACATCTTATTTGTTTACCATTAGTTTTGTGGGTCATTTCTCTTATTTCCTTTTGGGTTTGCGAGCTGAGAGAGATGGAGCTTTTGTTTTTCCCGGTTTTTCAGTTTGCTTTAAAATATAAAATAGTATTTTCTTAGAGGGCGTTTGATACGGGGTAGTCCATCATTGTCGGTGATATAATTTGGTCCCCATGAGTTCAGGACCTTCACACGCTCCCTAATCTGTTATCGTTAGATTAATTATAATTAAATGGCTTAGATTTAAAGTTATAATAATTATATAAAAATTATAATAATTATATAAAATTAAAAAATAAAATAGTAACTCATAAAATTACAAAACTATCCTCATTTTTGCTTCTTGTCGCCCTTTCCGTCACTCTGTCCTCTCCCTTTAGCCCTACTTATTCTTCTTCTTTCCATGCGAGAGCAATACAACAAAAAAGTGTTAGTTAATCCCATAAAAAAAAAAAAGCGTTAGTTAATGTTTTGGAATTGAGACTAGTGATCTGATAACACCTACTACCACTGCATTCTCTATCCATTGTGAACGGTTTCTCCTCCAACACTCTTAAAATCCATCTGCCTTTTTTTCAAATGCCTAAAAAAAAAATATAAAAAGGCAATATTTTTCCACTTTTGGCTACCGCATCTTTTTCCATTTTCGAAGAATTTTCATTTTGGTTTGATTTTGAAGTAATGATTTTTTTTTGGTAAGGTTTGGATCCTGTTTCTTGGGATTTATTATTCCGAATGTGAGATCTTTTTGAACTATTCTTAAGTTCTTGGCTACCAGAATCAATGAAAAGTGGTTCTTGATCCCTTTCACATAATCAAGTTGCTTCATCAAGCTCAGAGCAAAAATTCTTGCCAGAAACATGTGAAATTGTTTGGTAAATCTTGGTAATTGTCCATATGTACCGCCAAATCCAATCATATGCATATCTAGGTTGAGAAAAAATAACAAATTTTTATGTTTGATAAATAGAAGAAGAGTCAATTTAGTAATTTTTGTAAAATTAAGTGAGAAGCATACGAAGGTCTAAGAGATATAAGGGACTAAATTATCCCTCACCATCATTGCCTAGTTCGGTAACTTGCCAATATTTGTAATCCACATTCTTAAGTTAATTCCAGTGCTAATTCACATTGCCAGCAGTCGATGCTCCCATTGCGATGGTCTTCTTCCTCTTTTTTTGCTCTCTTTGCTTCCTTGCTGCTTCAATTGCCTCTCGTTTGCTCCATACGTTGTTTTTTATTATTGTGTGTTCTCGATTTCAATTCCTATTCTTAACATGTTTTTTGTTTTTCTTTTTGTTTTTCACCTTTACCATATTTTTGCTGCGACAATTCACTTTTTTGTGTCTTTATTTTTTGAATAATGTTATGTGTATAATAAAATTGTACAATAAATATATATCACAAACCTCATCACATCTAATAATATTAAGGTATGTGGTATATGTTTATTGTATAATCTTATTATGCATGTAACGTTACTTTTATTTTTTCCTATGCTTATCTGGAAATGGACCGATGAGGTAGGAAATGGCAGCCTCGACGGAATAGGCAAGAGGTGGTTGCCACCCTCTTTCCTATTTTTTTTATTTTTTATTTTCATTTCTTTTATTGTTTTTTCGATGTGTTGATTTGGTTAAAACCTATGAAGCACGGATATATCAATTGGACACCGTGTAGTGTTGGACACGTGTTTATGTCGAATTTTACATGACCCACCAATGACATATCAATAACACAAGTTTGTATATATTTAATTTAAAATATCTTTTTTTACTCTAACATAGAAAAATACAACATAAACAAGGTTAAAAAGGAAATAATACATAACTTTTTGAATTTATAAGAAAACAAAACATAACTGAAGCTTATAGAAATGATATTTTAAATAATGTATTATTTTCATTAAATTTTTACTTATATATATGTCATGTCCGTGTCTTATAATTTTTTTAACTTTGGTGTGTCTCTCATGTTCGTGTTGTGTTTTGTCCCGTGTCTATGCTTCATAGGTTGTTTTATGTTTGAATATAATTATAAAAGATTTTTTTATCATAATCATAATAAGTTATTAACTTGTTTGGATATAAAAGATATAAAAATATTTTTTGACAAAATTATAATTTAAGGGAAAAAATACATCTCATAAAACCTTATTTAAATGAAAACAACATAAATCTATAGATAAAAGAGAATGATTAGAGTTAGGGCTAGGCTAGACTATATTGGATTTTGACTTAAATAAGTCTAGTTTGCATTATTAAAAGATAGCTTGAGTCTGGATCTATTGCTTGACATAGATCATTTTCATAATCTGAACCTGATATTCTTAAAAACTTAATGAGAGGCATACTTGATTATAATTTTTGTGTTTTAAAAAGAACATTTACTATTAGATGAGTCAATGAACTTCTAAATATGTTAAACAAATATATTTTAAAATTGGATAAAAGACTTATTAAATAAGTTAAAACATATATTTTTAAATAGATTAAAATTATCATTAAATTTTTTAAATTATAATATTAATAATTATTATTATATAAAAAAATAATATAAGTAAGCCAACCTAGTAGGCCTAATTTGCTATTTTCATTAGAGCCTGACATGTTTAATTAAGAAAGTTTTTTGAAAATTCTTAGTCTAACTTATGTACTAAATATGCTAGGTCAAATTAGGCTAAATGTAAGTTAGACTAAAGACTTTCGATGAGCTGTTTGACCTACTTCCACTAGAGTGTATGTAGTCATTTTGACCAAAAACAGATGTTAAGAATATTTTCAAAAACAGAACCGACATTGGATTTTATGCATGCATTTTTATCTCTTTGTACTTCTATTTAAAATTAGAAGAAATTCTCCACATGCCTCCAATAAAAATAAAAATATGACTATTTTTTTTATTTTTCCTTTGATACTGGCAGAGTTATCAAAATGGGCTCAGTCTGATGGGCCAGTCAAATAGCCCAAAAAAATTTGTAAGTTGGGTTGAAGAAATTAGAGTAAAAAATAAAGTTAATCTTATTTAATTTAGCCGGACTTGATTTGACTTGGCCTGAATGGCGTGACTCGCTTTGGGCTGGTCAAATCGAAGGCCTAAATACTTTTTTTTTTAATTAGAAAATCTACTGCCGATTCCTTCATGGTTTCCATATAACCCATGAGAAAGACAAAGGACTACCTAATAATTTTGTATCTGAAGAAAAGAAAAATCAATCTTATAACTATTACAGTAACAAAAAATCTTATAACTAGAATAAACACCCAAATTGGTTTTTTTTTATGGACAAATTAATTTCTAACAATTGTAAACACCGAAATTGGTCCCTCATATTGTAAAAATAGGACATTATAGATCTCTAACTGGCCTGTCAAGGCTAGGGCGGGAGGCAGAGATGAAAAAAGATCTCAGTTGGGAGAAGGTAGAGCTCGTTTGAGAGGAAATAGAGCTCAACCAAGAGGAGGAGCTTGGATAACATGTGGTTGAGCTCCGTTACATACCTATCAATCTCGACCACTTGTTACGTGAGCTCCATCTAGTCCTGTCTAAACTTTATTTCCTCTCAAACAAGTTCTACCTTCTCCCAATCGAGCTCTTTTTTTATCTCTGCCTCCAGGTCAAGCATTAATATGCCAATTAGGGATCAATAATATCTTATTTTAATAATTATGAGGGACCAATTTAAATATTTATAATTATTAGGGATTAATTTATCTATTAAAAAAATTATCAGAGATCAATTTAGATGTTTACTCTTATAACTATTACATGAGTATGCTTTTTGCTAATGCTCCAAAAGTAGTAGTTTATATTAAAATAAAGATGTACGCCATTACTCGGAGAAACACTTATCGCCGGCATAATTAATGTTCATGAATGTGATGTGGCCAGCTTCAACCCCACGTACGTTTATCCAATTCTATCATTTCATGACAAAAGAAATTAGTTAAAATTATTTTAAATGACTTATAAAGCGAAAAAAAAAAAAGAAATTGAACAAGAAAAAAAATTTGGCTCGTCGGCCAATTCGTGGCCCGAATAGAGTTGACTAAGACAACATTTTTCTTGCTTGAAATTAATATCGTAGGAAGTGGGCCGACTCATATTTTTAGCCGTCTTAGGTACAAGTATGATTGAATCTTTTATATATATATATCCTATTAATAAAGAGGATTAGAGTGAGTAATTATTTTTTAGTGTCTCCTCATTCTATTAAAATTTATTTTTAAATTTATCAATCATAATCCCATTTACCACTAATTTCTTTTTTTTTCTTTTTTATGTAACTAACCTTTTCTTAGTGTAATAAAAAGAATATAAAAATAAAAAAATATTTAATTTCTGTAAAATATAATATCAAATAATTTCATATAAAATTATATATTTGACAGAGTTAATTTATCTACATATTTTTTTCATTTTGACAAACTAACACCAACAAAATGTGACTTGTGAGCAACATAGTGCCTGTCAAGTCACTAGTTTTAATAAATTAGATTAGTGAGACACATAATATAATATTAATAATAAATAACTTCAAGATATTAATATCTTTGAATTTTGTAATGCTACCGGAGAAACTCTTTATTTTTTAAAAATTAAAACAATCTTTAAAATTACTTATTTATTAAAAAAATGATGTGCCTTTTTTTTTCGTCGAAAGGTTACTTATTCTCTTCCGAAACCAAAGAGGCAAAGGAATATCGAAAATCCATCATGAAAGCATAATATCTCCACATACACTTCATGAATTCTTATTTGACATGATGGATTAAAAAAGTGAAACAAATAAAGAGACACATTAACTACAGTAAGCAGTCAAGCTGGCAAATTACCCCCCCCCGCCCACACCACAAAAAAAAATATAAAAACAAATAATAATAATAATAATTTTAAAAAAATAAAAACTAAGCTGGCTCCATTGGCCTATTGAGTATTGACTATTGAAAAATGCAACACCAGCTTGAGAGTTCGGAAGACAAAAATAAAATTGTAAGCCTACATATACAATGTAATGTAGTAGCTTTTAGCAATCATGGATAAAAAATTCCATTGATAATTACTCCGTTGTATCGCAATGGAGAGCAACAAAACCATCAACGACCTCCCTCTACCGTTGATTCAAGAAATCCTGCTGAGGCTCCCCGTCAAATCTCTCTTGCTATCAAGGTGCGTTTGCAGAACATGGCTTCATCTAATCTCCAATCCCAACTTCACAAAGTCACACTTTGAACTCGCCGCCTCACCCACCCGTAGATGTCTCTTCATTGCAACCCCCAACGCCGTATCCTTGGACCTAGACGCATTATTTCATAACGGTTATGCTCCAGTTAGGTTCCCTCTTCCCTGCGGGAATCCTCGCGGTGTTAAAGTCCGAAAATCTTGCAGAGGGTTTATATTGTTACATGAGTACCCGAATTTCATTATGTGGAACCCATTAACCGGTGCTCACAAACAAATACCGTACCTGCGTGAGGGCAACGAGCGTCGCTCTGGCTTTGCCTACGATCCATCAAAGGACGACTACATGATAGTTCTCGCTTGGAGGGATAATAACGAGGAGGAGAAAGGCCGCTTCAGTTTCTTTTCGGTGCGAAACAATTCATGGAAGAATCTCCAGGTGGCATTTCCCATTCCCCTACCGAATAGTGTGTGGAGACGTGGGCAGTCCCTAAACGGGGCTTTTCACTGGGTGGTGGCTTGCTCTTCTCGTCGCGATGAGTATATTCTTGTCTTTGATCTGATGGAAAGGAGTTTCTCAGAGATCACTCTGCCCGAGCCGGCGGTCGGGAATGGGTGCTTACTTGTGGAACTGGGAGGATGCAATCTTATGGAATTGGGAGGGTGCTTAGCCTTGCACTCTTGGTGCCGTGTTCACCACAGAGCTGAGACTTGGGTGATGAAAGAATATAAGGTGCAGTCGTCTTGGACTTTGTACGCAATTCTTGAGAAATTCTTTTTGCCTGTGGACTTATCCAGTGATGGTAATATTATTGGATTTGTTGATTATATTGCTGCCAAACGAGGACTTTACAAATATAGTTTCAGCGGGGAGCAGCTCGAGTATTTTAATTTTCAACAGTTTCCGTATTATGGGCACAGTATGTATACAGAGAGTCTCCTGTCCCTTCCTGAGGCCTAGAGAAAGGGTCGTCAAGTTCGTCAAGGATGTTTTTGAATTTACAAGGAGTAATCATGATGAGGTCAAAGAAAGAGAGAGAATCAGGATTGTACCAACTTCGAAACGAAAATTTTCCTTTTGGGTTTAATTTGCAAGCTGAGGGACCAGCGGCTTTTGTTTGTTTTTTATTTTTTTTTCCGGTTTTTCAGTTTGCTTTAAAATAGGATTTCATTCCAAATAGGATTTCTTAGGGAGCGTTTGGCACGGGGTAGGTAATCCATCCAGATTACCCACATCATTGCCTTGTTTGGTAACTCGCCAATATTTGTAATCCACATTACTAAGTTAATTCCAGTGCTAATTCACATTATCAGTAGTCGATGCTCCCGCTGTGACGGTCTTCTTCCTCTTTCTTTGCTCTCTCTGCTTCCCGCTGCTTCTATTGCCTCTCGTCTGCTCCATACGTTGTTTCTGATTGTTGTGTGTTCTTTATTTCAATTCCCATTGTTAATTTTTTTTATTTTGAACACCTTTACCATATTTTTGCTGCGACAATTCTCCTTTTTGTGTCTTTATTTTTTCCTATGCTTGTGTGGAAACGGAGCGATGCGGCAGGAAATGGCAGCCTCGATGGAATAGGCAAGAGGTGGTTGCCATCCTCATTTCTATTTTTTATATTTTCATTTTTTTTTATTGTTTTTTCCATGGGCTGATTTGGTTAAAATCAAGCACCAACATATGCTGGATACGTGTCCATATCGAATCTTACATAATACACTAATGACATACATTTATATATATTCAATTTAAAATATATTTTTCTTACTCTAATATAGAAAAATACAATATAGAAAGGATTAAAAAAAGAAAACAATACATAATTTTTTTTATTTATAAGAAAATGAAATATAAGCAAAGCATATATAAATAATAATTTGAATAATATATTATTTTTATTAAATTTTTACTTATATATATATGGTGCCTATGTTCTATAATTTTTTAACTTCTATCCGTTTTTTATGTTCATGTTGTATTTTATCCGCTGACCGTGTACGTGTTTCAAAGGTTAAAAAGAAAAGGACATTGTAGAATAAATTATAAATTTTATTAAAAAGAAAAGGAGATTGTAGAATAAATTATTAATTTTATATTATTATTACGGCTGATCTTTATTTGGAGGGTATTTTGAAAAATATAGTTCTTGCTAATCCTTTTGATACACCAAACAGGTAATGATGATTGTTAGTTAGATTATATTATATACCAAATACCGCATTGTAACGTTAGCAGTAATTTAAAATACAATAATATTTTTGAGTCGTAATCTAAAATATCAGTAATTTTATTAGGCAACGTGCCAAAAGGCCCTCTTAGTTTTCCAATTTCAAAGTGTTTGTTGTATCATGTGTGTCGATGTATTGTGCCTCCACTCCTTTGTAAGTGTGTTATGAGCCCATCTTAATTATTAAAACGGAAGAAACCAATCACTGATAACTGCAAATAATAATAATAATAATAATAAAATAAAAATTATGCCAATAACGATGTTCCCAATTGAGGTTGCATAACAAAACTATCATAAAGAACTGTGTGGTGGGGGCCTCTTAGACCATGTAAGTCATCCCCACTTGAATGATATTGGTGTGTGGCACTCTCATGTTTGCAGTACCTCCTCTGCAGTTCCTTCTGAGAAATGCATAGAAATAATTAATCACCAATTTCTTAAGGAACAAAGAGTTCTTCTTGGCCCTCACATCCCCATGTCCAAGCAAATAGGTGCATCCTGATGCTGTTGCTTCCCTAAGTGCTGAAAGCTCATATTCAAGGCCAGGATCTTCATCTGCTGACATATAGCTTGATGGCAATGCTGTTGAACCTTCCTGACAGATACCATTTCCTGATTCCTCAGAATTCTGACCATGCATCAATGGAATCCTTAGTTCCTCAGAATCCTTGGATTTCACTGAGACATTGTCCATGTCTTCAGTTGTTATGTCACTAGCCTCCAAGGCACTTTCTTGAGCCTCTCTCCTCAAGAATTTCTCAAGGCTTTCAATTAGAAGCTGCTCAAATGCATGGTGATCCTCCTTCATTACATCTTTGTAGCCATACCTGGCGACACAGCGGAACATGTGGTAATCTTTCTGGAAAACTCTTCGAAACAGGAATCTCTCCGCTTGAGGAACCACGGGGATAGGGACACACTTGATGCAGACAAAAACTATGGTAGAGTGAAGAGCTGGAAGGCTGAGCAGGAACTGCAAGAAAACCGAGGGAATGCCCTGGACAAGCTCATTGTATAGCAATCCTATTCCTTGAACTCTAACTGTTCCTAGATTGGAGCCAAGTTCAAGCATCAAGTCTGATGAGATCTTTTCCCTGACTTCGCTCCGGTACTTCAGTACACTCCCATAGTTCCATGTGTACATCACGGAGAGGAAGAAGGTAGCGAAAGCGAGCGGAAGCCAGCCACCCTCAAGGACTTTTGATAGGACAGACGACATGTAAATGAGCTCCACTGATCCAAAAACAATTGGGAAACAAAGTGCCCAAACCAAGTTAGTCTGCCAAATTAGAAGCATCACAAGTGTCACCAAGGTGGTGCTGACCATCATGACACCAACTTCAGCAATGCCTGCAAAAAGATTGATCACATTAGTATGGATATACTACAATGTATTTAGTGTTCAGGAAGTATTAGGTACCAGCAATTAGATAGAATGAGAGTGTAAATCCTATGATCAAGATGATGGACTACAAGTAAGTTTGCAGAATGAATAAGAGAAGAATCATTGCAAGGTTAATTAATTTCACTTTTGAATCATGCTATTTAAAAGTTTTTCACAACATTGCCATTGCAATCAATAACAAACATGACGTGTAGATTACTAGGAAGCGGGGAGCAAAACCAAAGCCAATTGTCGAGATGAGGGAAACTTTACCATATGCATTTGCAATATCAGTGGTACTTCGGAAGATGGAGACAACAACAATGCACATGACCATCAGAAACCAGTTAACTACAGGGATGTAAATTTGACCCATGAATTTTCTTGAGGTGTGGATTATCTTGAGCCGGGGAAAGCACCCTAAAGCCATAGACTGCTTTATGCATGAAAATGCAGCAGATATCATTGCTTGACTAGCAATCATAGCGGCAAGTGTGGCTATCACAAACACTGGCCAGAAGAGCCTACCTGTCTCACACAAAGTGCCAACATAATAAGGTAATGACTTGATTACTATACAGAACAAATATCTCATAGTTATCGTTTTAAGACAGTGACTTGCGTATAAAGACACAAGGAGTGATTATGTCAGCAAACATCACCTGGAACAGAATCATAGAATACGCTTGAATAAGAAGTAGGATTCTTCAACAAATAAGCAGCTTGGCCCATATAAGCAAGCAGGAGAGATGGAAATACCACACAAGTGAAGGCAATCTGTATAAGCAATTATACAAGAGACTTAAAACAAATTCAAATGATTGTATAAGACTAGTTGGTAAATAACAATTCGAGGTTCCACAGACCTGTATTGCCTTAACAGAAAAATGACCCAGATCAGCAAACATTGCTTCTGCACCTGCAGAGGAATATCCAAGCAAGTTGTGTAACTGATTCCTTTTCATAAGGGCTATTTCAATGCATCGCAAATTTATTATTTGGAGGGACAAGCATGAATTACAGATTTTCTAAAGATTACTTTCTGGCATATTTGGTTTGGTTCTGCATGCAACAGCATTGCATGCAGCAAAATATGACAGAAATACTTGATATTGACTAAATCTGCGAAGAACAAAACCTTCATAAATGTGTCCAAAGAAATAAAAAACTTCTACACATTAGGCCACAATAATTATTGGTAATCTGCTGCGGTTAACCACTTAGGCATGATACACAGGGCACATACCTGTAATACACAGGACACAACCACCAAGAGCTGACCATGCCTTTTTGCCATTTTTCTTAAAGAAGTAATAAATATAAGCTGGATTGATTGCTCTCAGGATGAAAATCTCGTGCTTAACAATATTGTAAATTCCGATAGAACCAAGAGAAAAGAACCATATAGCAAGTATAGGGGCAAACATGAAACCCACTTTACTGGTTCCAAATCGTTGTATACTGAACAAAGCCACCAGGAATACTATTGAAACAATAACCACAGCATCTGCACGCAAGAAACATTAACAGGGAAAAAAGAAATTAAGCTCTTATTGTGAGAAAAATCTAATTTGCTCATTTCCATAGTGCAAGACAAAAAAAAGCCATGATTCTTGAAAACACCTAAACCGAAGTAGTTGACAGTGTGTCGGACTAACAAGGCAGCACAAATTGACTCCTCTTTCTAAAACAACACGAGAAGATATGTTAACTAGCCAGTTTTTCAGAAAACCATATTTGTTCTACTTAGGCCAAAATGCACCTATCTGACTATCTCAATAGGAAGAGATATGTAAGAGACTTTGACCAATTGACCTCCAGGATCTTGCTTCAGAAAATTATATAAGGATTCATATCTTGCAACGTTATGATTGGGAGTAAATTATGCAGAGATTTCAAACTAAGTCTTATGAAAAAGCCATTTGTTCATCTCTCCAGAGATATTTAGACATTTCAACCATGAAGGTATGTCTTCCTGAAGAAAGGAAGCAGCTACCACACATCCAAAGTTAACATGTGAATGAAGCTTTCAATGGAAATAAGGTGACTTGGAATCTCATTACAAAACTCCAATCACTAATTTAATGAATTTTGTCTTCTTCATTTTCGTTATATGCCCACTATTTCTTTCTTTAATCCAGAAAAAATAATGTCAAAAATATTGGAAATAAAAGGCAAATATACCCACTTGCACCAAATCCATTTATTTCACCCTGCAGCCCGCTTATGGCAGACATCACTGCAGAAAAGAAGCATCATGGTTATAATTAAGTTGCAAAACAATAAATTTTTTTCTTAACGTCATCCTACTAAAACATTAGAATTTGATAAACAAATAACAAAAATTCCAGGAAGGAGGAAATATGGTATTTATCAGTTGGGGACAATGGAAGTCCGATGTGATTCAATCAATTGAACAGAGTCTAGTCTTAGACATAAGAAACCACTGTTGGAAACCACTAAAGAGGTAACCAAATAGACTTAGTTTTTTGTTCATTCACAAGAACCACTTTGGACTCAAGTCAAGACAAAGATTCATTGCAGCCACAATGGAAAATACTTATTCATATCATACATTGGTAAGTGATTATGTGACATGATGACAGCTTTTGTCATCAGAGAGGAGGAGGTTTTATTCCTAGAGAACATAGTGACAGACTGTTGCCAGCAAGCAATTTTGAAAAGCCACTTCGTTGATTTTAGCAGGACATCTACAGCATATTATCTCAGAGAGGTGCTGTGATTGCTAGTATGACAAGTTTAGCTCATGCATGAACCGCATACATAAAATTTAGGACAAATTATATTGACTTCTCCTGAGGTTTGATAAAATTCATCCCGACTTTCCTCTATTTGTCTAAGTAACACTGATCTCCCCTAGATGCAGTGTTTATTGTGCAATAGAGGGGAGGTCGGTGTAATGATTTCATAAACTCAAGGACCTCTTAAGCAAATTTTACAAATAGATGGGGGGCAAGTTGAATTTCAACTAATCTCAAGGAAAGTTAGCGTAATTTGCTCTAAAATTTAATATAGAAGCACTGATCAGATGATACAAAAATTTATAAGTAGAAATTATACGTATAGGTATGTTAATTGCTAAACATATGACCCTTGAACATATTCACATTTCAAAGAGGAGAAAGTGTTACCACAAGTCTTCTCTGTGCTTGTTAACAGAATTTCATGTCAAAAAATTGTCTGTTTATGTTGTACCTGATATTGCAGGGGTTAGGATACCATCTCCAATAACCATAGAAGCTCCAAGCAGAACCAACAGCAACAAGAGAGTTTTCAAAGATGACTTCTTCTCCAAAGTCTCCTTTATTTTCAAAGCCCTTTTCAGCTCTGGTGTGGGCAGTTTGAGCCTATAACTAGAGATATGTTCATCAGCTGGTTGACGATTTGGAAGCATATTCACATTTGCATATCTACAAATCAGAGAGTATAGCGCAAATGTCCCTCCTACATTTGAATCATTCATTCATTAATTTACAAAATTGGGATTGCAATATGTGTTAAATGAACCAAGCTGAACAATTTTTAAAGGCAAAGCAAATGTCTTACCTTCTCCATTATCATTTGCTCTGAGGACTACAAAAACATACTTTGCTAATGGAAGGAGAGCTATTGTGTACATTACTAATGATAACGCCCCAAGGACATCAATGTCTGATTCAATTGGAACTTTGCTGAAGACATCAGCAAAAACATAAAGAGGACTTGTTCCCAAGTCGCCGTATACCACACCAAGTGTTTGAAATGCTAATGCAAGAGTGGGCAAAAGGGAAGCATCCTGATCACAACATTAAGTACTACACATTAAAAGGAAAGAGATGGATGTACGCACTACTAAACACATGATGAAGTGGATAGTGGATACTGCTGAGTATCTTTTGAAGTGGTGAAGCAAGTATGCGCAAATCTCTGCATTCAAATGCTCCGCCATTGAAATAACTATTATTGTAGTTAAAATTGGGAAAACCATGTTACAGATCTTCAATATTTAACTGCATCAGGCCATCAACAGCCATGGATAATTTTCTAAATGTAAAGTGAATGGCATAGCATGCATGAACCACTGTTTAGTGTCATTTTCAACAGTTTAGTGTTCACTAATATTCCCTATAGGTTCCAGACACTAACATCATTTTTCTTTCTTTTTATTTTCAGTTTTTTTTTTTTTGGGTGTGGGGTTCTTTTCTTTTCGAACTTTTAGCTCATCCCATTGGCAGGGTAGTTTCAGAGCTTTATGTGCATCATTCAATGACTCGGTTTCAAGTAAATGCACTTCTTTGCTGTCAGTCAAAATTTGATTCTTTAAGTATGAAATGGATAGTATCACCAAAGGATCAGTTTGATGCTGCTGATAAATGAAGGATCAATGTTATGCCAAGGATATCTTTATAAGACCAAAATAGGTCTTTACTCAGTTATCATTTTCAATTCACTAGTAATGATTCAGAACACCCACAGTCCTTCTTCAATGACAAATTGAGTTTAACAATAATCAACATTAAAGCTTTTACCACAAGGTTCCAGTCCCCAATATGTTTCCCCTTAATCACACACAGCTAGTGTCAACCCTCTCAATCAACAAATATACTGATAGTAGTAAAAGAAAAATAAAATTAAAAAACAACCACAAAGCAAACTCAACCACAAAATGCAGAACAAAGGAGCTTGGAATAAAATGATAAATAACACAGACAACAATTCACCTTGGAGTGGTGGTCATGATTTCTAGCAATCTCCATGACTTCAACATCCAATGAATCAACTCTCGCAGGACCCTTCATAAGCCTCCTCCTCATTGATGATCCATACCCTTCTCTACCCTCATTAGACCACTGAGGAACCTCCATAGAGTCCACTTCACTGCCATCAACCCACCTAGACTCACTAGTACTCCCTTCATTACTGCCACTTTCCAGCAACCTCACGCTGCTCTCTTCAATCCCACCACTACCCTCCATTGCTCTCCAAGTCCCCCAAGTGAAGTGTGTCAGTGTCAGCTTCTGAAAGTGTGAGACTTCATTATCAGCAATTGCAAATGTGGATAATTTTTTCAGATACAAAAGCAATCTCTTTAGGATCTACGTGTGCCGTTTTGGAGCATTAGCTGGACGTGCTTCATATCCATTTATAAAATGAAAATTCAGTTACGAAGCACTTTTAAGTTTTATTTTTAGTTATAATGTCACTTTTTGAATGGATACAAAGCACGTCCAAATACCAATGCTCTAGAAACATACAAGTATTTCTCTCACGTTAGGGATATCATGTTCAATCTTTAGGACGGTATAAGTAGAAAGCTAACTAAGATGCTAGTGATCAAACATTCTAAGATGAATATTTTTGCCAAATTAAAACAAGACATGAGCAGAGCAGCTGCTTGCCCAATTGAGATTTGGCGCACATGAAAACAAGTGGTAGTTGTGAGTGTGATTCTCCAAATGCTGCATGGACAAAAGTTGTCGTTTTCAATGGCCATCCCATGTGAATGTGGTACCTTACCTCAGACCCAGATGGGTCCTTTTCATGTTTGCTTTTGACCTTAGTTTCCAACACATGGGAGAAGTAACTGCTGCTTCTGCACCTTGCTGCTGAATACTGCTGGTTGCTGGTTACAATTACAAAGAATTTGTCTTCAATTTTTTTCAGTTGTTATGAAGAATATTTGTCTAATATAAAATGATTAACGGCTGCAATTTTAACCCCTCAAATCCTGCATGATATTGATAGGCAATATATTCACAATATTGATCGATAAAGTATTTTATATTATCAATTAATTATATACCATTTAGAATTTTCTCTTTTAATATACAACTACACACAGGGAGCAATATAAGAAGAGAAAAGAAAAATACAAAAGGAAAATTGCACTTGCCTTCTTTAATTTTCATGCATATAAGGTATCTTAGTGCAATTATTACACTAATCTTCTCTAAATTTATGAAATTATTAAATATTTCTTCTCTCTCCATTGCACTTGAATAGTGCATTAGGGGGTTCATTATGTCTTCAAGACAAATAAAGAGAATGCAAGATAAATTTTACTAAATACAAAATACATATGTAATTTGTCCGAACATAAACAAGTTATTTCCTCTTTTAACACCAACTATTAACCTTTATGTTTTTCTCTCTCTCTCTCCTTATTCAGGTTACATTTATTTTGATGTATATATAATATTTTTTATACAAATTGTATATAAAGGATGAGGTATTAAATGAACCTCTTTATATAACGTAACCTACTTAAATTCTATTGAAAAAATAATTTGATTCTTTTTTGGTCATGGTGTTTAATAAAGTGTCAATAAATCACTTTATTTTAGCACTAACGCATTATTGAATATTAAATTGATTTCTGATGTAAAGCATAATCTCTCTTGCGATGAATTCTTAATATCTATCCTTTTACAGCGATATAATCCAAAATAATCCAAACAAACAAATGAACTCACGTTTTTTTACTTTTAACTTTGGTAGTATTTGATTGGAAAGTAAAAATAGGATGTAATTTTTTATGGATAAATTTTATATTATTTATGAAAAATTTCACTCAATATTTTACTTCTAAACCAAACTTGGCCTTCATATTACTCAAGTTAGGGTTCTAAGCAATGAAAAGTTCTTATACGGAAAACCAGGTTAATTGTGTTTATACGTGTGTGTGTGTGTATATATAAAGACATGTCATATGAGAGGGAAAAAAATCCCTTAATATATATTAAACTCAAAACCTTTTTCTTCTCTAGTTTATACAAAAAAATACATTAAAATTTTTTCTATGTTCTCTATATTGTTATCAAGGCATTTCATTTGTATATTAGAATTTTAAAATTTTGTTTGGTTAATATCTTTGCCAAGAACTGATAAATCTTTTTAATTAGTATGTATAAAAAATCCTTTTAATTTAAAACTTCTCTTAATATATAGTCATTGAATGTTATATAAATTACAACTCACATCATTGTGAATGTGATTTACAAAAAGGAGAAATGAAGATTAGAAAAATATATTATGACTTTATGTTCTGCCCCCTTAATTTTCTAGTAATCTTCTGCTGCCGATACTTAGTAATATGTATAATGATATTTTAGATAGAGCTCACATTTAACTTATATATAGTTTTTTTTAATCCAAAATGTCGGTACCAGGGCATTCATCTAATATATTATTTGAGCATGTGAGATTTTTTTAGTGTGTTTGGTGAGAGGATAAAAATATAGGTAAAATTTTTAAGAATAAGTTTCATATGAAATTAAGTATATTTAGTTTATTCATAAAAAAATATTTCGTATTTTTATCCATAAATCAAACACACTCTTGAATTGAAGTATAGGTAGCCACTCAAGATTTGAAACCGAGAACAACTCCTTAACTACCAGTCTACCTACTTGTATTGGTTTTCATTTCTTATACCTTACCTATCAGCCTTCACCACTTGAACAGCTACTCCTTTTTTATTTTATTTTCGTTAATTTCTCTTCTTTGTAATTCCGTATTTACAGTGTCATTCATTTACTAGTTTCCTGCTTCTTTCTTTTTGAACAGTGGAGAAATTTATAGAACTATATGATTCCTTATGTCCTTGTAGGTACTTCCAGCTGTCCGCTTCATGAATGGTTTCATTGACCATGGTTCCGGAACTGCACGTGCAATCTTAAAGATGATGGCAGCTTGGTATTCTCGAATGGCACTAACACGTAACATGCATTTCATTTTTTTGTTTAAAGTACAATATACGATGCATTTTTAGTGTCTAGATTGTACACTGTTGTATAGATTTTTGAAAGTCTTGGAAGCCTAAACCTTATACCACCATGGAATATTCTGCTAGGAATTTGAAATATTCTTCCGATAAGGGAGTGTTTGGTAGATTTTCCTTCTATTTTTACTCTCATACCAAAAAGCACCTTAAACGAGGAAAAAAAAAACTCTGTAAGAATGCTTATAGTAGTTAAATACTTTACACTCTTTATCCCATGAATTTTTTATAGCTGATTCACATCTGCTGCATTGGATGGTTGGTTTTGAGGAATTAAGATTTTACTCCTATATTTCAACAACAATTAATACGCACATGTAGAGATGGAAGTAGGTTATATTAAGCTCTAACTTAAATAGTTCTGACCTATATTCTTAAAAGATAGCTTGAGTCTGCGCCTATTACTTGACATAGACATTTTTTTTATAGCCTTAGCTTGATATTCTTAAAATTTTGACTTGACCTAAAAGTCTATTTAAAGGCCTATTTAATTATAAAATTCTTTGGAAAAACTAAAAAATTTACTTTTAAATAAGTTAAAGGACTTCTAAATTTTTTAAAAAATTAAATTGACTAAGGACTTGTTAATTAAATTTAAAAGTTTAATTTTAAATAGATTAAAATGTGTCTATTATCATTATATTTTTAAGTAATAATAATAATAATATAAGTAAGCTAGTCTGTTTGGCCTATAGGCTATTTTTATTACTTGCAGTATGGCTTGTTTACTAAATAGGTTAAGCCAAGCGAAGTCAAAGACCCCTAATGAGCGGCCTAGCCTACTTCCACCCCTAATCATATGTTATATTAATTCTATTTGATTCTTGAAGGGAAATTATATTTTGACATTCAAAAAGTGGATGTCCCAATGACATCCATTTTATCACCATTAGATGATCTTATATTCCCTACTCACACAACTCAATAAGCTTATCTAATTGTTATAGAGATGGATGTCAAATTGGACATCCACTTTTTTAATGTCAAAATACTATTTTTCATTCTTAAATGGATGCAGTAGGATCGTCGATTATGTTTGGAAGTTTTGAAAGGGTGAAAATGAATGGTAAGTAATGGAATCAAATAGAAAATGGTGGAATGGAATGGCTAATAGTAAATCACTATGGTTTTTGGGAGTTTAATGAGGAAAGGGAAGCACACTCTTGTTTGGAGTCACAATGTAAGTGAATGGAATTAAAAGCTGTAATAGGGCTTTTTTTTTTTTACGTATCAAGATTTAAAAATAATGATGTCAGAGTAAAACAACCAATATTGGAGACAAAATATTCACCGGTACAACTTCATCCCTGATTTGGGTGTCATCAAAACATATATTGTCTTCTTTTTTCTTTTTTTTTTTGTCAAAGATATACTCTTGTTGTCCCTCCCTGACAATTCCTCGCCTTCAATTAAACAACAACCAAACACACATAAATGGAAACAGAGCCTTCCATTTCATGCCTCCCCCTTAAATTTTATGCTCTCAAGCATAGCCTTAGACATTTCTCATCAAGATTAGTTGATTGGTCTACTCTAATAGTTATTACTCCCTCTATTCCTTTTTATTAGTCGTTTCAGAAAAAAAATTCTATATTGATTATCATTTTGGCATTCCAATCAAAAACCAGTCACTCTACTTCAATTTTAATCAGTGTTTACTTGGGCTATGTTTTAACTAGTGGAGTGTAATAAATGCATGAGCTAGTGGGCGGGAGAAATTAGAGGAGTGAATAAAATAGCAATTTAGTCATTTAAGTCCACTTTTTTAAAAAAGTTAAAAGCATTTAAGTGTTTTCTTAATACCTATGCGTGACTATTAAACAATTAATAATAATGAATGGAATGAGACAATGAGCATTTGATTAACTGCCAGCATTATATGTCTCCGAGACTCCGATTTTGGATTTGATGCTTCCTATAACTAACTAATAGTTAAGAGAATCATTAACCATAGTTTGAGGTGGTAATTAAGATAATCACTTTTGTTCCAAATGACCAATATCCAAAGACTATTGGTTTTTAAGTAATACAATTAGAGCCGGGTCAGTTAGCCTATTATTGAATAAAGATCCATAACATTAAATTTCTATGAAAAGAGTTAAATTCGAGACTTTATTTAAAGAAATACTCTGCCCATTTCTAAGTAACGGTTGTTTTAAAAAACATCATTTTATGCCACATTTATTGACATTCTAGCATTCCAATATGAAGACATTTTTTATTCCAATTTTGCCTCTAATTTCTTTATATTTCACTCTCTAGAATACTATCTCTCTTACCAATCATATGCTATTTCAATTTCTCTTTCTACTTCTCAGTAAGGACCCATCTCCTCTCATTAAAATTTGCCACTCTCTTTATAAGAGCACGTTGCCAAAGAAACTCAAAAGTCACGTGATCTGTATACGGAGTTTTGATATATTTTCCTAAAAATCTTCCAACAAATCTCCTAATACTAAAACAAGTGAAAAAACATACATGTCATCAATATCTTGAAAAGTTAAAAAGTGAGTAACACTTACCTTATTTAGCATATGGAAAGATTTGTGTGAACATTTACTTATATGTTTTTCTCTTATTTTAGTGTTAGGAGGACTTGTAGGAGGATTTGAAAAAGAATATATCAAAACTATATAAACTACTAGTAGTAGAACTAATGTTCAACGTACATGAGAAAGAAATTCAATCACAAGTATCGGTTCATTGAAATTAAAAAGGGTGATTTCTCTTGTGATCTTGTTGGTCAATACTTATGATGAGGTTGTCATTTAACCATATTTTAAAAATGTGGTTCAACAAAAAAATAATGTGACTATGTACTGGGTACTTGGCTCAATTCGGAGACTCAAATCATCCTTTTTCCAAATAGTGATATCAAATTTCACACATCATTATAATGAAAAACCCAAGGAATCAGACAATCACTAATGCCCTTATTTATCAGAAGAGCCACAGAACATAGCACCCTGTCCAAAGGATTGCAATTTTCCAGACGATGAGCCAGCATAAAAATCTATACAACTAGACCAAACCCAGTTATTTTCAATCAACAATCTACTAAAAAAAGTTACCAACTTTCAACATAATCAACAAAAGGGTGTCTCCAAGTTCTGATTGAAGCAACCAAAATTCAATCTTTACCCAAAACAATTCATCACTTCACAGTACAGTCCCATAACAACAGACAAACAAGCAACATCATTTTTCTTATCATTATTATTATTTCAATATCCAAACTAATAATTCGAAGAACATAGGTAAAGAAAAGACCGTACCCGAGAGATACGGTCATGAGCAAGGGCAACAGGAGCGTTGCGGATGCCGCATATGTAGCACTGGCCTTTCCATTCACGAAGAAAAACCATTCCCATTTGTTTGCCACCCTGACTGAAACCTCACTCACTCACTACCTATGCTCTACTGTAGAGAGACAGCGAGCAAGACAAGACAACCTTAATATAGGCAAGCACCATGGCCAATCCGCCATTGACGGTAACATTTAATCTTTTAATAGGCAAACACTTAGTACACAGCCACATTATTTTAACCATTGGGATGCTCTGAAAGCATTTAGAAAGAGAAGCTGGAGAGGGATTAACCACATTATTATTTCGTTTAACCACATTTTCAAAACATGGTTAAATGCCAACCTCATCACGTCACCAGAGAAATCACCATAAAAAGTTGGAAGTTAGTGTCAATAATAATCAAAAGATTTATGGAGTTTTATTAAAAGTGTCTCAAGTCCTACGAAAGGAAACTTAAACTTTACAAGTCAAAAATGAGCATAAGCTCTGCAATATATAAAAAATATTATGTGTATTCATTATGTGTGAAACACCATATCAACTCATACATTATTTACTATTGGATAGAATGCAGACCCTACTTGAATAGAGTCCACACCCTTTCCAATGATGGATGAGGTGTGATTTGACACGGTATCTCACAATTAGTGAGTACAAATAATATAACTCTATGCACTATTCCTCTATGTTGCTAGCACTTAAGCACTAGAATGGGTGCTTGGCTCCTTTTCAATTCCAACATTGCACTCTCTCCAATTCACAATATAAGTCTTTAAGATTATACTTGAAAATTAAGGTGATAATTGGATCTCATCATTTTTTGTTAAAAAAAAAGTAACGTGGAAAAAAAAAGAAGAGTGGCAATTTTGTAATTTTCAAACAAAGTAAAATAAAATAAAAGGTAAAGAAATCACCATGTAACACAACACCGCAACAACCCCTCCTCCACTATCTCTCCCTCTTTCTTTGGCCCTCCCTCTCCTTCACTTTCCTTTATCCATTTTTTTTTCTTCTCCATGAATCAACAATCTGTTCCATTGCATTCCATTTTGTCATCAAATACTTCAACTCATTAGCTTCCTAAACTTGAAGTCTCCCATATCAACCTCATTCCCTTTTTGGTTACTCTGGCGTTTATCTTAGAATGAGTAAACCCTCAAAAATGGTGGATCAATACATGTTTGGCATTTTAAGTATAAGTTTAGTAAATAAGAAGCTATAATATGAATAGATTATAGCGAGTAGAGTCAAGGCTTGATTTTTCTCTAGTCCTTATGAATCCTAGGTTCTGCAAATTGAGTTTTTATTCAATAGGCTCTATAATTAATAAATTGTTTTGAATAAATTATCTAAACTTGTCAAAATGCCTATGTTGTTCAAATTCTGTTAATGCAGAGCAAGCCACTCCTTCCAAAGCTATTAGGGAGCAATCCAGTTGGCTTCCATGTGTAGTGAGTGGCTATCTACACAATGGTTATGTTTTAAATTTATTGGGAGAAACTAATTTATCAAGGTTGATAAATTTTGTTCTATGCTATTTTATTTATTTGATTAGCTATCTTGACTAATTAGCATCTACCCATGATAATGATAATGATTAATTTATGATTTTAATGACTGAGAAATTATAACCAGCTTGTATTTTTTTTTTATGAATCCTCACGATTCTTTTATATCATGCTCGAAGTTATATTGAAATGATTTGTGAGAACAGTCGATTTCAAGATTAGGATTACATGGAGATTTATTTATGAATTGGTAAATTTATATTTGATATAGTTATTTGAGAAAACCATGATGGGTTCTAAGTTAGAATATATCGTTTGACAAAGCGAAGAAATATATCGACAATACCATTCACTATAGTGAAGAGGTATAACAACAATACTATTCGCCATGACGAAATGATATAATGATAATATTACTTGCGATATAGTATTTTTTTTTGACATTTAGATGAAAGGGTGAGAGGACCGTATTTGAGACACCATAAACCTTTAGATTAAATGGGTTGAGATTACTCCCCATATACATTTAGTTCTTCTTATGTAACCCTCATGATTCATTTAAGTATTTGACAATGGAATCGATTTTATTTAAGAATGAGTATTTGTGAAAATAATGAGAACATATATCAAGTAACTATTAGAGTTCCTACTTAGAACTGAAGTTTTAATGAGTGTTCTTTGTATTGAAAGGTACGAGGAAGACATGGAAAATGTGAACAATTATTGGTATTAATTATTTTTAGAAATTGTAAGATTCACAAGCTATTTCGTTCTATTTAAAATTTTGTGGATTTATTACTGTCTCATCCTTATCCACTTTGTTTATAGTCCTCATTGAGTTTGTTTGACTCATCACCTTCTCGTCTCTTTCAAATTCGCAGGTGGCTAAATAACATGTTCATAAGATTTTTTGTGTTGCCTAGGAAATCCCTTTTTGATAGGACTCCATTGTTAGTTGAAGCATTTTGATTGTTGACTCAAATATTTTGTAGTTATATGACATAGGTTGAGTATTTTAATTTTTGTGTATGAACAAAAGTTTAAGTATGATCTTTGTATAACTGATCCTTACTATATCTATAACTAAAACTCTAGCAATGTACTAGCTATTGAATTTGTATTATTGTGATATGTAGAAGGTTAAATTTAATACGTGAATTGTCTAGTTTTTAGTGGAGATTTTGTCAGATTTTCAATAGTCAAAGTAAACAAGTAAATAATTTATGTTAGTGGGATGATATCTTTAGGTTTGCTAGGTTAAGTGAGTTAATTTAGTTTACATGTTGGTCATTGTCTAAGTTTGGGTTATGACAAAAAATAAAAGTGAAAGACAAAAATATCTTTTTATCACTCATCATAAATTATCTCTCTATTTATAATCATATTCATATCTATTTATTCTCACTTAACATAAATATTGAGACAAGTGGGTAAAATAATTAATATTTTCTTAAAATATGAAAACGATTCATATTTTGTAACAAACAAAAATTCTACAAACTACTTATATTTTGACCTGCAGGGAATATCATTATTTCTGTTGCTAAAGCATTGTGCTTCAATTCATTCTAGCGTTGTAGCGTTGTTTTCAGCACTAAAACGTTGGACTTGCTCTTGGAAATGTAAATATTAAATAAAAGAGAAATGTAAAATGCCATTTGCTTAGATTTTGGGTTTAGCTTCTTTTTTCTTTTTTCTATTTTTTCTCCTCGTTGGTGCTGTATTTCGTTTGTTATGAGACATTTATGATGTGTTTGGCTTGGCTTTATTTTACCCAAAAGGCCAAACCCCCTTCATTTGATGTTCACAGTGATTTCGGAAGAAAAATTAAAATTTGCTTTGTTATATTGTTTCAAAAGCAATTATCATTCCGAACTTCAATGGGAGTGGAAGCAACACATTATTGCTTGTTTGCTAAAAGATTCACGTTCAATATTTTAAAATGTTTTATTATAGTTAAATAATAATTAAATTTTCACTCTTGCTTTGCATTGCAATGTATACATTTCTAATAATTCCACAACTAAAAGTGTTTTCAATTTATATCAATCACGCATTTATTTTCTCAAACTCATTTTTAACATAAAAATTTTCAACCATAAATCAACGTCATAATAAACTCAATTTTATTAAAATTAGATTGACAAAATCAATTTTGTTAACGTCTACTCCGATTTTTCTTTTCATGTTGTAGAAAAGTCAAATTTGGCAGGAAAGTGTCGTTGTAGACGCGGACGGTGCCACGTGCTAGTTTTGTTCTCCTCATCTAAGAAAAAGTGTTCTTTTCTTATTCATGCTTATCAATAGATGTCTTCTTTTCTTTTTCTCATTTCCCCCTTTATGTAAGTATCTTCCTTTTTAATTTTTGGATCATTGTCAATATCTCTTCTTACAACTACAAAAAGAGTGTCCTGCTCCGTTGCCTCCTTGGACGGTTTGATAACATGGCCCCCACTAAAGGTTGATGACGGTGTGGCGGCATTGACCATCTTACGCAATTGTTTAAAGCTTTCATTTCAATTGGTATATAAATTTAAAAATCATCAACCTAATTTCATTAATAATCTACCTATAGCTAACAAATGACCCAATATTAATTAAAATAATTTGATAGTTGGCTATTTATCAAATACAAACTGAGATGAATTAAAAAATATGATGAACAGAACGAGCCACTCTCTCATAAAGCTAGTGTGCTAGACAAGAATCCAAATAATTTTGATACTCCATACGGGGCATTAATTTGTAAGATTTTTTTAAGTATAAATGACCTTTGAGGGATATTTTGGATAGAGTAATATTATTTATACTCATAATACTATAAAATATTATATCGATATATTCTTATCTATCACTAAATAAGATATGAATCAAAAATAAAATAGAATTCACATCTTATCCAATAATATATAAGAGTGTATTAGCAATATTTCTCACAAATAATAAGTATAAATAACATTAATCTTTTGAATATTAGTATTTTTTATTGGAGAGTAAAAATAAGGATAAATTTTTTATGAATAAAATTTATATATAATTTTACACATAAAACTCTTTCATAAAAATTGACACCCCATTTTTACTCTTAACCAAACACACCCTTAGTCAAGAAAATTTAACAATTAAGGGAACACTTATTGCCTAACTACACCAAACGCATGAATGGCAAAATCACAAACATAATAACGAATTTCAATTTAAAGCAGACAAAAAGCAACCATATGCATTAAACAAAAAAGTTTCCTCAGGTGCTCTTCAAAGTTCCACATTGTCAATAATGTTTATCAGGTAAGCTGCTGCTACTAACAACTGAGTCCATCATCTTACTCATTTCAAGAAATATAAGTTACTCTTCAATGTCAACTTGAAGCTCTAACTTATTCCATGGTTCATTGATAGATGGACCAATCCCCTAACGACCAATGCCGGACTCCTAGGACAGCCACGTGCGCTCCTTCAATCTCCTGACAATGTTGTCAGTTTGCCTTAGGACCAATGGCCCTCTTAGCAAAAGATGGCAAACAGAAAGATGCCGTATGAATCTGGAATATAAAAACAAAGATAGAACATAATCAGAAGTTAGGATAAGAATTGAGTCCAGGATAGAGGAGGAGAGAATGAACATTCAGCATGAGTTGAAAAACCCTGCAACCAGCAAAGCAAGGGCAAGAGAACATGACATGATTGGAGCAGAAGCACACCTCAGAGTTGTAAAATTTCAGTGGTCTTGCTGACTGCTGACCCTCATTTTCATCAATGGGATTCACCGGATGCTTGAAATCGACAGCAGGTCCCTCAGTTGAGCAAAGCATGAAACCAATCATCCCACTGAAATGGAAAAGAAAATTAGTTAATTAATTAATAATAAAAGCTAGATAAACATGGATACTAATATGTATTCTCACCATCCCTCAACTAAAAGCAAATTATAGATCATTGAGGCCATTTTAATTTCTAATGGCTATTTTCTTGAAAACATAATAGCATGTAATCAATAGATAGGAAAGGGGTATCTTTTAAAAACAGCAAATGGAAATATAGAAAATATTTTTTGAGAGAATGTACCTTGGGTATGTAGGGACTGTGGTCCAAGCATAGTTGACAGAACCTTTGAATATCTGGCGACAATTTGCCACTATGTCTTCAATGATATGCATATGAAGCCAAATACTTTCTGCTTGAGTACACACAACACCTCCTGGACGAAGAGCCCTCGCAACTGACTCAAAAAATGGCTTTTCAAAAAGCTCTTGAGCAGGACCTTAAGGATATCAAATGCAACCTCAGTTTTAAAGAAATTGTGTTGTGTGTAGAAGACCAGAAAATTATATGGCATTATGGGTATAGCCTACCAATAGGATCGGATGAATCCACTATAACTGCATCATAAGTTCCTTCTGGGACTGCCTTCAAAAATGCAACTCCTAGATCATTGAGAGACAAACCATCATGAGAAAAGTAATGCTGAAGCAGACCAGAGGTTACAAAATATTATTTGGAGATTCCTAAAAAACAGGGGCTGTGTGATCATACCATCACCAACATGAAGTGTCACACGCGGGTCCTCAAAACCTACAGCTATATCAGGGAAAAATTGTTTTGAGACCTGCAAAGAATAAAGACTTCAATTTTAATATGGAGCATATACTGCTATGCTAGAGGTCTTTTAGGCATAAAAAGGGTTATATTTTCAGGCCAAGTAAAAGTGTAAAACTATAAATATTTAGCCTTGATTAAAGACAGGAAAGAACAGAATCTTGGTGCCATTACTCACATCAACAACCATCTTATCTATTTCGCAAATGTCTATCTTTTCTACTGAAGAATGGCGTGATACTTCCCGCAAGACTCCACCATCTCCTCCACCAATAACCAAAACCTAATGGGAAAATTGAAGTGAGAAAAAGAAGTAAAGAACAATTGAATTCCATATACAATAGCCTAATGTGTCCAAAATTTTTTTGCTTGTGAACAGCCAACGTTTCACTATCAACAGTGGTTCAAGTAAGTCATATCTCAAGTGGCTCAGATGAAAGGAAAACAATGTGCCAAAAATAGACTGCAAAATTTGTTGGTTTAAATGTAAACCAAGGTTGCAGCAGAAGACAGCATGGTGATGGAAACATCAACTTTCTGTGTAATCAGGATAGAAATATTTTTTTTGCACAAGTTCTTCTAAGCCCTACATACAATGACTACAAACTATATACTGCACCACTACCTTACAGTATACTGAAAAGTTTTGCTAAATTACACATATTTGGTAACAAAACAGGCAACCAACATATATACTAAATTCCTGATGAGATTCGAAGTATCAAAAGACCTTTATGGGATTTGGAATAGAGCAAAGAGGAAGATGAGTGATCATCTCCTGATAGGCACATTCATCCCTTTCTGTCAGCTGAATGACTCCATCCAGAACAAGGACCTTGCCATATGTTGATGACTGCAAAAAGACATCAAAGATGCATACATTGTAAATAGAACTAGGACCAATGAAAAGGGCAAAAGAAAATAATGAAACTTTCCAATTAAATGGAGGCACTTGTACCTGAAAGACCATGACATTCTGGAAGTCAGACTTCCCTTGAAACAAAATCTTTTCCACCTTCAAGGAGTGTGCCTCCCCTGCAAAAAATTACAGCCAGATTCCACTTCATGAGCGTTATTGCTAAAGACAGGTACAAACATTCTGAATTTATTGAAACACTAGATTGCAACGTGCAAGCAGTTCTAAAAATATTAGTATTGCTTTTTGGTTTTGTAAAAATTAAAGCCATACATAACATGCAGACAAATATGATTGTCCAGTTGCAAGGACTACATAATAAAACTTGGAGATCTAATTCTGTTACTCATAACAGATCTCTCTTCAACTAAAACTAAAAGCAAGATTTTATTGATTTCATTTTTCAATATTTCCTGCACAAAATCCTGAAAACAGAAAAACACATAAAATGAAGGGAGGAAAAGAAAACAGTAACCAACACATGCCCAAGTGACTTGAAAATATAGAAAACAACTGGGTAGATTTATCCTTAAATCAGCCAAATCAGCCAGTCATCCTTAAAATCCACGAAAAAGGGAGACCAATAATTCCAGAACATAACATAACAGGAAGAAAAAAAAAAAAAAGACAAAGCCCGGTAAAGATACGTAGAGTGGATAATTCCAGTGATGTATTGTGACGTAGAAAACATTGTGTGTAAACAATGAAATCAATTAAACCATTAAAACCTCAATTCCCAATAATAATAAGAAGAAAAAACAGAACTTGCCAACTGATCCTAACATATTAAATACAAAAGAATCAAATCAAAGATCCTTAACAAAAGCACAAACACATAAAAAATATCAACAAGGGGTGTGGTTGTTCACGATGATAGAAACATCAAGTTCGAAAATTTGGGTTTTGGGGTGAGAAAAAACAAGGAAAAGACTAGGTTTTTTGAAGGAGGAGTAAAAGGGTATCGAACCAGGCCACATTGGGCTGATTTCAGAGAACCAGCCAGGGATAACGGTTGAGATGCCATGAGGGTCGTTGGTTTCAGCTGAGAGGGTTGAAGCTGAGACTCCATTCTGTTCGTTCTCCCTTTGCCTCTTGACTGGGAAATCAGTGGACTCAATCACAGTCTCTTCTGCCGCCATGCCTTCCTTTCTCTGTTTCAATGCTGAGAGAGAGATTGCTGGTTTGTAACACACGAGAGAGTAGTGAAGCCACACAACTCTTTTGCCCTTCACCCTACGCGTTGTTATTTAAAGGGTGGGTAACCCCCACACACTTTTCAATTTTTTTTTTTTCATATATTTTTGTTATCATTTGGATTAGCGGTTTCTTGAGCAACCCTTGAAGTTCAAGGGGTTAATATCTTTGAGTTATTTATGGTTAGAAATATATTATATGTTTTATTAACTTAATTTATTAAAATATATAAAATTAAATGTTCAATCATAACTATTAAAAATGGCAAAAGTATCTATGTCCTATGCATACTAAAACAAAAACCTTTGGGTTATTGTAAAAACAAGATTTTTTTTTTAATTTTGGAATTTAAGGTGAGAAAATTGGGGGTGCTCATCTTTTTTTTTCAAACGGAGCATTCATACTTAATATTAATAAAATATTAATTTAATTTTAACATACTAATAATATAAAATAATTTTTATATAATTTTATCTAATCATATAATACTATATCAGTAAATATAATGAGTATCTACCATTTGCTATCTGAAAAGTCATATAAATATAGATATTTAATTGAATTACAGTACATAAATCATAAAATATAAAAACAACTATTATCAAAATTAAACTCATAAACTATGCTATAACTATTATCCATTAATTGATCTAAAAACAACTCTTCTATTCTCACTTTAATTATAGGAGCTTTCTGTTTTGGTGGTTGATTATAGGATCTTTCTTCTTATCATTTACTAAGAATTGAAATCTCTGTTTTTTTATATAGATATTTAACTTTGTCACGTGAATAAACCCTAAATATCAGACAATAAATTATAAAATCTAATATTAATGATGTATTACAATTCAATTATTATCTATATACTTTTAAAATATTTTAAACAGCAAGTATTTTTAATATAATACAACAATATAAAATTATTAATAAAATATATTAATGATATATAATTAAACCTTGAAAATAATAATTTAAAATATATTATCGATGAGGTTTACTCATATTTTAAAATATATTATATGACAAACTTAGGGATGGAGATGGGTCGTGTTTGGATAGGTATTAACTTAACCCGACCCACGCTACACTTTATTAATATTAGTTTCAACTCATCTTGCCCTTATTTGCAGGCTTTAAAAATTAAAATCCGTATCCTATCCGCAAGTTTTAGTCAAATACCTATAAAAATATTATAAAACCTAGTGAGCATATAGAAGAACTAGAGTTTTAATAAAATAACAAGTAAAAAAAATCAAATAAGTCAAATACAATAATCTAGAATATAATAAATGTCAATATTTTATTCGATACATGAAGGACTACAGTAGCAACAAAATAACAAACAAACAACAAACCAATAAGGAGTTTGTAGCTAGGTTGAACAACAGAACATAAATGAATGAAGTATATAGGATTAGGGTATTAGGGTTTCAATTTTTAAATATGCATATATATTAGGTGTGGTTGGGTAAAGGTGGGTTAAAATCTAACTTGCCCCGCCTTGCACACAATAATCGTCTCACACCTCCATACCCTAGTGTGGAATGAGTTTACAACTTTACCTGAGTGGGTTGGGTAGGGACAAGTGCCTTGCGGATAGGGTAGCAATGGTCATCCTTACATAAACTAATTAAGTGTGTCAGCGAATAATCTAAGGGGGCATTTGATATAGGGTAATATATCTGAATTATCAGTAATATGACTTAAAATTACTTATGCCTATAACATTGTCTTGTTTGATTAGACCATATTACTGACAATCCAGATTACCAAGGTAGGATCACATTATTATTGTTAATTTATAATATTTTTAATAATTAATAATACTAAATACTAATTATTATTAATAATCATTAATGATTACTAATGATTAATAATTCTTAATTATTATTAATAATCAATAACTTATTAATAATTAATAATAATTATTAATAGTTTAAATTGTTATGATAATAATAAATTATAATTAGTGAAAATAATTTTGATATTTAATAATATTACTAATTATTACTACTATTATTATTAATTTAGTAGTGAAAATATATATTGCCTATTAATCTTTATGATATATCAAATAAGGTAATGTGAATGGCCAAATAAATTATCTATACATATCCAACGTTGCATTGTCACATTATTCGTAATTCAAAAGGTGACAAATCTTGACAACATATAAAGTGATTATATATATATCAAGTAGTTATCAATAATCTTGATAAGCAATGCGCCAAATGCTACCTTAGAGTAATATTACACAAGATTATTTAAAAGTAACAAGACTGCCTTATATGTTATTAAAAAAATAAAGTTAAAAGTAATTTATTTTTGCCCTTTTCAGTAAGTATTAAATTACTAATTGATTTCCAAAATATTTCTTAAATAAATTTGCTGTACTCTGGGAAGAAAATGAAAATGCAGAAGATTCTAGTATATCTTCACTTATTCTTCTGTTTAATTTCAAATGTAATTAGTTTACATTTCCCTTTTTTTTGTCGTATCTATTAGTTCCCTATTTTGGCCATTATAGGTAGAGGTGAACTCGTTATCCTATAAATAGCTAGGTGTTATTATATATGTAAAATTTTTATATGATAATGTTATAGATCTTATCTAGATTTTACTTTTTAAATTGATAAGAGAAATTATTAGATACTTCTAAAGCAACACTTGGATATATTTTGTATACCAAAATAGAATATATATATCCATGCACATAAAGGTTTACATATAGAATTTATTTATGAAAAAATTTATTCCCTCTTTTATCTCAAATCAAATACACTCTTAACAAAAATTTAATATGAAATAATTCACCCCTAAACATGGAGAATGGTGATACTCTGTACGAGCTTTAAGAAATGATGGCTTGGCAATGATCTCCACCGGCCTCCACACCAATTGAACAAAATATTATTTAATTTTTTTAAAAATTTTATTCGCGCGTTGGAATTATCAAGTTTGAATCCAAAATTTAATATGGGGTAGAAAAAAACAAAAACTGATAATAATTTAATAAAATAAATGTCTCGTGATGTTATGGGTGCCTGGGAAAGTAAAAAA
This sequence comes from Dalbergia cultrata, assembly GCA_031216105.1. Classification (NCBI taxonomy): domain Eukaryota; kingdom Viridiplantae; phylum Streptophyta; class Magnoliopsida; order Fabales; family Fabaceae; genus Dalbergia; species Dalbergia cultrata. The sequence continues at coordinate 14,620,926 of CM062344.1, read as the reverse complement.
GAATCTACTTTTAATGGATGCGTTTGGGGTGTGGGCTCATTAGCCAATGGTGATTTCAGCAGTTGCTCACGGCTTCCCAAACAATGCCATGTTACGTGTTTTTTGTGAAGTACAAGTGAAAATGATAGGGCTTTCAATTAGCGTTCCATTGGGATCAGGACACTTCACTAGCTGGTCCTTTTGTTTTGCAACTGTCAGTTGGACAGTGAACATGCGGTAGAGTAATTTCGCACGGCATACGTCTCTTATGACTTTTTTTTCTCTGTTTTAAAATAAATATATTTTTACTTTTATAAATTTATTCATAAAGAGATATATTTAAATATAAAATAATTTTATGCATTGACCTGTAAAATTTGATTGTGGTTAAGATGAAAAATGAAAATTCACTTCAAAAAAGTAGAAGGTGAAAATCAACTATGAGTCTAAAAGGGAATGTGAAATTTAGCTGCTCAAAAACCTTGTGTGACAAAAATAAATAATTTATTTAAAGATAAGTAAAATATAATTTGTGTGATAGAAATCAATAGTTGAAAGTGTATATTTTTAATCACTAGTATCAAATATTTCTTTAAAAAGAGTAAATATTTAAATTTGTCCTTCAAAACTATAGTGTAGGATAAATTGACCACTAAAGAAAATATATTTTCAGCCCCTCATTACTTAAAATATAGAACATGTTAATTCCTTCTTACTATTTTGATGACTAATTCATCTTGTTTGTATTTTTAGTATAGACTAATTAAAACAATCTTTTAAATTGTTAGGGATCATTTGTTCTAATATTCTTTGAAATGCCATGTATACCTTAATGCTTTCAAGAATTATGTACATTCATAAAATTTTGCTTACTAGTAAGAGTTAGAGTCCAATTATGAAATTCAAAGGAAAAGTATTTAGTTTAAAGATTTGTAATTATACAGTAACTATAGAGAAATAGACAATGAGTTAATAGTTGTGAGATCATTAGCTTTAATACTAAGTTATCCGCTAGAGGACAATCTCACTCCAATCAGAATATTCAAATAATAAAATCTAGTTAGGTATATAATATGTGACCTCATTAGGTGCCCCACAGTGTTTAGAGTGTAGATTTATGTTTCTTTATTAGTTTACTAGTTTGCATGCTTGCATGAATTATTGGTCTTGAACTATTGTCTAGCTAAATATAAATTATTTTATAATTTTGCATTTATTATTTGTGTATTATCTCATTGGTTGTCCCCTATGGGATTACAGGTGAGAATTTGCGCACTGAGTTTTAGGTGAAACTCACCTTTCTCTTTTCCTTCCCCTACAGATATAGGTGTTACCTTCCTCCCAAGCAATAGTAGGCTTCAGATTTGGTGAACTTTACTTTGTAGTGAAGATTTAGTTTATGTCTTTTAGGTTGCTTCAGTGACTATGCTGGTAGGATATTTTGGTTCATACTTCATTTATATTTTATTTTATGATTATGGAATTTAGACTTTACTTATGAAAGGGAAGAATATGTATATTGAATATGTTTTGGAAATCAAAATGAAAATTATACGTAATTATGCATATAGCACAACTTAGTGGCCATGAGGCTTACGCAAAGATGAGATTTTTCATATGCCGGTCACTTTCCTAATTCGATTCATGTCAGGGGCACAAGACTATATTAAGGTACAAGCTCCAATGGTGTTGGTTTGTTTGACAATTTAAAAGATGTTGGTAATGGATGGAATATGTTTGTGTTGAGCGGTTTGAGATGGAAATGTGTGATGGAAAGAACATCATTAGATAGCGGCTTTCAGTGGCACATGATTATTCTAATCAATAGCATGCGATTTTGATGAAATGATGGTTCAGTTCAGTTTAGTTGGCTAGGGTGTTCTTTTTGAATTGTCATGAAACTATTTTTCATATAAAACACATTAATGGTTTTATCTCTAGCATGTTTCTTTACACTAATGATTCTTTTGGGTTTAAGCATGAACTTTATATCTAGCAGCCCTTTTTATGCAAATAATTCTTTTGAGAAAGAGTGAGCTTTTTTTTTATATATGAGATAATATGGATCGAATTCTTGACTATTTAATTTTGTCATAGAGATTCATACTATGTAATGAAACCATTTATCCTATAAATTTAAGTCGATGAGAGAGGTACATGAATGATTTTATAACTAACACATGAAAGAGCAAGTTGTGGTGGTTTTAGTTCATTGGGCAATGGGGCTAGATAGGATGGATATATAGCAGTAACCATGGATGAAGCCGGATCTTCATTTTATGCAATAATGGTTAATTTAGTAATTTCATATATATGTCCACAAGCCATAAAATGCTACAAATTGTCATATATATATATAATCATGTGCATGTATATGCTAGTAGTTTCATTAGTTAAACTAACAACGTATTATCTACAGGAGGAGACAATGTCATAATCCATATTAACATATAGAGATATTGATTTCATTCAAACTTGAGTGGGGTTGACATAATTCTCCCTAATAATGTTACTTAACTCAAGTTGGCTTACTATTTTAGACATCCTTATGAGTAAAAGATGAAATAATGGTGTTTGAGCTTGCTGAAATGGTGCTTCAAATCTTTTATTGGTTTAACTGTGTGTCGGGTTCTTTTTTTAAAAAAAAAAATATATTTTTGGTCACGAGGTATTAGTATGGTATGATATACTATCACAACATGATTTAATTTTAAGATATTGGTAGTGTTAAAAAATTTTACACAGTCATCTGATCTCACATCTATAAATATCGCTCATTTGAAACTCTTTTCAATATTATTAATGTATCAAATTAAACTCTAATAATAATGATGTATATATTTATAAAAAAAGTAATGATGTATATAGTCAATCTTGTATAGTGAAAAAATGCTTATTCATTAATTGGTTGGTCATGGTGCTTTTTGGTTAATAGTTTTTCAGTAAGTAACAGGGAAAGAAGAGAAATGTTTAAAATGTACCAGAGAGTTTTGGTAAAACGACATACAAACTATAATGAAGGGTAAATAACTTGCATTTTATAAGTCAGCTCAAAAAAAAAAAAATTGCATTTTATAAGAAGTATTTTCTATCTTCTTCCCTTTTTTGAAACTCTTGTATGGTTTAAAACTCTCCGCAACATTTTTCTACGAAATTATGTTCACTGTAAACAACACTGTTGATTAAAGAAAATAGCTTACTCATAACGTTGAAATTGCTTTAATGATATTTTTCCTCTTCTTTTTGATACATCATAATTTGAGGGTAGTCATCCGAACTCCTCTACCTCAATCAGTGTGGCAAAGGCAATGCCTCATCCTGCGATTATACAAGCATTGACCGCCTACCTATACACAACTCTAGCAATTTAATCTTGCGGACAAATTGGAAAGAAGCAATGCCATTTCGATATTCAAAAAGTGGATGTCCTATCAGGTGTATGAAATGGTGCTTCCATTGTTTTATTTTGGAGAAAGATGGTGCTTCCGATTTGAGCTTCATTTTTTAATTATTTGGGTCGTCTTCCCATGTTTTTGGGTTGTGGTCATTTTTTATTTGGTGGGTCAAATCATGTTCTAATTTCAGATGACCAAAACACTCATACTACGGCAGCTATTAAAATGGGACAAGTACGTGGGCTTGTCTTTGTGGCCCAAGTAAAATAGTGGCCAGTGCTTAAAAGTAAATATATGAAGACCAAAAATGTTGATATATGCTTTGGTAAATGTCCTAATGAGGTATGTCTGTTTTGTTGGCCCATGGATCAAGCAATTGACCCCAAAAACAAAAAAAGAGAAAAAAGAAAAAGCTTTTTACCATCTGACCAAAAGAGTTTTTATAACCAACCAAAATTTTTGCAGATGGCAAAAAAAAGAAATCTCACGAATAGTTAAGGGTCACAAAATATTTTAGGATTAAGGGTTTGCAAATGGGTAAGGACCTGTGACCGAGCTTGGCCTTTTTAATAATTAAGCTAGGCCCATAATTTTCAAAAAAAGTATTTAGGTAAAGAAATCAGGCCTGGGCTCTCTAGGAAGCCTATTATGCCTGGTAAGCCGATCTGTTCATATATATAATTACGTATATGGAGAATTTGAACCTAATAAGCATTCTATAAAAAGTATAAATCATTACAGTATCTTACTTGTTTGATAATATGTAACCAGACTAATATATTTATATTAGTTTTCAAAATTAAACTAATTAAATAATTTTAACATTTGTATTCAGAAGACATTTGGCTATCCTAGATTCTTATGGTTTGATTCACAACACACACATCACAATTTTACAAACCCTAAAACTATCTTTCTATCTCTCATGGCCCCACCACCTCACAACATAGCCGCCACTCCCCAAGCGGCCAAGTCCCTGCACCCAGTTGCGGTCGATAGCCACACTGTTGTTAGTCACACGACCTCACACAGCCACCAGCTATGCCATCGTCCATCTCTAGCCTTGCTTGCACAGCCTCGCCCCACCACTCGTACCGCCTCACACCCCTGCCGCACTGTCACATAGCCTTGCACTACCACCCTAGCGCCGCACAATCCATGAGCCTATGAACTACCATTGCACACTCTCATGCGTGAAGCCATGAGCCTATGAACTCCTTTTGTGTTTGCACTTTGCACCAGCGGCAACATGAAAGCCTGAAAGGTATTGTCACTATATTTCCTTTTTGGGTTATGAATTCAAATTTTGCATGTCACTGTATTTCCTTTTACTGTTTATTAATTTAGATTTGGGCTTATTAATTAAGATTTTGTATTTGTATTCAGATTTTGCATGTAATTAATTTTGGCTTATCCACTAACGTTCATTTGCAGCCTTCAATACTTGCAATCCAGATCCTCATGGAGTTAGGCAGTTTGTTATACTTAATGTGCTAGGAGGCATGAGCCATTCAACGCCTTTAGCTCATAATTTTGAACAATGATGTTATTGTTGAAATTTGTATCCTTCATGTTTTGAAGCAATCAGATTTTTGCTTAGTTGTTTAGCTCTTAAAAGAACATATTGGAAGACCTTGGCCTGTTTACATACACTGCTGTACTTGGAATTTTGATTTCATATTCATATAGGTGTTTAAAGACCTTGGCCTTTTTAAGGAGTGTTAAAAGGCCTAGCCTTATTTAGGCCTACATAAAGGCCTAGGTCTTAAGGCCATGCAATGGTTTTTTTTTTTTTCTTGTTTGAATGAATTTTAGAATTTTAAGCAGGCTTCAGGCCAAGTCAAGCCTCTCAAGCAAGCCAAGCCAAGCCTCTCAAGCATGCTAGCCCAAGTTGAAAATAAAGCCTATAACAAGTAATAAACCAAATTCAGGCCTAGTATTCTTGTTACAGGCCTAGCCTGTTTAGGGCATGGTCCTGCCCATTCCCTCCCATACAGATAGACAATAGTTGAGTGCTTAATCTTGGCCTCATAAATTATCACAATTGCTCATGCTTCTGGCAGTTTTGAAGTACTACATCATGGCAAGTGATGAATCACAACTGATGTTAGTGGTGGTTTGTTGAGAAGTGTGTTTTCTTTGTTTGTTTTGCATGTTCATCACGCCTATGCTGTTTGTACAACAAGCTTGGGGTGTATTTGTTCTAGTCCAAGAAAAATGTGAAGAAGACAAAGCACAAAAAGAACTCACAGAGTTCTTGCAAAGCAGCCGTGTTAAGTTTTTTCCTGTTAGATTAGTTTCTTTAAAAAAAAAAAAAGCTTGTTATTAGGAAAACTCTCCTCTTTGTTTAGGAAATTTCACTCTTTGACATACATTACCAATGTAGTATGTTTACCTAGTGTTGTCAAGCATGTATATATATAAAAGAGCGAGATTTCCTTTTGCTAAGGGTGTTTTCACAGGTCAAGTGTTTTATATCTCTAGTCAATCTAGCTGATTCAACTTGCGAGGTGGAAGTCTTTGCTGTATTTGTTCTCTCTTGCTGTAAAGTAAGCCTTGGCCTACTTTCTTGGCATTGAACTTTCAATTCATGACTGGAAAAGAGAAAAACACCATACCGGGGAGGCTATGGGGGTGGGTTTGACTCCTTAAAGGTCAAATGGTATCACAATTACCTACTATAATTTGATATTTTTACGAAATTCAATTCTTCATAAAATATTGAAGAAGTAAACTAATGAAAAAAAAAATTTGACGCTTCTACACTTAAATATAATATTAATTGTGTATGAATTGTCATGTTTTGTATTACAATAATTTATGATCAGAATCTTTTCAAGAAAACCTTATAAAAGTTATGCGAAGTGGGCTTTAAAAAATAACACGGTTGCATAATGATCATGAATATTGATTATATATATTTTGACTGGCGCAACAAGTGGAAAAAGCGGACATTACTTTTTGTTTAGGGAAGATATGCCAAAGTTTTTGCTTCACTAGAGCCAAATTACTATGAAGTCAAGAAACGAAGGCTACAGAATTGGGAACATTTCCCTTGCAACTGCAACTTTACAAGATAGCAAAGTTGATATTAACATTAGGATTAGAGAGCATGTTTTTATTGAAAAAAAAAATGACATACATTGTCATTAGAAAAAGCTTTACAATCTTGGACGGTGAGAATGAAGGATGCGTTTCGTGAAGCCAATGGCGTGGCGGACTCCCTGGCTCATCTTGCCCCCGCTTGTGTAGGGTTTTGTTTGTGTTGGGCTTCTAGCCCCATTATGCACCCAAAAAGAGAAAGCTTTACAATATTATTTCTTTTCTACTTTTTACCAAAAGCTGCTTCTTGTTCGCTTTTAAAAAAATATTATTATTTTTCATTCTCTCATGACTAAAAAGAATTCTACAAACAATTTTGATGAGCCAAACTTGTAAATTTATATCTTTGTCTTAAAAAAAGAAAGAAAGAAACAAGAATAAAAACGCAAAAGATAAAGTTTAACAAGTCAACATCGCATGGTACTGCTGCAATGTACGTAAGAACATATTATTATTTATGAAGAAGTTATGGTATATAATCTCTTGAATAAGATGTTATACATGTTAAAATCCTACATGTTAAATAGATTAGGTTTTGCGTGCAAAAAGATAAAATCATAAAAAAAAACTAAGATACTCTATTTATTTCAAAATAAATATTTCTTTTACATTTTAGGTATATTAATAAATTAATGTAAGTGGACATAAATTGTAATAATATAAAAAAATTAATAAAATTGAAAGTCGCGACTATCGGCTGCGACTCTGGCATTTATCAGCACAAAAAGTTTCCCCCGCTATTGGCTACCAAAAAACGTTGGTTGACAAAACTACAACACTTCCCATACTTTAGATAAGTTTGTCCACCTGAAAGGATATTCTGGTGCTGCCTATATGCATTTACCATTCTCATCCTTCATCATAAATAAATAATAATAACTGGAAGTGATAAACATTACCTCTTTGAAGTGATAATATAAAATTAAATTTTATACAAAAGTAGTATAATTTTCGCTATCATAACTGAAAAATTCACACAAGCATTTGAGCAAAATCTGTAAATTCACATCTTAGTCTGAAAAGGCAAAAAAATAAACAAGAAAGAAACAACGAATGAGGAAAAAGAAAAATCTAACTGGTCAGCATTGCATGGCGTGTCAATGTCAAGCTTCTCTGCGCCGTAAGTCGCCAATCAATGTGATCCACGGCAATTTGATTTGGCCATCACTCCACATTATTATGCACAATGCAATTATACTATATCTTCTTAATAATATTTTTAATTATTTAAGAAAACATATTCTATAAAATTATCCATGTTTCAAAAACATAAAAAGATTTTACATTCTATTTCGAACAAATTAATAAAGAAAACTCAACTCTCTTCTCTACTAAAAGATTCATGTTCCTCTCAAGAGATCCTCAACTTAAAATGATGAGTAATACTATATGGTCATAAAATATGACAAAAATTTTTATTATAAATTATCTTGATTAATAGATAAAATAAAAAAATATGGTCCACTTATTTATTTAAAAGCCAATAAATATATAAATACACGTTATTTTGACAATTAAATTTTAGTAAAATGTTTGCCTATGTGACATTTTTTTTTAATCTAAAACGAGTGATTCAAATACGGAAAAGAAAAAAGAGGTGAGTTGCCAACATAACGGGAATAGGAATGTGTGCTTGGATAAGAGGATTAGGACAAACGGCTTTACCTAAAAGGATTGAAAAATCTTAGGAAATAAACAAAGGCTTCAAAATTGGCACCATAATAAGCTTTCCAAATTTTCAACGCTCAAATTGAGCATTCATTGAAAGCCATGATCATTCATCAATGCACACAATCAACAACGCTGGTTTAGTTTGGTTGCTCATGCGTTTCCATGTCATCATCAATCATTTCCGTGTTTATCAATACTACGGTAGTGGGGGCCATTGTTTGTACAAGTCTACGATGGAAAGTGGAAAAAAGAAAAAGAAAAAGAAATTATGATGTTTCATTTGACCTGCTAACACTGTTCCTATATATATGGTGTAGCCATTTCATGAGCTGAATGGTAGTAGTTGAGAGAAGAAGAAAAGACTGTTTGTTTTTCTTTGAGTTTGACCATAATAACCATGGCTTCCTCAATGAGGATCTCAAGGCTGCTATCTCGCTCTTTTCTTTCTGCTTCCACTACCACTACTTTGTTTGCTAGAGGTAGGTGCTCCTTGTTTGTTCATCACTTCCAAGTTTCTGGGGTGATCTCAAATTTTCATGTTAGGATATGTAGAAACCAATATGAAGTGCCCTTCATCTTTAAATTTTTATCTGTTTCATCTATTTGGATTTGGATTGTTTTGTGATCCTTATGATAGTCTCCAATTTTTTTGGGAGACGATTGGATCAAAAGTTATTGTTTGGAAAGAGAGAGAAATATTGAGAACTATTTTGAGGAAAAAAAAAAGAGGCATGGTGATTGACTAGGTGGGGGAAGGCGGAACATGAAAAGTACGGCGCTTTACCAAGATCTATAAGTCTAATTGTAAGATTCTAATTTGTAGCGAAGAGAGATGTATGTGATTTTCTTTGTTGTGTTCGTGTCATTTATTGCTTGGTCCTTGTGTGTTCGCTGTCCGGTACTAGTTGTTTCTTTCAGTGCCCTGCAAGTACATGTATGTTACTTTCACGGTATAGGTCAGTTGTAGTAACAAATTGAAAGCTACTTCCTGGTACCAATTAAGTTTATTATGGAGGACATGTGATAGTCATGTTTTGAGTGGTTTTTTTTTTTTTAATTTATTTATTTAGTCTCTTGGTTTTGGTTTTCTTTTGTTGGGTTTTGTTTTTAGACTCTAAAGCCACTGACTCTTTCTCTGGTATTACAATGCTTGAATGAAATTTATACACTTTTCAGGTGGAGGTAGTTACCTGGGTTCAGGGCTCAGTAAATACAGCACTGCTGCTGCCATTGAAGAGCCAATTAAACCATCAGTTACAGTAGAACACACTCAACTCTTGATTGATGGAAAATTTGTTGATGCTGCTTCTGGTTTGTTTTCCTTTTTCTTCTCTTTATTATCTTTCACCCTTCCAATTCCATCGTTTGGACATACACTTAGCAATTTGATTTGAAAACACAAAAAGATGAGAAAATGGTGGTTCTTTTCCTTCCTGTAAGAGTATAAATCCATTCATGTGATTTCTTGACATGGTATCGGATTCATGACATTCCCTTTTTGTAATTCCTTTTAACATTTTGAGGTATCTAATATCTTAACTTGTGGTTCCCCTGGCATCAGGCAAAACCTTTCCAACTTTGGACCCCAGGACCGGGGAAGTGATTTCTCATGTTGCTGAGGGTGACTCTGAAGATGTTGATCGAGCAGTTGCAGCTGCCCGCAAAGCATTTGATCATGGCCCTTGGCCTAAGATGACAGCCTATGTATCTTACTTACCCTTAGCCTTACTTCTCTATTTGTGATTCGGCTACTTGAATAATGCACAAAGTCATGATCTATATTGAATAATGTACATAATAATTATTTTGGTTTTTATAGGAAAGGCAAAGAATAATGCTGCGTGCTGCTGATCTGTTTGAAAAGCATAATGATGAGCTTGCTGCACTTGAGACCTGGGACAATGGGAAGCCATATGAACAATCTGCAAACATTGAAATCCCAATGTTGGTTCGCCTGTTCCGATACTATGCTGGTATGTGGAACAAGGAATGTGGACCTTGTTATAACTCTGTTGTTTTATGAAACCAGTACTAACACTTGTGCTTCCAAATTCCTCAGGTTGGGCAGATAAGATTCATGGTCTTACTGTTCCAGCTGATGGGCCACATCATGTTCAGACATTGCATGAACCAATTGGTGTTGCTGGTCAGATCATTCCATGGAACTTCCCTCTTCTCATGTTTGCATGGAAGGTTGGGCCAGCATTGGCCTGCGGCAATACTATTGTTCTGAAAACTGCTGAGCAGACACCATTGTCTGCATTATATGCATCTAAGTTACTCCATGAGGTTAGTCATTACTCCAAACTTCTTTTTGTAATAAGAATTGTTCAATTGGATTATTACTTTCAATTTTTTTTTTAAAAAAAAGGAATTTGAATTCTGAAAAATTATGATGACCTTGGATTTCCATTGGTTGGTTGCACTTATTAATGCAGCTGTGCTCATTTTCCTATGGTTGGAAGAAATGAAGATTGTATCGATATCTCGAATGTTCATACCAAAATTTTCATCTTTTTGGCAGGCTGGACTTCCTTCTGGTGTTTTGAATATAATATCTGGCTTTGGTCCAACTGCTGGTGCTGCTATTGCTAGTCACATGGATATAGATAAGGTTGAGAAGCTATTTGCATTAGTATTCATTTTTACCCTCGGCCTCTTCACCCTTATGACAAGTTATTCACTTGTTTTCTGACCCAACATTGGCAAATCCTTTTAGTGCAGTAGTGTCTGCGTAGTCTTAACCTTTTGACACCCTCTTGCAGCTTGCTTTCACTGGTTCAACTGATACTGGGAAAGTTGTCCTTGAATTGGCAGCAAGAAGCAATCTGAAGCCGGTAACTTTGGAGCTTGGTGGCAAATCTCCTTTTATTGTATGTGAAGATGCTGATGTAGATCAGGCTGTTGAGCTAGCTCACTTTGCATTATTCTTTAATCAGGTATATATAAAATCATATATGTAGAATTTGTCTTGAGAAACAATTATCTTATGCTAGGAGTTCAGAGCAGAAATTGACTGGTGGTTCCTGTGACATTCAGGGACAATGCTGTTGTGCTGGATCTCGAACATTTGTTCATGAACGTGTATACGATGAGTTCATTGAAAAAGCCAGGGCACGAGCATTGAAGCGATCTGTTGGTGATCCATTCAAGGGAGGAATTGAGCAAGGTCCTCAGGTAAATATATATGCCTTTTCAGGACACCCTCATACTTGATCATAGTCCAAGAGCCATGTTTTCCAAAATCATTTGAGGATGTGATATATCAGCAATATGACATTGTTGCTTTAGCTATATCACTTTCCTTTTGGTGTCATGTCCAGATACTTGATGCTGTTCACTCCTAAAATGCATTGAAAGAGCTATACAATTGGACTAGTTTGATAACTCTTTAGTCTTAATGTAAGAAAGTCTTTTAGTAAGTTTTGCTATACTGATGATTTTCTGTATGATCCAAAAAAATCAGATTGATTTAGAACAATTTGAGAAAATACTGAGGTATATCAGATCCGGTGTTGAAAGTGGAGCTACCCTTGAAACTGGAGGGCAGAGGTTTGGTGACAAGGGCTACTATATTCAACCTACAGTCTTCTCAAATGTAAAGGTAAATCTATATCTATTAACTGCACTAGCAGGTTCACAATGTGATTTCTAATGTATGGTGTTACTAAAAAAATGTTACAATTACTAGGATGGCATGCCAATTGCAATGGAAGAGATATTCGGCCCAGTCCAATCCATATTAAAATTCAAGTAAGAGCAATGAGTCCTTTTAGCAGATAATATTGTTATTACCTTTGTGTTTTGCTTCTTTCACTGATTCTGCTGCTGATGACAGGGACCTTGATGAGGTGATTCGAAGAGCGAATGACACACGCTATGGCCTTGCAGCTGGGGTGTTCACAAAGAACATAGACACTGCCAACACTTTGACTAGAGCATTGAGAGTTGGATCAGTGTGGGTGAATTGCTTTGATACATTTGATGCAGCAATTCCCTTTGGAGGGTATAAGATGAGTGGCCATGGCAGGGAAAAAGGAGAATACAGTCTTAAGAACTACTTGCAAGTCAAGGCTGTTGTTACTCCTTTGCATAACCCAGCATGGCTTTGAACAGTTGTAGCTATGCCCCTTGGTGATGATGACAAGATCAACAGATAGGGTCCAAAATGTTTATTTGCCATCTGAACATCTAATACTGTTGATTTTTTCTTTTTTTCCTCCTGCTGGGATACTTGAATAATTGTTTTTTTTTTTTCGACCCCTTGGATTTCATGCATAGCACAAAACATAGTCTGTGACAAAGTCATGTAGCGGTGGATTTGTGAAAGAAAATTATATGAACTCTCATTGGCTGAATTGATCTTTAAATTATACGCATTTTTGAATTGTTAATTAGGATAAAAATAGATAATGGTATTTGGATATCTAAGAGTGAGTGTAAGTGGTGACACCCATTTGAACACTCATCCTATCATCATTGAATGAGATAGATAAGTGAGGTAAATAAGGACCGTAAGTGAATTAGAATCACATTTCATCCAATAGTAATAAAGTTAGTATTTAAATGAGATATCCACTTTTAAATATTCAAATAATATTATTGGATAAGAATATCAACGATACTAAGTGCATCCTTTGGTAAGAACAACAACCTAATTTTGTACGTGGTGTTTATTATTATTTTTCAATAGTTAATGAAATACTCAGCAAAGCTCTTATGCAAAAGAGGAGGAAGTATATGAACGAAGGTGGTTATGTCCATAAAATTTTCTATATTCATAAAAAATATGCTCAAGTGCCAGAATTTTTGTAGAAATAAACTAAAAAGCTTAGCAAGCTTGAAATATGTCCTGCTCTGAAAAAAAAAAAAAAAAACTCGAAATATGTCCTATTTTTATTATATATAAGTCATATCATTATCAGTTGATTTAAATATTACACATAAATCATACAAGGATGCATGATACCACCTATGTACTATGAAGTATGAGTGTTTGATTCTTCCAAGACTAGAGTGACCTCCAACAGAGCATGAGTCGTACAAGGAATAATGCTCAGCAAAACATAAGTCATACCTGGGTGGTGCAACTTATGCATTACAAGCATCCAGCAGTCATATTTTGTTAGGCATAAGTTGTGCAAAATGACTTATTTGTAATATTTAACTCGATTAACTCTGATACTATTTATATATAATAAAAATAAGACACATTTTGAGTTTTTTTTTTGGATCAAGATATATCAAAAGTTTCCATTTTTTTATTTTATAGTGGCAAAAAATCAGTCAACTTCCTTTGTTACCATTTAAATAATAAATATTATTTTTCTACAATTATTAATATAATAAATTTTATTTGATATAATAAAGATGATGTTAGCAGGATAAAGCTACCGCTCCTCCAAAAGTTAATTTAAGAAAAAAGTAAGTATTTAAAGATAAACAAATTATGTGTAATAAGAAATCGTATAATCCAAAAATAAAAAAGGAAGCACCATTAATGGATAAAAGGAAGAAAAATGAAGGGTAATAATCATGCTACCATATATCATGACCCCTCCTATAATGCAGAAATCATTTTGTCGAGGTTCCCATGCATGTATCATAATGTACTTTGATTAGGGATGTTTGTTTCAAGATTTCAAATTGCATTTTTTGGGATCACATTTCCGGTAATATTATATTCACTATTGTTTAAAAGTTTAAAATGTTGAAATTTATGTTCATAAAATTTTCTATACTCATAATAAATATGCTCAACTGCCTTTGCCACTATGTAAATAATAAAGATTATTTTTCTACAATTATTAACATGATAAATATTTATATTTTCATTCAACATTTTTTATTTCAAGTAAGAGTGCTATAATTATCACTCTTTCACTCAATAACTTTTATTGGATGTAATAAAGAGGGTGTTAGCAGGATATAACTACCATTCCTCCAAAAGTTAATTTGATAAAAAAAATTATTATTATTTAAAGACAATCCTATTATTTGTAGTAGGAAATTGCATAATCCAAAAATAAAAAAGGAAGCAACATCAATACATGAAAAGAAGAAAATATGAACCCTAATTATCATGCTACATCATGAATCTTCCAATAATGTAGCAATCATTTTGTTTTGGTTCAGATGTATGTATAATTATGTACTTTCATTTCGGGTGTTTCTTTCAAGGTTTGAAATTACGTTCCTCGGAATCACATTCTCAGAAATATCATTCAATATTGTTTAAAATTTTGAAATTTATGTTCATAAAATTTTCTATATTCATAAGGAATATGCTCAAAGTGTTGAAATTTTTACAAAAATAAAACAGAAAAATTAAGAGACTTTTAATATGCCTTATTCTAGAAAAAAAAAGAGCTCGAAATAAGTTATGTTTTTATTGTATATAAGTCATACTAAGATAAGTTTATTTAAATATTATACATAAATCACACAAGGGTAGTATATCTTATGTACCACAAAATATGACTGTTTAACTCTTCTAAGATTGACCTACAACAAAAGATAAGTTAGGGTGGGGTGACTTATGCTCTACTGTAGCATAACATAACTCGTGCTAAGGTGGTGCAACTTATGCATTGTAAGTGTCCTACAGTCACATTTTGTTGTGCATAAGTCATGCAATGTTTGAACGACTTATATATAATATTTAATTCGATTCATCCTTATACTATTTATATATAATAAAGTGTTTTTTAGATAGAGACATATTTAAAGTTTTCATAATTTTTTATTTTATTTCTGCAAAACATCCCACAACTGCCTTTGTTACTACTTGAGTAATAAATATTATTTTTCTAGAATTCTTAATGTAATAAATATTTATATATTTTCATTCAACCTTTTTTTTTATTTTAAGTAAGAATGTTATAATTATTACTCATTCACCCAATAACTTTTATTTGATGTAATAAAGAGGATGTTAGAAGGATACAACTACCATTCCTCCAAAAGTTAGTTTTAGGGGAAAAAATTACTCAAAGATGAATCAATTATATGTAATAGGAAATTGTATAATCCAAAAATAAAAAGGAAGCATCGTCGATGCATAAAAGAAAGCAAAATGACGGCTAATAATCATGCTGCGATCATGACCCTTCCAACAACGCAACAATCATTTTGTTCCGGCGGCTATGCACATATCATTATTTACTTTCATTAAAAGTGTTTATTTTCAAGTTTGAAATTATATTCCAAAGAAATCATATTCTTAGGAATATCATATTTAATATTGTTTAAAATTTTAAAATATTAAAATTTATGTTCAAAAAATTTTCTATATTCATAAGAAATGTGCCCAACTACGCTTGTCACTATTTAAATAATAAATATTATTTTTTACAATTATTATTATAATAAATATTTATATTTTTAGTTAACTTTTTTTATTTTAAGAATGTTTTAATTATTACTCTTTCTCTTGGTAACTTTCATTTGATGTAATGAAGAGTTGTTAGAAGGATAAAGATATCATTCCCAAAAGTTAATTTACAAAAAAAAAATTATTAAAAGATAAACCATTTATATGCTAATAATCATGCTACCAACATTACTCTTCCACTAATGCAGCAATCATCATTTTGTTCCTATTCTTGTACATTATGTACTTTCATATTAGGGGCATTTATTTCAATGTTTGAAATTACGTTCCTAGAAATCACATTTAAGGAAATATCATATTCAATATTGTTTTAAATTTTAAAATGTTAAATTTTAAGTTCATAAAATTTTCTATATTCAAAAGAAATATGTTCAACTACGCCTGTGTGTCACTATTTAAATAATAAATATTATTTTTCTACAATTATTAACATAATAAATATTTATATTTTCATTCAATTTTTTTAAGTAATAATTTTAGATGTAATAAAGAGGATGATTGAAGGATACAACTACTATTCCACTTAAAGTTAATTTGAGAAAAAAAAAAGGAAGCAACATCAATGCATAAAAGGAAGCAAAATGAAGGCCAATATTCACCATCATGACCTTTTCAATAATGCAACAATCATTTTGTTCTTGTTTCCATGCATCTATTACTATGTACTTTCATTAGGACCGTTTATTTCAAGGTATGAAATATGATTCTAAGGAATTACATTCCCGGAAATATTATGTTCAATATCATTTAAAATTTTAAAATGTTGAAATTTATGTTCACAAAATTTTCCATATTCATAATAAATATGCTCAACTATTGTTGTCACTATTTAAATACTAAATATTATTTTTCTATAATTATTAATATAATTAATATTTATATTTTCGTTTAAATTTTTTATTATAAGTAAGATTGTTATAATTATTTTTCTTTGACTTAATAAATTTTATTTTATTTAATAAAGGGATGTTAGAAGGATACAACTATCAGTCTTCCAAAAATAAATTTATGGGAAAAATAATTATTTAAAAATAATCCAATTATTTGTAATAGGAAATTGTATATTCCAAAAATAAAAAAGGAAGCAGCATGAATGCATAAAAAGAAGAAAATATAAAGGCTAATAATCATGCTACCATCATGACATTTCCATGTATTTATAGATTTGAAGTTACATTCTCAGATATTATTGTCGAGAATATCATATTCAATATTGTTTAAAATTTTAAAATTTGAAATTTATGTTCATAAAATTTTCTACATTCATAATAAAAAATATGCTCAACCGCCTTTGTCACTATTCAAAGAATAAATATTATTTTCTACAATTATTAATATAATAAATATTTATATTTCCATTCAAATTTTTTTATTTTGAGTAACAATATTATAATTATTACTTTTTCACTCAATAACTTTGATTTGATGTAATAAAGAGGATGCTAGAAGGATACGGCTATCATTCCTCCAAAAGTTAATTAAAGAAAAAAATTATTTAAAGATGAACCAATTATATGCAATTGTAAATTGTATAATCCCAAAATAAAAATGGAAGTAGCATCAATGCATAAAAGGAAGAAAAATGAAGGCCAATTAACATGTTACAATCATCACCCTTCCAATAATGTAGCAACCATTTTGTTCTAGTTCCCATACATGTATTATTATGTACTTTCATTAGAGGCGTTTGTTCAAGGTTTGAAATTATATTCACAGGAATCACATTCACAGGAATATTATATTCAATATTTTTTAAACTTTTAAATGTTGAAATTTATGTTCATAAAATTTTCTATATTCATAAGAAATATGCTCAACTGCTAGATTTTTTTAGAAATAAAATACAAAGGTTAGGAAACTTTAAATATGTCCTAATATGATAAAAACTTGAAATATGTTATGTTTTTATTATATATAAGTCGTACTAAGGTGAGTTGATTGAAATATTACATAGGGTATACGACTTATGTACTACGAAATATGACTGTTACTCTTCCAAGATTGAAATGACTTGCAACAGAACATAAGTTGTCCCAAGGTGATGTGACTCAGTTGCAGGATAACATAAGTCATACTAGGGTGGTGCATAAGATAAGTTGTGCTAGGGTGGTGTGACTTATGCTAAGTTGCTGCATAACATAAGTTGTGCTAGGTTGGTGTGGCTTATGCTCTGTTGTAGTAGAACATAAGTCGTGCCAGGATGGTGTGACTTATGCATTGTAAGTGTCTAACAGTCACATTTTGTTGTGCATAAATTGTGCAAGGCTTGTATGATTTATATGTAATATTTAATTTGTTAACCCTTATACTATCTATATGTAATAATGAGTTTTTTTTTTCAAATCAGTACATATTTAAAGTTTTCATATTTTTTTATTTTATTTCCACCAAAAATCTCTCAATTGCCTTTGTCACTATTTGAGTAATAAATATTATTTTTCTATAATTATTAATATAATAAATATTTATATTTTCATTCAACGTTTTTTTATTTTAAGTAAGACTGTTATAATAATTATTACTCTTTCACTCTATAACTTTTATTTGATGTAATGAAGAGGAAGTTAGAAAGATACAGCTATTATTTCTCCAAAAGCTAATTTAAGAAAAAGTAATTATTTAAAGATAAACCAATTATATGTAATAGGAAATTGTATAATGCAAAAATAAAAAAGTGAACAGCATGAATGCATAAAAGGAAGAAAAATGAAGGCTAATAATTATACTACCATCATGACCTTCCAATAATAAAGCAATCCTTTTGTTCCGGTTCAAATGCATGTATCATTATGTACTTTTTATGGTATATTTAGTTGGTAAGTAAAAATGGGAATAAATTTTCTATGAATAAGGTTTATGTTTAATTTTACACATAAAATTTATCTATGAAAATTTACACCATATTTTTACCCCCGAACCAAATATACCCATAAAGTGATAATGGGTGGATTTGGCAATGTGTTTTGGCTAGGTGCTATAAAAAGATCAGTCAGCTTTTTCTATTTGATAAACCAAAAAATTAGTATGGTTTTATTCTTTGCCTTTCAAAGTCAAGGGTGTTTTTCAGAGCTAACTTTTGTTCTATGAAATTAAAAAAAATTAAAAGACTAATATAACTCTTGAATTTTAATAAAAATCCAACTTCATCGTTCCATTAATTAATATATTTTTTCTTCACAAATATTTATATCTATTATAAGATATTTAACAAACACTATTTTAATGGCTCTTGCTTATTAAGAGCAATAATTTTTGTATTATTTTACCAAATAATGTTCTCAAGATATTTTTAGAGCAGCTTTTTTAGAGTTTAAAGAGCCCAGTCATTTTTTTAGAGTAAAAATATTACCAAATCAAACCTAAATAAAATAAATTTGCATATAAGGTAAATGGGAAAGGGATGGTATTGTCCTTTTGGTCTAGTACTGCACCTATAAAAGTCTTTCCCTGCCATTTGATGAACTAAATATATATCATTGGAGGGAAGGGAGAAAAAGAAAAAATTAGAAAAGAAAACATAAGCTATAAAGCATATGGCATCTTCACTGGCGATCTCAGGGCTCCTCACTCGCTCTCTGTCTTCTGCCTCCACTGTACGTGTATTTTGACGAGGTAATATATTGCTGATAGAACCTCTCCATTTTTATGTTTTTTTTGGTGGCAGGGGGTGCCGGGGGGTTTTGATCTAATCATTGTTCTTCATCTTGGTTAACAAGAATATGTAGAAGCCAAAATGAAGTGACTTCTCTTTGATTTTATTTTTCTTTCCTCCTTTCAAGTTTTAAAATTGATTTACTGTTTGTTTTGCATGCTGTTCTGATCCTACAAGATGGTGGGATCAAATCTCAAAACTTTTTGGGATGGAATATCAAAAGTTTGGAATTTTGTACTAATAATTTTGTTATATATATCTCACTATTGTCTTCCATATCTTCTCTTCTTTAATATAAATTTTTGGATTTTTTTTTCAAAATATAAGTTACTCTTACATTTCAAATTAATTATTTTATGTTTATTTTATCAGTATCAGAGAATATAAAATGGGAGAGAATAAGTAGAGACGAGTTATGATTATTATGGAGAGTGAAGATATGATGAATGACGAAAGAATATTTTTCTTCTTTAACTTTTATTTTTTCAGAATATCAATGAGATCAAATCGTTATCTTAATTTTTATATATAATTTAAAAATAACTTATATTTTAAAATAGAGGGATACTGAAGAAAAGCAAAATTCCTCTTATATGTATGTGTAATTTATAACTACGAGGGAGGGACGTGCTTCTAGCGTTCCTGCCTGTTATTTTTACTTTTTACAACGTGACCGGGAAGTACATGCAGATAATTAAAGCTTACATGGAGTGGTTACCTTGGTCTACATAGACGGCTCTGTAAATACAGCAGAGATATTGAACTTGAATACCCAATTGAACCATCGGTTAAAGTACAATACACCCAGCTCTTAATTAATGGAGACTTTGTCAATGCTGCTTCTGGTGAGTCCTTTATTTTAATAAAACAAAATTCACCTAGGATATATTAAATAATTTTTGCACATTTTTTAATAATTTTGCCAAAACATGAGTATTAAAAATGTACTTTTTATTTTATTAAAAGGAAAATTGATGAAAAAAGGGTGCAAGTTGGCACATGAAAGTGAACAATTTTGACTTTTTATCAAAAAATATTGACAATTTTTTTTGTCTTTTGTAGAATATCCATCTACGGATGTAATATTTAATCATCTCACGTACTAGTTAAAGAATCTAACCGTTGACACATTGGTTAACGAAAAAGATGACCCTTACTATCTCACATCGGTCTCTCATGGTTAGTTCCTTAAGTCTCTAAGTACATATTTGAGAATTGATTATTTTGAGATATAGCTATTCTTTTTAAAACTGTTTTCAAAAAAATTTTACTCATTTTTTAAAAATAAATTAATTCAAACATCCCCTAACTCTTGGGTGTTGGCACCAGGCAAAATTTTTCCGACGGTGGATCCGAGCACAGGCAAAGTCCTAGCTCAAGTTGCTAAGGGTGACTCTGAGGATATTGACAGATCAGAGTGGTTGCAGCTGCACGCAAAAGCATTTGATGATGGCCCTTGGCCAAGGATGACAGCCTATGTATTTTGATCCTTAGTTCCTTACTTTCTTTTCTTAACTAGTTCAACAATATTAACGCAACTTGCCATGATCTTTGGTCCGTATATATATATATATATATCCAATTAAATCCTTGTTTGCTTGGTTTTGTAATTTGATAGGAAAGACAATGGATATTGTTGCGCGTTGCGGATCTACTTGAAAGGCATAACAATGAGCTTGCAGCACTCGAGACTTGGGGATAGTGTGAAGGCACTTGATCAAGCTGCACAGCTTGATAGATCTACTGGTGATTCACCAGTTTCGACACTTTGCTGGTAATTACGTGGAATGCAGAAAATATATACTCTTTGCTCCCTTATCTTTACTCAACTTTTTAAGATTCATTATATTTTATTACTTTCAATTTAGTCTATTATTTTTCAAATCGTTCTTAATTTGGTCTCAAGTCATTGTCCTTTGTCAATATTTTTTGTTAGTTACATGACGGAAAAGTGATTTATGATCAATCTAAAACAAAAAGAATAAAATTGAGAAAAATAAAATGTTAGAGACCGTTGAAATTGAAAAATTAAGTAAAGAATTAAAAAACCTATTTGTTTGTGTTTCTCTTTAACGTTTTGCAGAAGACTTGTGTTATTTCTACGTATTAGTTATGTTGAACACTTTAATTGACGCCTTAGATATCGCAGTTTATATAAAGTGTGAATTTTAGTTATATAATTGTTACATCAAAATATTGCCTTTAATACACATATAATTATCCCGGTTCAAATAAATGTGGAAATCAATTACATAAATGTTGAACAGATATATTGACTTCGTTAATTACTAAATATATCTCATTATAAATAAACATCACGTATACTTATTTAAATTGCGGTCATTGAACTTCGATTGTTTGTCTTATTCGTATAGGAAACATCTCATTGAATATATTTAAATAGAAGTCCTCCACATTCTGACACCTAAATTTTAAACCAGTTCACCTGATTAATTAGTAGATCAATTGATGCTGGAACCCTTGAAATGTCAGCAAGAACCAATCTTAAGCTTGTAACTTTAGAGCTTGGTGGGAAATCCCCCTTCATTGTATGTGAAGATGCTGATGTAGAATAAATATAGATTTATAGTTATAAATATAAAGTTGATCTTGTAAAGCAATATGCCCTTGGTAGAATTAAGAAAGTCTTGACTGATTGGTGTTATTTGTGGCATTCACTTCATCAGGGATAATGCTTCTGTCTTGGGTCGTGAACCTTTCTCCATCAAAGTGTATACGATGAGTTTTTTAAGAAAGCAACGTCACGTGCCTTGGAGCATGCCGTTGGTGATCCATTCAAGCCGAGAATCGAGTAAGGCCATCAGGTAAATTTGAAAGATATCCTTTGTAGGACATTCCTCATTTTTGACCAATTGGCATTAGTACGCGTCCATGTCTTGATATACAAGTTACTGATAAAATAATACAAAAAATCCAACTATAACATCAAAATTAGAAATTTGGGTCAAATCTGACACTAAAATGAATCAAATGAATGAAGTTGAAGATTAACTTGATATTTCCTTTTGTTACCGTTAATATGTCTATCTATATATTCTGATGTACTCATGTATGATCCAAAAAATTAGGTTGATTTATCCCAATTTGAGAAAATACTGAAGTGTGTCAACTTTGGCGATGAGAGTGGAGCCACTCTTGAAATAGGAGGAAACAGATTTGGCAAGAATGGCTTCTATATTGAACCTATTGTCTTCTCAAATGTTTATAAGGTTACAATTTCTAGTGTCACTAATTGTAACAATTACCAGGATGATATGCTGATTGCAAAGGAAGAGATATTTGGCCATGTGCAATCAATATTAAAATTCAAGTGAGTGCTACAACGAGCTCTATTTAATTTGCAATTACGTTACCATCTTTGCACAATTACTATTGTGCTGATTTTTCCGCTGATCACACAGCGACCTTGATTAGGTGATTCGAAGCGCAGACAACACACGCTATGGCCTTGTAGCAGGGAACACTTCTGAGTCGAGCACTGTGAGCTAGAGCAGTATGATGGAACTGTTTTCATGATGTATTGGACTCAGCGGTTCCTTTTGGTTTTGAAGGGTAGAAGATGAGCGGGATTGGCAGATAAAATGAAAAATATGTTCTCAGGAAATACTTGCAAATGAAGGCCATTGTTACTCCCTTGCAGAACCCCGCATGGCTTTGAACATTGGTATGATGAGAAACAGGTGCATGAAAGGGGAAAAAAAAAACGTAAAAGGAAGAATACTCTTTGGTTTGAAATATTTTCGTGCAGCTACTTCAATAGTATTTTCCTTTTTTTTTTTCTTGGACACTTCCAATCGATTTGGAGGTGCATTACTCTAATATTTACTTCCAAACAGTAGTCCTCTGCTTAGTGAAGAGGTATTGCTCTTCATTAAGCATTGGCTTCTCTCCTAGGACACCTCCAATTAAGTTAGATGTCTATTGCTCTGAGACTGGATCCAAAACAAACACTAAAATGAATCAAATAAATGAAATTGAATATTAATTTGATATTTCCTTATGTCACTATTAATATGTCCATCTATATATTTTGATATGGTCACATATGATCCAAACAATCAGGTTAATTTAGCCCAATTTAAGAAAATACTGAAGTGTGTCATATCCGATGTTGAAAGTGGAGCCACCCTTGAAATAGGAGGAAATAGATTTGGCAAGAATGACTTCTATATTGGGCTTACTGTCTTATCAAATGACTTCTATAGATGAGAGTGCTGTTAATTAATTGACGTACTTGAACATTTGATAAGATAGTAAGCTCAATATAGAAGTCATTCTTGCCAAATCTATTTCCTCCTATTTCAAGGGTGACTCCACTTTCGACACCTGATCTGACATACTTTAGTATTTTCTTAAATTGGGCTGAGTCAACCTGATTGTTCGGATCATACATGACTGCATCAATATATGTAGATAGATATATTAATAGTAACATAAGGTAATATCAAATTAATATTCAATTTCATTCATTTGATTCATTTTAGTGTTTGCTTTGGAGCCAATCTCAGAGCAATAGACATCTAACCCAATTGGAGGTGTCCTAGGAGAGAAGCCAATGTTTAATGAAGAGCAATACCTCTTCATTAAGCAAAAGGTAATGTTTTGGAGTCAATCTTGGAGTAATGAACCACCAAATCAATTGGAGGTGTCCAATAAGATAAGCCCAAGAGATTAAGTTACTTTCAACCAAATGAAATTGGGTCTAAATTCAAGAAGCCTAGTAGCCAATAATTGAGAACTAACAAAAATGCACCACCTCAGCCCTAAATAGCATTGAAAGATAAAAGACCAATTTATCCCTGAAGTCTTATCTATAAATTTCAAGTGATACCATTCTTGTAAATCAGCTCATTCTTAGAGAGAGAAACTTTTTGACGTTAGAGAGAAGTCAGAAAGAAAAACATCTATTGTAATCAAAGAGGAAAATCTTCAATAAAAAGAGGAATACCAGTTATTTTTCTTATTTCGTTCATATTATTTTATATCATTTTATCCAGATTGGTTTGTTTCTTTATTTCCTTCGTGTTTAAGAACCTAACTCTATAACAGTGTTGGATTTGACACAAATTATCAAGATATTGGCGGGTAATAATAATTCAAATCGGTCAAACATGAGAATGTACTACAAAGGATATCTTTGCAATTTACCTATGGACCTTGCTCAATTCCGGCTTGAATGGATCACCAACCTTACGCTCCAAAGCATGTGACGTTGCTTTCTTAACCATATACACTTTCATGCACAAATGTTCGTGACCCAGCACAGGAGCATTGTCCCTGAAGTGAATACCACATATAGCACCAATCAATCAACACTGTTCATTATTTTATTACCTGTCCATCGGTGGTCTATTTGTAGTAGATGAATGATAGGCCACCAGTGGTCTATGCTTAAGTAAATCACCGGAGGTCTATTTGCAGTATAGACCATCAAAGGTCTAGTGATAGATCATTGGTTAGCTGACCATTGATAGTTTATCATTGAGTAAACCACCGATGGTCTATATACAATATAGACTATATGTGGTCCAATGATATATCGATGCTTAGTAGACCATCAATAGTTTATTTATAGTATAAGCCAGTGGTGGTCTAATGATAGACTAATGCTCAATAGACCATCAATGGTCTATTTGTGTGAAGATGCAAGATGTTCAATCACTATAGATTTTATCATCTAAAATGATATTAATGTTATATGAAAAATAGAAAAAATAAAAAAAATAAGTTAATACCATTTAAGTTATCAAAGTTGTATGAATAAAAAATATAATTATTATTTTATGTAATATAAATTATCAAACACTTAAGAAGACAAATATTTGAGAATGTAGCAAATATGCTTGAAAAATTTGAATTGATTAGAGTGTAGCAAATAAATATAGTTTGAGTTATTGTCGCAACCGGGATCGCGACGGGGACGGCGAAAAATAATTAAATCATGTTTAAAAATGGAGTCGCCACCAAGTTTATTTAATTTGGAAAATCTTGGAAAAACCAATTTTATTTTTTTATGAAAATAATATTTGAAAAAAAATCAGATATGAGTTCGGGAGTCGGTTATGCATAGGGAAGGGTAGGAACTTAATCTCACGCACCCCTAATACACCCGTCCTTAGACGGTACCTTAGTAATTATGCAAATTAAATAGTAACCCCTCAAAATATAACTTAATGAAAGAAGACAAAATAAATAAATTCAAAAATTTATTGACGTGAATATATTTACAATTTAAATAAATAAATGAAGAAGAAATTAGTTTATACACAATCAACACATAATCAAGGAAAATAATTTACACATATATTTACAATGTAAGAAAAAGTAAATAATTTACATAAATGTATTTATAATTCCACAAATAAATTAAAGAAAAATTAATTTTGGCTTGACAGGGACAGCCTGCTCCTACGTATCCTCTGGTGCAATGAGGAACTCAAAGTTACGTAGTTCTGTAGAAAATATTTGTGTGTTGGTCAATTTTAATTAAATGAAAATCTTTCTGAATGAAGAACCTTTTCTTTTTTTTAAAAAAAAAAAAAAAATTCCACTCTTGAAGAGGATTCAAGTTAGCACTCGGCTACTCAATAAATCCTAATGATTTAACAATAATGAAGATAACATTCGTTATTCAATCACCATCATTGATCATTACACGGATTCAAAAAGATTTGAGATAAAATTTATAAAATCCATTTCTACACGATATTCAAGTTAGCACCAGGTTACTCAATAAATCTTTATGATTCAATAATAGTAAAGATAACATTTGTTATTCAATCACTATTATTGATTATTACATAGGAAAATATTTCTTGTTTATTATTTTTTGTCATATAAAAAAATATTTATTTATTTACCAAGAAAAATAAAACATATTTATTCATTCATTTATTTTTATCATGAACTGATAAGCTAATTTGTAAACAAATAACAAGCATGAAATCAACCAATGCAAAAATACTAAAATAAGTAAAATAATCAAAGAAAACACAAGGACTCTAATTAGTATTTTTCGTTCTTTTTATATATATATATATTGAAAAGAAAACCCTACTGTCAACAAAGTAAAAAAAACAAAACCCACAAGATCAGCACCCAAAACGAACCCAGCCCAATAGCAAATCAAAACCCAAAAAGTAATTATGACCAAAAACAATACCTCCTGCCCAAAAAAATGATACTGCCTAAAGAAAAACCAAATAGCAGCCCGATGATAGAAAAAACGTTAAAGCCTCAACAACAAAAAAAATCCCGACACAATACAAAATGGGAAGCCCCATACCCAACGAGCCCAAACGAAAAGGGAACAGCTCTGACCCAATGATCACTCCAATCCAAACACTCCAGACCCAATGAGCCCTCAAGTAATTCAAATAGTCTAAACCTCATTAATAAAATCGAAAACAATAAAAACAAACAGAAAATGAATAAACAAAAGTGGCAGAAAGGAAAGGTCTGGAGCTAAGCGACGAAGTACGGGTTTCATTCCCTTCTATATTGGGTCACTGACTCCATGGGAGAATGGGGAAAGGAGGGGGCCGCGCGGCCATGGGGGAGAGGGAAGCCGCACGTGTGAGGACGCACGGCAGGGGTTGGCGACTGCGGTCGGGCAGCAAAGCGGATGAGTCAAGGCGGAGGCGCACGAGGTCGCGGTGGTTCTCTGGATGCGTGGCGTTAGGCAGCGGTGTGCGGTCTGATGGAGTGCAAGGCGGCGACGTCGTGTTTGCGTGGAGTGCTGGTCGCGGGGCTGGGCTGGAGCGAAGCTGCGAGTGGAGGAGAGCGACGGCG
Organism: Dalbergia cultrata; assembly: GCA_031216105.1. Taxonomy (NCBI): domain Eukaryota; kingdom Viridiplantae; phylum Streptophyta; class Magnoliopsida; order Fabales; family Fabaceae; genus Dalbergia; species Dalbergia cultrata. The sequence continues at coordinate 14,593,922 of CM062344.1, read as the reverse complement.
CTGAGGGAGGTTGTGGAACAGCACGCGGTCGCGAGGTCCTGGTCAAGCCGTCAGACGCCGCCGTGCGTGATTGACAAGGTCACGACGCTGCAGGGCTTCTCGCGATGATGGTTCAGATTAGTGGCCGTGATGGGTATGGTTCAAGTGGTTGGCAGTAGTTGAGTTTGTAACTAGGTGAGATTATGGATCTGTTTTTTTTTTCTTTTGTGAGGCTGAATGATGGTAGTAGCTTTGCTGGGAAAGCTGTAATTGTGAGTTAAGAATTGTGGTATATGTTTTAAAAGGATATGATGGTAGTGATAGATTGGTATGGGAGGGGGGGCTAAATAATACCAAGGCCGTGATGGTGATTGTGAAGATGTAGTGAAAGTGAAGATGGTGATTTGATGATGGAAGACAGTGATGGCGGTGATGATTTCTGAATGTGTAATGGTATGTGTGTGTATGGGGTCAAAGCTAAGTGTGTGTGGGCAGAGTTGGTGATGATGGTGGCTTGACGGTGATGGTATTCAGGTAAGGGTTATGGTGGGCTTAGATGGGGTTGTGGCATGGCCATGCGGATCCCCCTGGTAAACAGGTGAACTCCCCTCTTTATACTGGCTTTGTTGTTGTGATTAATATTGCTCCCATACCGATTCTGGAGTTGCAGGAGAACCGTGCTACCTTGCCCATCCGCTGAGCACTCCAGTCAGTGGGCTCCCTCTTGTTGCAGAGAATGGTTTCTCCATTTTAATATTGTTCCCCATCTTCTCATGTTGGGCGTGCAGAATGGAGACCGGGAAGTGAGCCACTTCTCCGTGTTTTTATTTAGACTGAGCAGACGGGCCCAACCGGGCTGGTTCCTTTATATTTTTTATATTTATTTTTATTTTTGTTGGGAAATTTTCTTTTAGAAATAAAAATAACAAGACAACTCTATCCTCGTTGAAGAAATGAAAATGCAAATTTTTGGATTTTCCTGTTTTGATGGCCGGACAAAATCGGGTGTTCACAGTTATCAACGTGCTTATTATGCGCATGACATTTAATTTAATTTATAATACTTTTATTAAGTAAAATATCTTTATTCATGTTAAAAGTACTACACACACACACAAGATATAGATATATACAATTAAAGTGTTGTAAGAAGTGAATAAATTTAAAGTTTTATAAGATTAAAATACTAATTAATAATAACTTATATTATTCATATCTTTTTTTTTAATCAAATTGTAAGATTAAAAATATATATTAATATAACTTGTTACTTTAAATTTAATAAAATATGATATTAGTTATAATGTAAGTAAATTAGTATCCAACAAATATACATGCGTTACAGGCAAGAGCAAGAATTATACTAAAGCCTAAATCTGGCCCAATTGTGAAATCCCAATTCCACATGCCCAGACCTTTAGAGACTTGAGTTCTCACTCCACTCGACTTCTAGAAGACCTCCACGTGGTAGTAGTTACTGAGGTGACGTTCCCCTCTCCCCACCCACTTCAGAGAAGGAAGAATTGTTGTCGCCTTCCATCCCCAAACCTGATCACCTCCTGGGTGATGAGGTAACTCATTGATCCCTCTTATTTTCCACCTTATTATAACATGTTTAATATCACTTGTGTAATGTGTATATTTGATATCATTCATATGAGACATTTGTTAAAAAATTGCTATGCGGCTAATTCTCACCTTCCAACTTCTTTCGAACCATTAAATACATGATATTTTTATTGATCAGAAAATAAATATTATTGGTTACTTAGATTATCTTATATAAAAAAAAATTAAAATTATCTAATATAATACACATTAGTGGTAAGATATAGATATATAGTTTAAGTTCCATAATATTAAAATAAATAGTCAATAATAATTTATTTAATATAATTTCTTACCCAAGATAAAATAATTTATTGTAATATTAGAATATATATATAATTTACTAATTATAATAGTATAACATAATATTATTGTAATATAAATTATCTTTACATAATTCATTATCCCTTATTTTTTGAACTATTAAATCTACAGTATTTTTATAAAATTTCTCATCTTTTTTTTCTTTGAGCTATTAAAATCATAGTAATTATTTGAGCTAAATAGTTTATATAATTATGAGACATATAGAGCACCCACGCGTCGTGCAATATGTGCTTAGTATCAGTATATTTGAATTGTATTTTACGATGTCAATTATATTAAAATTATATTATATTTTATTTATAATTAAGTACAATAAATTATAGTGGTTGAACCTATAACCTACTAGTTGTAGTTGTCTCTTACACTCTTTGAATAGAAGGTCCCGTGTTAAGATCCCGATCATCTCTCTTCCCTAACCCCTAAGAAGAATTCGTAGCTATAAAGTCTTTATTAAAAAAAAGGTGCAATAAATTATACTATTATTGTTATTATTAAATAAAATTGACTATTTCTAAAGTGATGCACATAAAAAAATTTATTCAGATGGTAATGTAAATTATTTTTATAGTATAAGTATATTCAAATTATATTTTATTTTCTTGTTATATTATGGACAATAATATTGAAAATTATTACATAAAGACCTGATTTTCTTCAATTAACAAGGGTAATTAAGAAACAAACACAGTTTTAGTTTATTTTGTTATGACTAAAAGTTGGAGGAAAGTTGTCTTCTTTATGTTTTACTGGCATGGTTGGTTTTCTTGAAAGGAAATAGATTATTGATACTTAGGTTAATTGATGAGAAAATTTGATTTTTAAAGGAGGTATCATTGATAGAAATTGTAGCTAATGGCAGTGGTATTAGCCTTGATGCCCCTTGAGATAAACCTCAACTAGCTAAGGGTTGCTAACCCAATGTATATTAGTTCAGCATGCTAGAATTTATTTGGCACTGGGAATGGGTGTGAGCACGACTGAGATGTATTGCAAGCATGTTGGGAATGAGTATAAGGGCTACCTAGTCGTATTGTGGCACTCTAAGGATGTGTGTGAAGGTTGTCCAATTGTGGAATTGATTATGGGAACTGTTCTAGCATGGAGACCTCCTTAAATTTCTTTTTATGTATAAATGCCATAATTCTATTTTATCCTTATAAGAGATTTGTATGTTGATTTTATACTGACTTAGTTTGATTTATGATTTATAATTTGTATTACATTTTTTTACCATCCTATTTTGTTTGGAACTTATTTCAATTACTATGAACATATTTTTCCTCACTAAGTTTCATAACTCACCCTATGGTTGTCTCTTCTATTACAAATTTGAGTGTAGCTTTGAGTATCACTTCTCCCACTCAGTAGGATTGAGTTAGTATCTTCTGGTGATCCAACAATGGTGCATCACTACTACAAATAAAGGATTCTATGGCACTCCACTCACGGCGGTCTAGAAGAATGGTCGTCGGTGACCATAAAATCAAGGGATTCCCAGCGGTTGGAGGAACCGCCGCCACTTGCCCTCCCTCAATCTCTGGCGTCAAGCTCTCAACCTCTCCTGCTTCTATCCCTTTCTCTCTTTTTCGTTGCTTAGTCTTCAAACCAAGCTCCCTCTTTTGCGCTAAGATGTCAAGGTCGCTGCTTCGCTCCAAGGTTGCTGCTTTCTCTCGCCCAGTCGCTGCTGCTCCAAGATCTCCCATGCTCCAAGGTTCGCCATGCTCCAAGGTCCCTGATTTCCGTTGAGCAGTCAGTGCTCCCTCTCACATAGTCACTGCTCCATTTCGCAAGATCCCTGCCCCATCTTGCTAGGTAACTTCTCCATCTCATAAGGTCACTACTCTATCTCGCAAGGTCACTGCTCCGAGGCCGAAGGTTGCTGCTCCGAGGCTGCCGTTCGCTCGTTCCGAGGCCGCTGCCGCTCCCTCCGAGGCTACCGTCGCCGCTCCCTCCGAGGCTGTCACCGCCGCTCCCTAGGTGGAATCAAGGTTTGTCTTTCCTCTGTTTTGGAATTCTTTTTCCCCTTTTTCTTTCTTATTTTCTGAATATGCAAAAAACAAAAATCCTTATTATGATTTCCTGTTGCTGTCACGAATGAGCAATTAATAATAGCAAATTCAAGAAGTCGCTTGCCACCACAAAGTTAGTGTTGCGGATTCTTGCAATGTGAGTTCGGATTTTGTTGGTGCTGCTCCTGCAACAATGTTGGCTCCATAAACTTTGCAGCTTGCTAATGCTAAAAACGCTGGTCCTTTGAATGGCAGAGTCATGCTCATCGATGGCACATCGATAATTCATAGGGCGTATTACAAGCTTTTAGGTATGCTCCATTTTCATTTTAGTTATTTGTGAAGATGTAAGAGAACTTTGATTATGTGATTTGTTTCCTGGCTAATGGTTTACAGCACTTGAGCATGGGCCATTATTTTGTGGTTTTCCTACTTCTTCTTTTTTTTTTTTTCTCTTTCTGTGGCGAGTCATGTATGCTTAGGTGCTCTATTCTATCACAGGCAATGATCGGACCACTTAGGTTTAAGGTTATGATTATGTTTGTATTTAATTATTTATATTATGTCACAGTTTAAGGTTATGATTATGTTTATATTTGTATCATGTAACAAAGATAATGATAGAAATTACGGAGAATATGTACACTACCTAATCATGGACCTATTTATGTGTGTAATACCTATTTATTGTGATTATTGTATGCTACAAGCCTTGTATTTGGGAGATGTTCAAAAAATAAAGTAGATTCTTTCCCTTTTTTGTAAAAAGTTGCATATTAAGGCTTGCGGGGAACATTTTCGCTATGTGTTAGTCATGGCTTAAGTTGGGACGTCGTGACATCTCAAACCGGTGATATTAAACATACATTGCACGGCTGATATATATCTTATGTGTCAGTCATGGCCTAAGTTGGAACATCGTGACATCTCAAACTAGTGATATTAAACATACATTGCACGAGTGATATATATATACACACACAATATGATTATTAATAATTTAAGTTAAATATAATTTAATAAATTATATATACATATATTTTTATTGTCTTAATAATTCACGTTTTTATATTAATAAGCTAAATACTCACATGACAAAAGAAATTAACAATAGGATATACTAAATTTATACATTATAGGGATGATAACAAAACACATATATTACGTGTATAGGGTTTTATATTATATTCATTATAAATCAATAAAGGTTGAATAAAGAATTGAAAACTGTAAAAATTTAATTCCAAAAGTTTGATAGTAATTTTAATTATTAATTAATGGATAAAGGTTGAATCCATATTAGTCCTTAACTTAAATGATTAATAAAAAAAAATATAAATGATAATATTTGATTATTGTTAAATAATAAATGAAAGTTCAATCAATTTTCATCCATTTTACTCCTTAGTTTAATACGTTCATCCGTGAAACAAAAAACAACATCTAATTTAATTTTTGGCATATCGATAATGTAAAATAATTTTATATTATTATATAATTAATTAAATCCTCTCAATTGCATGACATTTTAAGTAATAGTGTGAAAGTAAAAAATATTTACTAATATAACAATATATAATTGAATAATAATTAATTGAAATTTTACATTGTCAATGCATCATAATAAAATTTAAAATAATGAAAGGAATAATTACAAATATTTTATATTCCCTTAATTTGACTATTAAATTTGAGAATATTCAATATCTTTTAAAATTTTAAAACTCCATTTTTTTCATAAAGTTTTCTACATTCATGATAAATGTCCTTAGTTACATTTATCATTATTTAAAGAATAAATATTAAAATTTTTACAATTATTAATTTATTAATATATTATAAATATTTATAAGTTTAATTAAGAATGTAATAATAACCCTTTCACTTATATTTGATGTAATTAAGAGGAAATGAAAAGGATACAACTACCATTTCTCTAAATTATAATTTTAATTGATAAAAAGATAATAATTGGAGAGTTTAATTTAAGTGTAAGGTAATTTCACACTTGTATAAAAACAATTCATATCATCATTCCACAGAAATGCAAAAAATTGTTAATACATAAAATGATAAAAATTAAACTTATTCCCTGTGAGAAAAAAAATAAACTTATTAATTAAACATGAACTGATTATTTGTAATAGGAAGGTGTATAAACAAAAACTAGAAAGGAAACAGCATCTATATGTGTGTAAAAGAAAAAAATGAAGGCTAATATTCATGTTTTCATAAAAACCCTTCCAATAATACAACTGTTATTATAAATATTTATTTATATGCCATTCCTCTAAAAACTAATTTTAATGAAAAAAAAGAGATAATTATTGGAGAGTTTAATTTAAGTGTAAAGTAATTTTACACTTGTATAGAAAACAATTTATATCATCATTCCGTAGAAATGCAAGAAATTGTTAAAACATAAAATGATAAAAATTCAAATTATTCCCCGTAAGAAAAATAATAAAATTATTATTTAAACATAAACCAATTATTTGCAATAGGAAGGTGTATAAACAAAAACCAAAAGGAAACAACATCAATGCATAAAAGAAGAGAAAAAAATAAAGGCTATCATTCATCCTGCTGTCAAAAACCCTTCCAATAATACATCTGTTATTATCAATATATTTATATAAAAGAGAGTTTATCTAAATAAGGAAAATCCCACATGACAATTCATCCTTAACTCATTTTTCCATCGAAAATTTCTAAAAAAAAAATATTTGACTTAGTTAAAAAATTCATTTCATTCAGTGTAATATAAATTATTACATCCAAATATATGATTCAAATCTCAATTTATATGTGATTTCAATCTTAATTTATATATGATTGAGATCTCAATGATATATATAATTTCATTCTAAATTAATTTGTACAACATTTACAAACATGAATCGTTGAATGTTATTTTGTCATTTATTTTTCTAACAGTTTTGGCTTTTAATTTAATTTCTACCAATTATTTTTTCAAATTTATTCTCACTTATTAAATATAAAAATATATTTATGGCTTATATAATTGGCTATAAAATTCAAATTTTGAATTCAAAATCATTTTCAAATCAATGCATATTTATTTGACATCTATCATAATAAATATATATGATGATTTATTTATTGAAAGTGAAACTTAGTTAAATCTCTGACCACGATGCTCATTTCATACACACCACTAGGCATAATATCTAATAAATCATATATAATTGATTTACATTAAATTTGAAAATTAGATTCATAAATAAAATTAATTTACATTAAATTTGAAAAGCAAATTCATTCTCAATTTTAATTATTCCAAATATCAACTCATAAATATCTAATATTTTATAATGTTTTATCTATTATTAAAACAACAACCTCAAATCTATATACAAGTTTTCAATCTAAAAATAGAAGTTTTGTATTTGTACTTCCGTAGTATAAAACGTGCAAATATATAATTGATATAACCTATTATAACCATGCTAATTAGCATAGATATCGAAAATAAATAAACAATTAATATATATTCAAAACATTGGAAGATTTGACGTAACAAAATGGGTAAAATAAGTATCATGGATAAATAAAATTAATTAATATAATTTTGTGAATCGACTTTATGTTTTATATTTCCATAAAGTTCTAGGGCATTAGATTTCTTTAATTTTTAATTGACATTGTAATTTCAAAAAATTTCTAAATCAGGCTTTTATTCTTCGCTTCTTTCCAATTTTATTGTTTATTATTTACTATTTATTATTATTATAAACTTATTTTATTCTTATGAATTAACAACTTGATTATAAGCCACGAGACCCTTCATATTTACACCACTAGGATCCGAAGCTCTAACTAGATGTTTAAAAAACCTAGCTAGCTGTTAGAATTTAATTGATTATAATACTATAATAATCAAAATTCCAATTAAAAGGAAAAAATCATTTATTTGTTATCTTATCTCACAATTTAAATAGGTGATGATATCAAACATATATTACACGTGTAATGATTAATTTATCTCACATGGTAATGCAAACATATAAATTGCACAGGTAGCAATTGGTGTATCATATAATTATTGGCCATGACAAAAGAAATTAATCATAGAATCGGTTTATTATTATTATTGTTGTTGTTGTTGTTATTGCTTTTATTAGGTGATACCAAATTCATATATTACATGAGTGATAAGAAAGGTATACTTACATGGGTAACAATGTTGTTACCACATAAGTACTATCGATTTATGCTCGATTAAAATTAGTTCTAAGTTATAACACATATATATAAACCTAACATTTTGATAAATTATTTATCTTAAAAAACATATTTATCTTACAAAAATCAACCTTGCTAAATTATTTTTAGGATAAATTGTAAAATTAATATAGTATAATTCAATTCAATTTTCTAATATATTTTTTAACAATTTATGAATGTGAAAAGCCATGCATCGCACGGGTTAAAAACTAGTAAACATCTATAATATTAATATTCATGGCTCTTTTGGAAAAAGTTTTCTAGGTGTCACTTCTAGAATAATTTATGGCTCATAATTTTTATAACTTTCATAATGAATTTTTTTAAAAAATATAACCATAATTATTATATATCATTAGAATATAATTGAAGATTATCGGCATTTAACAATAAAATTACATTGCAATAACTAAGAATAATTGTTTAGATATTTCCCTGCAATTCAAATTTTAATATTCCATTTTTATTTAAATTCATGATTATAATTAGCTTCACATGTGCTTCTAGCGGTGGATACCATAGGTTCACCTAAACAAAAATATACATTGAAAGTTGGCATCTCAATTTCATCTTAGTTTTTAATGTACTATTTTGGCATGTGTATTCATTTGATTTCTACTTTTTTTGGCTTTATTTTTTAATTGGGAGGACAATATGAATTTCATCTCAATTTGTACATGATATTTTGAATATGTTTACAAGGATTTAGATGATATTTATGTAGCAAATTGATAAGGCTACAAAACGAGAAATATTTGATACAACAGTTGTGTGTAAGGGTGTACAAAAAACGGGTTGGATCAAACTCGAACTCGGCCTAATTTTTAGTCCGAGTCATTTTTTAGAACCCAAACCAACTCGATAATGACCCTAGTAATGACTAGGTCAAATTAGGTCATCCAGACTTTCAAATAACATATAATAATTTGAACATTATATATGGTAAAGGTATGAAATTTTACAGGTAAGAAACAACATTTATGATATATTTTGTCATATATATTTCAAAAAATATATATCAATATAAAAATAACATCAAATTATATAAAATATACTAATTAAACTATAAATTTTTGTAATTTGTCATTGATTATTATAAAAAAATATATCTTTAAAAGAATTGTTGACTTCGGGTTGGGTCGAGTCAACTCAAAATGTGAACCGGTCTCGGTCTGAAAAGTACGCTGGATCAAACTTCAAGACCCAACTCCATCCAAATATGTTTTGGGCTGGGCCAGGTTGGCAGGCCTAGCTAGGTTGTAAATATCCCTAACTATGTGAATGAAAGAAAAATAGGAAACATAACAAGAGATTAGGAGAGTTTAAAATTGATACAATGAGTCACGATCCTTTGTTGCAACTACATGGTCTTCGATTACTGCAAACCTTGAATATTCAAAGTTTAACAAATGACATTGGTATTTGATATGTACGAGGTAATCAAATATGTACATTAAGTGTACGTTTGGATGGAGTATTTTAAAAACACACGGAAATTTAAAATGTTAGAAAATTAAAATGCTTCAATTAAATTTCCTTCAATTTTATATTTTTTTGTTTGAATAGATAATTACATTTCCTTTACTTGTAAAATACTTTGTTTAGGAGAGATAATTACATTACCTTGATTTTAATACATTTTATTTAAAAAAACATAATGTATTTATTTAAAAAAATATTTTTACTAATAATCAAAATTTAACCAATCTAAAATCAATTATAATGAGTTCACAACATATTTTAAATTTGAATTATAAAATTTAATTTATATATGTATAAAATGGAATGATACATAAATATAACATCATGTTGTAACATCTCCTTTTTGAGTAAAATATTTTTTATAGAGTAATTTATCATATTCTTGTTAGTTGATTATTGTAGAATAGCCTAATAGGAATTTCTCAAAGAATTAAACATTGATGTATAAATTAAATTATCACTCATATTTTTTTAGAAAATAATATGGTATAATATAGAATATGTCACATATGTTACTTGGTGATCAAGTCTTAAAGCTTATTGGCCAAGACTACTTGAAGCTCAAGTTTATAAACTTGGTGCTCAAGTTTCCAAGCTTGTTGGCCAAGCTTAGAACCTCTATAAAAAGAGGTGAAGTGAGGAATGAATTACAACTGATCAAGTGTAGAGGCATCCTTGAAGAAGATAAAGTGTAAAGGCAATCTTGGAAGAGATTAAGTGGAAGAAAGAGAGGGAAAGAGAAGAAGGAGTAATCGTACAGGTAGGGAATGAGTCTCTATAAAAACCATGGTTACATAGCCTAAGTCTTTCCAAAATCTTTGTTTTATGCATATAGAAGTGTAGGAAAATCATTCTAGCCTTTTACTTCACGATGTTTGGCTATTGTGCTAAGATAACTACTTGATTTTGTTGAAATGATGTTGCTGAGATCGAAACCCCAATGATGGATTAGCTAGGGATGAAATTCGAGGTCCAAAGATTGAAACCCCAATTATGGATTAGTTAGGAATGAAATCCGAGGTCCGAGACACAAACCTAGGTGATGGATTAATTTGGGACGAGATTCGAGGTCTGAGATGTTAGGGTGCGAGATCCGAGGTCCAAGTTATGGAATGGCTTAGGGTGTGAGTTCCGAGGTCAGTGCTTTAGGATGTGAGCTTCGAGATCCGAGATAAGAGCCCATATTATGGAGTGGTTTGGGAAGCGAGTTTTGAGGTTAGTAGTTTAAGGTGTGAGCTCCGAGGTCCGAGACTAACAACCCAAGTTATGGAATGGTTTAGGGTGCGAGATCCGAGGTCCTAGACCATAAATCCGAGGTCCCCTTACAACAATTATTATAAAAGAATTAAAGAGAAAATCTTATAAGAGTTTAGGAGATTTTCAAGGAATAATTAGTTGTTTTGCATAGTTTTGTGAGTAAATCTATGATCACATCAGCGATCTTCTATATTACTCATTTATCTTCAAGATTATCCAAGTATTTATTTTTAAGTTTAATTACACATTACCCATACTTTATGCACTATGTTCCATCCATTTCACTATTTAATTTTTAGTTTTATTTTAAATAATTTATTTATAATACTCGAATATTCACGTTGGCTTTTACAAGATTTTGTATCTTATATTTTGAATTTATACAACTATGAAAAAAAAATTAAAAACTTTGCCCCTAACCGTAAGAAGGCAGAGGGATAAAGATGAAAGGTCCTTTTATGTTATCTGCCCTGGTTAGTGTGGCATAAACGTCTCGCTTTGTGGTCACGATGTTAAAGAGTAACACCAGAGAATGGGAATTCCCTAAGAAAAGGCCCTCGACTATGTGTGAGACAAGCAGACGGGGCAAAATGAAAGATTAATGTAAAAAGATGATAATCTTAATAAGCTTTGCATGACATGCTTTATCCAATACATTCTATTTATGTTATGATTATGTTCTTATAAAGAGATGTGGCCATGTGTATTTTCCATGTAGATGCGGCTGGAACCATCATAGTTCAAATGTTATAGAGATATTCATTCTTTACTAAGAATTATTTTCAATTCTCATCCCTACTTTCTGGTGGTTTCAGATTAGCCAAGTAATGCCCGAGAAGAAGGCAATCTATTTCAGATTCTGTGAGCATTTGGAGTTATAAATAGTGTTCAAGTTTATTATGTGATATATGATAGTTTTGTTGTAAATCTTATAGTTAAGTGCTTTGTCAAAACACTTTATTTACTTAACTAGTATAATATTAAATGCCGTATTTGACTGAATCTCTAGTAATGTCTTTAGAATGAGCAGGTGTTACATTTGTAATATAAATTGAATATTAAAAAAATTAAAATGCAACAAAATGAATTAAAAATAACATTAAACAAAAATCTCATAAATATAAAGAAATTATAATGGAATATAATAAAAGTGAAACTTACCAAAATGGGAAAACTATATACTTGTACTTGTAAGGATTTCCAAAATTCCCCCTCTATAGATAGAAATTAAAATCCTATATTTTAAATAGATAAATTTCCTATTTAAAATTTCTTGAATTTTGTAATTTCTTATAAGTGAATATCCAAATAGGATATTTTATCATGATAAATTTTAAATTCTTCTAAAAATTGTATTCCCTCTATAATTACTCCACCCAGAAGCACACTAAAAGTCTTTTAGCAAGTTTATATTTTTTTGTTCACTAAAGTTGGAAATTCAAAATTTAGTAATTAACGGTATTCTTGGATCTATTAATAATGGAAGATCGAAGCAATGAAGCATTTGAACTTTCATATACCTGGAATCAACTTTGGAAATCGAGATTTGAATTAATTTAAAAATCGATTATTATGTTTAAAATTGACCAATTGGTATTTAAAATTAAAAATACAAAATAAAATTTATTTTCTTCCTATTTAATTTTTAAATCAGATAATTTTATATTGAACCATACAAAATTTAATAGAAATTGAAAATTTCAATAATAAATTTATTGTAATTCATTAAATCAAATCAAAACATGTCTAAACCAGTTAACATATCAATACATATATATATATATATATATATATATATATATATATATATATATATATATATATATATATATATATATATATGTTAATCATATGTACAATATTAATTTATATAATTTCAATATTTATAATAATTATTTTTAATATCTGGGTATTTTATTCTGAAATTTAGATGGTGAAAAATGTTGTACATTATTTTGATAGTTTTATATATTGGAGTTCTTTAAAATAAATAGAGATAAATAAAATAAATAAATAATAAACATTAATTTTATATTTTAATTTTTAAAATATAAGAATTTGAAAAATTTTTAAATTAGATAATTTATGTTACTTTACTTATATACTCCTAATTATTAATTAATTGATTAATATATAATATTGATTAATTAGTATATATTGTTTGTACCTATTGATAAAATAATAACACACACACACACACACACACACAAAAGAGCTGGGTATGTTGGTTGCGGTCCATGGATCATCCCATTTAACTCGTGGAATTTTTTGGTCCGCATTACTTAACCTGTGAGTTAAACGGGCCTGCCCTGCGGGTTCGCAGATCAACCTGCTGGCCTATATAAGTGAGAAAATGCTCTTCATTTTGCGGTATTTATTTATATTCTTGACAGATAGACTTTGGTGAGTTGATTTATTCTACCATTTTTAGTATTTGTATTTAGCATTTGATTTGCTTATATTTGGTATTTGATAGTTGGTAATTGTTAATTCATATTCTTTTGTAGTTTTAGTATTTTTTATGACTGGAGGAGTTAGGCATATTTGATTGACAATATTTTGGATATTATAATGAAAAGTGTGTGTATATATATATATATATTGTGCAAGGTAAAATATACTATATAAATATAATATAGTATGAGATATTAAAAAGATGAAAAAAAAAAGAATGGTCCATGGGCTGATCCGCGGCTTGATGCGGGAAAAAAATGTGAACACAAAGAAAGGGTTACATGGACTAGTCCATGAACTTGTGGGCTTATGCAAGGTGGACGCGAACCAAGCTAAATTCAAATCCATTTATGAAACAGACCGGTCCAGTCCGACCCGTCTAATTGTGGTCCATCATGGATTGGACTAAACAGACTGGGTCGGTCTGCATACTTGCCTCTACCACACACACACACACAGAAAGTAATGATATCTTATTAATAATGATTTATTCTTAATTTAATAAAATCAAGAAGATAGATAAATAAATAAATCAATGCTAGATCTTTTTTTATAATATTGATTGATATCATGTGTAATCATTTTGTACACTTCTTTTTTTTTTTTCATTTTTTATGTTATTTCAAGATTCAGTATAGAAAACATATGATTCATTATATTCAAATCAATATGTATCTTAATTTATTCAAATCAATGCAATATATTATTTTAAGATTCGATATATAATATATTTTATACATTATTTCAAGATTTAGTATAGAATACATATGATCCATAATATTCAAATCAATATATATGTTAACTTATAATATTTGTTGTAACTAAAAATTCAACCTTGATTTACTTAAACGAGGTAAATGATCATTATATAATAAGAGTATTCACTATGATTGTTTATCAATTTTATCTTATAACTCTTTTACTATCTTTATTAGTTATTTTTATTTAGCTTTTTTTTATTTTATTCTGTTTAATTATAGTATTTATGGTCTCACAATTAGTTATCACTTTTACATAATGACATTTATAAAATTAAAAGAGAAATTTAAAAATATTTATAAAGATAAAATTAAATTTTTAATATTCATAAAGTCAAATACATATTTTAATATAGTTATATAGGGCTTAAATTCAAAATGACAAGGACCAAGCAGTTGATAAAGTTATAATTTCCTTATTTAATATAAAATTGAGCTTTAAGTATTAAGCTTATGTGATTTTAAGTTTTTTTCAAATTATTTTTAAAAATGATAAATCCATGTGTTAAGGTTATTGAAAACTATTTTTTTCAATTTGGAAACTTAATAGATGAATAGAGTTTATCAAAATTTTCTCATACATTTCATAAACAATGAATTTATTGAAGGTATAAAGAAAATTATTGTTCAGTTAGCCTCTAAAAATCAGTTAAGGAATTTTTTTATTACATTATTAGTGATAAACACTATGAACATGCCACAATTTATATGGGGGCATATTAAGAAACTTTTAGAAGATGAAATCTTATATGACCGAAGAAGAATATCAAGGAATTAAGATATGCTTTAATTGTGATTTGAATTTTTTATCAATGGTTTTAATATTATATTTCTAAATTTTAAAGATAGATATTGTATTTTTTTAGAATAAGTTTAGATTTTCATATTATCATGAAAAAAATAATTTTTCTTTTTTATATATCTTTCTATCCCAAGTTCATAGCTAAAGAATTTATATTTAATTGAAATTGAAAAGTTACTTAATTCAAATGGAAAGTCTTTGAAAAAGTTTAAGTCTATGTTATACCCAAATGATTCTCTACTCAATTAATTTCAAAGTCATCTATTAACTAAAGAGCTAGAATATGACAGAGAGCAATTGGCTGGTGATCTTAAAGAGTCCTTATCTTCAATGAACGACATTCAAATGATAATTTATAATAATATAATGGACTCAATAACTACTAATAAATAAGGGTTTTTTTTTTTGTATACGGTTATGGAAGAATTGGAAAAAATTCATTTGGAGAATATTGACTAAAATGTTGTAGAAGGAAATGAGGTGTGATTAAAATCATGTAAATTAAATTTATTAATTATTTTTTTTATTAATTAGAAACTATATTTCTATGTTTTTATAAATTAAATATTTTAACTTACTAAAAATATGTAAATGGCTAAGGATAATTAAAAAAATATTAAAGCAAGTACTAGTCGGGATTACCTGAAAAAAGAAACCCAAATAGGGACACATTTAGTATTCACAGGGGTGAACTCACTATTTGTTAAATGAGGTAGGGTTAAGAAATGAGGTCCTTGCTTGAGACCTTTCAATTTTTCATTTATATAAATTATTTAAATATCCACACACACACATACACACACACATATATATAGAAAGAGAGAAGAAAATCTTAGTACACATTTATTTTTTAAATTATTGATGTTCTATCAATTTCTTGATATTTAAAGTGTTTTAAGCATCCAAAATAACCTTTGATGATTGTCATTTGTTGGAGTTTTAAGAGTTTTAGTATGTTTTGCAAGTAGTCTAGTATGTTTTAGAATTGATCTTTTTAGTACAATTTTGCATTTTATTTTCAGATTGAATAATAAGTCACAAAATGGAGCAAAGACATCAAGTTCCTAGCATCCAGATGCCTATTCTCGGCATTCCAACACCTGCAAATGAAGCTCTTAGGTTCATATATCCTGGCATCCAGATGCCCAGATCTAGCGTCCAATGCCTGCAACTTTTGCTATCAGATGTGTTGGGCATCTAGCTAGACGCCTAATCTTGGCATCTAGACGCCAGCAGCCCATGTAGAATTTTAAATGGTGCGGTTAGAGCTGAAAAGACATGACTATTTAGGGATTTTTGAGGACAAAAATATGATAAACAAGATAGAACACAAAGAGATCAGATTGGAATCAATGAGATACCCAGAAGAGTAAGAGGAGGTGAGATTGAGGAATCAACTGCTCCAATTCTTAGATTTCAATGAGTTCTTCTTCTTTTCTTAGTCTATTTTGTTTTCTTTTCTATCATGTGTAGTTAAATTCTTTGGTTGAGTGATGATGTAACTTGACTTAATGGTGTGATCTTTGTTTCTTTGCTTGATTAATGTTTCTTTTTCTACATATTAAGTGTTTATCATTGTTTTCATGCTTTGTATGAAGTGGAAACTCACCTTGATCTAGGGTTCTTGTATAGAATTGGAAAATTCATATATGTTATTGCCTATGTGATAAACACCACAATCTATTGCAATCTAGGAATAGATATGGATGATTGTGTGGTTTGCTTGAAAATTCATTGAACCTTTGTAAAATCCTTTCTAATTGAGATTGGTTTAAGGAATTAGAGGATGTCATTTAGTGAAATGAAGACTAATATACCAAGACATTGGGTATTAGTTAATTTGGGAAATTTAACCACCAATTATGGAACTAAAATTTGATTAACTAGGAATCTATAGGCTCATTGAAAGGTAAAGTGAAATTGGATCCTAACCCTTTTGAAAAGAAAATATTAAATATATGTTTTTGTTATCCCTTATTGTTGATTTGTAAATTTTCCAATCTAAATTGTTACAATAATCTAATTAGAACTGAATTAGTAAACTGTTGCTTGGTAATGTCAATCACTATAGGATGATATTCACTCATTGTGTTTAAATCACTACTTGAATGATTTGATACACTTGCTGATTAGTTATCAATTATCTTGATTGAATTTGAATTATTTATGTGTTTTCATTTTTAACATGGATTATGTTGCATTAGTAGCATTTGTCACTCCCTCCCTTTTAAAACATCTGTCAATTTTGGACAAACATAAATATTAAGAAAGATAATAAATGATATTGGTAATTGAGTAAAATATACTGAATGGACTAATGTTTCCCAACATATTAATTAATATAGCACACTAATATTAAATGGAATGCTTTGAAAATGTGAAATTAATTAGGGATAATATTGGAAGAAAAAATTAATATTTTATTAAGATATGAAATTGACAGATATTTTAAAAGAAATTGAGTATTATGCATATTTATGTTTGAATATCAAAATGCTTTTCAAATATTTCTTCTTTTGAAATTGTTTCAATAAACCCGCTGATGCCCCGTAGGGATTCAAATTCCCATGGGAAATAGGGAATAGGGACCCATGACAGGGAGGAGGATGGGGACAGAGGGCAAAATTCTAAATGGAAACAGGATACTGGAGGCATGTCCCTTCTTTTATGGATATCTATTGTTATCCTTATTAATGGTATATGATATTGTAAATATATCCACTTATTCTATTTCATCATCAATTTCAATTATCAAAATGTGCAAAATTTTTACAAAATACGCTTTTTATTGTTAATTACAGGTCGTCTACCGAGATTTTCTCAACCTTATGATATTCAGAATAAGATATAAAATAGAATGATTCATTTTAGATCCATACTCGTTTATATTTTGTTCTCTTGTTTAATTATTTAATTGTTAACTTAATTTATTTTAAAAAAATGATCAATAAACTATTCTTTATTATCATCCCGTGCATCAAACGGATTAAATGACTAGTTTATTTATATGCCATTCCTCTAAATATAATTTTAATTAAAAAAATCATTATTGGAGAATTTAATTTAAGTGTAAAGTAATTTTACACTCGTATAAAAGCCATTTATATTATCATTCCATAGAAATGAAGAAGTTGTTAGTACATGATAAAAAATAAACTTATTCCCCGTGAGAAAAAAAAAACTTATTATTTAAGCATAAACCAATTATTTGTAATAGGAAGGGGTATAAACCAAAAACCAAAAAGGAAACAGCATCTATGCATAAAAGAAAAAAAAATTGAAGGCTAATATTCATGTTGCCATAAAAAACCTTTCCAATAAAACATTTTTATTATAAATATTTATTTATACCTCTAATAATAAGTTTAATAAAAAGGATAATTATTGGAAAGTTTAATTTAAGTTTAAAGTAATTTTACTCTTGTATAAAAACAATTTATAGCATCATTCCACAGAAATGCAAGAAATTGTTTGTACATAAAATGAGAAAAATTAAACTTATTATTCCTAGTAAGAAAAAATAAACTTATTATTTAAACATAAACCAATTATTTGTAATAGGAAGGTGTATAAATAAAAATCAGAAAGGAAACAGCATCTATGCATAAAAGAAAAAAAGAAGGCTAATATTCGTGTTGGCATAAAAAAACCTTCCAATAATACAACTATTATTATAAATTAATATTTATTTATATGCCATTTCTATAAAAATTAATTTTAATAAAAAAAGATAATTGTTGTAGAGTCTAATTTAAGTCTAAAGTAATTTTACACTTGTATAAAAACAATTTATATCGTCATTTCATAAAAATGCAAGAAATTATTAGTACACAAAATGATAAAAATTAACAAAAATGATAGACAATTAAAAATTTATCCAGAACTTTATGTTCAATATAATGTGTCATAATTGTTAGTCATGTTATAAATCAATAGATCTGCCATTTTATTTCATCTAACATAACTATTATGATTTATGTCAAAGATTCTGAAAATATTTTTCTAGATGTGTAGTATTGTACTAAAAAATTAAACTTATTGCCATAACAAAAAAAATGAACTTATTATTTAAACATTAACCAATTTTTTTTAATTGGAAAGCGTATAAACAAAAACCAAAAAGGAAACAGCATCTATGCATAAAAGAAAAAAAAATGTAGGCTAATATTCATGTTGCCATCAAAAACCCTTCCAATAATACATCTGTTATTATAAATATTTATTTATATGCCATTCCTATAAAAACTAATTTTAATTAAAAAAATAATTATCAGAGAGTCTAATTTAAGTGTAAAGTAATTTTTATAAAAACAATTTATATCATCATTCCGCAAAAATGCAAGAAATTATTAGTACATAAAATGATAAAAATTAAGAAAAATGATAGACAACTAGAAATTTATCCAGAATTTTATATCCAATATGATGTATCAAAATTATTGGTCGTGTGATTAATTAGTCGATTATCATGTTATTTTATTTTATCCAATAATCATCATAATTTATGTCAATATTCTGTAAATATTTTTCTGGATGTGTTGTATTACTCAAATTAAACTTATTCCCCATAACCGAAAAAAAAAAACTTATTATTTAAACATAAACCAATTATTTGTAATAGAAAAGTGTATAAACAAAAACCAAAAAGGAAACAGCATCTATGCATAAAAGGAAACAAAAAATGAAGGCTAATATTCATGTTGCCATAAAAAAATCCTTCCAATAATACATCTATTATTTTGCTTTGGTTATATTTCCATGTGTATGACTGTCATATGGAAGCAGTTTTCAAAGGTGGTAAATGGAAAAGGGATTATATAGTCATTTTGATCTACCAAACCGCATCTATATAAAGCTGGTGCTATTTGATAAACTGAATTGTAGTGGAGAGGGTGAAAAGCATCAGATACCATGGCTTCTTTAATGATCTCAAAGCTCCTCTTGCGCTCTTTTTCTTCTGCGTCCACTGCATCTCTGTTTTCTCGAGGTCCTTCTTGCTAATCCCTTCTGAGTTAGTGAGGATAATTTGGGGTGAAAATGGGTTAGGTTAGACCAGACTAGGCTTTTTTCTTAACAAACCAGAATTGTATTACAACAATTCAATTTGAGCTTGGCTTGTGGGCTCCTATAGGAGATTTTTTAGGCTGTAGCTTGACCTGTTCATAAAGTATGACATAGTTTGACATCTTTTTGTTGAGTCTATAGTTTTAAAAATTTCAAATAGGCCACAAGCTGTGATATTAAGCATGCCAAAGCCTTTTTTCACAAAGAGGCGAAGAAGTTTAAATAGGTCGAACATATTCCAGCTTTATTAATATGCTTCAAACAAGCTTAAGCCGGCTTGATAGACTCGGTAGGTTTTACAATAAGTCTAGACTTGACCTATTACGGTATATAGTCTTTTAAATAGGTCTAAGCCAGTTCTTAAGTTTTAACAGTTCAAGTCGCAGGCCCTAACAAGCTGCTCGATGTACTTCCACTCATGTGGTGATCTAATGATCGTCCTCCTTAGCTCCCAAGAATATGTAGAAATCAAAATGAAGTGACTTCCTTTTTGTGTTTTATTTTTTTCCATCCACTCCGAGTTTTAAAATTGATTTCCTGATTGTTTTCCGATGTACTGCAGCCTCAACTCTGGTGAATTTGGATCCTTTTTTTTATTCTACATTTTTTTTTTCCCGAGATGATGAGATCAGAGCTCAAACTTATGGGAGGGCGTGGAATATCAAAATTTTAAAAATGATATGCTAATAATTATGTTATTAATGTGGCTATTGTTACCCATACACCTATAGACAAGCGAAATTTATCTTGTAAAGTTCTGGTTTTTATTTTATATTTTGCAACATCGATTACAAGTACATGCTACTTAAAAACTTACATGAAAATAATGCTTTCTGATCAGGTGGAAGTGGTTACCTTGGTAGACAGCTCAGTAATTACGGCACCGCTGCTGAACTTGAAGATCCAATTGAACCACCAGTTAAAGTGCAACACACCCAGCTCTTAATTGATGGAAACTTTGTCAATGCCGCTTCTGGTGAGTCACTTTTTTTTTGGGCAAAAACAAAAATCATCTAGGACATGCTTATTCATTTTAGCACATTTTTAAATAATTTTTAGTAGAAAAGAGTATTAAAAGTGCAATTTTTTTATTTTATTATAAAGTAAAATTAATGAAAACAAAGGGTGCAAGGTGTCACACAAAAGTTAACAGTATTGAGTTTTACTAAAAGATATTGACAAAGAAAAAGGAAGGATAATTATGAGATATCCAATGTATCTGATAATTGATCGTTCTAAGAAATAATAATATTTTAAAAAAGTTTAATTGTTATGTATCCTCTAATTATATATTGACATATTAGTATAAATGATTAAGTCTCATTCACTATTTAAAAAATTATATAATAATTTAGTTGGATGAAGGTGTAAAAAAAAAATTTACATTTTTTCGGTACATAAAAAATAAACTCTATTTTAAAATTGACTTAGAAAAATTTTAATTACAAATTTCTCTGAGTTTAAAATACAAATAAATTAATCCAAACATGCCCTTCTCTTTGGCTATTGGCTTCAGGCAAAACTTTTCCAACGTTGGACCCCAGGACAGGCGAAGTGATAGCTCAAGTTGCTGAGGGTGACTCTCAAGACATAGTTAAAGCGGTTGCAGCTGCACGCACAGCATTTGATCGTGGCCCTTGGCCAAGGATGCCAGCCTATGTAATCCTTTGTTCCTTACCTTAGTTTTTCACTCAAATTGTTCAACAATATTAAATTATGAATAATATTATTTGGACATACAATATGTCAACACAATATCTCACAAGTTATGAATACAAATAATATTTCTCTTAAATTATTAATGTAACAAGCTATGATGTTTCGTTTGTAATTATTGAGCTAATTAAATCCTTGTTTGCTTGTTTTTGTATTTTATAGGAAAGACAAAGGATATTGTCGCGTGCTGCTAATCTGATAGAAAGACATGGCAGTGAGCTTGCAGCACTTGAGACATGGGACAGTGGAAAGCCACTTGAACAGGCTGCACAGTTTGATATTCCACTGGTGATTCGCCACTTTCGATACTTTGCAGGTAATTTATAAGTAGAAATAACACGTTTCTCTTCATTCTTTTATGAAACAAATCTTATACTCTCACACCTAATTAAGTTTTAGAATTAATGCTCATTTTGGTCCATCGCTTTATACTTATGAGTTATTTTAGTCTCTAACTTTTAAAATGAGTCAAATTAGCTCATGATATTGCAAATGTGAATTATATTAATCCCTCAATCCACTTTCATATAACAATTCATTAATTAAATGATGACATATAATATTAAGTGATACTTGGACATGTCTTATATAACCTGAAACATACTTAAGTTTAAATTAACTCATTTGATGTCTAAAATTAGATAAATTAGCTATTTAAATCTCCTTTATAAAGTATGAAATAACTCATTTTGTATAATTTTAAATATCAAAATTAGTAATTTTAAACTTCATTATAGTGGATGGGGATTAGACTTTATTTAAATGAGATCCACACCCTATTCAATGATAGATGAGATGTGAATCGATAAAGTATTCTCTGTACAAATAACATAACTAATGATGAGACGAGTAATTTCCTCGCTTGATGGAACTAGTACTATGTACTAACATTAGTATTTCGACATTCCTCAGGTTGGGCAGATAAGATTCATGGTCACGAGATTCATGGTCTCACGGTTCCAGCTCCTGGGCCATATCAAGTGCATACATTGCATGAGCCCATTGGTGTTGTTGGTCAGATCATTCCATGGAACTTCCCTCTTCTCACGTTTGCATGGAAGGTTGCCCCTGCACTAGCATGTGGCAACACGATTGTACTGAAAACTGCTGAGCAGACACCATTGTCTGCTTTATATGCATCCTTGTTACTTCATGAGGTGGCTCATATTCCGAACTTGTTTTTGCAATAAGAATGGTTTTAATTAGTTCATTACTTTCAAATTTTAAAAACAAAATTGGGTTTTTGTGCTCAAAGACATTGTCATCATGACATTGTTCCCACACATCATTCATGCCAAATTTTTAATCATGTTTAATGTATACCTTGGCAGGCTGGACTTCCTTCTGGTGTCTTAAATGTTGTATCTGGCTTTGGTCCGACTGCTGGTGCTGCTCTTGCAAGTCACATGGACGTGGATGAGGTACTGAGAATCCATGTTATATTCCTTCCACCCTTTTGACCTTTTGTTGTTCCCTTGTTTTCTATGTCAACTTTCTTGAATCGCCATACAATTGTAGTAATTTTGTTGGCCATGACTGAGCACTTCTTGTGTCAACTTAAATTAAAAAGAGTTATGTTGTTTGTACATATATTGCATAGGATACCATGTTAACTCACATCTCATCCACTATTAGATAGGATGTGGTCCGACTCACAACTCATCTACAAATATCAGTTTGTTCACTTTGGGGCTTTTTTAATTCGAAATGAAAATTCCAAATTTTATACTTTGTGATGAACTTCAATTATTGACGTAATTAACTATTAACAATATCTTGCAGCTAGCGTTTAATGGATCAACAGATACTGGAAGATTGATCCTTGAAATGTCAGCAAGAAGCAATCTTAAGCGTGTGGCTTTGGAGCTTGCTGGTGGGAAATCCCCCTTTATTATATGTGAAGATGCTGATGTAGATGAGGCTGTTGAGCTTGCACACTTCGCAACATTCTTTAATCAGGTGTATATACAGAAACAATAATGTTATTTTAACATTTGTATAGAAATATAGAATATTACATATAAAGCTGGTACTTTTAACACAATAGTCCTTTTTGTAGACTTCCTTCGTAGTAATGTTAGATAAATAATTAAATTCTACAATAAATATACACCACATATTTTATTATTATTAAATGTGATGAGTAAGTGAAATGAGTAGGGATCTCTCATCACATCTAATGGTCATAAAGTAAGTGGTGTGCATTGTTGTGCAATTTTATTGTACAACAAACATTTTTCCTCTGAAAATATTGATTATTTGGTGTTATTTGTGACCTTCAGGGACAATGCTCTTGGGCTGGGTCACGGATATTTGTACATGAACGAGCATACGATGAATTTGTTAGGAAAGCAACGGCACGTGCTTTGAAGCGTGTCGTTGGTGATCCATTCAAGCCGGGAACTGAGCAGGGTCCTCAGGTATATTGCAAAGATTTATTATGTCTGATCAGTTTACATTATTGCGGGTTCATATCTTGATTGCAGTTATAATTTCAAGTTTAAACTTACCAACTAAAATGAAAAACCAGTATATCAAAATTAGAAATTCTGGTCAAATCAAATACTAAAATGCATCTAATCAATGAATATCAATTTGGTCGTTAATATGTCTCGCTATACTGATGAGTTATAAACAATCAGATTGATTCAGCCAGATTTGGGGAAATCCTGAAATATGTCAAATCTGGTGTTGGAAGTGGAGCCACCCTAGAAACTGGAGGAGATAGATATGGCACAAAGGGCTTCTATATCAAGCCTACTGTGCTATCAAATGTTCAGGTATATCCATACAAGTTTATCCATGTGCACAAATTTAACGCTCTATCTTCACACGTATTCATAATAAAAGTGAGCTTCATAAACTTTATGTATAATGCACTTATTATTTATCGGTTCTACCAACTTTATTATAGTGTCCAATTTGCAAGGATTAGGTATTAGACTTGTGCTTATCCAAAAATTTATCAGACCTCTATTAATATCACTATAAGGATGCTGAAGAAAAGAAAATACAATTTATAATTTTACTAATTGTAACAATTACCAGGATGACATGCCGATTGCACATGAAGAGATGTTTGGTCCTGTGCAGTTAATACTAAAATTCAAGTGAGTGGAATGAGATCTATTTATTGCAATTTCGCAAATATGTTACTATCTGTGTGCAATTATGTACTGATTTTTCTGTTGATGACAGGGACCTTGATGAGGTGATTGGAAGAGCAAATAGAACACGCTACGGCCTGGCAGCAGGGGTCTTCACCAAAAACGCTGACACTGCCCACACTTTGAGTCGAGCATTGCGAGCTGGAACAGTGTGGTGGAACTGCTACCATGTATTGGACTCGGCAATTCCTTTTGGAGATTATGTTTTCAGCAACATGAATGGGATGGGCAGAAAACATGGAGATTATGTCTTCAGAAACTACTTACAAGTGAAGGCCCTTGTGGCTCCGTTGAAGAACCTTGCATGGCTCTGAATATTGGTACTAGAAACTAGGGGTATTCATAACTGATCCAAACCGGTCTAGTGCCTTTGGGTTTTGTCTTATGTCTCATTGCTTTCATGTCTTTGTTGTTGAGGTACACTACCAGATGGTTACTGTTTTTTTTTTTTTTTCCTTCTTTGCTCCTCCATTTGGGTTTAAGCCAATAATACATATCCGTAAAAAAAAAGAGTATTTGGATGATAATCCATTGGTTGATCATATATGTATTTTACTTATTTTTTGTCACTATTTTTTTTTTTATCGCCAAAAAATATTTGTCTATTTATTCAGTCCAAAAGCATACTTTTACTTTTCTGGAAGTATCAGTATGCGTATTGCACTTTCCGAAATCGATTAATTAAAATTAGATCAACTCATTAAGGGTTTTCCCGGCACTAAGTTTTTCTACTCACTAAAATCAAATCCAAAATTTTGCGTGAAATAAATATTAAGCCACTTAAATTGACCAAACATTAATATTCTAACACCTTACTTTGAATTTCATTAGCATTCTTAAGATAAAATTTTAGAGTAGACTTTTTGGGAATTCATGGCATTTGGAAGAGCTGCAAAAGGGTGATGAAAACACTTAGCAAATGGAAAAAAAAGATATCATGAACAAAAGAAAAAGAGTGCCAAATTTTTTGGTCTTGCTCTCAAAATATGGCCAATAACAGAGCGACCTAAATTTGGCAAAACTAAACACACAGTAGTTAAGCTGCAAACACAGTCCATTTACGACAATTTTCGTGCTGAGAATTCAGCTTTGGTCCTTGTAAATGTGACCATTGCATTGATAATAAAACTAATCCATGACTATAATTAATTATCAGTTTAATTAGCTAATGAAAATTGTATTACTATCTTATTTTTCTCACATTTATTTGTTAATTAATTCAGATCTTTTTGTTAAGAATGTGTTTAGTTTAGGGGTGAAATTTTTCGTGGATAAATTTTATCTGTAAAATTAAAAATAGAGCATATTCATGAACTCTTTTTTACTTTTCAACCAAACATATCATAAATCTTCTAATTTTTATGGTAAATTTGAATTATTTTGGCTATTAGAGAGATTATCTTTTATTTTGAGTTTTTAGATTTAATTGACAGATATTCTCATAATTTCTATTTTATTTCGGAACAAAAAGATAGTAATATCAATTATTGATTCAAAGAGAAAATTTGAAGAGATGGAACATTTTGGAGAAGATTTGAAGATTGTATCTTATCTATCAAAATATAGGAGTTGATTTCAAAAGGAGGAAATCAATGGCAAAGAATTGGTGTTTCTTCCAATCAACATGACTCCAATATTTATCTTCTTCTTTTCTTTGATTTCTCAATTAAATTAGTAATTTTTAGTGTTTTTAATCCTTTTTGGGAATTGGTGACTTCTTAAATGTTCTATGATTTTATATTAATTAAAATAAGTGAATTTAAAAATTGTCATAAATTAAAGTAGCTAGACATGGAAGTAATTATTTGTGTAGTCATATAAATTCTTATTCTTTATCCTTAAGTAAATTTGAAATAACATTAAGATGTTAATTCATTCAATTTATCTTAAGAGGATTGCAATATCAAGACATTGAATTGTAATTGTAAGTTATGTGAAATTCAGCAAGTAATTGAATTGGGAAAGAAATGAAATTAATACTAGGTAATGCAAAATCTAAGAACTAAAATTAAATTGTTTCCCTAGCACCGCCTTTAGTCCGTTGTTCTTCTATAGTTTTTTTCTGCTCTTGTTCACTATTTTGTTATATGTAAATTATGCATTCATCTTAATTGTGTTTGCCTAAATTGCAACACACCTAAACAAAGTGATACTTGATATTAGTTCTTGTGGGAATGACAGTCCCTTATTCATCTTTTATTACTTGTGGATTGATATACTTGTCAGAGTTGGTTTTTTAAATCGGCTAACAAGTTTTTGGCATCATTGCCGAGAACTAAAGCTTTACCAAACTACTGCATTCATAGAAGAGACTAGATAAAGTTCTAAGAATAGTCAAGCAAGTACTAAGAACTTACAGTTGCGGATTGGTCAATTGATAGAGAGCAAGTAGCAAATTTTGAGAAATCACAAGGAACTCTGTTAAGCGACACTATTCTTGTCCGTGAGCAGTATGATGAAATCACTTTCATGAATGAGGGAATATTTAAGCAAGATGAGAATAGGCAAAAAGGTGATTTTTTTTTTTTTTTTTGAAGCGAAATTATGGAGAATAAGATAATGGAAATGGAATGAGATAAGCCACCAAAAGTCATTCCAGACGTAAAAGTCCCATATCCTAGAAAGAGAAGAATCAACAAACTTCTTATTTTTTAATTTCTTCAATTATTTAATGACAACTCTAGTTTATAGAGTTATTTAACTTCTAATTTGACTTAAATTATATGCTTTGTTCTTAGTTTTTCTAAGTGAAACACTTTAAAATGCTAGAATATGGCTTATTATTTTCTTGCAGTTTTTGTTGAAAATTTAAGCCATAAAGCATGATTTATTGAGGTGAATTGCAAATTTTAAATTAGAATCTCATTAGTTTTTTTTTTTTACAGTGAAAATTGTAGATTTTAAAGCTTAAAATGAATCTCAATTGGTAGCCAAGAGGAAGAAAGCAAAGCATGAAGAAAAAGTTATAGAGAGGAGCATGTTAGCTACTGAGTCGTGACCTGAAATATGCCGGGTTGCAACCTATTGGGCGCACAATATATTTCGACAATTTTTAAAAGTCAAGTTGCGACCTGATTTTTTGCTAGGTTGCAACCCGAAGTGATCCAAGCCTATTTTGGTAATGTTTTAAACCGAATTTTGGGGCCAGCAAAGGGGAGTTCGTTTTCCTACCCATTTTTAGCATACTTTCATAGAGAAAACCTAAGTTTTGGGGGAAACTAACATTAGAGGAGAATTCATCTTGAAGATTGAAGGCGAGAGGCTTGGATGAGCTTCAAGTACTCAAGAGCACCATCTTTTGTTCATTTCCTTCATCTATTTCTCTTGCACTTTGATTTTCATTATGCATTTTGAACTAGTTGGTTGTTTTACCATTGTAATGGATAGCTAAACTAGTAGCTAGAGAATCCTTTGGACCCCTCTCTATGGATCTTAGATGTTTATAGATTTACTTATTTGAATATTAATGATGTTTGGTTTTAGTTATTCATTTCTTATCTAAATGTTCTTATATGTTTGGCTACTATTTAAGTTGATTTGGGGGATTCCTTTGAGCTAGATATAGGAATAGGGATACTGGACATTGGTTATGGGTAATACTTGTTCTTTTACATTTAATTGGCTTGGGTGTGAGGATTAGTCAATGGGATAAAAATATACATATTGGCCTTGCATAGTATATGCTTGATGTTAGTTCTCAATGGGTTGATTTCACACTAATTCACAAGGACACCTAGTGCTTTAGATGAATGAGACACAGTTAATTAATCTAGACATAGGCTTTTTAACTATTATTAACATGCTATCAAAACCAACTTACTGATATTTATTTAAGTAATTTGCATATCCAAGTGATGTAAAGGGTGAAAAAGATCCTCTCGACCTTTTAACCTTGGTTGTCTTTCATTTTTAGTTGTGTTAATGGCTTCTTAATTAATTTTTCATGTACTTATTTTATCATTAAATCGATATTGCTTAAGCTTGAAGGTGATATTTTAGGTAATTGCTAGCATACTTATACACAATATTTGTGATATAATATTCTTTTATTCATCACTATCTTAGTTAAGAGATCTGCGCACTTGTGATGTTATACACGCTTTTATAGGTAGCCATTACTTAATCATAGAAGCATATACCTTATTGGCCAACATCTAACAAGAAGTTGTTGTCTCAAAATAGAAGGTCACAACCCAAATTGAAGGAAGTGACAAGAGAGATGGTAACTATGATTTGAAATCTCGGTATAAAAGGTAAAGTCTAGATAGGACTATGAACAAATATTTTTTGGGAGGTAATAACCCAAATTTGATGTTTTTCTTGTTATGTTTTCTTTTCCTTAGGTTTACCTATATGTTTATTTTATGTCATGAGTAATGTCGAAATACTGTGTGGTTGGTGAATATCTAATGACATCTGAGTTATGATTATTTTTTTTTCCAATTATAAGAAGCACATATTTGGAGGCAACCATAGTTGGAATCAAAAGGATCAGACCCATATGAAATTATTAGAGATACCAATCAAAATCAAAATTTGAGGAGAACTATGCTGTACTATGTTATCTTTTTAGTTTATTTAATTTCTTATTTACCTTTATTTTATTTTGTTCCTAGGATTTCTAGCTAATCAATCTCTGAATTATGTCACTTTAGTCATATCATGTTTCATTGTCTTTCTTTTATTGGGTCAATTAATTAGATTAGGCAATTAATTGTTTGTGATGGTAAATGTCGAAGTTATCCTAATATTGTTGAAATTCAATATATATAAGCTTAATTTAAATTAATATAGATATAACCAGCAAAAAAAAAATTAATATGAGCATACACTTTATCTAATAAGTATGTTTAAGTGTAAATATATTACTCTACATCATTGGATCTTTATCAGCTTAAAATCCCATTAATTTTTTAATTAAAAAAGATAAAAACATATATTTTCATACCATAAAATAATAAAGACAAGCTTCTTGTAAACAGTATAGTTACTTATGTGAAGGATGTGTTTGGCATAAAAAATAAAAAATACTTTATGGGCATCTCAGGAATTGTAAATGTAGGCCATTAATACGGAATGATATTAGATAATTAGGAGTGGTTGCCTCTTCCTTAGTTTGGTTGTTATAATCTAATTTGTGTATTGAGCTTTTGGACCCCTAAGAATTTCATTGAAGCTCCGTCACCAATTTTTGTCTTTGATCAATTATTTGTATTATTCTTCTCCATTTAGTGAAATAAATCACTTGTTATGTGTTCGTGAATTGTCCATCTGGTGGAGGAATTGTTGTAGGTCTAAAAAATACGAAGAAAAAGAGAGAAAAAATAATGGAGAAGTGCCAATTCAAACACTGAATGTGTCAATAAACGTATTATTAAGAAAAATTATTTTTGACATAAAATTATCATTGAAAATATTTATAAATTTTTATTGATATTTAAAAATAATGGATTTAATTACTATACATTGACAGTGTAAAACTTTTATACACAGTCATTGAATTACATATTGTTACATAAGTCATAATAGTTAACTTTTACACTCATTACTTAAACATTCATCTAAACGAAATATTTTGATTGGATGATAATGTAAAATATTTTTACATTGTCAGTGTATCAAAATTAAACTTTTTAATAATTATCAATCAAAGTATATATGTATTTTCAAAGACCACTATATATTAAAATTATTTTTCTTAATAATACTTTTATTCACATTTTCAATATTTGAATACTTAAAAATAAACTTTTTTCTTGTAATGGTATTTTTTAAAGGTAAAAGCGAGCCTTTTTGTAGTGGTTATTGGAGACCCGATCAATATGAATTAAAACAAATCATTTGAAATGATTAATATATCTTTCACAAACACTAGTAGGGTGAAGAAATAATCTATGTTGAAAGACGATGTAGAAAATAAGAGTGGAAAATCATAATTTTTCAGTAGGATTTTAATTAGACAAACAAAATGTTTTTGTTATCATGTCAGCCACACAAAATATCTTTGTTATAGACATGATGAACATAAAGATTTAAAAACAAATAATAAATCTTTTTTTCATATGTATTGTGTTTTATTTTCTTTTCATTCAATTTCAAATATGTCTTGACACTTCTTAATAAAATAACTTTGGCCAAATTAAAGAGTGGGTTTTACTTTTAGAGAAGAAAAAAAAAATGGAGTTCTATTGGAAGAACTAGAACTTACTGTTTTTTTTCTTTTTTCTTTTTATTTGTAATTTTGTTAATTATTTTGTTTAGATCAAGACAAAAAGCAGAAGTTTTGGCCTTTGGAGTTTGACCAGAAAATAGATTTAACCAGTTAATTAATCTAAAACCCAAATAATTGGCCAACCCAAACGCCAATTATTGACGCATAAACACGCAAATTATTTTTAAAAAAATTTCCGACCTCATTACCTCAACGTTGAATTCATAATCCCACGCTGTTAACCTCAGTACCTGTCGGCTCCCACCCTCCAAGCACCTTCAAAAGCACGGCCCCTACCCACATCTGCCGCGCCACGTGTCACTCCATCAACAGTCTCGATCCCAAAACGAAGAAATCCACGAAAGCCGCAATTTCACATTCACAGGTACCACCACCTCCCACGTGTCACCATCTCAAGAGCCCAAACACCACAACACCGAACCATCTCCCGACACGTGTCCCACTTGCCTCCACCTCCTATAAGTACCCGAATAGTGGTAGTGCAAAACAAACACCACACACACAACACACACGAGACGCGGATAAAGGTCCAAAGTACCAAAATCCAAACACAAAATCTAACGCAAACCTTTTCACATTGCAATTTTGCAAGCTTTATCCTTTCCATGATCCGAAAAGCCAACGGGTCGGGTCGTCGGGTACTGACATTTCCGGCGGTTCATCCCTGCGAGGACGTTTCTCTCTCTACCCTAATCTCTTCTCTTCTAACGCTCTCTCACTCCATTTCCAATTCCCAATGTAGATCCTTCCCTTGCAACAAGCGAAACGCGAGCAACGCTATTCGTTTGGTTCAGCTTCTCCAGCCTTTCATCCACGAGATCCGGGACCACAAACCGGTTCTTCTGGATTCAGCAACCCTTTCCTTCTCGGAGCTCCACTTGACCTTCCAGAAGCTTCTTTTCCTTTTGGAAGACGCTGCCCGTGAAGGTGCCCGGTTGTTCATGTTGATGGAGTCGGGTCGGATCGCCAACCAGTTCAGGGTTTTATCAAGATCCGTTGCCACTGCATTGGATGTTTTCCCTTTTGGTTCAGTTGAGGTGTCTGAGGAAGTGAAGGAACAAGTTGTGTTGTTGATGAGGCATGCGAGGAATTCGAGGTTTGAAGTTGAGCCTGATGATAAACGGGCTATGATGTGTGTTATGACGGGTTTGACCGGGTTTGAGAACCGGGTTGACCCGAATGAGGGTGATCTCAAGTGGGTTCTTGAATATATTGGGGTTAGAAGGTGGAGTGAGTGTAACAAAGAGGTGAAGTTTTTGGATGGTGAAATTGGGTTGGAGTGCTTGAAAGACGGGAATAGAAAGGTGGGGTTTTTGAGTAGCGTGATGGGGTTCATGTGCTATTGTAGATGCTTGGTGATGGAAGCTTTTGATGGTGAAGGACGTAATAATAACCCCAAATCTGATGCTGGAAGAGAAGGAAGTATTGAGGGTGAGATGGTTTTGAAGTGCCTTAACCCTGATGATTTTAGATGTCCAATCTCTCTTGAGTTGATGACTGATCCAGTGACTATAGAGACAGGTCACACTTATGATCGTTCATCAATTCTCAAATGGTTCAGAAGTGGGAATGCAATATGTCCCAAGACTGGTAAAAGGCTTATCAGCACTGAATTGGTCTCAAACTTGGTGCTTAGAAGTTTGATTCAGCAGTATTGCTGGGTGAATGGCATTCCTGTTGCTGATTCGGGTCGCAAGAACCGTGACATCAAAAGGACGGTGAAGCCTGGAAGTTCGGCTGCAGAGGGAGCCATGAAAATGCTGGCTGGTCTTCTCTGTGGAAAGCTCGAGAATGGAACAATTGAAGATAAGAACCGAGCAGCTTCTGAGATGAGGCTTCTTTCCAAAACAAGCATTTTTAATAGGTCTTGTTTGGTCGAAGCTGGTTCAGTCCCTCTTTTGTTGAATTTGTTGTCAACTAAGGACTCATCAGCACAAGAGAATGCTATTGCAGCCCTTCTGAACATGTCAAAATACCCCAGGAGCAGATCCGTGATGGCTGAGAATTGGGGGTTGGAACTAATTGTTGGGGTTTTAAAGAAAGGGCAAAAGATTGAAGCTCGCCAACATGCCGCTGCGGTGTTGTTTTACATTGCATCAGATGCTGAGTATAGGAAACTGATAGGGGAGGAACCAGAAGCAATTCCATCATTGATCAAGCTAATCAAAGATGGCTCTGATCGAGCCAAAAAGAATGGCTTGGTTGCAATTTATGGCCTCATTATGAACCAACCTGAAAACCACATGAGGGTGCTTGCATCAGGGGGAATTCCTTTGCTTGTTGGCATATTAAAAGCATGTGACAAAGAAGAACTGGTCACAGATGCTTTGGCAATTCTAGCAACTCTTGCAGAGAAGAGTGATGGAACAATGTCAATTCTTCAATGTGGAGCCTTGCATGTTGCTGTTGAAATTTTAAGTTCTTCAACTTCAAGGGTGGGGAAGGAGCATTGTGTGTATCTATTGCTTTCTCTATCAATAAATGGAGGAGTGGATGTGGTTGCTCAATTAGTGAAGAGCCCTTGTCTTATGGGATCCTTATATTCACAACTCAATGAAGGCACATCTCGAGCAAGCAAGAAGGCCAGTGCCCTCATCAGGGTCCTCCATGATTTTTATGAAAGGAGGTCCTCTGGCTTCAAGACTTCAGCTAATTCACGAGAACAATTTGTTCACGTATGGTAACCCAGTATTTTTTTTTTCTCACCTGGGTATTCTTTTATTTGTTTCAACAATATGAATTGTAGATACTGTTATATAGATGTGTTTGATTTTTTTTGTTTTTCTCACGGTATTAGCTCATGTTTTAAAGAGCTAATAAATTTGTCAGCTTCTGTTTTTAATGATGAAGCTTGTACAGAGAGTATCGTAATTCATTTGTACGTGCTGATCAAATAAGATTATCATCTCTAATAATTCAGAATAATATTAACATTTTCTTCTTTTGTGGTCTCCACCAACTCGTTTATAGCATTGTTGTTTATGAATATACTTTTTCCATGGGGTAGAAGGATAGTTGTTTATAACATGATTGTTTTTTATTCGGTTCTTTATGCGATACAATAATACATACAAAATTACAAGGAAAACATTTAAGCTATTCAATTTCAAATCTGTAAATTTGACGAAAAATATACTTCAAAACGGTCAAAACCAATGAAAAAAAAAAAATCAAAGGTGATAATTACTCATTTAAATCTTTACTTACTGACAATAAGGTCCCTTTCCTACATTTTTGGAACCGCTAATAGCATCATTTATTTCATATACTCACCATCAAATTGGTAATCTAACAGTCAACTGTTTCGGAATCCGAAGCTTTCTATTAACAAAAAGTCTAGATCAACGTCCCAAAATACCAAACCAGTAAGAGATATCCTTTACCTTTAGCACTTCAAGTACAAAACAAGAGATTTAGATACGTGAAAAAGTTTCCATGGAAACTAACTATATGAGCCGCTCCCGGCGTATGGAGAAGATTGTTGTTCCAGTTCGAGAGACTAGTAAGCACTTAGTAGATATTTACAAGTTCAAATTTGAGGTCAATGAGTCAGATAATGCAGTCGTTTCTTCTTCGGAGTGTCGTGTACTTGTGCTTTGCTTCCCAATGTTTTGACCTGATAGTTCTCAAAGGCATGGGAAACAGCTTCCACCTACGATTCGTGTGAAAAAAAAATTCAGTTCCCGGGCATGAATTGCATAATGGAAACAATTCCGATTGTGGAAGAACTTTTCTTCTTTTGTTTCCACTCACCAGTTCAGGCTTCTTACTGTACACTCTCACTATTATGTCTTCGTAATGTGCTGGCAACAAATGACTGATGCGGTCATGTGAAATGGTAAATTTTTCATTACTCTCATAGTCCTGACACCATAATATAAAAAACTGTTCAGACCTCCGCCATTAAACTTCAAGCGTTACGAAAACCAACAATTTAACGGGAAAAAAAACATTTTAAGGAAACAAAATAATTTGAATAGATTATAAATGGTAGTAATGGGCATGTTACATCTGAACATACGAGAAGTAATTTGCATTATGATGATGATGACGACTTGATGAGGCTTCTTCCAAAGAAGCTCGACATTCAGATACAAATACGATTTTGCACACAATTGGAGCAACACATAAGTATAAAACAGAATTTCCAAAGGCATTATAAGATGAGTTTAACTCACTACAGTATAACTTTTTGACACAGTCAACTTAGTTGCATATTGCTACATTACCATAACAAGTCTGACTCTCACCCCACTGAGTTTGAAGTCATAAGAGGATTTGGTTTGGTGACAGCATAAAAGGGTTATAGTGTTGTACACTAAGTGTATTTTAATTAAATTCTACAAAATTTGGATTACCCAATTACACCCAGTTCCTAATAACAACATGTTGAACAAAATAAAATACTGATAATACTGATATCAGATACTCAAATGCTTCCAACCTTTTTTGCTATTTTCGTCTGCCTTCTATACAATATGTAAATTTACCAGTACCACAACATGCTGTTCGTTGCCATGTTTCATAATCTAATAAATTGCAATATAACTTGTAGGAAGTAGGCTAAATTCACAAATTAAAAAATTGACAATTTACATATAGTTAACTAATATAGTCAGCATTTATCAATCAGTCGAGTATATTAAAAGAAAAGCACGATAAATCGAGAGAATGTAAGTGAATTCAGTACCTTGAAAAATTTAATTCTGGATCATCAGAAGATGCATGCACAGAGACGAGAGATCACTTGTCATAGTCAGCAGTTAACAAATGTTTAGGTATGCGTTATTTAATCACCGTTTCATTATCTATTACCTTTCAAGAGGGTTTTCTCTTCCACATGTTAAATCTTAACAATGCTCACAGCGACATCATCTTCTTTCAAAGTGATCCCGTCAGTCTGTTTGGAAAAAATTGGCAATGAAATATCAGCATTAGAATATAATGATTATAAAAGCTGCCCAGAAAATGGACGTTTAATCTTATTAATATGCATTCTTTCTTAACCTGGGACTGGGAGCAAACAATTTGTTGGGGTGTGACGCTGCTGAAGTGCTCTATATCTTTCTCTGGAACAGAAAACTCATTGCAGAACTACAAAAGTTTAAAAAGGAGTAAGACATAGACACATAATTTAATCAATTTGTTAGCGACTCTGCATATGCTAAGTATATGTCATTCGCATATTTATTTAGAACAGCAAATTCTCTCCTCCATTAAGTAAGACAACGACAGGTGTAAAAGAAGGAGGTAGTACCACTCAAAAAAATTATCTGTTAGAATACCTGGTATAGATCCCTTTTGCGAATGCGTAGGATCAAGTCTCTGGATTCCTTGAGCTCTTGCCCAGAAGAAGATTCAATTGTTTTAAGAATTGAGTCATCTAACTGCAATTTAGGAAAGAGTGATGGCTCCATAATGCTAAATAAAAAATCCAGACACCAAAAACTTGTAACCTACTCAAGACCTTGCAAAAGTCAGATGGCTGATGGATTGAGGATGCTATTTGAAGATATGGATTTGCTTTCACCAGTGCATCTATAACCATCAATTCTATTGCCTGACAAAGCAAATAAAAATGCGAAAAAAAAGTGTTTTCTCAATGAAACTATGAAGGAATTTAAGTTTTGCTTTTCCATCACTAAATTTTGCTTAAATCACTCACCTTTACTTTTGCATGTGTATAGACTGTTCGATGCAAATCAGCACGCGTTGCAAATAATTTGTGAATTGTCAGATCTAACCAACATGTCAAACAGGGATAATGTACTATAACTTCCACAGTAACAAATATATCAGAGTTTTTGGTAACTTGGTAGGTACTAACAATCATTAGCACGGTAACAAATTTCGTCATCCAAGACTTGCATTGTCTCTATTAATCTGCATATTCAAGAAAAGTGAAAATTGAGTTACAGCTGCCACACCTGCTTTGACAAGACTCGTGGAATGAAGTACGTGCTGCATATATCAAGAAGAACCAAACATAGCCACACAAGAGTACAATGTTGCCAAACTCCAAAAACATCCTGACCAACAAGATAAAGCCTCCTAGAGAATAAAAATAGACACCTCTCAGGCTGGAAGTTGCATCCTAGGCCACAAGCACGGGAATCACGAACAATGTAGTCAAACCTGTGAATTCTTGAATTATTTATAGTTCTATCTTCAGGGGAAAGGGTGTCGATAATAGTCATACAACAGGAAGAAGGGTAGGAAATTATCTACTCACTTGTCAACATCAATTCCATTGCGACCATTAGCAACAATATCATACAAGAACTGGTTTTCCTTCAAAGAGGAGTTTTGTTATTTTAGAGTATGGCAAAAACAAATAAATAAAACAAAAAGAGAGAAAACTTTGGACACTGAGATGACCTACTTTTTGTGATGGATGATCAGAGCTAGTCGTGATCATTTCCTGAGAGAAGAAATGAAATGCATCAAAGTCCCTTATCCATAAACTGAATAGTGACTCACCAGTTGTTCTTATTAGAAATGGGAAAATACTATTAGAAGTGAAACTGCCATTTCTCACATATCATTCAATTTCAGTTTTGAACAACACGTAATGAAAAATTGATGAAGTTTTGTTACAGTCTAACCTTCACTTTATTGAGGAGCTCAGCATCTATATCAATATTGTGTTGGTCAACAATATGATCAATCATCTTCACAGACATTTCCTCATGAGACCTGAAAGTCTTAATATATTATTCAAGAGTATGGAGTCTGTAGAAATAAATGATTACCACAAAAGAAAAAGATATTGCCTACAAAGCCTCAATGACAACATAATATATATTTCTGTGGAACAGTAATGATGCTTATAACCATGTCAAAGGATCGTGAAACAGTAACATGTTACATGATCGATAAGCCAAGGTGCCAGAGAAAAGTAATTTTGCTCAAAAAACAAGTCTAGGAAAATGCACTATACTTTTAGCATCTCACCATGAAAGTTACATTTCTTGAGTTTAATCATTCATGAATAATATATGAAGAGGAGCCGGAAATTGGTCTAGGAATTTGAAATTTGCTACTGCGCTCAGTTTATGCCTATGTTCCAAGAGAGGACAGAGCCACAAAACTAAACGTCTAAAGCAGAACAACAGGCTTACCAAGTGAAGTCATTAAGAACCATGGGAAGGAACCCACGCTCAAAAATGTGGCTGAAGGGCCCATGACCGACATCATGCAGCAATCCTAGACACAGAGACACATAATAATAAACTAGCGGAATTAGATCAGTCAAAACAAACAACTGATCAGGCAGGAATGTCAGTTACCAGCAAGTTTTACTGTCAATACATCGGTTCGTTCAATTCCAAGCTCTTGGCCCTAAAATGATGGCTTGATCAGTTAGTGCATAGCAGAATAATCTCAGAACTTATATGAAGCATTCACATCAAACAATTTGACACGTGGATTTAGATTTACTTGAAATTTTTTAATGACATCAATAGCTTTGCCAGCCATCCAATAAACGCCCAATGAATGCTCAAAACGAGTGTGCACAGCACCAGGGTAAACCATATGACTCAGGCCTGGATCACATAAGTTTGTAAGACGATTAATAACAACAACAAATCCTTTAGAATACATTACTTTTCTGGGATGAATTGTTATAGAATTTCACAAAAATTTACATTCATAATAAACAGTTACAGCCATTTAATACATTTCCTTTCCAGAGAAAGAACCACTTGCTTAACACAACTTTCCTAAAAAGAAATGTAATATCCATCTATTTATCTATCTTTATTTATCTATTTATCTATCTTTAAGTCAAGAAGAAGTTTATTGCAATTATCCATGATAAAGTCATTCCTGCAATATGGATTTAAAATAAGGCAGTCATTTTCCAAAAGCTTAATCCCCTAATAGTTCTATTTTGGATGCAGTCAATATCAGTTGCTCACTCACCTAGTTGCTTCAAATCACGAAGTCTGCATAATAGCACAAAGTCATTGGAAAGTAAGAAAAAGAAAGTGCACTAATGTTACTACTTCTATGATATGACTCTTTTGGTAACCAAAGCATACTTGCCTCTGAAATTGTTGTGTGTCAACAAACTTCAAGAAGATCTGCAACAAATAACCAGATAGTTGAGTTCCATAAATAAACGGAATTAATAGTTAAAAAAATAAAACTCCAGCGCACGTTCTCATTAGGTAAAGTGCATGATTATTTGATGATTGAGGCAATAAATAACTATATATATATATATATATTCGTGTTCCATATAGTAATGCAGCCTTAGTACAAGGTTTACAACGAATGCATTAGCTGGAACGGCTCAAATTCTCAATTCTTTTATTACCGATCTTCTAGTATTCACAAGAAAATGATCCATCGGAACTCAGTGCAGACACAAACTCTAACAAAAACCACTCCACTCCACTGTCAATCGAACAATCCATCTCAAGTAACAAACGCAAAATTCAAAATCCTCACACAAATTGAAAATCATGATCGAGAACAAAGAAACAAATGAAAGTAGTAGAAGAAACGCTTTATAAGAGAATTAAATGAAAAGATTCAACAACGGAGAATCGGAAAAGTGGTTACCGGCTCAAGGAAGATGTTGCCGTGAACGTTGTCACGAACGTGCTTCAGCAATCGCCTCTCGACGGTGACGGAGTCGTTGGAGGAAACCGGAGAAGCCATGATGAGAGCAAGTGTTGTGATGACCGAGAGAGAGAGAGAGAACAAAAGCGGAGCGATGGAGTGAAAATGAAACAGCAAGAAATGAGAAATGAAGGGAGGGAGAAGCAGTTTTATATAGCAGACATGTAGGAACGCTTTTGAAGTGGTGGAGGTTGTTATGAATGTGAAGCGATTTGCCGCCAAGAACACATTCATTCATTCATTTGTTCGTCATCCCCGAATATCAGGCGCGTGTACACGCGCTCCGTGTTTTTCAACTGGAAAGGGCCAACCATGTCTGGTAGTGATGGTTGGAAAGGAGAGAATTTGTTGCGAGTTAGAATCAGCTTATTTTAATTTTTTTTTTTAATGACTTGTAATTGAATTTTTTTAGAGAAACATAATCAAACAATCATTTCCTTTAAAATTATTACAAGTAAACATTACCTCTGTTTGGTTAAGGGCATTCCTTTTGTCTGAAATACTGAGAAATGGGATTTTTAACCTCAACTGACTAACGTTACTGGCTTGTGTTGGAAGGAATGAAAATCTTGTGCTTGTGTTACTCACGGCTTTACCACTTTTATTAGATAGATGATTATAATGGGATATGGATGCTTAAATTTCGATTCTTAGTAGACAAAGCTATATATAATGAATAATGAATATTACAAACAATTCATCAACTCATGAAATTGAAAAAAAAAAATGAAAAAGAAAAAATCTGCCGTGGCACGTGACATTCGAATTGATTTCTCACAACTGCTACTACAAGCACACACCCTCTTGAAGTTTACGTGTTCAAATTGAACAGGAACATCAAGGATTTTTCATCTTTATTCTCAACTTTCTAGCTATCTGTGCTGCTTTAGGATGACTAGGCTGCTTGTTACTGTCGCACTGTTCAACCTCAACCCAGTTTATAACTTTGAGTATGAGTGACTGAGGAACCTTCCTAACATCCCCATCTGATGATGATGATGCTCCCTTTGTTTTCTTCAACCCTGTTTCCAACGCCTTCTCAATGAACTCCATAAACCAGTTTCCAGCTTCTGCCTCAATCTGCTGTCCAAGCTTAATTGTGTTGCCCAAGCTACTTGGTTGTTGTGCTGGTTTCTTGTTCTCATCACTTTCACCAACAGGTTCCAGTGCCATTTTCGCAACCGGGGTGGAACATTTCTTCTCCAAAATCTCCTTTTGGTTGGTGCTTGATCTTAGGATCCTCCCACTACTTGTCTTGTGCTCTTGCCTTTCAGGAATTGCAGCCATTGACTTGTACAAAGCACATCTCCTTTTTGACAAGTTTGATTCAGAGTTCCTGGATTGGTCCATGGAATTGTGCATAACTTCATGTAAAACATGTGGCTCTTCCTCTGCTTGTTTATTGTCATTTGGCTTCTGAGCCAATTCTGAAGCCGTAGTAGCTGCTTGAATGGACATCATGTCATTAATTGCTTGCACAATGTCGCCATGGAATTCAAGAAACCGTTCGAAACAGGATGTAGGAGCATCAGCTCGAGCCGATTTGCACAAATTCGAGAACATCCTAGAAGGGAAACACAAACGAGAATTTATCAGCTACCAGTTTAGTAGAAAAAGTGCAAAGCAAATAGAATAGATCGAATGGAAAGGAATTTTACTTTAGGGACCGGACTACAGTTTCAGTAGCTGAGGCATCTCTTAGAGCTTGAAGGGCAACCTTTTGAGCCACTTCTCTTTGCTGAACAGCTTCCTGTTAAGGCCCAAAAAGGCAAGCCAACAGAGGATAAGTACTGACTATAGATGCTACCACAATTGGAAGTTCAATCATTGAAGAATGCAAAAGACAACTAAGCAGCCACTTTTTCAAAGCTACCTTTCCTAGTGAGCTCAGCTTTCCTGGTAGATTCATGGGTAGGCTAAGATTGTTGGAGTTATCAAAAGCTGAATTATTAGTAGACTGAGACATCGGTTGAGAAGAAATAGTCGAGTCTTGTTTCTGAGAATCTCTGGCAACACTGGAGTTGGTAGTCGCCACCCTCGCATTTCTCAACCTCGGTGGTGGTGTAGTGCTTTTCTTTTCCTGCAGATGTAAAAAAATTCACCACATGAGCAACCTTCACTAAATTGCACACCATAAAAAAATATACTCAATTGGTTCAATAGCTTAAAAAAGTAACATTAAGCATGATTCTAATCAAAGAAGAAAAATGTACCTACAGCTAACTTGAAGGGACTAATAGGAATCCTAGGTTCTCGTTCACAGACACTCCTGCTCCTCAAAACCTTCGTAGCAGAAGAACAAGTCCCAACCACACAGCTTTTCCTAAGCAAGGAAGGACTTTCTCTTTCTCTTTCACCCTTAGAATCCATCATCTTAGCAAGAAGCCCTCCACCAACCGAGCTCCTCACACCAGACACAGGTGTAGAAACAGCACCACCTTCCTTCCCACACCTTCCTCTAATCAACGGCGACATGGGTTGGAAAAAATTCACACTCTTCATCACTGCTCCACCACCACCACCACCCTTCACAGGGGTACACTGGTCAAAGTCCAAGTTCACGGGCTTTAACAAGCCCATCTCAGGCCCGGTTTCCCAAGACCCTCTTCTTGTTGGAGGGACTGAACCACCACCACCACCACCACTACCATTATTATTGGGCCTTTGTCCCTTCTCTCTGAGGCCCATTAACGGTTCAGGTGTGCCGACAAGAGGGTGCCTTCCGGGGAGGGGTTTCGCACCTTTGACGACGGGAACAGGAGACCCAGGTTCCAACCTGTCGACGTAGATGAACTGTCCCAGCTGCATCTTGTTGCTCAAAACGAAGTCGTCTTGGCCGGAGGGAAGGCTGACGTAGATGGAGTGTGATGAGTCGGAGACTTTGATGTAGAAGCCCTGTTTGGGGATTAAGTTTTTCTCGTCGAGGTCGGCGGGGACTATGTCGGTGATTTGCAAGAGAGAGCTTCGGTGCTCGCTTGTGGGCTTGACTCCGGTTTTCAGGCCGTTGAGGAGCTTCAGAAGGATTCCCGGTGCCAGCGTTGCCATTTTTTGTAAATGCTTTCTTTTTTCGGAAGAGCGTTTTAACTTTGGAGTGAAAGTGGAACGCGGTGTTAACTTTGGGTTAGGGGAAGGAATGCATAGAGTTGTTGTTTTTGTTTTTGTTGTTGTTGATGTTAGGATGGAGAAGGAAATGGGAGAAAAAAACGTGGTGGATGGATGGTGGTGTCACAGTTGCAGGGTTGTTGTTCTTGAGTTTCTTTCATGAGTGGGAAAGAAGGTGATGGCCGTTTAGTAACGGTAAGTAGGGCTACGGCTTTTTTCGAAATTCGTAAATTTCGGAACGTTGGGGCTAACGGTCATATTATGTTTTGCCGGGGAAGGTGAATATTTATTTATGGATTGTTTTAGTTTAATTTTTGTTGCATCGTATAAACATCCCATTAAAATCTTTCAATAGTAATATTTTCCATGTAATTAGTAAGACAGTCAACTATTACAATATATGTGATAACACATAATTAAATAATCGTGTCAAAAAATATTATATCTTCCTGTACATAAACATGAAATTTTAATTTTGTTGATTTATGACACTAGTTAGCAATTTTTCTTTTAAGCCCATCAATGATACATAAGAATATTCATTATTACTAATTACTTGAGTTGCAATGTAGCTTTCACCCAAAAGCAATGGGGAAAAAAACAACAGTTACATTCACCTCAAGAAGATTCTTAGATATGTTAGGAGCGCAAAAAAAATTTCTGATCCATTCACTAGTTTTCACATCAATTTTGTGATAATTAAAAATAAAAGGTGACCCACAAAGCTAATACTATAATAACTAGTGAGTGGATTAGAATCTTCTCTTCATCCAGGACCACCTAAGATATTCTCCTTCTTGTTATTGAGGAAGAACACCTATATTTCATTTTTCTTGTTCTCTTTCCACACACACTTTCACCTTCTTCTTTTTTCTTTG
This sequence comes from Dalbergia cultrata, assembly GCA_031216105.1. Classification (NCBI taxonomy): domain Eukaryota; kingdom Viridiplantae; phylum Streptophyta; class Magnoliopsida; order Fabales; family Fabaceae; genus Dalbergia; species Dalbergia cultrata. The sequence goes on along the minus strand of CM062344.1, from coordinate 14,550,208 downwards.
TCGTGCACACATTTTCACCTTAGGTACTAAGACACTCAATAGAAGGAGACTATTTTCTTACTTCAGCAGTATGGAAGTCTAAAAAATTACAAAACTTACATACTATTAAATTTTAAAAATTTGAAAGTTTTGTTTTTATTATTTTCGGTCGCAAAACCGATCTTTTGTGTCTGAAGAATTTAGTAGCCTCTTTTTGTCCTGAAGAATTTAATAGCCTTTAAACAATGACTTGAAATAAATTAAGGGGCTCGATCTTGTGTGTGACAGTAACCAGGAGCGTCAATGTTCGGAGACCGGGCCCCGGCTTTTCATTGTTGAATACTACTGTAGCTTACAGTAGTAAAATGTAAGATTGTTTTTTATTTTTGTGGTCTAGAGACACATATACAAATGGAAAACAAATACTGTACCTTTCGATTTTGAATCGTAATAATTTATTTATTTATTTATTTATTTTTGCTACAAGAAGTTTGACGATTTTCATTACTTGTCTTTTTTATGTCAACTACCATCACATCACTAATAAATAGAAGGTTAAATTCAAGCGGACCACAGAAAAAGCATGAAAATAATTAAATATCAAGAGGCTCCAATAAGTAAATATTCCTCATCAAGATGCAACAAACCTTAGCTCAAACATACAAAACGTTCATGTAAGTCCGTACGACTACATCTTCCTGAAGTCCATACACTCTTTTAAGATTTAGTGTGTGAGAAGATTAATCAAGTGAAAAAAAAAATGAGGAGTTAATTATTTTTAGATCGTTGGGTGAGATCCACAATCAATGAAAATTATTATCTAAAAATGATTAATATCTCTTTTTTTTTCACTTTATCAACTCCAAATCCCTTGTTCTGCATCCACCATTACCCAAATTGCAGTACACACAGAAAAGGTTTTCAAATGCACCTTTATGGAACCAAGAGATCCTTGTATTGGCCTAGGCTTATTGTTGTCGTGCCAAAAAGCTAATCAATGTACACGAAATTTGTGGTGTTCATCTGTACTCAAGTTATACGAGCGGACCAATTAACCTGTAAAGCCACATTAATCATGAATTCACCGAGCTAGTAGAAAAGATCATGTAGTTTGGGGTGCACCATGAACCAGTGATTTAAGATTTGCCACAGATTTGGACAAAAGGATATTCATAATTGTCACATGAACGACAAAAATAGAAGATCACGACATACTGACAATTTCAACGGAAGGTTCAAGCAAAATAAGATCACTTCAAAAAATATCATGCATTCTTACATGGAAAAATTCCCAAAGGGTAACTCGAGCAGCCAAAAAGCCCTATAAATGTCGACAAGGAATGAGTGTGCACTTTGACAGTCTCATTGAAAAGGAAAACTTTATCAAATTACATTATTAGCACAGTATCTACCAGAAACAAGTTCTGAAACAAAACCTGCATCTAATGGTATCTGAATGGCCTAAAAAACAAGATATCATTGCCATGTTATAGAGGTGTTGCAAAACCTGTCACATCATAAACAAAGAAGAGGTCAGGGTTCTTGAGTATTAATATTAAAGGAGGAATTTCGGCAACTCAATAATGCAGAATTCATCTGACAGTTATCCAGAGGTTAATATTACTGCAAACTGCATAAGGGTGGGGGTATTGTAGAATTAACAGATATAAACCCAGTAAAAACATGACAAAGCAAGTTAAAGCAATTATATACTGATGATAGAGAAAATGGTAATGAAGATAATCAAAATGACACTGTTTTTCAACAATGATTACAGAGGAAAACTTGAATGTAAGAACCCTATCAACTCTACATAGATGGTTGAAGCAAGTAAAAATACCATGACAAATGAATGCATTAAAAAAAAAAAGTTACAAAGCAACAACTTTGGCCACTGTATCAAGCAAAATTTGGAGCTGAGAAAGGGCAGTAACAACATGGAAGCAGAAAAAGGAAATAAACAAATACAAACGAAATATACTTCCTTGATACAGAAGCAAGCAATATATCAGCCTCAATATGATTTATAAATAATCCTATCAGTATCTAATTATATGTATCTAGGCAATCTAAGCACTTGTTTTACAAAATAAGGAGTGATGTTGCCAAACATTTTCCATTGTACAATCCCAATCCTGTCTTCATTTTGCCATAGTTTCAATGGCTTGCCTATTGACATTAATTATGATAAAACGCAATAGCATTGTTTAATCTATATAGCTTACTCCACCTAGTTAGAAATGAATTGTTGTTGTGAATATTAGGAAAGCTATCAAAACAAAAATCAAGAATCCTTTGTCTTTGGCCAAGTCTTAATTTATTTAAAATATAGAAAAATTATCATTAAACATCACTCCCCAATACTCCCTTCATCTATTTGAAGGAAGTGTCTCACATGGTCTGAGTTTACACGGTCCTTTGTCATGGTCCTTTCAATTTTATAATAAAAAAATTGTAAAGTTATGTTTTTGACCCCTCTCTCCATATCCTTTCTTTCCTCTCTCTCTCTCTCCCCCTGTTCTCTCCCCTTTCTCACTCTATCTGCTTCCCTAGCCAACCACCCACCATTGCCAGTTTGCCCATTCTCCTGTATGTACCAGCTGCCCTGCCATGACCAGCTACTGCCACAGTGCCTCTACTGCCCCCACTAGCAGTGAAATCCAAAATTACAGCCATCAACAAAAATCACTTTTGCTGGTATTGCTTGGGTTCAGGTGAAGAAAAAACAAAACTGCAAGGTACCAAAGCCAACAAAACCCATATGCAAAAATGATTGACCAAATTTCATCTGTCTGTCGCCACCACCATAAGCACCCTCCTTTTCATAATTGTGATTCTGCTACACAAGTCACTCATGTTTTTCAACACCCAAAAATGTCATTTTTTTTTTTAATTTTGATGATGCCCATCTGGTCATTGTGGTGGTTTTGTTGATGATAAAGTAAGTGGTAAGTGATTAAGAACAGGAGGAAAGTGAAGGGATATGCCAGGGTGAAGGGTGGCCGTGAGATACAATGGAAAAATCATAAAAACAAGGGACAAAATGGTAAATCAAATAGGACTATTATTTAAATAATACCAAGATTAAAATATAAGTTATTTTATAATTATTTTTCATTGAGTATAACCTTTTAATCTCAACCTTCAAAAGTGAATCCAAAAGCCTAAATTCAAGGACCACGATGGTCCCAAACTCAACTAGGACCATCATAGAATGCTCCCTATTTGAATACTAAAATTGTTATTGGCAAGGTTTTTAAAAGTGTTTACAGGAGCATTTACATGAAATGAAGCGACTTTTTCCCCACTATACACAAATCACAAAGGCCTGGAGACATTGAGCACTAAAAGAGACCCTTAGTCAAATATTAACATTATGCCATACGCATGGCTGTGTAAACTCCTCCCCAATGTTGGCATGAGCAATCTACCACCATTTCTAAGGCCACAGCCTTTCTTCTTCACTTGGAAAGTCAGATTCTCATCTTTTTTTTCCCCTCAAGTCATTATAAATGATTTCATAAACTCCCTTTGATTGAGCTACTGTTAATTTGACTAACTCTTTTTGGCTCAAATTTGAAGCCATATGTCACTCCACTTAGCTATACCTGCCAAGGACACAGCATGTAGATGGGCATTTCAAATTTCCATCAGGTTACTCAAAAATGATGGATCCTTGGCCCAACTAAGCTACTTAGTTTCTGGTAAAGAAGAGAAGTTGAAAGTTGAAACTTACCTGCCTAAGCATTTTAAACATTGCTTTGGAATGATGTGTCTTGCAGTTGAAGGAAATTGACACTTAAATTCTTCTAACATTAGTAACTATGCGATGGAACTGATTCAGATTATAGAGAAATAGCAATAGAGAATCAGAGAAAAAGTGTTTATTCAATAAGGGTTCTTGTCAAAATGAACAAAGAACCTAAAATGATACGAAAGAGAGGATATTTGAGAGACCTCTCAACTCTCCCAAGACTCACTCACTCAATCAGGCAATCACTCAATTCCTAGACTCCTTTCTCTCTGCTCTTTCCCTTGTTTTTATTCCAACTCCTAACGAAATCTTAAGTTCCTAACTAATCAAAAGTCCATCACAAGGCCCAATTCCTAACACTATTAACCGATTTAGCAAACTGCAGTTGCCAATTAAATTGGATGAGTTGTGGTGAAATGGTTACAAACTAACTGACCAGAAAATAAATGAAAGAAGTAAAAACACTACCCTGTCTGAAGTTTAACTTGTGTGTCAAAACTCAAAGCTTATTAACACTTCCCTACTCCCTGGCATGAGAAACTGCAAATCTTATGGAAAATTCTAAAATGTTAAAAAGGAATGTTGCATTTAAAGGAAAATTAATCATGGCTATTATTGAATGATCAGTGTGTATTTTGAAAGTGGATCCTCTCATGTGGGACTTAAAACATGACATGTAACATAAGAGAATTAACAGCGAGAGATCACACATGACACGATCATTTGAAAAACCAACATGAGAGAATCCATTGCTATTTTGTTACACCCGGGAGGCCAAAACAAAATAAAATCGCCAAGTGTCATCATGTCCATTCTTTATTACATGTATTCTTTCCAAGTTGGTAGTAATTCCCAAACATAAAGATTCAGGCATGTAGAGGACCTAAGAACTAAAACATCAAAACCGGCAATTCTTGACTTGCTGTCTGTCCTACTCTTTAGCAATTAGACCAATTACAAACCATATTGAGGCAAAAGAAGAAATTTTCAAATGATACAAACTATAAAGTCCGTAAAATGCCCCGACTACCCAAACCTGTGATTTTTAGCATATAAGTATGGTATTCAATATCCATAATTAAAATGCAATGGTAAAGACCAGTTCATATAAACTCATAATTAAAATGCAATGGTAAAGACCAGTTCATATAAACTCATAGTGCAAGATAAATAAGCCAAAATGTGAAGAACATGCAAGAAGGAAGAGTACCTTCCGAGAGACAACCCCACTTGCTATTGTGCAAAGACAGCAGAGAAGTGAACAAGGCGGAGGCAGTAGCACTATGCAACGGCGTCAGAGACACTTGTACACCAGCCAACTGCTCCGGAAGCCTGAAGAGCACAATAAAAAGTTATCCATTTCAACTTCTCACAGTCACATAGGCTTTTGGAACACACGAGTAATCTCTATAATAATGCACAACAAATCAGAGGAACCATTCATTTGTATTTCCATAGAGAGTTGCAAAAAAAAATTCACTTAAACCAAGAGGGGTAACGCCAATGAGGAAGAAAATGGTGATGGAGAGAAAAAGGAGCGAACTTTACCGTGAAAACCAGAGTGCGCGCTTCTGGGTGGAAACTCTGGAAGAAGAGGAAGAAGCTAAGCCATTGAATTTAGAAGCAGGTGAAGATCGACGAGACAATAGGGTTCTGGTAGAAGAGGAAGCTATTTGGAGGGTTTTCCTCGCACAATTAGCCGCCACAGCCATGACTTGTGCACCGCACCGCCCCAGGGACTCTGTTTAACGCGCCCCTGCGCAGTGCTGAGACAGAGAGAGAGACAGAGGAAACAACCACACAAGGGCATGCTCCTTGGGTTTGGGTCAATAGGGCCTTTTTGGGTCCTAGTTTGGATATGGGGGATTTCATAACCAAAATGATTGGATGGGTCGAAGTTTGGATATGGGGGATTTCATAACCAAAATGATACAAGAACTTGTTGGACACCCAAAACTATTAACTAGCAGAGGCCCAAGTATGAAAACTAGTGGCTGTCGCACTGGAAAGGGAATTGAGCTTAATGAAAAGTGCAAGCCCAAGCAAAAGAAAACAATGGCTAAAGATTGGGCTTGCATGATTTGAAGGGGTATTGGTCCAACAAGGCAAGGTATTACGATAGTCTATAGTTGAATGAACGTGCGGATCAAAACAAAAAAAGAATGAACGTGTATCGAAGTATGAGCAGTGGTTGATAAAAAATAGAAGTAGCTTTGATCATGCATAGAGCTTAGCCAAGAATCTATAAATAGCATGTTTTTTGTGTAAATGAGGCACACTACAAGTCTCCAAGCAATTAGCTATTTGTCCAAAGCATTATTCAAGTAATTAGGAAAACCCATTGTTTTCCACAGCTAAGTTGTCAACCAACTAATCTATTGTTAGTTACACTTGTACCTATCTTTGGATAGCTGTGTTTTCTTTTTCTCCAATAATAATAATTAAAAAAAAACTGCCAAAAAATTCAATGCACTATAATCAGAAGTTAGAGATCATTAACAAATTACCTTAATATCTTGTCAAAATTTTCTCCATAAGCGACTACGTTATTTGTGAAACTTTTGAGAAATATATACCTTCGTGATTTCACAATATAACATTCAACTCTTTAAAGTGGGTATTACAATTCTCCAACTAAACCTTAACCCACCTTCTAGCAACTGGTCCTAGTACTCCTGATAGCATATGTGGGTAGAACTTAGTTGTGCTTAAACTGGTTTATATTTGGTAGCTGGCTATTACTTCATGCTCCGACAAAGTCCCATATTGGTTAGAACTCCCACAAGCAGCCAAGGGCCGAATAATAAATGCTGAATCTTTCGGCAAATCAAAGCATACCTTTCTCGGCCTTTTGGCTAAGATCAAGTGTAGTATCTGTTCTTATCAGTTTAATATCTGATACGTGGGCCAATGGCCCACATGATATTAAATTAATTTTTGAAGGGAGAGGGTCCATTACAGTAGCTTGCTGCTGGGACTCTCGTGCGTCGCCTATGCGTTGCACTGTAGCATGGGCCTGGCGCATCCCACCCAATCCAGTCTAAGTATAATTGTCCTTTTGTTTCATTTAACACTTGGTCAATTTTGCACCTTTTTATTTTTGGTCGGAACATTGCACCTTTTTTATGCCTATGGCTAATTACGCCTGGTCTTGTAACTTCATAGTTAATGTTATATTTCAGGCTCAGGCCGTGGAATTTCGATCTATTTGGATTGTATTTGTTGAACCAATGTTATATGTGGCTTATTGAAATTCATTTGTCCGAAGATGGTTTTGGACAAGATGAAATTGAGTTTTATAAAAGAGTTATGTTATTTGTATTGTTAATTTACACTTTATGGGGTAGAAAATATAAAAAAATATAGTATGCTTCACTTGGACAAGTTGAAATTCAATTTTATAAAACAAAAGCTTCAAATTAAAAACAAAATAAAATGTTAACAGAAAATAATTTCTTTTCAGTTTTCATGGGAAAAAAAATACAGGTAAAAAAAAATAAAACTTTTAAAACATACTTTTTTATTTGAACATTTAAAAAAAAATTCTTTTGGACTTACCTTTTGCCTTTCATTTTATTAAGTGCAGATGGTTTATTTATTTCTTTTCTGACATTTAGAAAAAGAAAATACGAAAAAGTTGTATTAAAAATTTAGACATAGGAAATTGATTGCCATAGACAGCGTATTAGACAAATTTGAAAGCAAGGAAAAAAAGTTAAATCCTTATAAAATATTCCATTTCTTATTACCTTAATTCAGAAAGAGTATTAAAAAATTAGTAGAAAAAATAAAAGCAAAAATTTATAAAATTTCAGTATTAGCTTAATTCAGTTTAAAAAAGTTAACTATAAATGGAATTAAATGCTATGGGTTTAAGACAATGACTTTTAGTTGGAAGTTTAAAAGTGTTTTTCCCTTCTTTAGCTACACAATGAGGGAGGGAGACATTTAGCTAGATAATGTATATTTACACTTCCAAATATTAAATAGCTCTTGATAAATAAATTAATAACCGTAATTCAACATATGAATATCATGTTTAGGATGAGATTCTGAGATGTCTCAATCCTATGGCAATCTTTGCACAAGTCGATTGTCAAACATGTGGCAAAGTGGGGATTTGTAGTTTGAACTAGAACTACCGCTAAGGGAGAATGCTTAATTAATGAATTTGAAAATTACTTGTCATTGTCAAATGTTTTCTGCAGCTGCAAAAGTTGCCATTAGTACATTTAATTCATTGTCGCCATTTTGATTCTGAAAGGGAATAGCATCATTCCTATTTATGTGCAGATAAAGTCATGTCGTTCCAAGTCATCAAGACAACAGTCGTGGGAGCATATATGCAGTAACTTTAGCATTGATTCTCAGCTTGTGTGTCAAACGCTAACATCTTGAAACACCAGTAAGTTGTTGCATCATTTATTCCTTTTCAATAAATTCTGTCTAATTTAATGTGCATGTGGCCTCAATAAATCCTTGACATGATCATATATGTGAGGAGACAGAGCAATGTTTATAGTATTAATGTAGAGAAATTATATTTTATGCCTTAGTTTTCAATAAATAATTGTGCTTCAAATCACCTTCTAATACAAAATTCAATTGGGTTTTTCATATAAAGGAATCCAAAGCCCAAAAAATACAACTACTCCAAAACAGGGATTTCATCATTTCCATTGGAGTTTAGATGACACAAAAACGATGTTACTTGTTAGTTGGCTTCTAGCTTCCAATTTGCCATTCCTTATAAAATATGATGTAAAGTAGAAGCAGGGGTTTCCCATGTTAATTAAGCACCCCTTTATCATGGCTTCCTATTCCTAGCTACAAAAATATTATGGGTATGGGTTAGTCCCTATAATTTTGTTCAGTGGTCCACTGCAATGATGATACTTTGTACTACGTAGTATCTGGTTCAAGAAAGATCTAATAACTACTTTGAACTTTGTATTAGACAACTTAAGGAATGAGTCGAGCTTGACGACAGAAAATAAGCACCAACGCAGATCAATATTCAACAGCAGAGTTCAAAATTGCTTTGACCAACGAGCTTGAGACTGAAAGATAAGAACATAAGCTGCGAAGCCAAATACATTGTCTACCTTCAGCTTCAAGGCACTGCAACTGTGCATTGAAATTGGAGCTACATTTTGACCCTGACCCCAAACAAAAATAATAATATTATTCTATTATCTAAAAGTAGGTGTTTTATTTAGACACTCATTTTATTATCATCAGATAGAACGATGAGTGAAAATCAATTAGAATCATCATCTAATCCAATGCTAATAAAGTAGATATCCAAATGAGACACTTACTTTTAAAATACTATTATGGGTTTTGCTAGAGATACTCATTAAAGATACTTAAAAAAGTAAATTTTTAAGTTTTTTAATAGATCTCATACTTAGAAAACATAAAATCTCCACTTCCTAATGTTAAACTTTCTATTTCTAACTCTTTAAGGACACTGGTTAAATAAATCATAACATTATTGATAAAAAGAGGTAGCCTTTGATGCATGGGAACTATATAAGAGTTTGTTAGGTATTAATAATTTTATCACATATCCTCCTACCTACTACCTTCATCCAATAATAAGTGTCTTTTAGGGAAATTGTGAACATTTGGTACATTAAAAAGTCAATGTAACTGGACACAACATTCTTAATGAGATGAATAATTAATGTGCATAGCTTTTTGTTTTATTACTGAATTTGTTTTGGGTGTTCTGATCTTCCTGATCAGGCAAATAATCATACCCTACCCACCGACCACCCATTGATTATGAATGAAAAAGTTTGGTTAATGTGTTTAATTTATTGCTTGGGGATTGTAATAAGTTTCAAAGGTACTTGTCCTCTGGCAGCCGCATTAATGCATGGTATAAATTTGCAAAGGGGGCAGCTGAAACACTACGACCTTAATCAGTTTCAGGATTTTTTTTTTTTTTTATTAGAATCAGTTTCAGGATTATAGCTCATTATACAATTCTGTGTGAATTCTCTATTTTTGTTTTTAATTAGGGATAATGAGATTTGAATCTATAACATTATAAAAACTACCTAAATCCCTAAATATTAGTCTACTCCTAGTGACTTGAATGTTCTCTACTCTTAATGCAAATTTACAGAGGTAGATTGGGCCTTACTCAATGATGGAATGACATCTGACTTTTAATTAAGAAAAATGTTATTTTAACTTACACTTTATGGGATATTGTATTGACACACTTATATTTTCTATTCAATAAAGTGTGAAATCCAAATTAAGTAGGGTCCATATTCAATTCAAATATTTATGACAGAGTATTGATACGGTGTCCCATAAAATGTGAGTCAATATAACACTACTCTTTAATTAATGATAGAATTCACGTTTCTTTTGTATTAAACATCACTCTTTGACTGGGGTAAAGAGTAACCAATTTGATACTCTATAACCATACAAGTAGAATGTGATATAGTTGGTTTTTTTTTTTTTTTAAAGAGTTTAATTTTTGTGGACTGTATTGTACAAAAATTAAAATTTTTTCTAAAACTTGGGAACTTATTAAAGGGCAAATAGGAAGAAGGGGATGAGCAAATGTGAATTCGAACTTTCAATCAAACAGTACATAAATTAATATCTTTTACAAAATTTAGGAACTTATATAAGGCAAATAGGAAAAAAAAGAGACGAGCAAATGTGAGATTGAACTTTCAATCAATACCACATGAATGCTCGTGTATTATGATAAGGGTGTGTCATTTGAGTTATAAAATATTTTAAGCAGACAATAAATTGTACACTATATAATAAAAATGAAAACTAAAGGATAATTTTTTTTTTTCATTTCTTTTGAAAAGTAGAAGATGATACCACCAAAGTACATGTTTAATGGCTTTCGTCCTTAGTGCACCAAACCTTAGTACTATTTTAGAACCAAAATAAAATAAAATAAAATATAATTAGCCTCTTGTTATTATACATAACAAGAAAAAACCTTTCTACAAACAAGTTAAATTATAGAAGAGAAAATCGGATCAGATCATCCAATCTAACTAGATTAACTGGGAATCAGTCACCTGATCGATCTGGTTAAGTTTTAAAAACTGTGGAAGTCAAAACTGATCAAAACCGAAAAAAATCCGTGAACCGGATCGGTTTAGAACTTTTGATTTTTTTTACAAAGCTTAAATACCGATATCTTGTAGTAGTCATAGAGCAAAAATGAAAAAAAAAAATCAAAGAAGGACATTAACAAAGATTATTTGGTTGTTCTTCTTCTCTCTCACATAAACCTTGGTAGCTACTAACAAATATTGCTTTCAAATGCTTTGTAATTGTGTTACAAGGCTGAGACTAGAGAAATTTACATGAATTATGTTTATTTTTATAGACCTATGAATATATATTTTTTGTATTGATTATGTTAATATTAATAATTTAATATTTTTTTATATTTTAATTATATATATATATATATTTTTTAATTGAACTAATTATACCTCTAAATCTTTAAATCAGTACCTCACTGCTTCGACTCACGTTACGGTATTCTTTTTCTTGAAGTTAACAATGCAATTGACACGAACCTATCTGGAATTAAGAGCTTACTGATTTGTAAGAAGATTGAGCATGTTTATTGTAGAGTGGCATTAGCCCTGTGCTCAACGGAATTAGAGCCCCTTTAGTTAAAGTGCAACGGAGCTGCCATTATTATCACTACTCATAGGTTATTTGATGGCATTAATTGAGTTCTTTCCTTTTACTAAAGTGCATTCAAATTGCGCTTGCTATTCTACTTAACGGTCATTTTGATGAAAGCAATAGTTCGGACTCAATCACACTGCCTTCAAATCAGCACCAAATTCACCATTAATTCTAATCTTCTGCCCTTTAATCAAACACCCCAAACGACTATCTGTCATGCACCAATTAATCATCGACTTCGTGAAGTTAAATTTTTAATCATGGGGTACCGTTGTGCTTTCGCTTTCACTGCTGCCCATGCGCAATCCGCTTTGAATCATTGACCCCAGTTACAGAGTTCAAACTATTGCACCAGCAAGTCAAGTTATTCGAGTGTCGCCCCTTGAAACATACGCTTAATTTATGCACAACGGGTTGTTGCAAGGAAAAATTACATGCATTTGGAATAATCAAATCATATTTTTATAGATAAATATGATCATGCTTGTTTTAATAGTGCACATTATCAGATCAACAAGTCACGAGTTATTCTTCAACCTAATCCTGACGGGATACTAGCGCTTATCTCTACTCAATTTTTTTTTTCTATACAAAAAAAAAAAAAAAAACACAAGTCACAAGCTATATATACCATGTAATAATATGACCCTCTACTAGCATCGAAAAAGAATCATTTGATTATCGGATCTATGGCAACTGTTGATAAACAAAGACAACAATATTGGGGTGTTAGTTACTGGTTCGTTTAATCCTTCAGATTATTGCAATAATTTGCCAACAATTTGATAATTGGCATGTATGACAAGTTCAGTCAAATGCCTATGCAAAGTTAGGCAGGCCCCATTAAAGATGAAAAGGCATAAAAATAAAAGGGGCTTCTTTTCTACCTATGCCGCGTATATGTAGCAAAAGAATGGCAAAGAAAAAACAAAAGGCTGCTACCTTTGGGATTTAGCATAATATCTTCCCCGCACTATGCTTTCACTTGCAGTTCACTGCTCACAAATTCACATTGACGGATCTTTTGGGGGACATCGGGGCCACGGCCACCAAATGTTTAGCCATATACAAAAGTCTAGTCCAAGATCCCTGTGTGACTATATTCACCTTAGGTGTGTATTATCATATTAATATTGTTGAATGATCCGGAGAGGATGTTTAGAATACTGACATACCAATAAGATATCATTATATTACAGATTAGATGTTCATGCCTGAAATAGTGCCAAAGTAACCAAACACACTAATAATTCAAAAAAATTTGGGTACATGGTTATTGTGAATCTTTGTGCACATGAAACACATTCATGAAATTTATATTACCACTTTTTTTATTCTCCAACCAAACATATTTGAATTATAGAAGATTTCATGGGGGTTTCTCTTACCTACTTATCTCTACTAATGCAATAACCAAAGTTAAATTTCATGGGGGAGATGCCATTCACTGCATTATGATTAAGGCACGGTCTAAATTTTTGTTTACCTCCATTGCAACTTAAGCAGAGGCACATTGTCCACTGGTCAGCCCTAGTATGGAATCATTTCTAGGGGAGATGCTCAAGTGGCCTTCTGTTCAACCATCAATTGCTTATCATTGTGTGCAAAATGGATCTTGCTTCTCAGATCCCCTTCCTAATGCCGTGAAAGAATAATTTAGCAAATAATTTTCAACTGGGTTATGTGTAATGTTCCCGAACCTATCAGTATTACTATTGCCCTTGTTCTCTAGCATCTTTGGCCTATAAAAAACATTGTATAGTTGTTTTATTTGATAAAAAAGGGATATTGTTACTAAAATAAATCTCAAGGTCCTCAAGCATGGTCCATTTTCAAATGGGTTAAAAGGAATTTAAAATTTTTAACATAAACTAAACAAAAAGGCAAACGAGTGACAAGACATTTTCTTGAAAGAAAACAAAACCACCTATTTCCCCTCATTTTTTTGAGTTCATCTCTTTTAGAGCTGATGAAGCCAAGGGCGCATGGACTTACTCTCTTTATTATTTATTATACCTTTCTTTTACCCTCCATATTGGACATTGGCCAGCAATAGCTATCTCGTGAACTTTGCCACACCAATACAAGAGCATGTTTTGGGTGGTTTAAGGACCACCTCATCCTTTAGTTCACATGGCTTTGTATATATGTGGAAAATCCAATTTGCGCGTCCCTCTAATTGTTCTTCCCCCTCTAAAATTTATCAACATGCAGAATCTGGTTCATGTTTCATTTTGTCTAGTCACGGAGTGTTCTAGTGTTCTAATCAATGCCCCCCACAACTCTCCACTAATAATTGAACCCAACAAAGACAAACACAACACAAGCTAAACCAAACAGTAACAACTCTGTGAATCAAATCAGCAGTAAAAGGCGAAACATAATATTAAAAAACAGGCACATAATAATAACAATAATAATTAGTGAAAAAAAAGAGCATTGCTTGATTCATTGCTTCCAACCCTTAGGGGAAGCCATAAATATAATAAACACTTACAGAAGCCAAGCTAATAATATTGTTTCTCAAGTAATAATAATAGTAATAATAATCATATAAATATACCATCTTCCAAATGTGAAGAACCAAAGCTTAAACTTTTCTATCAAATCTAAAATATCAAAAAAAAAAAACATTACTTAAAATATGAAATTGAAAACAAATCGAGCCCCTCTGCTAACTTTTCTTAGCAGAAACTGGTTCTCCATCATAGATCCGTCTTTCTTTTTCTCTACTCTCTCAATCAGCAATGGTCCAAGTCATGTCATTCTCGAAGATCCAGTGACAAACCTCGATCCGACCTGGACCCGACCCGAGAGCAAGAAAAGCACCATGAGTTGGGCTCCAAGCCGAGGTATCCAGGTGACAAATCGCAACACCGTGGTTAATCTTTGCCTTGCTATTCGGGTCAAGTAGATCCGCTTCATAGACCCGAACCTTAGGAACCGAATGGCAATAATAAAGCAAGTAAGGGAAAAGGCTCTGATGGCACGACACGGATTGCGTGACCCTTCCACCGTTAATCCCACGAACCTTACCGACCAAAACATTCTTCTTCGACCCATTAACATTCTGGGTTGTCCGAACCACAATGTTCCGACCCATGACCGAGGTTGAAAAGTCGATCATGTCCTCCACCGACCCAACGCACCGTTTCGTCTCTCCTGGGCTCGGCACCCTCTCGCACTCTTCCAACGAGTCCCTCATCATCTTCTCCATGGACCCGTTATCTGAGGCCTTGAAAATCTTCTTCAGCTCAGGGATCTTCGAAGTCGCGAAGGGCAATTTGGACAATATTGTCCGGGGCAAAAACGACCTTTTGGGCATTTTATCCCTGATGTCAGGCATGGGCATCACCGTCCCCTCTTTCAACATCTTCTCCCGGAAGAATTTGCCCGGCTCCACCCACTTATTCACCAAACTGCCACTGATCATCCCTGAACTCGGACCCTTCGTCCTCGCCATCGAAGAACTCAACACAGTGCTCACATTCGTGTACTTCGCGAACGAAACACCATCTTTCGAATACTCCTTGAAGGTATTATTCACGCCGTAGCCAGTAAACCCAACCTCGGAGTTCCCAGTGGATGCTTTCCCGTAACCTACGAACGTGTCGGTCCCTTCGTTGAACGATTTCCCGTAATTATTAAATCCAACCTTCGCAGCATTTGAACCCTTCGCATAAGAACTGAACGAATCCGCACCCACATTGGCTCTGTCTCTGTAATTAGCAAAAGTCTCAACGGCGCCGTTTCCTCCACCGGCATAGTTAGAGAAAGTGTTGGTAGGGTTGTTCATGTCAACACCGTAACCCTTAAAAGTATCGTTCGAACCGTTCGAAGTCTCAGCGTAGTTCGAGAACCCGGAACCGACAACATTGGACCCCGTCCCGTACGACAAAAACCGGTTCTCAGGCCCGTTCCCGTTTTTCCCGTAGGAAGTGAAAGACTGCTCACCCGCATTGCCGTTTTCTGAGTAGGAAGAGAAAGATTGCTTCCTACCGTTGGCGTTGTCGGAGTAGGAAGTGAACCCTAAATCAGGAACATTGGTCTCGCCGGCGTAATTTCGGAAATCGCCGGTTCCGCCGGTGGCTCCGGCGCCGTAGGTGTGGAAGCTCTGGTCGACGACGTTGCCTTCGGTGGAGTAGCTGAGGAAGGACTCGGAGTGGCCGGCGGAGTCGCGGCCGTAGCGGCGGAAGTCGTTCACCGGGATGTTAGCGGACTCGGAGTAGTTCTTGAACGAGTCGGACCCGCCAGGTCGACCCGTTCCGTAGTTGGTGAAGTTCTTGTCGCCGTAGATGGAGAAGTGGGCGTCCTTATCGTGCTTTTCCAGCTCGGGCTGGAGCTCGGTGAAGCAGAGGAGGTTGGCGGCGGCGCAGAATTCGGGGAGGCGGGTGGAGAGGGCGGTGCCGCCGGATGCTGCGGCGAGCTTGGAGAACGTCGCCGCCTCCACGGCGGTCAAGGGGGACGCCTTGGAGATGAGGAAGGGTGGTTTTGGAAGGTTGTTGCGGATCTCCTTGTCCCAATAGCGAAGGAGGAATGCCTTTGGTGTGAATGGGTTATTGTCGTCGTCGGAAGAAACCTGCATTGGTGAAAAAGTGGAAAACCCGTTGAGATTATTGGTAAATGTTTAAAAATATTGGGAAAAGATTTGAGATTGAGAGAGGATTTGTGCTTACACTGATGAGAAGTGATGATGATGACAAGAGGATAAAGAGGCAGAAGAAATTGAGTTGTTTGCTCATGTTAGTTTCACTCTCTTGTTTTTTCTTCTTTTCTTTTTTTTTTTTTGTTTTGGTTTTGTGTTTACTCTTCTTTTTTATTTTTGGTGAAATTTTTTTATGGGGTTTCTGAGAGGGAGAGAGAGAAAGAGAGAGTGAAGTGTGAGAATGTTGGAGGACTTGTTGGGTTTGTATGAAGGAATTTATATTGGTTGTTGGAGTCAGAGGCAAGGAGTGAGGGACAGAGGGAGAAGTTAGTGAGTAGCGTTGTGTTATGTGAACAAATATATGGTTTTAGATTGGGCCTTCAATGTTCATATGCTGTTGGTTGCTGTGTGTGTGTGTGTGAATGCTGGGAGCTTTTGTCTGGCTTGGGCATGTCTTCCTGCAAACTGCATTGACCAAACAAAAACAAAAACATAAAAAAGCAATAATTGTAAGTGAGTTAGAAGTGTGATTTGCTGTAAAATTAAATGATTATTAGTTAATTAAATAATTACTGTAATTTCAGTGCATTAACTGGGGAGGGGGAATGGGGTAGCAGTACAATACAATACATGTAAAAACAAGAAATCACCCAGTGAACTAAAACAGATTAGAAACTGATGTGGATACAACTGGATGATGGGTGGTCAATACTTAGAAAAACGAGTGGAGTATAACGACGAAGATAAAAGAAGGAGAAGAAGGGGAAAGAAATCTGGAGTGGGTTGGTAATGGCATTGAATTTTTGTGAGCATAAAGGATGCAGCTTCATCTGCTTGACAGTTTGCATGAAGAATTCATGGGGTATCGGGGCGTACTTATAGCTCTTGAAAACCCCCCCAAATAACGCGCATTCTCAATGCAACAACGCGTAGTAGTAACAAATTGGGATCATGTGTCTATACACTTTTTCCAGCCGTCACTGAAATTTTATCTCCAAGGTATGGTTGGTGGGGAAGTAAAAGTAGAGGTAATATTTTTTTAGATGAGTTTGACGTGTCAAATTACACATGATACTCATTTGGGTAATTTTTACCCTCATTTTTACTCTCTAACCAAACACATCATAAATTTTAAAATGTAATTAGTATTGATGTAGCAAGCATAAAAACTTTAACCAAATGAGAGCCTACACACAGTAAGGTCCTCACCACAGTGCTAAAATGCACTAAAGAGAATAAATCTCTAAAATGAGTATTTCAATCCTTCAAGGTATTCTTTGAATACAATCCAAAACCCTTTATTTATATCGAAGGTAGGCTCCTTACATGTGCTAAACAAACAATGTGGAACTAAAAAGTAAAAAGAAATAAACAAGCAATGTGAGACTTATTTTGTCTTCTTACGATTCACACACTCCACATATTCTAAAGCCATACACTCCGCGTTAATCCCCTCCACTTGTGAAAAACTCAGCCTCGAGTTGTTGGGCTCATCAAGGTAAAGCGGCTCATCGGAAGATGGAAATTGGTAAATATTCGCTACATTAAATGTTTTGGATATTCCCATAGCATTTGATAAGCCCATAAATAGACGTTATTGTTGATTTTCTTTAGGATTTTATAAGGCTCGTACTTCCTCTACTGCAAGTTATTATAGGTTCCCATGGAAAATCATTCTCGTCGCAAGAATACCATCACTTCCTCACCAACACTAAGCAACTACTTCCTACGATGTTGATCTACAACCTTCTTGTATTTAGCATTAGCCTGCTCCAACTTTTGCCTAACCTCAAGCTGAACCTCTTGCCATTGATCTACCAAAGTCATTGTAGTTGTACTGACACAAGGTGCTTTTGGAAGCTTAACTAAGTTAAGTGCATGTTGTGGCAGTTGACTACACACAATAGAAAATGAAGACCTACTAGTGGCATTATGAATGGCGCTATTATAAGCAAATTCTTCCTAGGCTAATGTGAGGTCCCACTATTTGGGCTTATCTCCACAAATGCTTCGAATCAAGTTCCCAAGAACTCCATTAATAGCTTCGGTCTAACGATCTATCTATGGGTGAGTGGTGCTACTATAACTTAGGGATAAGTCAAACATTCTCCACAAAGTTCTCAAAAAAATTTCCCAAGGAACCGACTTTCCCAATAAGATGTGATGGCCTTTGGCACACCATGCAAACAGACAACCTCCTTGAAAAACAATTTGGCTACTATCTTAGAAAACCAGTCAACAACAACAAACACATAATCCACCCCATGTTGAGTGCGAGGTAGCGCTAACATGAAATCCATAGATCAGTCTTTCCAAATGTTCTCTGGAATAGGCAATGGCATGTATCAACCAGTATTCTGGGATTGGGCCTTGGCAGTTTCACAAATGTAACATCTTTCCACAAACCTATCAAACATCACGCCTCGAATAAAAGCTTTCCTCAACTGCTGCAATGGTCTTGTCATGACCAAAGTGACTAGCTAAACCCTCTCCATGCAGATCATATCTCAACTTATTTCGTAGTGAGGACTTATGGATGCAAAGCTGATTTCCATACATCAAAAATCCATTATACACATAAAAATCTTCAATAGTTTGGTTGACAGGGCATTTCTCCCATGCATCATGAAAGTCCTCATTGGCCTAATGCATGCCTTGAACTTCATCAAATCCCACAATCTCGTCTCATTATAATCAATAAATCTACTTGCCTGCTCAAAGCATCAGCAACCTTATTTTGCGCCCTTGCCTCATGCACCAATTTTAAATAGAAATTCTATAAAAATTAGGAACATTTGGCAAGCATGTTGCTAATTCTCTTCAGACTATTCAAATACTTTAGAGCAACATGGTCTAAGTATAGGATGAATTCCTTGCTAGCCAAATAATGCTCCCATACCTTGAGGATGTGCACCACGACACAAAACATCTTTTTCATAGATGGTCCACTTTCTTCTAGCCTCACTTAGCTTCCCATTGAAACAAGCAATGGTTTCTTCCTTTGGGATAGGACAAAACCTATGCCAACTCCACTAGTGTCACATACCACTTCAAACAAGGCATCAAAATCTGGCAGTTCCAAGTGCATAACTTTTCCTTGAGGGTTGCAAAACTCACTTTTACCTTTTCATTCCAATGGAACTTCCTTTTCTTTAGGCATTCAGTGATAAGTGCTTTAATTGTACTGATATTCTTAATAAAACTTTGTAGAAAGTTGCCAAATCCTTAAAACTCCTCACCTATTACGGTTTTGGGCATCCACCAATCATGAATAGTTCAAATTTTCTCCTCGTCAATATGGATTCTATCTCCACTCACAACATAGTCTAAAAATATCATCATGTCTATCATGAAGCTCTACTTCTTCAAGCTCACATATAACTTATGTTTCTACAAAGCAATAAATATTTCTTGCAAATGCAGTATGCGCTTATTTTCTCCTTTGCTATAAATAAGGATGTCATCAAAATATATGACTACAAACTTGCCAATAAAAGGCTTCAACACTTGGTTTATGAGCCTTATAAACGTGCTTAGGGCATTAGTCAACCCAAATGGAATTACCAAATACTCATACAGACCCTATTTGGTTGTAAAGGCTATCTTCCACTCATCGTCTAACTTGATCCTAATCTGATGTTACCCACTGCAAAGATCAATCTTTGAAAATACCCTAGCACCATACAATCTGTCAATCATGTCATCTAATCTCGGGATTGAAAATCGATGGGCCACAGTGATCTTGTTAATGGCACAACTATCTAAGCACGTCATCTAACTCCCGTCTTTCTTTGGTGTTAATATTGCTGGGCATGCACAAGAACTCATGCTCTCCCTAATATGTCCTTTGCATAACAACTCTTCAACCTACGCCTTTATGATCTCACCTTCTTGTGGACTCATTATGTAATGAGGTTGATTTTCCAGACTAGAACAAGGAATCAAAATCAATCTAGTGTTATACTTCCCTTATCGGATGTAAGCCATTCTGTACATCTTTTGGCATTACATCACATAATTCTTCTAATAATGGTTTCACAACTTTGGGAAACTCTCTTAGTTTAAATTCTAACTAGACCTCCAACACTTGTTTGAAAATCAACGCATGCACTTCTTTGGTCTCCTTAATAGCAACATCCATCCTGTCCCCTAAGCTAGTGAGTGTTAGGAAATTCCAGGACTTCAATTTGGAAGCTTTGGTTCTGGAACTCCATTTCATCGGCAACAAGTGGTACTTCATGCCATCTTTCTCCACGGCATAAGTACTTTGCCTCCCATCATGCTAAGCTCCAACATCAAACTATGATGATCTTTCCAGCAACAAATGATGGGCATCCATGTTGACAATGTCAAAATAGACCTCATCCTCATATTTTCCAATGGAAAATGGCACTTTGCAATGCTCGGTGATTTGACTCTTCTCCATTTCCTTGATCCAACCAATAATGTGTGGATTAGAATGCTTCTCAACCTTTAAGCCCAAAGTGCGCACAATGTTTTTACCAGTAATGTTCTCGCAACTACCACTATCAATTATGGCAACAAAGAATCGATTTGCGATAGTGCACTTGGTTCAGAAAAACTGATGTCATTGAGTTTGATCTTCTTGCTTTGGTGTCAGTATTAGCCTCCTAACCACATAACTTTGTCCATCATTTTCCACTTCTTTATCAAACTCATCGTCATCTCCATTAAGGCCACACTTGATCTAGTCGTCTTTCTCTTCTCCATCTACCATGTTGATCATCTTTTAGAGTGGGGCACTCACTAGATCTATGTGCAGGTTGGCTGCACTTGAAGCATTTTCCTAGTATCAGCTTTGCATATGGATTGACATTCTTTGATGCCTCCTTTGCTTTTAATACCTTCTGCTGCTTTTTCCTCCCGACCTTGGTCAGCACATGCAAGATTGACATCAACAGCCTTGCCTCGATCATTAGCTGGTCAATGGGAGTTGCCTCCGTAACTCTTGCAAGAATAATTAACTTGACCCCTCTCCTACAAAATCAACTCGGCTATTAATGTCATGTTCTTCACCTCAATTAATGTTTGCACCATCTGAACGACAATTTCATCTCTAATTGATGGCCTCAATCCCTTGAGGTATCTTGCCACTTGTTATCGTTTAGTCTTTAGCAAATTATTCCTTTGTGCTAGCCTCATGAACTTTGCAGTGTACTCATGGATGATACTTTGACTTTGTTGGCACCTTTAGTACATGATCTACTCGTAATTTGGAGGTCAAAAATCAACAATCAGGAACTATCTCATTCTACTCCAAGTTTTTCCTTCGCACCTTCTGCTATATTGTAATCTATCCCACCAAAATGATGCTCCTCCTTGTAGTCTACAAGCAACTTGCTTCACTCTTCGATCTTCAGGCATATCCATGTACTTGATGAACTTGTTTATATCTGCCTACACTATCAGCTATCGAACCTTGCTTTGATTACCAGCTGACACAGTGAGAAAGCATAAAAACATTAACTTAAACAAGAGCCCGCGCACAGCTGGGTCCTCAACACAGTGCTAAGATGCACCAAAGAGAATAAATCCCTAAAATGAGTATTTTATTCGTTGAATGTGTGTTTCAAATAGAATTGTAACATCTATCACATCTGAGCGCACTACATATCGCCGTCCCCAGTGTGAGTTCTGTAACACCCGGCATGCAGATACATTGGGGACAGCGATATGTAGGGCGCCCAGATGTGACAGATGTTATAGATAATATTAGAGCCAATCCCAGGATCGATGTACCAACCAGCGAGGATGTTGGACCCCCACTAGTTCTACATCGGTAGGTGAGGGGAACGAAGCATGCCTTATAAGGGTATGAATACCTCCCCATGTAGACGCATTTTTCCCTTGAGAGGGGGAATAGCAAATCCGTGAGGGGCGTTCAGTTAGGCCCTAAAGCGGACAATACCTACATGCCGAGTGTTACAGAACTCACACTGAGGACGACAATATGTAATGCGCCCAAATGTAATAGATGTTACAACAATCCAAAGCCACTTATTTATATAGGAGCTAGGCTCCTTACATTTGCTAGATAAGCAGTGTGAAACTAATAAGTAACAAGAAATAAACAAGCAATATGGGACTTGTTTTGTTTTCTTGCGATTCACATGCTCTATATAGTCTAAGTCATACGCTCCATGTCAAGTACTATAACATTAAAAAAATAGATTTATTTAATCAATGTTGACACTCACTAAGAAGTTCAAAAACGATATTAATATTAAAAAGATGAGATTTTTTGTTCTCAAAGTACGAGACCCACTAGTAATAAAAAAATATATATATATATAAGACCCACACAAAAGTTTTAAAACTTAATTTTTATATATCTTTAACCAATGTCCTTTTGTTATCAAAACAATGGTTAGTAGAACCCTTGAAAAATTAATAATGGTGAGACATCACGACAATCAGTAACTGTAATCAAAATGCCAACTAGGAGCCAGAATAGTCCACAGAAGAAGACATATCGTGCATAAATCTGATTCTGATGCAATATATTCTTGACTTAATTAGCAAGTAATTTCCTGTTTTATTTTGTATAAAAAAAAACTAAGCTAGTGCACTCAATTAGTAAAAGTGCTACTAATACTGTCAAAATTAAATAGTGTCTTCTGTAATAAAATGCTCTAAGCTTACAAGAAAATTCCTTACAGTGAAAAGATCCAAGCTTGCAATAACAATTTATTAATTACTACTAATTTTATAATACTTCTGTTGAGTCGTCTATACTCAATATAATAGTGATGGTTGTGTCATTTCCCATTCCCTTTCGGTGCTCCATTGCTAGGACAAATTTCACACAAATTATTCTTCTTTATTTCTTACTTTTAAAATTTTAGGTGAGCATGGATATAGTAACACATTATTTTTGGCCAGAGAAGTGTACAGTCATAAATGCATTGATTTAATATGGGCATATGTTGTCGACCAAAAAACAAATATATGGGCATATATGTTGTGTCTTTTAAGGCTTGGAAGTTTCCAACATATTATATATTCCAACTCACAATTGTCTTTTCTTTAACAAAATTTTATCCACATCCAAAAAATAAAGAAGAAAGTCACAGAAAGAGTTAGAGCTTTTATTGAAGTTTAAATTTTGACGTATTATGGACGTCATATATCAACAGAACTGTTATTCATTACGAAATGATGAATACTGAGAATTGTTGTAATTAAAAGAATATTTTTTTGGGTACATAGAGACGAGAAGAATATGAAATTCTTGCAGTTTGATTCTTAGTTAAAAAAAAAAAAGTAAAGGGAAAAACCACAATATACAATAATTGAAGATTTGTACGAGTGTTCCTATATTTCAATTCGTGGTATATCATCTCTATATCTTATATTGTGCAAACTCTCCACGAGCATACAAGTCTGTCCAAATCACATGTCGGACTATAAAACAGATAAGATATCATATAATAATTAAAAGATTCAAATATGTATTTAGTTCTTAAAAATAATCGAATTTTGACTTTAATACTAAATTTTTTATTTGAATTTGGTCTAAATATTTTTAAAGTTATTTGGCTTTAATCATTGTCACAACTCATGTATAAGCAACGATTGCTATGCAGTATTGAATTGTTTGACCTTCCATTAGCCAATTCAACATTTAATCTAGATAGATAGAAATGTTTGCATCAAAACAAGGAAAATTATGGATTAATTAAAATTTGTTTATTTTCAGGAATTAAAAACAAACTCAAGCCTAATTAAAATAAGATAATTATTGATCTCCATACTTTATTTTAGTTTGGACTAAAAATAATTACATCTCTTTTTTAAGTCAATTTATAACGATAATACTTGTGTAAATTTTGTATTTGTTGGAATGGCGAGTAATCCAATATGGGAGATCTCAATGACCGGGCTAAACGAAAAAAATCACAACAACAAACTAGACATCATATCTTGATCAAAAACCTCAAAATAATGAGTTTATGGGTCATCTCATCTTATATATACCTTGCACTTAATTCATTCTCAATTAATCCTCCAATTACTTGATCAAGTCGGATCCAATCCATAGGTTCTAATTTTGATACAACTTCTTGGGAGGGAAAGTTTAATATGGAAAAGATCTCAATTAACGGGCTAATTTAGAAAATCACAATAGTGAGTTAGACGCCACATATTAACCAAAAACTTTAAGATAATAAATTTATGAGTCACCGCATCTATTTTATATATATATATATTATTCACTTAGTCTATATTCAACAAATGTAAAATTTTACTTCTCACACTTGAAACTCCAATATTATTCATGTTAAATTATTTTATCCTTTATGTAATTAACATGTTTTCCTATTATTTTTCTTACATAAATATTGTTATCTTTTATTTTGTACTTCTTAAACAATATATAATTGATTTTGAAAATTCAAATATGATCATTATATAGAAAATAAATATATTTAAAATTAATTTAATAAAAGTATTAATGAATATGGACAAAAAATTATAAAATTATCCCTGACTATAAATTGATTAAAAATGATGAATGTGGATTTTTTTTCCAAAATCCATTGGTCGATCACCCTCTTTTTATTTATTAATTTGTCAGAAGATATTAAAAAAAATTAAATCAGATTTTCGTTGCTTCAAGTTGATTTACAAATTTTAACATCTGCATTTCATTTTATATAATAAAAAAGGCTTTATTTGTTTCTCATGCGTAACATGAATCATAAATAGACTAATATTCAGAAAATAAAAAATTATAAAATAATTAAAATTAATTAAAATTATATAAGATTATAAAAAATATAAGTTAATTTTTTTAAAAAAAGAGGGTGATACGTTTTTTTAACGTAAAAGTATATTTTCATTTTTTGTGCATAAAAGAATATCTTTTAATCAAATAATCACTCATGACAAAAAGTATAATGTGTGTTTACTGTTTAGTACATTTCGTTCAAAATTAACAAGTAAAGGAAAAATTAAAGTAATGACTAATATAAATTAAATTAAATTATATAATTATTCAAAATTATAATTTCATCTAAAAAAGATATTTATATCTAAAATAAAATATAAAATTGGCTACCTGTCACATAAAGATTCGTACATTAGCAGTTTCCTTAAAATGAATAATAAGTTACAATGGAATTAAAGAGTCAATAAGTGTACCAAAAGGAATTGTCAATAGTAGAGGCCATAAATGGACAGCATCAAACAGTAAATGTAGTCACGCCATCTAAATTTTGCGGTCACATCATGGCGATGAAGTCATCTATTTTTACCCTAGTGCCATATTCGCGTTTTGGACCTTTTGGTGCAAAAATGATATTCGTATTTATAAATGAATTTTTCCTTGTGATAGCGGTACAAGTTCAACTTGTGCGGACAAGATATTATTTTAATTTTTTCTAATTGAAGCTAAAATTACTAACATAAACAAATCATGCGTTCAAATTATTTAGTTTGCTCATAATTTAACTAATTTATAGAGTAAATTACATTTATCTTCTTTAAAATTTGTGAAAACGTAATTTGTCTCCATTTTAGTTGTCAAATCTACATTTACCTATCTCTCCTTATGACATTAACTATTAACATACAACCCTAAACTATTATTGATTTTTCAAAATTATGTTCACTTTTTTTTTTATCAGATATGTTTACTGAGTTTTTTTTTTATGCAGCCTTTTATGAATTTATTAAATCACTATTTAGAAGAAATTTTTAATTTATTCTAAAATATGGATTAAATATAGAAAAAACTAAAATATTATTTCAAAAGTAAATTTAGATAAGTGATATATAACAATAGAAATTGTTTTTAATATATTATCGATGTAAAAAAATTAAATCATCATATAATTATATTATACAATATATCTGAATTAGAGTGACTTTAGTATGTGAATAAAAAAATTTAAATTAATTTCCCATACAATTTTTAAAAAAATTATAATGCTTAAATTTTTATCTTTTTTTTTTTACACTCAACCCAAACAAATTCTTAAGGTAAAAATTGTAAAAGCTAAACATGTTTTAATATGAATAATATATAATTAGACAATTATATAAAAAAAAAATCTTATATTGGTACTGCATAAAAATTAAATACATAAAAACATAACATAGATAAAATTCTAATTTATTATGTACATGTATTGTTTAAAGCAGTTAATTTTATCCTATGCGGTGGACATCCTTTGCGATGATTATATACTCTAAATATTTTTTATTCTAACTATTATATAATGAATAAATATTTAGAATAATATTTGAACTGTTTCATAGTTTATAATTAAATTATTTTAAAAATATTTAGTTTAAAATGTTATGTAACACAAGCTAAATTAATTTAATATAATTCATGTAATATTTCAAAATATAATAAAAATACTTGTATTTAAAATGTAATAATTATTTGAGTGAATTTTTATGTCTTTTTTTATAGAATAATATGTACTTTTTAAATTTTCTTAAAGAAATAAAATGAAAAGTATTATATTTATTTTAGTATTTTTAAGGATTTTATATAATGTGAAAATCCCCTATAATCGTTTCCTTGTTGTTTTATAAAATATTCTAATTAAATCTCAATATGTCTTGATAACATTTGTCTCAAATGCAACAAGTATCGAGTATGATCCCAATTTAATATGTTATATTATATATATTTATACATCTTATGTTGATATTAAACATACCTAAACATTGATTGTTGTTTTTAATAAAATAAATTTACATGATTATATAAAATAATTTTAATTATTCTATTGACCTTGTAATTTCACTTAATTTTCAACTCTATATATATATATATATATATATATCATATATCTTATTTTATAATAATACAATTACGAATCCATTCTTGAAACTTTGCGAATTTTCCTTGAATGAGAATTCTCAATCTAATAAATAATTATTTTTTTCAAATCTAAATATCATATCAATTCATCATAATATTTTATCAAATCCTTTTATTATGGCATAATATTATCATAAATAATATCATATCAATTTATTATAATATTTCATCAAAACCTTTTAATATGGCATAATATTATAATAATTAATAAAACAAATCATCACATGATACAACATTATTTTCCTATTATTTATTTGGCTTATATTATTTTCTTTTGTTACTATACACACACACACTAGTGCAATGCATTTAATTGGTATCTCTCTTTTCTTTAGATTGTTGTTGCAATTACGGGCTCAAATTCATTCTAGTATGGTGATTTCCTTTTCCATCATTCTTATGTTTATGATTTTTTTAATAATGATTTTTAGTTAATTATGTTCTTGTGTTCTATAATGATTGTTCTAAATTTTATAATTTAGTATGATATCTTCATATAAATCATCAACTAGATTAAAACATTGTTGGTCGTTCCATATGTTTCTAGATCCAAGTCTTGGTGAGAATAATTTATCCCTTCCACTATTGTTTTATTTTATTATATCTAATCATATTATCTCATTTTAATCTCATTTGATGATAAGGTTATTAGCAATATCTAATTAATATGAGTTTCTAATTCAAAGCTTCATTTTATTCTAATGTATATTATCTCTCTTTATCTCTCATTCACTTTAATATTTATTAGTTGCAGGTAAATGTTACATTATGTTGTCTCACTGCTACTGATAACATGTGTAATTCAAAATGCAATGAGTGATGGAATGAACTTCTGTTTGGTGTTCTTCAAACAACAGTTGCAAATAAATGGATGGAACAATGTATTTCTAACCTTTTAGGTTTAGATGATTGAATTGTTTCTAAAACAACTAATTTGCATTGACATTGTAATTGTCTTTCTATATGATAACACAATGAAATAATTATAATTATTTTTTCAATAATGTTATGAACTTTATTAACATACTCTTGAAGTTTATCTATTGGTCAGTCATCATTCTTCCAAATAAGGATGATTAGTAATATTTAATTCAAAATCAAAATGATTTACAGTAATCAATTAGACAAAGTTGGAAGACAAATACAAAGAAAAATTGTAATTCTTCTTTAATAACTTCAAGCAAAACATACAATATATATTAATATAATTTAGCACATATAGACATTAATAAAATTTAGAATATATGACTTGAAAAACTAATATATGATTTTTCACCTAAAAAAACTAATTTATGGATTTTTTTTACTTTAATTCTTAAATGTTTCTCTCCCTTAATTTTCAATAATTACTATATTAACTATTAAATGACATTTTAAAATTTTTCTCTCATACTTTCTATGATATGATCTAGATATTTTTATGGGTTCATCCATATTTTATTTAAGTCAACGTTGCACATATTTATTCATGTGATAATTAATCTGTTACATCCTATCTTATACTTGAAATCTAAAGTTTTATTTTAATATATAATTTAATTAAAAAATATTTGATTTAAAAATTAATATATAATATTTTTACTTTAATTCTTAAATGTTTCACTCTATTCATTTCCAATAATTATCATATTCACTATTAAACGATATAGATATGAATAAAATTAGAATATATGATTTGAAAATTTAATATACAGTGTTTATTTTTGTCTCATACCTTGTTTTTTGATCTCTCACCTGCCAATATCTGGCCCAGAAGGCCAACTAATCCGAATTCGAGTACTACGGGGCCTAAGCGAGAGGGATTCTGGCTACAAATGACACTTCATTCCCTTCGCTCCAAGAATTGAACCCAGGAGAAGATGGTTAAGGGAACACAGCCGTTAAAGGAACACAACGCCTTACCAGCTGTGTGACTCCATGTGGTTTTTGTAGTGTTTATTTTAATTCTTAAATATTTTTATCTCTTGATTTCCTATAATTACCATTTTTTTATTGCTCAAGGGTATCCCCTAACCATCAGTCGAAGACTAATCCCTCCAAGGCATAGAGATCACCAAAGTGGATTTTACTTCTCCCAACAAAGCCCCTTTATGTACACACCAATAATTACCATATTAACTATTAAATGATATTTTAAATGTTTCTATCTTATTATTTCTATGCTATCATCTAGATTTGTTTTTTTACAGGAATAACCCAAATTTTATTCAGATCAATATTGTGTGTGTGTGTGTGTGTGTGTGTGTATTGATTTGAAAAACTAACATATGATTTTTTAACTTTAGTTTTGAAATGATCCTTTCTCTTTACTTCTAATACTTGTCGTATTAACTATTAGCTATCGTATTTTAACATTTTGTCTCCCATAATTTTGTGATATCATTCAGATACTTTTTAGGATGATCACTCAAATTTTATTAAAGTCAATTTTATACATATTTATTCATATGATAATATAATTATTTTTTATATTTATAATGATTTATTGGTTTTGTATTTAACTTTTTTTAAAATAACATATATATATACATATACACACACATATACACATACGTATATTTATACATTGTTAATATGATATGAATACATAAAATTGATTTCTCAATTTGAAATAGATGAGTTTCAAATATAATACACATGCATAAAATTCTATTTATACAATTTATACTCCTAATAAAACTGAAGAAACAGCTTATAAAATTTTGTACATGTAGCAACCTAATGGATTTTGCATTAAATGCATTCATTTGAA
This sequence comes from Dalbergia cultrata, assembly GCA_031216105.1. NCBI lineage: Eukaryota > Viridiplantae > Streptophyta > Magnoliopsida > Fabales > Fabaceae > Dalbergia > Dalbergia cultrata. The sequence continues at coordinate 14,520,519 of CM062344.1, read as the reverse complement.
AAGAAATAAAAGATTAATACTAAATTTTAAAAAAAGAGAAAATATAATGCATTCATTTAATTTTTTAAGGAACCATCATAAAAATATGAACTTAACCAAAATTTCAAAATTTGTTTCTCAGTTTAAATCTTGACGGAGTTTCTTCAATATGTTACCTTAAAAAATTATTTGCTTACTCTATTCAATTTTATCATTTAAAATTCTCTCAAAAAATTAGCATTTAAAAATCAATCATTTATATTTTTAAAAAATTAATTTTAAACAAATTCTACAATGGCCTTTAATGCATTTTTTTCCCTCAATATACCATGAATCATGATAAATAACAATGACTAATCCAGGAAAAATTATGTCAAGATTTTGTATTCCAATTATGGCTCTTCTCATAAAAGATCTAAATTAAAATAGAAGCTTTTAAAAATATTTTAAAATCATGACCTAAATCATGATTACACATTTAGTAATCAAGAATGGTCCCACACGTTTTGAAAACCAATAATATTCATGAACAACTTGAAGTAAAACTTCTAATTCTTATAAAACACATAAATAATCTATATCATGATAAAACTTAAGCTTCAAGATTTTCTAAATACTTCATGATGCTAGAAAAAATATGTATAATGACCAAAATAAGGTTATAGGACCAAACCCATTCACCTGAAAAGATGGAATGTGAAGTACCAATACTCAGAGAACCCTGAGGAGAGTGGATGACATCAATGTCTATCATGACAACAAACAAACTCATAAATAATCTAGGAAAGCTATCTAATAAACTCTATGAACATTGAGGGAACACCCTCACTTGACAACAATAAAAGTTGACAACACCCAAACCTAAGAACATGAAGTGAAGGAGAGGGAGATGGCATAAACTATAAAAAATCTCTTATCTTGAAGCTTGGAAGAGGTAGGATTCAATGAGGTTGAAAGTGAAGAAGGTGGGAGAGAGTTTGGAAGGGATTTAGAAAATGGGAGTGCTTCACGAGAAGGGAGGGTATTTATAGGGTTAGGGTATAATAAAACGAAACTACATTGTTTTGGTACTGTTCTAGGATCGAGGGGCACCACTATAGCGGTCATAGACCGCTATAGCGATCAAGGGACCTAAAACGCCCTCCCACTAAAACACATGACTACTATAGGAATTGACAGATAAACCAAAATCGCCTAACCCATGTGCTTATCCCCTATAGCAGTCTTAGACCACTATAGCAGTATCGGAACACCAAATTTGCATATTTTGCTATCCTTTTGTATTCGGGCCTTCCTGGTAACACGGATGGATCCCGGGGACCCAAGGCCATAGTAGACCTATTTAGGAACACGTTGACCTAAGGCATTACATTATCATAATTGTAATTAACATTTCTTTTAACTCTGTGCATTGCAAGGTAAAAGATACTAGCACACACACACACAGATATATATATATATATATATATATATATATATATATATATATATATATTAACATACAAAAGCATTTGGTCAATTTTATGATGTTCCTGATGAAGTCCGATTCACCACACACCTTGCTAATCTAAACTATTTAATTAATGGCTAAAGCCAATATAGTCTACTCTATATGCACCATCACCCTCTTTAAATCCCATTACTTCCACCATATTGCAACCATAACCGCCCTTTCCCATTGCCCTCACCAAAGCCAAGACAAATCAAAGTAGCATCACAAATCCAAATTCCCATAAACCTAGGGATAACAATGGATATCCATTAGGACTAGGACATGCCCCACCCCTGTCCCTATTTAGAATTTCGCCTTCATCACCATTCACATCCCAAATATGTCCCCATTTCCTATGGGGATTCAAATCCTCATGGATATTCATGGGTTCATTGAAATTAAAAAAAAAAGACTAAAAAAAATAGAAAACTTAAGAGAATACTCTAAAACCCCAATAAAAATACACAAATATCCATGATATTAAATGTTACGAATGCAACATAATCCAATTTAAAAAAAGAAAATACATATATAAATGCAAATTTAATAAAAGATTAGAAAAAAAAAGATATGATTAGGTTTTCTTAGTTTATGTTTATTTAAATGATTTTACATAATTGAGGGTTTGATGAGTTTTCATGGGATGGGGGCCTCATTTTTTACCCTAGACCATTTAATTAATTTAACAGGGATTTCGTCTGCATCCTCATGGGGACCAAACTTGTCCCCATCCTTATCCAGTTGCGAGTAATCCTCATGGATACCCAATTCAGTGGGTTTTTTTTTTCGTTATCCCTTCACAAAAGAAGATGTAGACTGAAGCGATGGCACACCCTTTTACCATTTTCTTTGAACCCCAACATCACTACTTAACCATCTCAATCACAATGATGAAGCACAACAATTGCGCTTCATCCTTACACCAAAATCATGGAGTGCCATGATGAGGCCTCACCACCTTTGTGAGCTCTCTGTCAAGGTTTTTGTTCATGGCCATCATCATCTCCATCATAGTGAAGATGCATTGTGCCTTCAGTGAGCTCAAGACCCTCCCTGAGCACAATTGTAGAGGTGATGGGGATGAATAGTTTGTGATTGTAAAACTAGTTTGTTGGGTTTGGTGACAGAAGAGAAGTGGGTGGTGGGGAAGGATTTTGGTGGAGTGAAGGGGAAAAAAGAAGATGAAAAAGAAGAAATATTGATAGAATATTTTATTTAGGACAAAATTTTTGTAATGATTGTTAATGTTAGGGACTTAATTACATATTTTTTTTAATATAAGGATTTGATTACAAATTTTTAAATCATAGAGAATTAATTGAAAATTGAGTAAACCTAAAGGGACCGATAAAATAATTAAAACCATAAAATATAATTAAGTGTATAAAGAAATAAATAAGAAAAATAAAAGGTAAAGATAAAATAAATTAAAATAAATATTATTAATAGTAATGAAAACAAAATTAAAACATCACAAAATTAAATGGGAAAACATAAATCAAAGAAAGATTAAATAGCAGTTATAATTTTAAAAGGTCTAAAATCGAAATTTAAAAAATGTTACATAATAATAATGATAGTGGAAGATTTTTAATATTATACTGTAGATTATTATTCATACATTTTCTTATATAAGATTATAACTTTTAACACAGACAAGGATGTGTACACATAAGTTATTTACGAATTTCTTGGTAAAACTCATGTAAAATTAAAATTTGATTTATTCATATAATTTAACTTAAATTTAATTTTAATATTCTTTACTTAGTCGAACAAACTTGTTAAAGAGGACATTATATCTCTTGTAAGTTTACTGAGCACATTTCCCTCATTATTATCAAGAAAAGAGATTAATCTCTTTTGAATATGGTCGAGTTTCTTCTCCTAGATAGTGTTTTTCTCAAGAATCGAATCAAGATCATTTCTTGGATCATAATATGCCTCTACCCATATATTATATTGTGTTTGAATTTATGTTGAGGGAGGTTAGGGGTGATTTTGGAACCCCAAATTTGATTATGGTAATTTTTAATGATATTGCTTTTGAGAGATTAAGATTAGTTCTTATATCTATAATTGATTTTGAGAAAAGTAAAAATTTATTACTTTCTATCAAAATTATTTTTGGAGGAACTATCAAACGTAAATTATTACTTTACTCTAAAATCAATGTTAACTAAATTAATTTTGATAAAATCAATCCCACTTAGAGCCAATTCTACAGATGCAAAGTCATACACACACCATGATAATTTCCTTGATAGTAAATGTCTAAAATTTGAACTCAAGCATTTAATAAATAACTTAACTTATTTCTAAGAAAAATAACATAGCTTATTTATTTTAATAATAATAATATAATAAACATGAGCACGCAACCCTAAAATGCTGATCTCAATCAGCATCAAATAATTTGATTAGAACAACAAAACTAAAGAATAGGGAAACTCTATAACTATAACTATGCTGAAGTTTGTCAAAATCTCGATTCTGAAACTCAATTCCCAAATGGGATTAGGAGAACGAGACAGAATCATAAAGTTGTGGCGCTGAAAGACAGGTATTACCCATACTCTACCTCTTCACAACACGTGGCTCTCGACGATTGGTGCCTCGTCATGTTGATCATAGAATTCAACGCGTTTAGCCGCTAATGTTTTGTTTTGTAATTATAATCTTTTCGTGATCCATCCTTGGTGTTTGCAGCAAAATGCACCATCGTGAACGACAGTGACAAGGCTCGTGAAAATGGCACAATTTGCAATTGGTGCAACGAGAAAAGGTTAATTTATGAATTTACTTGTTTGCATTTGTGGTCATGGACGTGTTGGGTCAATTACTTGGAGATATGCTTTGTTTGAATTGTGTCGGTTACGATTGTGACCAAAATCTCATCCTCATAATGTTAAATGAAAAATTTTAAATTATTGCGATGATTCCCTTTTCTCTCCCATTAAATATTAAAATTATAGATATTGGAAAAGTAGCAGTCCAAGCCTGTTCGCTCGCTTGATGGGTGAGTGAATATTAATAGCTTGTTTCAAAAGTTATTTTTTGTTATATATCTATACAGAGGGAATGACTCTAATGAAAAAAGTGGTTTATTATGAGAGTAAGAGAAATAAATTTGAACCGCATAACTATGCATAAATGGTTAGCATTGACAGCTATTAAGATAATTAATGATTACGTGGTTATTCAAAATTATCAAGCGATTTTATGTGTTAATCTTAATTATTTATATAAGATCAATTATCCATATTTGCTTATCTCACTCTCAGAATAAATCAATCCTCTCACTTGAGACGTTCCCTATGTGTGTGTGTGTGTGTCTTTGTGTTTACACCTAAAAGTAGAGGTAATGCTACGAGTGTTTCTGGCGTCTGTGTGAGTGGGGATGAGGTATCTATAAAGACACTCTGACGCTCAAGTTGATCAATGAATGGAGCATATTGTGGTGAAAGAGTAGTGCATGTTAAGGTTGTATTATCCGAGGGTGTTGAGCTCTTTTCATAGAGTGAGGTGACCATGTGATAATTCAAGAAATAACCTTCCCTGAATATGGTACATATTCCTTAAATGTAGTGGATATTAAATATATCCTTGATTAAATTAGGGGAGATTCTTTAGGGGGTTATTATAACACAAAGGTGACATGTGAAGCCCTCTTCCAAGTTCTCTAAGGCTGGTCCAAGGTCTCAGGCCCATATTTATATTCAAGTACATAGCCCCCGAGCTTGGTCATAGGTCGAGTAACTAGTGTAGAGGTGTCAAGATTGAGCTTGTTATGCAAAGCTTGATGCACCTTTTTAATTGCTGCAATGACAGTGTAGCTCGATTGGATGCAGCGTCAGAGCTCAGCCAAATGCAGCTTGTCAGAGATAATGCTCAACATCCAAAAATAGTGTATTATATGAAGCAGAAATAATGAAACTTGAATCATGTGAAAACACGATTAAGGTTTTGAGTTCTAGGAATAATTGTATTGATATGCATAATATGACTATATGTCCAATATCCCTATGAAGAGGAAAAAACATGAAGAGATATAATTTGAGAATTCATTTTGATAATAAGAGAGAATCTGGGGAGGATTTATTCTCTATTGGTTGTTGTTTGCATCTTTACGGTTTGGCTCATTTTACCAAACTTAGGGGGGAAGGCTTGTGATGAATAATAACCTTAGTTGACAAAGATACTTACATTCAAAAAAATATTATATGTATATTAAAAATACCAAACAATAAATTTTTTTAACATAATTTAATTTTTAAAATGATGTGATACAACTGTTAATATTTGAATGAATAAGTTGATTATACTATTTTATTTTATTCAACAACTGCATTAAGGGTACATTTGTTTGTGATTATTTTGACAAATAATCACTTTTAAAAAAAAATCATTTTTCATATCTTTGGATAATTTTTAAGAAATAATTGAAATTTTAAAAAATTCAGTTTTTGAGTTTTTTTTTGTAGAAGTTAAATTTTGTAACTTCTAAAAAAAATTAATTTTTTACTTTTTTTAGTTATATATGAAATTTAGTTTTTATAATTATTTTTTTAAAATCTAAAAAAAATGCACCCTAACTTTTGATAGAAATTATCAATATTTTTTATTAATAAAAGATTAGTCTATTTATATTTGTTTCGAAAAGAGAGAGATTTACACTTATTGGCGTGAGGCATTTCTTTCGGACAATTATACAAATTCATTGGATCAAAAGTACACATCATCTCCCATTCAACCCATGCACCGCTTAGTCATTGGATAGCATGAGTCAGTGTTTCTTTCCTTATAGTTCGCACTTGAACTAACTATAGTTACCAAAAGATCATTTGTTTAGGATGTGAGATCATTAAAAGATCACGGGTTCAGCTGAAACAACTTGGTGGGATTGTTTAACACCAAAACCCTCAACCCAACCTAATTCCTCTGCGTGAACAGTAGTCAATGTTGATGCAAGACACCTTTCTAGGACAAAAGTCAAAGCAGTTAAAACTTCTTTTATATGGTTAAACAAAGACATTATCAGGTTGTTTATTAAAACTAAAAATTTTATATAATGATGATATAAAATAATTTTATATTTTCAACCAATAGAATTTTATCAAAGTATAAATTATAGAAAATAACCATGTTCTATTACAATCATTCACCATGAGTTTCCATTTTGATAAAATTCTATTTACTGATCATATAAAATTATTTTATACTTCTTTTTTTGACAGAAAAACAAACACTTAAGCAAATTATTTTATCTTTTTTTTTTATATGCCTAAAGGTTTTTGTTTCGGTATTTATGGGATATCAATACCTTTGCCTTTTCTTTAACAGTTATGATTGAACATTTGATTTTATATATTTTAATAAAATAATTATTTTATCTTTATTTACAAATATTATCGACTTGAATTTTTTGTAACTCGTATTCATAAAGCTGGAATTCAAGAGTGATGTCCAGTAGCTGGCTAGTTGCCTGGCCTATGCGCAGTTATTTCATTAAGTATGTGGCGTACTGTTAATATTTTCCAGTAACGTAATTTCTAAGAGTGCTTGTGAATGTAAAATTTTAATATATATTAACTAAGCATATATGTTTTTTTTTTCACATGGTAGATACTAATAGATGTCAGAGCATATTATTGCTTCGCCATAATAACAAAAAATATTATTACTTCCGCAAAGGTCATATTTTATTGTCAATTTTCCTTTCATATACATTGTCATAATTTGGATTTAATTTTTAATTTTTCATGGATCATTAAATTTAATAGCATATCTTAATTATAGGCCATTTCAACCAAAAATACGTAGGTCATAATTTCCTATTTGTCAGTAAACTTGTTACACAATTGGTACGTATCCAAGTCTTTAATTAACACTTTAATCTGATATTGACGTCGGGGGTTCAGTACATTTTCGCCAAGCCAAGTTTCTATTCATCTTTTCTGTGCTTGCACCTCTAAACAAAACAAAAAAACCCCAAACAACAAAAAAAAAAAAGAATAATTAACAGGAAAAAGGCCTATTTTTTATTATATGTGTATTTTTTAAAATGAATAATTAAATTTGAGAATTAGCAGGAGATGCTTTGGGAAATCCGATTTTCTCTATGAAAAATAAAAGTTATTAAATCTCAAATTTCAATATTTTAAAATGAGAATCATATGATATATTTAATCTTTACTCACTAAGATTGGATTGATGGTAAAGGATTTAAGAAATTAGTATGAGTTCATAAATTTAAAGCTCATTGATTTTATAATTCTGATGTGCAAAGAAATTGAAAATTATATTTTTGTGCAAAGAAATTGAAAATTATATTTATTTTTCTTTCCTTCTTTTTTTTCAAAATAAGAAAGCTTCTTATTAATAAATCACATACTGTTTTAGCTGAATATGCACTGCTACAGTAAATATCAAATTTGAGATTCTTTTATTCTTCTTATATATGTTAAAATAATAAGAATTATTAGGAAAAAAAATCTACACATGGTCTTCAGAATCTCCCAATAGTAGCATAATGGAAATAAAGCACAAATGCGGAACGACAAAGCAGCAGATGACACGAAAAGGAAAGATGATCATTGAAAAAACTTTGTTTGATATATATGATCCTCGATATTTAGCACACATGTGAAGATGGACCCAATAAAATACATAGTCAATACTAACAACATGGCATTTCATGTCAATGTGTGTTAAAACAGAAAGGAAAAAGAATAAAGAGAAAATGACAAAATTAAAATTTCATGATTTTGGAAATAAGACAGCACAGTTTGAACCATAGGCTTCTTTAATTTTTGTGCAAAGTACTTGTGTTTGTTGTGCGGAATGTTGTCACCTTTTTAATTGATCGTTATCCTGATTTATCATTCAAGTTCAGATGCACAACGTAAAATGGTTAAAACCCAATTTTCGCAACAATTAAACATAATAAAGCTTGCAGTATTTTTAACAAATTTGCATGAAAATACGATGAACCTATGAGAAGATCCACCTTAAAATTCACATGCACTCACTTGCCTTATTTTTTATGACTGCCTCCGGTCGCTACTCTTATTATTTTTTCAATCTGAACCTCTCCTAGGTAATCATTATATCACAGGGAAAAAATAAAAGAAAAGAAGTAGGAAGTAGTATACTCAGAAACATGGGCTCCATAAGCCATTAATACTGATATTTGAGTAATTTGTACGAAATTATAGATACAAATTTCAAAACCATCGCAGTATAAAAGTAAATATTGGTTCCACTGAATTTGAACTAATAAGGTGAGTTTCTTAAAATAATAGGTTAGAGAGAGATATTACAAAATAGTGTTTTGCACTTCACTACTTTAAATTTCTTATAACTACAGAAAAGAAAAAGTTACTAACTCTTTATTTATTTTTTTATTTTTATAATTGTTATTGGCTCAACCCCAAACAAAGGAGTGAAGAAGTTTAGGAACAAACATAACACATGAAAATATGGCAAGCCTCATTTTGCATATCGTATTTACACAGAAGTGAAAACACCCAATCACACAACCCCACACAAACCTGCTACTCATATAAGTCTACATCCTAGAGCAATCTCCATTGGCAATGCCATCAAGGATTATATGATGAGATGCATGAAATAACGTCAACAAAAAAACCAAATGAGGATCATAAGGCAGGAAATGGAAAAAGAAAAACTTGGCAAAGTCTTGGTAGCTTTTTTTTTTTTTTTTTAATCTGAATCATCAGTGTTCAAAGTCCTCTAGATTACAATTAATTTATTTTGAATCAAATCAATCCACCATAAGTTAAAATTCTCCCGACTCTATTTTTATCCCCATATAACTCAATTTTCAATTTTACAATCAGAAAGAAATTCTTTGTCCCCATTAAAAAAAATAACTTCATTGCTTTAGAATCTATTTATATTTTCACTATATAGGTATAGTTATCAAACCAGACTAGACGGAAAATTGATGAGCTGACCAGTGACCCAATTCGATTCTTTGATTGAACTAGATCTATATATTTAAACCGATCAAACTTTGTTAAACGTAGAATGAATTGACTAGTTCCAATCAAATGAGCCAATGAACTATGTATGCGTGATAATTTAAAATTTCCATCCAAAACAATCAAACCAGACAAGGCAGGGCACACTTGACAACCATTAGGCTATTTGCTTGTTGTATCATTCTGTCTCAGTAATGATACACACACACAGAGATATATATTATACATTTAGCTGTATTAAATTATATATTTATATACTGATCTAAACTAGTTGTACTAGTGACCGATGTCTTAATCGAGTCGATTAACACATCTGAGTTCGACAACTATGATATAGAGTGAGAGATAATATTAATAACATTTTGACCACTTTAATGACAAATAGTTTAGTCAAATACAATCACTTATTTTTTATAAAACAAGGCGTCCTTTAAAGCTAAAATTAAAAAAATGAAGTAGTATTTTTTTGAGGTAAAAAAAAATAATATAATAGCATATATCAGAATTTGTGAATCTATGCAAACGTTTTCTTTAATGATATATTTGGTTGGAGATTAAAAAAAGAGTAAAAATTTTCATGAATGTACTTCATGTATAAATTGCCTAATTAAAGTCTAAAGACTGTATTACAAATTTATTCTAAATTCTCATTGGATTAAAATTTTATGCATGTTTATTTTTCTTTTTCATTTGAAAACACACTCCTCTTATCTAGATTTTTTCCACACACACATAGATATATATATTCTATGAATTTTATAAATTTTTTAATCAAACTAATATAGTTTATGGAAAGAATTGAATCAATTGATATATCATCTATCACTCCCCATATTAGTTATTAATCAGAAAGGATAAAGACATGCGCAGTTTTGGTTTATTAGATAACGCCAAAGTGAAAAGTTACACAAATTTGGTTAGGACGGCTTTTGATGTTGTTCGTTGGGTTCAATTAATGGTTTCATGGGTTGGCAGTACCATAGCACATCTAAGAACAAAACCCCTAAAAAGAAGAGGCGAAGCGCCAACAAATTCTCTGTGCTCATTCAAGAGAAATGTTAATCTGTTTATAAATAAAATATAAGTTTCCCCTTTCTCTCTTTTATATATATGCCTTCTTTTGCTTTATCTTTAATATTCATAGAACATAAGAATCCACGCTTTGTTTCTGTGCAACTAGAAAGACCTCTGTTGAATTCAGCATGGTTGTAGAAGATCAGTGACTTTTGATGTGTTTGTTTACAAATAAACCAATGAAACAAGGAGCATATTCTCTTCTTTTCGTACAAATATCACCGCTTTGTTTTATATTTTATTATAAAAGCTTTGTCAGCTAAACTTTAAATTTTCAGGCTTTGACAAAGTTTTCATCATCATTAGTGCAAAGCAGCCAAAAGCATGCCTCTCTTGGAAATCTGAGTAGAGGAATTGTGTCACCAATCAAGTTCAAGGATCTTCATTCTCCACCAATTAATTTGTAATTGAACAAGGACAACTGAAAAAAACTACAGTTATTACTTATTAGATCAAGGTGAACCTTGTTTTGGATCTGATATGCAAGTATAGTGAAGTAGTTAATAATAGTCACATAAGTGTACTATTTCTTTGTGAACAAAGAATGTAAAGAAATCTTGTAACCAAAATTAAAAGCCAAATTCTTGTTTACAAAGACGCAACTTTTCTCTCCCATATTGATTGAGCTATTGTTATTATCAATGAGATTTTAATATGTCATCATGACGTTATGCAAATGCCACTATCACCACCTTTCCTATGGAATCCATCAATGTGTTTCAGCACTGCTGCACATGGGAAATAAATTCTTTTCTGATCTATATTATGAAAAATAAATGCTGCTCATCTGATGGTCATGACCAAGGACCTGAAGCTACACACACATTCATGTCTGATAATCTTGGTCAATTAATTGGATAAACTGGTAAACATCTTTGACTGTGAACGAATGGCCATTTTGATCTTAACAAAACTTGAATCCCATCAATGCTCAACCTTACACTAGCACAGCCGTTTCTTTTAAAGCTTAGGATTTTAGCTTGATATGTATAAAGCAACCTCATTAATTGTGAGTAGGTGCCTGACACATCAAAAATTGAGGTAACTTTTTAATAGCTGCAAATGCTTCTTTGGCTGTATCTATCCTGAGTCTATGATTTCTTGTACTGATTGTATCAGTTAGCCTCAGAAAGTTTTTACACCTCCACATCTGATATGGTCTATATACAGTACATATACTTAGTTGGCTTTTCCCGCACTAGCTTTCTTCAACTAATAGTATGTTCCCATGAGTACATAAAGCAGAAAAGAGAATACTTAGGTTCTTTGTCAAACAAAAAGGAAGTGATTAAGTTGCCAAACTTAGTGCTTATCCAACTTGCTCAAAGTCCTATCTTTCAATACATTATTACTGCCAAATACCCTTTACGTGGACTATCAGTCTTATATGTATGTATTGTAATGTGAGACATAATCATACACATGATTGACACCAATGTGAAGCTCCAAACAAAAGGACTACTCTCAAGCACACACAACTTGAAAGTGCCTGTGGCCTGCATCTGCAGTTCTGCATTACTGAATCCCATGTTTTCCATTATCTTGGTGTTTTTCCACCATTCATATGGGATGCCTTGCCTAATGTTACTTCATAATTAAAGCAAAAGGAGCGGTGAAGAGCATTTATGTGTATCTCAGTACCCTACATGCCTAACTTGATTATCTTGCCTGCCCTCCATAACATATATGTCTCTCTCCATTCTCCAATTTAGAATATGGAGAACCCCCTACACATCAAAAGAGAACCCTCATTCTTTCTTGCAATCACACTCTGCATTATTTAGGTGCCTTGTAGGGGATTCACAAAGTTGAAAATGACTATTAATGTATGTCGGTGAAGGCTTTTCCTTTTTAGCGGTGGATTGGACCACATAACATGCTTGCAAATTAATCATGAGAGGAACATCATAACTGTAGCTGCGACTGATAAGTTTAGAGTCCTCTAACATATAACAGATTTGGGAGAAAAAGAAAAAAAAAAAAAGATGTTCCTGAAAATTCAACAAGATATATATGTTCTTTGAAGTTTGAACCCCACATGCTATGATTGATCACAAGGTGAAAGAGAAAACAATTTTGCAGGCAGATTCATCCTAATTAATCAACCAGTCAAAATTTTTTATCATTAGTGTCTGAAAATATTATTTAAAAAGTTTAGCATTTCTGACTTTTGGTCATGTTTTTATGACTTTGTAAGAATATATTTGAGTGCAAAGAAGAAATAATGATGTTACAACTTACAATTCAAACTTCCAAAAGGGAAAACAAGAAAAATTTTCTCCAAAGACCTGCATAGTTGTTTCAATGAGGATAATTGTCCATGTGGCTCTTCATATACACTGCATAAGCTCATGGGATGCCACATGCATGACCTTTTCTTGGTTAGAAGACAATCCCACTAGTGAGTTTCTATTTTAGTTTTTTCATCATATAGGGGAAGATTCTACCAACTCTAAGACCTGTGCCTTCAAGATGATATTCTTTTTTGTGTATTATTCTGCTGCTGCAGAGTATCTCACTGCTATTTTTCTTTGTAGAGAGAGAGAGTGAGAGTGGGGCTATTAGCTAACCTCTTAGCTACATCAACAGGCTATCCCTTACATTTCAAAGAAATGTTCCGAGCATTGGAATTTGGAATATCCAAAGTGAAGTATATTTTCTGTGTCTTTGTATCTTGCTATATACTTTGGCGATTCAATCAGATGCTTTATGAATAAATCATTTCAGTCATCAAAACAGGTCAAGAATTCCAAAATTAATTATGATTATGGAAAGGGCTTCCCAAGTATGGTAGCTTTTCTTTCTGTCTAAAATAATGCCATTGTGCAGGATATGAAGTCTAGCCATCTTTTGCAAATGCATTAAAAACTGTCTAATTCAATAAAATAAAAACTACCATGTGTGCTTCATGCTTCACTTCGGTAGTCATAAACCAAATATATTATGATACCTTGTGCGTTATACCGTACATTTAGGGTCTGGTTGGTTTTTATTTTCATTTTCTAATGTTTTCTATTTTCATAATTTTATGAGAAAAAAGTGAAAATAATAAAATTCTGATTTCTATTTTTATTTTTCGCTTTTACTATTTCCTTTACAGACTTCTAAAAATAAAAATGAAAATACAAATCAAACAAGTTCTTAGAGACCCATTTTCTTTGCATGTAAATTAGATTTCCTAACGAAGGACAACTTGAGCATGATGGCTTGGACTAATAATGAGCCCCCTGTAAGCTATGCTTTGTAGAGGAAGCCTGTAAAGGAGTTAGTAACATTTCAAAATCAAACTTCCCTATGAAGCGAAACTCTATGACCATGTACTAGGTGGTAACAGGAGCAATACAGCCTTTTTCATTTGTTCTGCGGCTTTCGCCACAGGATCATCTTCAAATTGATGCTGCAATAGCACATGGCATTTGACAGATATGGACCACAAAAGGCTCTTTCGGTTTGAATTCTTTAGCACTAGCTGTTTGTAACGTAACATTAGAATATCATTATAAAAAATCAAGATGCCGGTTAGATGGTAAAATATTTGCACTAAATTAATCAAAACAAGTCCTACTCAATTTGGATTACATCTCACTTTAATTATACTGGGAGGGAGAGATGTCGTGCGATTGCAATATAGGAAGAACATCGTATAAAGTTTATTATTTGAAGGAAAGATTTGTGTTAGACATAAAATTATTCAAATATCTCTACCCAATCACTTAAATGTGTAGGAGAGAGATGTCATGATATAGTATAAGAGAATTTAAGTCCAAATACTCTAGAGTTTGATCCATTGAGAAGTAGAAGAGACTTTTGCATGACAGAATTTGTTAAATATAAAATTGTTTATATTCCTCTACTCATATAAGTAAGTTTGTGGAAAAGATTTGGTCCAACATAAACAAATCTCATGAAGATCCCCACCCCCCCCCAAAAAAAACACACACAAAACTGACATGCTTTGGTTTACTATAAGAAAAATGAGCATTTTTAATTATTTTTAAAGTTAAAGTGTTAATAAAAGTGTTGTTAAAAAAAGTAATTTTGATATAAAATAACTGTTGAAAATATTTCTAAATTTTTATCGATAAATAGTACATGTCAAAAATACCCAAAAATTTGAGTAATTTCAATATGTGCTAATTATTAATAAAAATTTATAAGTATTTTTAACGTTTATCTTATGTCAAAATTACTTTTTCTTAACAGTAATTTTATTGACATTTTAATTATTAAAAATCATTGAAAATACTCATTTTCATTGTAGTGGCCACTATTTTTCAAGGATTAGAGAGAAAACTATAAAGTTGATTCTCTGAAAAGAAACAAAGGAGCAGTTGTTAATTAATATAAGAGAGTTGTAAATAACTAAATATGTAAAGACCGCCATATTAATGTATTTTTTAGACCGATATATACGACCGCCATATTAATGTACTTTTTAGACCGATATATACGATTAGCTAACTTTTGCTATATATATATATAGTTCAAGAAGTTAATCTAATGACTTCAAAAACCACCGACATACACCTAATGCTTTCAATGATGAGAATAGCAGAAAATGTCATCCACTACATATATAAAGTACATGCATCATGTATAATCCCACTAATTCGTGCACAAAAGGAGCCTAAGCATGAATAGATGATGACCATTTGAAAAAAGAAACGAACGAAAGGAGAACAAATAGGAGGAGAGAGTCTAAAAGAGATGTGAGGATTAGACAAAAGGAAGGCAGGCAGAGAATAGTAAGGTAAATAATGCAATTTAGTTGGGGTGAAAAAAATATCTTCAAAGAAATTTTATACCACCTATGAATTGCAGGCTCTTGCTATTAAAGCAGTTTTTATTGTAATAAAATCAGACAAATCAACGATTAATTTACTCAAATAATTTTCAAACATGAATCATATTAGTTAAAGTCTAGCGGATACTAGTAACTTAGATTGAAAAATAAAATTGATTAATAACTCGTATAGCATTTCAAATACATATGAATCCTCTCATGTATAAAAAGGACTCAGGAGTTTGTAAACTTCAATCTTTATCCTTAGTCAAATTTAAAGAAAAGTTGATCATCCAAATTAGAGAAGAGACTCCATCAATGGTGAAAATGAACTATGACCACGTCATATTAAAAATTAACATGAGTGGGTTCACTCCCCTAATAAAATAATGTTCACCGTCAACTTGTACAACGAGAAAAAAATAATGATATTTGTTCGTTTAACTCATTAGTTGTTTAGTCTTTTTGGATGCAAGAAAATTAGGACTAGAAATTACCCGGCCATCTCATAACTATCACAACTAACCCAGTAATCAATTGCCATCTCGTTTCTTCATCAACTGTCACCAACTGCTTAAAAAGTTTAAATGTAATTAGACGTATGGAAACCTTTTATCGATCTCTCATTCTCTATTCATTTAATCATTTATTGGCATATGCAATATAAGAATTAAAACATCTTAAAAAAATTTATATATTAATAAAATATATAATATATGTCTTCCATGTGTCAATAAATAATTAAGAATAACATAAATCACATTTCCATCCATAATCAAGAGCAAAATCATCATATTTTGTCTTGTTGGTATCATTTATTTCCTTTTATCTACATTGAGAATTCACTTAAACATCCACAAAAAGATGTTTTCTAACCTAACATGCATACTCTCAACAGCTAAATATTAAATATGCTTAAATATATAGCAAATTATTGACTTATTACAATTGATCGGAGTGGTAGATGTCCCTTTCTTATAATCAGTGGCCTTGAGTTTGAATCATAAATATAGAGTATCTGGTGTTGGGATACTTTCTATAAAATCTCAAATATCAAACAAGATTGTCTTTGGTGAGAGGATATATAACAAAAACCAAAAAAAATTAATACATAGGATTAAACCTAATCGTATAATAATGTGAGTATGAATGATGAGAACTAAATATGTCATATTAAGATGAGTTAGATTGAATAACCATATGAGAGATGTGTTATATTTAATATCAATTTTGGGTGTGCAAATATAAAACTAAAGGTCTATTCTTTTTCGCTGCTAAAAACAAAGTTCTATTCAAAAGTACGTATATATGCGTTCTAAATTTGATTAATTTTAACACTTTGTTAAGTTCTTTCTCATATTCAGGGTAGCAACAATTTTATTGTAAAAAAAGAAAAGGGCTAGCAACAATTTTATTAATTTTAACAATTATTTTGGTGACATCACAAAAAAAAAAAGGGGTACCGAGATTTTTATTACACAAGAAAATTATTTTATAAAATTTACTACGAAACTCCATATTGAACACATTAGAATCATGCATGATATATAGGAAAGAAAATAATTTTGCATTTCTCATTTCATTAGTAACATATCACGCTCTATTTGATAGTACAGCTTTTCATATAGAATTTGTCATAAGGTTAAGGATTTCCCTTCTGGGGTAACTACAAATAATGTCACTTTGTAGCACTAACAAAAAACGCAAACAAAAAATTGCACCACTTCTTTTAAGTAATGCATGTGTACAAGCAAACCAGTACTATAATTGTTCTAATTACTCACTCTACTTAAGCCAGTTTATCAAAAGTCAAACAACTATCATTTTCAGATTGGTTTGAAAGCTTTAAATGCTATAGTATATTTGGTAAATCTTTTGCATTATTTATCAACCCTAACTCAGTTCTGCCTCCCACCCTAACTGGTCTCAGTCACACATATATATAGTTAGGCCTCTTTGATATTTTTATTTATTTTAATCCTGTTGTCTATATTCATTTGTCCCAAACCAACTATACGAACTAAATATTTTAAGGTGGTATAGTTATCAGGCGCTAGCTTCCAACTTTTCAGCAACATTACCAATTTTGATGCACAACTATCATGACGTTGATCATATGTAATACCTTTGTATAGGCCATGAGAAAGCTACTATTTTCTCCTTTTGTTTCCATCCATTGCTCTTCTTCGTCAACCATTTCTTTTTTTCTCATTATCTTATGTGTATCATCCATGTGACATAGAGTGGTCCTTGCACTAGTTTTAAAGGTTATGATAATGTATGGAGCTTGAGTCCCACTTATGCCGAGACAAAGATATATGGTGGCATATATGAATAGGACCCTACTATTATAGCTCACCCACTGGTTCGTGATCCTGTGCTTTGTACAACTAAGCCACTTAACTAGAATAGAAGGTATGGTGCAGATGGTGCATATGGATAAGCTATGATTCCTACTACTTGGGGTTTTTCCTTTTGTCCTCAGATGTTTGTATTAGGAACTTTTGACTCTAAACCCGAACCTCCCTTCACTTAAATATTGCCTTAATCACAGTGCTTATTGCATTATCCAACTGCCTCTATTGCATGCTCGACATCTTCTTGTCCCACACGTTATATGTGTATTTGTTTAATCTTATATATAATCCGTTGAACCCAGATTGGTTTAGTGCTAATTTGTACAGCTTAAACACGTGCAGTAACATACTAGTGAGAGCTGCATTGCAGGGTAGTCTTGAAGCAAAATCAAAGTAGAAAACCATCTATAAACAAGTACTTGGTTTGTATGTTGCAATTGATTTATATATATATTGAGTAACCATGGGCCAAAACTGTAGTTGCATTTGATTACTGGTTTACCAGGTCCTGGGGACAACAAATTATTGAATGGGGTATTGTTTGCTTTGGCTACAACCCAAAGACAAACCAACGTTGGTGCGGGCCTCAAGTTTTAACTTGTCAACATAATATTGAAGGATGTTTCATGATGAGTTACGAATTGAAGGGTGTTCAGCAAGCAAGATGCCGCCGTGTTCAGTACTTCAGTGTTTTAAGTTCTTAGAACGTTTAGATGTGTTTTTAGTTACCCTTTATATACAACTTAATTAAATATTATCTTAATAGTCCATTCAGAACTAGATCAAAGATCTGACATGCTTATATTTGCTATCATTTGTAACTGTGATGTTATATTTGCTGCATTGACATCGTCTCAGGTATAGTTCATAAGTTATCAATTGTTGTAGAACCAGTCTCTGACGTAATCAACCTTTTTGTTTCATTAATAATGGATGAATTTCTATTGAACCAAAAAACAAAAAGAGAGAAAAAGATGAGGACGACAACAACAGACTTCCACACGCTTCACACTGTTAAATGGAAGTCCACCTCCCATTCAAAACCAAACATAACGAATACTAGCTAGTAAATTTCTATTAACTGATGCTTTAGCTTCTCATCCCCAGTAACTCGGCAAATTCTAAACGAAGATCCATAGTTAAAGTTATGAGATCAAAGGTTTCTGCATAATAAACCATTACAAACTGGCAACCGAGGGAATACCAGCACCAACACCAAACATTATGAAACAAACACACCAGGTAAATGGTACCAATAGTGAACAACTGGAGTGATGCTAGATGTCTTAAACTTGATCCACATTTGCATACTTAATGATGTGATGAAAATTATCAGCATTAAGTCATCAATCAAATAAAAACTATAACTAAGAGTACTTATTATTATGAATGAGTTTGTTGCCTTTGGGACTTGCAGCTAAAATTTTTCAAAATTAACTGATGGACATTGCAATCAATCTAAGGATGTTTATTGCCGTACGTACCATTTGAGGTATGCATTTTGGTACAAATATTGAGAAGCTACTAGGCAGCTGATCATGATAAAGATAAAGACCCATCAAAGGATTAAATAAATATAAACACTCACCTGCCGTATGTAATATCCTGATACATATCCATGGTAGAAGAAGATGCACAAAATCCAAAAGTAAATAGATAAGACAAAAAGCACAATCTTTAAGCCAATTCCCCTTTTCTTTTTCCACTCAGTCATCATCTGTTGAGTGATTGAACCTACAAGCTCCACATAGTGTGCTGCAACAGTGAGAAGCAATTGCTGGTACTACATGCTTCCGTAATCTCTATCCCTAAGGTGAATTGATCAGATGTACCATAGACAACAGTAGATTTCTTTACTCGATATGGTTTTATTCTCATTAGAACACGACACAAATTCCAGAATGTACCAGTAAGTCATTCCACAACAACATTCACTAGCTCATACTCAATAAGGGACAAGTTATTATCTTCTTTAACAGTGAAACTAGCAGGTTCTGTAACTTCAACACGGCCCCACTTGTCCACAGCGAGCCTCATTGATCCTTTGTACATGTCGATTTTGGCATTACGCAGGATGACAGTTGTGCCTTCTTTCATCAAATCCACTGAATATAAGCAAAATTAGAACCAGAGGAAAATGATCAACATCTAAAAATCTTTCAGCACTTTCAGCAAAACTGCTGAACATGTGATCTTGTGCCAAAAAAATAAGTTCATCTCATTCATGGTCGACAAGACAAAATGAGGTCATAAATAAAAACTCAATCGTAATTTGTAAATCAACATTTTAAATTATATTAGAAATTTTTTTAACACAGCAACACAATTTGAATTTTGAAATTCTATATAAGAAGTTATAATTCCAGAGTTCTTCTCTCCTACAAACATTGAAGTATTGAACAACCTCATTTGAACTTCCATGTTGAATACAACTTGACAAGTATTACTATCTTCAAGGGAGAGTTACAAACTTCCAATCTAAGAAATTTTGGTGAGAATATTAACCAAACAAATAATCAAGTCAGCACATGATTAATCAATGACCACTGTACCAGAAGACTGAACTGTATTCATTAGTGGCCGCAACAGCTCATAATTATCTTTTTATACCACGTCAGGCCTGTGAACTCACACTCTGACTTGATGTTTTATATACATATATCAACAGATACAATCTACACTACTGTTAATTCTTTTTGTTCTACAACAGCCATAGAATGTAAGTCCACTTACCTCAGATCCTAGGTTAAGTCAAAAAGAGATACAGTTGGTTATTAGAGACCAGTGCAAATTCACAATATTTTCATGATTATCCCAGTTTAAGTCCAATTCAACCCCTACAGCAGTTCTGTAATATGAAGCCATAACCCCATAACTTTTGTGTCTATATGATTGGACCGGCCAGACCAACTTCTAAGTTGATTTTGACAAAAGCTAATGTTAGAAACCTAGTATACTGCATGGTGAGGAAAATATTTGTGAGAGATAAAAAAGGGAATTAGGTTGTAACTGTCTGCTGAGCTGGCAACAGAACTGGGGAGGGAAGAGGATTTTGGGGGATTCTATTATGAGGGGTATTATGTAAAGGGGAGTGAGGGAGTGGAGAAGGATAGGCAAAAATTAGGAAAGGACTTGGAACCGTGAAGGGCTCCTCTAATTGCTCAGGCTATTTCAATCAAGTATATAAGGAATTGATTTTATAATATCCCCGTGACCCAATTTCCAACATCTATCCAGTCCATTATAAGACCCTTATTAATTTTTATAATAATGAGATACCATAAAAAAATTCAATAAACTCTCATGTCCCATAACCATTCATATCAACAAGAAGTACCAAGCCATCTCATAGCCTAAAAAGCTAATAATCATTCAGATACAAACGATTTCAATCAACATTAATGACCATTATTCTGCTAAGACTGGACCAGTAAAGAGAACAACAAAGGAATTATATGAATGAATCTATATTTTTCTGAGAGGTTTCCTGAACAATGTGCCCAAGAACCCTAGAAATTGGGGAAGAATGTGTATGGATACAAGAGGGAGAGAGCCCCTCAACTCTCTAAGCCTAGCCTCGAAACAGGAGATGATCAAATCTGCCTCCTTATTCTGTTTCTTCCCTTTTATACCTTCACTTCCACTCCTAACCTCCTAACTACTTTGACAGCTGTTCTGCTTAATCACAGCTATTCTTATTATTAGTTACAACTGATTTCAAGAAACAGAATTTACATTTGTGCCCCTCCTCTCATAAACCTTTCCAAAGAAAGGGTCCCTAACATATTCACAATCAAGGATTTTGATCTAAACTGCAATCTAATAGTGAAGCTTTAAACCCGAGAATAACATGGCAAAAACTAGCAATAACAACTTAAGGGTCTAAAGAAGTGACAGAAAGAGGCAATAACTTACAATCCATTGAAGTCCCACATCTTCAAAATCAAAACTAGGATTGGGCTAGTGGTGAGGGGTTTGGATAGTTCATCATAAGCTCATAGGTTCAAACCTCATTGTTGTTCCAATGTACCAAAAAAAAAAAACTAAGAGTTCAAAACCTTGTCAACTGTGAAAGCAAGAAAACTAAGCAATAAATAAATCCTTAACATCCACTGTTTACCAAAATAAGGTATCAGGATTGGGATAGTGACGAGGGGTTTGGATATTTTATCATGAGGTCATAGGTTCAAACCTAATTGTCTTTCCAATGTACCGAAAAAACCTAAGAGTTTAAAACCTTGTCAACTGTGAAAACTAGAAAAACTAAGCAATATACAAATCCTTAACATCCATTGTTTACCAAAATAAGGCAATGAGATTCTCATATTTTACTTTGAACCAGGAAATTAGCGTAAACCAGAACCAAATGTACTGGGAACAAAAGCACATTGCTACTGCTGACTGCTCTAAATCTTGAATAGTAGTTTACTTGGAAACCAGATAGAGTGATCAATAAATACATCAGATTTCCAATTACATAATGCAAAACTAGCGAACCTCCTGAATTACATTCCATTCCTTTGGTACCATGTTCTTTTCCCTATTACATAGATTTTCATTTCCATGATTTATTACATCTCCTCAAGTCAGTTAAACCTGTTCCACAAATTCGATAAACACAAAAAAATATCGATACAAAGATGCATTCAACATTAAATAGTAAACAACAAGGGTTGGGAAATCATGCAGTTTCTATCAGTTTTCAAAATTTTGTACTGAAAATTGAATCACTTAATCACCCTTAATCTAGGATATGTAATAGAGGAAAATTTGATTTTTGATTGCTATGAAGGAGGGGAGACTGCAATCGTATTCATGAGGGCGTAGTTTTTGCATTACACATGGCTATGGATGTAATGCAAAGCTAGAAATTACAAATTGTCAAAATTGGTTAAAGATGCATTCAATTTAGTTGGATTCAACTAGTTATATAGTATATATTATTTTTGTTGGCTTTATTTAAAAGAAAAGTAAGATATGAACTTACTTTGACAAAGTAAGGACAAACATCTTACTAATTGAGATCCAAGATTATTTAGCATAAGGACTACTGATTATCCAACAGCAGGCCTTTTACAATATTCATCATCTTAAGTTATTTCTATCAAGTTCATCTACTTTTTCTTCAAAATGTAGAAGGTAAGGTCCTATGAGAACTTTTAAGGTTACCAAATGCTTCTGTAAAGGAGATTTACACATTTGTAGTCAGGTGACAACAGAGGTTCAGATCTGCTCAACACAAATACGAAAAGAAATTTCTTATTTTCCCCCTTCAATTTCTACCAAAAAAAAAATTGTTACAAGAAAAAAGTTTATATGGTTGATTTATTGCTAGAAAATGCTAACAGACACATCAAAGAGGACTTTTTTGGATCAAAACACCAGAAAAATACAACACCAACTGCCCAGGTAAATCTCCCATTAGATTAGATAGATATTAGTAATTTATTTTCATCTTTATAGACTCAATTAACTATAAATCTATGATTTATGCAAAACTTATAAATAGTTCTGTGGTAATGCATAAAAAATAAAAGGCCATATGTGATATTATTAGCGTTAAATAAGGGTTAAAACCACTATGGTATATATTTTCTTACATTTTATAGGTATAGCTAATATTTTTTCCTTAAATATATTCACTGTGATTCAATAGAAAACAGTCTTGTTTGCGATACATATCTCAACCTTGGCTCTTTTGAATTAGAACAGGGAATCTGATTATGCTTCATTATTAATTGACTATGAATCTATGATAATGCGTGACATATTAAAGGCCGTATGTGATATTATTAACGTTGAATCAGGGTTAAATCTACAATGGTATGTATTTCCTTTCATTGTATACATCTTATAGATATATACAATACTTTTTGTCCTTAAACATATTTACCATGATTTGATAGAAAATAGCCTTCTGGTTCACAATATATACCTCAATCTTGGCCCTTTGGAAGTAGAACCAGGCATCTGATTATGTTCCATAATTCATTAACGACAAAATAATGTTCAATAGATCACATCAGCATTTAGCTCTTCTCATGATAGCGGCCAAAAGTACGGTTATATGCGAGTCTCCAGAGCAAAATAATGGACAAAACACTTGACAAATGGCACAAGGAAAAAATAAAGACCACAAGTAACAGGAATCAGTACAAAAATTATTGATGCCCACAAAATGGACAAAACAAAACATTTGACCCGGAACATGCGAGTCTCCGGAACAAAATAATGGAAAAAAAAAACACATTCCCACAGCTAATGAAAAATCCTAGGAGAATGTAAAACTGTGAAACTATGATAAGAATAGCAATACTTGTATAGGAGAAGCTTTGTGAAACTCAAGTAATAGCATGCATACCTTGATCATTTCTTGCAGTGAATACGATCATTCCAGTCTCATCACCAACCAAACATTCAGCAATTCGCATTTGGCGGGTTTGAGGCCCATCAGGACGCCCTTTCTGCATCACCATCTTAGTATTGACCACCTTCACAGTTAAAGTGTGCCCACTGGTCCCCGGGCGAAGCTGATCAACCTTGGTGAACACTGGCTTCCTCAAGCCTGGTTTTGAATCTGCCATATTTTAAAATCCTACAAAAACCCCAACAAGAAGAAATTTCACCAATACAATGGAAAAACTACAACACTGCACACCATGCATACTTATAAGATCTACTTATAGCTCAAAATCAAAGGTTAGATGCATTATTACCCCCACATTCACTTAAAGAAAAAATGGACTGGCATGAAAAGCTCAAGCTCTAATGATTTCCTTGTACATAAATATTGAATATGAAATGCTCACTTATTAAAACTCTTTATCCAAAATTTTCAGCCAAAGGGAAACCCCATTATGCCAACACGTACTTACAACAAGAAAGAAAACTAAACAAACATCAATGGCATATATAGTTGAGCCTATAATCATCCTAACCCCAGCTTAACAGGGTAAAATATTTTTGAGCTTGTCAATTTACCCAAGGACAAATTTGGGGGGAAAATACAATATAATAATAATAACAGCAAGAAGGATAATCATAGGATCCAAACTCTTACCAATTTTCTAACCCGCAACGCATGCTTAAGAAAATCTCAAATACTATTCAAACTGAAAAATTATAGAAATTGGAGCTTATTCCAAAGTATAAATAATGGATTTTTTTTTTAACATAAAATCCCAAGCATGAGTATGGAAAAGCGGGGAAAGGATACAAATTGATTCAGCAAAAGAGAACAATAATGAGTTGAAAAAAAAAACACACACACGGATAAAAAGAAAATAAATAGAGAAGAAAAAGTATGTACAGAGAGGAGAAGGATAGTGTGGCCTTGCAGTCGAAGTAAAATTGGGGAACCTAAGACGCAGTGAGGAAGAGGGAGATCCAAACTGAACTGAACTGAACTGAAACGTGATCGTCGAGGTCGGAATTTAAGGAGAGAAAGGGAAGCTTCGCTCTTAGTCACGGGTATTCATTGACCCGCCATGATACAACATGTTTTTTCTTGAAAAAAATAAAAGTTAAATAAAATTATTATTCTCTACCCTGTATCATAGTTACTGCCATCAATAAAATGTCATTTTATTTTTTTGGGGTTTAGAGCGCATTTATAGTGAAATTTGTGAATAAATAGAACTTGTGAGTGTTAGAAGAGACTAAAAATTGATGTTCTTTCATTAACTGGAGTAACTAAGAATACAATATGATAAGAAAGAGGATAACAGTGTCACATTAACTACTTAATGGCACATGGTATTTTAACATAGAGTTTTGATGGAGAGATTAAATTGTCCGACATTTTAGAAGGTTAGCGACCAAATTGTCATTTTTTTTTCTTAGTGACTAATTTGTCTTACTCAAACTATTTTGGGAGTTTATTTGAAAATTTATAAGATCTTATATTATCATGTGTTATTCTATTAGACATTATCTATCAGGCATGCCAAATGAACTATAAAAGCTAACAATTATAGTACGTCATTTTAGATACAAAATTCTAATAAAATTTATGGTTGTAAAATAAATATTTTATTTTATAACCTAATTTTGACCCGTTAGTGCAAAATATTTTGACAACTCTACAAAATAGAGTTATTTGGGCTTATAATGTTATAAGTGTATGCTAGGAACTTCGTAATTGTATTTGCTTTGGTTGAATTTTTTGTACTTCCAACTAACACAAGCTTAAGTAAAATTATTCTAATCATTCGCATGTTCTTAATAATTGGTATTTCTCATGTATGGTATTTGATGTTATTTTAAGGAATAATCTCAAGAATTAATCAATTTGAATGAGAAAGCCAAGTTGTGATGTTTTTTGACATTACTGCGGTGATTTGATCATTACTGAAGTTGTGAATATCGGATTGAGTTGACTTTAGGGGTGTTAAAAAGATAAGAGAAAAATATACAACTTTAGTGGCGACAGCTAAGTCTAATTCACTCACCTAAATAAGAAAAATCCCGTTCAAATCAAGAGGCCAATGTTGGTGGTCCACTACTTAAGCGGTCAACTTTCATTGCACAAGCGCTAGCGGACCTGATACATGCTTAAGCGCCCATAAGCACAAGCCACCGTTGGCGGGGCCAGTATTTTTGTAGCTTCTTTTGCAAACCAAAAAGCGAAAAAAAAAACTTTATGAATTCTTAGGTTAGAAATGTGGGGAAAACATCCCTAAACTCAAGAAGGAGGCAAAGGAAAGCTAAAGCAGGAGCGATTGAGGAATCATCACTCTAATTCTTAAATTTTCATTCATCTCTTTCTTTTTTTTATTTTATTTGCTTTTTCTTTATGAGTTTGTATTTATTAGGGTAGGGTGAAATCTGAGTTTGGAATGAATTGTGACTGAGTTTCTATTGGTTGGTGTTGGAATTGGTTAATTAAAAGTTTATCCTTTGTTTTTATTGCAATTTGCAGTGTAGCCTATCACGAGATGTTTAGAGTTCATGCATGAATTGGAAAATTTGGGTATATTATAGCTCTAAGAGTAAACTACATAATTCTCAAGATTTAAGCATTTATCTTGTAATTGTGTGGATTTTTGGATTTAAATTGTGTTTCAGCCCTCTATTTGTTCAACACATAATGAAGGAATCAACATGCTAGTGTAAAGGAGGAGAATTGATACTACCAAGAAATTGGAGCCAATTGGTTATAATCCATTTTTTAATCTGTTAATCTTTAGCTCAAATAATAAGAATCCATTGCTTTTATGAAAATGCTTAGACCAACCCAAATCTCTAACATTTTTTATTGTTAATTCTTGCCTAAATTTATTTTTCCATTGAAGTTTTTTTTTTAATTTGAAGACAATTTCTTTCATAATCTAAATACAAATTCAATTGGTGAACTATTGTTTGATAACATCATCCTCGTGGGACGATGCTCACTCATCTTGTTTAATTTACTACTTGCAAGATTCGATGCACTTATCAATTGACTATTAAGTTTTTGCTATAGCCTGTGCATTGTCTTGATGATCATTCACTTTCAACCAACTATATGTGTTTGCAACTTTTGAATATGTGTTCTCCTATTTATAGTGGTTTTTCTTTTGCTTGGGGATAAGCAACATCTTAGATTTGAAGTGTGATATTTCATCTATTTCTTGCATTTTTTTTATAGCTTCAAGTTATAAAAACTCCCTTAGTAAACCTTGGATGGAGGTTTTATTTTCTTTAGTTTTGATCTTTGAAGTTTAGTGGTTTGTTTAACTTGTTTGAGGTGTATTTTTGTCTAAGAATGAATTTTGATTACAATTTTAGGTCATGGGAAACTTTTGATACAAGAAAAAAAGATTTTTGTCACAGTTCAAGTGGTAGCTTCCCAACATTTAAACACTAGCAGGTCTGATTGCATGTCATTTTTCATGGTCGAACCACTCAAGTGGTAGCTTTCACCACTTGAGCAGTCGCGACGCCGAATAATAATAATTATAATAATTTTTATTATTATTATTTAATTAACTAAGAGGCATTTAGCCCAAAATTAGTTTATTATTGGATTTTAACCTGCAAAAGACACAAAATAAAGGAGAAAGCTAGAGAAAAACAGATGGATGGAAAAGGGTGAGAACACAGAGAATGGCTTCTATGCTTAGGAAGTGGAGAACAATACCTAAAAGGTTTAAAGATTGAAGATTCCATCACTTCAAGACTTGGATTTTTGTGAATTCTTCTTCTCTTTTCTACTTTTCTCTTGTTTTGCTACAAGTAGCTAAACACTTTGCTAGGGGTATGGATTGGATTTGATATGGTTGGATTGGTTTAAATCCTTGATACATTGATGTTGGAATTGCTGGGTTAATGGTTTATCTCTTTTTTTTCTAGTGACAATTTATGAAATGTTTTTCATGAATTGATTTGGGGTTCTTGCTTAATTTGAGAAAATTGGTAGGAACTAGCTATAGAGATGAATCACATAAATTTTAAGGCTTTGGAATAAATTTTGAATTTTGTGTGAATTGTGGATTAATAATCATTCATTATCCCTTTCTTCTTCTTCTTCTTCTTCTTCTTCTTCTTCTGGTTAAAGCATAGTTAAGCAATTACATGTTTTGGGAAGAACGGGAGGGCTGATTAACTAATGAATTGGGTTCAACCACTTAAAATCCTTCATTATCATGATATTTCTCGACTAAATGAATTAGGGATAAAAAGAAATTCAAGGAAATCAGACCACCCCAAACTTATAGTGTTTTTGAAAATTGATTTTGAGTTGATTTCATTTGCTGCAATTATTAATTTTTCATTCAATTATTTTAAATCTTAGTTTTCAATTTAGAGTTATCTTCAATCCAAAAGCTCCTATGCATCTAAATAAAAATTTAACTTGTGAATTATTGTTTGTTAAAACTGGTCCCTGTGGGACGATACCCACTTATTATGGTTACTACTTGAGCGATTTGGCATACTTGCCAATCTATTACCATATTTTTACACTGTTATTCAATCAAAATCTTTCATTTGTGTGACATTTTAGATAGCATGTGGAAAGTTCAACTATCATGACTGATGTGATAATATATAATTGAATGAATATGTAAAATAATTTCACTACATGTAAATTAAATTCTTAGTTTTATTTCTGTTATGAATTACAAATATTATTAGACATTGGATTTTCTTGCCAAGGTTTGAATTTGATTAGATAAAAAATGTTATTTTATATTGATAAGATAAGGATTTTTTTTTTGGGTCTTCTTAAGATATTAGACATAGTGATTAATCTCTACATGTATCGTAAGTCCATTTAAAGGAATAATTGTTTACCACAGCTTTTAAAATAGCTTTATTTCCCTTATAAGAACCAAAAACTTGTGAGACTGATTAAGAAAATAGAAGACCCTTATCACCTCACCTAAGCTCTGTGATTTGATAAGATAAAAAATTGATGCATTTTTTTATACATTATATTTAATTATCTATAAATATCCTTTTAGATGCTCTATATAATGCACATCTGAAGAGTTAATTAATTATATAATTATTTGTTCTTATACTTTTGCTTAAGGCATGTGGATTGAAATAAATACTTAATAACAAATGATATTTAATGAAAAATGCTCTTTTGGTTTTAGTCCATACATATATGAAATTATTTGGTTTCACTCATTGTTGTTAGACTATATTAAATATTGTGCTACGAAACAGAATATCATGTCATCCAATTCTATATAATAATAAATAATTTTAGCTAAAATATTATAATTTGTTTCAAAACTCTCTCCAAATAATCCATTTGAAAATAATTGGAACAAAATCCAAAGAACATTACTATTTGAAAAAGTTAATCAAAATGTTTTCTTTTCCCTTTTTAAAGCTTTAAATTAACTATGAGTAAGAATTTTGAACTTGTATTAGATTGATGGTATTTCATGGTGGTGGAAATGAGTTGGTTTGGTCTAGATTTAACATGAAATAAATTTAAATCAATCAAATTTAATCAGTTTGATTTAGTTTTCAAAATATTTTTTAACAAATTCCAACCAAACCAATATGCTCAAAATCGAGTTAATTTGGTTTGAGCTATCAAGCTAAAGTAAAAATTAAAAATTTGCAGTTTTTCCAAAGTTTTATCTTTATAACAACTGATAATAATGTAAGACTGGATTATGACATACTTAATAACATTATTAATAAATAAATGTATATAAAGAAGATAAAAGTACTTTATTACCCAAAAAAAAAACAGTATCTTTTGTTACAAATAAAAAGATCTTCATACTAAAATATTCCACATTGTTTTTTTTTTTCCTAGGATTTTACTAATAAGTGCCCTAAGTGCACTTTTTAACGAGGTAACATTAGAAAGTTTATTATATAAAAATAAAATTTTAAGTTTCCAATGCATTATATAGATGAAAAAACTTTGTAACTTTACCATTTTTTATTATTTAAAAATCACTTAGGATATTCGTTAGTTAAATCTTTTTTTTTAATCACTCTAACATATCTTTCTAAGTTAGTTGAATGTGTTATATACAAATATTGTGACAAAATCTAGTATATTAAATCTTTAGCTTTACTGCAATTACATGGTAATAATTATTAAGTTTTGCATACATTATCTTATTAGTTGTAGGCTTGGAGAACTTTGTTGCATAGTGAAAGCCTAAAAAATACAAAAGCAAACACTTTCATGCTAGGGACAACAATACAAGAAAGAAAACCAATATAAAAGAGATAGTACATACCAAATTTAACATGATTTAGTTCTTTTGACCAACATTCACAAACCCGATAAGGAGTATCAAAATCTTTCACTAATTATATTATATGAATAGCTCTCATCCTTAAACCAAACAACTAATGCCCATATTCATAAGTCAAAACTCCTTTGCGGCTTCAACTCTATTTTTATATGAGACTTTTCATTAAATCCCAATAAATTCCTCCTTGAACCAAAGTCCTTCCAAAAGCTAGTTGCAACAACAATCTCCATGAATATTTTTCTTGCAATCCATGTATTTCTCAAGTATTCACTTACATAAACATGAGTGACACTTGTTGTATTCATTTGTTCTGCACCTACACACAACACAATACTTAGCCTTCACATTGCCAGGAAAACTTTCAATACAATTTATTTTCATTTACACCATTCTTGTTTAAGGAACATGTTGCCTACTCTCCACATTGTCGGAAACACTTTTGACATAAGGGATCCCATACATAGTTCCAAAAATTAAAATTTCTCCAATATTCAACCAAACCTAACCGACCTAAAGCATTGTCTCTTATACCACCTGTTGAGCAATGGATGTGTAAGAAATGCAAAAGCAAATCTCACATTCTAGAGACAACAATGCAATAAAAAAAAATAATATAAAAGAGACAAAGCAAACCAAATTTAATGGGGTCTAGTTCTTCCAGCCTGTATATGAAATAGTAATGAAATAATAAAATTTAAATTTTTATTGAAAGGATAGAGAAATATTGAAATAGTACATCAATTATGCAACTGTTTTCAATGAAAAAAAAGGTCATACCCTAATTAAGGGAAAAAAACATTTTACCCCCTTATACTTTTGGTCTTGTACAATTTAAACTTTGAGTTTTTAAATTGTGCAATACAACCCCCTATACTTACTAGATTATGCAAAAGAAGCCCTTATGTTAATAAGACATCCAAATTCACCGTTAACTCGCATGTGACTCTCACGTGTGTATCAAGTTTGGACAAAAAAACCCTGTATTCAGTCTCTAATTTTCATTCTTCTAAACATATTCAAAAACTTATCATCCATCTCTTGTTCTTTTTCATTCATTTCCGATTTTTTTGTTTTACCAAAAATCCCTAAATCCCCAAATATCTAATTGATCTCATATCTTTCCATTTTCTTCAATCCACATCATTTCCTCTGAATAACAATGAAAATCCTTTGTTCTCGCTTTGCTTCGTCGCCGACACAGTGGTTCTTGCTTTGAAGCCTCTGAGCCTCTGTTCGTCGTCATTGTCGCTAGCTACTGCAGGTTCGTCGGAGCTCTGACCTTGTGACTGTGTTTCGAGCTTTTTTGGATCTACTGTTCA
Organism: Dalbergia cultrata; assembly: GCA_031216105.1. NCBI lineage: Eukaryota > Viridiplantae > Streptophyta > Magnoliopsida > Fabales > Fabaceae > Dalbergia > Dalbergia cultrata. The sequence goes on along the minus strand of CM062344.1, from coordinate 14,488,793 downwards.
TCTTCCTTGTTCCCAGATTTGTGTTCTCAGATCTATCGATCTTGTTCTCGAATCTACTCTTCTTCCTCCTCGTCGCGTTTGATTCCCGCCATACCTAAGCCGCCGCTATATCACGACCGGATCCCACCATCGTCGATCAAGTACCACCTATCAGCTCCAGTGAACATGCCGATTTTGTTGCCAGCTTTGACGATGACGAAGGTGGCGGCAACGACGACGCGGTGGCGGAGAACGAAGATGACTTGATACTGCCTTATTGTTGACATTGTTGATGATATGATTTCATTTCCTTCATGTATGGGATAGACATGTATGTATGTACGTATTTTTTGTCTTACAGGGGTTTCTAAGATCAGAGTTGTGTTTGCTTGGTTGGGGGTGAAGTTGAATAAGGTAGGGATGAAGAAACATTGCAGAGATAAAGCATGATGGAGAAAGGCAAGATGGAGAAAAGGAAAAGGGTTTTTGAGACCAAGTATCAGAACAATAGAGGCGAGAGGGGAGGCATGCATTTTTCGTTGAGAGAGTGGGAGAATGGAAACTAGAGTTAGGAACAGGTATTTTTGTCCAAACTTGATATACACATGAGAGGCACATGGGAGTTAACGGTGAGTTTGGATGTCTCATTAACAGAAGGGCTTGTTTGCACAATCTAGTAAGTATGGGGGGTCATATTGCACAATTTGAAAACTCAGGGTCTAAATTGCACAAGACTAAAAGCACAGGGGGTAAAACACTTTTTTCCCTGTACATCAATTATGCAACTGTTTTCAATGAAAAAATTAATATTAAAAATTTGTGATACTAATAATTAAAAAAAATTTACTTACAAGGGTTAAATATGGTGTAGTGATACATATAGATAGTCTTTTTTTTTTTTTTTTTTACGACCAAAGGTATCCATCGCCGATCGTAGTGAATAACCTCCACGTTAACTTGTAGGCACCTCAATGGGTGGAACAGTTGGCCCAGAGATTTAAGACTTTTCTATATCCAAAGTCAGGGATCGAACCCCTGACATTTGATTAAGGGTGAATGAGTCCCTTCTACTTAACCACACTCCGGGTTATACACATAGATAGTTTGTTATAACTTGGTGTACGACCATAATTTTCAATTGGGTTTTTCCTATACTGAGTGTTGTTGTTTATTAGTTGTATACATTCACCAGCCTGGTCTTCGTCCTTCTCATTTTTTATTTTGGGTTTTTGAAGTCTTTATTTGCCAAAAAAAACTATTACTCTTCGAAATACTTAATAAAAAAAATGAAATTGAGTTGAAATTTATCTATTTTTACCAATTAGTAATTTTTTCACCATAAAAGAGTTAGTGAAACTAACCATCACATTATACACTTTAATCATCTCATTAAACTCAAACTCCAAAACATGTCAACTTTTCATTAGGCAAAGATATTATAAATTTTCATTTTTAGTTTTTAGTATTTTCTTTATAAAATTTAAAAAATTAAAAATTGAAAACTCAAACCAAAGAGTCTAGTCTTCGTGGAGTTTCTGCATATCAATAGAAATATGCCACGTCTTTAGTCTTTGTTTGCCTGGTTGCCAGCCTGCGCTTATCGCTTCTTTGTTTTGGACTCTATGGTTGCTAGACTCTGGTGTCACAGTTATTTTCACAGTTGGGCGTTGCTATTTAATGAAATTCACTCTTTTGACCCAAAAAAAAAAATCATCGTTATTCTGTCCACCAAAAGGTGAAAAACCTCGCGGTTCTTGTCACTTTATATTTCTCGGATGCAGCATATGATTTCCACATCGAGGCCACCTTACCCCCACCAACTGAAATCCAAAGCAGCATATATTTTTTGTAACTAGAAGGATGTATTTACATTGTTTGTAAATATTTTTTATTCATTCACAATCCATGTAATTTTGAGGGAAATTATTATAAATACAGTTTTAGATAAATTATATATCGAAATATGGGACTACAGAAAAATTACATAGTATGGTATTTCAATAAAATTGTTACCAGCAATTTTATTGTCAATAAGATTAGAAAAGTACAAATGCTTGGTTCAATCTTCCAACATCGTAAAAGTCTTTTAGATAGAAATATATAATGGAATTCCAATTTAAAACTCTTTTATACTAGTAGTATATTTAATTAATCTCATACATTAATAACTAAAAAAATTATAAAAGTAGAGATTTACACATATTTAGCCACATTAACATGATCCAATGAGAGTTAGCTTAACATAAATATATTAAGTCATGGACAAGTTTTATTCATAAGATTAGGAGTTCAAAACTTGAAAAATTCTCTTAGAAAGAGGTTATATTGTTTATTATTTTAGGTTTGGGGATCAGGTTTCCACAAAAATAAAAAATAAAAATTCACCAAAAAAAAATATTAATATAAGAAAAATGAAGAATACATTACTTGGGGTTGGGGGAATCTTTTCCTCTTTCACACTAGTTATGGAATCTAGTCTAGTCCTAATCAACTTTATCTTGGAATTCCACGTGGCTTGTGCGTGTCAGGTAAGGGTTTTTCCTTTTTTTATATTTTTTTCTCTCTCCTTACATGTTGATGGATGGTTTTTACACCTGCCGATTTCTAAACTGATTGGTGATGATGTGTTCATGTTTCGTTTCCCCTCGTCTATGAAGGAAGGAGGGAAGGATAGCGGTTGATCGTCTTTCCTTCATCTAGTTTCAGACTCCCTCAAAGGTTTAAAGGTGCATATCAACAGCTGAATCATTCACCTTAGTCCACACCAGGAAATATCTACCACAGTAAGGTAACATCACAAATATCCACCACAGTCAGGTAACATCACAAATATCCAAGCCTTTCCTTAGTTTCCTGCTCTTCTAATTTTATGCTACACATTTGAGCATAACAATATAATTTGTTTTAAGAAGAGGGGGAATTTATATGAGAGAAAATACGGGTATTGAGTTAATCATCCTTACCTTATCATGTGGGGTTGGTAAATTGTAGGTGTCAGTAGCAGGACCCCCGTTTTCCCAGTTACCCATCCTGGATTGTGCAAAAAGGAGGATATATCTCTAAAATGTATGTGATTGATGTGAGAAAAATGTAGGCTTGTTTGGTTTTGGTTTTGGTTTTTATTTTCAGTATTTTTTGTTTTCATGATTTTGTGAAAGGAACAGTGAAAACAAGTAATGAAAACTGAAAGCAAGATTTTATTTTTTTCAATATTTTCTTTGCATAATCCTGAAGATAGACAATATATAAAATGAAAATAGTAACCAGACAGGCCCATAGGCATGAAGATATTCTATCTTAATATGCTTGTTCAATTATTGATTTTCCTGATGCTCAGAGTCCACTGAAGAACAATATTTAAGTAATATGAAGGAATTTGCATCGCCTCCCTTTTGTTCTAAGAAACAAATTTCTATGGTGATCTCTGGCAGGTTAGAAATTGTGATACAGCACAAAGTCAAGCTCAAAGGTATAATATCACAAAGTCAAGCTCAAAGGTATAATATCCAATATCTTATATTTCTTACTTCATCTTTTTAGGGTGTGAGGGGGATTAGTATGAAAGACTGTTCTAAGATTCCTGGAATGGTCTGCAGTCTGCACAAATTTTTGGTGTTATCATAATCCAATATTTCAACATACAAAATTAATCTGTTCAGTATGATGGGGTGCAGCTTAAGGGTCATTGATGAGGAAGCAGCTGAGGTTTCATCATCTCAATTAGGAGATTTGAGTAGCAGTTGGTGCACCCTGGATTCTTTCAAGCCAATTTCCATGAAGGAAGCCAATAAATACTTGTTAGTTCATAAAGTAACTCAGTACTCACCTTCCCCTGCAATGCGTTTTGTGGCGAAGGTGCCTCAAGATGAACAAAATTCTTATATTGTAGCCTTTAGTTCAGAGGATGGAACCTCAAAGTCAAATAATGAGCCGACTTCATCTAAGACCATACGGGATGTACATATTGTAAGAACTGTTACTGCATATTAAAATTGTCTACTTTCAATTTTACACCTTTGCTTCTTGCTATAGAATATCATCATAACTCATAAAGCCCATCATATTGCCGGCTATTTATGGTTAGGTATTAATAAGTATTCATTTTATATTTTCCAGTCAATGCAGTTAGTGGAGGACTTTCTTCATCTTGCCAAAGAAAACACAGAAAAGGATTTGGAAACATGTGGCATACTTGGTGCTGTCCTTGTAAGAATCATTTTTTTGGGGTCCAACTTGTAAAAATCATTCAAATCCCTAAGTTATTGCCTTTGTTGTCTTATTAAATTTGCTTTGGTCTTAGAGGCTTAGGACTTAGGAAGACAGAGATATTTTAGCTCTATCAGATTATGAAATTAATATCAGAAAATTTTCACAAAAGAGCAGCCTGTCATACCTTCTGCATAATTAATCCATCTTTTGGGTTTTTTTCCATGGATTTGGAATAAATAAGATTCATACTCTCCTTTAATCTATGTTACAACTGAAATTTATTTACTCTTTCCATGTTTCTATGTGGTTCTGTTTTAACTTATCTATATTAGCTCAAAAATTTGATGCTGGTAAGATTTTTTTTTTTTCTTTTTTACTCTCTCTCTTTTATGGTTGCTTTAAGTATATTTCTTTGAGTTTTAGAGATTTAAATCTGCAGGGTAATCTTCACCAGGAAAGAACTTAAGAACCTGATCTGATAAAATAAATGTTTTACAGTGAAATTGATGTGTGATTATTTCCTTAATTCTCCAGGAGACAGAAATCCTCTATATGACTACTCTGATCATACCAAAGCAGGAATCAGCTTCCAATTCTGTTAGTATCTGGATTGCAGTCTTACATTCTTCTAAGTTTGGTTTTACAATATTTTAGCATTTTAGCACGTCTTTCCAAGAAGGCATAAGTTTATTACTGCTTGTTACTCACTTGCTGCACTGAATCACAGTGTCAAGCTACAAATGAGGAGGAAGTTTTCACAATTCTAAATGAAAGATCCCTTGTCCCTGTGGGGTGGATCCATGTATGACTTCCTACTTTTCTCACTATTTTAATTGAAACTGTTTTTTTTTTTTTTTGGGGGGTGGGGGGGTGTTTCTAGGTTGTGATGGGTTCAGGCCTTCAAGGAACTTTACAAATCAATCCCGTTATGGTTGGTTGGGTCAGGTGTGTGAAAAATAAATATTATCAACCCAAATAAACTTGAAAGTGAACATCATTTAGTATTTAAGGAAAAAAAAATGATAGATTCACTGTGTCGGGTCAGGTTGATCAGTCAAACTGACCAGCCTAATTGTTTAGGTTGAGTTATCCTCAAAGGAAGATTAGTTGAATACAGGTGCTGAATGTCAGCCAATCTATCAAATTAGTGGTGGAGCTACCTTGTTCAAAATTATTGTTTTCACTTTTCAGCATGGTAAGTAGTAAAGCATACTTAGAGTTCATATCCATTAAAACTATGAAATGTTTTTCCCTTTTCTATTTTGGAAACTCTATCTTATGTAATATGTATCATTAGAGCACTAATTATTTTCAAATCGTACACCCTCTACATGAGATCAGTGACAGCAATTCCTCCTGGTTTGACTTCTCTAACCCTTCTCATATTTCTAAAATTGTTTAGACACATCCTTCTCAAAGTTGTTTCATGTCATCGGTGGATCTGCACACTCAATATTCCTACCAGGTGATTGACCCAAGTATATGTGCTATTCCTCACATTTTTCTTGTAATTTCTTTGTTCAACAACTTCATATCAGTATCTAAAGCATTGTCTTCTCTATGAATGTTATACTTGTTGCATAATATCCTGCGAATCAAATCAGCATTTTGATTTGCGAATCAAATCAGTATTTTGATTTGCACCATAGCTATTAGTTGAATTAAATAGTTCGTATATTCAACAGTGACCTCATGAGAAATTTGCAGAATAACCGTTATGTTTTTGTTGGTGACCAGCAATTAGGACCATTATAGGTACTGTTATGTATGCAAAATATGCATATTTCGCTTTTTTTAGTCCTAGAGTTGATGATTAAAGTTGGATTGCTAGATATTTATAATTTGAGAAAGTACTATTACAAAACATTTCTTTTAACAAAATGAATGAAATTGGATTGCAGGTGACGGTAATAATCAAACTAACTCTTAAAGTTGGTCAGGATATTGACTTGAAATATATATATATATTCCCCCTAAGCATACCAAGTTTGAACTCACAGTTTGGTGTTGTTGTCAGGCGATGATTCCTGAGGCATTTGCCATTGTCCTAGCACCAACTGATACCTCAAGGTCTGACCAATTCCTGCAGTTATCTTTGCACTTTTATACTAACTGTTGTCTTTCACCTGAAAATTGAATATCTACTCTATTCTACTAGACAACCTTGTCATTTTAAAAAAAAAAAACCCTCTTACTCTCATAGAACAAGAAAAATATTTTGGACAAGATTAGCCCATCTGTTCGTTTTAATCTGATTCCTAAATTCTAATATGAATGTACTGTAGATCTATGATACTAAAGTACTTGTATTAGTTTCTCTTGAACCACAAAGTAAGCATATCTCCTAGTAGCAGTAATGCTATGTTAAGAAAGACTTGCACTCCACGGATGCAATGAATTTACTAGTGAATATGTGATGATTTTTATTCTTTTATAGTTTTTCGATGGGGAAAGATAAAGAAAATATATGCAGCAAAATGATTGTGCATGTTGAGAATTCTTTCTAACGCGTTCTGATAAGCGTATCTGGGACCTAAAATTTAGTACTTTTCTCCAGGAGCTGTGGACTATTTCGCCTAACAGACCCAGATGGAATGAATATTCTGAAAAAATGCGAGGAGAAAGGATTCCATCCACACAAAGAAGCAGATAATGGTAACTCCGTCTATGAGCACTGCTCCAATGTGTACAAGAACTCCAACCTTAGGTTTGAAATCTTCGACTTACGCTAAAATGACTTTGATGACAGCACACTGTATCCTATATGACATATATAGAGAATAATCACCATAGGAATGTCCTAGTTTTTTTTTTTTTTTTTTTGTGACAAATTTGAAACTATGGATTCGTGCAAACTGTTACAACCCTCACCATTAGCCAAATTCTAGTGGTTTGAGGCATGTCCTAGTCACACATGAAAAATAATGCTGATGTATGTGTATAGTTGCTGTGATAATGTTAAAGGTTGGTTTAATACTACCCTCTTGGACTTTCACATTTAGTTTGGTTGAAATAAATTTAATGACGATTTTTTTTTTTTTTTTGGGAGGTGCTGCTTGCCTCATAATTTAATCATGTAAGTGCACTTGTAATACAGAAAATTGCCTTAGTTGCTAAGTTGAGTTGTAGGTGTTTGAAACCTCCGCATGAAGCAACACACAATCCAAATTAAGGCCCTGTCGTGTTCAGTTAGACCAAGGCTTAAACTTTATTTTTTAAATTTATTTATGGAAAAATCTTAAATAATATTTTAAAAGATTATTTTAAATACACTGTTAGTGTAAAAAGTTTTACATAAATATTTAATTATGTATTGTCACATAGAAAAAATATTTAATTTAATTATTTATTATTTTAAAAGTCATACAAACAGAAGCAAAATGATAGATAACAATATAAAGCATTCTTACAATCGCATTGTATCAATATTAAACTTTAATTTTAATAAAATAATTCAATCCAACTATACACCACTGCTGTATAGAGGCCATTTTTTTCTTGTACTGGCAAACAGAAAGATCATATCAAGTTAATAGCGGTAGTGTGAAAGTGTGAAAATGGGAAGGTGGGCCCCCTGCAAATTGGTCGGTTTTCCACCAGACGTTGCTCTTAAACATGTTTGCAGTTTGCTATTTCAGAGTGATATGCCGTAGAAATATGCTTATGTAGATGGGAATCTCTTCTCTTTCCCAGAAAAAGGGAATCTCTTCTCTTTCCCAGAAAAACCAGGACCCCAGAACTTACATAAGAATTAAAGCTGGTGATGTCAAATACGCGTTTCGTATCTCACTACTGCTTCCGTAAGATCCAAGAAAGCAGCTGTCGTACAAATTGTCAATTTATTTTTCAAAACAATTAATAATATATAGATTAAAATTAATTTCTCGTACAATATGTAACTGTACATAATGTTTTTCAGTATGTAAATATTGCAACAGCTAATAATAAGTTTGAAACTTTGACCCGCCCTTCGGCAGTTTTATTATTCTGAAAAATACACTCTTTCTCCGCCACAAGAATTTTTTTAACTCATAATTTAGATATATTTTGTACACTTCGATTAATATATAAATAGTTAAAGTTTTTAGTTACGTTTACTAAATTTATTAATAAAGTAAGAGTTTAATTTTAATATATTAATATAAAATACATTTATTGTGTCATTTAATTAAAAAAATTTATTTACATAACTTTTCAAGTAATAAAGTGAAATAATCAACTATTATGATTGTGACAATACATAATTTGATGATAGTGTAAAAAAAATTATATTATTAGTGCATACAATTTAAATTCATAAAATAATATTTTTCATAATTTATATAAGCCAATTCATCGATGATACAATTTAACCAAAATTTCTATGATTTACACGTAATTTTCAAAGTATTTTAATTAATGAAAATTATGTTCAAATTGTAGTAATCAAAACTATCAGGATCCCCTTTTAAACAGAATTAACATTCACTGTTTTCTGCATTTTTATTTGTGCCGTAGAGGCCTAGAGGTGGATCCACCGACGATTCAGACAGTTCACGCTAGTTAATTACTTCAGGTTGTTGAGAAAAAACAAACAAAGGTCCCTCATATTCATTACCATAAAAAAAAGGGGTCCCTCGTATATGAATTGACATAACCTTTCAAAATAATCAGTGTGAAATAATTTTATCAGTGAAATTAAAAAAAAAAACCGTCAAAGCATGCTTTAACATTTTTTATTTTATCAATTGATAATATGAAATTATTTTATATTATCAATATATAAAATTAAACTCTTTTTAAAATAAAAAATTCTACTATAAAAGCATACAATAACATCATTTTTGTACTTATAGCATCTTATTTCATAAAATAACAAATGATAATAAAAAAAAACCAAAACAAATGATATATTCAAGTTTAATTTTGTTAACGAAAAACAATGTCGGATATCATATCAAAGCGGAAAGAAAAATGCTGGATATAGCTGTCCTGGCACACTTGCGACGTTATTAGACGAAGCTCTTCAATGCGTTATTTTTATAGTTAGTGTTAGAGTAATAATGTACTAAGAGTGTAGTATTAGTTAACAAACTAAAGAAAAACGTTTAATTTCGTCACGAGGATTGTATAAAAAGAAAAAAAAAAAACATTTTCGTTGAGCTCCTTGGCTTGAGAATCGTTCTCGTAAAAGCTTGTTAAATCATCCCTTAATGCTTGATGTATAAATAATAGCAGCAGATTGTCGTTTCTTTTTGCTTGAATATCAAATAAGAATGGACTATCGTTTCGTACATACGTTTGCTTGGTTCACTATATAATTTTATTACTTAACCAAGGCGTGGTTCACTATCGCACCGTGCATGTGGTTCTCATACGAAAACTATGCTGCATCTCTAATAAACTTCCCCCATGAGCAAACAATTTGGTTTCTCATCCAACTTTATTAGAAGTGTTTGTTCTGCATGGCATATGTAAGCACAAAACGATATGTAATAAATATAGTTTGACGAAATATAATTATAGTTATACAAACATTAAATATAAATTTATATTATTACGGTAAGTAAGTAGAGATTAAATTACATATTTCTATTTGTTCAGCTTTTAAGATATAAAGTGATTGAATCAAACATCTCTACAGAGATTATAATATAGGATTAAATATCTGTTTAAATTATTTTTTCATTGGCAACACATATAATTTAAATATTTAATTTCTAAACTTATAATATAAAATTTTATGACAATTATTTAACCATAGATTATTATATCACCTATGATAATTGATTATCCCATTCACTATTTTAAAATTTATATAATCTTTTTCAATTGTATAACAACGTAAAAGTATTTTATTATGTTAATATATTAAAATTAAACTCAAAATTTACAACCCAAGTAGTATTTAATTTGAAACTTATATAATTAAAATTCACATTTCTTCAAACTGATCCTAATCAGATTTCACCCAATAATTCTTTCTCAAGTTGGTGGCAAAGTTACTCTCTCTTGCAAAATGAACCTGGGCCTAGTTGCCACCACCTTTGGCACGCATCCAATTCTTGAACTTCGGAGCTTAACCATTTGCGTTCCCTTTCTTCATTGCAGTTGGATTTTGGACTTAATGTCATTTGATTATGTTTCTCTACTTTTATGTCCCAAGGATACTCTATCTATATATTTATCTTCGAAGGCAACCAAAAAAAAGATAAGAGTATATATGTAAATTAAATCTTTGATCACTAAAATACTGATGAATTTACATCGTCCAGCCATAAAAAAAAGAAAAAAGAAATCCCAATGAAGATTGGAAGTGCCTCCTTTTACATACAAACAATAAACCAATTTTGTTAAAAATTTAATTAGATCATGTCTCAATATTCAGTAAGGATGAACATTCCTACTCAATCCATTGGTACTAGCGAAGAACCCGAACAGCTCTTGCCTATACGGCAAGTAAGACCTCCGTTTATCACTCTCCTTCTTCGCTCTATTCATCACGTAATGCTTCTCGTGCGCCGAAGAAGAAGACGAAGACGACGTCGTTTTCCCCTTCACAACTTTATTCTTAACCTTCTTAAAGGCGCCGTTTCTCCCCTCGCCAGATCCCGCCTTCTCCGACGATCTCTCCGCCCTGACTGCCGCCGTACCCGGCGGATCCAAGAACACAAACGCGTCCTTTCCGTCGCTGTTGCTCCGTAACTTATCATCCCTCAGTTTCCATATCTTCGAGAACCCCGTCGAGTTGCTCTTCGCCGGCACCTTCGGCGACCACGCGCAGTACGGCCCCTCCGGCTTCGCCGCAGCCTCTGCCGCAGTCGACGACGACGACGCAGACTCCTCGCGCTGTTGCACGAAGACCTTCTTCACAGGCGGCCGAAAAATTTCGCTGCCGTGGTAATCGTCGGAGAAAAGAAGATTCTGATCGAAAATCGGGAACACCGGCCGGATCTGGCCGTTATCGAAGATATCGTCGGCGGAGACCGGCGAAACATCGGGATTCGCGAACGCGAAGCTGAACTCTTCTTCTTCTTCTTCTTCTTCTTCTTCTTCTACATCATCCTTGTTACTCTCTCTGTCTTTGTTTTTAACGTTGTCGTCGTAGATTCTGAGCTTGGCCCCGAAATCGTGTTCGAATTTGCCAGAAAGCTCGGCAAAAGGTAAAACCGACACTGCTTGCATTATGACTCTTGAATGAGTGTTTTTTGTGTTTTTCCTTGCTATGATGTTTTTACAAACTTTCAGTTTATGAAGGTGAAATTGGTTATGTTTGGCGTGGTTGGGGATTTTAAAGAGGTGGTTGGAGAAGAGTACGATGAAGACGTTTGACAAATTTCTTGGAGAGTTTTCTTTTTGTCCAAGGAAAATTGGTTTGGTTCTTTTTTATTTGAGGTTGTTTTTATACAGGTGGGTGGTGAGAACCTTTAAACGTGGGTGGCCTTTGATTTTTCGTTCAGTCTTCTGCGTAATTTGCTTTTTTTTAAAAAAATAATAATAATTAACCTTTCGGGCTTTGATTTCACACGTTGCTCGTGTTTCTGTACACGCGGAGCTTCGAACAGAAAACTTCGCGTTACCTTTCTTGGTACCTTCCAGAAAGGACCACCTCAGCTGAAATTAAAATTTGAAATATTCTAAAAGCGAAGAGAAGTATTTTATACTTTGTTACTTGTCTCCGTAAATAGGAGATGCCTAGATTAATACAATTTAAATTAACCATAGTTGGTGGATTAAAATTTAAAAAAAAAATGTGAAAGAGAAAGAAATGAGACTTCTCATAGTGCAGAGCTCACGGGTTATGTAGTGGAAGTAATATTGAAGTGGCAGTGGCTCATATGATATCAGCGATGACGTGTGTAACTGCTTTGTTTATTTCTCGGTTACTTTCTCGGTTATTTCTCGGTTACTTTGTTTATGTAATGGGAACGCACGGGGATGCAATTGGGGTTCATATTCTGAGTTCTACCTGCATGAAGTAACTGAAGAAATTATATCATACGAGAATGATGGGAAATGTTGATTTTTTAATCACTAGTGTGAAGGGAGGGAAATTACTTTTTATATGCGTAATAGGTGAAAATTCTTGTTAATATGGGTTTGGGGTATATATTATGGTCATGTAGAGTTTAAATCATACATTAGTTGTGATTTCTTGGAAGGGGAAGGGTGCCCACACAAAAAATTAATAAATAATATAAATACTACTTTATTATTAATTAATATAGAATTTATTATTTTTAATAGGAAAGAGAGTTATTGCAACCTTGTCAGCTATATATAAAGTTATCGAAAGTGGAGATGCACGAGCATTTATGACAAGCTAATCTCTAATGCGTTTCCCATATTTATGAAATAGAGATAAATAGACCTATGATAAGCACTTTAGTAGAAAGATAAAGACTAGAAACTCGCACATTTCACTTTCCAGTTGGGGATTACTCGGTGGCACTGGATATGTTGCCATTTTACTTGGACTTTGCATAGAAGATTTATCGGTCACTGGCTTTACTAGCTAATGGCACGACCACAGTTCTTCAAAATATGTGCCAACAACTACTTGGTGGTTGACCAAATGTGACTGATGTTGTTGTTAATTGTTGCTAAAGAAGTAAAATTTGAATGACTTTCATTTTATATAAATAGGTTTGGCACAAATTCTGAGAAGCTGATAGCATTTAATGTTTGCAGTTATATACTAGCTCTATTGGGCATTTTCTTAATGCCGAATAAGAGCACAAGCATGGTTCATAGAAAGTTCTTGCAAATTTGAAAGAAATTAGATGATATAGTTGAGGCTTGATGTGCCTCGTTATGCTTTACCAAGGGTTAGATTGTGTTATGCGTAAGAGTATGAGAGATATTACTAGTAGCATGACACTATTGCAAGTGTGGGCATGGTAGCAGCTCCTATGGTTGGCTTTTGCCAAGCATACCAATTAGGTTACTCTTAAGTAAAAATACTTTAAATCAATGAATTTATTATAAAAAAATTGTTTCTAAGGATATGTTTGGTTGGAGAGTAAAAATGGAAATAATTTTTCCATAAATAAGATTCATGTGTAATTTTACACATAGAGCTCATCCATTGAAATTTACATCATAGTTTTACCCTCTAATCAAATATACCGTAAATAAAAAGTATTTCACGGGTGGAAGGAACCACGATATCAACATAACAATCAATGCGATAATGTCCTTACTGTTAGACTTGTATTGGATCAAATGAAATTTCATCAGATAGATATTAATATATCAAAGACTTCCATTTAATATTAAACTAAACATTATTTGTAACTTATGTAATTTTTTTTTTGCTAATGCAATTTGTGTGACAATGACATATGGATCTGGTGATTGATGCTTACGTTCCAGATGATATGCGGGCTGAATGTATGATATGGTCAACTATTTCTACACTCATCAGATTGCCCCTCTTAGGAAAGGAGTCATCCAAGGGAAAATAATCATTGATATAATTATAATTGGGTCTGATTTATCTTCTTTTTTTTAAAAGTATGACACGTAGCTATTTTATCTTTTTTTGCATTATTTATCTAGTTGACATGCATTATTTATATATGTTGATTCATGATTCAATTCGAGTTTAGTTAAACTTGAATATTCTTAGTACTAATTTGACACTTGGTAATTAATTAAAATTTAGGCAGTCACATGATTTTCATATTAACATAATTTCAATTTTTAAAGAATCCTTTAAAAATGATCAATTATGTGCTAAGATTGTTAAAAATTAATCTTTTAAATAAAAAATTAAATATTAGTAAAAATATAACATTTAAGAATTACATTTGATAAATCCTTTGTTATGTAATTGCATTTGTACTCAATTTGAAAAATATAACATCAAACTAGTTTGATTCTATACACATACCTTTTCAATTTTGATATAAATAGAGAGGCTGGCAAGCCATTATAAACAGGAATCGTAAGAAATCATAAAAAGAAAAAACATCAAGGTAGGTTGACAAGCCTTTACAAATAGGACTCTTAAGAAATCATAACAAGACAAAAAAAAACATAGAGGTAGGCTGACAAGCTATTACAAACAACACTATGAACTAGGCCAAGAGCATGTGGATATTGGCTGCGACTGTGACCCTCACCTCTACAAAGACTGCATCATCAAGTTCCCTACATCTCATGCAAGTCTATTTCATGCAGAAAATAGATTGGTTTGGGGCAATCTTTTCCTATGCATTTCAATAAAAGGTTTGGAAAAATTCTTGATCCTCTATATTGGCACCATGTACTTTCACTATGACCCTCTAAACTCTTTCTTGTACACTTTGTAAATTTTGTAAATCCTATAAATACTGTCGACAAGGGTGCCAAGTAACGTTCAAGTATGAACAACAAGCTAGTACATGACAACACATATATCGATCTATCTGGAAGTCACCACAGTCACAATTCTTGTGCCTCGGATAAACTCTATATACTTGTCTACTAGATGGATTTGAACTTTGAAAGTCTAATGATGTCTATCTGCTTGAGTGATGTGGAGGGTTCTGGAAGCCTGCTCATTTGCTTGAAGTTGAGGCATCACTGTGTTAGAGAAAACTTGTCCTGCGCACATTTTAAGGAGCACATGCCTCCTCACTTTTTCTTGCAAATTAAATAACTCAGCCAATCAAAAGTAGGTTGCTCTAAACAAAATCATAATAGGAAGATAGCGAGCCCCTTTTAATATTGAGTTTCTGAATTTGACTAAGTTCACGGTCATGTGACCCTACTGGTGTCCACTATCATATGCTGAGACCCATTTTTCTCACAGGATTTCATCAAACCAGGTTGTATATATATCTCCACATTCCTACACCCAATCATAATTAATATTGAATTGATGCTCCGTTCTCAAGTGCCCTGCAAGATACAATATGTTTAATATATTCTTTTTTTAAAAATCATAGTCACAAATCCATTAATTCAATATTAAGACCAAAATGTAAATTACCCATGTTCACAGACAATTTGTGAAGGTAAGGTGCCTTAAATCTTTGCAAGAAATTGGCACCGATGTGCCCTATGCAATACATGTGAAATGCTCTCAGAGATTCCCACAGACCATTGTTTTTCCTTATTGTTGCATTAATTGGCTTATGAAGATCAATATAATGCCAACTCCATCTCGAGTCACAACATCTCTATGTAGATTATTTACCAAAAAATATTAGGCATTTGCAGTCTCACCCTTGACTATAGCAAAAGCAACTAGCAATATGTTCTGATTGTCATCTTGCGTAACTATAGCTAATAAACTCCATCTATACTTTTCATACAAATGTGTCCCATCAACATGAACAAGTGATTTGCAGTGTCTGAACACTTTAATATAGGGGCTGAAACTCCAAAACACATGACGAAAAATTTGAACTTTTGGAACTAGCTCATCGCCGCATAAGGACTCCACAGCATCCATCTGAACCACTAATCCTCAAATAGCATCACACATTGCTACACACCATTGTGACAAAGCTTCATAGGAGACTTCCTATTAACCAAAAACTTTTTCAACTGCCTTTTGTTTTGTCATCCATGCTTTTTGGTATGTCACCGTGTAACCGTGTTGAAATTTAATCTTTGCAATCATAGTAATAAAAACCAACTCAGACTTGTCAGTTCGATTGGAAAATTGATGAACTGGTCATGAAACTAGTCCAAGCCACTGCTTGGATTGGTCCCGCATCAAAACTGGTGACTCAGCTGATTGAACCGAATTGAACCGGGTCAATTTTTCTTTTTTATTATTTTATTTTTATTTTTTTGCTAAATGATGTCATTTTTCAAACCTTAAAAAAAAAAAAATCTAATTTGACATATAGAAAAATGCAGTAACTTTATTTGTATTGTCATGACTTGTAAGTTTATGATATAAAATTTTATGAGTTTGCTTGTATAATTATATTTTGAACTTGGCAATTGTGATTCATGATTATGAAATGTGAATAATATTTAGAAATTTATGTTATTTATTTATGTTTTTGTATTTGGACCCCTTAAAGAATGTCAAATTATTAATTAGTTTTCATTTTATTGTATTTTATTTAAATTTTTATTGATTTTTATATATTTGTTTTGTATAAATCCAGTTCAACAGGTTTGACCAGTGACCTACCAGTTGAATCAGTGACCCAGTGACCTGATGCCTCGATCAAGTCAATCACTGGCCCTAAAAACTATGTCTACAATCACATATTTAATCTTGAAAGATGGACCAGATTCTACTATGGGTTTTATAAGTTTTGCAATTGTATCTGAATCTAATTTTGTATGATCCTTTATGAATCTTTCATTAATCCAAGTGTTCAGGCTGTTAAACTTCATGATTTTTCAAAAGTACTTGTTCTTCTTAAAGCTGGCCCTAACAAGCCATTGACAACCTGCCCCATACCGAGTGCATTTAGCATAAAATGTAAAAACTTATGACTCATACACTTTATAATCCACGCCTTCAGATATACTACACTTTTAATTACTCATATAATCATCTCTTTGTTGCTAAATTGCATTTCAATACATAATTCACTATTACTAACAAGAGGAGCACCTACAAAACATAATATGAAATTAAAAAAATAACAAATTATAAAGAAAATATAAGCAAAAACAAAATAATTACAGGAAAAAAAATTAAAAATAATGTGTGTATTTTATATATATATATATATATAGCATAGGACAAAATAAAAATATACAAACCTTATAAAAAAAAACTAGCGTTTCACCAAATAAAATTTAAATTAAATCAACCAAACATGTATAAAATAATAACAACAAAACAATATAATAATAAACAGGATTACAAAAAATGAAAAATAATATAATAGTAGTATGATCATAAATATGGATCAGATATAATTTTTTGGCTAAAGATATTTATTAAGATGAAGAAACATAAATGACTACATACCAGCATACTCCGAAAACTCGGGTGCATTCATAGCTTCAAGATCTAAAACACGCATGAATGATGGCTCCCCGAATGGATGCTGAATAGCAATTGTGTTTGACATATGTTCATCATTTGCTTCATCATCTAGTTCCATATCATTATCACCACCATCACTACTTTCATATTCACTTGCAAAATCCTCTTAATCGCTTTTACTATTGTTTTCTTCCCATTCTACCCCTCACTCTAGAAATGTGTTCGGATGAACATTTTCCTCCTCATTGTAAACTTGATGGTAAAAGATAAGAGACAGTTCTTTGAAATCGACATACAACTCAATGGCAGATATTTTTACTCGATGCTACTGATATATTTGAAATATTTGTTTCATGTGGTCATCATTGTTTATTGCGATTGCTTTATACTAAGTGAACCCACCAAAAATTGATATTGAACACTTATATGTTATTTTCTCCACTATTTTTAGAGTTTCAGGATCTTTGCATTATTCAAGATTATTTTCTAGTTCCGCAAATGACATAGTATAAGAAATAAAGAAATATGTAGAATTCTCGTATATAAATGTGACACCTTTACTCATATTTTTAACAATATTATCATTAAAATATGCTATTATCTTTGTTATGCCATCCATTTTTACCTCTTCTTTTTCTTGCTCTACTCTCCTAATTTTTGTTTTTTTGGTCACACAACACTTTTGACACACAGATATCACTATTGTTTTCATAGGACTACCTACACGGAGGAATCCACCGGCTCAAAACAAACAAATAAATAAACAGAGAAGGAAAAGGAGTGACTATTCATATTGAGACCCACATAACACTTTTTTTTGGACATATGATCTTTTTTTTAGAACTAGAAACATGACAAAATAAATTGAATTAATTAGAAGAAAAACGAGGAGGAGCTACCCAATTTTCCCTTGCCGTTACCCATTTTTGTCGCACTCTATTCACTCTGTGTTTTGACACACATAGCACTCTCAAACTTTAAAACCAACCACCATGAACAAAACTTAATGAATGAGATGAGAAGAGATGGAACGGCTTTATATAGAGTCCAATATGTTAAAAAATTTTGCACTCAAAATCTTGAAATGGTTATTATTTCTCCTGAAATCTCGCCACTATCACTATTATATAATATAATGAGTGTGGCTAGATTTGCTTTGCAAAAAAATTATTTTATTCAGATTTTAATAAAAAAAATTTATCTTAATGCATTTTTTTTAACAAAAACTAGTTTCTGATAAGATTTTTTTAACACCACAGCCTCGTAAATTAATTCTTAAACCCATATTAATGCATATTGTAATCTCACAAACAATATGGAGAACAAAAATGACCCGTAAAGTGATAGATAAATTATAAATAATTATCCAAAGCTTAATTATCATTACAAGAGTGATAGTGTGTATTAAAAAATTAAGCACTATATGACTGCTTTGAACATATATACAAATAAATTAAAGCTTATCCAAAGAGTGTATAAGTATGAATAGACTCGTTCCATTCTTCATCTCAGTTTTGAAAGTCAATCGCGATGTAACGCGTTGGTTAATCAAATTGTGGGCATAAAAGCATATAAGCTTACTTGGTTAGGTGGTATTTGGATTTGTTGACTATTAAAGTCGCTACTCCTATTACAAGTAACATGCTTTGATTCCCATTCCCATTCCCATTCCTTGTCAACCAAGCACTACGCTGACATATTAAACTTTAATGGTCTTAAACCATGTTTTTGCGTTTGGTGTTTCTGTATTCGGCAACTGCCTGACTGGATCTGTAGAATGTTTTCGTTGACCTTCAAATTTATCAGAAAAAGAGAAGCTTCAGCTTCTAGAATTGAACGTGTGCAAGAAATTGACCGTTATGAATTAAAAACAGCTTGCTGCGTCAATCGACTTTTGTTCAGTGGAAAGATAAGCAACTATTAATTTTCTTTATCCATACCAATCTAGTAAGTTTAAACGGGAATTGAAAAAAACAGAGACTAATAGAGGGGTAAATCAAATTAAGGATGAACAGATAGAATAAGACCAAAATAATAAATCTAGGAAACAAGTTGTTGATAAAGAAATTAATTTTTTTTCTCAACTATCTTTATCCATATATATACCGATCTATTAATTAAAGGGGATTTGAAAAAAAAAAAAACTAATAGGAGGGGGGGGGTAAGGATCCTATAAAGGGATAATACGACCAAATAAAATTTTAAGAATAAAAAGTTATTGACCAAGAAATCAATATATATATATATATATGGACACACGCACATATATATTATTCTAAACTACTAGTATCCAGTTGTAATATCTTGAAATTGGATTCCTTCAGGAAAGATAAATCAAATAATAAATAAATATAAATCTCTATTTTAAATTTATGTGAAATAGCAAACCATGTAATATCTAATTTTAAAAGAAAAATATCAATCCCAAAAGGAGAAAATAATGATGTTGTGTATCAATCTTTTTCCATATCAATGTTTAGTTTTTATTTGAATTTGATATTTAATCTTTTTATATAATATGATATTTAGTTTGTATTATTGGTATTTGATTTTCAAACTTTGAAAATATTATCTTATCAAATCTATTAGATTCAATATTGCTTATAATTATCGTTGATATTTATATTTGTATTGGTATTATATATTATATATTTTGTTAAAATTACAAGATGAAATATATTATATTTCCCTTTTTCATATATGCTCTTTAGAAATTGATTTTAGTATAATTACGAAGGTCACATTAAGATTTATTTAGATATCTATCATTTATAATTGTGGTGTAAATATCAATTAAAATTTGAGAATATATATATATATATATATATATATATATATATATATATATATATATATAGTATATTTCCCTTTTTCAGATATGCTCTTTAGAAATTGATTTTAGTATAATTACGAAGGTCACATTAAGATTTATTTAGATATCTATCATTTATAATTGTGGTGTAAATATCAATTAAAATTTGAGAATATATATATATTTATATATATTTATAATATAATATAAAGTTTTAGTTGTGATATTAGTTCATTCTTTTTATCATATATTGTAATTATTCTATAGGGATTTGACTATTAGTGTGTATGTGTGTTTGTGTGTATATATATATGAAATATGTCACAGATATAACTTTTATAATAATGATATTTATTTAAAGATATTAGATATTACTTATATTTAACATGTATTATGAATATGATTTGAAATATATTATCGAGAATTATTACATATTATATAACAAGCCATCAATGATTAAATTAAGTCTGAAATTTATTGATTTGTGAATTATTATTATCAATATATTATTATTATTATTATAAAAAAATAGCAATGCATCTAGCGCTAAGGTATTATTATTATTATTATTATTACATATTGATTTGTTGTTATTATTATTATTATTTTATATATATAGCAAAGTGTTATTATAAAATCACATAAGTTATTATTGTTGTTTTTCCAAAATTGTCAACGTGATTCCCGTAACTTTGGTTGGTGTTAGTTTTTGTAGAAGCAATAGTAATGGTATAATGAAATCTCTAGAGCTATAGTCACGTGGGTTAGTTAGGTTTTAAAATTTACAAAGTGTTGAAACATGAACTGAAGTTGGACGACGTGCTTCCTAACGCGGAAGTGCTCCGATTTGAAGTTATATTTTTATCCTCTAGTATGTCTATATTTGACACGTTATGGTCCTCCTAAAAGAAGTTTAAGAACCCTAACTGTCCAAGGATTTTTCCCTAGAAAGAAAAATGCAATTTCTCTCCATCCTCTTTGATTAATCTTTTCTGGTAGGTGCTCTTACTCATATCCTTATATGGTTATGAGTTTATTATGGTATAGTTTTCTCTTCTCATTCAATTCCAAGTCATTTTTGATTCTTGTCTATAATTCCATGGCAGTTAAGAGTGTCATTCCAATTCCCTCAGTATCATGTAGGCAATGGTCAGGCACTCCCGACAATGAACGGTGAATGAGTTTAAGCTCATGACCATATTTTTTGTCATTATTAGTATTTTTCCAGTATTATATAAATTGCTTATGAAATTCTAGAATGACTTATACCAGATATATGCTTTCACAGATTATGTCAATTTTCAGAAAAATTATTATTTTTCAGAGTTATCATGAAAACCTTATTTTAGAAAACTCATGGGGACCATATTTGATACCTTGCATGTTATAGAATATCTTTGTCTCAGTTTATGAAATTATGAGACCTTTGTTTAATGTTTACAGCAGAAATAATGATTATCATATTTTTCAGATTATGGATTTCCTATAAAGATTTTAGAACATCAGATATGATTTATTGAAAGTGTTGAATAAAGTATAATTCATAACAATTGTCACATACATACTCTGTTGGCTTCTGAAACCACTATGTCTACAAGCTGGTGATCCCTTGGGTATGATTTTAGAACCTCAGTTATGCTAAAGTCAGATTGTTAGAATATAACAATTGTTAGATACATACTCCATTGGCTTTTGGAATCATTATGTCTACAAGTTGGTGATCCCTTGGGCATAATTTTAGGACCTCAGTTATGCTAAAGTCATGTTGTTAGAATTATATGAATTCAGAGCTTTCAGATTTATTTAGTTTTATTGCAAGTTATTATTATTATTCTTTTATTAGTGAGAAACAGAACAACGAGTTAATAGCTACATGATTGATCGTTAACCATGGTACCAAGTGGTCTGCCAGAGGACTAGCTCACCCACAGTAAGAAACCTAGTGAGGTGTCCATTATGGGACCTAGTTAGATGCCCATCAGATTAGCCATTGGCTCAGATTTAGCTATTCGGCTCAGATTTAGCTATTCAAATTTATATTTATATCGCAGAATAAATGTTGTTTCTCTACTAGTTATTGTGATGATTTTAGATAAATTGTTTTTCAGTTAAGTTATATGTATCTAAATATATAAAGTGTTTTATAGCAACTGCATATATATATTATATATTTTGTTGTTGTTCCATGTGGGTTGTGAGTGGAGGCTCGCTCACTGAGTTTTGATAAACTCACCCTTCCTTTTCCTCCCCTTTACAATTACAGTTGCAGATCCAGTTATCATTTAAACCCAGTCTCAGTAGCTTTGCAGGTGTTCCATTGATGAGTTTTACTTTGTAGTGAAGTTAAATTATGATCATGTTATAATAGAGTGCTCCAGTAGTGTACAGGCAGGGTCCTCGGACATCATTTAGCATGTATGATTATTTTAAAGTTATGTTATTTTATCATAATTATATTTTATGTAATTTCTTCAAGAAACACAATTTAAGATTATTTATTTCAGTTATAGGTTTTGGAACATTTGGATTAATTAAATATTTTATTTATTTTATTAGTAAAGTTTCAAGAAATTTTGAGGAATTTATTTATTTATAATTTATTATGAGCATTGATTTAGTAATTTAATATGCATGATTTCATAAATTAATTCTAGAAGGCTTTCATAAGGGATAATATCCCTTATGTGCCGGTCACGATTTTTGGGTCGTGACATCAGTGGACCTACTATATGTGTAAAACTTTTCTAATTTTACATTTTTTTTTCTTTTTTTCATTTAGATCACTAAAACATTGAGGCATTGTTTAAGATAATAAGTATGAAAGCACTTGAATCAACCAATTGTTGATGGTGATCACAAGCATTAGCTAATCTAATAGATTAAAAAAAATAGTTTTAATACCAGTCCGGATATATAGGATCCAGATATACATGTTGATAAGGTTTGATTCTTGTTGTGATTATTTGCTTCTTTTCTCATGTTGATTGGATGGAATGAGAAAATATTATGGAACCATCACTGTTGTATCTATTTCTTTTCTAATGAGTCTACACTTTGAATACATATATCATTCCTCTAATCTAACCATAAGTTTTCAATGTCAATCATAATAAATATATAAAAAGAAGTAATTATCTAAAATCTCAACATATTCAAACTTAACCATACAAATTTTGAAAAAGAATAATAATTTCTCAATTATCTTGGACTCGGGTGTCTATTCCTTGATTTGTCTTGTCTGTTATTTTCATTCAGAGATTACTTTATTATTTATTGTCTTTGACTTTCTCTCTCTCTCTCTGCCTTAATAAAACTTCTTTGTCTTATTAATTATTATGCATTGTTTATATTGTCACTTACTTGCTGGTTGGTTGTACTATACCTTGACCTTCTTCGCCTCAAATAGTCAAATTAAATTGAAGCACCACCCAGGGCGCTGAGAAGTCATCATGAGTCCTTGCTTGGTGCATTCGTGCTTGCGGTTTTGATGGCATAGATGCATATGGCCGATGCTAAGTGGTCAGGTAGATTAATTAGATCACTCGAGCCATTAAGGGTATTGATTGGAGTACTTTTATCAAACTGAGATTCAAATCTCAAACCACTTGATCATGAATCATGTCATGAAACCATTATTTCAAAAGACTAAGTTGATGGGTAGATATATACTCATATATGATTTTATATTTAACAGACATGATGATACATGAATTGTGGATCCCTCTTACAAAATTTTCATGAAGCTCTACAGCTGGCAAAGATGAACTCTTGGAAAATGCAAGTGTGACCGTGAGTTCTTCCTGAAAGCAGAAGGATACCTGAGATGATACATGAATTGTCAATTACCATGAATGTGTGACATGCATCTAAGACAACTGAAGTGATATATTTGTAAAATAAGATCCAATTAATCCTTGAAAATATAAAAAAATCAATAAAAAGAGTCCTAATCCAAAATTTCTCAATTCCCTTTTATAAACCCTAGCAGCCCAATCTTCCTTCACCGCATCCATTTTTGTCACATTTATCCAATCAACACATAGCATATATGCTCCAAACAAACGTGCACAATGACAAGTTGGAGGGTCTTCGCATATATAACTTTCTTGCAAAACATATATATCCCAATGAACAAATAACAATGGATGATCAAACCTTACATAATGGCCCTATCCCCTTGCTAATAATATAATATATTTGATTTAGGACCTTCTTTCATACAAAAACTAACGATTTTTCCAGTTTATTGCATTCGTGATTATATTAGCAATACATTTGTTTTTCACGAAAGGGAATGGAGAATCTTCAACTTTGCTCCACAAAAAAGGTGGAAGGACGAGAAACAAGCTTCATAACACCTTTTTTGAGTCAAATGTTCTGGCCTTCAACACGTTCCTTGAGACGATAACCTACACCATATGGTTTTTTCGAGAGTGAAAGGCGCACCCTTGGATCATGTGGGAGAAAGAAGTTTGGTACGAGAGCTAGAACAGCTTGCTTGATTGTTCTTGGGGATTGAGGAGAGGAAGTGCTTGGTTGCTTGCGAGATAGGGAAAATGGAACCGAGGATGGTTTTGTGATTGGAATGGAGAAGTTGGCACTTGGCAGTGAAGAAGAAGAAGGAACATTAACTTTTTTAGATAGAGACATAGAAGTTCTAGGATAAGGGCCCAAGCGGGTAACAATGTCATTGTTTAGTTGATTTAGCCTCATTAATATTACTGTTAAACGACGTCAATTTAATATATGCCCCCTCATATATGCATTACAAGTTACATACATAATGTGACAGATAGCATTGTGATAACAGTGGAGTAAGTGATGGAAGCAGTGCTAGGGGCCACAATGACTCGTGATTGCTAAAGTCAAGACCAAAAAGTTAATTTTCAAAAGTGGGGTAAAATTACTCAGGTCTACAAATTCAGGTATCAAAATGCTAATTCACAGGGACGGATGCACTCATAAAATTGTGGGGTCATATGCCCCACAATGATTTGAAAAATTTATTCTTAGTATATAGAAGTATGTATATTCTGGCCCCATTATTCCATTAAATTTGACACCACAATAAATTAAAAATTATGTAAAACTTAATTGTTATACTTGTGCATCATATTTGCTCCAACTACCAAAGTGTTGTGACTCGTCACTACTAATTCACTCTTTAAATTCATACAGCACAGGGAAATCAGTTTAGCTATATATGTGAAATGTGTTTATATGGAGAAATTATGCGTTTGACAGCACATGTATATCCATGTGATTGATTAATAAAAGATATATATTACCGATAGAATTTAATATTGAAACTGGCTGCTAGACTGAATTAACAAACATGTCGAATTATACGGGTAGGCAAAATCATCTTGAGTCAACATTTGCTGATTATCAATTACCAATATTTCTCTTTTTTTTTTTAATGACAAACTAATTAATTAAAGTTGAAGGCATAACTTAATTTGTTTTGCACCATCGAGGTGTTAGCATGAGTGGAAGAGACTCAGATCCCTTAAGCAATAGGTATTTTGAGATTTATCTATATGAAAAAAAAATACTATTAAAAGGGGTTCTTGCCTAGGCGCCTTGCTATCTAGTCATACCTTAAGAGATTAGTCTCTCACCTACAAAATGAAAGAATACAAATAATAATAATAAAAAAAACTTAGTTTATTTCATATAGCAACCTTATGCTTAGTTTTTGTTGACCCTAGATTCAAAGGCATTATTTGTGTTCCATAAAATCCTAATATCAAATCCCACACAATTTATTAATCTCTATCCCTAAATCTAAGTTATGCACTAATTTTCCAATTGCCTACACAACTCACAACATCAACTTATGGGTGATCAAGCCACAAAGCACATTAAGAACAAAGA
Organism: Dalbergia cultrata; assembly: GCA_031216105.1. Classification (NCBI taxonomy): domain Eukaryota; kingdom Viridiplantae; phylum Streptophyta; class Magnoliopsida; order Fabales; family Fabaceae; genus Dalbergia; species Dalbergia cultrata. Next base: position 14,462,985 of record CM062344.1, on the reverse strand, counting down.
TAGAAACTCAATTGAAAGAAGGAACATGCATTAGATTAAAAAAGAATTCAATAACTCATATTCCCAACATAGGTTACATCATCACCCTAGCTATGAAAGACTTTAGCCACTAAATATTGTCATAACATCCACAATCAAAGAGATAATGAACATTAATGACATCAAATTACAAGAGAAACGAGAAGAAGAACAAGAGTTATAGCATAAGCTTTCTCCTCCTGAGGTTGTCTCCAAACCCTAGCAGAGCTTCCTAGAATCTCCAATTGCCCCGATTGATTCCAAGTGTAAAATATGAGACATGTCATCCATGTGATGTTCACTTAACCCCTCTTGACTTGTTTTGGGCCCTCTAAATTCTGTCTCTTTTTGTCAAAAACAACTTAAGATATGAATAAAGCACGTAAAAATCGAACAAAACCCCAAAATTTCATTAAACTCAAAAGATCAATCGCATAGGGCCATGTTATGCTCTTCATAGCATTGCAATTTGTTTGTTGTTGACTCTGTGCAGATTTCTACAGTGAGATTCAGGCTTTAGGGTCTTCATGAAAGTTGTAGCTTTGTATCTTAACTTTTCAATTCTTTTAAAATAATCTCAATTGGACTCCTTTGGCTCATGATATAAATACATTAGTGCAAAAAGGTCAAGATTGATAGCATCAAGAACATATTGCAACTTTCGTCTTCCAATTTTTCTCCTTGAAGACTTGGGAGCTAGAAAAACATATAACATTGAAGTTGTAGATCTTTCTCACATATAACATTGAAGTTGTAAATCTTTCTCTCTTTTTTCCAAAGAATCTTGAATCACCAAATTTGAAGCTTTGGAATGGAAGTTATGGAAATTTCTTCATAGAGTATTTTGATTCCATGCAAAAACACGACCTAAACTTCTTCAATTTTGCTCTCCGGTTCTTTTTATAACAAAGTGATGCAAATATGACCTTGAATCCTCATTAATTTAGCACCTAAAAATCATCACATAAACACAAACACAATGAGCAACCCAATTTCCAACAATTCAACACATCATTGGCTAACTTAACTAAGTAAATCATACAAAATTATGTCAAAACAAGCACTAAATGTGTGTCTTTTACACACACATCAAGTACCAATACTCTTTAATTATCTATATATGGCTAAGAATGTGCCATGTGCCTCATTAACTCAATTTTTAAAATATAGAAAAACATAGATTTAATCACAACTATTAAAATCAAAATGGTATTGATAACCCTTAGGTACTGAAAGAAAAACCATGAAGTAAACATAAAATAATAATATTGAGTAACCCGATCATCCAAATGAAACCAACTTGATTTTAATCGATTCGAGTTTGGTTGAAAAAAAAAAATATGAACCTAGGCCAAACCAAACCAATCAAAATTGATCAGTTCAGATTCATTTTTTCCCCTAACCCAAACCAACCCAACCCTTACACCTAATTGTATCCCTTCTTATAATCCTATTAATTGGTGGCCATGCTCTTTTTTCTTGGGCAGCACTTGCAGTTTCGATAAAAATAAAGATAAAAGGCCTGAAAGCCCAATTCCGGTTGGGGCAAGCCCGTGTGAGTGGCTAGGAAAATTTAGGTCCGACAATATACTTGAGCTGAACAGAAGGATGACCAGAGAAAAAGGTGAAAAGGAAGAGGCCCATGGACAATAAAGACATGGCAGTTGGGTACTTAGGTTCCAAGTTCCAACACGCGCTAGGAAGATTCAACAACCGGTTCAAGCTTGCGCGGTAACCCGAAATTCAAGGAGAGAAGCGGGACATAACAAAGACACTGACACTTGGCTCCTCAACAAACCCGAAAAGGAAACCAGATAATTCTCCAATCTCCATGCATGCAATGCAAAACCATGAACAACAAAAACGAAAAAACAAACTACCTAAAATAATGCTGTCACACAATGTTGGCCGGGGCTTATGATCTATGATCGCCTTTTGCAGTTTTTTTCAAAATCAACACATGTTTAATCTTTTCCCCCTTCTTCACAAGCGCACTCCAATAATTCCTTAAAATGACAAAGGGAACACCCATATGCTGTTGTTTTGCCTGCTCTTTACTATGTTTTGATCTTCAGAACTCGATCCGTTAATTGCGAAGAGACAAGACGGAGTTACATGTTTTTTTTTTTCTTTGGCGGTTTCTGAGGATCCAGTTGAGACTTTCGTGAGAATCAGAAATGGCTGAGGGTAACTCGTCATCGTTTGATTCAGACGAGGCTTCGCCTCCATCACCTAAGTTACCTCCGTCGCCTCCGTCGCCGTCCGATGACCTAGAATCACTGCAAATTCCGCTATCATCAAAAGATTCAAAATCTCGTTTGGAGCCATCACCATCACCACCGGCTCCATCTCCGTCGCAGTCCCTGTCGCCATCGCCATCTCCGCCTGATTCTGCGCCGCCTTCCCCGCCACCGTCTTCACCGCCGCCGCCATTGCCGTCTCCACCTCCGCCTTCTTCTCCACCTCCGGCAAGATCACCGCAGCCTAAAGTTCCTCCGACATCGCCGTCGGCGCCACCGCCACCTCCACCAGCACCACAGCCATCGCCACCAGCAACACAGCCATCGCCACCAGCACCACAGCTATCGCCACCACCAGCACCAGCAACTCCACCCCAACCCGTTACCCCAATTCGAATTCCAACTCCACCTGCACCTTCAACTTCAACCCCACCTTCACCAGCTACTCCTCCGCCGTCGCCGCCAACTGGTTCGGTTCCAAGCCCGAGTGGTCCTCTTACGCCGCCGCAGTCACGGCCAGTTTCCCCTGCCCCTCAATCAAGATCAAGTGGCACTCCTTCTGGAAGCCACTCACCTTCACGAGATTCCGGTGGTGATAAAACAGGAGAATATGTTGGTTTTGCTCTCGCTGGGTTTTTTATCCTTGCCATCATTGGTTTAGTCATCTTTATGGTTTTGAGGAAGAAGAGGAAGAAATACCGAGGGATCAATGAATTCTCCGTGCCACCCCCTAAAGGTAAAGTATACATTTTGTGCTCGTTTTATATCCATCATATTATTATTTAAGGGTGCTAGTCCCCATAAAATATATATGTATGTGCTAATTATCCTTAATCATTAGCTATGGTTAGTTGATTCAAGCATTTCATTATCTATAAACAATTTCTCCATTTCAAAGTTGTGGATGAGAAAGAATATATATCGAGAAGATTACACTATTCTCCATTTAAATTTAATTTAATTACCTTGATTCTTTTTTATTTTACAAAACTATCACTAATGACTTCTAATATTCACTAAAATTATACTGACTTTCTATTTAGGTATTGATTTGTTAATTTAAGTGGCAGATTAAAAGATAATGTGAGACATATATATAATTATGATGAAATTATAATATTTTGGTAATATTTAATGTATTAATTGAGTAAAATACTTATTGTCACATGAAAATGAAATTTATAATTATAGTTTATATTAAAAGACATATTTTGGTTGAATATATGTCAAATATTTTTAAAATATTACAACTTTATTATTGATAATTATATGTATGTCACATATTATCTTTTTTGTCACTTAAATTAATGAATTGATATTTACAAAGGAAATTAGTGTAATTTTACAAAAATAGAATAGTGTCGAGTGTAATTACATTAAATTTTAGGATAGATGAGCATAAATTATTTGAAAAAATAATATCAGAATTTCATTTTTGGGGAGTGTTTGGAAAAAGGGTAAAAACAAGTAAAACACTTCATAGATACAATTTAGTTGTAAAATTATACATAAAGTTCATATACTTAGGAAATCTTCATCCTTAATCTTACTCTCTAGGCAAATACACCCTTGTAATGAACTGGCTTTCGAACCAGATTAGTCTCCGTTAAGTGATTTTCAAATATTGTTGATAAGAACATGAAACATCTTTAATTAGTGCATAATATATAGTAATTGTTATGGTTAATTATTAATTATTTACCCCTTGATGATCACTAGTGTATGGCATACAAAATTTAGTGTGCATTGTGCATCTCTCTTTCTCCTTGGATTCTGCATCTTGTTTTCGTTGTTAATGAATTTGTAGTCATCATTAGGTGGAGATGTGCATTACTATGTAGACAAGCCTGGTGGTGTTGCCACGGCTCCGCAAAGCGGGTTTTATGGTACACAGCCTTTACATTCTGCTCCTGGACCCTATGAAAATATGAACCATCCAAGTAGCATGCGCCATTTGAGAACTCTTTCAGACCCAGGACATAATATGAGTGGTGGCCCCATAGCTTTCAGCTATGACAAGATTTTGGAGATAACCAACGGGTTTTCTAGTGAGAACGTGATAGGGGAAGGTGGATTTGGGTCTGTCTACAAGGCTTCCATGCCGGACGGCAGAGTGGGAGCAGTTAAGATGCTGAAAGCTGGTAGTGGGCAGGGAGAAAGGGAGTTCAGGGCTGAGGTGGAGATTATAAGCCGGGTCCATCATCGCCATCTGGTGTCATTGATTGGGTATTGCATTTCTGAGCAGCAGAGAGTGCTTATCTATGAGTTCGTTCCTAATGGGACTCTCAGTCAGCATTTGCATGGTAACGTGAGTTTCCCTTGTTTTTTCTCTCAAAAGAGAGAGAAATGTTATTTGTACATATAATTTGTGGAATATCGTATTGACACACTTCAATCTTTTGTTGGATAAGATATGGATCCCACTTAGTCTAAACTCATATCGCGTCTAATGATAGATAAGAATGTATCGAGATAGTATTCCATAAATTATATGTACAAATACGATTACTAATTGAAATTACTTTATGTTTTGTCTGATTATGAATCGATCGTTGATTCTCATGTATGCATTGTTTGCTTGTGCACTTCACAGGAGGTGATATGCCTGTTTTGGATTGGCCAAAAAGGATGAAGATAGCGAATGGCGCCGCAAGGGGCCTGGCATATCTGCATGAGGGTTGTAAGTATATCTTGCATTGTGCTGTGAAATTTTCTTAGTAGAATTTTAATGTGTTTGGTGTTGCCTTACTAAAATTAATTTTGATTTTGAAGTAAAGTGATTTATGTTTGGAAATTTATGTAAAAAGCAAGTTTGTTCTCTAAAAGCACCCGCCCTAAAAAGTGATATCAATATAAAAGCAACTATTTCTTGCTTCGAGTTATATGCCTGTTATCCTTGTCAATCCAGTCATGTTTTCGTTTACCTGAAGACATTCCTGCCCTTTTATTTATGGAACTGTAGCCTAAAAATTCATTAATTTTTACGATTATATCCTCTTAGCTCTTCACTTCTTGTTAACTTTGATAAAATATGCTAAAAAGACTAGAAGGAATGGAGAAAAGTCTTCTAGAGCAGAGAACTGGCCCAAAGCTAATTAAGAAGATCTCACAGCATGATCTCACACTACATATAACGCTTTAAGAATTCTGTGTTAATTCTGAGATTTTATCCGTGTGGTTTATTATTAGTCAAAAGAGAGGAGAGATAATGAATGTGGTTGATATGGTATGGTGTAAGTTTCTTCGAACACAATTGAGACTGATAACTAATCTTGTGCAGTCTTTTTTCTATTTCTTATTTCATCTTTCAACTTAATATTTTATTGCCTGAAAGTTAATTTTGTACTTTTACGGAAGACTAAAGTGTTGTATCTGTATCTAGGCAACCCAAAGATTATTCACAGAGATATTAAGTCGGCAAACATTCTTTTGGATAATGCTTATGAAGCACAGGCATGCACTTTCTAATCTATTTTGTCATCTCCCTTTATGAATCACAATATAAACTAAATTCTCTCTGAAATTGAAATTTCAGATGCTAATTTAGTCCCGTATTAACACAGGTTGCAGATTTTGGTCTTGCCAGGCTAACCGATGATGCTAACACCCATGTATCAACTAGGGTGATGGGGACCTTCGGGTAGGTTTCCTATTTCTAAAACATAAAGAGGTGGATTATGATTTATATATGATTTTCATGGTAGTTGAAACTTGCTATGTTACGGTTTGAGTTTGCCACAACAAAAACATTATCTAAGAAGACCTTCAGTAATGCCAAATGTAAAATTACAAGACTAACTGATCTTCAATCTGCAGGTACATGGCTCCAGAATATGCAACAAGTGGAAAATTAACAGATAGATCAGATGTTTTTTCATTTGGAGTGGTCCTTCTTGAGCTCATAACTGGAAGGAAACCAGTTGATCCAGCGCAGCCTGTAGGAGATGAGAGTTTGGTTGAGTGGGTAGGACTGAACCTTTATCTTCCTTATTTTGTGAAGTGAAACATACTGCCAAAGTTGAACTATTCTATTCCAGAGGATGAAAATGAGCTGTCCCCAAATCATGTCTTATTTTCTGTCCCACTAATTATTTCCTTCCATACAAAAGACTAGCATTTAATAACATTTAAATTTTAAAACAGTTACAAATATGCATTATATATCTTCCACATGCTAATAAGTAATTGATGCAACAGAAAATGAAACATGACTTAGGGACATATAATTTCTGTCATTTCTAATATTCTTTTGATAACTAGGGGTAATAATAGCATAATTTACATAATTACGTCCATAAGATGAGAATTTCCCCCTAAGAACAACTTCCCCAAGACTGTCATATAAATTGTTTTTTTCTTATGCTGGCGTGAACGTGTACAACTGTTGATTTTGGCAATTTTCTGACACAAAATTGACATCAATTTTGAACGATGTTGTCCTTTATCCACAGGCTCGTCCACTTCTCCTTCATGCAATTGAGACAGGTGACCTTGGTGATCTAGTAGACCGTAGGCTTGAACGGCACTACGTTGAAACTGAAATGTTCAGAATGATTGAGGCAGCTGCAGCATGCGTTCGCCACTCTGCTCCAAAACGGCCACGTATGGTTCAGGTGGTAACATTAATCACCGATCGATGTAACATTTTCTATCGTGTTATGTTATTTGTACTCATATTACATTGTATTAACTCACATCTCATCTACAATTAGATAGGTGTGGATCGCATTTAATATTTTCCTTTTGTGCGTTAAATCATTTGAATCAATTACTAATCATATATACCATTGATTTTTTAATCAGGTGGCAAGAGTCTTAGACTGTGGAGATCAAGTGGTAGATCTATCTAATGGGGTGAAATATGGTCAGAGCACTATTTATGATTCTGGCCAGTACAATGAAGACATTATGAGATTCAGAAGGATGGCGAATGGCAGCTTTAGTGATTCTGATTTTGATTTGTACAGTAAAGAGCACAGTTCAAGAGAGACGCCATCATGGATGCCAAGTAGTTCACAATCTGGAGCTTTCCACAGCCATAGTAGCAGTATTGAGCACATTTCTTGACGGAACACACATGCCAGAGTAGTAACGAGCATTGGCACAACGAAGTTCAAGGGCAAAAATGTTATCTCAACAAGTAAAAAAAGTGGGTATCGAATCAAAATATTCTATCCATCACCATTCAATGTGATGATGACCCTAACAATCTCCACTTATCTACCATATCTAATGGTGATAATGTGAGTATCCAATTGGAACACCTACTTTTAGATATTAGAATAATATTATTTGGTTTAAGATAGTAGGGTAGTGATTGTAACCCTACTAATTTCCACTAAAGAACCAGAACTAAAATTGCTCCAAACACCTCCGTGGCATTGCATCATGGTACAATGCTACTTGAAGTTTTCTGGTGGTACAAAGAGATTGAAACTATAACCATTGTCCAAACCTCTCAAATCCTTACCACCGTGATAGTTCAAACATACTCAGAAGATTACCTTTAATTGACTTATGCCGATTAACAACATTACTTCTTTTTTTTTTTCCTCCCCATTTTATGTTCTGGTATCTTTCCCCCGTTGTTTTTTATTACCGGGGGACGTCGAAAGCTTGTAAGAAGTCCAAGTTTGTTCAGGTTACTTTTTAATTGCTGTTATAAAGTATATATAGATATCTCTTACTGATGCTGGGTGAGTAAGATATGGTTCATTATACTGTTGTTTCCTCATTAATGCTGAAATAGTAAGATTGTGTTTGTCACTGACAAGTTATGCCTAAATGCGTGTTTGGACAGTTTGACCATATATAATAAAGTGATTTTTCCTTAAATTGTTCATGTTTGCCGAATCTAGTTTAGCCCTAAAATCTGAATTGAAGAAAAGCAATTATCAGATAATCATATTGGTCTGCATATATTGTAGCTTTTTTTTTTTTTTTGAGTGATAAAATGTTTAGGAACAAATTATTAAGCCATGGCACAACACTTTAGAAATAACATATTGATCAAAGTTTAGTTAATTCAAATGATTTTATATTTGATTTTTATAAATCTCAGGTTTGAATATTGTGATCAGAGAGAACGAGTTTAGATGAATTTTTTTCTATAGTGTTGACTAAACTCAAATTAAACTGATCAAGTTCAGCAGATCAATACATTGATGGTTTAGAATAAAAAATAAGACTATTATATATGTACATATAGGAAGCAACTCAAACGAGAGGATACGATTTATTAGTAAAATCCAAACTAATACCTTTTTCTTAATGCTGAAGGATGGGAGCAGGTGGACGCATACTAAAGATCTGCTACCAAGGACATCAAAATCAACTGCAAGAATTTAGTGGCTTCTTAGTGATATAGTTTAATGATTAATTTTCATTATACAATTAAATTTTAAGTGGACCCTATTTAAATGAGATTTATACCTCATATTAATAGTGTATGAGATGTAAATCAATAACGATATCTCATAAATATTATGTTTAAATAACATTTTTTAAGAATAAAACTTGTCAATTTATTTGGGTTAGCATTTATCTCAGTTGAATTAGCTTATTTTATGTTTTTAAATTTGTGTGCAGCACAAATTTTGTTTACGAGCGGTGAAGTTTGTAAGTTTAATTTGTAACAATCCACTAGCTAGGTATTTGCCTCTTATGCTTTATTAATCCAAAGCTAATTCAACTAAGTTTCTTAAAATTTCTAAATAAACACAATTAAAGATAAAATTAATTCAAAACCACCATATATTTTTACCCATCAATCCATAAATTTCAAATTGAGTTATTTCTATATATATTTTTTACATTGTCTTTACTATTTACTTTTACAGATCCATATTGCAGAGAACAAAGGCCTTAAAAAGAAAAAAATTATCAAAACAAAAGCAATCAAAAGCAAAGAAGATAATTATACATTTCAACTTGCAGTTGGAAATCTAAGAGACAGAAAAAAACACATAAGATAAATAGAAACACAATGGTATAATATAATTCTAGGGGGAATTGTTGCCAACAATAAGATGGCTATGTCTACAACATAATATTCCCTTGTAATTATTAATTCCAATCATGGTCCTGCCCTTAGTTTTCCTTCAGGGCCAAGCTTTATTTCAAAGCTTTTCATGTCACCATGATGAGCAATTGGCTTGGGTGGTCCTCTACCTGCTCCATGACCATGACCATGACCATGTCCATTAGGCTTGGAAGCAGCAATTCTCTTGTCAAACCCAAATTCAATGTCTACTTCCTTAGGGCGGAAGTTGTGGTTTTTCTTCTGCTGCTGCTTTTGGTGCTTAACTTGTTTCTGGCTGTGGCTGCTGCTGTAGCTGCGCCTGCTGCAAAGCCTTCCAAGGCAGCATGCAACTGCAGAAATGACTATTATTACGGCCAACACAACAAACACTGACCCAAATGAGCCATTTGAATGGTGAGGGGGTGACTCATATGTGACCGATGTTGGGTACACTTGGACAGGTTGTTGTTGTTGTTGCTGCTGTGGCAGTGGTTGAACCTGTAAAGACATCTTCAAGGGTTAAATGAGAGAAGAGAAATTGGGTTGAATGGTTAGGACTTTGGAGATTTGTGGGGCTGGTGGATTTGATATTAAGGCTGCGAGTCTTGTTCTTTGAGTGCAGACCAAGGTAGATTTTTGGATTAACTCCTCAAGCACTCAAGTGGGTATGTATTGATTAACTGTGACAAGGCCACAAGGGGTTTTGTATATGTTGAGAGCCTCAAATAAGTAGCCATTTTTTTTTGAATTCATAAAGGAGAGATGAGAGGGGAACTTGCTTTAATAAAGAGCCAATTAAAGATATTCTTTATCATCTTTACTTGTTGGAGCTATTGTAATATGCTTTGTAAGTAGAGAAAGTGAGATCTTGGAGCATCAGTACATAAAACTCTCTAGGCCCCATGAGAGTGCAGCTTTTTTTAATTTACTTGAGGGTTCCCACTGACAATCATTGGTACGAGATGGTATCTGTAATAGAAGTAACGTAGAGCAGAACAAAGCCTTATCATATGCTAATATATGCTGTTTCTTTAATTAAGTGGGTCATGCACGGATCACAGGCCCTGATATTTTGTTCATTAGGGCCTTGCTCTTCTAATTTTCTTGTTACAAATTATACATGGGTGGGGAGACATTCTGTATTTTTGTAGGATTATATGCTTCTTATGGTGCAGTGGATAGGGGCTTTGGCCTTTATTATGTGGAAGTCACGATCAAGTTATTATGCCGCAGATCTTGAAGATTTTTCACAATAAAAAAAACACATGCTATTATTGGATATTTTTAGGAGTTTAATTTGTATGAATTAATATTATAATTTTTTTTTCTGATACGTTAATATATAATTAAATAATAACATAAAATTTTTTACACTATCAGTATATTAAATTTAAACTCATTTTTTTAATATTTAACATTTAAACATTAATATTTCACTATTAAATTACTTTTCAATACAATAACAATTAAGTTTTTTCATTAACTGAGGTCTGGTAGATAGTTCAAGTAACACTATTGCTCCTCAATCTAAATTACATATTTAAATTAATTTCTTAATATCATTGTTAAACCATTAGAAAATATAAGTAATGTATAAGAACGAATAATATATAACAACAAATAATTTACTTTAAAAAAAAGTTATTGTTTTAATAGCCCTAGCAGCAGGATGAATTTTAAATCTGAGGCTTGATTGCACTCAGCAGTTCCTGGTCAAGGATTTCCCCGAAATCTGTGAAAGAGGGAACAGGGTCAAAGGTAGACTATTGTTTTATTAATATCGGGATTGGTGCAAAAGTATGAAGCACTAACAATTCCAAGAGGAATCATGATAGCTTAATGGGGTCACCCTGCCTCATTGTCCCCTTTGAATTCTTTTGACAGTAGGGGCATGCCGTTGTAGGTGTCAAGTTGGGATTCATACTGATCTCGGAGAGATTCCTCGAGTATATAATGTGCATTCAATTTAATTGTACATTAAATTATTAATTTTTGTCTAAATCAAAATAGATTTATTTCTTAATTGAATGCACATAGGTAAACTTCTAATCAGCGTTTCATCGAATGAATAAAGGGTAGACTTTTATGTGTTCTTTTAGATGGAAGAAAATTCCACTCAAGTGACATCTGAAGTTTGAATGACACTTGGTCTTATATTTTTTTTTTGTGGGGAGGGAGAAGAGAGAGAAGAGAAGGAAGAGAGGGAGGGGGGGGGGGGGGGAATTTAGAATGTCATTCCTTCCTTAGCTAAGGAGATAAGTACGAACCAATCGATGATTGTGATCATGAAACCCTGACTTTTTTCAAGTGGGGATATTCACCATGGAGTAAAAGGAAATAGTTTGAAGCGAACACCGTGAAAAATAGTTTGGGAAATGCATTACGCAAGGGTTCAATAAAAGGGAATAAATTCTAGCTAGAAAGAATGCTATAGAACTTTAGCAGGTCCCTGTGAAAATTATATATTGGTGGAAATGTTTGGTGAGACTTGCTAAACTTCTCATTCAAACTTGGAATTTATCGCTTCAGTTTTATTAATGCACGTATCTAGCTAACAAAATACTAAGCAAATTCTGATCCCTAAGTTGTTCCACCATCTTGGGATTTGGTTTTTGATCAATTAAATTTAGCAAAAACAGCTTTAATTTCAAGGTTATTTCACCAACCAATTTAAACAAACAACATTCTTGCATATGATATAGTATAATTTTGTCTTAAATAAGTTAAATTAGACAACTGATAAAACCAATGCAGTCAAGCATTTACAAAAACTTAATTACATGGCAGAGATTCAGTCAAAGCAAGCAGTGTCGCCATCAAAAGCATTGTCAGCAGTGGCAAATGCCTGCAAAAGGATTTCATACTTGCTTGTCTTTGTGAGTGCAATAAGTCAGAAATTTCATGTATATAACGTCTGAACGTAAAGCACTTTTTCCCGCGGCCCAGTGCTTCTCATCTTTTGCAATAAGGTAACCCGTGCTACACATTTCTTGATTACAAATTCCTTTGAAAAATCATCTTTATATACTTCTTCTTCCTTTTTTTCCTTGGGAATTTAATTTACCAGCACCATCGATCGAACTAAAAATTAATAGATATTCAATTATATAAATTACAAGTTATTGAATGAGTGGTAAGCAATTTGGTCTCCATAAGGATGAAAACACAAATTCAAATTTCAGGAAACACACTTATTCAAAGGTGAGTAACCATAAATTTTTTTATTTCCAAAATTACGAGAGTAATATCTGCCATAATTTTCTTTTATATATATATATATATATTATTACATTATCAAAAAAATTTAATTTAATCATTCACTACTTTAAAAATATTACAAATAAAAGTGTAACATTGGATAATAATGTAATTGCAAAATTAAAATTTTTTCATTTGGATATGTTTTTCTTTTTCTCTTTTACGTAAAATAACATCACACAAAAAGAAGGGTTTAATTTTAATGCACTAACAATGTAAAACTCTTTTACACTATCATCCAATCAAATATCTTATTTTATGAATTTTCAAGTATTAGGGTGAAAAAATAATCATTTTTGCTGATGTGTTATTATATGACTGAATGAATGTGTAAAAGTTTTTTAGATAGTGTATTCCAATTAAATCCTAAAAATAAATTAAAGTTTATACTTTATGGGCTGGATTGATTATGGATCACACCTAGGCCAATAAACATGTTGATGGGCTTCTTCAATAGAAGGAAGCATCACGGCCCACCGGTACATTATATATATATACGAAATTCAAAACGGCACTGTTTCTACGCGCCATTTCTAGAGACGAAGGGAGAGTTGTGATTCAGTGTTTCCGAATGAAGTTTTCTTCAGTTCAGAATCTGTGCTTACACGTGAGCTTCGTCTTCTTCTCTTCACAGCCAATCGATCATTTCTTTTCTTGTCTTCCCCCCCCCCCCCCCCTCTCTGATTTTGCAGCAAAATTGATTTAATTCGTTTAGTCTGATCAGTTTTGTTAACGCGATGTGAATCTGCGATTTAAGTTAATATCATCAGCGTACCAGCGATGCCGAATATCGGAGCAGATTTGCAGACTCTCAGTGATTCTCACTCAGTCTTCGTCTTCTCCTCTCCGAATTTCAAGTAACGCGCGCAAATTCGTATAAATATCGCTTTTAATTTGTAATTTCCAATTAATAAAAATTTATAAGAGTCAAAACGATGTCGCTCTAATTCAAACGACTATATTAAGATTTAAGAATATTTTTAAGCCGCAAATGTATAAAACTTGCACTGTGGACCTAGTGGTTCCATTCACGGAATCATGGTATTAGGTCCTGCTTGATCAAGTAGTCTTGAGTTCAATTCCTAGCAATCCAAGCACATGGTCAATCAGGCTCTTGATACCATGATCTCGAGTAAAGACCGTGAATGTGTGTGTAATTTTTGTTCCTTTATTATTATAATAATATCTGAGTTTCTTCGAGCAGTCTCTGATACCGGCATTGGGAGCTGCTTAGAGGAATTTCAATCGTTGAGGTTTTCTTCCACTGATGATGCTGACAATTGGGGTAACTCAAAAAATTCATGTTTAGTTGCTTTCCATTAGGACCGGGGTATTTTTTAAAATTTTATTTATTTTTTAAAATTTTGGTAATTTGCAATTATTTATTGATCGTTTTTTTTTTAATTTTTAATTTTGCTGCTTGTGAAACAGATGGAGTGCTTTCTATCAAAACCACCAGTAAGTTTAATGTTCTCAGGGCAGTGATGCTTTGATCTCATTGAATATATAGATATCCCTTGTGCACATATTGGAAAAGATCTAGATGGCTATCCTTGTATTTGAGTCAACTCAATTGCTTGTAATGTGGGAGGTAATATGAAAAGTCTATTCTGTCTTCTTTGAAGTCTATTTTTTCATTTTACTTTAATGGGTATAGGTATTTATGTCGGGAGGGTGCTGTGTAATTATGTCATGGCTCAACAGTTACTTAAACTTCAATTATTTAATAATGCTACCACGTTTAGTATAATTGTCACCGATTCTTATTGTTGTTTATGTAAAATGTAGGTATCAGCGATACTGAGGTGCGTAATTACAAATTAAATTTGAAACGAAGTGATTCCTGCGGAATGACTAGGCTGCCCTCAAACACAAAAAATGGTGCAAGATTCAGGCACGCAAGTTACTTGAATTCATTAATTTAATACTAATTTGTTAGTTATTTAATTTCTTTTTTCGGTAATTGTGTGATTGTCTTGGTTTGCAGTGGTAGTGAGGTTTGTCTATCTGCTTTTGTTAGCCTCGACCTCTTACTGGCTGAGATTCATAGCTTTTTACAGAAGGTATGTTGACTTCTTGTACTACTTCGTTGAATCCTTTTGTTGCACAATGTTACTAAATTACTTCAAATGCATGAAATTTTCAGTGAGCCAGTGTTTTCGATCTAAATCTGTTTTATCAAATACTTATTTATCGCTACACGTAGGTCATGCGACAATCCTTGCACAATGGCAATTGATAGTCATCTTTATGAAAAATTTGAAGCATGAACCAAGATGTTACTCTTGGGCCACATGTTTTTCGTTTGTTTGGAAATGCAAGCATACTGAGAAAAGTTATACTTACTGATTTAGACTGATATTGGTCTACGGTATAGTAAATGTTTCAAGTATTAGAGGACAACTGTCAACATAAGCCAGTGACTGAGGCTGGCCATTAGAAGTTCTTTTTTATATTTTGCACTTCTCCACTCGGGGTAGTTTCTAAAGCAATTTGGTATATCAGATGCTGCTATTTGAGAAATCTAAGAGTTTCAGTGCTTCTATTTAGTCAAACCAAACCACACACTAAAAACAGAAAGAAAAATAATCATCTGTGAGGAATAAGCAAAAAAGAAAGAAAAAAAAGGTGGTAAACATTAGCAGGAAGAAATATTGAGGTAACCTCACCGAGCCTATGTTTGTTACAATTTTTCATGCTCTTCAATAGATATCAAAATTGAAGCAATTTTGTACATAGTATTTATTGAAGTTTTGGTGTTGCTCTTTCTATGCAAAACATACTACTGTATTTTTCGGTATCAAAATTTCATATTTTTGCTAATTATTTATTTGCTTTATGATTTTGCAGATGCTAATTCTAAGTATTCCTGTAAGTTAAACTGAATTAAGGGCAGTATTCTCAATTGTTCTCATTCTTTCAAGCAATTATAATTTCCAATGTGTTGATGCTGCTGCGGGGGAACATTTTTCTTCTATCTCATTTGCTATTAACAGTTAAAAATTCAAATTAGATTGCCCAATTGCACTTCCATATCGCTTATATACTCTAAAGTAATTTCACAAGTTTAATGCAGAACTCTTGATCAAGACTCCGGCACAGTTTTTGTGTTTCACTTTGATTTCTTGTACAGAATGTTGCAATTCATTTGGCGGCCGAAGATTGTGATGTACCTGGATCACAATATGAAAAGGTTTTTCTTGCAAACGAGTGCAAGCAATTACCAATCTCAGCATCAAATATTGAACTTCTTAAGTCAGGCCTTGAAGATTATGTGCTAAAGCATGGAAATAATTTAAATAACAAATGCCACTCCTGCTTCCCAAGTTGGTAAATTCAAAATCTCCAGTCAGCTCCCGGTTTTCATTTCGAATCATATTGGTTTTGTTTCTAGAATTAGTTGATAGACTTTCCTGTTGTTATGGCACTCGGCAAGAGATTTCTTCTACTCTGCTATACTTTAAATTTGATAATTTGTTGGTCTCATCCTATAGTTCATGGGATATCTTGATTGTCACTTGAACATTAAAATTCCATGTTTACCACTCTTCATGTATATGCAAGGCAACCCGTAGTAGTTGTAAGTTCTTTATAAGGTGTTATAGTCAGTTACTTAGCACTTAGCAGAACCTAAAATGTTTGGTATAAGTTTGATACACAAAATTGTGTCAAACATTAACATCTGTCAGCCTATTTGCATGTGAATACTGAAGTGTAATACGTTGCTTTTTATTGCATTGGATCCATCAAATTGTGTAGGAACATTGTCTCGCATAAGTCACATTTAGGAGAAGTGAATGTGAGAAATTGTTTTGCATGGTTTCTCCAAGCTACAATTATATATACTACACAGTATTTACATTCTTGCTGGATACTGTATGTCTATTGAAAAAAGAGCTTATAGTTTCTAAAGTTATAGCACTAATAGCTTTTGAGTAATCTACCTTTTGGAAATTTGTTAGGGAGCACCTCAAAGTTGGGAGTGGTGTAGCTTGCAGCACTGAAAACCGTCAACAAGCTGAACTGGTGATGGAGGCAGTCATAATAATAAGTAATATATCAAAGGAGAACACAGCATGCTTAAGGAGATATGGTGATAAAACAGAGGTTTCTCAATAAGTCCCTGGATTATGTGTTTCATTGCAGTTTGGTTATTTTTCTGATTCTATTTATTTGCTAATTAATTTGGATAATCACATTTTTTTCTAATAAAATGGATGATAAGAATGCTTAATACCAGGTTTTTTATTTCGAGGACTTTTCCCCTGGTGCGATCTCTGACTCATCTATGAAGGCATTGAAAAGCATTGACTGGAAAAGATATGGTTTGAATTTAGGGGGCATAGTGCAACAAGATGGCTTTGCATTACTAGAATGGGGAAACTTGCCTACGGATACTCACATTGATATTGTGCTCCACTCGTATCATAAACAATATCCAGCATTGAACAGATCCTTTAATGCTTTATCTGAGACAATTAAACACAAGTTTATCTTATCTGCGACTTTATTTTGATGCTTTTCTGTAAGGCTAGGCACCCAAATACATATTTCGCGATATGAATATATGATTATGAACATTTGCATTGTGTAAGTATGTCAATGTGTATCTATTAAAACTTCTTTAATTGGTTTGTTGTGATATACTTCCTTGACATATTGTTAAGACCGTGATACCAGCACCAAGAAAAACGTCTCAAATTAATAAAAATCTTATTAAAAGAGCTGTTAAGCTCTCACTGGATGACTTGAAGGAGAAGCATCCAGGAGTTCTTCTAAGTTCCCGTGCAGTTCAGGTAAGTTCCTCTCTCTCAATATCTCTCTAAGCATTTTGTTCTTGGTTTAGTGTAACTGTGTATAGGTTTAGAGTATTGTGATTTACTAAATATTATCTATCTAACTTTATGTTCATTAGTATTATGGCATTGAGTACCTAAGACGTGATCTGATCTAGCTTTGAGTATTGGTGACTTGGTTGCAAGGTTGTTTTGCAGTTTTCTGGATATCTTGTGTCCTTATAATATTCAGCTTTGTGGCTGTATTATATATTAAGTTTCTCTTTCACTTTCAGATTCGCAGCTATGCCCCTGATCTCGCAAAAACAATAGCTGGGCTGATCTTGTCTTCCAATGACTTAGATTTCCAGGGAGAATGCTTTTCTCTTCTTGGATTGCAGTCCCAAGAAGTTGGAACTGAAATGATCAAAAACTGTATTGAGGAAAGGATTGTTTCAGTCATAGAGATCAACGACAAAAAGGACCACAAAACTAATGAAGTTGTGCCTTTCCTTTTTGAGGATGAGCGTGGCCAGGAAGTGGAGTTTCAAGAAAACGACTATGAAGAAGGTGAATATGATTTCAGTCCCCTGGACTTGTAAATTGTTTTGAGGTTTTCCTGCGTCCGCAAGTCCACCTTCCAAACTTCCATCACTCAGTAAATGCTGCAAATTTCTGTGGAGCACTATTTGTTTGAAATCTGTGCTCATTGTCCAACTGTTTTGATACTGCTAAGGCCAGCGGTGGACGTGAATCTTTCCGTCCCTTCATTATTCGATGTTGTTTGATTGGAAAAATTCTCACATGCCGAATAAGAACTAATAAGGAAAGAAAACTGTATATGACCCATTTTCAGCCGGTTTGGTTTGCAAGAAAACGGGCTACATTAAAAAATAAAAACATATGGGACCCACCTGTTGTATTTTACCCCCTTTCATGCGTAGAAAATAAAAAATGAGGACAAAAAGTGTTTAAATGATTTTTATAACCTTAAACAAAAACCAAATTATTTGAACATTAATAAAACTTCAGTATTTCTATTAATTTTATTTTTATCTAAAGTATTAATTTTATAATAAATTTTATAATTTAAATGTTAGTAAATTAAATTGATTTTAAAACTATCTATTTATTTATAAAATATTTAAAAATTGTATTAAAGTAACATATTTATTATTTATTACAATAAGGATATATATCATTTTCATACAAATTTTTTTTATTTCCTTTTATTTTCTCTTTATCCAAACATAATAAAAAAATTATTTTTCGTTTATATGTAGCCTATCTTGAATCTTTAATCGGGATCCTTTTCAAGCAGCAGATGGAGCAGGGATGAAAGAACTTTTGGCCTCAGGAATGGAAGCCATGCTTGATGACCTTGATAATGTCTCCTCCTCTGCCGCAAAAGGAACATCATTCTTAAAATCAAGGGACTCATCATTGTATATGTCCCACCATTTTGCTATCAACATCTTGATGTCTTCTCTCTGCATGTTTGCTTCCCTGCCAGTATACCTCCATGGTTTTGAGCCCTATTCATTTTGCATAGAAAAGAAAGGAGATTAGTGTCACGACCCAACTTAGGTCATGACCAGCGCATAGAGAACATCTTTCCTAGCAAGCCTTGAAACACCAAATTTTTCAGAAAAACGGACAGAGTTTCCTCTGTTTTTCGAACATTCCTCAAATTAAAATATAACCTGCAATATTTACAATTTAAATTCCAGCAAATGGGCATCAAGCATTCTCAGAATGCGCCCTTTCAGCATAACACAATATTTCAACATATGTTTCAAACATAATACCAAATTAGTTTTACCATTATATTAAACATAATGCATTATATAATCCAATCATAAACTAAATTAAGTTTACAAATCCCTTTTTATAACATAATTTAAATATCTAATTCATAGATTCTCAACCTACATAACATAGATCAGGGGACCACATGACACATGGAGCAAGCTACAAAGCGGACAACATAAGGTTCTAACATAAAGGCGCTTCTTAAGAAGGCTCACCAACATGAAATGCACTTATGGTGAGGCAGGAGGAATAGAACTAGAACCCGACACACACAGTATCTGAAAAAAAAATGGATAACAACGGAGTGAGTTTTGCAACTCAGCGAGAGATAGGATATCCATAGTTTACTAAATACTGATCATAGAACAATATAAACATAATAATGTACATATAGCTATAACATGAGATTTCTTAAAAACATAACTTTACATAATCACATGATTTCAAATATAATGAGGAATTATCAAGCGAACAATAATAAGTCGGACATGAGGAGGTCATATGTGGGTTAGCACCACACACCTAGCTGGGATTGGCCGTAGCCATATATGTTTACGACATGACAAAAGTCATGTGCGGGTTAACATCCCTCCTGCTAACTAGAGTTGGCCCATGGCCTAATACAAATCCATGTATTCACGTGTGGTGTTAGCATCCCTCCCTGCTAACTAGAGTTTCTCCGCGGTTTTGCAGAGGCTAACGTCCCTGCCGTTAGCTACAGGTTCTAACTAGGAATTTTCCCCCAATTTAACTCAAAATCATGCACATTCCACTTCCAGAATACTTTCCAACACAAAGTCCATTATCATGTTATATGAAATACATTGGACATAAAATATACTCAAATTTGAGAATTAATATAAAATGTTCTAAAATTCAATATTTATTACATTTCAACCAAAAAACATTTAAATAAAGCATAACAATGACATTATGGCCTTCAAATAAATATTTTTCATTTTAAACATAAAGCCTCAATTTCCATAAATAAATTATTTTCTTCTATATCAACATATTTTCAACTCTTCATAAAATTTTATATTGTTTATTATGCATAAAGTAACCTACATATACACTATCTACTCACAAATACTGGTTCAAAGCAGAAGAACGCCTTTGATGCCACCAACTCAAGTGTTATCGTCAGGATTGCTCTAACGCTCTGAGGAATAAGACAAAATTAATATTTGTGAGCTAATTACGCTATCAATTAACATCAATTAACTCAATTCACTAAAATCCCCAAATTCAGGGGTTCAGGAAACCTAACAATATTTCTAAAATAATTAGAAATTTCAATAATTTAAATGGAGTATGGTAGAAGCTTACTTACCACATGGAGAGTAGAATTAGTGAAGAAAATCACTCCCAAAACTTCTAAAATCTTCAACTCTCTAATGGAGGCTAGAGAGAAAGTGAGTTAGAGGAGGAGAGAGAGAGAGAGGCGGTTATGATGGAGGGATGAGGGGGAGATAATGATGATGGAGGTGGTGGTATTATTTCTTGAAGAGGAAAGCAACAAAAATAAAAAAAGAATGGGAAGAGGATGTGAGGGGAGAGGCTACGGGAGAAGAAGAGAAGAAGAAAGAAGGAAAGGAAGAAAAAGAAAAGGGAAGAAGTTAGGAATGATACGGGAAGGGAAAAGGACAAGAGAAAATAAAGAAAAGAGAGAAATCTACAGTGGTCTATACCACTTAAATTTGCCAGTGGTCCTCACTTAAATTTTTTTATTTTTATTTTTTCAAACTCACAGTCATCACAATCTTCCCCCTTAGAAAAATTAGGTCCCCGAATTTTCAATAGTTCAGAGATAAGACACATCTCAAGAATCAAACAAATGTAGATATTTGATTCGCATAGCCTCTTCCGCTTCCCAAGTTGCTTCCTCTTTAGAATGGTTATTCCAAATCACCTTTACTGACACCACCTCCTTAAATCTAAGCTTTTTCACCTGGCGGTCAACAATAGCTACTGGCTCCTCCTCATAGGACAATTTCTCATCAAGTTGGATCACTTGAGGAGAGATTGCATGAGACGGATCGGGAATATATTTTCGAAGCATAGAAACATGAAACACTGGATGAACCATGGATAATTCAGGGGGTAATACTAGATGGTATGCCACTGCACCAACCCTATCCAAAACTTCAAAGGGGCCGATGAAACGAGGGTTGAGCTTTCCTTGCTTACCAAATCTTATAACTCCTTTCATAGGGGAAACTCGAAGAAAGACATGTTCTCCCACAGAGAACTCTAAGGCACGCCTTCTATGATCCGCATAGGATTTCTGCCTACTTTGAGCAGTTAAGAGTCGCTCTTGGATCAAATGAACCTTATCAAGAGACTCTTGCACAAAATCAGGACCTAACGTCTTAGCTTCACCAACTTCAAACCAACCTATGGGAGATCTGCAACGTCTCCTATACAAAGCCTCAAAAGGTGCCATCAGAATGCTGGCTTGGTAGCTATTATTATACGAAAACTCTATAAGAGGTAGATAACTACTCCAATTCCCACCAAAGTCCAATACACATGAGCGGAGCATATCCTCTAGAATCTGGATGGTTCTTTCAGATTGCCCATCCGTTTGAGGATGAAAAGCTGTACTAAGATCAAGTCGAGTTCCTAGAGTTTCTTGGAAAGCTCTCCAGAATCGAGCCGTAAATTGGGCTCCACGATCAGATATAAGGGAAATCGGAATTCCATGGAGTCTGACAATCTCATCAATATACAACTGAGCATACTGAGGAGCCCGATAGGTGGTCTTCACTGGAAGAAAGTGAGCTGATTTGGTCATACGGTCCACTATGACCCATATAGAGTCAAACCTTTTTACGGTCTGAAGTAACCACTGTCACAAAGTCCATAGTGATCCGTTCCACTTCCATTCGGGTATTTCTATCTGTGAAGCAATCCTGCGAGGTCTTTGGCGTTGACTTTAACTTAAGGCACACCAAACAACGAGACACAAAATCACCAATATCTATTTTCATGCCTTCCCACCAATATAATTGCCGCAGATCCTGATACATCTTAGCTGAGCCAGGATGTATAGACTATCGAGAATTGTGAGCTTCCTCTAAAATGGTCTTTCTAAGATTTCCAGCATTGGGTACACATAGCCGATTACCAAATCGAAGCACTTCTCCTTGATCTATTGTAAACTCAGAGGCTACCCCACTTTTGACATTATCTCGCAGCTTAAGCAGTCTAGGATCTTCGTTTTGAAGCTTCTTAATTTGCTCCAAGAGGGATGACTGGGCTCTTACATGTGCCATAAACTTCCCAGACTCTCTTAAGTCAAATTGAACACCACTAGCCTCAAGCTTGTGAACTTCATCCACTAACGGTCTCCTTATAGGAGCAATATGAGTCAAACTACCCATAGACTTTCTACTCAAGGCATCTGCTACAACATTAGCTTTACCAGGATGGTATAAGATGGTGCAATCATAATCCTTAAACAACTCCATCCATCTCCATTGCCTCAGGTTCAAGTCCCTTTGTTGGAATATGTACTTTAGACTTTTATGGTCGGTGTAAATCTCACAAGTCTCACCATAAAGATAATGTCTCCAAATCTTTAAAGCAAAAATTACTGCCGCCATCTCTAAATCATGAGTGGGATAGTTTTGTTCATGCTTCTTAAGCTGCCGAGAAGCATAAGCAATGACTCGACTGTGTTGCATCAAAACACAACCAAGTCCTACTCGAGAAGCATCACAGTAAATTGAGAAACCTCCAGAACCAGAAGGTAGGACAAGTATAGGTGCTGAGGTTAGGCAATCTTTTAGTTTTTGGAAGCTTTCCTCACATGCATCTGACCATTGAAACTTCACATTCTTTTGAGTCAACTTAGTCAATGGTGCAGAAATTCTTGAGAAATCTTTAACAAACCGACGGTAGTAGCCTGCTAACCCCAGAAAACTACGAATCTCGATGGCAGTGGAGTGTGACCATTTACGGATAGCTTCAATCTTATTCGGATCCACCTTAATCCCATCGTTGGATACAATGTGACCAAGAAAAGCCACTTGATCAAGCCAAAATTCGCATTTAGAGAACTTGGCATAAAGCTTGTGATCTCTCAAAGTTTGTCTGACTCTTAGATGGCACTCATGCTCTTCCATACTCTTGGAATATACCAAGATATCATCGATAAAGACAATTACAAAATGATCTAGGAAGGGTTTGAACACACGATTCATCAAATCCATAAAAGCGTTTGAACGCATTAGTCAACGAAGGACATCACCAAAATTCACTTAGTGCCCTGCAGATGCGAAGGGCATTTGTCTTAGGAATATCCTCATCTTTGACTCTCAACTGATGATACCCAGGCGGAGATCAATTTTAGAGAGAAACAAGAAGCTCCTTGAAGGCCGATCAAATAAATCATCAATTAAGTGGTAATGGGTACTTGTGCGCATGATGAGTTTATTGAGTTAGATAATCCACACACACATTGAACCATCTTTCTTCTTCACGAAAATCTTGGGAGCTCCCCACGGGGATGTGCTCAGACGGATGAAACCTTTCTCTAATATATCTTGTAATTGATCCTTTAACTCCTTAGTGCAAGAGCCAAACCAAGCGGTAGGAATTGATCTGAGTTGAACTTCTGGAACCAAGTCTATACTAAACTCTATCTCTCTCAGGAGGCAATCCTGGTAATTCATCTGGAAATACATCTGGGAACTCTCTGACCACAGAGACTTGATCAATGTTAGGCGCTTCAGCCTCAACATCTTTAACCACTACAAGGAAGGCCTGATTGCCTTTATTCGTCAAGTGTAAAGCACTCATGGATGAGATCAATGCAGCTGGAGTAAGATAATTATTCCCTTTAAACACAAAAGATGGACCATCTGGAATATTAAACCTCACTACCTTGGAATAACAATCGACATTGGCATGATAAGGAGATAACCAATCCATACCTAAAATAACATCAAAGTCAACCATCTCTAGTAATTTCAGATCAGTTAAGGTATCTACACCATTCACACTAACAACACAAGATCGAAATACCAATTGGATCCACAAATTACTTGGTTGGAGTACTAACCCAAAATGGATTTTCCAACAACCCAGGTTGCTCACCAAAGCGAGATGCAAAATACGGAGATACATATGAATGTGTAGAACCTGAATTAAATAAAACATGTGCATCAAAAGAGCAAACTTTGAGTATACCTGTAACCACTTTGCACATTGGATGCACGAGCGTGCAATAGGTGTCATAGCAAATAGTCGTGCTTGACCTCTGCCTCTTTGGCCTAACCCTCTGCCACCTAGGCCTCTATCACCTATTGTTCTACCACTAGGACCAAAAGAACTCCTTGAAGAATGGGCTGATTGAGATGATCCGGGTAGAGTTTGATGTGCTAAATTCTGACCTTGGACTTCCCTTGAGCGTGGGCAATCTCTCAAGAAGTGACCTGTTTGTCCACAACCATAACATGCCCATCTATTCTCATGACAAATTCCAAAGTGGTGTTTTCCACATGTTTTGCACAATGGCCTTATTGGACACGATTGTGAGCCTTGGATGCTCCCTTGAGGTGATTAACAGAATAAGATCTGGCCGGATGCAGCATTAGGAGTGGGTACATAAGATGTGGCTCTGGAGTACTCTGATGTTGTCTTGGGCGTTATGTAACCTCGTCCTGAGCTAGAACCTCCTGAAAAAGTTCCTTTCATCTTAGATTTCTTAGCTAATTCCCTTGTAGCTCTATTTTCTTCTCTTGTCGTCTCCATAGCACAGGCAACATCTACCACTTGAGCAAAAGACATTCTTCCCTTCTTGAACCGAGGTTAGTGCATAGTGGTTCTCTCAACCCTTTGATAAATCTTCGTACTTTCATTACTTCGCTCACAATTAAATGTGGTGAAAATCTAGATAGCCTAGTAAACTCAGTAGCATATTCATTTATTGATATTCCAGGAGTTTGTTTCAATTTCTCAAATTCATTGGCAAGTCTCTTTTATTATGCGGAAGAATCTATCCACCTGAAGGCTTGTGAAAATTCTTCCCATGTTGGTGGCGGTTTCCCATTAGCTACATATTCTTCTAGCAATTCATACCCGGTGTCTTGCGGTGCCTTGAAGATTATAAGATACAAAATCACGCTCTGCTATCTTCACATCGGAGAACCCTAAGAGCTCTCTTTGATCTATCAAAAACTCTTGTGGATCTTCATCTCTGATGTCTCTGCCAGTAGGTGGATTTAGTCGAAGGTATGCTTCAATACTCACTTCTTCACGTCCAAAAGGCGAGGGCATTTCTTGAGCACCGGCAGGTTCATCATGTGGTTGGGCTCTATCTCTTACTGTTGGGTTAAAGCTACCACCAAGTTGTCAATGACTTCTTTGCATACCCAACATCCAGGGCATCAAAATCAGTGGTTGCCCTTGAGGGCCTCTTTGCATTACGATCGAGTTGAGGGTTGAGTTGGTCGGACTCATTTAGGTTGAGGTTAGGGTCTTGCAGTCCTTCTCGACTTCTACCCAGCCCGGTAGCTATCGTCCACCACCTGGCCTTGACCTCGGCCTCACTGAGGACCGACCTCTCGGCCTCCGGCAGCCTCGCCTTCTTTGTCCAGGTAGAAGATGAGATTGATCGGGTTCTACATCGGAGGCATCATAATCTACTAGTCTTATATTGCGTTGACGCTTTCTAGGAGGTATCGTACCTAATAGATTGAACACATGAAGGAATTTTAGAATAAAAATGACATAAGGCTAGACAATTCAAAAATAGACTCAAAAGACATTCCTATTAGGCCTTTGATAGGGTCGCGCTTTGTGAAAATGGGCCGGCAACCATTTACACAATCGTGACTCTACTAAAGGACACTTGCTCCATATTACACAGGGAAACCTAAAGCTCACGATATGCCAACTTTGTCACGACCCAACTTAGTATGGCCAGAAGCGCATAGGGAACATCTTCCCTAGTAAGCCTTGAAACACCAAATTTTCCAGAAAAACGGATAGAGTTTCCTCTGTTTTTCGAACATTCCCCAAATTAAAATATAATCTGCAATATTTACAATTTAAATTCCAGCAAATGGGCATCAAGCATTCTCAGAATGCGCCCTTTCAGCATAACACAATATTTCAACATATGTTTCAAACATAATACCAAATTAGTTTTACCATTCTATTAAACATAATGCATTATATAATCCAATCATAAACTAAATTAAGTTTACAAATCCCTTTTTATAACATAATTTAAATATCTAATTCATAGATTCTCAACCTACACATAACATAGATCCGAGGACCCTGCCTGTGACACATGGAGCAACTACAAACTGGACAACATAAGGTTCTAACATAAAGGCCTTCTTAAGAAGGCTCACCAACTTGAAATGCACTTATGGCTGAGCCGGAGGAATAGAACTAGAACCAGCACCAGCACCTGTATCTGAAAAAAAAAAATGGATAACAACGGAGTGAGTTTTGCAACTCAGCGAGAGATAGGATATCCATAGTTTACTAAATACAATCATAGAACAATATAAACATAATAATGTACATATAGCTATAACATGAGATTTCTTAAAAACATAACTTTACATAATCACATGATTTCAAATATAATGGGGAATTATCCGAAGCAGAACAATAATAAGTCCAGACATGACCCGAGGTCATATGTGGGTTAGCACCACACCTGCTAACTGGGATTGGCCCGTAGCCATATATTTTCTGACATGACAAAAGTCATGTACGGGTTAGCATCCTTCCTACTAACTAGAGTTGGCCCATGGCCTAATACAAATCCAGACATAGTTGCAGCTACGTGTGGGTTAGCATCCCTCCTGCTAACTAGAGTTTCTCACGGTGCCGCATAGAGGCTAACGTCCACACCGTTAACTCTGAGGTTCTAACTAGGAATTTTCCCCCAATTTAACTCAAAATCATGCACATTCCACTTCCAGAATACTTTCCAACACAAAGTCCATTATCATGTTATATGAAATACATTGGACATAAAATATACTCAAATTTGATAATTAATATAAAATGTTCTAAAATTCAATATTTATTACATTTCAACCAAAAACATTTAAATAAGCATAACAATCACATTATGGCTGTGAACACCCGATTTTATTCGGCCTATAAAACAAAAATCCAAAAAAAAAAAAAAAAAATCAGTATATTTGTAGAGTTTAACCCATTTATAGAATCATGTTTGTTGTTTAATTTTTGTTAAGTGAAATTGTAAACCGTTTCAAGTTTTGTTTATTAGTTCTTTATTTCAAACCATTTCAATTCTTAAAAAAAAAAGAAAAAATACAAAATTGAAAAAATAAAAAAAAAGAGACAGAACATCACGGGGTTGTTTCTTTGACTCCTTCACGTGAACTACAGAAAACAAAAAGTATAAGGAGGAAAGTGCAGACACAATGATGATTACTAACTCCTTGCAAAAGGATAAATTCTCCTTCGGTGT
The DNA here is from genome assembly GCA_031216105.1 of Dalbergia cultrata. Classification (NCBI taxonomy): domain Eukaryota; kingdom Viridiplantae; phylum Streptophyta; class Magnoliopsida; order Fabales; family Fabaceae; genus Dalbergia; species Dalbergia cultrata. Next base: position 14,435,391 of record CM062344.1, on the reverse strand, counting down.
GCCAACCTGTAAAAAGAAGAGGGGTAATGATTTTGGTCAAGATATAGAGGAATCCAATAATCATCAATGAAGGGAGAGCCGTTTTTGAGAGAGACTTTTAGAGAGGGTGAAGCAAAAAAATCACAGAGGTTTAGCGATTAAAGATCATTGTGAATTCTAAAGTTGAGGGATCTGAAAAAGGAAGTGAACATCACAGTGGTATATATTTTTCTTTTTTTTTGCTCTTATTTTCTGTTTTGATCCTTTTCAAGTATTCCTAAATCATATATTGCACGTTCTCAAATCTCAACATAGTTCATTCATTTTCAAATCACAAAACACAAAACAGAATCATTTCTCAGCATTGAGCACAACCTCACAGTCAGTATCATCCTCAATAACCAATCTGAACCCAAAAACAAACTAAATCCCAAAGTCAACCAAGATCAAAACCCTAATTCATAAATCCAAACCAACCTTTCATAAAACAAAGAAAAGTGATGAAGATAGAACAAAAATGAAAGAGAAGTGAGGGAAGCCAGCGGCCAGCTACCTACCGCGGCTCAGCCTTACGTGCAGCCTTCCCCCCACAGTGTTCGCCTAAGCACCTTGGCAGCTTCACCATCATCACCGCAAACCACCCTCACTGCTATGTCCCTTTAGATCTACACCTCCTCCGCTTTCCACCTCTCTCTGACTCATTGACACGGTAGTAGGAATGTGCGCGACTAAAATCACCACCTCTCACTTCCCCTGCGCCGTGTCGTCCCCTTTCCTCTCCCTCTTCCTCCACGTCGCGCTCTCCTATGAGTCTTTCTTTGGCGCTCATATGTCGACCCATAAAGATCTCTTCTCTTTGTGCGCGTCATAGCTCCCTTTTACGAGCTCCGCCACACATGAACTCATGCTTCTGCCCAGCGGATCGCCGGCGAGCCCGACTCATGGCCAGCTCCATGGTCATCCTTGGTGGCGCCTCCCTTCTGTGATCTTCCTTCTCCATTAATGGCTACCTCTTTGTGTATCCCTCAACCCATACCCTCTGTTTCAGCCTCAAGAAAAAATGAAACCCCAAATCTCAACCTTTGTGTATCTGCAGAGTGTTAGATGCTAGGACTTTTGTTTTTTATTTTTTTCTTTCCATCATAATGTGTTTCAGACTTCTTTTGCTTGAAGTCTTTTTATTTTTTTAAAAAAAACTTTTTGGACCCATGTTATTGTTCAATTCCTTTTTAGTTGTTTCGAAAAGCCAAATAAGGAAAATGCTTGGGCAGGCATTAGTATTTTTCCTTTTTCCGGTTGGACTGAGTCCATTTTTGAGGCATTTGGTTTGCTGTTTGTTTTTTTTCTTCTTGTTTTTATTTTATTTATCTATTTCGGTCAGGCTCTCTTTTTTGAGAGATATTAAATTTGGTATTGTTTTTATTTTGAGTCAAATTCATTTTGGGTGTTGGGTTGAAAGATTTTTTGGGGCCTAGTGGGTTGTTGGTATTTTTTGTTTTGGGGATGTTCTTTTGTTTTTCTTTATTAGTTAGAATTTTTTTAAAAAATTGTTCTTGTCTTTTAAAAATATTGATTTTTTTCATAACTGCTCAATAATTCTCCCTTTTCGTGAATAGAGCAGTTTAGCCGCGACGACTTATTAACTCTACGTTCTAAGAATATCTTAGCTGAGACAACTTGATGCTCTCAAACCCTTTTTTAATAAAATCAATCAACCCAAAATTATTTATAGAACTACGTGACTTTGAATTCCTCATCGCAACAGAGGATACGTAGGAGCAGGTGATTCCTGTCAAGTCAAAATTAGATTTTATTAGGTTATTTTATGTTATTCCATTTTTAATTTGTAAATGGTTATTGTTATTTTTATTTGTTTATAAATATTTAGTGTCTATTAGTATCATGTATTATTTTTAATTTTAGCTAATAATCAAATTATTCCAAATAAAGAGGTTAATTTAGCCGTGACGGCTTGTTAACTCAATATTACGGATACCTGAACTGTGACAGTTTGGTACTCCAGAATTTTCTTATTCTAAAAAGATTTTCTTTTATAATTTTCTTAAAATAAAAGTGTAAATAAATATTTTGAAAGGTTATTAATAATTTGCACAATTAATTAAGGTACCGTCTAAAGACGGGTGTATTAGGGGTGCTGAAGGATTAAGTCCCTACCCTTCCTTAATCATAACCGACTCCCGAATTCAAATCTGGTTTCAAAGATAATTTTCATTGAATTAAATGGGTTTTTTCCATAATTTTTCCCAATTAAATAAAATTTGGTGGCGACTCCATTTTAAAATAAATCTTTCATTTTTCGCCGTCCACGTCGCGATCCCGGTTGCGACTATGGCCTTCAAATAAATATTTTTCATTTTAAACATAAAGCCTCAATTTCCATAAATAAATTATTTTCTTCTATATCAACATATTTTTAACTCTTCATAAAATTTTATATTGTTTATTATGCATAAAGTAACCTACAGATACACTATCTACTCACAAATACTGGTTCAAAGCCGAAGAACAACGCCTTTGATGCCACCAACTCAAGTGTTATCGTCCGATTGCTCTAACGCTCTAGGAATAAGACAAAATTAATATTTGTGAGCTAATTACGCTATCAATTAACTCCAATTCACTAAAATCCCCAAATTCAGGGGTTCAAGAAACCTAACAATATTTCTAAAATAATTAGAAATTTCAATAATTTAAATGGAGTATGGTAGAAGCTTACTTACCACTTGGAGAGTAGAATTAGTGAAGAAAATCACTCCCAAAACTTCTAAAATCTTCAACTTTCTAATGGAGGCTAGAGAGAGAAAGTGAGTTAGAGGAGAGGAAGAGAGAGAAAGGGGGCGGTTATGATGGAGGGGATGAGGGGGAGATAATGATGATGGAGGTGGTGGTATTATTTCTTGAAGAGGAAAGCAACAAAAACAAAAAGAATGGGAAGAGGCTGTGAGAGGGAGAGCTACGGGAGAAGAAGAGAAGAAGAAAGAAGGAAAGGAAGAAAAGAAAAGGGAAGGGGGTTCTGGGAATGATACGGGAAGGGAGAAGGAGAAGAGAAAATAAAGAAAAGAGAGAAGTCTACCGTGGTCTATACCACTTAAGATGCACGGTGGTCCTCACTTAAATTTTTTTTATTTTTTATTTTTCAAAACACGGTCATTGCAATTAGTCACTCAAGAGAGCATGTCTACTTCGACTCCAAAGTTAACTAATGGGGAGGATTGCACAAACTCTTATAAAACTTTTCTTTATGGTATAACTTTAAGCCATGTAAGACTCTTACAAAGTTAAGTTGCTGACAATTTAGAACTACTTATGGACTTAGAGAAATAAACATAGAAACATAATCACATTACAATAATTAACATGAAAAACTCTAAAATCAGAGAAAAATTAGGACTGTTGTCAAATGACAATAAAAAAAAATAATATTATATAAAAAATTTTATAACACATAAACTTCTTTCATACACCCATGGCCCTGGTATAACCACACACTCTAAAATGAATATCTAACTTACATCTCCTAACACTCTGATACTTCCAATAGGTTTTATTTTAATCAAAACCTACAATATGTGCATCCACTTCATGGTATATAATGACAAATTAGAGCCTACAATCATAATTCCCAACTACATTTTTTCCCCACTTTCTTAGAGCTAAAAGTGACCATACTTTCTTTTTCACATATATAACTCAATTTTGCTTAAATTTTAGATAGTTTGGATACTTCCAGTGTGACAACTATTTTTTTACATTAACATTTACTTGGCATAAACATTTACTTGCTTAAATTGTTCATTGGGTATAAACGATTTGATATTTGTTTCCGTTAAATAGGGCATTGAGTTCAAGGTTAAAAAGAAATAGCTTTAGGATAATTTTAGAGTAAACAACCATATTAAGTGGAATCTAATGGTTTTTGAATAACAGAGTTTAAAGAGAAAAATCATTAACACACATTTTGTCACATAATTTGAATACTTTTAACTCACATTTCCTTCCAAGGTAACAGGTTGAGCTTGACATTTGAACAAGAAGTCAAAACTCTATGGCATTATAGCATTATTTTACATCATTGCTAGCCTTTGCTACATAACTGCTTGTTATGTGTGTGGGCGATTGTTTATTTTTCCATTCCATGCAAACTCCTGTATGCACCTAATTATTAGTCTCATTTGGGATCCTCAGTGTATCATAATATATGATTTTCCCTTAAGCGCGTGACAAGTATCCTTTATGGAAATCTTGTATAGTAATTCTATTGAATGCTGTAGGTATTTTCGGCGTTACAAGGCTTGATGCAGGACCTAAAACTGTGTCCAGTCTAGGAGCATGGAATTTGGCAATGGAAATCCTCTCTCTCTGAGTTCACGGTTGCTCGGTGTTCAATGCTCCGGTAAATATCATTAGTCAATATCTGCCAGACACCACTGAGGAGTGGTACATGAAATCATTAAAATCTAAATGTTTATGATGACATGGAGGGGAGGTTTAAGTAAGATAGTGGTTTATTATGAGATAGTGGTTAATTATACGCTCATGTATGATTATATGTCTAAATTTACTCACCTCCTCTCTCATTCTCATAATAAATCACTCATTTCACTTGAGTCACTCCTAGTAATATGTATTCTTGCTTTTTATTCTTAATTATGCCTAATGATAAAGGACATGTGAATGCATGATTTTGTGATAGCTACCTCCAACATGTCTCCAATGTTGCAGACAAAAGCATTAGCAAAGAGATTAACAGGAACCCTCATTCCATCTTTTCTTATTTGAAGGCCTTCCATTTCATTGATTTGGAGTATGGTAAGGCAAACACCATCTAAACGAGGATTCAGTCCAATGATATTTTCTGGTTGGGGGCATGGAGGTATTGCTTGACATCCATCTTCAAAAAATTGCAGCAATTCATTAGGTTCAATCTTAAGAGCTTTTGTCAAAAGCTTAATGATTGTGACACATAACTATTTTATTTCCAAACAATATCTCTCCATGATATCCCTAATTTGAAAGAAAAAAAAAAAACACAAAAGAAGTTTCTTTAGTCACCTACAAAAATAATTATGTTGTTGATAAGGTGGTAGCAAGATAAATACTTAGATGTACTTATTACAAAGATAGAGGGAGACAACCTCAATGGTTGAGGAATATTAGGAAACAAGTGTGGATTTCTTATGTATGATGGAAGAGTCACAATGTAAAATACATCTACTCATTTGAGTTGTATTCCTCTAACACAACAAATAATTGACCAAATCCCTCCATATCTCCAATTTCTGTGTCTTCTCTTCTAGTGTGAGGTTGAATAACCCCTGAACTCCTGTCTTCATACTTTCCACTGATGAAGGGTTGACTCCATGATTGATTAGTTAGAAAGAAATAAATTAAATTCCTTCATACAAATATATCTATGAAACCAACCTCTTGCTCAATAAAATTGAAGCTAGAATGAATAGCAATAAAAAAAATTAACAGTAAATTTAAGTTTGAGTTAAGTAATAGTGATTTCTTTATATTATTATATATTAATGTAATGCTATGTCAATCATATGAACATGTGATAACTATTAATAAAGAATAAAGAGAGTATTACTTTTTGAGTAATCATATTAAATTATACGTTGTCTTACTTTCAAACGTTGATTATTTATTGGCTGTGAAATGTTAATAGAGTTTAGGGTCACAATTATCACTTTCGTTCTCAAATAAATGTTTAGCTTTGAATGGGCACATGGACCATAAGTCAAGGAAATGATTGGCAAATTTGTGTTTTATTGAATTATCCTCCCTGCTTTCCTCTCTCCTTCTTGATTATTCTCTCTTCCCATACTCTCAATCTCTCCTCCACTTATCATTTAATAGGGTTATAGTTGGAAGAAAATAAAATTTGCTAGATTTTGAAAATACAATTATTTATGGAAAAGTCAAAATTTCAAAATTATAGTCAAATACATTATTTTTTTAATGTATAAAAAATTGCATGGTTTCTTGAGAGCAATTATTAATAAGAAATGAAGAGAGTAATAAACTAAAGAGTAATTCCAAACCTAGAAGAAACCCCACTCTTTGCATGCCTGGTTTAGCTTCTCTAGCTCAGTTGAATCTTCTGACATCAATTTGTTCAGGTGGATGATTGGAACTTGTGGTATAGAGGTTGTGTTCGACACAAATGCAGGGTCTTGATTTGGGCGAAGGTATCGTCCTGGAACTTTGGTTATGGGTTGCTTTGCTAGCTCCTGCACAGACGGTACTATGAGAGAGGTTCCAAGCTTCTTGACCATTTCGCTATCCATAGCTGCAAAACAAAATTAAACCAATGAGCTTAATGTTTCTTAATTTGATCAATCCCCTTGTATGATTGATTGGATTATGGATGCTGAAATATATATAAGTGCTAGAGAGATTCTAACCATGCACGAGAAAAAACAAATCTCGTTACCTTTAATTTAAGAAATAATGCTATAATAGTATAACATGATAACGTCTCTTTTTGGATAATATATCTTACGTGTGTTAGATGGAACGTTCGAGTTGTTTCATTTTAATTTCCTAAATCAGTGAGGGTTTTCATGAGCTTTTATATTCTTAATGTTAAGTCATGAACGTTTGCATCATTAGTCAACGATGCTATTTTCCCATTATATAAAATTGTAGTAACATAGATTAGTGAGATATAAGGAAGCCGAGTACAACTTACTATGAAATTAAATAGTAATATTATTTTTTCAGTGTCCCACGAGCAATTCAAAAGAGTTATGTTTTTGTTCTAGCAGGGCAAATTATTTTGACACAAAATTTAAGAGGAGTCAACTTAAGAATTTTAACTTTTTTTTAAATTTTATTTTCATGTTACTTATATATATTTGAGGTTGATTTGTCACTTTCACGAAAAAATAATAAAAAATTACATGTATACTATAACATAATTGAAGTTTATTAACACGTGCAAATTGTTACTAAATTATAATTATGTTAATAAAACTCTTTAAAAATATAGATTATATACTACACTAAAAAAAAGTGTTACTAAAGAATTTTAAAACATTCTATATTTTTAGTAACACTTTTCAAATATTAGTAAAAAAGTTTAACAACACTTCTTAATAATAAACATTACTAAAAGTTTAATAAGGGGTGCTGGCAGTGAAAACAAATATTTTCTGCGAAAAAAAATCATTAATTCATATCGGGAAGCTATTGAGTGTTGAGCCTTTTCTAGTTGAACTCATGAACTAGTCAAAGAGAGGCAGCACACCCTACGATTTCATTCATTAAAATTCAATTTTTTTTCTTTTGGTACATTTAAAATCAATGGTAACAAGGTAGTAAACCAACTCTTTATCCGTCCAATTGTGAAGCAGTTATCTTATTTTATATTTAACTAATAAAGTCAATAGCCCAATTAGGCGTTCCCTTGACCCGTTCAGTCCTCTCTCTAATTTGTTGATGTCTATAAGAATTAAGTACTAGTAACTAGAAATTAATCCCTTGTGTTGAAAACGGTTTGTTAAATTTTTGTGGCGATGATTGAGTTTAAATTAAATTTTTAAAGAAGATTCTTGTAATGATTAAAAATTATATATAATAAGTGTCACAACGTTCTACATGTTGTTGGGATGAAAAAAAATACTTCAAAATAAATAAAATTTCCAATAATGTTGCAACCAATTTTATTCATGAAAAAAATTCAAAAACATTTTAATTTGACAAAAAAAAAATTAAATAAAATTTGGGTTTGGAAGTCTAATGAATGGGCAATGGTGGAAAGTTAACATCACTATACCCTTAATGCATATATCTCAGAATAATTATCCAAAGTTTGTTGTACAAATTAAATGAAAACTTTGTAAGTTTATTTTTTTGCAAAAAATTATTTATGAAAAATGAAAAATTTAAGAAAATTTAATTTTAGCTTAATGAAAAAATATCTGTAACTTTGTATCTTTTGGTATAATAAGAAATGTAAAGTCACATTGTTCTTCTACAAAATAATTATGTTAGATTGAGTTTAAGTATTTACAAAAGGATGTTTTTTATTTAAGAATAAAGAACAAATCCACTCTTGCATAGAGACGGATCTAAGGGTGTGTGTGTGTGTGTTTGTCTATATATATATATATATATATATATACACATAGGGAGAGGGAGTGATTTTATTTGAGAGAAAGAGGAGTAAATTTGGGTCGTTGGATCTTGCATCAATGGTCAGAATTAAAACATAAAGTCATGTGACTTTTTATATAATCATGTGATCTTTTAATAACTTTTAATTTTGATCATTTATGTATAGTTATAATTTGGTCTTTCTACTTAAATGAATTAATTTTCATAAACTTATGTAAAGTATTTGTAAATTGTTGTCGAGATTAAACCTAAAGTCCACATTTGTAAGAAGTAGAAGTTTTGCAATTATTTTAGCTTATAAATATGGATTTTGGTTGTTTGGATTAGGCATCCTCCAAAAGTAAGAGTGATCCATTGTATGCTAATTGGGTAGTTGTTAAAAGTTGTCTATATAATGAAAGATTTGTAGGAATGATTTGTGGCTTTAGTTGTTCAAAAGTTGCAAATAGTTAAAAATTTGTAAAGTTGTGGATGTAATCAATGACGACCAAACCACATTACATTTTGTTCAGAGTTTGTTTTTATGTTTTCGCTACCCAACAAGTGGTATAATGGACAATGATTTGAGTTAGTTGGGTGAGAATGATAGTTTATGGATTAATGTGTAGGGTCCCTTGATTTATAGATTCAGTTGTGTTTATAATAATTTTCTCCTGGAACACTTGATTTAATGCACTGTGACGTCCCCTACGTTATGCATGCTAGACACAAATAATTATTGGCTATTTTTTATGGATTTTTCAAGATTTATTTGGACTTATTTGATGGAAAACAAATCACTGGCTCCAATTGATCGTGGGCTTCTTTTCCATCGTAAAATCGCAATTTCAGACAATAATCACAGTATTTATACCTAACTGTGTAAGGGAACTTTCCCTCAGTGACTTCATGGTAGAACGAGAACAAAGCACTCTTCACTAGTCTTGTGGCGCGGGTAAACGTTAGCAAAACTCAGTTGTGAGAGAAAACATCAGTACTCGTTCACTGTGGCTCGAGCCCTCTATTTTCAATCATTCCTATTGAATTATGGGGGTAATTTGGTGATTGTATATCAACAACAACATTCCTAATGGACTCCTGCTCCAAATATGAATCATTCTTGCTCTCCATATGAATTGGTAACAAGAATCCACTACTGAAAAACAAAAACATGTTTTTTGTTGACATATAATTTAATATCAAGTACCACTACTCAAGCAGGAAAAAATTTCATGATAAAATTTTTATAGAAAGTCTAAAATCATTTCCCTTTTATGTAAATCTGACATGTTTGTTAAACATCAGTATTCTGATATTCTCGTTGCATATAACCAAGAAATCCTCTTGAGCACTCAGACTCGAGAAAGAAAATAGACGCAATATTTGGCCAATCTCGACACCAAAATAATATCAAAAGCCTATCACTGGCTGAACATTTTTCTCACGTTTACACAAGACAGTGTAATGATTATTGACTAAGGATGAATACATTTTCATTCACTATATCTTCATTCTTGTTTTTTTTTTCAAAAAATTTTTGGTCATGTTCATTCTTGGTTTATCGGTTCTTTTTGCAAGGCGCACAGCCAGCCTTTTATAGACAAAATTTACCACTGCAAAATAATAGTTAAAGGAGAAAATAAATCTTAGCAACAAAGCTATAAAAGCTGGTTGTAAGATTGCTAGTTGTTCTTACCAGAAAAGAAAAAAAAAAAAAAAACTGATTGTAGTTGGCGGAAGACATGGCTTGTGAGTTTGTAACTCTCTACGCCATGTAAAGTGGCACAGCAAATACGTAGAATAGCGGCACTAAGCTTGGATGAATTATGCAATCCACAGGTCAAACATGACACGCACCCAACTGCCAACCGGGACTATAATGCTCACGAGGTTAAGTTTGCGCACCCTAAAATGTCTGGACACTGTTTTTTTTTCCCCTCTTTTCCCGCTATCTTACAAAAATTAACAAAATCCCCAACTGATCGTTATATGAAAACTGAAAAGGTATATGACCAAATTAAAACTACAAATAAATCAGAACGGGATGGCGCATTGAATTAGTATCTCCATTACAGTTATGAACATTGCAACCATACCCAAAAAGAAAAGCTCAGAAGTCTTACACGTCCATGAAACAAATTCCTACTACAATTCCAGCCACCAAGATGTCCTAAACCACATTACATGAACACAAATTCAAGTTGTTTCGGAAGAGGACCAAGAAATAAAAGCTAGATAATATTCACCCCTGCATCCAGAATTACGGATCCACAAGACTACCAATAAGTATTAAGCCTGTAATAATAGAAAACCAAGAAAAAGAAAAAAGTCACCTCAGTAATTCCAAAGAATCGTACACCTTTTCTTTTTTTCAAAAATTAGTACCTTGGATAATGCTATTTTTTTTCATATTAAAAACGCATGGTAAACACGTTATAAGCACAATAATCTCCGCAAGGAGACAAAATGCATGTAGTGCTTTTGCTACCACTTCGAAGGAGCTAAATGTTATAGAGTTTCCATAAACTACGGATTTGTCTTCAAAACAAAATTTGCAAAATAAAAGAAAGAAGAAACTAACAGATACCTTATTGGCTATGTTGTTGGAAAGCCAGTCCAAACCTTCATAAAGGCCTTCCCCAGACGTTGCACAGGTGCTCTGGATGTACCTGGAAGAACCAGAAGAGCACGTTAGATCACAACAGCACAGCTACCAATACTGGATAAGGACTTCTTTGTCAAAATATTTACCAATGGCGCTGCCTGAGAGAGTGGAGGCCCAGTTTGTCAGTAATCTCAGCAGCATTCATGGCATTAGGAAGATCTTGTTTGTTGGCAAACACCAGCAACACAGCATCTCTCAATTCATCCTGAAAGATAATTAGAAGAGGTTTTAAACAGGAATACATAAAACAGAAAGCAAAAGGAGGGAGACTAATGATTCCTGTCATGATATATCAGAAGCACTTGTCACTTAGGGTATGTGTGTGTGTGTGAGTTTGGATTTTGGAGGGAAGGGGAGGGAAAGGAAGGGTTTGCAGTGTAAGATTTTAAAATTCTACACTATAAGTCTTTCCTTTCCTTTCCATCCAAAATCCTAACCACGAACATACCCTTTAAGAATTGGCTATTCAACTTCCAAAATATATGCCATAGTGAAAGCCTTTTCTTCCGCCAGAGCTATTGAAGATAATATTTATCAAAAACACAGATTAATTTACCACAACAATATCGAAAAGAAAGGCTTTCTATCATGACTTGAATAGTGATTACATGTTCATCAATACAAAGACACCCATTGAGAATGTGCGCATCATCTGCTAGACTAATGAATCACCCTCAACATGCTGACACACTGAACATTCCAAAACTACACTAAAGAATCTTCTTCATAGACCATTGCTATAATAAGACCTTTCTATCTCTACTTACAGGGTCCCTTCTTTTGGCCCCCATGTGATCCCAAACCCAATCTATCAGAAATGAGATAGAATCCCCTCTAAATGCTGGATGTGCATCTATCATGAACAAATATGAATGTCAGGATGTGGCATAAAAGGACAAAGTAAATTAGCATAAGTACCTCATTCAACATGCGATGTAACTCATCTCTGGCCTCAACAACTCTGTCCCTGTCATTGCTGTCAACAACAAATATAAGACCCTGAGTGTTCTGGAAGTAGTGCCTCCACAATGGACGAATCTGCAAAAGAAAAGTACTCACCCAATGATGCCATGCCACTTTGCCAAATAATGCTAAGTTGTTCACCAGTGAAAGACAAGCTATATATGCATTCAATATCCCATAAAATGCAATGTCCAAGAATGTGTAAGAATCAAAATTCATACCTTGTCCTGGCCACCAACATCCCAAACTGTGAAGCTAATGTTCTTGTATTCAACAGTCTCCACATTGAACCCTGAAATGGGGGGAAAAGAATAAATCTAACCATTGATATAACAGCATAGCTGAGCATCACCAGTCTAAAATATCCAATAGCAAGACAATATGAACAGTACTCACTGTGAAGCTAATGTTCTAATATTTACATAATGGTTAGATCAAGTTACATCCAGGAACCACATCACAAACCGCACATAAAGTGGAAATTGATATAACCAACATATTTTGGGATCTCAAAGATCACTATCTAAATGTTTCTTCACAGATTTAGCAATGATTTGAATCAAACACATCATCAACACAAGGAACCGATTATCGTAGTGAGTCCTAAATAATTAAAGCACATCAAGAGATTCTATAGCACAAGATGTTTAGAATTGACCCCATAATGAATATTAATGCAAGTTATTAATCCTACAAGGTGAAGAACAATTATGACAGACCCAGAAAACTTACCAATGGTGGGAATTGTAGTGACGATCTCTCCAAGCTTGAGCTTGTAGAGGATAGTGGTCTTACCAGCAGCATCAAGACCCACCATCAGAATTCGCATTTCCTTTTTGGCAAAGAGCCGACTGAAAAGCTTCGTGAATGTCAGCCCCATTTCTCCTTCAGCCTGTAGTGGAACACCTCCCCTAATTTTTTATATTTAAAAAAAAAAGGAAACTCAAACAAGTCAGGCCGAAAACATTTACAACTTTTATTCAATAAAAAAATGAAAATGAAAAACAATATCTTATATCGAATAGTACAATTTCTTCTATCAAATCCATTCAGGTTAATGGCGTTTAAAAGAGAATCACATCGATGCCACTCGATTCAGTCAGATCCCATGCAAAGAACCGATTCACACCGAACGAAATTCAAGGATTGGCACAACATTTCCGAGGATTAAAAAAAGAAAGATCTAAACATTTCGATCGGGGAAAAATAAAGCATACAACCCCAAAACACACGCACGCACAGAGAGATCAAACGGTACAGAGAACAATCAACGAGAGGAAATCCGAAGGAATAAAGGGGAAACCCTGAATCCATCGAAATTTCAAGTGAAGGAACTTGAGACACGAATCGAAAAGCGTGAATGTAACGAGATTGAGAGAAGGATAAAGAGAAGGAGGAGAAATTTGAAGTTACCTTTCGGGAAATGAGAGCCTGAGGGATCTGGCAACACAGAAAGAGCAGAGAGAGAGAGGGGAGGGGGGTTGGGGCAGGGATGCTTCGGAGCAACGCGGAATGGAGGGAGGAGCAAGAACCGTCAACCAGGGTGGGCTTTTATATGATAGCCAGGGCTACCTTTTCTATTTTTTTTTCTTCCCTTTTTATTTTGTGATATTGTAATATTGTAATTCTTTTTTCTTCCATGTGAATACCTTATTTGGTCTCTCAAAATTTTTACGTCAAATTATTTCATCCCTCAAGAAAAGAAATTAATCTCGTGATCTCTCAAGATTGATAATGGTAGACACATTAGTTCCTCTGTTAGTTTTTCGTTAGTGGATTTACACATATGACACACTATATTAATGACACGCCATTAAAATATTATAGGCAAGTTAAATGAAGTTATTTTGCAACTTGTTACACTTAAATTAGTGTCTAAAATTGCACAAAATAAATCACTTTATGACTTATAATAGATATTTAAATTACTTATTTTATAAATTTCAACCACCAAAATAAATTATTTGAAACTCTATCACACTTCAAATGACATACACATCACTTAATATCATATTAGTAGGTCAATATGTAATTCTATTAGTATTTAAATAATCAAATACATACAGAGAGACTAATGTATCATAGTAAAATCTTAAGGGACTGTGGGTTGAATTTCAGTTTTTGATAGACTAAATAGTGTTATAAAATTTTTTTAATGGACTACATGATATATTTACTCTTTTCTTCCTTTTCCTTAAAATAAAGAAACCACCCTTGATACATTAGACAATGACAAATTGTCAAATACCCATAACATAATTACTATTTACTAAGTGTTTTTAGTAATAAAAATAAGGAGAGTATACTATTTCTTCTCCTTCTCTTTAAAGTATCATTCAAAATATCATAATCAATGCATTATGATTTTGTGCACAACTTTTATAAAAAAGAAATAAATAATAACTTAATATCTTAAGCAAATTGGATATCATTTCCTTTCTCATGTAGATCCACTGCCTTTAGCCAGAAAGATTCACGAGCTTTATGTATTGTACTAATGTTTCCTTGATTTGAAGAAGTAATGAATATAGTGTCTACCTTGTATATCTCCAATATATGACCATATGTCCATATATAAAAGAAATCTGTTTGGTAATTGCCTTTCATATATATTTGATAAATATTCTGCGTACTAATGCACTTACAAAAAACAATACATGTGATTTACTTATATAAAACTTTATAAGAGATTTCTTTGTGTAAATTGATTGACAAAAATATTTTGTTTGTTAAACGCTTAATCTGTAGGCTGAAGCAAAACTTTTTCCTTTTGAAATATTTCATCTCAAACTATCTTTAGAACTTTTACTACTATGAGAACTTCTTTAGGAGTTCGATTAATCAATTTACACGTCAGCTATAATAAACATAATTGTAAACTAATCATAATAGTATCTATCTAATGTAATTAAATCTTAACCGAATTAGCCATAGACATGAACATTTATAATCAAATAATAGTTCATAACATTTTGAAAAATAATTCATGTAATTCATGCTTATGTTTAATGTAACATCAATAAATATTGTCAACTCCTCACCCAACTACTTAAAAAGTCATTCAAATCAAGAAAATTGATTGATTATAATATAAGAGTAAGACTTTCTTATATTATTAATATATCAAAATTAAACTCTTGTTTAAATAAAGTTTTTAATTGGAACTTGTAAACTAAAAAATGTTCCTGTCAAAAGAGACTTACTTAATGATGAGCTAACTTAGCTTAAAATAGATTAATTGCCATCTAGTATAATTTAAAGAGTCTTGTTAGTGAGTGCCTTGAATCACAGAAAAATGGAAATCAAATGATTTGCAAATCAAATCACTTGCATGGAATAAGGAAAAAGAAATAAATTGATTTATAATTCCATCAAATTTCATTATTTTAATTTTCAAATCCCTTGGATTTTGATAGGATATGGGTGGAAATGATTTGATTATAAAATTTACACACAAATCAAATAATGTCATTTCCTATTTTAATCATTCGAAACACAATCTATTGTATTTTAGACATAAAAATAGATTTCTAAATCAATTCATTTCCAATTTCATTTAATAATTTCAAATAAAGATTTAACTTAAAAATTAAATCAAATCAAATCATTTCAAATCAAATCAATTTATTTCCTAATTTTAATGATTCCAAACCTTTAAGATCCTAAAATGAATACATTAAAAACATCTAAGTCTTTCTACTTTAGTTCCCTAAAGAGTGTCCTAAGGGCACGTGTTAGAAAAACCCTAATTTAAATATTGATCTAGACATACAAAAGTATTCTAAGTTTACCAATCATTTATTTTAAATAAAAAATAAAATTTGAGTTTTATGAATAAAAAAATATTGAGAGAGTTTTATTTTGTTGTGAATCAACTTAATTTAAACATAATATGCTGAAATCTAATAGATTATTGTTTTGCACAAACACGTTTGGCTAGTCAAGGAATGAACCATTATTTAACCATTTATCCCTAAATTGAATCAGAAACTACTTTCCTTAATCGATCATATTTTCTAGAAAATAATTGTAGACTTGATCAAAATTCTCATTTTTTCAATTTCTGAAACATGTTTCTCCTTCAACCAATGTTCAAAACTGGTTCATGGGTAACAAATAGTGATGATGACCTAGGCCCAGCATAGGACCTCTTAGATCAAATGATGGCTTACGTCTTCACTCAGCTAGTTGTTCTTAATATTAGTCGCTTTACTAGCCATCAACCTTTAAGTACACTTTATATAGGTGACTAAGAATCCTCAAAGTCTTGAAAAATGTCTTAATTAATACTTGACGAACTTTAACATAGTAAAAATAGAAAAGTTGCCAAACATTATTAAAACGGCCTTTTTTAAGGGACGAAACAACCTCAACCAAGTAAATGTGCCTACCACAGCGAATCTCTAGTCTTGAGCTTTCTATCGACACCCATTCATTGTCATTATGATACCTGGATGTTAGACACCAACCAATTAAATCCGTGCCAAGTATTTTAGCCTTTTATAGTTATTGTAGACCAATTTTTTATAAGCTAAACCTTTCACATGATTGTTATCAATCATCATTTACTCATTAGTCAAATATTCAGGTGTGGGGTATTTTTTTCTACCCTTATTATTTTTTTACTAACCTAGTTTATCCTCGACCATCATCCATTTTCGAAAATCCACACTTTTGGCGTGCCAAACAAATTCTAATAATTGAGACAAGGCATACTGAGGATAGGTTTGATAATGCTTTTCAGCAAAATGCTTTGACTTATAAAAAGTATAAGCCAATTTTTTTCTGTTTGATAAACCAAAAAGCTGCAGTGTTTTTGCTCCCATCTTTTATAACCCATGGATTTTTTAAGAGCGCCTTGTGGGGTGCTTTTCAAAATTAACTTTTGCTTTTTGAAATTTAAAAAATAAAATAAAAGACTAAAATGGCCTACGAATTTTAATAAAAATTCAAGTTTATCCTTTCATTAATTAAAGCTTTTAATATTTTATTCTTCCTACCATTATTTATGTCCATTATAGTCATTTTATATTTTGAGAGTAACTTTATAATATATTTATCAATAACTACTTTAATGATATTGGTTATTGAGAATAATTTTTATATTATTTTATTAAGTGTACTACAATGAAATTTTGAGAGTCCAAAATGGTCAGCAATTTTTTGAGAGCAAAAGCAATACCAAACTAGCAAATTCAAGCTTACAGTGGCAATGACCGTTACGTATTATTCGTTTATGCCACTATTAGGCTGTTCAATTAATGAAATACCACATTTTTTTGTTAGAATAGATTAAGATGCAACTTTATGCCAATGACCGTTACGTATATTCGTTTATGCCACTATTAGGCTGTTCAATTAATGAATACCACATTTTTATTTTTTTTTGGTAAGAATAGACTAAGATGCAACTTTAGGGAAATAATGTTTTTTAACTATTATTTATGGTAATGAACTTTCGGATCTCATTTTTTATAGTAATGATAAATTGGGCTTCCGAAGCTACTTCTCCTCAAAATAAAGTTTTGATACTTCTCCAAGTAAAACAAACGGGCACTTCATTGTTTTACTCATTTTTGTTTTAATGAAGCGACAACACTATGATTTTGTTCTAGCCCCATATAGCTAAAGTTTGCCTTCAAATCATTATGATCAATCATTGGAATTTTTAAGTAAAGAAAATGCAATCTTTTGATTATGAGTTTATGACAAATTTTTCACCCAATTGAAGAGCTACCTATATTTTGACCCAAAAAAAAAAAAAAAGAACTACCTATTTGTGAGAAATACTTCAATCAATTCATCATGCAATTTTAAACTGAGAACAGTGATTGAATCAAATTTTGTTTAAATGGTTATTTTTAAAATTGAATTCTCAATAATGAAGATAAAATTTTCATGAAACTTTATATACCAGTGATTTGATCATTTTTATTTGTCCTTCGTACAAACCATACTTCATAGTTCATAACTATCTTTGGTCAACATAACTACATATTTTAAAAGAAGTATTTCAAGCTGATTCAAGTATAACATAAGAAAATGCGCCCAAGTTTAAAAGCATTGGATTCTATTCTTTATGTCAATTTTTATGTTTGCTGTCCTATTTCCTTCAAAAGAAATTGTTATCTAAACTAACATTTAACTACGTTGCTAGCTATGCTACATCATTTTTATACCACGCCCCACGCCCCACGCCCGAGGGCATGGGACTAACCTATTTGGAAAGTTTAACTTCAAATTGCCAGTGATCTTCCCAGAAGCCCAAACAATCTAGCTTATATATTTTAATTACAAAAAAAAGAGGAGTTTCAAATTTCAAGCTTGTGTGTCAGAGATACAGTAAGTACATTAATAAAAAAAATTGAGTGCCCTTTTCAGTCTTTTTGTCGTTTATCTCTTGCAAATTAAGCACAAGTATGAGATCATTGCTGAATTTATTTACATAAAATATACCTGGTGCTGTGGAATGTAGATAATAACCAGGTAAAAGACTTTCTTTACAAATGACAAAAGTTTAGTTTAACCTAAATGACCATTAGTCTGCAGATGCTAGGGATTTACAAGTTATGTTGCCGTCTTGAGACAGATACAGGCAGAAGAATGAAAGAGAACTAATTTATATACAGTTGTGGACAACACCACTGCCTCCGGGATTCTTAGCTTAGAAAAAAAGAACTGCATATAGCTAATTGCACAGTTGTGGTAGGGTCTGACTCTGCCTATGGAGTTCCAAGAGAAGACAGAATTGCATTATGACACAGATGCTTCAGAAGCTTCCAGACAGCACCAGATGCTGGAAGCAAGAGAGGAAATGTCAGGAAGAAACCCAGAGAAACTTCCAAGCAGGAAGGATAGAAAATGCAGAATCCGCAGGCAGTAATATGCCAGTGTCTGTGATCTATGATTCAATTTGAAAGCTCAAAGTCATGTTATCACAATTGGGAGGGGGAAAAAAAAAAGATAAAAGCTTCTAGTTGTACGCTAACTTAAACCAATATCAATCAACATAAATGTTGGGTTCTACCTGTTTTCCGTACAGAATAAAAGTAGATATTACCTGGTTAATTACAGTAGCGAAACAACACCCAACAAATATTGGGGTTACCGCCAATACTGAGCCCAGCGATGGATGGTTTCTACCATTTGTGGGAACAATGCACTCACACTCTCATTGATAAGATCCTGGAAGAAATGTATACTGGCTTCATCATCCAAGTCCAACCGGAACTTTTCTTGAAGCTGTATGACAACAAAGTTTTGGTGTAAGAACAAAAGAACAGTTCTGACCAATATATTGAAACATGATGAAGCTCACCTTCAGGATTCCTTTTTCAGGATCAGAAGCTATGTCCGGAATATTGGAACCCGCCATTAAGTAAAACAGATTTAAAATTAGGTTACTGGATTTCCGAAGAATGTTGTATGCTTCACAACAATAGGATTTGAACCTTGTATAATATTGGCTGTAGGGAGACAAAGTAATCAATCACTATCTCATAATTGAAGCCACAAACCACACAGCTACAGTCTTGATTCTGAAGGGAATCATCCAATGGAAACGTTACCTTTCAGCCCCACCCATAGCCTCAACCATTTCCTTGCAGAGCTTCATTGGTGGTGGAAATGGCTTAGGATCTCGACCAAGAATGAAACCAAAATCAACATGGAAAAGACGTCCATCATCTCTAAGGAGAAGGTTGTCTAAGTGCCTACCAAATAGAAAATCACCCAATTGAAGTTGGAAAAAATATGGATTCTGGGAATAATGTGCATGCTTATTTCATAAGGTATAGAATAACATGACAGAATCCCTGCAAGCCTTCTACTATGACCTTGCTTAAATTCTTGCATAAAGATATTAACATTACCAATTATTATGTAAATGTAGATACAGAATGCAGAAACAGAGGATTAGTCATTCTCCCCAAATCAAACCAATCAAATGATGCAGAGAATTTTATATAACACTGACAACAGTTTACAAATCCCGGTTGCAGAAAATTCTGATTGACTTATAACGTGCAGGATATGTT
This sequence comes from Dalbergia cultrata, assembly GCA_031216105.1. Lineage (NCBI taxonomy): Eukaryota > Viridiplantae > Streptophyta > Magnoliopsida > Fabales > Fabaceae > Dalbergia > Dalbergia cultrata. The sequence goes on along the minus strand of CM062344.1, from coordinate 14,415,621 downwards.
AAAATGCTACATAAAAAGACCAACTGACTACAGTTGACACCCGGCCAGCCCTAAAAACCAACTCCCACACTGTATTGGGAGTGGGGGACCACGGGGGAGGTTGTGCGAGTGAGCTCAGCAGCAAATAATAAATACAAAATTGAAAGTATCAAAATATCAAGACAAACCTACTTTAGATGGAAAGGAAAATGATGTGTAGTGAATAAAATCAACAATCACCTGTCTCCGATACCAAGTATATATGTGATAACAGAGTAACCAGCACAGCTTTTTATAAATGTTTCAAGACAGGTGGCTGTAATGCCGAAAGGGCCATGGTCATCAGGATGAAACTTCTGCAAATAGCTTATGATACTACGATGCTCTGATAGAATCTAGGCAGCAAAGGATTGCATATTAGTATAACAATTGCAAGACAATGCATCCAACAACCAACCAGATCATTTACTGAACATGAAAAACTACATCTTGGAAAATTTTAAGAAAAAGTAAGAGTTGGGATACAGCTAATACATGCATTTAACAAACTGCAAAGCTATATTATCAAAGGATCCACAAAAACAACTAGAAACCTGACTAACATTTGAATGCCTCTTCCAAATGTGATTAACTATACAAACACTACAGCAATAACTTCATAAACAGTATCAGAAGGGGGAAAAAAGAAAAAAAAAATACAACTATATTAGCAATTAAACATAAAACTTGCTTCGACAAAATTGTGCTTATATGTGAATTAATGTCCATGATGAAACCCAGCCTACAGACTTCCAGATGCTCAGTATCTTCTACCAAGTGATAAGATAAATGCTTAAAGAATAAAATGCATTTTCAACTCTTTGTACTGACTATCAAATAATCAACCATGTACTAGGATACATGGAAAATATTGATAACACTAAAGACCAAACCATCAGCTTAACAAGACTGTGTCAGCTAGCAAAGGTAAAATATGTTTGCTACTATATAAAAACTTTGTAGGAATATCTTGATAATATCTTCTCATTATAGGAGAATATTTGATGGGATTTTCCCTGTAATATTCCCTCATTAGCATATACTTGTAATCTTTCCTTTTTCGTTAGGATAACATATCTGTACATAATCAATGAGATCAATTCACTCCTTATTTCTAGGAAGAGGGTCAGATTAGACAGGATTCTATTTGTATATTTCAACCTATTTATACTGGCCAATATCTCAAATGAATAATTACCTTTCATACAGGATCAAAATTAAACCCTCATTAAATATTGATGTAAAAGAAAACTTGAGTCACAAAAAAAGAAGGAAGCAGTGACTCCAAGCTAATAAAAGAAACAGCTTTAAAAAAATATATATATAATACCAGTGCCAATGAACGGGATGGAATGAATTCCAGCATGCCTTCATCTTGCCCAGTTGCTAGCACCTTGTAAGGTGTTAAGTGCAGATCAAGATTTTCTAACTTAAGCAATCGATCCATTAGTGATACCATTTGAACAACCTACAAAAAACCAACATTCGTGTAACTAAACTCATGCTTTCCGAAATAGACTTACTCTGTCTCTGCGCATGCGCGTGCACGCATTCATGTGTGTGTGTGTGTGTGTGTGTGGGCGCGCATAAGCACACAGCCAAGCATGTGTTTATCAGCACACAAATGCACATGTACACAAGTATCTATTTGCAAGCATACTAGGAGAAACAAAGAAGGGTTTCATAGGATTACCAACTGGTCCTGTCGAATATCATCACCCTTTTTAAATATGATTTTACAAGTTCCACCGTTTGCCGTTCTAAAACTAAGGCGCAAAGGATGCAATGCACTTTTGAATATTGACGACTCTGAGGGTACAATCCCAGTGATGAGGACACCCGGTGCCAGAGGTGATCTTATTGGCTACAATTGAAAGTAGCATCAATAAACATACATTTGAAAAACTTTCTAAGAATTCACTAGACATAATTATTGGAAATAAATTACTTAAGTAGTGGAGATTAAATAGTTTCTTCAAGATATTGCATTCATTAAAGTAAAACAGTAAACAAAATAAACAACTATGCTGCTTCATGCAAGACTGATACCTCATCAAAATATGTAAGCTCACTAAGAAGACCAGAAAGCAATTGTCTAAGCTTTTCAATCTTCTTCTGTGTGTTGCCACGAACATTCCTTACATCTCTTGTGATTGAACACAACTGAGCAGTCAATTCTGTCTGACGTACCAAACTCTGCCAAAGTTTAAACCCATCTTCCTCCCCATTCACACCAGCTGCCATCTGAGACAAAGGATTGTAGTTAAATATCAGAATGAATTGTTCCATTTCATCACCTTTAACGAATTATACATATCACCATGATGCTGAAGTTCAAGACTGCAGGGCCAATAGATATTCATCAAACATTTTGTCGCATGATGTATCATAAATCTTCTATGCCACCAATGAGATCATGTTGTGTAATCACATAAGCCAGGTTAAGCATGCAATTCTTTTATTCAAGAATAAATCTATGAGGTTTTCTAGTAAATAAAGATCTGGCAGTCTTCTTCATGGTTTAGATTTTGTGAAAATAAAAAACATTAGAGCTCACTTATTCAGAGACGAAGGCAAGTTTTAAATATGCCAAAATGACTAAAGATTTTCCGGTGTAAGAGTACAAATAAAGAAAAAATGGCTTAGTTATTAGGCCAAACCAGCACAAAAAAGAAACGTACAGGACCTCATCAAACGATATTTTTCAAAAGCAGATAAAGGGTATAATTTACATATTATGATAATAAGCACCACAGAAGCAAAATTGCTGAAGCAAATGCTCACATATTAAGAAATTTATGAGTTCACACCTTCATCATATTCTCCTCCAAAATCTCATAAGTGCAGTAATATCGTTTGGCGTATACAGGGTCATAGAGTTCAACAGCCACATACCAGCGAAGAAAGCTTGCCAATTCAATATTGCGTAATGCTGTCAAAATTAAAAAGGTTTCTTTCAGACAAGAACCAATTTTAACTAGAATCAGAACCTGCACTTGCTCTTAATCTCTCATGCACATACCACGTTGGACAAGGAAATGAGAAAGGCGTGATTTGTCAGAGCGCTCGAACCGAAGAGCTTGAACCAGTTGAAGCAAGTAACATTGAAGCTCTTCATCATCAGCTCTTTCAAGAACACTGACTGCATATGCACGGACCTGAAAAGAAGCAATGGACTTATGCCTTATACAGTTTTTTAAAGGTGCATGAATCCCTCCAAGTGAAATTTAAAAATGGAAGTTGCAAAATTAAGTGACACATACATACCAACAGTAAAGGCTAGGAATGCATTGATATTCTTACACCTACAACTAACTGCTAGTCTCCTATGGGACATTGTTATTTTGCTGGTCGCTTCTTGGTATTGAACTCATGGCTATTTCATGGGAATTACTCTTTCTGACATGAAGAGAGATTAGGCAAATGTGCTATAGTCATTTGTTTCTTGTATTTAGTTGTTTCAATTTTGGAGTATATATTATCCTCTCCCTAGTTGTAATTTTCCTCACTTCGGTCTAATGAACTTTCTTTTCTCTATAATTTCTTTATTCAAACTGATGTACAGGAAAAAAACATTATCAATATGTCAAAATTACCTCTTCACTTTCAAAAACAGGAGACAAAAGTTCCAGTGCATCACAGACATCAATCATTTCCCACTTGCCCATCAATTCTAGTGCTTGTTTTGCTTCCTGAAATGATATCAGCATTAGAGAACATGAGTATTCCTGCCATTAGTAATAAAAATTGAAAGAAAAAGAGAATAACTAAGAGAGATGTGATAATTATTCAAACAAATGAAAATAAATCAAAACAGAAAACTAACACCTACTTGGTACTACACCCCATTTTCAATAACTCGGAGACAAGTACATGATAGGTGAATAGAAACAGGAAAATAGGTTATAAACGAATGGAGACAACGTTGTTTGAGACCCCAAACCTCTGCCATACAATTCCCTAAGTTCTTTTTTATGAGCAAATGATGTCAGTTCAGCCATCAGTTTAAGTATTTTCCCAGAAAATTTTTCCCCAACTACTTCTGCAGAACAGAAGTTTACATTGGATATGCTTAGGGAAATATTTTGAATCTTGATGAAGGCTGCACTAGGACTTTCAATTCATCAACAAAAATATTTGCAAATACACAATCCTATGTCATGGATCAAAGTTATTGCCTGTAATTTTCATTTTATATGTTTTCCTGGTGATGAATTGATGCAATGGAGGCTACAATCAAATTGGCACAAGAAGAACTCATTTATTTAAGTGGCCTTGCTATACTTACCCAAAACCATATATCACAATAACTATTACAAATTTCCAAGATAATAGGCTAACCTGAACATCACTCCATTCAACACAACGAAGGAACTTTGTGAGAGCTCTCTTTTCAGACATCAAAGAGAAACGAAATTTCCACAAGAGCTGCCTTTCATCTCCACTCAAAGTCCTTGTTGGTGGATACTTTAGTATTCTCTGAATGGACCTAAACATTAAGGAGTGAGTAAAATAGTTAAACAACCATTTATATGCTAGAAATGAGTAAGAAGTACAATACTAAGTATACTAAATGTTCTTGAACTGACAATTGGATAACTTATCAAATTTTCATTCATCCTACATAATATGATATAGAGCCTTTAAAAAAGTACTGAACAAATGGTCCAGAAAGCAGGTGCATTATGCCAATTTTTACACATAAAAAAATTGTTTTTTGCAATATCAAAACTCCAGAGATATATTGTGACCATATTTTACTGAAGTTCTAGTGTTTAGAAATAACAAAAAGTCCTAGTTAATCTGAAACCATTTAGTTTTGAGAGTTTAACCACCAGCCACCAAAGTTTGGTAAATGGGCACTGAAATGGGCATGGTTACACAAAATCTGGTGTCTCCACATGTATTTTGAAGTGTCAAACCATATTCGAGATTTTGAAAAAGAAAAAAAGCCCCTCCTTGAAATGCCCAATCATCATAAGGGTAATGTGATAGAATCCAAGAGTGAAACCGGGAAAAAAACATGTGTATGCTAAGAGAGTTAATAGAAAGGGGCCAAATAATCCTTGATACAGGGGAGGGAAGAGTGGAAACAGGTGACAGGCCTTAGAAGCAAGTAACTAACTTGCTGATGTGGCATGGAAAGAGAGGATTGGAGAGAGAGAGAGAGATTTGATTCTGTTATGGGGTATTTCTTGGGTTAGTGACGTGAGAGGGGCAGGCATTTTGCTGTCTTGGGCTTGGGAGAGCGCTGAGTCCCTAAACTACTCAGAAGTCAGATCGATCTTTTCCTTTCATACATCTCTGTATTTCCCTTACATCAATATACAAGCATTTCTTCCTGTATCTGTTAGCTCTTCTTTTGTTTCTTATCATAATGAAACTTCAATAACATGTTTATATAACTTCTCAGTTGATAAATACTTCAAGTGCTGAAGAGGTCAAGCCTCCACTGCATTAATATGATCATAAATAGAACAAGCAAATCAGATTCGAATGCAATAGTTTAAGCTTACTTTCTCTCATTAGAGCTTGGCTTCAGATCTCTGTCTATGACACCACGGGTCAAGCTTCTGGCCAGCTTTAACTGTTTGTGCTCAGAGGGATTTATCTTTCCCACTTCTGGGTCCCAGACAATAACAATATCATTGGTAGAAGCTATAGGAGATGGCAACAAAAAATTTGCACCTGATTCCTACATATTCTAACAAATAAGAGTTACTGCATGTTTAGGGATCTGTATCAGCATTTAGAATGTAACTGAAAAAGGAGGATAAAAACAAGCAAATCATTGGATTTTAAAGCTATATATGATAGCAATAATTAATATATCACTTGTACAATAGGACAAACATGTATCATGGGCATGCGCGGGCAGGGGGGAGTATATACTGCTAAATGCATGCAATTATTTAAAAATTCAGAACAGACATCAACTGACATGAGGAGGCAAGAATACCTGAAAAACAACCCGATGCTCAAAACTACAAAAGTCCACGACCAGGTACAAATGAGGACTTCCATTTTTCAAGCTTTCACGTTCCTTGATTTTCTCCATAGTTTTGAATGTAAGGCGATCCAACCAGTCCACACGTTGAATCTGGCCCCGCTCATACTTATTCAAAAGCTTTTCTAATCGCTCTAACTCACCACGCTCATGCCTAGGGACCTAATGAGAAAAACCCACAGTATATTTATCAGGATGGAAAACAAAAAACGGAAGATGACATCTAAGATCACTTAAAATGCACATCACCTTTCCAGGTGTACTGGTAGGCAATGTTCCATCTGCCTCTTTTCCTGGCCAAAGCCTAAGCTTTTGCTTCCCAGTTTTGAGCTGCTTTTTGTTGTTAAAGAGAAGAATTGTGGCTCCTCCAATCAATCCCTCACCATGTGAAACATCCCAAACCTGTTCAAAAAAGAATATTTACCAAAATACAGAAACTCAAACTTTAAATATTTTTCAGCAAATTGCATTTTGCACTTATCCTATCAAATTACAAAGGAGCTATTAAAAGATGCAAGCATGTAAGTTGGATAACCAACAGTGCTTGAAGCAAGAAAAAAAGATTAATACTGAAGCATTGAAACAGTATTGATGAATTAAAATAAAGAAGGTGAAAATGATCATTAAGTGGAAATTTGCTATAACCTGTAGTGCAGGGCATAGGGATTCGAAGTAAATAATGCTATTTACTTTTCACTATTAGGGTCTAGGGATATTCTTTGGGGATTTGGCTTTTGTGTAAATCTCATAGCTTCCAATAGTTTGAAATTTGGTTGATTAAGGGTAAGTTTAGATTTTTTTAATTGTTTTCTTTGACTGAGATAGGTGTCAAAATTTTATTCACAGCAAAACCATGATTCTTCTGGCATTTCCTTTTCCTATAAGGGAAGGCTATATCCATCCTCTGTCATTTTCTCTACCCTACTCCCTACCAATCATGAATCAATTAGCAGTAGAAACTAATAAAATTAATATCTGATTTCAGACAAAGCAAAAAACCAAATTTCAATTCTTGTGTCAATTCATGTATGAATGCAAAAAGTACAATAGAAACTCAAAAGCTTGTGCTCTCATGCTTGAAGGAAGCATGTAAACTGAAGTCACAACTTACAGTGAACGTCAGCTGTGACTGAGAAGTTAAGTCTCGATATTTAGTTGTTAGCGTGATGAGCTCATTCCAACAATATGATGGTCCTGCGGACTCCAACCTTCACCAGAAGATTTGAGAATATCAAAATCCCAAAGATAGAACAAATTGCCAGCATAAACATATCATATTTCTGGTTGAGTAATAAACATGAGCTATCTATCAAGAGAAAACATTTCAGCAATAACAAAGCAGAATCACTTGCAATTTGTATTTAAAATCTTCTATATTTTTAAGAAAATACCTGCGGAGGTTGCAGGACAAAATAGTAACAAAAATAATACTAATGATTAGGACAATTGAAGAGACAAATAAGAAAAAGATATCCCATTATCCCATATAATTATTCATTCAGCGTGTGAGATGCAACCAGCCAGGAGACATGGATCAAAACTTTAACACTAAAATGTACCAAGTTCTTCAGCCAGGTATACCCTGCACAATAATATTTCAAATTTATATAATAACCTTGTTCTCATGGGAAGGCCAAATTGTGCACCATCAATGTACAATGCACACTCAACATACAACTCTGCAGTTCTATCCTCTGTGGTAGCATTATTTTCTGCAAATAATAATAAACAAACCATAAAAAAAAATGAAAAATAAGTCCAAGCAAAAGGGTAACTGAGCACAAGCAAAGAGCCAAATACACAACAATCTTTTTAAACCAATCATACACAAACATTCCACGAAATTATATGCTTTGCAATCGCCGAGCTCAATCAATCAAACAGAGCGTAAACGCTGTCAAATATCTCCGATCAGCGTCCGAAATTAGAAATATTGGTGAATTTTAAAACCAGAGTTTCTATATATATGCACATATAATTTACCTGAATTGGGAAGGGGGAAATGGCCTTCGAGGCGATCGACGCGGAAGGTGACGGGGAGATTGATGTCGCACGACAAGAAGAAGCGGAACTCGTTGCCGGTCATGTGAGCGACCAAGTTGATTTGTCGTTTATTTTGCGGGTTTTTTATATGGGAATGGGAATTAGTTAGTTAGGGTTCTTCTTCGTGACGGTTACGCTGGCTGTAACAGCAGCAGAAAGAAGGTGGTAACTGTTCTGTTGTGCTGCCAAACGGGATTCAGGGTTCGCGCTCGACTGATCACACACTCTTCGCTTTTTACAGTTTTACGGGTCGGGGACAAACAGTGATTGATGCAGATATTTTATGATCAGGGATGGGAGCTGAAGCAAGCAAGCAACACTGCAGCACGACTCTGTAATTTGATCATCTAATTTTCATTTTTTATTTAACCTGATTATCTAATCCGAAGGAAATGATTATCTACCTATACTATTAATTTATATATTCTATTAATAGTTAAGAATCACTAGTAAGAAAGTTTAATGAGATAACGATTATATTTCTTGCCAAATTTTAATTCTAATTTTACCTGAAATGAAAAGTTTTTACAAATGAATTCAAATATATTATTACTCCACTTAATTTATCAGATCGTTATTTCACTCAAATATCTTCTCATTTCTCTAACTTGATGACCTTTATTATAGCAATAATATTTCCATATTTATCATATTACATTTACATTGTTTATTCTTTCCCACATTTAATTAATTTTATTTAGATAGTTGGTTAACTTATTTATTCTTCATCATATATAAAAATTTAATTTACATAAATAAATTATTTTGAGGGTTAAAAAATTGGTAAAATCTTTCACATTTTTTAGTAGGACCTTGGAAATATTATGAATATCATTTTCAATTTTTGAGCTTGAATAATAAATCATTATTTTTATTTTGATTATATTTATAGTTTTTTTTTTCAATTATTGTATTTGATCCACCTCCAACTTTTAAAATAATTGTTTATCTTTAGAGAAAATCTCTTATATTAGGAATTGAGCTGCCTTAACATTTTAATTTTGGATAGGAGAGTTTGAATTAAAAATACTTTTTATTTTTACAAAGATAATTATGTAATAATTACTTAATAATTTTTTCAGATTTGATTTCGAAATATGTTGTTATTGTGCTATGGAACTTGTTACGGCATGGATGCAACTAATAAAGAGCCAAATAACAATGTTGTTGTGCATTCTTTTTAAAGGTAGATGAATTTGACAAAGGTATTAAAATATTAATTATTTTAATTCAAAACATTTATCGTATTTGTAAAATTACTTTATTATATGACTAAGGATAAAGGAGAAAAAAAATCATTTTTATCAATTGAGTTATTCTACTATCATTTAAAGATTAAAAATAGTTATACTTACAAATTGAATTAAACTTTCATTAATGTATTATTATAAAAAATTTGTTTAATAGATTTTTTCTTGAAAACTAATTTGTTGCTGTTCTTCATAAAAGAAAAGGGAAGGAAAATGAATTAATTTATCTTTTAGTTCTTAGAATTTTATAATAAGTTGTTAATATAGAATAAATTTCTACAATTTTTTTTTTAAATCCTATATTTTCTCAAATTAAAATTTGAAAATTATACTTTTCAATTTTAAAATATATTCATTTCTCATTTTTTACATATTTTTTAGTTTTTCATTATTTTAAGTTACTCTGTACAACTCATTTTAATTGCTTTTCAATTACATGGAAGTGAATTGTGAAATTACAATTCTTTTTTTTTCTTTGGTTACTCCAAGCATGAAAAGTGAAATTTAGTCATCCAATTTCAATTTTATGCTCAATTACAAATGTTAAATGGGACATTAGGGATTTAGGGCATGTTTTAGAGGATAAAAATCAAGGGAATATAATGGCATCACATGGTAAAGGCAGTTGCATAAAATCAAGGGATAACTACTAAAGGCAAGGATCGGAAGACAACCCCAAACCCTTTAGCACAACGAAATTATTGGCCTTACAAAATGGGGATAAAGGAGGAACATATTCTTCATACTTTTACTATTAAACCCTTAATAAAGTTTCAGATATAGAGGAAAAAAAACACTTAAAAAGGGCAAGATTAAAAAATAAAATTTATAAGCCTTTACTTTTCATTCACATATACTATAAAGCTCCCAAACAATAATGTGGCTTATAACTAGCCATTCATTTCCATACATTTTTATTATATTCATTTATTAGCCTCTTTTTTTCATCCATTTTAAAACTTCCAAATAGACCCTTAAAATGATGGATGTGGATGGTAGAAAGAAATGGCATTGAGTGGAAATAGATCAAATGAGTAAGAGTAAATTAGTCATTTAGATATTTTAAATTTGAAAAAAATTTAGAATTTAAGATAAAGAGGTGTAATTGTAATATGATTAAATAAATTGTGATTGCTCTAATACCTAAGCTTTTCAAAGGGTACTAGAACCTTGCACACATCATTCATTCATCTAATAACATATGCAATCATTAATCTTTGTCACCAAACTCATTCCATATATCTTTTAAATTATATAGTTAAATGAAAATTTTTAATACATGTGTGATACTGTATACATACCCAATGATACAAAAGCGCATTACAAAATCAATTTAAAAAATAAAATATCACTACCTAATTTGAGAACGTGACCAAGAAGTGGAAAATTTCATCCTCATGTAAGCATCATGACTGTTGAGTCATGCTGCATGCATAATTAAATATAATTTCCACTTTTAAATATAAACAAACTCGTGTTTTTTAAACATAATTAACGTGTATAAATCCATTTCATAAATCAAGTCTAAAATACATAATCATAAGATAAATATAAACTGAGTTGCTATACATAAATTATAAAATTCATCAAAATATGAAATCATGTGTAAATCTCTAAACATGGAAACCAAAACATGTGCATGGTTTAGGACCTTCCCTGAATGGTTATTGAAGCATTCTAAAAGGAAATATAAATTGAATGCTTTACTGCAAAATAAAACTCACCTAAATTGGAGCATTACTATTGTCGAGGAGGAGGTTGAGAAGGATCTAAGGTAGCAGTTGTATCTATAAGAGGAGAAAAAGAGAGCAGTGAGTTTCATCTAAAACTCAGTGAGCAGATTCTTATCTATAAGCCCTGCATAGAACAACCAAGAAGAATACGTAGTAATAATAATAATAATAATAGATGCAACAACTGTAAAATAATTTTCATATTTAGCTACATAATAATTCAAAATCAGTAATTCATGTAAATCATAAAGTACAGTAAACTAATAGAGATATAGAAACATACATCACTTTGAACTTTGAAGGGCACCTAATAAGGTCTCGTATAGGACACCAAACCAAGTTTCGTTCTTTGAATATTCTGATAAGGTAAGATTGTCCTCTAGCAAATAACTTGGTATTAAGACTAACGATCTTACAGTTATTAACTCATTATTAGTTTCTATGTAGCTATCGTATAACTAAAATCATGAAAGCTAAATAAAATCACTATCTTGCATACTTGGGCTCTAACTCTTATTCTTGGAAAACATTATTTCATCAATATAAAATTCCAATAATTACGAGGTATACATCACATCGATAATAAATCATATATTTGATCATAAACGCTTTATAAATCATTCAGACAACAAATTATGGTCTCATGCATTTTCTAACACATGTTTCATAACGCACTTGAAAACATAGTTACTAAATTTTTCATAATAAATCATGCTAATCATGAAATAGTTTCTAAAACCATGTTACAACATCATTATGCAGGGAAAATATCTCTAATAATGAAAAATAAATAAATGTCGCCGGCTTAAACCCACTCACCGTGAAGGGTAGAGTGTGAGATATCAGCACCAACAGAGCTCTAAGGAATAGGAGTAGTGCCAATGTCTGCCATGGAAGCAACCAAAATCTGTAAGAAATCATAAACACCTAATAACTCTATGAAGAATAGAAGAGTAATCAAACTTAACAAAAATGAGGAATATAAACACCCAAACTCAAAAAAATAGAAAAATGGAGAGCAAACTAGCATAAACCATGAACAAATCCTTACCTTAAAGCTTGAAGGGGTTCAAATTGAAGGAGGAAGATAATGAAGGGGTGGGAGAGGAGTAGAACGGTGTTAGGGCTCATATTTTATGAGTGGAACCGAATGGAGAAAGTTTTATATCGGTTAGAGGCTCATTAGATGAAACTATATCATTTTGGAGTATTCTAATAGACGAAATTGTGCATCTGTGCATTTTTAGTGTGCGTTTGTGCATTTTTAGCGTGCATTTGTGCATACATGAAAAATTAAGGGCTCATTGTTCTTGAAGGAAAAACTAGGAGAAAATCGAGGGAAAGATGAATCAGCAGTCGCTCACTTTTGGTGCACGTCCATGGAAGCAAAAATCGGTGTCCTTGGAATAAAAACTCGTGCTCACGCGTTTTATGCAGGTTTTGTAGAATTCAGTAGAATCTGCTGCATAAGTTGTATTCATGCACCCCTTATTCCATATAACTCTAGGTATATTGCATCCTTTATGTGCTTAATTGGTTGACATTTGGTATATCTGTATTTAGTCCACATTGCAAATCATTGAGTCATATCATGGTTAATTGCACCACTTTAATGAGCAAATATGTTTTAGAACTTCCTGTTCTTTTAATCATCTTTTGTAAGTGTAATTTTATTACAAGAACTTTCCATGTTGGTGTTTAAATATCGTAGAGGTGCATGAAGCTTATAGCAGTGATCAATTTGGGATAATTTGTGAGTTAGATAGAAGAGTCCTATAACTCATTTGAGAGCATTTGCAGGAAGTATTATAATGAAAAATTTGTATCCCTCTCTACAGAGATCTAATTGAGACAAATAAAAATGTTTTGAAAAATTTAATAAATTATTTATAACTTTCATACTTAGCTCAAAATCCAGTCCTAAGTGTCTCTTAGTGAAAATTGAGTTGCAAGATTAGAGGTTCCTAATGTTTTGATATTGCCTAGTTTGACCCCTAGTTAGTATTTTGCAAATATTTATAGCTACAGATTTCCAATTAAGGTGATTCTTATGATATTGGAAAGCTTATTCAAATAGCCACAACTTTAGTTTCTAGGTCCAAAGATAATGTTGACGCTCAAAATAGACTTCAAATTGTATAAAGCGGTATTTACACAAGACCATTTTGTAAAAACAACTTTTTTATTATTTTGGGGCCATTTTTTACACTTTGATGATGTATTGTATGTTCCTACTTAGCCTAGGCTAAAAGGCATTCTTTTACATTTGTCCTAGGGATGCTTTCACCTCTACTCTCTCTAATTTCTCTCTTCATTTCTACAAACTCTCTCTTGGTTTTGAGAGCTTTCAATAATTGTTTTTGCTCATTTTTGGGATTTCGATCGTACTATCTTTAACATTGATTGTAATCTTCTATCTATGGAGGAATAATTTTATTTACCTTGTGTAAAAATAACTAACGATTGAGATTTGTTTTTGAGGTTCCAATTTTTAATGTGATTTGTGGTTGGTTTTTCTTTCCATTTTGTGATCTCTCTTTAATATTGATTGCATGAATTATTGCAATTGTATTTTTTGAGAGCTACTTGATTGTGTGTTCATTCACATTGTAAGTTATATGCATAATTAGGACTTTATCAGGGTATTTGGTTAATTGATTAAATTACATTCATTTAGTAAAGGATTATAATTAACTCCATTGGAAGACTAGGTTGTTATAATTGATAATTAAACTAGCATAGGCTCATAGAACAATAATTATGGATTACTAGTGCATGTATTAGTCAAACCCTTAGTGAGAGTATGATTGTGTGATAGCTAAATAAAATTACATCATTGTTGTGTGATAGCTAAATAAAATTACATCATTGTTGTGTGATAACATAATTAATGAAAGTAACCACCACCATGAATTAATCCTCTGAACCAATGATTGAATAATTTTTAATCTGAAGGACTCCATGTGTAGGTTATTCTTCCATATATAATTTTCTAAATTAGTTTTCATTATTGCAACAATTTCAACCCCCCCCTCAATTTCTCGATTTGACTAGAAGCACTTCCACATAAAATGACTTGAATTACAATCTAAACTATATTTTTGTGCAATTTAGGTTTAAATAAATTTAATTTGTTTGTGAGTCAGGACAACTTGCATCACTGCCCTAAGCATGGGGGAGGGTATTTCATTCTGAATGACCTTCATATGGATGTGTAGACCTAGAATATTATACAAAATTATGAAATGGTCTCATCTTATTCAATTAACGTTAGAACTTAGAATAATCTCAGCCCCCAAATCTCAGAAAGAACCCTAACCCCACAAATTCACTTTGAAAAAATAGATCTAGAAACACCAATTGGGAAATTCTATGGCACTCCTCCAATTGTAAGCTCTCAAGTGATGAAGTAGCCTTTTGTGAATGATACCAACCCCTTGTTTGACAAAAATGCAGACATATAAAAGGTGGATGGGTTTTAAAATTTGGATAACCTTTCCAACAATTTCAAGCCCAACATTTGTTAGTCTTCAATATGAAGCAATTATTAAGGATTTTAGTTTCTGTAATCCATTACCGTTACCTATAACCTAGGACCCCCTATCACTGACATTTGGTAGGCAGTTGTGGACAAGATTAGTAACTTCCTTGCCATAATTTTCTATAACAACCGGATATAGATGTCTAAAATATGTCTGTGCCTGTAGTTTTTCACCTTTGTTAGAACTAAAGAAGTTGAAGAAAATACTAGCAACTCCCTTATCTCTAGTGCCAACACAATCTTTATAGTTATTGACTATAGATTGAAGCTATATTTCCTAATATCTTATAGACCTTTGTCACCAATGTTGGGACATGATTTGGGTTCTTGGTGAATTTGGGGTTAGGGTTCTTTCTAAAATTTAGGGGTTATGGTTCTTAAGTTCTAATGTGATGAATGAGTTGAGATGATGATCATGCAATAGTGTGACATGGTTTTGTATTTTAGATTGATTTTGTAGTATATTTTTGTATGATTGTATGTATACAATATATTGTATCACCTATGTATCAAACAAATTTCGATAAATTATATCATTTTTCAAAAAATTATAAAATGAGTTTGGTGACAAGGTGTTTGCACCAAATTTTTCTAAGCGTCAAAATGTTGAATTGTCATTCAACTTTGTAAGACAAAGGCTATAATGAAATAAGTTTGGCTATCAAAGTATGAAGGCTCCTGATGATGATGTTTGACATGTCAAAGTCGACCAAGACAATAAGGTTTGATTTTGAAGGAGAAGTGGATTAAAGTTGACAAAGTTCAAGTTTGTTGGTCAACATGTTGAAATTGATGGTGGTCACTCACGACGGAATTTGAATATCCAAGATTGCAAGTTAACAATGACAAGATTCCTATACTCGAGTTTGACAGGTCGAAATCCATATTGTCATTTGGGACTTAAAAATTTTTGAGGGTTTTAAGAAAATCATTACAGTGATAAGTAGGAGATAGATATTGGTCGCGCAACAGTATTGTCAGCGATCTTTAGCAGTTATTGATTGAAGTCTCATGAAGGCACGACGAAGTGGTAATCATTCGACGATGAAGATCTATGACAAAGAAAGAAACTGTCAAAGACACATGGACAACATCCACGGATACAACCAAAGACAAGTGTTAAGATCTTGGAGTCCTATAATGTTTATAAATAGTATTATTTGTACATTTGTAAGATGTTAGAATTTTCATTTACACGCTCACTCTATAATATCACCCTAATGACCAAACAGAGTCCAGTGTCAATAATTATTTTCAACCACATTTCCTATTTTCTTAGTACTAACTTTCCTTTATATTTTATGTATTTTGTTTATATTTGTCAATCAAATACTCTACATTGTGCAATTCTTCTATACTTTAACATTTCGTTGGTCAATATTTTATACATAATGCACAAATCACATTTACATATTCCATTCATATTTTATTCACACACTTTTTTTTTTTGTTTTGACAAATCTAAGATGAGTAGTTTTTTGCTCCCCGAATCAAAATCTTCAAAAATAAATGTTAACGCATGAACTCTTGAGTGTGTCAACAAACACCTACTTTTAAGCAATTTGAATTCATGTTTAAGGAAATTGCCGAATATTTGTTGTGATTGGAAAATGTCAAAGTTTGCAATAAACACATAGATTAATATTTACATGTGTCATTAGGTGATTGAACCGCACGTGCAAGGTTCCAGTGTCCTTTCAAAATCTTGGGCATGCGAGCAACTGTTCGTTTAAAATCTAGCGGAATCGGTGCGTTTGATTGCTCACCAGAACGCACACCGTCGTTGGCTCTTCTTACCTCCCAATTTGCTAGCTTGGCCCAGTTCCTGAGTTCTGAGTTCGCTCTTTCTGCACAGAAAAAATGAAGAGTTTTCCAAAATCGTGGCCGCGAAAGCTTCTCAAATGTGGGTTCGCTTCAGCTCTTAATCTTCGCCTTGACGAATTTCGTGCTTACAGCATCAATTTTTTGTTTCCCCTTAAAATATTTATGAATACACCCAAACCATTTTCTGAATGCCTTCCATATTTTCCGATTTGAACGGCATCATTTTTTTTTTTCCGATTTTGTGTTTAGGCATCTGTGTTTCTATATGGTGCGTATTCAAAATTTCTAACTGTGTTCAGATTGTATATCGATAAACTGCACTATATTATGTTCCTTGATTAGGAATTAGGATTAGGATTCCATAACTGTGAATTTTTGGAGATGATAATAATTGTGAATTTTTTTTATTGCATACATAGATGCTAGATAGCACTTGTATAATAATATCTCACACTAAGGCAATTTGCCATGGCTACTAGGCTCTGCCCTTTCATAAATACTCTTGGCCTCTTGCCGATAGCAGGGCCAGTACATTCTCATAATAATAATGGTAATCTAATAGTGAAGAAAATTCCCTATAGTATACACATACTCACTTTCATCTAACTGGCTAATAGTGTGACGGGATATATCTAAAAACTGCTTCACCCTTACCCGGTGATGATCCAAAAACCATTTGAATTTACATATATCTATTGTTAATTAATGGTTTTAACACAAATCATGATCAGTTTGGATACGGTTGCTTGCTGGCTTCCCAATCTGTAGGCAACTGATTGGTGGGACTGTGGGGGTTCTTAACTCGCCGTAAGTTTGCCAGCAGAATGGATCGTACAGGTGGTACTGCTCTTGAACCGGTTTTAGCTCGACCGAGGTTAAAGATACATCTACACATGGCAGGCTATCGCTGCAGGCGAAGTGAACTGGCTTTACGGTGTAAGTCCCCTTAATTCTCTCGTAGTTGATTCCTGCAAGAGACACCGCTGATGTGTGGTTTGTGCATGATCTTTTATCACAATAGAATTGGTCAATCACAATTGGGAGTTGAACTTCAGAAACTTGTATGTTTGAGAATAGTACCCCCTGCACAGAGCCTGAACCACCCTGCATACATGGTTTTTAAATGTGAGAAATCAAACTTGCTCATGAAGCTCTGTAGTTGTATCTATAAGCAATGCGACTGCTTGGTTCTTGGATTGGCTCATGCTTAGCATTAATAGCAACTCTGAAATGTTCTATTAATTATATAGTAGGTCTAGAGTAAACTCAATTGCTGCTCCATGCAATATTTTCGTCTTAGTTTGGAAAATTCTCTTTACCTGAAATGTTATGTAGAACGTGTTCAAAGGTTTAGGACTTACTATCAGTAAACTAATTTACACTCCAAAACTTCCATATTAAATCCAGATAGATTATCAATGCCAGAGTAGTATCTAATCATTCTCTCTATCTTTATCTCTCTGTCCCTCTCTCTCTCTGTGTCTCCCCCCTCTCTCTACACCGAGTTTTCATCTAGTCGTAAAAAATGATTTTGTACAAGTCTATTATTTACTGCTTAACTTGTGGACCAGTTATTTTGTCTTAATCTAATTACCTTCAACTTAGTAATCTATTATTTATACTATTGTATTGAACATATTTTACCTGCCATGTCTTGATTCTGACACCATTCATTGTGTTGTGCATGTTGACATCTCTGACAGTAATGTTTGAGACACAGGCTCTGGTGTTATCCTTTCCTAAACTTCCAATGCTGATTCCATGTCCTGGCCCACAATTGACATTGTGTACGTATACATTTGAGCATCCAGTTTGTATGGAAATACAGTCATCTCCTGCACCACAGTTGAAATTGAAAACATCACTTAGCCAACTAGAACTATGTATGCTATAAGTTATTAGTTGACACTACGTACTTTGGTTATGGTTTTTGCCCAGATGCATTCATATTCTTTTTTTTTTTTTCTCAATTGAAAACTTTGGCTCTGCTTGTAATACAGCTTCTGATGTGCTATATTCATTCTATGCTCTGCTAAACAGGGTCTCAATTAAAGGTTGGTAAAGGGAAGGAGAAGCAGAAGTTCTGTTTTTCAAGAAAGACAAGCATAATGGGATGAATAGAAAAATACTAAATAATGCAATGAAGATTTTGGGCTTGACACGTGTCATGTAACTGATGACTGTAATCTGAAAAGCGTTGGTAGATTGCTGCTTTGTCGCCTGGGATAGGATGAGAAAATGCCATGCTCTTTTAGGGGTCATATTCAAATAGCATGTGTTATGATCCATCGCTCCTTAGAATTGATCTTGCGTCTAATCTTTGTCTTTCCATTTTCTTCTTTTGTTTTGAACTTTTTACTTTATTTTTGTCTGCCCTCATAAATTTTAGGGTTGATGTCCACACGTCTTTTGTTGTTATTCACTCCTTAAGCTTCGCCTGTGGACTACATTGCTTTAATTTAATGATCATGGAAATGCGAAATACTGCAATTACTTTCAATAATTGAAGTATTACCACATGCTAATTTGCTAGTGTGAATCAACACATCTTTGGAATTCTGAAGGTGAATTCCGTCTGTGTTTGGGCTGTCACCAGGAGATGATATGCTCACATCGTGGACCAGAACCCCGTTGCAGTTGTCAAACTTGAGGTGGCATTGAGGACTATTTTGAATTGTTATGCCTGTCACTGTTGGACTAAAGCTTCCATAAAACCGTAGTGCCTGTGCAACAAAAATACAAGATTATGTTAATAGATCTTCTAAACTTGAATCCAATTAGTTCTGTGGAGTTCTGAAGTGATCCTTACAGTTGGTTTGATGCTTGGCATTTTTTTCCCCATCTCACTTTGAACCTAGCATAATTGAAGGAGTATTAGCTTCAGTTGAGTTACAAATTTCTTTGTGAGACTCCAAATAATAACAATGATAATTTACCGGCAGTGGGGGGCTCCCTGTGTGGTTTAATGGGACTATGAGCTTTTCTTCATCATCTATAGGATTATCATATGGCTGGTCTTGCCACCAGACTGATCCTCTTCCATCAATGACACCCTTTCCTTGAATGGTAATTCCAACCAGCTTTGTGAATTCCAGCCATTGTAGCAGTCCTCCGGTCCAAGCACTTGGATTTGTTGGAGCAATAATTGTACCATCAAGCTGACACAATACACACTTTATGAGCCTAAATCACAACTGAACTGTCGGTTTCTACAGTAGGCACAACCAAAAAGGACAGTCCTTGTGTATAGCTGAATATATGGTTTTGTACTTTTGTAACCAAAATAATAATAATAAAAAAAAGGCTAAATACCTATTTTGGTTTTTCATAAATACATCCCCAGGGGGCCAAATTAACTCTTCATAATTTGAAAGTCTTATATTGGTCCCTCATAGTTTATGAAAGTAAACAAATTGGTCCATTTGTATCGGTTTGTACAAACCAATTTGTTTCCTTTTATAAATTGTGAGGGACCAATACACAATTTTAAAATTTTGGGAGGATAGTTTGTCCCTGATAATTTTTTAGGGGATCAAAATAAGTATTTAATCTAAATGATATAGGTAAAGATGGCAATTAATGCAAGATTTTCAAGAAAAAAAATGCCATAATTATTCGTTGTTGTGTAATTTTATGAATTATTCCCTCTGGTCTATAATATAAGTTGTTTAATGATATGCAAGAGAATTAAGGTGATGGTTGAGTTTTATTGATCTTTTAAAACAATAAAAGTAAAGGATGAAAACATCATTTATGATTCATCATGAATCATCTTTCTATTAAATAATCATACTCATATTCATTCATTATCACTCATTATAAATATAATGGTAAAATGAACAAAAAGTAATTAATGCTTTATTGAAATGTGCAAATAACTTATATTTTAGACTAGACAAAAAATATTCAAAAGCAACTTATGTTATAGATGGGAGAGAGCAGGAAAATGACAAGGCTGATGTTATTGTCTTTTTGCTAAATCATATGTTTGCCTGGTGATTGGTGAATATTGGGATGCGGAATTTCATGTTTTCACATGTTTCCTAGCCCTGTGTTATTTTCAAATTTTCTTGCTACTTTCACTTTTGGTTTTTGTGTTACCTGAAAAACAATGTTGGGTTTACAGTATGGCCCCGAGAATGAAATAGGTCCCACATAGAAGGTGTAATCTGCTGGGACGAGCATGGTTGATGCCTCTACCTTACAAGCAGCTGCCCATGCAGCTTGGAATGCCTGCATTGCATTACATTGAAATGTAACTTTTCAATTATAGTGTTTATAATACTCCTAACAGCAAAACTCTATTCACAGTCACAGATTCACAGTAACAATGTTAGGTGTTAGTTTGTGCATGTGTGTTTTTTCACAATTATTGTGGGAATCGTGACTAACTGCCTGTGACGAGAATCATTCATCAAGTGGGGTCCCACCTGTTTGGGTTGTTATTGTGTCCTCACCTTTCTCTGTATTTCTCACTTTTTAGCCTTGAATCTATTATAATATTGTATGTGTCCACGGTAAACTTTCTTTATTATCAATTATGAACTCCCTAGTACGTTTGAAAGGGAGAAAGACAAATGAAAAACACTTGTTTATGCTCCTAATGGAAATGCCATATTATTCTACAGTCAAATTGAGTAGATGTAACCCTCATCATCACAGGTTAGAGTAAGGAAAAAGATTCTGATTTTGTGGTTTAGGATTACCCTACCCTTTGTCCAAGAAAAAAATTAAAAGACTCTTTCTACCCATGGGTTAAAGAGCATGGTGCAATTACCAAAACCCGAATTTTACCTCAAGTCTTCTTTCACCATGCTACTTCCTTAATATGTACACTATAGTATGAAAATTCTAAGTGCACTTCCCCGATTTCATATGTAATGTAACAAATGTAAACATAAGCAACATGACCACTTTTCCTTCTGCTATACAAGTAAATTTCATAACCTAATGAAATTGCCCTGCATGCTCCTGAATTCTCATCGGAACACTGAATTCTGTGACTAACTAAAAATTCTTCGACTTTGATGTTAGATTGTCAGCAAAAGCTACATTATAACCATAATGAAATCCAAAAAGTTACCTTTGTATCATCGGTGCTTCCGTCTCCCTTAGCTCTGAAATCTAGCACATTGAAGGTGGTACCATGGCCACCGTTGTATGCTTTTGGTGGTGGAGCTGAGGGAGTATCTACTATTGGCTTAGGAGTTGGTGGTGATGATGGAGTGTTTTTATATGGTGGAGCCTTTGGCAGTGGTGGAGTACTTTTATGTGCTGGAGGCTTTGGTGGTGATGGAGTACTTTTATGTGTTGGGGGCTTTGGTGGTGATGGAGTACTTTTATGTGTTGGGGGCTTTGGTTTTGATCCTCCACCATGGTGATTGTGATGGCTATTACTATAAGTCTTTCCTTTCTTCTTAAACAGAGAAGCTGAGATAGTGCTACTGTGCCTCCAATGCCTTCCTCTTCTTGCAGTGCAGGTTTCAAAATTGGAGGACCAAATGAGAAATGCAATGGCAAGCATGTATATGAAGCCCCTCAAACTCAAGCCATTCATTTTTATTGGTTAATTCGGCAATGTGAGTTGAAACTCTGGATAGAGGCAGAGCGAGAAGTGGAGAGGGGGTTTCTTTGTATTGCCAAAACAAGTGAGTGCTATGTTTATATAAGGAGAGCAATTGAAGGCTTACAATAAATATGCAGGAAGACACAAGAATAAAATATTTTTGATAATTCCAGGTATTTATGTTTCATTCTCCTTTCTAGCTTTCGTATTTCATTTATTAGTTCTTTTTTTTATGAATTTTGTTTAGAATTTGTTTAGTGATCAGTTAAGGCTGCTATTCTCTTGCCACATCCAAAAAGTTGTCACATGTGACTGAACCTTTTTTTGTTATATTAGAGGTCCTTTTGGGCCTAAGGAGAATACTCCCACCACATAACCACAGCCCCTTGGTAAAGACTAGGAAAATACCAGTTCAGCTACGTGCCACAAAACCAATTGGTTGTTGAGGCTACGATTGTTTTTTAAATGTGCATGCATACATGTTCGTCATAACTATTATTGGATGAGAGAAGAGCCATATCTACCTGTTGTCTTGTCCTACTTTCTTTTCATTTCGAAGCATAAAATGAATAGCTATTTGCCTAATACTAGTTATACAAAACTTTTGAGTGATTAATGACAGTGTGGATAAGATATTTATTCAAAGGCTGGCATACAATGAAGTTAAATATCATTGGTCCTGAAAACCTTCTTGCATAGATCAATGACCTGTTTGAAGAGCAGATAGGAGTTTGAAACAAATGTACCCTTGGTCAGTAATGAGCTAACCAAACAAATTGTGGGTTTTAGTTTCACTGAGGAATTATTGTGCTTATGCCCTTGATCACGGAGGGATTAGTATTTAGTGCACACTATCACAGAAATATGCATCATATATCTGCTGCTTGCTTTCTTCATTAAAATTGTTATTGAAAAAATTAAACTTTTATTTCTATTTGAAATGTAATGAATCAAGATTTGATGCAAAAGACAAGACGATACACGTGAGTGGGTCTAAAAGGAGTCAAGGGCACTGATTATAACAGCTCTTAATAATCACATGCAACCTTCACGGGCCAAGACTTCTGTGTACTTTGTCTTCTTAAGCCATGAGCCCACTCTCATATGATCAGAAAGGCACAACTTAGCATGTTTCCTCCAATTTCGGGTATCTGGTTCCTCCTTTCCCTTGTTAAATCAAGAGTGCAAATTGCTAGTGACCCCAAAGAGATTGAAAGAAGTTAAAAGTGAGTGAACTTATTGCTTTACTAGATAAGATAAAGAAATAAATCCATCAATTAATAAAATTAAGCTCTTCTTAAGTGTACGGTATGAATACACAGCTTGTAAGGAAGGATTTGAAAAGAAACCACCATGCGCCCACAGACTGGCAGCATTTTTTTTTTTCATGGTTTTGCTAGACAACATTTTCTGTGCATAAGAATAAAAACAAAAGAAAAAGTACGATATCATGTTCCTGCAACATTGTGCATATGCGTAGCAAATCTATTGCGGTCCCCCAAAGGGAAAAGTGAAATATTAAAAAGAATCAAGCAAACGAGCAACAAATTTTACTTGCTTATTAAGATCATATGTCAAAATCCTTATGTGATGGGGAATGCATTGGTTTAATGGATGATTAAGGGGCACCGTACTATTTTGCAGAAACGGGTTCAGGGCTGGGTTTGGGCAATGATTCTGAAATCATTGTCATTGCTCAACTTGAAGGACCAGCTGAGCTCACACGTTTCTTTTATTGTCCTATTTTAACAAACCTTCCAGCCTACAGCCTCCAGGGGTACCTCATCTGCATATGAGCTTTCCATGTACACATTTGCCCTGGTAACATTTATTTATTCGAGAATAGAAGACTTCAGTCATTTGGTACCCCATTTCTTCATCTCATACGACAAGCTTGTCTTTTAATGAGGTACTGTTACTAATGTATATACATAATCAGCAAGCAACACATGTATTAGTAGAAAAGGCACCTTTAACTAGTGATATAAGGAAAAAGTTTTGGTTTATGTAACCGACATGAAGAAGCGGTTAAATTAAAGTTAAAAATAGTGAAAATGGTGGGGGACGGAGTTATATGTATAATATATAAAATATTATTCATATGGATTGGGGTTGAGCTGGTGTTTATTTTTGCCCTTGAAATTATATGTATATTTTATCGTAGCTTTTAAAATTAAGAAAGTGTTAGTTTCTAAAATTATTAAAAGTGATTTAAATTAGACATTTAGTCTTTGTGAATATTATTATTAAGACTAATTTGAATCATTTTCATAATATTAGGAATTGAACTGACACTTTTTTAATTTTATGGATTAAAATAAAATACACATCTAATTTTGGGATCAAAATGAAGTTTACTTGATTGAGATTTTATGCTCATATGCTGATACATAATAAAAATAAAAGATGTCTTTAAATTCATTCGTGACAAATTATGTTAGTTAAAACCTTCTTTTTAGAATATCCGATGACGTGTTCTTTTTCGGTGAAAACGATAGGCATGAGGGAGGGGTGGACCGTCAATGCAATCATCGATCATCAAATAGCGGTTTCTGTTATTTCCATCTGTTTACTTTACTGACTCAGAGTTGCTCTTATCGAGTACATGAGGAGCTGCTTGGATGTCAGATTTGTCAGTCACACATTTACGTAAGTGCCACTGCCTGAAAGTCACTCCTCATTCTCATCAGCAGCGTGTATTTCGAAATATTTGCATACTCTTGAAGTACATTTAAGACCTGATCTAAGAATAATTATAATTATTTAATTTTAATTTAAAATATTTAAAATTGATATACAAATAAAAAATATGCAATTGTGATATATATTAAATGTGCTTTGGAGTATGCGAAAATTTCTGTGTGTATTTCCTTGAACTTTTCCTTCCGTCACTTTCCCATCCAACACTGATCATTTCCTTCTTCCTCCCAATAGCATTTATTCAGATTTTTTTCACCAACAATGTTGCTTATAGTGGTGTTCGTATATGTTAGTATTGAGATTCACTAACGTAGAAACAGTAGTTCCAAATTGAATATTGCACCATATTCTACTCGACTGTGTGTACTGGTTGAAAACAATGATTTTAATCAGACGTATTATCATGAATATCTTTTAATCAATTCGAATATGCTATACCCCTGCATGCAAAACTTGGTCATGTGTACATATTCAATTGTGACATTTTTCCTGCACCTGAGGACATTAAAAACTCACATGTATACTTATTAATTAATTCTTTTTTTTTTAATTATTTTTCCTAAAGTTAAAGTCCTATATGTCTTAGTCGGCAACTTTTTTCCCCTCTCCCTTCTTTGGTGGTAATAAATTAATAATAAAATGTGGCATGATAACAGAGAGAGAGGACGAGGAGGAGTACGATACGACCTTCTTAGCCGTCTTTTCGTGCCTATGTGCCCGTCTCGTGAACTTTGAAGTGGTCTCGTGAACTACATGCACACAAAGATGGATGATTAGGGTTGCTTCTGCTCCATTATTAAGTAGTGAGTACGTTCAAATGACCTACTTAGTGACAAACAATTTCATGGTTTCAAGTTAAGAGTGACCCACTTGCGCAGCAAATATGGCCCACAGAAATAATCATACAGAGATGCCTCTGTGCTAATCTTCTAACAACTCCAAAATGGCTCCAAATTAATTATATATAAATTTTATGCTTCAAATTGTTTCCCCCAACCACAATACATTTCTCTTATTAAAAATATGCATCAGATATAAATGGAAATATGGAACTAGTTAATGATAAGGTAGCATTGCTCTTTTCTGGTCCAATTGTACTATCATATACGTTGAAGAAAATTAAGAAGGAAACAAATTGCGCTAATTGGTGGCTATAAATATACATTTTCTGCAAGAGAGCTTCCTTTTTTTTATTTTTTTTCTGTCTTTTGCTTACAAGTTACAATCTTTCTCAGAACATTATATAAATGTTTCTAGTAATGTCATTCTCCTCAAGAGCAAGAAAGTCATTACATGTTTTTGGACCCATTACCCTCACTCATTAATAGGGAATAATTGAAAGAATCAGTTCACTTTAACGACAATTAGATTCCACATCACGTCATCAACAGTCAATTGTAAATGTAGGTAGAAAATGTGCTACTTTGGATGTAGTTCTACTTTTAGGCTTTCTATCTAGAAACAGCTTCTGATTCGGGAATCAACCTAGAAATTTGAAGGTGAAAATGAGTGGAAAAAACAAAATTAAACTTATATATGTCTTTATGACTTATCAATGAGAAGTTATCAACATAAATCGAATCAAAGAGCTTTTCA
Organism: Dalbergia cultrata; assembly: GCA_031216105.1. Lineage (NCBI taxonomy): Eukaryota > Viridiplantae > Streptophyta > Magnoliopsida > Fabales > Fabaceae > Dalbergia > Dalbergia cultrata. The sequence continues at coordinate 14,389,343 of CM062344.1, read as the reverse complement.
TGAACATTGCTCGACTTTACCAGTTGAGCAAACCTTGAATAGATTGATATGCCGCCCTGAAGTTTTCCCCTTGTAGCTTTATCATTGTTGTAGCTGCTGAAGTTATTATTGCTTGTTGTTGTGCATGTGAATTTTCAGTTGTAAGAAGACCCATTTCCCTATATGTTCGATCTTCAATATTTGATTCTCAAATTAATCAAAAACAAAAGACAATATATTTTTTTTCCAGATCACACATTCATCCAAAAGAAGGGGATGGGGAAAAGTGGTTTCAAACCACATTAACGCGCACCCTTTTACAATGTGATTATTCAAAAACAAGAGATCTTGTAGTACATGGGGACAAGTGTTTTCAGATCACACATGGCAAGTTCAAACGTGAGTGCCCCTTTACCATATGGTTAACCTTTACCATATGGTTACTTAAAACAAGAGATCTTGGCACTGCACTATGTGTCTCAACCACATACAAGAATGTATATGTCCCCATCACTATGTCTGTATCCCATGGGCCTTTCCTTTTGTTCAGGGCCTACAGAAAGCCATTTTAGCTATGCACATTCACGGATCGCTTTGAGCCCCTAAAGCTTGTGCTTCATCAATAATTCTTTGGAGGAAGAGACCATTTATATATATGTTACTTCCTGGCCTATAATGCAGCCATACAGGCGCGTGACCCCTTATCCCAAGGTAAATAACGATGGGACACGTTAACACAATTACAAAAAGACAACAACTTCATTTTGGCTATGATGAGTGTACACTGTGCACACCCATGTGCCCTTTTGGTTTTTGCTACTACGGAATGTTCATGCTTCATTGTGACATTTAGATCGAAGCTGACAAAATAAGTACCATATCCAGAAGTACGAAATTTAAGGAGAAGTGGATGTCGTACGTTTCTGGAGAAGCTGAAAAATAATGCATTTGTTTTATGAAGAAAATTTTAAAATGTTGTAGTTTGATCGTTATATAATTTCATTTCCGTATAAGAGACTAGCATTAGTTTTTTATCCTGCTGAGCAATATATGATATATCATATTCATATGATATGTGTCACAGGTATGGCACTTGCTAGCAGCAATCAATTAAAGCAACGCATGTCTCTTAGTATAAATTTCTTTTTAATTCATACGCACATATCACATGTTTACTTGATGTAATAAGTAATTATCTCATAGTGAAAGGAAAAGGCAGGGTCCATAAGTTTTATATTGGCGACATGTGAATGATGACCAATACTTACAGATGAAAAGACAAGGCAAAGAAAGCATATTCTTTTATGTGGGTTTTTAAACCAGTGCACAATGGTCAAAGAATCAAGAGTGCAAAGATTTTAATCTTCTCAGTGTATTTAATATATGAGTTTAATTAAGATCATTAATAGTATAAACTTTTTTTATATTTTTCGGCAATCAAATCTTTCCATTTATATTATCTTCCATACAATAAATGTAAGAGTCAATCATATTTGTTAATGTAACAAAAGTTGACTTAAATGACAGTTAAGTGTATCAACAGAAATTCTCACATGGACTTTGACCTCTAAGGTGAATTCTGCTCTATCAATGAAAAAGTTGTATTTAAATTTCAATTAGTGATAGAACTCATATTTTTATCTTAAATATTGTTGTTTTATTGAGTAAAACATAATTCATCGAGTATTTTATGATCATATAAGTATTTTATGATCATATAAGTATTTATCGTACATCAAAATTAAATCCTTACATGTTGGCAACTTAAAAATATTTTTTTTTTCTCAATTAAAACATTTTTCTCGGTTCCTTAACTAATATGCTTAGAATACTAGTTAAAACTTAAAACTTCACCTTTTGTTGATTCCTTAACCAGTATTCCCAAAACACTAGTTAGATAAATCATTTTTATTATTATCATACGGAATAACGTTGCACATACATGTAAGATCATGAATTTTGTTTTCTTGCTAAGCTGGACACAAACCCGTGCAAAGGGAAGCGGAGATTATGCGGAGACTAGGAATCAGGAGAGTGTAATAAGATAAGATGGTTTCAAATCCAGAGAGGAATGCACTAGATTAAGTAAAACTAAATGAGATCCACATAAGTGAAGATGACCTGTACTCTGATTTTTTTACCCTTATATCCAGATATGGAATATTCAACTGTTTGTCTTTAGAGTCATGTCTGTACAATGTGATCCTATGTGAATATGCTAAAGATCATCGCATCTTGATCAGCACCTTATTGAAAGTATTGAAGCCCGTGTGGCACGGATATTGTAGTCTTGACCAGCCTTTTGGTTTGAATTGAAGTTCAAACAGATAATTTATAAGAGAAATGAGATGAGTTTCTAAGCCATAAGACCAATTGAAAGATATGTTTTGTAAGAACTAATTGAAGGAACAGTATATATTTCATGATGACACCAGCTCAAAGCCTTCCAGCCTTGGGCAAATGTATTGGATTGCATAAATTACACAACAAAACAAGCCAATAAAACTATGAGAGTGGTGAAGCAATAATATCCTCTTTGTTCTTTTCCCTTTTCCAAAATTGGTTAGCAGATTTTCTTTCTGAATTGAATTAGCCAGTCAATTGGTCCCAATTTGATTACACGGTGGACCACGCTGTCAATATCTTGCAGGCCCTTAAACTGTTCTGCCGCATTCATGTGTGTGTCGCTATGCATTGACAGGGAAGCTGAATAAGAACATCATCAATAGAAACCAGTGATCCAATAGCATCTTTTTTCAAATTTATCTCTCTTGCCATTGACTAATGGCAAATGTCATTTTAACACCAAAAAGTGGGTGCCCAATTGGATGTGATCAATTAATGAAAAAAGTGGGAGCCACCATGTAATGAAATGGCGTCATAATTGAATGCCTCATTTTTAGGTGTTAAAATAACAATACTCTTAATTAAAAGTTTAAATGGTAATTTATGGATTGGGTTAGAGAATCTCACTGGACCCTTCTAGTTTGCATCTGTAACTTTGGCGGATACCCTTTGAAACTTCAATTGAAGAAAGCCCCAAATAACAGCAAAATAAATATATAAACAAAAATTTAAAAGAAAAAGGCTTTTGCATCGTTACAGTTGGTCTTAGTGTTCACGGATATTAATATGGGTTAAAAAGGTCCAATTTAGTGCAATCCAGTTCGAACCACATGAGAACATGTGCTATCCTAATTCTTCAAGCCCACAGACCAATCTAAAATCTTCAATCCAACATTTAAGGACTAGAAAGTAGTCCTTCAAGCCTACATGTGCAGTTAAACAAGGCCTGATGCATCTTCAGTGCTGAACTTACAAAAGATAATAAACTTAAACAACAAGCTGGATTTAATAAAATGGCCCATCAAAGAAAATTATTTAACATTTCCATCTTTGAAGTTAAATAAGTTGCAATAAATTAACTCTTCTATTAACTTCTTTCTATTAAAGGTGTATTTGGTTGAGGGATAAATATGAGGTAAAAATTTTAATGGATGAGTTATTTGTATAAAATTACATAAGAAGTATATCTATGAAAATTTCTACCTTATTTTTATTCTCTAGCCAAGCATAACATAATTGTCAGCAGAAATAATGAGATGTCCATTAAATATAATATGGTATATAATAGGGGTATATAAGGGACGGGTCGGGACAGATTGGACCAAATCCCAACCTGACTCAATTTTTAAACTATGTCATTTTTTAAAACCCAAACCTGACCTAATAAATGAGCAGGTCAACCCGTAATTTAAAAATATCAAATTATCCAAAATATATTAATTTAAACATAAACTCTTATAATTTCACTAACTATTACAAAAAAAAATAACTATAAAAGAAATTTAGTTTCGGGCCAATCCAAAGTATGACCCAAATCCAACCAAAAAAATGCACCAGGTCAAATTTAAGGCCCTAAACTCAACCCAATAAATTTTGGGCTAGGACGGGTTAGTGGACCGGGCTAAGTCTTGAACACTCTAAGTATATAACATTTTATCCCTTTGAACTATAGGTCTTGTACACTTTAAGCCCAAAAATCTAAAAATGTGTAAATTGGTCCCATAATTAACGTTTCCAAGATGTGCATATTATATAAGGTACAATCCGATACTGGAAATATATGTGTATCTTAATACCGTTAATCCTAATCATAGCCTAAACCTTAACCCTAACATAAACCATAAACTCCAAACCTTAAATCTTAACCCTAAAACATAAATTCCAAGCCTAAACCTACCCTAACCTTAAATCCTAAACTCCAACGCTAACTCAATGAATAAAAATATAAACTAATACTAATTAGTGATTTTATTCTTGCTTTATGTGAATATGAGAAATGAAACTTGAATTTTTTTTTATAATTATATTTAGACAATTTAATTTGATGCAAAAGTGAAGTGAATTAAAAACTTTTTTTTTTGTCAATATTTGTTTTTAGTTTAAAATTTTCAAATAGGGAGATTGGTTAAACAATCAAAATTCACATAATAACAACAAAACATACTCTTAAATTTACTTTTGATATACCTAAACTAAACACATATCAATTCCTTTAGAAATAATTTTTCTAAAATTAATTTTTTGTCAACTTAACTATTTAAAAAGTAATTCTCCAAAAGTTAATCTAAATGGAACCAAAGTAATACAGCCCATAAGATCTCCATGCCACGCAAGAAGATGCTGAAAGAAATGATGACATCTTGTGCATAGGCTCTACGCCGCATTCCACAGTTATAGGCTTAACAGGGCTGGATGTTGGGTGCTCAGCTGAGAAAATACGCGCAATCAAGCCGCTATACGGAACACATATAAGATGCGAGGATGTTGTCTGTATTTATATATATATATACTTACAGGCTTTGGCTTTTACAAACTCGATTAAATCATTAAAATGCTCTTGAAGCATTTTATTCTTCCTGCAAGGATTAGAAAAAGTAAATTGTAAATAATATGACTGCAAATGAGAGCACAAGGATAAACTAAGTTATTGTCCAACATATATTTACTCCTTCGTTATACTTTCCCATTCTTCTGTCTGAAATTCGAATAAGTTCACAACTGGTGTAGAAAAATTAGCATTCGAGCTATCAAGAGTTTTAGTTGATTATTTAATAAAAAAAATTAGCATTCGAGCTATCAAGTTAACTCTGCCCAAAGTGGGCCAAGTCCACATGGTTAGGCCAAATTGACTCAATATGAGTTGGGCAATTATTTTACTACATTTTTTTGGGCTATTCAGTTTAGCTCATCAAACTTAGCCCATTTTGATGGGCTTTCAAAGTCCATAAAAAATCTCACTATTTTGGTGACTCATTTGTTTCAGGGTGGGGTTCAATAATTGACTCCTTTTAAGAGTATCCCACTAGTTAGCAAAATTTTAAAGGGCTATGTGCTTTCAGTTTTCAGTTTTCAATTTTTATTTTCAGTTTTTCAAATTTTTAAATTTTGTTAAAGGAATACTGAAAATTTTGAAAACTACAAATTCAAGTTTTCAATTTTTTTTTTATTTTTCCTTCATAGTTTCCTGAAAATTGAAAAATTAAAAATTAAAACTGAAAATTGAAAAACAAATAGCCTCTAACCTGTTTAATGGCCAAAATTAAACATAGAATTTGAGCTTGTATAATTGGAATAGGAAAACTCAAACTCAGTTCTAATTTTTATATTTGGATTAATATATATAATTTTAATTTTAATTTCACAATCTAAATATATAAAAATAAAACAACAGTTAAAGTGAACTCTTTTTAATTCCTAACTCATATATCATATAAATTCTATATTCTAAAGCTTATTAAGTATCTCTTTTTTCGTCTAAGTTTGTATAGTTATTTTTTTCCCATTCATCTCCTAACAAATTATATTATAATTCTTTAAAAAATCCAAACACAAAATTTAAGATTATAATGCAGTTGAAATTGGAATTCCAATTTCCAAGCTCCAAATTGAAACTCTTCGTTACACTTGGGGGTCAAAATTACCGGATGCATTTCACGAATCACGAAAGGCAAATGTTAAGCAACTCGTACTTGCCGTTGAACACGACACGAGCGTGAGGTGGGGGCCAAAAAGTCGAAACCGAGTAGAGTACATAGCTAAAAAAGGTCGGAACCCGCGGAGTGAGGAAAGCAAAGCAAGCAACAGTTCATATCAAAGAATTACACGGTTCCAGCAGTCAACGCCCAGGATTCCCAAGTCCAGGCACCCAGCAACTTCGCTTTTTTTACCATAACGCCATTTCATTCGATTTTGTTTTGGTGTGCGAGTGTAGGCCACTTGGGAATACTTGCTATAGTTCATTGTTATCGTGTGTTTTTTCTCCTTTCCTTCGCGGATTGATTGTTGAACATCTCTAATAATATTCTAATCCTAGGCGTTCTCGATCAGCTGCGCTTTTGAGATGGTGAAGGAGACCGAATACTATGACGTGTTGGGTGTCAGTCCCACCGCATCCGAAGCCGAGATTAAGAAAGCGTATTACGTGAAGGTCATACTCTAATTCTTTCGATCCTTTTGCTTCCGTGCCTTACTTGTTATCTTGCCACTTGCAAAAAATGCTATTAATAACTGGTATTGTGTAGAGAGGTAATTATGTTTATTTGCAAACTGTTCAGACCTTCATAGATCCCGTCAATTTGAATTTGCCCCTTTTGATGGGCTTAAAATAGTAGATGCGTATGTCTTATAGCTGGATCTGCCTATTCTGTTGGGTTCCAAGAAGAGATGTCTGCAGCTCCACCTTGGGCACTTGCTCTCTGCAATCATAGTTGTCAATGGCGGATGGTGGCAGACCAAAAATCCGTCATTTAATTTAAGACTGCCATGGCAGCGCCATAGTGAACAAACCTTCTCACTGCAGTGGGCCAAAAATCTGCCCCACCATGGTGCTGCCATGGCCGCCATTTGACAACTATGTCTGCAATACAAGCTAGCATGTATGCAGTGAAATTGAAATGTTTCTACTGCCAATGGCAGTCTAACCTTGGAAATCTCGAATATTAGCTGCCCCAGACCCTGAGTTTGTACTCTTATTTTTTTTTCAGTTTCAGTTTTCAATTTCGATGGTCATCATATTGTTTTATTGGAAATTGGCTATGGCGAACAGTTGTTCTTGGGGTCTTAATTTTGCCAAATTGTAAAGTATGACTAATTATTTTCATTCACGTCATTTATTTCTCTTCTTTGGTTTCTGTGCTTGCAGGCAAGACAAGTGCATCCGGATAAAAATCCAAATGACCCTCTCGCTGCACAAAATTTTCAGGCAAGGGTGTTATATTTTACTTTAGACCTGCCATTCTGAAGGCCTTTTAATGTATACCTTTCATATGGTTTGGAATATGAGGGAGCCTTGAGTCAAACATCACAAGAAAGATATGTTTTTGTTGCTATATGCCTGCTGAAGTGTGTAACTGGATTGTGAAAAGGAATTTCATAAGGAATCCAAATTTCTTGTCATTGATTAAGGATTTCAGAGCTGTTCTGGATCATACTGACTTGAGAGGGCCCCCCCCCCCCCCACCCCCCAAAAAAAAAAGGAAAAGATTGTAACCATCATAGCTTTCATTAATCCTCTTTTAACCCTTTTATCTTTTTTGGTACTGACATTCGACATGCCTTAGTTGTACAAAGATGTCAACTTTTATTTTTCAGCTGATTTTCAGTCCTAAAGGCAACAAGATTTCTTATAAATTTGTAGTTCTAAATTTGAGTCCATGACTTTTATAAATGAATAGTAATGGATTGATCTATTTAAGGGCATAGTGCCATCTGACTGGGGTTGTCAATAGAAAACCGTTTATCATCTTTTGCACTGGCTAACCAACATCATGTTTTCATAAGAAATTATTCAACAAAATAATCAAATAAATGCACAAGTCTTACCTTTGGGTAAGTGACTCTACCCAACAAAATATCATCAACTTATTTTTCTTGGCAAGATGACCATTAAGTCAAGAACTGTATCCATGGTAGTGTTGCTTAACTTGCAACAAAATAGGTAATATCCTAAAGTCTTAATAACATTTTTGTATTCATTTAAATATTTTTTTATGCAACTTTATTAATAATTCATTATGCATTGCCTGGAAATTACCATTGTTAATCAACTTTTGCTGCCATTACTGAATCCCAATGGTGTTTTCACTTTGATTTCAGGTTTTAGGTGAGGCTTATCAAGTTCTGAGTGACCCAGCTCAAAGGCAAGCTTATGATGCTCATGGCAAATCAGGAATCTCAACGTTAGTTTCTCTTTATCACCTCACATTTTATTAATTAATAGTTATCTATGGTGATAAGATGTGGAACTTTATCTTTATCACCTCACACTTATAGTATTTTAGTGCAGAATATTATACTGATTTTTTATAACCTTCTGCTCTTTTCAGTGAAGCAATTATTGATCCTGCAGCAATCTTTGCCATGCTTTTTGGTAGTGAACTTTTTGAGGAATATATAGGCCAGTTAGCCATGGCATCAATGGCTTCCATGGACATATTTACTGAAGGAGAACAATATGATGCTAAAAAGTTGCAAGATAAAATGAGGGTACAACTCTATCATCTATCTTAGTAACTGCATTGTCTTATTACTTGCTTACCTACATAATTCTCATACTGCCACTATGGAGAAAATATACGTACGTACTTTTATATGGCTGTATAACTTTATCATCTATCTTAGTAACTGCATTGTCTTATATTCTTTCTTTTATATAAGGAAATCATGAAAGTTAAGAGATCATCATGAAATTTAAGGAAGTACATAATCAATTCTAAGAGATCATCTAAGACGCTCTTTTATATTCTAAGATATGTTGTGAATATTATATGATATTCTAAGATGCATTGAACATATTCTTATATACTTTCTTTATTCCTAACCAACTTTTTTTTTCCCCAGTTAATTTTGTTTTCTTTTTGGGCTTTATTTTTACTATTTATAATAGGGGTCTAATGTATGCATGGTGTAGCAAAAATGATGTCTTCAATGCAATCATACAGCTTCTAAAGTACATCATTTCCTAATTTGCCTTCATGGAATGAAGCATTTGCTCCAAAATTCAGCCTTTTGTTTGGAAGGTGGTTTGTAAGAGACTAATAGTAATCATACACAGATGTCATAAGGTGATTTCTGCAAATGTTTCAGAGTTTTTTTTTTAAAAAAAATTTTTTTTGGGACAGCACTGCTTGGTGGGGTTGGCATCAGTGACTTATAGATGTATGCTGACCTCCTTACCTAATCTCTTCCAATGCATCATATGCTTCAAAACTACTTTGGAATTCACTACCTCATTTTGCATTGATAGAAAACTGAGAAGCTTTGGCATAAGTAGTTTGGGCTTTGTAGAGAGTCCTGGACATGTCTGCCTAATTTGGATGTATATGCTTACTAGGAATGTTTTGGGGATAAAATGGATAAAAAAATTGTTATCAAGATCCAACTCTCACAAAATTTAAGCTGTTAGGTAAAGCCTCATTAATAATTTAGATTTAATGCATGACCTTATGGAAGATTCGAGCTCTTGACACAAGGTCTTAAAAGCTTAACCAGTAATGGCCATCTCCCCCTGCATTTAGCATTTATTGGTAGCTCAGCAGCTTTGGCATAAACTTCTAGTGCTCTTTCGAGAGTGCTGGACTTTTCTGCCTGATTTGGAAGTTTTTACTCATTAGAAAGGTTTTTAGGGTAGAATTGATTATACAAAAAATTACTGTTGTGATAATGCCATAAATTTGGAGAGTGATTCAGAATGTTTAGCAATATGGACAGCATTGTTTTCTTAGCTTCCTTGTGGATTTCTTGGGTTTCCAAGGGTGTTCCCTCATCAAGCTTGCAAAGGAATTGGTTGCCTCTTTGTGCTTGCGTATTTTCATTCTTTTCTCTCACTTTTCCCCCTACCCCACCTTTTTGCTCTACTCTCTCCACAGGGGGCTTAGCGCACTAGTACAAGACTTGACCTGGGATGTTGTATGATACTGAATGCTGACCAGTATAAGTGCATAACAGCAATAAGAGAATTTGCTCAATGTTGCTGAGATAAGAATGTTTCATTAGATCAGTGAACACATTAGACAAGATAGAATTGAGATGAAAGCATTATAGATAGGTGGTTTGGTCATGTGTATAGAGACTTGTAGAAGTCCTAATAGGGAGAGCACATCCTAATAAAGGTCAAGGGAAACCAATAAAAACTGAGGTGAAACCATTAAAAAGGATTTAAATTTAAATGGTTTGTTTGTACATGTGATTTACAATAAGACATGATGACATTGTTTGATTTATATAGCCGATTCCACTTAGTAGGAAAATGCTTAGTTGTTCTATTTGTAGCTTATGTAGAATTCATAATGTCCTCTTTTCTTTTTCAAAGGAGGGGAAAAAAAACTGAAACAGAAAATATGCAATAGAAGAGCAAAAAGAGTTGGGGAAAAACAAAGTTTGCAGTGAGTCTTCACATTCTTTGCAATTCCATGGTGGCACCCCCAGCCCTTTTCCGCCTTTTTTCAAATCATCCATGAGCATAATGCCATACTAACAGGTTCCTGTTTTGACAAACTCATTTGGAATCCAAAACTTTCTTCAAAGTCAGCTGTTCCTTTTGGATACCCGTCCTTGATAAGATGTATACTAATGACCAGCTGTGAATTTGCAGTCTTCATAAAAAATTTTGCACAAATTTGGTTACTGGATTTGATTATTTAAAAAAAAAAAAAGGATATATCAGCAAATGTTTTGTTTGAACTGCTATCCATATTGGGATATCAACTGTATGTAAGAAGTAGCAATAAGTGTATTTTTCTATGACTTGTTTGTTTTACATTTATCCTGTCTTAGGTGCAAGTTTATATACAGATTTATTCTTCCTTCAGGTTGTTCAGAAGGAAAGAGAAGAAAAGCTTGCAGAGATACTGAAAAGTCGACTCAACCAATATGTTCAAGGAAACAAAAAGGACTTTACTGATCATGCAGAAGCAGAAGTAGCCCGGCTATCCAATGCAGGTACTATGCTTCAGAGCTCTAACTAATTCAAAAGGGTGAAAACGCTGCAAAAGTACATGTTCATCACAATATCAATCAGACGGCAAATATCAACATATGGTTGCAAAAAGGCATTGAAATTAGTCATTTTGTTCCCAAAACATATGGTTAAAATATTGACTTGACATGGGAAAACCCTTAAGACAACTTCACCTAGTAGGACAAGGCTTAGTTGTTGTTATGCCAAAACCTAGGTATTTGAAGAGTGTATAATAGAATACCAATGCTAGTCTCCTTAGAAGGATGGTGACTCATATGCTTTTGCTTAATAAATTAGTTGTCTTTCTACAGCTTACGGTGTCGATATGTTGAATACCATTGGCTACATATACGCAAGGCAGGCAGCAAAAGAGCTAGGGAAGAAAGCAATTTATTTGGGTGTGCCTTTCATTGCTGAATGGTTTAGAAACAAAGGGCACTTTATCAAATCCCAAGTTACAGCTGCAACGGGTGAGCAAATTTTGTACTATTTGAAAGCCTTTCTTGGGTATGCTATTGTTTCTTGATTGCAACTTTCTGACAAACCTTCATATTGTCATGTCACTTGTATGCAGTACTACTCACCTTTTATTTTCCACATTGCATATTTATCTAGTCTTGGGTGGATCAATTTGAACTTGGAATATAAAGGCTTTGATAAATCAGAGCTTAAACTTTTTGAGGCAATATATAGTTTATTTGGACTTATAGTCTTCGTTGCATGGTTAAGAGTATGATTATCCAATGATCAAAAAAATTTGATTACAGGTATAGCAGTACATGTCAGATAAAAATTATATTTTAATAGTTAATGAGTAAAATTAACTTGTCATTGTTACAATCTGAGTTGTATACATTATTGGGTTACAGGAAAATAAAATGTAAAACGTATGATTAGACTTAGACTTGTCTTTTTCTATTAATTTCTTCTAAACTTTTTAGTATTACTGTTATTTATTATTCACATGAAGTAGGTTTTTTTTTTATTTGTTGGTAAAATTATCTAGAAATAACAGAAATAATATATAAATAGAAATAACAATCAATTCTAAATGATAAAAATTGTTCAGTACAAAAAACTCAAAATAAATTGATAACAAAGAATAAAAGAAATTGCTTATTGTGATTAATGGTTGAGGCGTGCTAGGCATTGAGCTTAAGAGTATTTTGCCTTCATGAGTTCAAAGTGTAGATGGTCTTCACGGCTAATATGCCTTAAGATACAACAACCACTTCCTGCTAATTACACTTGAACTATCGAGGCTACACATGAACAACTTTATTGGATTTGCTCAAAGGAACCCAAGAATGAATATATGAAAGTGATAATATATTTCAATTCAGGAAAAAGCAAAATGAGCTAAAGGAGTACATGAAAGTGAATAGTCTGCTCATACGTATATGTAGATGGTACAAGTTATGCATTCTGAAATTAGATGCTGCTCAACATCTAGGAGAAGGATTCTTGGCAAGAAAATAGGGATTGAAAATTAAGTGCATTAAATAGCACAAAGGTATTATCCCATGTGTAAAATAAAAGTTAGGCTTGGTCAAACACATCCATATAACCAACCTTAACAATCCACTCTAAACAAAAAGCGTAGCACAGTATCAGTGTCACTCAAAACAGAGCCAGTGTTTTGTCACCCATATCTCTCCTCCAAGGTTTTTTTGTTACAGGTGTGTCATCTCATTGCTTGTTAACTTCTATAAGTGGAGTTTCAATTGTTTTTGAGGAGATTTCTTGTTAGTCATGGTGTCTTCTATGGATTCGTCTCATGCCATGTTTGCAAAGAGTAGCTTTGTAAGCCTTCAAGAAAAGGCTATCTTCCTTCAAAATTTCTAGAAACCAGAACATTATATCTGATAACAAATACAACAAGTATCTTTAGCTCAAGGCAGCTCATGATGCCACATCTTTAGCCATTGTAGCCCAACCTAGGAACTCTGTGGTTTGTCTCATTGTGCTTGGTTTGAATGCTTTAGTGGCATGACTAGAAGTGAAAGCAATCATTTTGTGTTTTACCAATGTCATTCTCATGACCTAGGCATCTATCTTATTGTTTATGTGGATGACATCATTGTTATCCATATTGATTCCACTTGTATTGAAGAGTTGAAGCAATATTTGTTCAAGCAATTTCAAATTAAGGATCTTGTAAGCGTCAATACTTTTTGAATATAGAAATTGTACTATCCAAATATGGCATTTCTGTTTCTCAAAGATAACATGCCTTGGGTATTCCACAAGAGGCTCGCACGATTGGATGTAAACCCATTGATACACCTATGGATTCCAATGTCAATTTTCTTCCATGACAGGGGGAGCCATTATCAATCCCTCGGCAGTATTAAGGAATGATTGGAAAATTAAATTTTCTCACAATAACAAGACCAAATATACCTTTAGTTTATCACTGTCGAGTCAGTTCCTTGATTGTCCATGTGACTCACACTGGGACCTATTCTAGTGCTTAGGTACTTCAAAGGAGTTCTAGGAGGACTATTACTCTTATATGATAGTTCCGGGATATGTAGCTATAAAGATATTGATTGGGCAGGTTCTCCCTCCAATAGGTGCTTTAGCTAAGGATACTGTGTTCTTTTTGGAGGCAATCTAGTATCATGGAAGAGTGAAAAGTAATTTGTGGTTGCTAGGTCAAGTGTTGAAACTGAGTATTAAGAAGTGGAAGTTGTAATATGTGAACTCATATGGCTAAAACGATTGCTAAACAGTTGTCATGAAAGGGCAAAACATATTGAGAATGATTGTCATTTTGAGATTCATACCATTCAATTTCTCAGTTGTGATTGTAGGACTACCTATGAAGCCATAACATTTAAATTCTCACCACTGCTACATGAATTTAGAACATTGTCAGATAACTTTTTCGGACTAGACAGGGCTGGTTCAGTTTCAGGGGCCTTTGAAGTGGTGGAATGGTCTCCAAAACACACATCAAGTAACGCCAAGGCGTCATGAGCAGTAATAGAGCACACAAACCAACAAATATTGAGAGAGAGGCGGAGTGGGCAACTTGGAACCATGAATCAGGTTAGACAACCAACCCCCAAAAAAGGGCTACCAAGTGCTGGCAAGCTGAATGGCGTTAGTGGCAAACGAAACGAAAACCGAGGGGGGGGGGTTTGGTGTGTGGCCTGTGCATTCTGATGAGCTTCTCGGAGAAAGCATGCATGTGGAGGGGGCTCTGTTAGTGGCACTCGGAGGATAGGCCGGTCCAATAATTCTGACATGGGTTTTGGACTTGTCTTCCAGAGTGGATGAGGGAGAGAATGTGTCTGATCAAATGGTACCCTAACTCCGTGATGGCAGCCAGGTGGAAGATGGAGACAGCTCTAGCTCATGATACCATATTGAATGTAGAAGAAGAGAAATTCGTGGTAAATTGCTTGAGGAAAAACTCTCCTCAGCATCTGTTTGAATATACTAATAATAAAACATTTTCACCATGATTACAGTTATATTTATGTATCTTAATTGATATCTACATCATAAATATGGATGATAAAAATCTTAGCACAAATCTCAACATTTCTCAAATTACATTGTATGATGTCCTTGTTTCTGGACTTCAATCTACTCAAGGTTACAAATCCTTATGGGATTTTCATTTCTTTGGGAACATCATTGATCAGGCAAGTTCTGATTTGGCATTTTTATTAGGAAACCCCAACTCCCTTCATAAATATTCTACTCAAGGTTAAAAATCCTATGGGATTTTCACTTCTTTGGGAACATCATTGATGAGACAGGTCTAATTTGGCATTTTTATTAGGAAATCCCAACCCCATTCATAACTATTGCTCCTGATCCTTCACCTATCCTTCAGTTCATTCAGGTTCTTTTACCTACACTTTCCTTTTCCTCTTTTTTATTGTCATTCTCCCAGTGTTGTCAACTATCGGCCATGGCCGCCATTGGAAAGTGGATGGCATGGCGGGCGAAATGGCGGTGGCACCATAGTGGAATCGTGGCGGCCATGGTGGAAATTTTGCCAAAAACCTTTTTTTTTTTTCCAAAGGGGATTTTCAGGTTTCAATAATGAAAACCTAATGAAACCAGATCCCTCTTTCCATTTCTGTCAGTCTTGCATGCTTCTCTGCTTCCTTTTCTCTCTCGGTCTCTATAAGTCTCTCTCTGCTGTTATCATGGTCCTCCTCTTCCTCCTTCTTCTTCTCTGTTATGTTTTCTTCTTGTCAAGGTTGTTAGGAGTGTGGGCTGCCGACGCTGCCTCTATCCAAGCCTCCACCAGCCATTGCGCAACCTCCGGCCTCTGCCTCACAAATCATCCCCTGTGTTCGCTCTTTGCTGTCTCTGCTTCTTTCTTTTTTATTTTTTGGAGGTCAGATATTCAGATCTGGTTTTATTTCTCTCTCTTTTTGGGTTTTGCATATCTTGGTAAGTGGATCTTTGACACGTGTGCGGGTTATTATTTTGAGTGTGGAGTGTGGTTCAGCCTTTTAGTCATGTGCTAGTGGGTTATGTTTTTATTCATGGTCATGGGCGTGGTTTAGGTTGTGTGGGTTTTCTTTTTTATTTTTGGGTGTGGGCCGTGTGGTCTTGTGTTAGTGTGTGTTTTTTTTTTTTTGGGTAGTATTCTGATTGTGTTTCATTAAGATTAAGAACTTCTTCTGACCTTAAAAAAAATAAATAACTTCAACATATTTTTGCTTACTTTTTATTGGGTATTATTTGAGAAAAAAAATATGTCAAAGGGGAGGAGCTAATGAATGAATCACTATGTGATTTTGATTGTGTATTTGTGGCTTTGATTATGTCTTTGAGGCTTTGATTATGCATTATGTCTTTGTATTTTATTTTAGTCCGTCATATATATATATATATGTATCCGTCATGGCTTCTGCCATAACCCGCAATGCCATCTGCCATATTTTAATGGCAGTTTTTTGGTTCACCGCGATCCGCCATTGACAACCTTTTCTCCTAATATCCAGCTGTTGTCTTTGTTTCCAATGGATAAAGCTCTCTGTTAGATCAAGATTTTTATTTGGATTGTGATACTTAAGGTAGCGTTTAGTTTGGGAGACAAGAAACAAAATACAAGGACAGTAAAAACAGAAACGTGTTTGGAAGGGGAGACAAGAACAGGAGAGAAAAATTTTCTGTTCTTGAGACAGAAAAACACAATTTCTATACCTCTAAAGCTTGGGGATAGTGGAGACAGAATACGTCCTTTCAATAATACCCCTATATATATTTATTATTTATGTCTCTGTCTCCACTGTCTCCATTGTCCTTGTATTCTTGTCCTTGTCCCCTTACCAAATGCTACCTAAAGGTTGAAAGTTATTATTTATTACTGATGCTTAGGCTTTTAAGGTGTTAATTTTGGCGCTATCGCTTGCTGGCAGCTTCTTGTCTGTAAAACGTTTGCACTGGAGGCTGATTAATTGGTTTTCCTTTATGGTGGTTCTAGGAGCAATTGCTTTGATCCAACTGCAGGAGGATATGAAGAAGCAACTCAGTGCAGAAGGAAACTATACTGAAGAAGAGCTTGAAGAATACTTGCAATCTCACAAGAAACTAATGATTGACTCTTTGTGGAAGCTTAATGTGACCGACATTGAGGCCACTCTTTCACGTGTTTGTCAAATGGTTGTTTGTGCTTAATCCACTGTCACTTCTTTAGATAGCATAAAGTAGATTTGAATGTCTGGTGTGTGTTAATTTAGATAATGTGTTTGACTTTAGGTTCTTCAAGACAACAGTGTCAAGAAAGAAGAACTCCGTGCACGCGCAAAGGGGTTGAAAACTCTTGGCAGAATCTTCCAGGTGATATTTCTTTCCCTGTGCTTCACGGAATTGTTATCAACACTGCAGACTGATGATGAAATAATTTTGAAATCACAATTTGGATGTAGAGGGTTAAGTCAACCAATGGGAATGAGAATGAGAGTGAGGTAGGTAAAGCAGTTCATAAGTTGAACGGAAGCGAAACTAGCAATGATGCTTGTTCACCTAGTAGATCTCTGGAATCTTCGAATATTGGTTTTTCAGCTCAAACTGTGTCTGCAACCCAGGTGCAATTTATACCATTGATATCTGTCATTTTTTCTCTTTCAGCTATGCTGATCTCATTTCAATTGATATTGATATTACTATAAGAAGTTTTATAAGGACATCTTACATTAATTTTTACACAAATGAATGTAGAGCCCATACGTTGAGGCCCCGCAATTTGCAGGCATGGAATTTGACTATAACTTCCCCAGGCCAACTGCCCCCCCGGGTGCCGAGAGACCTACTGCCCCACCGGGTGCTGAAAGACCTACTGCATCCAGCAAGGATTGATGGTGTGGATTTTGATACTGGTATGTTCCCCCCTCCCCCTTACACATTTTTGGTACACCACCCAGTTTATGTTTCGATTTTATGGTATCAATCTTTGTGTCCGTACAAATAGATCTTGCTGGAGAACCCATGTTGCTGGCGGGATTGGATTGTGCAGTGTCATTTGTGCAGTGTCTAAGAATTCTATAAATAGATGAGTAAAGATGATTTGGAAGTAGTGTTATCATTGCCAGCTGGCCGTGATTGGCTGCCATGTAGTTCGAATGTGTATTCTAATGGGGTGTTTGCGCTTAGGCTCCGTCTTTCCTTTCTTGTTTGTGATTTTTTTCTTAGTTAGATAGAGGGAATGCCCATGTTATTATTAGGGATTCTGGTGTAAAACTCAATGTAACGTATAGTATGATATGATATTTGTTTTTATGAAAAACACATGATATAATATTTGAATTTGCAGTACATTTTGATTCGTGCTCTAGTCCCCCCCAATTGTATGCGTTGAACGTACTAGACCTACAATATACCTGCATGAAATCTTTGTGCAAGATAGTGGCCTCTGAAATTGTATGGAAGCCCATCTTGTTCATTATCTCAAACACGAGCAACTTATATTGATGCAGTACATCTTTGTAGCATATCTCTCTCTCTCCCTCTAACTAACTAACCAATCATATTTCCCATTCATCAATCATCATTTTAATCTTCTTCTTCATCTCTGTGATGATACCCCTCCACCATTCCCCACCATCATCATCTCTGGAGTTTATGGCAGCAGTGGCAGCTCATTGGCCTGCAGGCAACAGCAGCGAGTTATGTGAATGTGAATGCAGAGGCTGTGAGATTGAGAGTCTCTGGTGGAAAATGTGATTTGTGGTTTTGGTTTGGTGTTTCGGTGCTTTTTCTTTTGGAGAGTACTACTGTACTAAGTAGAAAATGTAAAAAAAGTTATTTTTGGTGCAAAAAGCCACTCATTGCTACATGTTTTTGAACACTGAAACCCAGTTACAGGTACTAGGATTGTAAGGGAGTAATTATTGTTGGAGATATGTTGTGTCGCGCAAGCAAAATTGCTTGTGCTTTGTGTTGTGATACCTGCTACAACAGCAGTTCAAGTTTTTGGCTTTTTCTTGCACGTTTTAGTCCTGTATTTTATTGCATGAGAAGACGAATAAGACCCTTGTGTTTTATTAAGAGCATAAGAAGGAAAAATTAAGGAAAAAAAAGTTTTGCTAGCCAATGTTTTATGGTACTTTTATGCTGCAACATATTTTAGAAGTTAGGAAGATTACAATGTTCGTTTTTTCGGTCGAGAATGTTTCTCTGCCTGTGAGTGGGTTGTATTATGTGAATAAATTTTTCAGATTTATTTTATAGGCCACCGTGCAACCGGTCATAAAATGGGGTATGTCAACACATGCAACCTATATTATTAAAGCGAGTAGCTCATCCTGCCCCATTGTTAGCCTGACCTATGGCGGTTCGAGTAGCTCATCCCACTTGATTTGTTTGCCACCTTTATTAGTCCATTAGACTTATTTTTCTTGGATTGAGCTTCATTATAAGCAGAACAGTTCTCTTTTTGCTTATCATAATTGAATTTTATATTGCATTCAAACCTACAACTTCTCCATTCATGAGAATAGGGTATATTTCCACTTGGATAGTAATTCATACGAGTGATGTTTGGTGTATAACTAAATTGTATAATGAATGTACACTATACACTTTATCACCATTGAATTTGATAAATAAGTAGGATGAGTAGGGATCATACATCACTTGCAATGATGATAAGATATGTGGTGTACATTTATTTTATTGTACACAAACATTATTGAATCCATATAGATGCTCCCAAAAGGCCAATTCACTACCACTGAGCTGGCAACATAAATTGCCTTGACTTGTGTTATTAGGAATAAGGTATAATTAAACATCACAAATTTGTAGGGCTAGGTAATGTAAAGTTGTATTACTAGTAGCCTTAGCAGTTTCTGTCATACCAAAAGCCCACGTACGGCATGCTCGATATGATAAGGTTTGATAGAATAATACTTGAGGGTCTGTGTGGCGTATTTGATAGGGTAAGGCTTGATAGCATATGATATGATAAGATAAGGTTTGATAGTATAAAACTCAATAAATTTTTAATATGATATAGTATTTGATATTATTCTTTATTTCAATATTTTGTAACTGTGTATTATTTCAATAAATTATATCTTTATTATTTTATTTTATTTATTATTTATAAATTATAAATATTTTTATTTTTATTGTATATAACTAAATTGGTGTCATATATTATTTTTTTAATATAATATTAAAAAATAAAGTGATTTTATACGTTAAAAGCTGATCGACCTTAATTCGGTCCTGCTATATTGGATTAAGTTGTATAATATTTTGACGTATAATGGAGTTATGATTGATAAATTTATATAATATAATGTTTGTACCAAACTACAGATAAGGGCGTAACATATAGTATTAATTTATTATATCATACCTAATACAATACATCAAATGCAACCTACTAGTATTAGACTTATTAAAAATGTTTAGTATACAATAGTTGACGTGACATCATATAATGTTACATTTGTGACATACAAATTAGAGTTTAATTTTGATGTACTAACAATTCAAAAGAGTTTTACACCGTCATCTAATTAAATCTCTCTATTTGTATGACTTTTCAAGTAGTGGAGGTGGAAGTTAGCCATGTCTTTTGATTTGATAATACATAATTGAATGATTTTGTAAAATTTTTTTACACTATCAGATTTAGTACATCAAAATTAAATTCTATACAATTATCCTTTTAGTATTACAAATTTAGCCAAAAAAATAATAATCATCAATTATTAATTTATAAATTTTAAAATCAATGTTATTATTTAAAGATCTATTATTTGTGTTTATAGTTATCATAAACAATCATTAATTTCCATTGTTTAAAATTATAATTTGTATTGACATAATTTATTTTTCAATTTAATTTTAATCGTCATTTATTAATTCAAGTAAATATAAACATTAAGAATTATATAATACTTTTGAGGCGGAGTGCAATATTTGAGGAAGAACGAAATGGAATGTAATTTAATCAAACCTCAAAGATGAATTGTGATATTTAGTTATTATTTATTTTTTGCATTTTTATTTGTGTTAAAAAAGGCAAAAAAAATATAGAAATTTTTTACCTTGATAAAATAAAAAAATATCATTAGGTACCAAAAATAAATGTTTCTAATATTATTTAGCAAAAATGAACCATTTTATATTAGGTGATTTTGTACGAAACTCTTAAAATTAGTCACATAAATTAATGTGTCTTATTTCATCATAGTATATGACAAAATTAATGTAATTGTATAACACATGTAATTTGTTAGTCTACTTGGTTTGTGCACTCATTTTGAGTGGCGGATAAGAGATTGAATTTCACCACCATGGTTTTGCTAGTATATTATTGCATTCATTTTTTTTTTTTGCTCCTCAAGGGTATTTCCACAATTGGCAGCCATGGGACTAATCCCCGGTCCCTCTGTCAGCACATGAAGTGGTAGGGGACTGGCCAAGGAGTATTTTCCATTCACAAAAGCTAAGATTCGAACCCCAACCATTTACTTAAGGTGCAAAGTGCTGAATCACTACGCTAACCCAACTTGGTTTATTATTGCATTCCTTTTATTTGCATATCTTTAAGAGCAATTATGTCATGGTAGCATAATTGATTGATATGTTAATCCACTAACTTAAGATCTACAATTTAATTTTGTTTCTTCCAATTTTTTGTTTGACGATTATTTTAAATTTTCAATAAATAGTAAAAGTCTAACATCTGTGAATTTATTTATGTAAAAAAGGCCAAATTAATTTCATAGAAACTTCATATGAAATCACCTAGAATATACAAAACGGTTCGCTTTTGGTAAATAACGCTGAGGACGTTTATTTTCGTAAATATTGATTATTATTTTTATTTTATTAATGTGAAAAATCCAAAAATATACAGATCTAGACAGTAGATGGTGGTACTGAACCTTTCTCATACAAAAATTCAGTCGTGTGAAGGAGCCTGGAGGTGAGGTAAAGACAACAACGACAAAGTGGTGTTGTGGGAGCAGAGAGAGAGAGAGAGAGAGAGAGGGGCTGGCAGAGCTGCTATGCTATTAGCAGACTAAGGAGTGGGCGCGTGAAACAGACATTCCTCCCCGACACTTTCCTTTTCTGCTTATAAAATTACTGCTTGTGCATTTTCAGACAGAAACGCCTCTCTTTCTTCCTTCTTTCCTTCGTGAATCTAAACGGTACTAAAGCCTGTTCCTCAGATCTAGCGCCTCTCTGTATAGCGGTTGCCCCTTTTCTTCTCTTTCTCGTGTATACATTACATTACATTGCATAGAGATTGAATTAAATTCAAAAAAAAAAAAAATCGGGAATTGCTCTTTTGGAGAACTGAATTGAGTTTGAAGATGGAGAGCGAAAAGAAATCGTCGGCGATATCCGATGTGGGAGCATGGGCCATGAACGTTGTCAGCTCCGTTGGGATTATTATGGCCAACAAACAGCTCATGTCCAACAATGGCTATGCCTTCACCTTCGGTAACCCTCTCTCTCTCTCTCTTGTATTTTTCATCTCTGGATCTGAGTGAGACCGACATTGCGTAATTGATCTCCACCAGCATTGTTTGTATTCCTTCGGATCCTTCCACTTACAATATTGTGTTGCTAAATTAACCTCTTTTTTTTTTTTTCAATTCTTTACCTTGTTTCTTTTATGCAGCCAGTACGTTGACTGGGTTCCATTTTGCGGTAACTGCTCTGGTGGGTCTGGTGTCGAATGCAACTGGCTATTCAGCTTCGAAGCATGTTCCTCTGTGGGAGCTTCTTTGGTTCTCAGTGGTCGCCAATATGTCTATCACTGGGATGAACTTCAGCCTCATGCTGAACTCCGTTGGATTCTACCAAGTATGGCTTTATAAATTACCTTTCCTTTTCTTCTGGCTTGGACTCTCTCTTTCTTGTTAAGAATTTCATCTAGTCATCATTCTTTTTAACATTTTCATCCTTCTTCCTTTCTTCCTTATCAAGCATAAGTAGTGGATTTATATAATTCAGATCCTCGTCCGTCTCGGACATCTTATATCATTTTTGTTTGAAGCCTTTCACCATAGAAGAGAAATTAAATGATGTCTGCGGTGAATTGTACATGTGTAATTTTTTGAATTGTGAAATTAAGGAGTTCTTGATGAGAATAGTGCAACACTGCTGAATATTATCATACGAAATTGGTTTTATAAATCCATTCTTAAAAGCCTACCTAAAGAATCGGATGCAGTGAATTCCATATTGAAGCATTGAACTGATTGTTGAGTTTTCTGGTTTAATTGGCATGTTTAGGATTATTATTATTTTTATTGACCTCTGTGGTTGAAGATCTCTAGTGAGAAATTTCACCTTTATTTTACCAAGACCTGTTTCTTCATTTGACCATTTGCAGCTGGGAGCGGTACTGTAAACCCCAAAATTATAAGTAGAGATACTTATTGTTAGACAACTTAAGTTTATTGTAGCTTAAAGAGATGGACAGTAGGATCCCCAGTCCCACTCCGATGCTAAAGTCAGTACTGAGAATGAGGAAAATGCTCACAGAGAGAGAGAGAGAGAGAGAGTGAGAATGGATCCTTTGAACTTGGCAGCAAGCTCATACACTACATGATCCAAGACATCAAGTTGTTAATCAAAGCTTTTGTTATTTGATGCTATGAGGTTGCTTAGATGGGGTTTAGCAGGGACATGGCCCTCATGATACGTGGATCCCAGATTATGCTCAGCTTTTTCATTTCAGAGAAAGGATTGCTATAATTGTTTCTCGATTCTTTAAGTTTTGGAATTGCTTCCTTTGTCACATTGTTTTCAGACTCTCCTGTCCGTTCCTTTGACTCACCTTTAGTGCATTCTAACTTATACATGATAGCCACCTACTCTTCATTTTGAATTTTCACTGCCTCTACTTTTAGGTTGCTTATTTTCTCATTGTGTATGTTAACAGATATCAAAACTGAGCATGATTCCTGTGGTTTGTGTCATGGAATGGATCCTTCACAACAAGAACTACTCAAGGGAAGTGAAACTGTCAGTGGTCGTTGTGGTCATTGGTGTTGGTGTTTGCACTGTAACTGATGTAAAAGTTAACCTCAAAGGTTTCTTGTGTGCCTGTGTAGCAGTTTTGTCCACATCTTTACAGCAAATTGTAAGTATTATAAAATGGTTCTTCTCCACTATGCTAGTAGGATGAAATTTATTCCTTTCCGCATTGATATTTGGTATATATATCATCTACTGGTGTAGTTCTAGGTTAGTGCCGGATGGAACTTCATTCAAATGGAAACCATAACTGAAGGCATTATTGTTTTCCCTTTTAAGGTTTAATAACTTGTCCCTTGCCAGTGAATTGTCAAGTGTTAGTAGTTAGAACAGTTCATTGTTAAATAAGGACTGTAGAATTTATCTTCTACTGGTAAAGTCACTTGTTTTATATGCTGGTATTTATTTGTGCTCCTTGTGGGTTTGATTCTTCTTTATATCTGATTCTTTTTTTCTCTTTTTTTCTTCCTTTGTTGCGACAGTCAATAGGTTCTCTACAAAAGAAATATTCAATTGGATCTTTTGAATTGCTGAGTAAGACTGCTCCCATTCAAGCGCTCTCTCTTCTTATTGTTGGCCCATTTGTTGATTATTACCTCAGTGGCAAATTGATAACCAACTATAAGATGTCTCATGGTGCTATTGTAAGTGGTGCCCAATCTTATTAATTTAAGCCTGTCATATTCCCTATGCATTTATCTTTTAATTATTACAAAATAGTGTTTGATTATTCTTCTAATTTCATAAATCTCTGCAGATATGTATTCTTCTTTCGTGCTCGCTAGCTGTATTTTGCAATGTGAGCCAGTACCTTTGCATCGGGCGCTTCTCAGCTGTTTCCTTCCAGGTTTTGGGCCACATGAAAACAGTATGTGTCCTGACATTGGGGTGGCTGCTCTTTGATTCAGAGCTAACTTTCAAGAACATTATGGGAATGATTATTGCAGTTCTTGGCATGGTAATTTACAGTTGGGCTGTGGAGGTTGAGAAGCAGTCAAATACCAAGACCCATCTTCATGCAAAAAACAGCCTAACGGAAGATGAAATTAGACTATTGAAGGAAGGAGTTGAGAGTGATACTCTAAAGGATGTTGAACTTGCTGAAGCTAAAGGCTAAAGCTAGATGCACTCAGATTGTGGTGGTAAAATTTGATGAGAAATTAATGCAGGCAATTATAACAGTGTATTGCTTTAATTTGCTTTTGTACCTTATGTCTAGTTTTCATGGCAGTGAAGGTTGGTGTTCATCCACTTACGCTCTCAGATATCCATTTTTAGAAGTTCTGCTCCCATTCTTTTACTCTTTTTATTTTTTTTCACGCTATGTTGTGGTTATTTATATGTGGCCTGCCAGGCGTTAGCTAGATGGACAATATGATGGCGCCATTAAGATGTGTAAGTATGATGTATACGCTATGAATAGCGACACTTTGCAATTTTTTCTTTTTCTTGTTCCATTTGTTTAATTTATGTTAAATTTGTGGCTTATTCTTTACCATGGTGGAGCTTTTGTTGGTCACCTTTCAGTTGGGGACTCTCAAAAATGTAAAATTAGTTGAAAACAATTGATATTGTTTCTTCTTTGCACTTGTAGCCCTTCTGTTATGTTTTTGTGGACTTATCCCTTTCTTCCGGCCACAACCCGAAAGACGGTAACAAGGTAAATGCAAATGGTTTCTTCTCGGATATGCAAGCCAAACTAAGTTTCACAAATACCACCTTTGGGTCCCTAGTTACAGGAGCCAACGTTCAGAAAATCTCAGGGCTCAACACACTTGGTGTCTCTCTGTCACTCAGTGACTATACCCCAGGTGGCCTCAACCCACCTCACACCCCACCCACGTCCCAGAGATTGTGGTTGTGCTTGGGGGGCAACTAGATATTGGGTTCATAACCACAGCCATTGTGCTCATATCAAGGACCATCATCTTATTTTTTCCAAGGTTCTCTAAACATAATCGTATCAACGATGTTCCTATGTTTTAATCTAAACCGGAAGGACATAAAGCACCTCGAGCACCCCTTCTAAACCTGAAGGACATAAAATCTGTCCATTGGCGTGAGCTTGGATGGGTTCCTAGCACTTGGGTAGTGTTTGGTAGGGTACAAGACAAAAATACAGGGACAATAAAAATAGTAGAAACGAAGAAATAAATAATAAGTATATATATGAGTATTATTGGAAAAAGTATCAAATTTCTATCTCTGTATCTGGTCCTTACTGTTCCCACATTTTGGAGGTACATGAATTGTGTTTTTATGTCCCAAGAATAGAAAATTTTTCTGTATCTTATTCCTATCTCCACCATCAAACTGGTTTGTGGCTCCTGTATCCCTATATTTTTGTCTTAGAGACAATAAACAAATGATACATTTATGGAATGTGGATCCTACTTGAATGAGGTCCACTGCCAGTAGTGGTGAGTTACGAGATGCCCTTCATTCTCATGAGTGAGAATCAAACCCCCAACTACATGGTTAAGGGACAAGTTAAGTTGTCATCATGACACACGTCATGATTGCGATGTCCAATATATTATAATATATTATAAGTAGTAATAACATAACTAAGTCCAAATAGTCTTAGAAGTTCAAATCCTTTGCTCAAATGAGGATCCAGCCACGAAGCCCTATACAGTACTCACAAAAACAAACCCAGGGACTCTCTGTGTGAAAAGAAAAAGTTAATCACTAAATGTGCAAATTATTAAGGTCATTTTTGTGCTTTTAATGTTAATTTAGCATTTTTGAGAAGTGTCTACCCTGAGTCTCCATCTTAGGGGTGACCTGTGAATCCCCACTGTTAAAATTTTGGAAAATTGGGACAATAGTACAAAATCATCGTAAATTTTTATCCTTTTGTAAATGTAAATCACAATCATGTACTTTAAAACCTTCTCAATTAATCCCTAGACTTTAATTAATATTCCAATAGGTCATTTTGTTTTAAATTTGTTCATACAATACTACTTATATAACACAAAAAACATATTAACCATTTGTTTTACATAAAATTTAGACATTAATTTATTTGTTGTTCAAATCTTTTTTTTAAAATAGACAAATTAATTGATAAAAGTTTTAAAATAAAAATTCAAATACAAAATATTATAATAATTTTTTTTAATTATAAGTATTGTGTTTGATAAAATTATTAATTAATCAGTCATTTATATTAATGAATGGAAATATCTTATCATTCACTATAAATATTAGTAATTTATTAATTTTAGCAAATTCTTTTCTAAAAGGATCTATTGAGTGACAAATTAAAATGTGAGGACTAATTAAAACGATTTTAAAGTTCATAATGATGCTTTATAAAAGGGCACAAATTCAAGGGATTGATATACTCTAGTCCCTTTTAAAATAACAAAAAATTATTTATTTTCTTTTTCTCATAAGTATGAGTTTTTATGGACATATTTTGTTATCAAATAAATATAAAAAGATATAATTTGATCTTCATTTGTCAATAAAATATTTGTTTTAAGACACCTCTTAGAAGAACTTAAGTGATGTAACATTTAATTTGTAGAGACCTATTTGACGTCGGATAATACTCAAAGACTAATATGATGTTATACTTTTAACCATTAAAGACTCAACTAATGTTAAAAATCTTTCAAAAATTAAATAAGTGTCACACTAAAAAGCATGTTTAGTCCAAATTCTAAGGAAAGTCAATATTATTTCTGTCTATTTTATATTTTATAAATATTGAGTTTAATTTGAGTATGCTGCCAATCATATTATATTAGCAAACAAATTTTATTATAAAAATATTATGTGTATAACTTTTTCATATAATATTTCAACACTCATATTATCTCACTCATCCAAAACATTTATATTTGTATTTTAAAAATTTATTTTAACTTTTTGAATAGATGAGATGATGAGTGCCAAAATATTATATGAAAAAAAAATTAAATACCCTCTTCCTCTATGAAAATTTTCCAACCCATCTTAAAAAAATAATAATAAAAAATAAAAGGAAAACAGCACACGATTGTTTGACGGTTCTATTACATTTTTATTTCTTGTATGCTCATCATAACGCCAAACATAAAGGGTACAAGGGTTAAGGGGGAATTTAGGAATGATTGGGAGTGGGAGGTGAGGATCAGGAGGAGCTTGCGAGTCCAACCATGGCTTCGGATGAAGACATGGATTCCCTATTTGAAGGGATGGTACTATTTAACCCCTCCCAAATCGGAGCAGAGCTCATCCCTCCACCAGAACCAGATAACAATAATAATCAACAACAGGATTGCACCGATGATCCTTCTCAACACCGTAAAAGCAGCAGCGATGCCGATGCGCTCACGGATTCAACACCACCGCCACCACCACCATCATCGTCTTCTTTCTCTTCGCAATCGCAGCCTCTCGACGAGAATCTCTTCTCTGACCTCACGCTCGTGTCGCCCACTCCACTCCAAAACTCAGACCACGATCCCCAGTCTCAATCTCAATCTCATTCTCAGCCATCTGCTAGTACTACCACCACCGCAGCCCTATCTTCCTCTAGAAGGAGAAAACGATCTGGCTTGAGAATAGGATATGGCAGACAAGACTCACTCTCTTCCAACGATCTGCCCCATTCTCAATCTGCTGCTTCTAACTCTGAAACCCGAACCGGGCCTGTTGACTCTGATGGGCCTGGGCCTGGGCCTGGGCCTTCGGACTCCCCTATCGCGATCGCCACTGATGCTGCTGCCGTTATCCAACCGTCCAATGAGTATGACAGTTACAGATCGGAGATAACAGAGGATGAGAGTCGGACACACAACGAAGAAGAAGAAGAAGAAGAAGCATCTTCTTCTCGGGAAGATGAAACTGAGCTACGGCAAACGAAGGCCCGCATACATGAGAAGCTTAGCCAAGCCCGTCAGCTGGTGATCTCTGCTTGTGCTGCTCGAAAGGATTCGATCAGGAGCAGAAGGAAAGCAGTTGAGGAGGCTAATCTTGCTTCCGTCAGGCACATGGAACTTGAGAAGCAGTTGGAAGAAGCCATTGAAGCTGAGGACTTTGAAAGGGCTGAGAAGGTTAGTGAAAGACTTTCT
The DNA here is from genome assembly GCA_031216105.1 of Dalbergia cultrata. Taxonomy (NCBI): domain Eukaryota; kingdom Viridiplantae; phylum Streptophyta; class Magnoliopsida; order Fabales; family Fabaceae; genus Dalbergia; species Dalbergia cultrata. The sequence goes on along the minus strand of CM062344.1, from coordinate 14,360,786 downwards.
GATTCGGAGAAGGAGAAACAGGCTCTGTACAATTCGGCGAGAGAAGCCGATGCCGCCATCGATGCTCTGGATTCCAAGTTGCAGCAGGCACTTGACTCTCAAATTGCTGCGGAGGAGGAATGTGCTCTCTTACTCCAGCATTATGCAACGGTTAGTTGAAAAAAGAGCCAGTAACGTTGACATCATGTCAAATTACAATTTTCACATTAGGCCTATTCTATTCTATTCGCCTTCGCTAGTTTACTCTTATCTAAAACATACGTACCCACGAGCGCGTAGATTAGTGTGTAGATCAGTTGGCAGGGCTGTTCTAACTTAAATAGATGTCTCGGGTTTGAGTCATAGGCATGTAGTTGCTTTAAAAGTCGAAAGAGAGAGTTTTGCCGCCTTAGTGGTCCTAATTGGCTTGAGCAGGATTGTACACCTGTGCTTTAGACAGAGGAAAAAAAATCTATAACATACATACACAACTTTGGAAGAAATGTATTTCGACTCTGTCTTTCTTTCAAACTTATTTTATTCTTTCAAGCTCAAATGGAATGTGGGATAAGCCTAAATGAAATTTGATTGATTGATTGTCTGGTTTACATCATTTTTATTTCCTTCCAATTTAACATAGATCTGTTGATGAAATGAAATATGGTGGAGTCTAGAAAGCCTTCATCTTCAGGTTAGGAAAAACTGAAATACATATTTGCAAGTGTTCAATTCTTAACAGGAGTATATTGGATGCTGGTTAAAATACCCTTAAATAATAGCAAACATTGAATGGCAATGTTGTGATTAATAAATTTTAATTTTGTATCCTATTTCACTTAACTCAAGATTTTTTTGTCGCTTTAACTCTCACCCACTGGCTAAGAGCATGAAGACTAACGCACATAAGATACAACAGGGATAGCAATAGGATACAGAGGAAGGGATACTGCAGCAAAGCAGAATCTAAGGTCTCTGAGTTTCCTTTATGTTTTTTTATAGTGTCATGTTGTATCTGAGGATCAACAGCTCATTTGATACGGTGTCCTTACTTCATAGTCCAATGATCATTGACATGTAAGCTGGTACAATCATAATACAAAATATAATAGTAGTATATGCTTAATGATAGATAATATACTGAATAATAGATAATCTTCTTTCATTGCTCTGTGGATAGTTTTCGTCCATTGTTGTTTGCTTATTTGAATAATTCTGCTTCACCTTGTTGGCTTATTTCTTTAGGTTGCTCATTCATGTTATGGTGCTTTCTCACATGTCTATATTCTTTTTCCCAGAATGCCTTAAATAATGCAGATTCAGCCTTGAAGAAAGCAACAACCGTTTATTCAAAAGAAATGGACCAGTGGTTTTCATCATCTGAGGCCTTGGAGGTTAAAAAGATGGAATTGGAGATTGAATCACATTTTATAAGTGAAGCTCATTTGGAATTGAACAGTACCATTGAGCATTCGACCCAAGATGACAAAAGAGAGAAAGAGATCCTTTGTAAACGAAAAGATATGCTAATGGGTGAATTGCAAGAACTTCTTGCTTTAGTTGAACAGAAGCAAAAGGAGATAGCAGATAATGATGCTAATTTACAAGCTGTAGAGGCTAAGATGGGTAATGTTGTTTCTGGATTTAGAGAGATTCAGTCAAACATTGATTTGAAGTATGATAAATTGCAATCCGTCCTTGCTCAAGTAAAATTAGAGACTGAAACTTTGGCACTAAAGAAAGATGAAATTGATAGCGTCCTCAGTCGGGAAGAAGAAATGGGGGCAAAGCTAAGGGAATTTGCTAGGATTTCAGAGGAAGAAGCTAAAGAATACCGGGAAATGGTTGAACTAAGAAAAGATTTGATGTCATCTGTATTGAAGTCCAGGGAGGAAAAATTAACACTTGCAAACAATGAGGAAAAGCTTTCTGGAGAAGTGAAATTGTTTCAACAGGAGGTGTCTGCTGCAAGAGCTTCCTTGCAGGTTAGTTCTTATACTATTGTCTTTTACTTTTTGCTTTGTGCATATATGGCTGAAATGTGATGAAAAGTTATAGAGATTCCCTGCGTCATGCTAGGAACCAATGCACTACCTAGTAAGTAATAACCTTTAAGTTATAAACAAGCTGAGCTGATTGAATGATGGGTTGATATAATGGAATAAAATGGTCACACATGTAACCAAATACATGATGTCTTATTGTTGTGTCGTTTATCCTTATCAATGGACTTTGGTTGTTGGTTTATGCAAGTCTTACCGATGTGTATTTCTTTTTTTTTTCTTAAAAAAAAAATTTTGTGGTTGTTTTTTCATCAAATACCTTTACACTCTTTTTAGGAACTATCTTCAAGAAAGTCAAGCATCCAGCAAGGCATAACCTCCTTCAAGCAAAGGATTGTTTTCATAGATAAAAGAGTCCCAGAACTTGAAGCAGAAAAGAAAGTTGCGACTGCTGCAAGAAATTTCAAGGAGGCTGCTCGGATAGCTGCTGAGGCAAAGTCGCTGAGCATTGAAAAAGAGGGCATGCAGATAGACATGGATACAGCTATTTTAAATCTTGAGAAGCTTGAGGAAGAAATCAAAGACACCCTTAATAAATTGCAGGAGACTGAGGGAATGATTCTATTGAAGGAAAAAGAATTGGCAATGGCTAGATATCAGAGGCTACTTTTGACAGCTGCTACTGCTAGAGCAGAAAAAACTGCCGCACTAGAAATGGGTGATGAGGAAGAAGCTAATCTCCTGCTTGCTGAAGCTGAAGCAGCAGACTCTGAAGCTGAGAAACTTCAATCAACATACAATTTCAAGGCTGAAGAGTCTGCATGTTTGCAAAAACATTTGATTTCAATGAATCTTGTATCGCATCTTGATCGGAAGCAACTGGCAGAATTAGCTGTGTCCCCTGATCTATTTGCTGGCTGATTGTTGAAGCAAAATTTTTTGGTGGATTTTGTGATAATCAATGGAAGATTTACGAGGAGGATGCGAATGCTCGTTGTTAGTTGAAGCGCTGAAGTGCATCTCTACATTTTAATGATTACTGAGTGTATGAGATTTGTTCAATTTGCCCACTTTCCAATTTTGAGGTTTTTTTTTCCCTCCACCCCCAATTAAAAATAGAACGGAATAATTTGGAACAATAAGAATATATTTGTAACATTGGTATTATGTTTGAAGATGTAGATCTGCCGTGAGGATTGTATTTCTTTTCCAAGTTTTGATTGCATGATTTGGCCCTTCGATAATTACGTAAGTTATGGCTTCTTGTTTTTTCAAATCATTGAAATCTATATATCTTCAAAAGGGTAATATTATAAGTCGAATTTGTATTTGTAATTCACATCATTTTGGTATTTAGTATCTTGACTTAAAACCATGAGGAGGAACTTCGTGCAAATCACTCTATTATAAACTACCCACTAAGAGCATGTTTGGGGAAGCTGTAAGATTATAGGAAAGCAGTAGGACATCACTCTATCATAAACTATCCTAAGATTATACTTTTTTTTATAATTACTTATTTGAAGATCAATTTATGTTTTGGTACTTCATTTGAAAAGTGGTTTTAAGCTAATCTATGTTGTCTGGATGGTTAAAATATAATCATTCTTTTTATGGTAAATAACTAACATGGGATAGGTTCGGTTTTGGAAACAACTTTTTTACCTTCAAAATGCTCAAGTTTGAGCCTAAGCTTAATTTTATTCCCATCAAGTTATCCAAACAAACTTAATTTTTCAAGACTGCTTTTTTTTTTCTCAAGAAAAAAAGCTGTTTTATTAGATTGTCAAACATGCACTAAATCTTCTTTTGTTTCGTCACGACTAAATCTTTTTGAAGAAACTAACAAAAGAGTAATAATATTTGCACACCAAAACAGTGCGATATCACACTTACGCCGTATAAAGTTGAGAGGAAAAAGACAAAATAGTGGTATAGGATCAGTAAAAGGAGAAAAGTATTTATTTCCCTCTTTCTCTCTCATTCTCTTTCAGCTCCCACTCTCAGTTCCCGTCATCTTTCTCTCTCAGTTTCCACATAAAAGATTAACAGCAATAAACATACATCTGTTCTATTTTTCTGCAACAATCTTGTTTATAAAGTATGTGGGTTCCTCATCTTCACTTCTTGGCTCTCTTTTGATGTGTATGTGATGTTTGTATTCATGAGTTCCTTATTTATTGGCACGATTTGAGCTAAATGTGATTGTTGAACAGAGAAAGAATGATTTATTGTTTAATAAACCTGTAGAATGGCTCTAAAACCCGTAAAGTAATGTTAAAAATTAGTTTGCAAGGTTGTTGTAATTGGTTTGCAAGTTTTCCAAAATGGTTTACAAGTTTTTTGCACTATGTTTACAAGTTTTAAAAATGAGTTTACAAGTTTTAAGAACGGGTTTACAAGTATTATAAACGAAGTGCAAATAATTTGTAAAACTGCACATTTCTTAAAACAAGTGTAAAAACTTATAAATCAAATTGTTGAACAGAGAAAGAATGATTTATTATTTAATAAACCTATAAAATAGCTCTAAAACTCATAAAGTAATGTTAAGATTCAATTTGCAAGGTCGTTGTAATTCGTTTACAAGTTTTTCGAAATGGTTTACAAGTTTTTTGCACGTTTACAAGTTTTAAGGACGTGTTTACAAGTATTATAAACGAAGTACAAATAATTTGTAAAACTATGCATGTCTTAAAACAAGTGTAAAAAACTTGTAAATCAAATTGTTAAACAGAGAAAGAATGATTTATTGTTTAATAAACCTGTAGAATAACTCTAAAACTCATAAAGTAATGTTAAAAATTAGTTTGCAAGGTCGTTATAATTGGTTTGCAACTTTTCTGAAATAGTTTACAAGTTTTTTGCACTATGTTTACAAGTTTTAAAGACAAGTTTACAAGTATTATAAATGAAGTGTAAATAATTTGTAAAACTGAGTATTTTTTAAAACAAATAAACTAAGTGCAAAAAACTTTTAAACCATTACTTAACACTTAGTTTTCTTGGCTCTCTTTTGATGTGTATGTGATATTTGTATTCATGAGTTCTTTATTTGAACTTCATTTATAGTACTTGTAAACTCATCCTTAAAACTTATAAACATAATGCAAAAAACTTGTAAACCATTTCGAAAATTTGCAAACCAATTACAACGACCTTGCAAATTGAATTTTAACATTACTTTACGAGTTTTAGAGCCATTCTACATGTTTATTAAACAATAAATCATTCTTTCTCTGTTCAACAATTTAATTTACAAGTTTTTTACACTTATTTTAAGACATGCACAGTTTTACAAATTATTTGCACTTCGTTTATAATACTTGTAAACCCGTCCTTAAAACTTGAAAATATAGTGCAAAAAACTTGTAAACCATTTCGAAAAACTTGCAAACCAATTACAACGACCTTGCAAATTAAATTTTAACATTACTTTACGAGTTTTAGAGGCATTCTACATGTTTATTAAACAATAAATCATCCTTTCTCTGTTCAACAATTTGATTTACAAGTTTTTTACACTTGTTTTAAGACATGCCCAGTTTTACAAATTATTTGTACTTTGTTTATAATACTTGTAAACCCGTCCTTAAAACTTGTAAATATAGTACAAAAAACTTGTAAACCATTTCGGAAAACTTGTAAACCAATTACAACGACCTTGCAAATTAAATTTTAACATTACTTTACTAGTTTTAGAGCTATTCTATAGGTTTATTAAACAATAAATCATTCTTTCTCTGTTTAACAATTTGATTTACAAGTTTTTTATACTTGTTTTAAGAAATGCCCTATTTTACAAATTATTTGCACTTTGTTTATAATACTTATAAACCTGTCCTTAAAACTTGTAAACATAGTACAAAAAACTTGTAAACCATTTCGGAAAACTTGCAAACCAATTATAACGACCTTGCAAACTGATTTTTAACATTACTTTACGAGTTTTAGAGTCATTCTACAAGTTTATTAAACAATAAATCATTCTTTCTCTATTCAACAATTTGATTTACAAGTTTTTACACTTGTTTTAAAAAATGCGCAGTTTTACAAATTATTTGCATTTCGTTTATAATATTTGTAAACTCGTCCTTAAAACTTGTAAACATAGTGCAAAAAACTTGTAAAACATTTCGGAATACTTGCAAACCAATTACAACGACCTTGCATATTGATTTTTAACATTACTTTATGAGTTTTAGAGTCATTCTATAGGCTTATTAAATAATAAATTATTCTTTCTCTGTTCAACAATCACATTTAGCTCAAATCGTGCCAATAAATAAGGAACTCATGAATACAAACATCACATACACATCAAAAGAGAACCAAGAAGTGAAAATGAGGAACCCACATTCTTTATAAACAAGATTGTTGCAGAAAAATAGAACAGATGTATGTTTGTTACTGTTAATCTTTTATGTGGAAACTGAGAGAGAAAGATGATGGGAACTGAGAGTGCGAGCTGAGAGAGAATGAGAGAGAGAGGGAAATAAGTTTTTTTCTTCTTTTATTGATCCTATACCATTATTTTGTCTTTTTCCTCTCAACTTTATACGGTGTAAGTGTGGTGTCGCACTGTTTTGGTGTGCAAATATCATTACTCCTAACAAAATAGCCTTAGTAGCTTTCTCGGTCGTGACTTAAGGGGGCATTTGGATTTTTGTTTTGAAAATATCTTTTTTAAAACATTTTTTATAAGTTCAAAATCATTGAAATCTATTTATCTTTAAAATAATTATTTTTTAAAAATAATCAGAATATTAAACACAAATCTATTTTAAACTATTTTAATCATATGCGGAGGATATGTTTCTTTCGGATTTTTTAAAAAATAATTATGAAATTTAAATTTTATATATATATATATATATATTACAATTACAATTTTAGCATGATTTGGCACTCTTTTTCCTTTTTCCTCTGATAAACACTTGACACTCTTTTTCAAATGTGAGTTTCGTGATCAATTCTTTTAAAAATCGAAACAAACACAATTTTTTAATATAACAATTGATTTATTTTTTTAGCAGCTACCTTTTCAGCTCCTAAAATCACAGGTGAAAATTAAATTTTTTACAAATTCTGATTTTTAAAATTATTAAAATATAAAAAAATAATTATTCTAAGTGATTTACTTTTTTTTTTCTCATAAAACAAACCCGTCCGAATTTCTTACCATAAAAAAAGAAACTCGTCCGAGCGCCCTTTACTCCTTATAAAAGAGCGCAAACCAGTTTCCCAGTACAAAGTATCAAGCCTTCAGCCCTAGCTGGCCACCTCCAATGGACTCTCGAACACACACGGTAGGTTCCTCGCCTATCTTTTCCCTGTTCTCCGTTCTCACGTGTGTTGTTTTTCGATGCCTCTTCTTTTTTCTTTTTTTTGTTATCAATCATATTCGGTACTGGTGACTGTTGTTCCCCTTTATTCCCTCAGGAAAAAGAAGAAGGAGCAGAGCATCTCTTCAAACGCTTGCAGGATTTCCCAGATGATGCCTCGCTGCATTTTGACATCGTGCGCATGCGTTCTTTGATTTCCCATGATGCCGTTAACTCATACATGTGCATTTTGTGAGTTATCCACTTCTGATAAATTATCTATGCAATGTGATGATTCAGGGCTTATTCTTTTGGGAGAAAGGAGGTGAAGCGAAGGAAAAAGCGGCTGAACATTTTTTGCAATCGGCCAAATTGAACCCTAAGAATGGAGATGCTTTCAAATATTTGGGTCACTATTATGACCGCGTTTCCCTTGATACTCAGAGAGCCCTTAAGTGTTACCAACGAGCTGTTGCTCTCAATCCTGATGACTCCGATTCTGGGGTAAGCCTAGCAGTAGTTTCTGAAAGACAAAGCCGCCAAGTGGTTCCTCTTAAATTTTGCGTCAAACAAATTGGTCCCTGTATATTTAAAAAAACGACAAATTGGTTCTTTTAATTGACATGGACTTTTCTGGGTATTCGTTCTCTTTTTAAGAGTGAACAATTTGTCTGCCTTGCATTTAAGAGCGTCTAGTTTGGGGTTTAGTCTTTCTGAAAATTTCATTTTCAATGTTATTGAACGTGATAATTTAGCTTTTGTTTCGCATAACTTTTTTGCATTTTTCCCTTTTCCGTATCAGGAAGCTCTGTGCAGTTTACTTGACCGAGGAGGAAAGGATAGTTTAGAGATAGCAGTATGCCGCGAGGCTTCTGAAAAGTCACCTAGGGCTTTCTGGGCTTTCCGCAGATTGGGTTTCCTGCAGGTTCCTTCTATTTCTTTTGCTTTTGTAATGTAATTTATTAGGCCAGAATCACTGTTCCACATGCTTTGTGTAGATTGCACTTCTCCCTGCATAGTAAATTTTCTTAGGTGGATTGTGATTGGGAGTTTTGGAGTGATTCATAATAGAGTAGAGTTGAAAGGTAGGCCCCCATCATTTGGGAGTTTTAAGGGCCATTGGATGAGGTTTTTTTGGGGGGTGAAAATCATATTTTTTTTCACCCAAAAAATAACTTTTTGTATGTTTGGATAATTTTTTTTAAAATAAACAGAATCTAAAAGAAAAAAAAATCAGATTTCAATTTTTTTTAGAAACTAGAAAGAGTAACTTCTACAAAAAATTTGTTTTCAACCTTTTCAAATATAAAATTTAAGTTTCATAATCATTTAAAAAAAAAAACTGAAACAAACGCAGCTTTACTGATGGAGTGTCGGGGAAAACCATATGTGTATTTAAAGCCACTATAATTAGTAACAAAGTGGAGTGAGAATAATTTCAATGTTACAGAGATCAGGATATTACAATGGATGAAAGGAATAAAGGATTCACCAGGCTGAATAGAATTACAAATGAATATATTAGAGAGCAAGTTTGGGTAGCACCTATTGTAGAAACCATAGTAAAAGAGGAAGGCACCCACTTGCTCGGGCATGTTCACCTCCACTTCTACGCCCAATTTCACCCCATAAAGCCTGCATCTATGGGCGAATTGAAATTCTTTAAGAAGCTGAAAGACCAAGGGTCTATTTGGATAACAGAGTTAATGACATTTTTCAACCTTCTAGAAGTCAAAAGTCGCATTTGTCCTATTTGGTTATATTGCTTATTACGTATCAAAAAGTCAATTTTAGTATTTTTTGAGAAGTTAAACTATCTAGGGGGCCTGTTTGGTTTGCTGTTTCCAGTTTTCAGTTTCCAATTTTCAGTTTTCAGTTTTTGTGAAGGAAAAATTCACAAAAACTGAAAACTGATTCAGTTTTTCCTTCACAAAAATTGAAAACTGAAAATTGGAAACTGAAAACTAGAAACAGCAAACCAAATAGGCCCCTAACTTTGTGAAGGAAAAACTACACAAAAACTGGAAACTGAAAACTAGAAACAACAAACCAAATAGGCCCCTAACTTCTCAAAAATCACTTTTCAAAACGCTAATCAAATACTTTTGTTATTATGTATCTAAGTACAAAATTATTTATTCGTCAATTACTTTTTAGAAGTTAGTAACTTATGAGGCTCCATTCTAGAATATACACATTTTACCACTCGGGTCCTATTTGTACTTTTAGTAGGGTTTAAATTGTAAATAATTTTTTTTTAAAATATCAATATTTCATTTCAGACCCTTAAGTTGCAGTATAGAAATGTGAGGTTTTGAATTGGAGTGTTTTGGGTTCCTCAGCTCAACCACTCCTCTCTTTTGCTAAAAAGTCTCCCAAACAATTGGTTTAACATCTTCCACCACTCTGCTCTATCACGGACCCCCTGACTCCATGCATCCAAAGATACTCTTATTTAACATGTTAAAATAAGGGTGGACATGGATTGGTTTATTATGAGAACCAAACCAAGTTGAACCTAACCGGATTTCCAGTTCAATTTTTTGAACTAAACTAGTTGTACAATCCTGAACCAGTCCAGAAACTATTCAAAACCAAATAAAGTAGTTTTGAACTGGTTTAGATAATTTTGAAAAAATCTAAAGTGTGTTTTATTTGAATGTAAAACCACTCCCTGCTCCCGACAACAGAATCCATTTTGGATCCCTTCCCCTCCACTGTGTGATCCACCTCCTCCACCACAAAACCACTTGTCCAATCAGCTTCCCGGTACCACCTCCACCGCATGAGTCACAATCTAACTTAACTGACTTAAATCTTATTTTTGTTTTCTGACTTTGCCTTAAATAAAAACACTCAAAACATAAAAACCCTAGATTTCCTTTAGAATAATTATGATCCTCTGCCTCTCAGTTTTAATTTGAGATATGATTTGTATTAATTGGAGATTCGATGAGAGATTTATGCTAAAATCACTCTGGTAACATCTCCTCTAGAAATAATGATCTTCAAGCAATTAAACGGCATTCAAGACATGATTTTTTGGCTTAATGATATGAATAAAAGTTGTAGGCATGTGTCTTAGCTTTGTTTTGGTACTTGTATTACCTTGATTAGATGTCTACAACTCATGTTATGACCAAATTAGTGCACATTGCTCAAGTTCCAGCGGCAGCAACTCTGTTTTGACTTTGCGGCCCAAATCGACCCACTAGACATCTGAATTAACTTTTGACTACTGCATGAAAGTTGTAGTTCGTCATGACAGCAGAGCAATGATGTTGTTGTTCATGTTGGTGGGCTGGTGGCGAGACTATCATTGTCTTGGATGTGAGAGCCAAGAATGGTTCTTATTAAGAGAGAGAAGACAAGGTGAAGAGGTTTCGGTAACCACAGTTAACTGATTATGTGTAGAGATTTGGTTAAACCAAACCATTTGAAGAATAAAGATTCAATTTTAAACGGTCTAAAAACTGGTTTTTTAAAGACTAGTTTGATTTGATTGAAAATTTGGTTTGGCCTAAGTTGAAGAGCTTAAGTTGAGTTATAGGGATACTTAGCAACTGCATTCTGCAACATTTTCAAATCAAACCAAATCAACTAATATCCTGGCAAAGTTTCTTGAAATGATTTTGACAATTTGACATCTGACTATATCAGAATCTCTTGCTTGAGTTACTTTGTGTTGACACTTGCCATTTATTAATAGTTATTCATAACTGAACAGGTTCATCAAAAGAAATGGTCTGAAGCTGTTCAGAGTCTTCAACATGCCATACGAGGCTATCCAACATGTGCTGATCTGTGGGAAGTAATTATACATCTCTTTCCTTCCATTGGATTTCTAATTTCCATTTTCATGGTTTTTTCTTAATGCTTGTCTAAAACTTTTTCAGGCTTTGGGCCTTGCTTATCAGCGACTGGGTCGGTTTACTGCAGCCATAAAGGTACCTCTCTGCTTGGGTTCCTTTTTATATCTTCTGGATGATTAATCCCTTAACCACTTATTTACTTATGAATTCTCCACCAGTCTTATGGCCGTGCCATCGAGTTGGATGATACTATGGTCTTTGCTTTGGTTGAAAGTGGAAATATCTCTTTGACACTTGGTTCATTTAAGAAGGTACATTTCCCTAATAATTGGTTGATATACTTGTATTTTTCCTACCTGGGAATTCTTGGTCTCGGTGGTTCGGTTTCATCCTTCCATCTGTTTTCCTTTGGCTTGATGCAATGTTAGTTGATTATATGATTGGGTAGATGTGTTCAACCTGTCTTTTTCCTATCACTTGATTGATGGCATTAATTGATCATGTTGTTTGGAACTTGGAAGAATGATTCAAAAGAATGTGGTGGCTTGTTTGGTTGTTTTATTGTATAGCTAAAATGGTTGTATGATAGTCTTAATTTTGGCCATGGTTACTTTTTAGTTGTCTAACATGTTACTATTGTGATTTGGATGTTACCAAAAACATGCTAGAATATCCCAGAATATCTTCATTATATTTGAAATATCTCAGAAGATCTTTAAAACACATATTCTTGTTAAGCCCATACCTCTTTAGCCCTTTTCATGTTCAAATCCCACTAAGTTCATTGCTAGAAAACTCATCGATGGTCGGCACTCAGCGTTGCAATTTCATCCTTTTCTGGGTTACTAGTACTCCGTATATGGCCCGATACTCTTGCTGTTTGGTCTTGCATTTTACTTGTTTGGTCTTTGTTCCTAATAGTTTGCTGTGATTCTTCCTTTTATTAATTTCACCCTTGGCTGAGTTATTGATATTTGGTCTTAAATTTCTTTTTGTTTGCCTCTGGTTGATGGGTTTGCCTATGTGGTTGCTTTTCCACCATAATTTGGTTACATTTTTTTTTTTTTGGAGTCTTATGTTATGTTTGTTGTATACCCTTTTTCCTCTTCTGATTACTTGAAGAAAATGAGAGTGGAGAGAAGTTTTGAGCTCAGTTATTTCATCAGGTGTATATTATAGACGAGTTAGAATCTATGCAATAACTTTTTTTCCCCTATTTGCAAGACAATAATATAGGGTTTGATCTATTTCCTATGGCACTATCCTAAGATATGTGAACCTAGCTAGTTATAATATTTCAACACATATTCCAACACTCCCCCTTCAGCTGGTGCATATATGTCATACACACCAAGCTTGCTACAAATGTAATAAGGTTTAGGACTTTGGAGGGACTTAGTGAAAACTCTGGCCAACTATTCATTGGAGTTGACATGGTACATAGTTGATTTTCATGTTATTTTTATGGTTATTTACCTATAAGGGGTGTTAATGTAAGATATTTATACAATTAGGGGAGGCAATTGAAATTTTAAATCTAGGAGGGGGTAAGGGTAATATCAATTAATCTCATGGGAGGCCAATGTAATTATCCCTTATTTTGTGTTTATTAACATAGAAACGTTAACTTACCCTAGTTTTATATTTTATTTAAAAGTTAATAGTTTAATTATTCTTATGTCCCTACAGTTTCAATAAAATTTCAAGTAGTTTACTAATGCCACATTGGATGCTACATTAGTGTTTCTAATGATTCTGTAATGGTGAGTTGCTTGAGAGACTTGATTACAAATTTTTAAACTATAATTGATTACAAATTTTTAAACTATAATGACCTAAATGAAAATTGAGTGAAATTTTCAGGACCTCTAGAGCAATTAAATCTTTTTAAAATTTAGAGGGAGGCGAGGGTATCCTTCGTTATTGGATAAAATATCAATGATATTTTTTGAAACACAATGTGCTCATTTATTGAGTTACATTTTCTCTTTTCTATTACTGTTGATTCTTGAAAAAGTAGCTTTCTATTTTTGTCTCAAAAAAACAGTAGAAAGACTTATTATTTATTGTGTTGCATTACTCATTAGCTTAGTTCTCTGATTTAATTATTTCATGTGTGAACCCGATAACTTCAACATGTTGAAGCTTTTATGATATGGTGGAACTTTTTGTATACAGGATAGAGGATTGATTAGCGCGGTGTATATGAAGTCATGTGAACACTAGTGTGTCTTGACCATGGCTAATTAGAAATTTGCCTTGACCTTTATTTATTTTAGTATTTTAAACTAGTTAGTAGTTACTAAAGATAGAAAAGGGAGGACAGGCTGTAATCCACAAGAAGAGAGACGCCCTTTAATTTTGCATTATGTGGGAGTTTGAATTTATAGTCTTGCCCCCTTGAGCCTTTTTCTTCCCCTGGTTATGTCTTGACTATGTTTGGTTTTCTGTATTTTTATCAAATTGGAGCCAGTAACAAAAGCAGGAGAGCATATTTGCCTTTGAATCCATTTGCAAAATTCCAAAAGTTGTTTGATTAGTGTCCAGTTGTTTTTATCCATTAATGTTATGCTTAAATTTTACTGTGGCTTCTTTCCACATGAAGGGAGTTGAACAATTTCGACAAGCTCTGGAGATTACACCAGATTGTGTTCCTGCCCAATATGGACTTGCTTTGGGACTGCTTGGTTTGGCAAAGGATTGTATTTACTTGGGAGCATATCAGTGGGGGGCTTCATTGTTAGAGGTTTGTACTTTCTGAAATTTTGTTTTGATGTTGATAGTTTTCATATTGTTCCTTATTAAGTTTAAATCTTCCATTTTGGCAACATTTAGGAACATCGTTGAACTGACTGCAGGAAGCATCTGAGGTTGCAAGTGCAAGTGCCTATTTTGTAAGGAATGTCTCGTGTATCTGGAAACTACATGCTGATATTCAGGTATCATTTGCTTAGTAAGTCTTTAAAGGTTTTCACTGTTTGCAAAATTCTCTATTTTCAGGTATCATTATGTATTAAATGCTCTTTAAGCTGTTGATATGTTGGTATCATGACATGGATTTTTCTTCTCTAGTAATGTATTATTTAATTCCATTTTATTTTGTTTGTGGTAGATTGCATTTGCAAGATGTTATCCTTGGATTGAGGAAGTCCAAGAATTGGAATCTGATAAGGAAGCTTTCAGTGCTTCCATCATTTCTTGGAGGAGGACCTGCCTTTCAGCTGCAAGACTTGCTAGGTTTTCATATCAACGAGCCTTGCACTTGTCTCCATGGCAAGCAAACATCTATGCTGACATTGCAGTAACTTCAGACCTTATCACCTCATTGGACAAGAATTACCAACAAAACTCAAATGCATGGTATGATCTATGTAATCTGCTTGCTTTTAACAATATTTTTCACTGTTGTGCTTCCCTAAATTTGATTGTTTTAGCAGGCAGCTGTCAGAGAAAATGTCAATGGGAGCCTTGCTGCTAGAGGGTTACAATTTTGAGTTCTGGGTTACATTGGGATGTTTATCTGATCATATTGCACTAAATCAACATGCTCTAATCAGAGGATTGCAATTGAATGTATCTCTAGCTGTTGCTTGGGGATATCTTGGGAAGGTACTGTCACGTGTCATCGGTAAAAAGTGAAAATCTGGCTTGATAATTATTCACTGTTATTATTGGTTCTTCTTGTTTATATTTTTTTGGGCTACATTGACTGGGCATACAAAAACTAAGGAAACTAAATTTTTAGTTATATATGGGCTGTGATGTTAGAATATATGGATTAGCAATCAAAATTACTTAGGTTTATGTATCCAAGATATTAGCATAGTAAATAGCTTTACTTCATTATATGACTAATTAAATTACAGACTGTAAGATTAGCACCCTAAGTAAGCTGAGGAAAGTGGGGAACCCTCTGCTGGTCAGAACCCTCTCCCTCTCCCTGCTGCCTACCACCAGCTTTGATACCAGTGATAAGCAGCCAAGGAAAGTGGGCAATCCACCCTCAAAAGCCAGCTGTTAATGGGGGAGAACCGCTCTTCTTAAGTACAATACCAAGCAGCCCTTGCTAGATATGGGACTTTGGGCATTCCACACTACCCAGGTCCTTATGAGCAACACCAAGATTGATGGTCTTGATTATAGTGACGTTTCTCACTGGTAGCCAAAATTGGCTTCGTTCATTTTTCTCTTATAATGACTATTGTTTGTCATAGGCATCTTTATCAACTAGAAATAAAGAATTCTTTTCTTCATTGAAATTTATAAGATGTCCAAATGGAACAACCACCTAATTTTGTTGCTCAAGGGAAGACTGGTCTAGTTTGTCTTCCTCTCAGTGCATCAGCCTTATTGTGACTGCAGATGGCATTATTGTTACTGGTAATAATTTTGTTGGTATTGAAGAATTGAAACAATAGTTGTTCAAGCTATTTTAGACTAAGGATCTTGGTAAGGTTCAATACTTTTTAGGAATAGAAATTGGACAATCTAAACATGGCAGTTCTATTTCCCGGAGGAAATTTGCCTTGGATATTCTAGAAGAGATTGGCATGACACGTTGTAAGTTAATATGCCATTAGCCCAAGTATATTGGATGAGGAAGCATAGTCTGAAAATAATGAGCCTAAGAATGTGGGTGGGCAATGATCAAGCATTTAAACAAACAACTGGTATGTTAAGAGAATTCGTTCAGCAGTTTCGGGAAGTTATCCCGGAGTTAGACAAACAGTTGGCAAGAGAATTTTTTGGGTGGTGAATTTGCATCAGACAGGATACAGAGGTGTTTGGGGGAGGGTATAGAGGTTTAGGCAATATTTGAGTGCACTTGGGCAGTGTGGGTTCGGGGAACACCTTGGTGTTTGGGACTACATTTTTATTTGTACTCTGATTCTGGTCTTCTTACTTGTTTTGAGTGTTAGAATTTACTTAGGTTTGTCTTATTCAGGATATAGTTGCCTTGAACATATAATTATATTTATATATTTTCAGTTCTTATCAGAAAGCCCATTGATACAATCCAATGTCAAACTTCTAGCAGGACAAGGAGAGCCATTGTCAGACCCTTGATAGCATCAAAGAATGATTGGGACACTAAATTATCCCCACAATAACTAGACCAAACACTATCTATGTTGAGTCAGTCACTTGATTCCCCATTTGAGTCACATTGAGATGTAGCTGGTCAGGTGCTTAGATACATCAAAGGAACTCAAAGAACAGGGATGCTATATGAGGATAAAGAGCATATTGAGATATGTGGTTATACGGATACTAATTGGACAAGTTCTCCTTTAGGTAAACACCCTATGTCAAAGCAGTGTGTTTTTTTTTGTTTTGGAGATAATTTAGTACTTCTGAAAAGTAAGAAGTAATTTTTGGTTGGTTGCTGTAGTGCGGAAGCTGAGTATCAAGCAATGGCAATTGCTATAGGAGTTACGTGTTTGTAAAGAGCAATCTATGAAGCTTGTATGTGATATTCAATTAGCTCTACTTGTAGCTTCAAATGTAATATTCCATGAAACAACAAAGCTTATTGAGATTGATTATCACTTTGTGAGGGAGAAAATTCAATTTGGAGAAATTGCTTCTGGTTTTGTCAATTGCAATAAGCAACTGACTAATGTTTTCACTAAGTCCCTCTGAGTCCTTGGGTTAATATATACTAAAAAGTTTGGAGTGTATAATAATATATATGCACCAACTTGAATGAGAGTGTTAAAAATATAGGGATTAGCAATCAAAATTGATTAGGTCCACTTATCTATGATAATGGCATTAGAGGTTGTTTAGTTTGTTATTGTAGTATTGTAATTAAGTTTGTAGTTAATATCTTATGTATGTGTACCTGTATGTTGAACGCAATTTATCAATCATTTTAGGTATCTCCTTATTTTCAAGTGTTGACATGGTAACCTATGCACCTTTGGTACATGTAATGCACAGCATTCTATGAAAGACCTTCTGAAATTCTGTGCAGATTTTTCAACTGGTTATGATTGTCTATTTTTCTTTTTCAGCTGTATTGTAAAGTGGGTGAAAAGCAGTTGGCAAGGCTAGTGTTTGACCGTGCTAGAAGTATTGATCCTGGCCTTGCTTTGCCATGGGCAAGCATGTCAGCTGAGTGTTGTGTGAGGTATAATAATATTATCAATTATTTTGTCATTTTGATGTAGCATGTAAATGGCAGTTTCTTCTATGTCTGTTGGTTTACTGGTTTTCCAACTATATGCTGCTTTTTCAATGTAGGGAGCCTGCACCTGATGAGGCATTTGAGAACTGTTCACGAGCTGTCCAGACAATGCCTGTAATTTACTAATTTCTGTCACTTCACATTAAATGTGTTGGTGTTTCTTTTGTTTTTACTTTCCAATTGTGGGGATTTGGTGTGTATTTATCATCATTGTGCATTTTTTGTTTGGGAATTATATTCAGGATTGTCATTGGTGTCTGTTCCTTGGTGTGTGAGGGGGATTTTCCTGCCAATACTTGTTTCATAGCTTTATTGGACACATTATTTTAGCCGAATATTTTTTCGCTGGTCTGTTTAAATTTTTATTACTTTCTTTTAAATCCTTCTTCTTTATTACTTTGCAGTTAGCTGAATTCCAAATTGGGCTCACTAAGCTTGCTATGCTGAGTGGCCATCTTTCATCTTCACAGGTCAGATTATATAGTAGATTGGTAATTTGCTGTGGCGATTGCTCATTTTCACTTGTAAAATAAGGAACAGGAGAGTGGCTGAAATATCTCAGCTAAATTCTTGTTCAACAAACAAGTGTATATATGCATGAGATATCAACTACAACACATATTTACGAGAACAGTAACTAAATGCTTAAGCTATTCCCCATGATAATTAACATTACTGATGCTAATTCTATCATTGTTCCCATGCTAGCTAATTATCTTACATTCAACAGTAAATTATTCTCTATTCAACATTTTCTTTTGGCTCTTGTGAAGCAGCAGCTGGCCTTGTTATTTATGCTGAGGCTGTATTTAATTGCCACAGGTTTTTGGAGCCATTCAGCAGGCTGTGCAGCATTCTCCTCACTACCCTGAATCCCATAATTTACATGGTCTGGTTTGTGAGGCTCGAAAAGATTATAAGTCTGCTGCTACTTGTTATAGGATAGCTCGTCATGCAATTAACATTGGCTCACAGAGTATTCAAAACTCACAAATCAAAGACGTATCAATTAATTTGGCAAGATCACTTTGTAAGGTGCATATGCTAGAGATCTCCAGTCTTATTTTTTCAAAACATATAATGATGTTCAATAACTCATACTATTGAGACAGGCAGGGAATGCTGTTGATGCTTTACAGGAATGTGAAAATTTGAAGAAAGAAGGTTCAGTCTCAGATTTTACAATTAACTTCTTCTGAGTTCTTCAATTTTTTTTTTAATTTCAAAATTTAAGGATTTATTGTTGGGATTAAAATATTAAATATTAAACCACTCTATTACTTAAGTCATTCTTGTTCACTATAACTCATCCAACTTTTCTTCTGTTGATAACTCCTAAGAATGAATTCTGAAGCTAATGGAAGCTGTATGTTCATGTGAACTGCCACATGTAAATCATATTGATTTGTGGATGCTTTGCTTCATGTGTTTGTCCGGGAATTTTTGTGAAGTATGTTGTGACTGATTGTACTGTGAAAAGATATTTGAATTTTTTCTTTTCCATTAACAACTTTTTATGACATTTTGTTTAAGGAGCACTTGACGTTGAAGGTTTACAAGTATATGCTTTCTCGTTGTGGCAACTTGGTGAAAATGATTTGGCACTCTCTATAGCCAGAAGTCTTGCAGCAAGTGTTTCTTCTATGGAAAAGACAGCCGTGGAAATGGCCATTAGTTTCATCTTGAGATTATTATACTACATTAGTGGACTGGATGCAGTCATAACTTATGTTGTGAAAATGCCAAAGGAGCTACTTCAAAGTTCAAAAATTAGTTTTGTTATGTTGGCTATCAATGCTCTTGATGGAAACAATCGTCTTGGATCTGTTGTCTTAAGTGACCAATATTTTCTCAAATATCATGACGAAATTGCTAGGATGCACTTTTTAATAGCACTTGGTAAACTGGTATCTTTCAAGCCTCTTAATTCCTCATCCTTTCTTTGTCCCCATTCCCACAAAAATGTGCTGCATAATGATGAATGGATTAATGTTATATTATTATTTTGACAGGTGAAAAGTGGGTCTGATGGCTTCCTTGAAGTTCACAGTGGAGTTGCCCATCTCAGAAAAGTTCTACACATGTTCCCTAACTGTAATGTTATAAGGTAGGCTCTTTTTATGACTAGACTAGTACCCTAACAGTATTGTGATTTGGCAGGTTTCTTAGTTTTAATTAATCATTTTGTCCCTATAGTTGTACTCGATTTATAGTTTGGACCATATACATTTTTTCTCTGCCAAGTAGGTGTTTATAAGTTCTTCCATTTTTAGTTAGGTCCTTACCATCACCTGTGTTAAACTCCACCAATATTTGTAGGGGGGGCAGGTGGAGTACTGATGTGTCTAAAAGCCTGCTTAAGTGCCCTGCCATCTCATCCTTTTTCTAGTTTTCTGTTTCTCTTTCCTTTCACTGTCCCCTGTATGTTTCTCCTCTGTCTTATCCATGTGACCATGTCCCCATCAGTTGATTGGTGGGTTGAATTTCATCAGCAAGCTGATTTGATCTCTGTTGTTTCTCTTGTAAGAACAAACAATGCTACAAAATAGAGCTTTCTGGGGAAGTTGTTTAACAAACGGCTTACTAATCTACTAATTATTGCATGGAAAAATACATACATGGGTGACAAAGGCTATGCTGAGGATTTTGGTTCACACAGACCACTTTTGAAGGTTCAGGTGACCGGTTGTAGTTCTAGACTTCAGCACATTTGAAATTTGGCAAGGGAGAACTCAGATGAGGCTTGTGGTCTGCTGTCCTATCTGCAAAGAAGGATTAAACTTGTAGAGAGATTGAGAAGAAAACTGGTTAATGCTGATATGCAGAAGCACGAGTTTCATATTGGCTTGGTATGAGATGCAAAAATCCTATTTAAAGTGGAGGAGCTCCCTTGTTAATGATCTGGGCACAGTTAGTGTTGAAGAATTATAAATTTAGGATTAAGGAAAGGGTAAAGATCAAACACAAATAATACTTTATACATTATTGAGAGATAATCCAATACTAACTATTCTAATACTTTAATGTATACTAATGGTTAGGTCAAATACTGGTACTACTTGTATGAGCCCAAATCCATTGACAAGAAAACTAATATCCCTAATTGAATAAATAAGGAATGTGACAAATTAGGAATACTAACAGTTGCTTCCTTGATTATGTGATTAATTGAATTCACAATATATTCTGGAGATATTCTACATTAATCTAAAGATATTCTTAATATTCTCTAACACACCCATCATGTTTTAGACTGTCACATCTGCTAACTGTGAAAAACTAAAATATGGAATTGGCAACTGCCGAAGTGCATGGTTTTTAGGAGTCTACAACCTTCCTTTGAGCTCCTTCAATCTTCTTTTGGAATCTACTCCAAACTCATTCCAAGACAAGATGGGGTCTATGGCTTATTTATGCATCACATGATACCAGGCAAGAGCTTTAACCACTCAAGCAAAAGCCAAAATTTATGCTTACTACTAGGCAAAAGCCGAAAAAAACAAAAGAAGCTCATCAAATGATAAACAAGCTCAAAAGCTTAATCACCATAGACAGAAGCTAGTCACCATGCTTAACCATTCAAGACAAGCAAAATCAAAGGCTACAGTTTTTGGCTCCCTTGTAGAAGCAATGATGGCAACCCTCAGTTTTTGCTGTGCTTTGGTGTATTTGGTAGGAAAGGAATGCATAAATTTTAGTGATTCCTTTTGGACAATTGACTTTATTTGGGATGGTATTATCTTTTTGGCATTTCTTTGGTGATATGCTCGTGGTTTGGTTAATGATGTTCCATTTGCTTATTTTCAAAGGGATTGGCATGCTTTGCTTATCCTTTTAGGATTTATTTGTTATTTTTGTATCTTTGTGAGGATATCTTATCCTCTTTTGTGCCAGTTTCTTCCCTTCTGGTAAAATTTCCTTTTACTGGGGGCAATTCTTTACCATATTTATTTTAATCCTGCTTATCCAATCTTGCAAGCTTTGTATGGGGTTTGTTAACATACTTTTTGTTGCCATTTCTCTGGGAACAGGAACCTTCTTGGCTATCTCTTGCTATCCAGTCAAGAGTTGAACAATTGCCATGTGGCGACAAGGTGTTGTAAACTGGACCATCTTGATCTTTCTGATCAAGAAGGTTTAAAATCAGCTTCTGATATTCATGGTGCTGCAGCAGTTGCTTGCTATGCCACAGGCCACAACAATCCAAAGTTTTCATTTCCAACTTGTACAAAGCAGAGGTCTAGTCATCCTGGGGCTATCAAATACCTGCAGAGGTACTGACTTTATTTCCCTTTATACCCCAAAATTACCCCAGAAATTTTATCCTACTGTTTTATAAAATGTTTCAAAGTATGGATGTGCATATATTACTGCAGGATCAATCTCTTTTTTTTTTTTTTTGGTTTAGGCAATATATATATATATATTTTTGCGATCAAATTCAAGTACAACTATTGCAAACTTTTCTTTTTCTTGAGAATATACTAGAGTTCACCACCAGTTTGGTGGCTCTATTTTAAGACATGTAAGTATCATTGTCCGAAGGATAATAATAATCTTCTTGCCCCAAACTTGCAGATACTTTCATCAGAACCCATGGAATCAAGATGCTCGGTACTTGCTTATTCTTACCTATCTCCAGAGGGCACGCGAAGAGAGATTTCCTCATCAACTGTGTGTTATACTAAATCGTCTAATTTGTGTTGCTCTTTCAAATGAATTTTATAGCAAGAAAGAAATGTTTTATCAATATAGACACTTCCAACTTCTACTTTGTGCTTCTGAGATCAGTTTACAACGTGGGAATCACATTATCTCTATCACCCATGCCCAAAAGGCCTCTGAATTTGTGCTTCCTGATGATTATTTATTCTTTGCGCACCTACTATTGTGCCATGCTTATGCAATAAAAGGTGATCATTCAAATTTTAAGAGAGAGTACATACGATGCTTGGAGCTGGGGACATTTTTCCATATTGGTTGGATCTCTCTCAAACTTTTGGAATGTCATTATGAGGTGCAAATTGATTCAAATGTGATTGATTTGAACTTTGAACAATGTGTTAAAAAGTTGGGTGGAAATTCGTGGAAGATGTGGATTGCTGTATATAACCTGGTGAGAGGTATGGTTTCCTTTCAGAAGAAGGATTTAGTCTCAGCTGGAGAGTTCATCGGACAGGCTTGTTCGATGGCAGGTTTTGAGAGCTGCCTTTTTCTATGTCATGGTATGTATTTGTTATTTGTTTGGGTGTGAGCCTTCATTTAACTCGTTTACTATTTAACATTGTGTTGAGATATTTTACAGATTTATTTCATTTATTATGATAGATATGATTGGATGTAATTATTTGTAATTTAGGCAAATTAGTATCTGGTAATTATTAGGTAATATGTCTATATATTGTAAAGCTTTCTGTACAGTTTTGAATTACAAGAGATATTATTCACATCACTATTTTCTCCTCTTTTCTTTCTAGTGACTACGTTGTGTACTGTCATCACTTGCAAACAATTATTTCTACATTGTATTGTGTTCTGACTTGGAATACTGTAGGAAAATACTTGAATTACCTAGAGTTTGGCACCAAATTGCATCCGTAGTGTTTAAGATGGTATATAAAAGAAGATGAAAGGGTACAAGATAGTCCTTTATCTGGATCCCTTTTCCTTTCATCTCTTTCCACAATCCATTGTGACGACCTCTAAGATTAATATCCATCGGATCATATTGGTTTTATGCAGGTGCTATCTGTATGGAGCTTGCCAAGCAGTTTGATAGTTCAGAGTTCCTATCACGGGCTGTTAACAGTGTTACCAAATTTCATGAGCTTTCGCTGATTCCATTACCTCTTGCCTCCTTATTGGTTGCTCAAGTGGAAGGAAGCCTCGGTTCTAAGGAAAAGTGGGACAAAAACCTTCGCCTTGAATGGTATAATTGGCCATCAGGTTTGATTTCCATTCTTTGAAAACTATTTTCTTTTTTAAATTCTTTTTAAAGTTGTGACGATTGAATTTTTTGATAAACAAATATCTTACAGTTTCTGTTGCTACATTCCATATGAAAGATTTTCCTTCTCGTTAGATATTTAAAGTGCTAGTGAGCAAAATTTGCTGGATTGTTTGGCTTAACTTATTCAAATTAATCAAACTGCTACCTGATGTCGTAAGGTTGAGTCGGAATGATGTGATTTATGAGTTGATCCCTTGCCGATTGATAGAATCTCGTGCAATATTTGATATTGGTGTTTTCGTACACATTCATTTAACATCTTCTATATATATATATATATATATATATATATATATAAAATGTCTCTTATTTCTCCTTTTTTTTTCCCCTTTTCTTTTCTAGAAATGAGGCCTGCAGAGCTTTACTTTCAAATGCATTTGCTTGCAAGACAGTTGAAAGCCGGACCCAGCGCAACATCTGGCATAGAGTCCTCTCACAGTCCATGGAGTTGGGTAATTCGAGCAATTCACACGAACCCTTCTTGCATGAGATATTGGGCGGTTTTGCAGAAGCTTATAGCAGATATTTAAATTGAAGGAACTTGTTTCCAGATCGGGATTTACGGTGATCTGCGTATGTGATGAAGTGTTAAATTTAGTAAATCGTGTAGTACTACATTGTGTTTTTCGTAGTTTGTGTACATATTGATTGATGCACAATGGTACTCGTTTCATGGATTGAAAAAACAGGTTCAGTATGGTCTTTTTAGGCATTAATCAAGCTAGCTAGATTGATCATTCTTTCTAGTTTTGGTCAAAACTATATCTTCGGATTGGGTCTCAAAGTTTACAAGCACAAAGTTAACATCCTGATTCGGCCTGAAAAAGGTAATCAATAAGTGTAAAGAACCTGATCCCCCTGGTTATAGGGTGGAAAAAAGCCTGATCTAGCTTAAAATTACTCGTTTGATCAGGTTAATGTTTTGGTCAGAAAAGAAGAATTTATTTGGCCCGAAGTTAACAAAATTAATTAGGATTTTGCCACATAAAATGTTTGGATACGAGACAAAACAAAGTATATAGGGATAGAAGGAAGTGCCATTGATATCCAATAGTGTGTTTTGACTAGGAAATAGAAAGTGGAGAGGATATGTTGGTACGTAATGATGATGTGTTGCTTGTTGAGCACAAACTGCTGTTCATACTGCCTCTCAGGTTCCATCCTAGCAGAAGAGAAATAAAGGAACAAACTTTTAGTTGCAATAGCCATTGGCTGCGAAGAGAACATTGCTTTTAGTATAGTGAACTTGAAGCTTGCGAGGATTGATCAAATCAAAACGTGCTGGAAACCAAGTAACAATACAAGTGATATCCTCTCTCTGGTGATCTAGTTCCATGTCTAACAAAAACTTGGCTCGACAGGTCTCTCCACCTAGTAAAAATGGGGCTGATTCTAGTGCGTAACTTCGGAAAATTATACTCATTTTCTCTGAAGTTTGGCAAAATACAATCTACATTCCCTGTATTTTCAAAAATCGACACTAACTTCTCCTATTAATGTCAGTCTGCCGTTAGTGAGACATAATAATACAGAGATGCACAACATATGATTTTTAATGAAATTGTTGTAAATATTAAAGACTAATATAATTATTGAATGATTATATTATCAATCTATCAAGTGATAAAATTACAATCTCATCCCATACGAGGGAAAAGGATAAATAGGAAAATGATGTGATTTTATCACTTAATAAAAGAATAATACAATTTTTAAATAGTTATAAGTTTTTAATATTTATAATGATGTCAATAAAAATATAAATTATGCAGGTGTATTGTTATGCCAAAATAAGTTATGGGCTAATATTAGTAGGGGAGATCGGTTAGTATTTTTCAAAGTTTAGGGATCTGTGTTCAAAGTTTAAAAATAGAGAAGGTGTGAGTTATATTTTATTAAATTTTAAAAGAGGTGAGTATAATTTTCCTATTAAACTACTATGCCTACAAGAGTTAGGAAAACGCCACTAACGTTTCCTGAGCAAATTGGTCCAAAACCATCCCCACCCCACTAAAATTAGTTTTTTCAGAAGACCATCTGCTTGGCCTTAGATAAATGGACAAACAATTGTCAAATAATTAAATAAAATTTATTTAAATATAACCATTTATGCAATAGAAAGTTGATTTCTGCTCTAACAATTTAAGCAAGTTCTCAATCCTTATCATCCCCGGTCCATGTTAACTAAGCCTCAATCAAACGGCTCTTGTTATCCGATTTATCAAAGTGCACCAAAAGTTGCCTTAAAGTCAGTTGCCTTAAAGACGGCGCCTGCAACAATCGATACCTTCATCCCTTCTCGGCGCCTTTACGGTGGAACCTACCTGTGTAGTTTTCCTGAAAGAAAATAATAAAGTTGGAGCTCTCATTCCATTCCTGCTAACTAAATTGTGAGCTCCAATATATATATATATATATATATGCTTGGCTCCGCCTGCACCCTTGACATTTATTCGAAAGCTAGAAAATCACCTACAACTGTCGGAGCCTTCCTGTTCCGGCCATCATGCTTTGTATCCCAGAACCCGCATACCGTGTACACACGGCAGCAGCAGCGGCAGCAGGAGGAGAAGGAGATCATCTACTCGAATCTGCTGCGAGCATACGCTCAAGACTGGAACTTGCCCAGCGGAAGAGCCATTCACGCCAAATTAATCAAAGGCTATCTTCCTCGCACACTCTTTCTTCACAACCACTTGCTTAACATGTACGTCAGAACTGGAGACCCACATTCTGGTCTCAAACTGTTCGAAGAAATGCCCAGCAGGAACGTGGTGTCCTGGTCTGCCCTCATGGCCGGCCTTGTCCGAACCGGCTGTGCTTCCGAAGCTCTTCGTTTGTTCAACCGCATGCACCACGAGGGACTCACGAAACCAAACGAGTTCACGTTTGTTAGTGCCCTCCAGGCATGCTCATTAACGGAGAATAACGCGGCGGCGACTCGGGGGGCTTACCAGATTTATTCATTGATTCTGCGGTCAGGACTTGCCTCTAACATCTTCTTGTTAAACGCGTTTTTAACAGCTTTAGTGAGGCACGGTGAATTGGCGGACGCCTTGCGAGCTTTTGAGACAAGTCCTGACAATGATATTGTTTCCTGGAACACCATGATGGCGGGTTACCTGCTGTTTTCTTGTGAGGAGATTCCTGGATTTTGGTATCGGATGAATCGTGGTTGTGTAAAGCCTGATAACTACACGTTCGCCAGCGCCATCGCCGGATTGGCTGCTCTGTCTCATCTTGAGATGGGAATGCAGATTCATGCAGTACTTGTCAAGAGTGGTTATGGGCATGACATTTGTGTTGGGAACTCTCTGGCTGATATGTATATCAAATGTCAAAAGTTGGTGGAGGGTTTCAGAGCTTTGGATGAGATGCCTGAGAAAGATGTGCGTTCTTGGTCACAGATAGCTGCCGGGTGTTTACAGTGCGGGGAACCAATGAAGGCGCTTGCGGTCGTTGTGCGGATGATGGAAGTGGGTGTGATGCCGAATAAATTCACCTTGGCAACTGCCCTTAATGCTTGTGCAAGTTTGGCTTCAGTAGAGGGAGGGAAACAAATTCATGGGTTTAGGATCAAACTTGGAAGTGACATTGATGTCTGTGTTGATAATGCTCTTCTTGATATGTATGCAAAAGGCGGATGCCTGGATAGCGCATGGGATGTTTTCCGATCGATGAATTCTCGTTCTGTCATCTCGTGGACGACGATGATAATGGCATGTGCACAGAATGGCCAACCCAGAGAAGCTCTTCGAATTTTCGATGAAATGAGGAAGGCAAATGTAGAGCCGAATTCTATCACCTTCGTTTGTGTTCTTTATGCTTGTAGTCAAGGTGGGTTTGTTGATGAAGGGTGGAAGTACTTTTCCTCTATGACCAAAGACTACGGAATCTGCCCTGGAGAAGATCATTACGCTTGTATGGTGAATATTCTAGGCCGTGCTGGACTTACTAAAGAAGCTGAGGAGTTAATCCTAAGAATGCCATTTCAGCCAGGTGCACTAGTTTGGCAAACACTGCTTGGTGCATGTCAAGTTCATGGGGATGTGGAGATTGGGAAGCTGGCAGCAGAGCATGCCATAAGACAAGACAACAAAGACCCATCAACTTATTTATTATTGTCTAACATGTTTGCTGAATTAAGCAATTGGGATGGTGTAGTGAATTTGAGAGAACTAATGGAGACAAAGGGCGTAAAGAAAGTACCTGGATCCAGTTGGATTGGAATTGAAGAGAGTTAAATGTAGGAAAATATTGGTGAATGAGAATTGAATTTATTCAGAGGATTATCTATTCCCCTTTGTGTCATTCTTATTGCTCTGATACATGTCAATGCAGTATTAGATGCTGTATTGTCTTAAAATTTTCAGTTTCGTATAGCTTCTGACTCGTGTTCAGATTCAGTTATCTACACGGGGCCTGACAGTTTGGCTCTTCCAAGATGCAGGATGCACTTCAGAGTATAAACCGCACAATCTCAACGTTAATGAAAAGATCAACAACAAAAGTTATCACATATGTATGATCTGTTATAGTAGTATTTATATCACAATTTTCCCATAATACGCCTCCCTGTTCTTGCATGTACATCATTGGTCGATTACTACCCGAGTCCTACATCATCCAACACCCCCGGTTAAACTTACTACGCTTTTTAATTTCTTCTAGAATTAAAAACTAAATAATCATCCTACAGTTGAACAATGGTATAATAGAAGAATAATATAATGGTGCAAATCCTATTATAAAAAAAATAATTTTAATGCACCCACAATATAAATATTTTTTACACAATTGTCCAATTATATTTTCTCATATCATTAAAAAAAGGTTTTTACTCTCACTCTACTGCCTCAAAAGTTATATATATTAAAGAATTTAATTGGCTAATAGTATAAAATTTTTTTTATATTATCTGTTCATAAAAAATAAATGAAAATAAAATAATAGGAAGATTTTTTTTCTTATTAAAAACAATCGAAACATCCATTCTAGTTCCTCAAAAAATATATTTGAGGTCTCAGTATTTGAAAGTTCTATATTAATTCCTCATAATTAAAAAAAAAAGGCAAATTGATCCCTTTATACACATTCATATAATTAAAAAAATATTGTATTGTATGGAATGACCAATAAGATATAAATTCTCATAGATAAGATTCATGTGTAAATCCTAATAATATATAAATATAATTAGATATTAATAATGTCAAAATTAATCTCTCTATTGATCCCTCCATGTTACCCTACTATATGTATATATACAGTAATCAATCTTTTAGGTGCTAACACTTTTAATTTGACATTAATTTGATCCCAATAAAAATTTTTACTTCAATTTGATTTGAATAAAAAAATTATATTAATTTAATCCTAATAATTTCAGTTTTGATATTAATTTAGTACTAATATTTTTTTTATTTTGACATTATTTAGTCAGTATATCAAAGTTAAGATAATAAGATGACTAAATTGGTGTCAAATTTTGAAAAGTTAATACCAAATTGATGTTAAAAAAAAATTGTTCGGACCAAATGGATTTCAAAGTGAAAATGTTTGGATAAAAGAAAAAAAGTTGTCTACTCTTTATTTAATTTAATTTTTCTGGTGGTGTATAATGCGTAACCTCAGAATTATTGTTGGTCATGTTGTTACACGACAGAAATATATATACTTACCGAGTTTAATTGTCCACTGCAGAGTCCGCCGCACCATACCAATACGGCACCGCAACAGCAGCAGATAGCAGATAGCAGAGTAAGCTTGTTGTGGGTAGGGATATTGCAGAGCCGATGGAAAGGGCAGCGCTTGTTCGTTCTCTATCCTGCACTTCTGTGGCCTGCAGCAGATACCTCTCCCGCTCTACCACTAGAACAAGTTTGCCTCTTTCTTCGTCCATTCTGTTCCCCTCCTCACTCCCGGCAAGTCCCTCTCGCTTTACTTCGCGAACCACTTCTCTTCCCCGCCGCCACTGGAGATTGAGATTGCCCCCCTCCCTTCCCTTCAGGAAGCAGAACTTCTCTTCCATGTCCGCTCGAGCTGTTGCCTCCCCAGCCATTCCATCATCTCCCTCTCCCTCTTCCACAGGTATCGTATATGGAATACTATTCGTGTGTGTCTACCCAACAGCTTAAGCTCTTGGGAGAGATTGTTTCGTGATATAATATCAGAGTCGCCATGACCAAGCAGTTTGGGGCTGTATCCTTACTATCCCCATTATGAAAAATTGTCCTTGCCCAAAAAGAGGCATTTCTGTGAGGGTCGTTTTAGATGTAAAACCTTTTATGTGCCTCTTCCATCGGTTTAATTTTTTGGGAGATATGGTTTCATGCCAGTATCGTATTGTATCTGATTGTTCATAATCCGTTTATGTTGTCTGTTTAGAATTGTTACTTGTTTATGACTTTCGTGGGTGTACTGTTCTATTCTGTAGAGTTCCCTCATGTAAATGACGAGGTTGCCCAGAAGTATGGGTTTGAGAAAGTTTCCGAGGAATTCATTCCAGAATGCAAATCAAAAGCTGTGCTTTTCAGGCACAGGAGGACCGGTGCTGAGGTCATGTCTGTTTCCAATCACGATGAGAATAAAGTCTTTGGCATTGTTTTCCGCACTCCTCCGTATGGGCACCTTCCTTCATCTATTTCTCTGTATAACAGACTCTTTTTACTGTTCTCACACTCAATACAGCCTGTTCTGTTCACTGGCTATTACGTTACAGTACATTCTAGAGTGTAGTCTTCTTCAACTGCTACTATAATTACCAACCATATTAGTTTTTTACTTCATTTGCTAATGCAGGAAAGATTCCACCGGTATCCCACACATCTTGGAGCATAGTGTATTATGTGGGTCAAGAAAATATCCTTTGAAAGAACCATTTGTTGAACTATTGAAAGGAAGCTTGCACACTTTCCTCAATGCATTCACATATCCTGATAGGACATGCTACCCAGTTGCTTCCACAAATACCAAGGTAACCACCAAGTTTGTTAAATTAGCATTGAAACTTTTAACTCTTTCATTCTTGAATCTAATGCTTGGCTGGCCTGAGCCATATGCTACAAGACTGATATGTCTTTCTGCACAGGACTTCTATAATTTGGTTGATGTCTACCTGGATGCGGTTTTCTTTCCTCGGTGCGTGGAGGACTTTCAGACTTTTCAACAGGAGGGTTGGCACTTTGAGCTCGATGATCCTTCTGAAGATATTACTTATAAAGGTTCATTATAACATAGCATATCTCTTTCTATCCCCGGCCTTTCAGCATTTCTCATGCACTAATATTTTTGAACACTAATGCTTTCAATTATTTGAAAGTTAGCTTTAGCGCAAAGGTAAGGTTGCTGGCTTGTAACCAATTACTCACGAGATCAAATCCATGTGCAGAGATAAGGCTGCATACATCTATCCTCTACAATCCCTGCCTTGAGGGAGCCTGGTGCATTGGACTGCCCTTTTATGCTTTTCAGTTGTCTCTAATAATGCCTTATCTGTTCTTCCAGGTGTTGTGTTTAATGAGATGAAGGGTGTCTATTCTCAACCAGATAATATACTAGGGCGAACATCACAACAGGCTAGTTTTTAAATAGCTTGTCCTTTCCATTTTCTTTATGTATTCCTTTTCCTGTGCTTTATTGAATTTGAAGTTCTTACAAGTCATCACTCATCTCCGTTGGGAGGCTGGAACATGTCAACCATAATTGTCAAATAGTGAATTGTTACCTCTTGTGTGATTAAAAAAAAAAAAAAATGAAATCCTCAAGCCTACTTTATCCTGCTCCTACAAACATTAAGAAATAATTAAAAGTGGGCTATATAAAGTGACTGAGTTACTGTCTGAATCTCTGAACAAGATCGAAAACAGCCTGTGACGTGAGGAAGATGACCCACTCACTAACTTTTTGGCGAATGACATAGCATGGGACAAGCAATAAAGAGAATGATCTGCTGGTAATGTATTTGACAAGCAGAAAAATGGATGACATGCAAAGAAACAAATCCTGTAACTTGAAAGCGAGCAGGGCGAAGATCCTTTGATTCATTTCTCTTAACAATTTAATCCTATGCCTCTTTAAACTCTGATGAGTGATGGGAGCTGGTAAAAGATAAAAAATAATAAAACCAATGAATTGTAACAAACACCAATTTGTATTGGTGATTTTGAAACTATGAAGCATTTGATTCAAACCCTGAATTGTACAATTCTAACAACACTGTTGTCAACGGTGTTCATGTGGTCCTTATAGTTCATGGATGCTGATACTTTAAAGCTCCTCTATATTTCATTATCCCTTTACAGCTTGTCCTTAATGTCTGATAAGATAATTTTATAAAAATTTTACTCCTCCCCTGTTGAAATTGAGACTAAATTATGTCAATATTTGTTATTGAAATTTGCAAGCTCCTGACTTTAGAACCTGAATACATTCATTTTGAATAAATATTGTTTGTCAATTGCAATTTTTTTTTTATCCAATTATGATGTGTTTTGACATTTTTTTATAACTTCAATTTTTGGATGTTCATTATTGTTGAATGTAACTTGGTGCAGGCTCTTTTTCCTGATACTACCTATGGTGTTGACAGCGGAGGTGATCCTCAAGTCATTCCCAAGTTGACATATGAGGAGTTTAAGGTTTGTGTTGCGAATCATGTAGAAACATGCTTTCAGTATATGTCAGATAGCACTAGCATTGTTTGATTTATGTAGCATGATGCTGGAAATCATACATTTTCTTATTCATTTGTACCTTTGTGACATAGCCTACAGTTGATCCCAGTGCTAATGATTAGAGATTTTTTTCTTTTAACTTAATTGGCAGGAATTTCACCGCAAGTATTACCATCCCAGCAATTCGCGAATATGGTTTTATGGAGATGATGATCCAAATGAGCGCCTCCGCATCTTGAGTGGTAATAAGATTTTGGTTAACTTGCTCTTTAAACGTACTTGAGAGAATTGTCTGAATTGCATGAGAGAAATTATGCTCAACACGACATTTTATATATGCATAATGTACAAGGAGAATTCCATAAATTTGGGGATATGATAAGATAATTATTAATCTGATATCTAATTTTAAGTAATTTTCTACTCTAATCCGATAACAGATGATGTAAAAGATAAACCATATCAAGAAATGTAAAGGCTGACAAATGGGCTTGTCCTGTGGTAGTGCTGTTGTATATCCAAGCCCTAGTCCTGATTATTTTCATGACTAAAGCCTATGACCTGACTCTGTCCGAACCCATTTTACCTGTGGTATGGCAAGGATCATGACATTGGCAAATGGCCTTGCAGGACATCTTCCAGTGGCCACAGAGGGCCCTTGTGTGTAGGTCTTAGCCAAGCAAGTCAGCATTTAGCAACCCCTTACATTTGCTTTGTGCATAATTTTAAGCAATGCAAGCGGGGCCTCTATAATTATGCCCAATCTAGGGGCTTTCTCCTACAGTCTTTCTCAAATATAAATAAAGAAAGCTCTATGGATAAATTTGAAGGATATTTTATCCTTCCTTTTTGTTTACTTCTTTCTTTTTTCTAATATTTTTTTTTTCTCTCTCACACACACAAACATATTTATAAGACATGTCATCCCTTCTGAACTAACATTAATGTGTTTGATTGATGCACTGGAAGCTAAGTTTCCACTTGAAGCTTTTATGTATCCAAGAGATTCCCTTATATTTCTGGGTATATCTTCCATTCTGCATGTCGTATTTATTATATTTCTGTCTTTATTACTGTTGTTTTATACACTGTTTTCTTTGTTGCTAACTGAATTACTGAAATATTACTGGCATGATTGTGTTGGTTTCTGTTCATGGTTTATATTTCAGACCAGTTATGAATTATAATTTTAGAGTTCAGAGTTGTGGGAGTTAACCACTTACTTCTGGCTTCTATCTGTTGTCCAGAATATTTAGACAAGTTTGATTCAAGTTTGGCCGCGAATGAATCAAAGGTTGAACCACAGAAACTATTTTCAAAGCCAGTTCAGATTGTAGAGAAATATCCTGCTAGTGATGGGGATGATCTGAAGAAGAAGCATATGGTCTGCCTTAACTGGTTGCTCTCTGATGAGCCATTAGACTTGGAAACGGAGCTAGCACTTGGGTTTCTGGATCATCTTATGTTGGGCACACCGGCTTCACCATTGAGGAAAATATTGCTAGAAAGTGGACTGGGAGATGCCATTGTTGGTGGTGGTGTTGAAGACGAACTCCTTCAGCCTCAATTTAGCATTGGACTGAAGGGTGTTTCTGAAGATGATATTCATAAGGTAGAAGAACTGGTCATGAGTACACTTAAAAAGTTGGCAGATGAAGGATTTGATACAGATGCTGTTGAGGCATCTATGAATACAATTGAATTTTCTCTTAGGGAGAACAACACTGGGTCATTTCCTCGTGGATTGTCACTCATGCTCCGGTCCATTGTAAGATGTGCTTAATTTTCTTTGGTGTCAAAATTGGGCATGCTCTACTGATTCAGATTTACAATTGTTATGGTTTGCATGTTGTAGGGTAAATGGATTTATGATATGAATCCCTTTGAGCCACTGAAGTATGAGAAACCTCTTCAAGATCTAAAATCTAGGCTAGCAAAGGAGGGCTCTAAATCTGTTTTTTCTCCTCTAATAAAGAAATTCATCTTGAACAACCCTCATCGAGTTACTGTGGAAATGCAGGTACTTATTTAGAACCTATGTTTGAGTGATGCAATTTCCACCCACTATGTGGGTTATTGATGAAAATCTTTCCTTGTCAGCCTGATCCCGAAAAGGCTGCTCGTGATGAGGCCATGGAGAAAGAGATCCTGCAGAAAGTTAAAGCTGGTATGACAACAGAAGATCTGGTTGAGTTGACCCGTGCTACTCATGAGCTTAGGCTTAAGCAGGAAACTCCTGATCCACCAGAAGCTTTGAAAGCTGTTCCTAGCCTCTCACTGCAAGATATTCCAAAAGAACCTATTCATGTTCCCACTGAGGTTATCATTGCTATTTCCTATGATTAAGAGTCTTGCATTTTTCCCCTATGATCTGTAAAGATTCACAAGGACTTGCATGCTAATTGTAGGTTGGTGATATCAATGGAGTAAAAGTTTTGGAGCATGATCTCTTCACAAATGATGTGCTTTACACTGAAATAGTATTCAGCATGAGTTCATTGAAGCAAGAGCTTCTTTCCTTGGTCCCATTGTTTTGGTAATATATAACATCTGAAGGATGCTCTATATTTCCTTTCCATCCATCCATATTTCCTGACATTTGCTTGCATAATGGTTATTTAGGTACCAAAGTAAACTAATAGCTATATTTTCATTGACTTTCACTGATCTGGAGTTTAGTCATTCATTCTTATTAAGCCTCATATAAGAAGGGGCTGTGGCTGCTATAAATTTCATGTAATTGTGATCCTTGGCCTTAAATATGGTTTGTCAGTTTTTTTATGTTCTGTATGTCGGGTTGGTTTGGTTTGGTTTGATTTATTTATCTTTATCTCGTGGGTGCAACAAATTATTAAATTTGTCCTACCTGACTTCTGTTCTGGATTTTCGGTTCTCAACATGTTCCTTTTTTGCATTATTGTTGACAACAAATCTCTTGTTTTCTTTCTCCTTTTGATGTTTTGATTCTTCTGTTTATATCAGAAGCATCTTCTTTACAGATAAATTACATCAAGCTCTGTAACTATCCTATGTTAATTTTTTCAGCCAATCATTGCTGGAGATGGGCACAAAGGACTTGACTTTTGTCCAACTGAACCAATTAATTGGGAGAAAAACAGGAGGAATATCAGTTTATCCATTTACATCATCAGTGCGGGGCAAGGAAGAACCATGCAGTCACATGATTGTTCGAGGCAAAGCCATGGCTGGGCGTGCCGAAGACCTTTATCACTTGGTACTTTCATTTGTTTCAAAGTTTGCTGTATCAGCCTGAAAGCAAAAATTTGTATTTTTGTCGTGTCAAGTGTAATTTGACACATGCTACTGAACTTTAGGTTAATACGGTTCTTCAAGATGTCCAATTTACAGATCAACAGCGTTTCAAACAATTTGTTTCCCAGAGTAGAGCCAGAATGGAGGTAATCATCACATTGTTATATGTAAAGAGAGGGCCAAAACAGGTCAATATGCAGAGAACCTCTACATTGATTATCTTTGCTGTGCATTTTTGTCTGATGTCAGAACCGGTTAAGAGGCAGTGGTCATGGAATTGCAGCTGCAAGGATGGATGCAAAACTAAATACTGCAGGCTGGATGTCAGAAATGATGGGTGGTCTCAGGTTGGAATATTAAGATACTATTATGATTTATTGTGAGGGAACATTTAACTGTTATCTATTGAAGTTTCATGACTGTCCTTTTTATTACTTATTTTTTAATATGGAAATAGAATTATAATTTCTGTCATATACTTTTATGTTACTGGTATATTCTATTCTAGTTACCTTGAGTTCCTCCGAACTCTTGAAGAGAGAGTTGATCAAGATTGGGCTGATATCTCATCGTCTCTTGAGGAGATTCGCAAATCTGTATTTTCGAATCAACACTGCTTGATAAATATAACTGCTGATGGGAAAAACCTTGCAAGCACAGAAAAAACTCTGAAGAAATTTGTTGATATGCTTCCTGCTAGCTCTCCCAGTGCCAAAACTACTTGGAATGCTAGACTTCCATTGACAAATGAAGCTATTGTGATACCTACTCAGGTAAGATTACTTCATTTTGTTGTCTGTATACCTATTTTTTATTTCCGTCATGCAGGGGCGGATTGTTGACCCTAAATTTTATTTTAATTTTTGTTCATTGCATGTGATTCTTGTCTCTATCAATGAATCATGGTGTTTCCTTCTATAGGTTAATTATGTTGGAAAAGCAGCCAATATATATGATAGTGGTTATAAGCTTAGTGGAAGTGCATATGTTATTTCCAAATACATTAGCAATACATGGTTGTGGGATCGTGTACGTGTAAGCGGTGGAGCGTACGGTGGTTTCTCTGATTTTGATACTCATTCAGGTAAGGTGCATTATATTTATGTTTGGTTTGGTAATGCTCTCTAAAGGGAGTACTCTTGCCTATGAAAAGCATAAACAAACTTTTTCTGTTTGGTAAACGGAAAAGCTGAAGTGTTTTTGCTCCGTGCTTTTAAATGCTAGTGGTGCTTTAAGAGCTCCTCATGGCGTACTTTCTAAAGCTGGCTTGTATTTACTAAAACGTTAAAGACTAATATAACCTTACTCTATTTAATAATAATAATAATAGAAATTACGCTCTTTAATATCTATATCCATTATAGTTTTTTTGGATTATAAGAGCAATTTTGTAGTATATATTTACCAAACATTATTATTGTGGCTTCTCCTTATTGAGAGCAACTTCTAGATTATCTTACCTAATATTACTACTATTTCTTTTTAAGAGCAGTATTTGGAGAGCCTAAAAAACTTAGCTGCTCTCAAAAAGTCACAGTAATACCATATCAAGCCTTAGAATCCTATGTATCATCCCTTCAATCTTAACTTTTTATTTGTCTTCCTAGGAGTGTTCTCATTCTTATCTTATCGCGATCCCAACTTGCTGAAGACACTTGATGTATATGATGGAACTGGTGACTTCTTGAGAGAACTGGAAATGGATAACGATACTCTGACGAAAGCCATAATAGGAACCATTGGGGATATAGATGCCTATCAACTTCCTGATGCCAAAGGATACAGCAGGTATGTATTTGATATTAAATAAACTTCTGAAGCTTGTTTTCTCGGGATCTTTGGTTCTTATCTCAATGGAAGAATCTTAGACTGGAGAAAAACTTGCCAAAAGCTGGATTAATTTCTGAAATATAAGTGAAAGCTTCTAAATGCACAAAATTATTGGTGCTTTTTTTTACTATAGTTACAAATTACACTACTTTTGACTTCCTCTCCAGTATGTTGCGGTATTTACTGGGTATCACAGAGGAAGAAAGGCAAAAGAGACGCGAAGAGATCTTATCGACGAGGTAAAGATTCTGATTGTTGATTAATACATTTTCTAATCTTCTACTTTTTATAATTCATGACTATTTGATTCACTGCTATTGATGAAGCAAATTAATGCAGTCTCCTCTCTTACATATTATTTGCATAGGAGTTAGCTATTAACATCCTGAAAGTAGTTTCTGAATCCGTAATCAATATGAATCTTCTCACGGCTGATTTTCAATGTGAAGGGTCTTTGCAGTTTGGTGATATCGTTTGTTTCATTTCATTTTGTTGTTCACGGGCCTAATCTTCCCAAATGCATTTGAAATATCTTGCAAGAGGGTTATACACTTATACCGACTTAATGGTCTTGGATGTTGTTATTCACTTATTGAAGGACGACAGATGAATGAAATGAATATGAATTTTCCGGTTATAAATTATTTGTAGAAGCCATGGAGACGTGGTGCTGAAACATCTGTTTTGGAATAAATTTGATATTGGCCTTTGAAACCTTTGTTCTTATTCTGTTTTGTTTCTTCCCCAGTTTGAAGGACTTCAACGAATTTAGGGATGCAATGGAAGCAGTCAAGGATAAAGGGGTCGTGGTTGCAGTGGCATCGCCAGAGGACGTAGATGCGGCTAACAAGGAGCGTTGCAACTTCTTTCAAGTAAAGAAAGCCCTATAGATTCTAGATTTATTTCGCACAGATTGGATATTGTATCTTTCCTTTTCTTCTCATAATTTTCCTCTAATGTTGCTATAATTATTTTGTGGACAGTGTATGGTACTTTAGCTGCTTATAGATTATTGTTATTATTATTATTTTATAGTTGTGGAATTCAAAATTTATGCAGTCATACAAAATCACCCTCCTTCCTCCACTCCCCTCCCGAAGTTTGGAAGTTGAAATTTGAAAATTTAGGCGTATTTGAATACTGATTCCATTTTGTTTTTAGTTTACGCGATTTATGTTTTACGATTCTATGAATGAAGTACTAAAAACAGGCAAATCAGTAAAATGTTTTCAGTTTTCACCTCCTGTCTTTACCATGGAAAATGTTATTTGTACATTAATATTTATGTGAGAGTGTCAACACACTTTATTAATCATTAAATGAAATATCATTCTTATTTAAGTAAGATTTGTATCTCATTTAGTGATGAATAAATTGTGAGTTGGTATGGTGTCTTATAGATGTTATATACAAATGACACAATTTTTTCACATTTTCCTTCAAAATTTTAAAAATCAGAAAATACAGAAATGAAAATTAAATTCAAATCGACCCTTAGTTTCAAGGTCTCCCATTTTTCATAACAAAGCATAAGGTTAGGCCCCATATTTTCATAAGCGGTATTTGGTAATACACAGTTTGAAAAAATATTTTTGGGTAAGTTGTATTAATAGGGATAAAAATGCCAATAAGTTCATAATGCATATATGTTGGATTGGAGGAGATAACTGAAAATGGGTCTATATTGGAAGTTGATGGATTAGATAATTGTATGTCATTTGGAATTAATTGATTGGAGCTATAATTATTTTCAAGGGCGCCTAGTGCATAAGGCTCCTACTTGGTAGAATTTGGGAAGAGTAAATATGGGTAATCTTGCCATCATTTTGTGAACAAATTCTTTTTGGAATTTGAATATGTGACATTTAAGTCACAATGTGATAACCTTATCATTATGTTGAGATCTACTCTCAAAGCTATAAATTTCTTATTGTAATCAATTGTTTTATATGAGATCACATGTCAACTTAGTTTCAATTATTAAGCCAACATGAAACTAAAATCCATAGCAATTGAAAATAGTCATCATGAAGAAGGAAATTAATGGTGGAATCCAATCTTTTTACTCAAAAAGTTCTAACGACAAGCTTATATATTCTCAATTTACAAATATCTTTGATTTGATATATTTCTTTTTTTAATTACATGCATTTGATATTATCCTTTTTAATATTATTAATTTGTAGCCAACGCAAACATTGGCGTAGTAATTGAAATTAAATTGGGTATGTGATTTCATATAAAACAATTGATTGTACCAAGAATTCCATAATTCTAGTTAGTTAATTACAAATGACATGCAGTTGTCTGATATATCGACTTTCAATTTGAATCCACCTTCAGTCATCTCCATCTCCTCTTGCTTGCTCAACATTATGCATTATGAACTTTTTAATGTTAAGTGCTTCAAGATTTTGAGCAAATTTCTTTTAAATATATATTTCTTTTGTGTAATCTTTTGTTGCATTATATTATTCAGTTCTGGAAGCAAATAGCATGGCCTTGTGTAGTTATTTCAATCTTCTAAGGATCATGTTCTTCAAATTGTCGCATTTTTCATTTTTTTAAAAAAAAACAGATTAAGACGATTTTTCATGGTATAGAGAATATTTCTTTAAAATATCCCAATAAATATTGACACTGTGTAAAAGCGATTTGTTAACTAAAATGAAAAGTGATTTGTTAACTAAAATGGTTGTTTTTGGAAGAAGTTATTTATCTCAGTTTTTACTCCAAAGTTAAAAGAAATATATTTTTAGTTTTGAGTAAAATCTGATATGAATAATTTTATGAAAAGCTATTTTTAGTATAAAAAAAATCACATTTGTACCAAAGAAAAAGAAAAACAAATGCAATGGAGTGTCTATCTCAGGAGAACTAAACGCATTTTAGTCTATATCTTATGCATATTTTCTACTTTTAATTTTGTCCTTTGCTCGTAAGTATTTGTTTATCCTTATTAGATGTTAAAATAATGCCGGTTATTCTCAAAAAAGGAACTAATTATATTTAAGACATGGGTTCGAATCTAATAATCAATGTAAGGATTTCATTGATGGAACTATATGTAATCCCTCCTGAAAACACTGAAAAGATTGAGAGTCTTTCTTGACTTTAATAGGATATCAGTGCTAAACCGCACCTAAACTATTTCTCATAAAAAAAAATGAGTAAATACCACTATAGTCCCTCAAGAAAATTTCACAAGATAATTTTGTCCTTAATCAATTGAAATCTAACATGTGGTTCCTCAAGATCTTAATTATAGAGCAAGTTAGCCCTCTATATTGTTGATCGTTGAAAAGTTAATAGAATTGCACACACGGACTATTAACATGGTGAAGTGGAATATTAACTGACATGTATGCAAAATGACATCGTTTGATTGTTACCTCGAACACAAAAATGACATCGTATGGAACTAGGCTTCTTCTTCTCCTTCTTGATCTCTCTTCATTATGAGTGGTTAGACATAAATCAACGTTGTTTTGGGAGTACAAAATGTTCTAAAATGGCAATGTTTTGATTGCATCCAACATTTCAATGACATATCATTATTGTATTGTGCAACATGTTTTAAACAACTAACGAACGGACTAATATGTCTATCATTTTTAATTTTGAGAGATCACATAATCAATTTTTTTTAAGAGACTAAATTATCCAATATAAAAATCTTGAGGGATGAAATTGAGTTTTGACTCAAAATATAATGGCAGCTATGGACTTTATATAAGTTCGGGTTTAGGTTGAAATCAACTAAACTTTGAAGTGGGACCAAATAATCTTAAATGTAGCTAAATTTATTTAGCAACACTTAGGTGAGTTACCACATTAGGAGTATGGTGAAATCAAGTTGTACTACGGTCTTTTCCTTAATGGCAACTTGTTAGTTTGAAACAGTGATCAAGTAGGAGTGTCTGGTTGATACTGAGGCAATTAATAGAGACCATTATTGGGACTTTTTCATTTAAGAGTTTTTCTAACCATTACTAATTAAGATTTTTAATAAACTAAGTTTTGTTGGGAAAGTGTAATTTTTAAGTTTTCAAGGGATGAATTCATAACAATTTATTTTATTGAAAATATTAAGTAGTGTTCCTAGAATAATAATTAGAGAAATAATTTATTTAAGAGTAAATTACACTAATATCTCTTGAGATATAGTGAAATTTACTTCGACTTTCCTCTATTTGTTCATGTGGTATTTATCTCTCTAGATGCACTATTTATTGTGTGATAGTGGGAAATTCAGTGTAATATTTTTACAAATTCATAGAAGGTCGATGTAATAATTTCACAAACTCCAAAATCTTTTGAACAAATTTTACAAATAAATGGAAGGCAACCTGAATTTTTTCAAATCTTAAGGAAAGTCAATATAATTTATTCTTTTATTTAATAAAAATATCATTTATATTCATAAAATATAAAATATTGTAT
The DNA here is from genome assembly GCA_031216105.1 of Dalbergia cultrata. Classification (NCBI taxonomy): domain Eukaryota; kingdom Viridiplantae; phylum Streptophyta; class Magnoliopsida; order Fabales; family Fabaceae; genus Dalbergia; species Dalbergia cultrata. The sequence continues at coordinate 14,319,250 of CM062344.1, read as the reverse complement.
TGACTATTAACACTCTTATTTAATAATAAATAAAAATATATTGATACAATATCTTATAAAATTGTAAATAGAACAACATTTGTTCTTATTTAAGTAATTGATAAGCAGACGAGCAGAAGAGACCCAAATTTAAAAGCAAAGACACCAGTTTGTTATTTGGCTCCGTGTTGTTAGTATTATTATATAATATATAATAACAAATATGAGTTTGATTACTTCTAAGAGGAAAAACCATTGTTTTCTTTAACTGCTCTTTTGGAAAGAAAGTGTTAGTTTGTTGATATAATAAATTAAAGAGTGTGCGTCCTATTTGGTTCCTTAACATTTTTAAATGAGAGTATTTTATCCTTTAATAAAAATAAATTAATCTTGTGATCCTCAAGATTAAAAATGATTAATATATTAATTTCTCTTTTATTTTTTTTTTTGTTAATAGACTTACATATATTGCACAATATGAAGATGACATGCCTTTCAAACGTTAGAGACAAGTTAAATGAAACTATTTTGAAATATATTACACTCATTTTGAAGTGTAAAACTGTACAAAATGATTTATTTTATAACTTATAATAAAAAATTAAATAATTTATTTTGTAAATTTCAATAATCAAAATGAGTCATTTTAAACTCTATTTCACTTCTAATGAAATATACATTATTTAATATCATATTAGTATGTCAATATATAATTTTATTAGTGTTTAAAAAATTAAATATATATAAAAGAATTAATATATCTTATTATTAAAATTTTAAAGATCATGAATTTAATTTCAATTTTTAAGGGCTAAATAGCATTTGCAAAATTTTCTTAGGGGAACAGATGAGTTACTCTGAATTAAATGCATTAATTACCGTCTAGTCTAGAACTCAGCAAGACTCCAATAAAAGTATAAAACGACCCTTTCGTCCTCCAGTTTGCGACAGAACCCTGTCTTCGTTTTGTTCATAGCCATGGCTGTTGTTCAAAAACCCGGGGACAAGGATAGTCTTCTAAAGGTTTTCCCACTGTTTCTCACCTTTTCTATTTACCCGTTTTTCTTGGGCTTTGTTTTAACTGTGCGTTCGTATGTGCGTGTCCCTCATACGTTGCAGGCCAAGAGAAAAATGCCACCAAAGATGGCAAATGTCTTTGGAGGAATGGCAGTGGAGTTCGATTCTCAAAAGCAAGTGAGCATCATTGTGCGCTTTATACTTCGAATAAAATTGTCATTATTTTTTACTCTGCTGTAGTGCTGTGTGAGTGGGTAGTTAGTTGTCTGAGAAAAAAAAGATGAATAATGCTATTTTGTAGAAAGAGCCGTTTCAGAAACAGGGCATAGACCAGAGGTTTTTTTTTTATTTTTTTTAACATTTGGCATCTAATGTCTCACTTGTCTGAATCTTGAACAGGCTATCAGTCGTAGTCCACAAAAAAGGTAGCAAATTTTCTTCTCTTCCTGTTTGGTCTCTAAAATATATATAGCAGAAATCGATGACTCCACGCTTTTACTTCTGCTGAGTTTTCAACCCGTGTCAGTTCCAATTTTCTCAAATGTCTTTTAGCTGCATTGTATTGTTTCCATAACTCTTGGTACCGAACATGCTATGCATAGACGGAAGAGAGGAGGGACTGATAGTGCAAGTGATAATTCTGAAGCTCAGCTTAAGCTTACTGTTCTCCAACGTGCAGAAGAGGTTCAAGCTAACCTATCTCCTGAATTCCCAAGCTTTCTTAGGTCCATGCTTCGTTCTCATGTATCCGGAGGATTTTGGCTTGTAAAATCTCACCCTTTAACCATGATTTTGCAATTTTAGGTTAATACTATAATGATCATTGTGTTATTTAATGCCAGCGTCTTCCCAAAATATTCTGTCAGTTGCATTTGCCTAAGGTTGATACTATTATTGTTTTGGAAGATGAATGTGGGGAACTATGTGAGATCAAATATCTTGCTGAAAAGGTGGCCTTAAGTGGTGGATGGAGGGGATTTTCCATAGATCACAACTTACTTGAGATGGATGTTCTAATATTCCACTTGGTTCAACCTTCCAAATTTAAGGTAATTGTTTGATATTTAAAAGATGTTTTATTTGTGAGGAATTGTTTCTCAATCCCTATAAAATTTAAGGGTATAAGAATATTTTAATTATCTGTGGCTAAGAATTGGCCTAATATCTCACTAACTCAAGTTATTAAAATTTATAAAACTTATGGTTAAATTACGGTCGTTCATGACAGAAGGGTGCCAATACCCTAAAGGTTTCGAAGCAAATCAATTTTTTTTGTGAAGTTTGTTTCAATACATTATATGGTTTCCCAGTGTTTGCGTTACAATTTGAAGGGAATAATGTTAAGATTTGAAGTTTTGAGTATCTTCATGATATCATCTACTGCAAAATAAATCCTCTAGAATAGGACCAGAATTAATTATTAGTTAGTCTTTGTTTTGATGAAACATTTTCAAGTATGGAAGAAAATAACTGAAGTTTTGTTTGTAAGCTAAGGTCAAGGAATCAATTCCTTTCACTTTTACCTTTTCTTGACCAATGCTTGATTATGGATATTTTATTTGAAGAACAAGAGGCAGGGATGAAGAAGTACATGCCACCCTGACTTCCACCTAGTTTTCAAAGTGTTAATCTTCAATATTTTATGTGTCCACAGGTGTACATTATAAGATCTCAGGGATCAGATGAAGTGGATGGTGCTCTTAGCCTTCTCAAGTTAGACAATGGTAGAAAAGAAAAGGATGAAGTGAATGATGCTCTTGGTAAGTGTGGTATGGTGGTTCTTGTTGCGTTTTGTCTGCATTCATTAATGCATTATGATGCAAATCAAGTAGGAAGTTAACTAGCTAGGACTTATAGAATAGAAGAGCCAGCCATCCCAGAAAATTATGTGTTTGCTGTCTAATTTTTCAGACGCTACTCGAGGAAATGATCCAGCAATTAGCAAGATGATATTTGGTGTTAACGTATCTCAACCAGGTCGGCCTGAAAATACTAATAAAGATTTTATTAGCCCAGCTGATAAAATGAAGGGCATTGAGAATTTCAGCATTCAAGTGAATGGTTTGGTTATTGATTCAGAGCTCTCCAAATACCTTCGGGTGAAGTATTATGAGCTCTGTTACAGCCAGAGATCGTTTCTTCATGACCATCTTATTGTGGGTCTCAACTGTAAGCTGGTGGCTGGGATAATTTCTGAGACCATCAATATAGCTGCTGCCATTAAAGCCAGCAAGCTTACTACCTCTGAAGATAGTTTTGTGACATGGGACAGAACTTTGAAAGCCTTTGAGGCCATGGGCATGGAGGTCAGCTTCTTGCTCAATCGGCTAGACCAGCTCATGGCACTATCTCTGAAATCCAAGAGGTACAAAGAGGCAAGACTTGAGCGACAACATGCTGAAGAGGAATTGAAAATTCTGGAAGCAAAACTGGTGGAAGTAAAACAAGCTATAAATAGACTTGATGAAGAGATTGGCGTCCAACATGTGAACCCTGAGAGGCTGGAGACTTTGTTCCATGAGCTGGCTAATGCTCCTTGGTGACTTGATGTCGCAATTCATTGCTGCTTCTCAGCTCTTTTGTGAAGGTCCAGCCACCGGCTCAGTACTGGCACTAGCAGGCTGTGTTGCACAGATACTAGTAGTATCTGATATGACGTGGAAATGCAGTAGTAAATCAAATTAAAAACATGTAAAATATAGTTAAAGATTATTTGAAAGTATAGATAAAGTATCCAATACAATATGTATTTAGTACTGGTATGTTGACTATTTTGTAGAATCTGTGCAACATGGGTGACAGAGAAGGCACCTTGTGATGCTTGATGAGCATTAAGATATGACTCGCCATATGTAAATTTTGACTTTGGGAAGTAGGAAACACTTTTTGCTCTAATTCAGCATTAGTTCGGTTGAAGTATTCTTGCCCAAAATAATTTTCTTTTGATTTCCTTTCTAACCTGCCTCATATATGTCACTGAGTAAAATTTATTTTTATAATAAAATTTAAATTAAACTGCCTGTTCAAAGTAGTATTACTACTATCGAAGTGCATAAACATTTTTTTCTTAGTGATGTGGATGGAGAAAGAGTCACCGTCAAAAAAACTGGTCTTATGGCGGTTGGCGTGGTTTGCTTCATGATCTACTTCACGTCTTTACGGGTTGAATTGGTATTTCAGTTAATTAATCCTACTATAATGAAGATTTCAAGTTTGCACTGCTACAAATCAATGAGCAAATGCCCTATAAATTGCATCATTTTAAAATATATTTTCAATTTTAAATTTTGAAGCAAAAAAATATTGTACCTTTTTTAATCTTGTAAAAGTTTTGTATACATTGATTACCACATATAATATGCTCGCATTCATGTATAGTTTTAAGAAAATAAAAGCCTCTAATCTTTTATTTTATTCTTTTGAGTAAAAAAGATAGTATAAGATATAAATAAGAATTTATTATAAATAAAGATATTTACCGCCACCTTGATAGAATGCGGCGTTTAGCCCACCTAAACTATGTCTCACCTATAAAAAATAACCGCGGCTATGTACTTTATTTATATAAGTTCGGGTGTATGTTGAAATCAACTAAACTTTGAAGTGTGGCCAAATACATTTTGTACTGCAGTCTAAATATATTTTGCAACACCTCATAAGTTTGCCACATTTAGCACGTGGTGAAATGAAGGTGTACTGCGGTCTTTCTTTTTTGTACTATACGGTCTTTCCCTAGCTTGTTAGTACGAAACCAAGGTGAACAAGAAACAATTCCCAAATTTTCTGTTTCTTTTTTCATCCCTCACTCATGCATAGGTAAATATTCTATTATTAAGAATAACTCCCATGTCTAGACAGAAAATGAGACATCAAAATAAAAGGGAGAATTTCTTTCCAATCACGGAGTCCCACTGTGCTGAAACAAGAAGAGTGTAGGAGTGAAACGATGTGACAATTACTTACTAGAGACGATTAGTATATTTTATTTATTTATCAGAAAATTTATTTATATTCATAATATATATAAAATAGCATTACTCTTATTTAATAATAAATAAAAATATGTCTGTATCTCATAAATTTTTAATAGAATTGCAGAAGTAATAGTACTCTATTGAATGCTTCTGACGGATAAGAAGGGTAGAGTAGAATAGACCCAATTTGAAAGCAAAGACACCATTTTGAAATTTCGCTCTGCGCTGTTAGTATTATTAGATGTATTTTTTTGATGCGTTGTTAGTATTATTATATAATAACAAATTTGAATTTAATTGTGATTATGTCTACAGCATAATAATTGTGATTGTCTCTAATACTTTTTGACTAAAAGATTTTACGTTCAAATTATTTACATTCAAATTATATATGAAATTTATGTAGAAAATTTTATCCTGAGATTTACTTCTCAATTAAATATGCCCTAAAAGTCATTGTTTTCTTTTTAAATGCTCTTTTGAAGAAGAATTTCTTATTTATTTATTTATTTTACTGCAACGTGCAATTCTTATAATAGCATTATTATTCGAGTAAAGTATCATTTTCATCCCTGAAATTACACGCGTGATTCACTTTCGTCCCTAAAATTTGAAAATTAACTTTTTAGTCCCTAAAATTGCATTCCGTAATTCATGTTAGTCCCTAGTCAAACTACCGTCAGTCAACCGTCACATTTTGATGACGTAGCACGTTAGGTAACACGTGTCATGATTATGTGGCATGATGACTACGGAATGCTGACGTGGCATGCTGATGTGGCATGACACGTTGACTGACACGTGGCATGATGGGTACGGAATGTTGGCGTGGCATGACACGTAGCATACTGACGTGGCATCAGATCAAAATAGGTTCAGATTAGTCCCTGAAATTTTAAATGTGTTAAAATAGTTCCCGAAATTTTCTAAAATGTGTCAAAAAAGTCTTGAATCCCAAATTTCTCCTCTTTTGGTTCATAAATTCTAAATCCTCGATGATTCTTAAACCCACTTATTTTTCTCTCATTTTCAAACCTTATTTAAATAATCCAAATTTTCAAATATTCTAAATATAATTAAGAGTTTGATTAGTCCAAATTTGAAATCTTCTATGTTTAGCTAACATAATCAATTTATTAGCTATTACATTATATTTCTTGAAATAAAATGGGTATTAAAATATTAAAAATAAAATTCAAGGGAAACATTATATTATCAAGCATGGATAGAGTTTATCAAAAGCCTTATTGGAATATTTTAGTTGCAATTTGGGAAGGAATTTAGTATCCAAAGAATCTAGCGTGATAATGAAAAAAAAACTCTACCCCCATGTCAAATATACTCGCAAACCATCTCAAATATAAGAGCTTTAATCGAGCTAAAGTAGAGAATTGTGTCTCTTATTTGACCTCAACGATAGTGGGTATTAGGGAATGACTGCCTCTTTGGAATGTTGATACGAATAGAGCAAATACAATAACATCAATTTAGAATAATTCAAATAAACCCTTGATAAACCCATTTTATTTCAAGAAATACAATGTAATCACTAATAAATTGATCATGTTAGCTAAACATACAAGATATCAAATTTAGACTAATCAAGCACTTAATTATATTTAGGATATTTGAAAATTTAGATTATTTAAATAAGGTTTGAAAATGAGAAAAAAAATAAGTGGGTTTAAGAATCATCGAGGATTTAGAATTTATGAACCAAAAGAGGATAAATTTGGGATTCAGGACTTTTTTGACACATTTTAGAAAATTTTAGGGACTATTTTGACACATTTAAAATTTCAGAAACTAATCTGAACCTATTTTGATATGATGTCACGTCAGCATTTCGCACTCATCATGCCACGTGGCATGACACCTGTCAGTCAACGTGCCATAACATGCCATACCACGTCAGCATTTCGTAGTCATTATGTCACGCCATCATGACACGTGTCACTTAACATGCCATGTCATCAAAATGTGACGGTTGACTGATGATAATTTGACCAGGGACTAACGTAAACTATAAAATACAATTTCAGAGACTTAAAAATTAATTTTTAAATTTTAAAGATAAAAATAAATCATGCCTGTAATTTCATGGACAAAAGTAATGCTTTACTCATTATTACCCTCTAGTCAAGAACTCAGTCGGACACCCAAAAAAAGTATAGACGACACTTTCGTCTTTCACTTAGCAAGAGAACCCTGTCTTCGTCTTGCTCATAGCCAAGGCTGTCGTTCAAAATCCCGGGGACAGGGATAGTCCTCTAAAGGTTTTCCGACTGTTTCTCTCTTAGTTCTTACCTTTTCCATTTACCAGTTTTTTTTTGTTTTTTGTGGCTTTGTTTTATGTTTTAACTGTGCATTCATATGTACGTGTCCCTCATACGTTGCAGAGCAAGAGACGAATGCCACCGAAGATGGCAGATTTCTTTCGAAGAAAGACACTGGAGTTCAACCCAGCCGATTCTCGAAAGCAAGTGAGCATCACTGTGTGCTTTATATTTCAAATAAAATTGTCATTATTTGTTACTCTGCTGTGTGAGTGCGCAGTTATTTCTGTAAATAAATAAATGAAAGGAATAGTGTTATTTTATAGAAGAGTTGTGTTAATGAGGAAGAGGAAAGTATGAGGCTAGCGGAAGATTCCAACTGATACCATGTGAAATTTCGGAGTTTCAGAGAGAAAGGTTCCAGAAGAAGGGATTCATTCAGTAATGTGAAACTGTTTGTTACAGAATGAATAACAGAATTACTTCACTTTGATCATCTAACTTCTATTTCATACATGCTGGCTAACTAACTAAACTAACAAATAACAGAATGGTTAGCTCAAGTTGGTAACTCTTTAATGGATGGTGAGAGAAACGGTGTCGACTCACGCCCCACACCTATCCAACCGGGATGAGGTGTGAGTGGCACAGTATTCCACACACAAATACAAATTTTTCTTTTTTTTTAATAGAAAGAGCCGTTTTAGAAGCAGTGCGTTAGGCATAGACTAATGTCTCACTTTGTCTGAATCTTAAACAGGCGATCAGTCGTAATCCACAAAAAAGGTAGTTAATTTTCTTCCTTTCTTATCTGGTCTCTAAACATACATCTATATATAGCAGAAGACGATGACTCCATGGTTTTACTTCTGCTATGCATAGACGGAAGAGAGGATGTCCCGATAGTGCAAGTGTTACTTCTGAAGCTCAGCTTAAGCTTACTGATGTTCTCCAACGTGCAAAAGAGGTTCAAGCTAACCTGTCTCCTGAATTCCCAAGCCTTCTTAAATGCATGCTTCCGTCTCATGTAACCGGAGGATTTTGGCTTGTAAAATCTCACCCTTTATCCGTGATTTTGCAATTTTAGGTTAATACTATAATGATCATTGTGTTATTTAATACCAGGGTCTTCCCAAAACATTCTGTCAGTTGCATTTGCCTAAGGTTGATACTATTATTGTTTTGGAAGATGAATATGGGGAACTATATGACACTAAATATCTTGCTGAAAAGGTGGGCTTAAGTGGTGGATGGAGGGGGTTTTCCATAGCTCACAACTTACTTGAGATGGATGTTCTAATATTCCACTTGGTTCAACCTTCCAAATTTAAGGTAATTGTTTGATATTTAAAAGATGTTTTATTTGTGGAGATTTTTCTGGTATCCCTATAAAGTTTAAAAGTACAAGTAATTTTTAATTATTTGTGGGTAAAAATTGATCTAATGTCTCACCAACTCAAGTTAATTTATAAAACTTAGGCTATGTTTAGTTGGAGAGTAAAGTAGGGGTAAATTTTCATAATTGAGCTTTATATGTAATTTTACACATGAAACTTAATCATGAAAAATTTACCCTATTTTCACCCTTCAACTAAGAATACCCTTATGATTAAATTACAGTCGTTGATTACAGAAAGGTACTGGTACCCTAAACATATAGAAGGAAATCAATCTTTTTGTCAAGTTTGTTTCAATACATTTTATTGCTTCCTAGTATTTGTGTTACAACTTGAAGGGAATAACAGTAAGAATTGACGCTTTGAGTAGCTTCATGACATCATCTACCGCAAAATAAATCCTCTAGGATAAAACAGGAATTAATTATTAGTGAGCTTATCAAGATAAACTTTAGTCTTTGTTTTGATGAAACAATTTTGAAGTATGGAAGAAACTAACTGAAGTTATTTTATTGAACTAAGGTCAAGGAATCAATTCCTTTTACTTTTTTTCTTCTTTTGACCAATGCTTGATTATGGATTTTATTCTAAGAACTAAAGGCAGGAATGAAGAAACACATGCCGCCCTGACTCCTATTTTAGGCGACTACTAACCTACAGTTGTTGGTCAATGAAGATGATACAGTTGATTTTAACAACACTTATAAAACGTGGTCAAATATAATTGTAAATGTCGCTAAACGGCAACCCCCATACCAATCCAACGTCAGAGTTGTGTCGCTATTGCTCAGGTGTGTTGCCTACTTGCAGCGACACAATCACCGTAAATGGCATAACCAAAAGAGATTGATGAATGAAGCTAACTCACGAAAAAATCATATCAACAGCCAATCTGAAATGGAACACAACTCTGAAGAATCTAGAGATGTCAAGACTATAGAATCAGTAAGTCAAAATAGCAAGAACCAGCGTCTTGAACACAACAGCAAGAATCAACATTCAAGAACTGATATCACTAAGCAACAATCAATATTCAAAGGATTTTGTGCAAAACCTCAACCCGATCTGAACAGAGAAATTGAAACCAAAAGCAGAAACTCACAGAACTCACCAGAGATGGATAAATGACGCACTGATCGGAGAGGCTGAGGTGAACAAAGTCGACGAAGAACCAAGGCTAAAACGGATCGAGGAGTGCTCGTCGGAAATCAGAACGCGAACACACCAAACCGGAGAAGATGACGCCACGAAGCATTGCTGGAGTACGAATCGGTGGCGAATAGTCCGAATGCAACACAGAAACGCCGGAGAATGACTACGGTTGCACAACCACAGATCTGGGAACGAAGAACAAAGAACGCGAACACGAACCACACCACAGAATCCCCGTCTTCACCACCACCACCACCACCGTCAACCAGCCTCCTCTTCCTTCGGGGGGAGAAGACCGGGAATCGATCGAGCTATGGTCGGGGATGTACCACTCTCCGACGACGGCGCTATGGGAACCGAAGAGGAAGATCTTCAAGAGGCTTCTAAACCCCCCGCGGGACGCCCTTCCCAAAGCGAGCTGCTGACCAAGAGCCTCTCCCTAAGCAGGACCACCATCCTCTACAACTTCTCCTCCGACTTCGTCCTCAGAGAGTAGTACCAGGACCCTTGGAACGAGGTCCGCATCAGCAAGCTCCTCGAGGATCTCGACGCCTTGACTGGTACCATCTCCGTCAAGCACTGCTCTGATGAAGCCAGCACCACCAGGCCCCTCATCGTTGATACTGCCTCTGTCGACAATTCAATCAGAATCGACATTGACCGCAAAATAGTTGGCTTTGTTATCTAGGTTGGCCGCCCCTCAACTGAGATTCAAGTCTAGGTTAGTGATGGTGTTGCTGAGAACTCCACACCAGGAAAGAAAGGGTGTAGCCAAATTATATTCTGTTTAGCCACATTTTGGAAATGTGGCTAAATGAAAATAGGCAGCATAGGCATTGACCAACAACTGTAGGTTAGTAGTCGCCCCTATTTTATACGTACACAGGTATACATTATAAGATCCCAGGGGTCAGATGAAGTGGATGGTGCTCTTAGCCTTCTTAAGTCGGATAACGGCAGAAAAGAAAAGGATGAAGTGGGTGACGCACTTGGTAAGTGAGGTATGGTGGTTCTCGTTGCTTTTTGTCTGCATTTAATGCATTATAATGCAAATTGTATACAAACATTATATTTGTTTGCTGTCTTTTCAGACGCTACTCGAAATGATAAGATGATATTAAGTGTTAACGTATCTCAACCAGATCGGCCTGAAAATACCCCAAATGAAGATTTTAGCCTGGCTGATGGGATCAGATTTGCTGAATCTGTAATCAGTTTCGAAGAAGTGAAGGGCATTGAGAGTTTCAGCATTCATGTGAATGGTTTGGTTATTGATTCAGAGCTCCCCAAATACCTTCGGGCCAAGTATTATGAGCTCTGTTACAGCCAGAGATCGTTTCTTCATGACCATCTTATTGAGGGTCTCAACTGTAAGCTGGTGGCTGGGATAATTTCTGAGACCATCAATATAGCTGATGCCATTAAAGCCAGCAAGCTTACTACATCTGAAGACAGTTTTGTGACATGGGACAGAACTTTGAAAGCCTTTGAGGCCATGGGCATGGAGGTCAGCTTCTTGCTCAATCGGCTAGACCAGCTCATGGCACTATCTCTGAAATCCAAGAGGTACAAAGAGGCAAGACTTGAGCGACAACATGCTGAAGAGGAATTGAAAATTCTGAAAGCAAAACTGGTGGAAGTAAACCAAGCTATAAATAGACTTGATGAAGAGATTGGCGTCCAACATGTGAACCCTGAGAGGCTGGAGACCATGTTCCATGAGCTGGTTAATGCTCCTTGGTGACTTGGGGTGGCACTTTATTGCTGCTTCTCAGCTCTTTAGTCAGCCGCTGGCACTAGCAGGCTGTGTTGCTGAGATACTGGTAGTATCCGATACAATCAGTAGTTAATCAAATTAAGAAAACGTAAAATATAATTAGAATTATCTACAGAAATTAGTAACATATCCGATATAATATGTATTTAGTATTGCCTATTTTGTAGAGTCGGTCAACATCATCGACAGGGCAGGCAGTGGTTCTAGGTATGTTATAACATGTTTGTTGCATTTGGGATACTTGGTGACAATTAATATGTGACTCGCCATATGTAAATTTTGACTTTTGAAAATAGAAAACTCTTTGCCCTAATTCAGCGTAAGTTCGGTTGAAGTATTCTTGCCCCAAAATAATCGTCTTTTGAATTCGTGTGTAACCTACCTAAAACATAGCCATATATGTCATTGAAAATAATTTATGTTTATAATAAAATTTAAATTAAACTTCCTGTTCAGAGAAGTATAACTACTATCGAAGTGCCTAAACATTTTTTAAGTGACGTGGATGGAGAAAGAGTTAATAACGAAGACCTTGCAAAGAAAACTGGTCTCATGGCGGTTAGTGTGGGTACGCTTCATGAACTTCCTCGGGCTGAACTGGTATTTCAATTAATTTAGCCTACTAATTTAAGGTGATCATAGTGAAGATGGAAAATTTTTCCCCATCACTTGAACCCTTTTTAACATAGCATACCTCAATTAATATGCCATATTGATTCGAGAAATTAGTGTATAACTTTCCTGGTGCTAGACAGAGTGTATGGTCTCAAGATGTGATAAAATAGTAAAATAATAACAGCTCCAACTTTGCCAAAAGCTACGAAGCGCTGACATATCGTTTTGGTGCCATGTATGTGTTGAATACATATCAATGTTGAATTTTGTATGGCTAATTAATAACACATGTTTCTGTATATTTGATTTAAATTTTTTTTTTCTTATTGTAACATAAAAAATACAATATAAACAAGATTATAAAATAGAAATAAATGTAACTATTAGAATCTCTAAGAAAATAAAATATAAATGAAGTTTTTATAAATAATATTTTAAATAATATATTATTTTCTTTAAAATTTTAGTTATATATATGTTGTGTTTGTATCCTACAGTTTTTCAACTTTAATGTGTTGTATACCCATGTCGGATCGCATCACATGTTTGTGTCCGTGTCCATACTTCTTAGGCCACTTGTGTAACAATACTCTAAATTATTATAAAAATTCAATATTTTTTACAATGTGGTAAAGTATAATAAAATAATAACATAGGATAATGTTAACTTTCATTTATCTGGGTGACAAAAAAAACTATTTTATGATTTTATCAACTTAAAAATAATGTCTAATTTAGTGCTTAGTAATTTCTTTCCTAAATTCTTACTAACTCTTTTATAACTATTTTTTAATAATTACTCGGATTATTTTTGTTAATCAAATAGTTGTATTCAACCAATTTCAGCATTCTGAAAGAATAACTAATTTTTATCTCGTTAGAAAACAATAAAATTAATACAAAATCTTACTGATTATTTTTAAAAAAATTACAAATGTTAATGATACATTTTATCTGCATTTAACTACGTATACATGATAACTTGCATTAATCAATATGTATCAGTCAATAATCAATATGTATTAATCAGAATCATCAGCATTGATGATACTAGCAGGACATGATCTTTTCTGTGGTAATGACCTATTTACAGTGGAGTAATCGGACTTCAATGCTACATCCCTTGACATGTGTTGAAGTGCATCATTTGTGGAAGCATTGGGAGAGGGAGATGATGTACAAGCGACACCAGAAGCAGACCGCAGTGGCAGTTTATTGTGCAGAGAAAAAATAGCGGGCTTTTGTCTGACATGCAGCTTTGACTTATTTGGTTCCTTTTGCTGTGACTTAGGACTGATTGTGGACTCAATGGGTACCAGCTGTCCGTTAACTTGGTTTGTGAACACAAAGGTCACCTGAAAAAATATGACAAGCGAATGCAATTCATTTTGCTCGTCATGTGTTGTGCAAAAACTTACAGGATTACTTTTTACTTTTTTAGCATAATAGAGGGGAGCGAAAATGTAGATTTGAAAATTATGCAATAAATCCGATTTAATTGTTGGGTTAAATTACTTTTCTATGAACCAGAGGGAAGCGAAAACAATAATGTTATTTAAATATTTTAATAGGTGTCCCACCCTATCACTATTGAATGGTCGTAATCACTCATCCTCATTGATCCATATAATTCAATAATGATAAAGTACGTGTTCAAATATAACACACTTTTAGATATTAAAATAAATTATTAGGAGCCAAAACTTGTCAAAAAGCCAGTGGCACACCTCATCACCAGCTGAAGCCTGAAGGATAGCATCCGGAACAGAAGTTGGGAAAAAATGATGGCCCCAACTGCCTAAGTCTTCTTCCAATGGTGTCCCTACCTGAGAAGGGAAATGTATCTTAGTCAAAACTAAGAGCTGAACAAAAGATCTGCACCATTATGTTTGGTATGAGAGTAAAAGTAGATAAATAAATTTCAGGGAAGAACTCCAAGTGTATGCCAAACACACCCTGTACATAATAAATTTTAGCATATGCGTAAGCATTTATCTAACGAATATAAACAAGCAACCTGCTTTTCTGATCTTTTTAACTTCTCCAAGCAGCCTGCAATTTCTGCAAATCCACCTATATCAGAGATTTCTTCATCAAATTCACTATCAAGTATCATTGATTGGGCATCACATTTGTCGTCAGTGCTTTGAGGTCCGTCATATGTTTGGCACCGAGTGCATCGCATCTTTTCATGAATCTCTGACCTAAACAAATGTGATAAAGCAGACATTAGACACAGTTAAGATCACAGCTGCATGTTATGACAAACAGTAAGTAACAACTGTGTCAACTCTTTTCAACCTACAACAGCATCAGCATCAGTGTGATCGCACCACAACCAACCCTTTTTTAAGATTATGAGTGCTTGCGAGGAAATATACAACTAATCGAACAGAACACCAACAATTGGGGTGATGGCTAATAAATAATGATGTATACTCTTTCCTTCTGTTGTGTTAGTTACTACTCATTTACTCATTCAGGACCACTTTAATAGTCGGAACTTAGAACATCATTAAAAGGAAAAGATGCACCTTACAGGGGAATAGTTCCAATTTAAAAAACTTTTGAAATAAACCTCTGTACATTTATTGGCAAAAACTATTGAAAAAGTGTATATATTCGGCAGTTTGACCGCAAAATTCACAGTGCTATTAATTAAAAGGTGAACTCTCGTTCCTGAGTTTCCCCTTTCCATTCAGTTTCAGGTAACGTATGCATCCGAGTCTTTTGCAACTTTGTATGCTAACGCTCTAATTAAATATAGATCGAAAGGTTGGAATGCATTACTTGACGTTCTCATGAAAAGTGAACAAATCACGAAGATCCTCTGTTGAAAGAAAGTTACCCTGAAATCATAAACAGTTCCAATAGCATTGTGGGACAAGATAAGCAGCATCAACTAGAGCACTAGAAGCAGAAATACTGACCTGTGCCACAAAGCTATCTGTTTGCTCCTGCTGAATGACCTTTTGCAGCCCTTCTTTCGACATCTGACGCTGGTAGACCTACAAAAAGTTAAACGGTTCGGTAAGGGGAAAATGTAAAGAGAAATTGCTCAAGGTGGGCACCGATAAAAATCATAGGATAGCTTTGTGTTTACTCAATTATCACAAGTAACAGCAATATAACCTTTTCTTCTATTGTTCCGGCACTCAAAAATCTATAAATGTATACTCTTTTCTTCTGTCCATCCCTCCACACTCTCGCTGCAGCCTGATTATGGGCAAGGTACAATTGCAAACAAAGAATACATGTGAGACAGAGAGCAAAAAATGAATACATATAAAAATTTCAGCAATTAATACAGCTAAACCCAGGGTATTACTTGTTTATCATTTGCTGGGTTCCAATCAGGATCAAACAAGACAAGTCGGTTTCCACCAATCAAGTTGAGTCCACAACCGCCAGCCTTGCTACTTAACAGAAAAACAAATTCGTCCTGGAATATGCCAATTAGAATTTTACCAATGGACAATTGCATGTGATACTTCAATGACAGTTGAAGCGAGGAGAACCCAAACGCGAGAACTTGGTGGTTCAATTATAAACAGGCAAGCAATTTACCTTAGATGGGTCATTAAAGAAGTTGACCAACTTCTGCCTTTTTTTAATTGATGTAGCACCATCGAGCCTCAGGTGAGGGTACCTTCGTTCCCGACACAATTGAGCAAAAAGATCGAGAGTCTGTTTCATGGTAGATGATTTAGTATAGCAAAAGAGAAGTAGAAGGGTAATTAAAAGGAAGCATAACAGATTCAACCAATCATCAAGAAGATTGATGTAACTGCAAGACTGTGAGCTTGGACCTGTATACTACTGTTAGATAAATAGGATTCTTCCTGTTAGGTTTTAATGTTGTAGGTTCTGTACCGAGCCTACAGCAGGAGTCAGAGACAAAATAGAGCTGTATAGACTTGGGAGAGAAAATGGGGTGGTTGGGGCTGCCCCCACCCCTTGCCATCATGGGCATTACAATTTTCAAATAAGGGCACCAGCATCAAAACTTAATGCAATCTATATTCCACCATGAAGAAAAGGCATATCTACACGACAAAGTTGTGTGAAAAAATTATAAATGGTGTGATATTCCTGGTCCAATTATGCGTAAAAACACGATAATCGGAGACTAGAGAGGGGTCTCAAGTGCAATCCTACGAAAAGGGCACATCAACTTCTACACAATAGTGTAAAATCATTACTCTAAGCGTAGGCAGTAAAACAGAAATAATATATAGGACAACATTTGCATCAAGTTCTCTATGTCCTTGTCATCTAATTCTTAAATTAAGCAAGAATATGCAAATATGTATATATTTTCTTGTTCATATGAGTAACTTAAAAGAGTTAGAAACGTGTATTCATGTTGAAAAAATATCCACCTATCCTTGATTGATTTAAGAACTGAATGACAAGGATATAAGGTAAGTTTTGTATATAAGCCTTGTGAGCTTCATTTTCCGGCAAAATATTATATCTGAATGCCCCCAAAATTTACCTAAAAACTACATAACTTAGCCTACTTCAGTAAAATAAATAAATCACTTCATACAAGTATGGATCTTGATTCATTCTAAACGATCATAAAATTCACATTGGTTAGCTAAAACTACTATTTACAAAAAGATATAGTATCCCAATTTTCCATTTTTTACCATACCTGAGTGTAGTTTGACACGAGGACAATGCGATCATTTGTCCTCTGACGTAAATGAGCAAGTAATCTTGCCAAGACATGCATTTTCCCGGATAGCTCAACCCAAGCTCCATGCCCTCCCGTCCATACGCCAGACCTACGAAGAACACCCACCTAGGATGACTAAACTTAGACAGCAAATGTATAAATGAAACATTAGCTAACGATATCTACCTTCCAGACAACATTTCTGGAGGGAAGAATCGAAGGCAATCTTCAAAACCTGAAGTTCCTGGACTCCCACTTTTTATGGTATCGTAGATAAGCTACAAAACACTATCTTCTGTTAGGATGGAAGTATGACTGAAACTTACTAAACATGAAAGGAGAAGATGAGATTCCTTCACAATTTCTAACAGAGGGACTACGGTTAAGAGGAGGAAATGGGTGAAAAAACAAGTGTACTTGCCAATCATAACGGCAACAAGAAAAAAGCTTCACAGTACGTTATTAAGAATGTATGAGAAGAAAAATAACCAAGTATTGGGTTTACAAACAGTGAAACTATAACATAAAAAATAAAAAAAATCAGATAATAGCAATAAAATAGTACCCCACCCGCCCTCCCAACCTTTTCTCTTCCTGGTGGGAAAACCCCCAAATCATACCTTTGGATGATTGCACAACTTTTTGAGAGCTGTTATGTAGGCCAAGATCTTTGATTGCTTCTGTTCTTCATGAATTGCACGTCTAACCTATGTTTGAGGACAAATATTCATCAATTCTGGTATGATAATATATTGTTTTTGGTAACATCCAGCAGCACAAAGACCTTCTGAAAAATACACATTTTCTCAATCAAAAGTGGACCTTACATTCTTGGATTGTATAAAATGTTTATATAAGTCTGACTGTAGTGGAGTCAACTTGCAGCAAACAACTTCAACTATCTGTATCACAAAAGAGACAGCTCATGGATGGCTGGATGTCGATTAAGTGTAACAGGTAATCACCAATGACCTATGCACAGTTATTTTTCATGTCTGTTAAGGGGCTTGGCTTCCGTCAATATAATATATAAATATATAATAAATAAGATTATGTTCAAATATTACAATACTCAGCAAGACTGACATTTACCTTTTATTCTTTTAAAAAAAAAGAGTGAGACAATGTTAGGGACCCAAGATACACAAGGGTCTATTTCAAGAGGAATAAGGGGAGTGGCATGGAGCCCAAATCAGGCCCAGCAGCACCTGCTGCAGAAAATAGCAGCAAGTCAGTTGCTGACAGTTGAGGATTGGTTGAGGGAAAGGGTATTTTGGAGGGAAAAGAGGTTGGTTAGTTAGCCGAGTATAAATAGATGTAATAAGGGTTGGTTTGGTTGTTGAATTCTTTTGTACTCATATCACAGATTTGGGGAAAGCTCTTCCTCTTAGGGTTCTTGTAATCTCCCTTTCTCCTTGGTGATTTACCAGGAGTGTTGCAATAAAGATTACCATTTCTGTCACCTGAGAATTAGGTCTATCAGACAAGAACCTACAGTATTAACATTTCAAGAACAGGACTGAAAATTCAGGAAATATTCCATTCATATAGTTAATTCACTTATATGTGATTGAAAAGACAAAAGTGCAACGATTGGCAAACAGCGAAAGAAAAGTACAATACCTTTGGTGGCAAGTGATTTGATAATAATGCATTAGTCCTTCTTAATATGAACTGCAAAAGCATACTGGCCAGTCAATTTTCAGGAAAGAAAAAGTATTTTCTTATTAGAGTACAAAAGAAACCAGGTGCACGTCACTATCATTCAGTTATCAGTTCTAAAGAATAACAGCTGTATTACATCTGCAGTGACTAGTGATAGATAATAATACAGCTCTTTAAAATCACAGAGTGATATCTGATTGACGTCCATTGGCTGAGAGAAAAAATACTACCTGATTAACTTTGGCACTTAATTCTGCAGAGCGTTCAAAACCTAGCTTCTTCTCTTCAGCAATAGCATTAGGTTCTCTTCCACAGACAATTGGAGCCTTCATGAAGCAAGTAGGACACATTTAAAACCAGAAACACAAGAGAAGGGTAATAAAGCATAGCTCAGCATCACTCTCTTGAAAGCTATCAGGAGCTGCTGAGTACAATTATCGTATCAGTGTCTATTGAATGAAGATACATACAATAGAGTTTATTTAACAATTGAAAAACTCCACTTTCCAAAATACCAGAATACTCTGACTATGGATGAGCTTGAGCTTTTGACACATTTTCTATCCAAAAAAATAAAATGTAAAGCAATAAATGCACCTCATAGTAACGTCGAAAATTGGCAATGTCACCCAATATTCCAGGATTAGTAAAGTTAACCATTGCGAAGAATTCCTCCAAGTCATTCTGCAAGCAGCATATGTCCATAAAAAATATAAATATAAATTGGGATCTATGATTGTAACTTGCAAGACAGAAAGATAAACATGTATAGCTCCTCACCTGCAAAGGAGTTCCTGACAATAAAATTCTACGTTTGCAAGGGAGAGCAGCCAATGCCTAATCCAGGAAGTGTGCGTGAGAAACTGAGAAACATGGCAATCAAGTAGGGGAAAAAGCTTGTACAGTACCCGGTTAGTTATTGTCTGGTCATTTTTCAGTCTGTGAGCCTCATCACAAATAAGAAGGTCACAAGAGTCACTAGAGCTAAACTTTGATGAATGCATCCGGAATGTCTCATACGAAATGATGAGCACCTGAAAAATTGGGAAGTAATAATACTAATTGAGGACATTCGTAGTTTAAGCCATCCAAGCAATTGAAGAATGGTTGGATATTTTGCCTGTAAATTGCTGCGGGGACTAGTAAAATTGTCAATCCCAGAGACAACATCTTCTCTAGTGCTTTCGCAAAGAGCAAGAAGACGAACTCTTTCTCCAACCCACTTGTTGATTTCAGCTTCCCAATTGCTGACAAGGCTGGTAGGAGTCACAATGATAGCCTTTCTAACCATTGGCTTCCCATCAAAGCCTTGACAAATTAGAGTATATAGCAACGTAATCGACTGCAATGTCTTCCCCAAACTGCATAAAAAAAGTAGCAATGAAAGGCGGCCTTATACATAATGTCAAAATTTGAAACGAATGAGGAAAAGGAGGAAAAAAAAAGAAAACTCACCCCATATCATCTGCGAGAATGCATCCACGTATATTTTCTGCACTGCATAGCCCTGAGACGCAATCAAACATGAACTGAACCCCTTCTCTCTGATGTGGGCGAAGGAAACGAACAAGCAATGGGTCAACTGCTATTGCGGTGAAATTGGAAGGTTGATGCTCATGGTCCTCAGAGTTGGGAGGGAGCCACAGTATCAGAGGATCAATCCCAGGGGGCAGAGGAAGTTCTACTTTGTCATCGCCATCGGGGTGCTCAGCAAGGTCATCATCTGCATTTGCATTCAAATCCAAGTCCAAGAGGGGGGTTCGGAGGGTACAAGTGGAAGAAGTGCCCCATGGGACAAACCTTTTCCGAGCGGAGAGCCGACGGGTGAGCTCCTCATTCGCGTAACTGTGATTGGAGGATGGAGGTTTGAATGGCTTTCTACAAGCACCCGCTCCTCCATGCTGCCCTGTCACTGATAGAACTCGCGGTAGCAGTGACTGCCTCTCCACGATGAGATTGCCCCTATTATCATAAGTTTAAGTGTGAATGGATTTCATTCCGGTTTCAATTTCAAGCTTAATTATGGCATCGCATCCAAAACACAAACCGAACCTAGATCTACGGACTATTCTATGTAGGAAGAGAACCTATGGTACCTGATGAGAGCGTCCACGTTCTGCGATTTTTGTTGGTCGTCGGGGGGAGAGGAACAATCTTCTTCGTATTCCTCGCCGGAAGAGGAACACGACACCACTTCCTCTTCATCTTCGTCTTCCATTCTCAGTCTCTCCTTCTCCGCTGCAGCTGCACTCCTCCAAATCAATTTTCAACCTCTCCCTTTGCCGCCAAACCTTTACGCTTGTTTCCCCTGTATACATTGCAATGGGCGGAGAATAATTTTTTTAACTTCCAAAAAATAAATAAATAAATATATATATATATATATATATATATATATATATATAGGATTTAATTACTATGGACTGACAATATAAAATAATTTTATACAATTATCTAATTATATATTACCACATAAGTCATGATAGTTGACTTATATACTCATTACTTAAAAAGTTATCTAAATGAAATCTTTTGATTGGATGATAATGTAAAATATTTTTACACTGTCAATATATCAAAATTAAACTTATTAAATTTAGAAATTCTTCCCAAGGATTAGGGAAAAAAGGAAGGTGGATATTGAACATGCACCTCTAATTCAAAAAATATAAGAGACAATCATGACCACTGGACTATGAGGTTAACCACTCAAACTATAAATTATTAATAATTAATAAATATAAAAATTAAGATAAAATTTATTATGTAATTGCAGATGATGACCGTCTATTAACTTTAGTTATTTATATTTTCTTATTTAAGATTAATTATTATTTGTTATTATATTAAAGATACATAAATACAGTTTTATTACTTTCATACTAATAATATTTATAATTAAGGAAAAACATTATATATATAATAATTTTGCTTTGTTATCATTCATACAATGTAATAATTGGTATCATCTATAGTTAATTTTTTGTCACGTAAATATTTAGCTTATTAATATAAAAAAATAAATTATTAAAATATTAAAAATATATGCATATATGTATATATATTAGTTTTTACTTCTATAATTACCTTTTGTGTTTTCAACAGTATCTACTCACCAATTTGCAATCTGATCCTTCCCTACACATTAAATTGAATTGCCACATTCTAACAGAGCATTTATTTCGGGGTATATTTAATTATTCCCAAGAATAAGTAATTAAAAATTATGTATTCCTATATTTATTACAAGTTTTACAAAAAAAAAATTCAGGTATTAATTATTCCATAGAAAAAGATTTTCCTATGATTTAGTGAAATCTCATTCTCAAGTTGAAGGGTGGAGAAAAAAATTCTCATAACCTGGGAATCACAATTATTAAGCATAATTACTAAATCATCCCTCAATTATTTGACTTTTTTCTATTTATGATTGTGTTAAGGGCATTTTGGAAATTATGACATACGTTCTTAGGAATATAATTATAAAACAAACAAATTTTAAATTTATTTTCGATAATTTTAACACATAATCCTAGAAATTTTTTTATACTAAATAAATAATTTTTTAAAGATACCCGAAAATAATATTCTCAGGAATATTATTTCCAGGAATTACATTCCTAGACATCTAATTTCAAATCTTGAAACAAATGCCCGATAAGGAAAAGTTTCAAGCAAGCCTATACATTTGACAAACCTCTCCACCCTAGACCTTTTCAACGCATTTTTTCCAAGTTGGGAACGTTAAATCACGGTCCTGGTTCAAAGGTTTAAAGGTCCAACTGGTTCAACTATAATATAATAAAATATATATTTAAATATAGACATATGATTAATTAAAATATAAAAAAATATATTAAATCATTAATATTAACATAATCAACACAATACATATATATATATATATTCATAGGTTTATAAAAATAAGCATAATCCATATAACATTTCTCTACTCTTAGCCTTATAACACGGTC
The DNA here is from genome assembly GCA_031216105.1 of Dalbergia cultrata. Classification (NCBI taxonomy): domain Eukaryota; kingdom Viridiplantae; phylum Streptophyta; class Magnoliopsida; order Fabales; family Fabaceae; genus Dalbergia; species Dalbergia cultrata. The sequence continues at coordinate 14,296,740 of CM062344.1, read as the reverse complement.
ACAAAAGTATTTGAAAACAATATTTATTAGTAACCAACGAGGTTTATGGTGAGCAGATTGTGAATGACGGAGAGAGAAGAAGGATAATCCAACAGTCTTTGTTAGTGCCCTTCTTTGGTTCCATTTTCTTCATTTTTGCTCTGTGACTGCCACAAAATATCAATATTTAAGCTTTGAAACCAAAAAAAAAAAAAAAATCAAAGGCTCTGAACCGGTCCAACCTATCTAGTTCGCCGATTTTTCTGGTTTTCCTTGGTTTTGACTTCCCCAACTTTTTGAGATTAATCGGACCGGCCAGGTGACCGGTTCCCGGTCGAACGGGTCAGACTGGCCGATCTGGTCCGATTTTCTCTTCAATGCGTTAAACATTCACTCACCGGCTTGCTCAAAATAACACATGATAATAATTAATCAGTTAGTTTAGTTATTCATTAACCATTGTAGTTTGTTAGCTTAGCTGTTATATGTTACTATCTTCCCCCTTGTGTATATAATAGTATCGAATCCTATTCCATTAATAACACAACAATCTTTTTCTTCTTTTCTATCTTCTCTCTTATTATGTGGGACAAAGGTTGAAGGCTGAGGCAAGTGGTGGTCTGGCGGATCCTATGGCCAAAGCATGGTTGATTTTGAAAATTGCCTTTTTTTAAAATGAACTAATTAAATATATTTTTGTTGTTTTTTCCATTTGAAAATAGAATCTATTTGTATAAAACAAACAAATCTCCTAGAATTTGAAAATCTAAAAATGAAAATATTTTTCAAGAAATGAAAAATAGAAAACATTTCCTTAAACCAATTGATCCCTTAATGCACCACTAATCCAAATTTGAGGTGTTGATAACCTAACCCAACTTGAAGCTTATTAGGTCAGATTCGGGTCATGGAATTTGACTCAATAACACTTATTAGTAAAAATTATAATATTTAATAACTCAATTAATATATTTTATATAACTTGATATTATTTTTATATTGGTATAGTTTGTTTTGAAACATATATGACAAAATATCTTTCAAATTTTATTTTTTATAAAATTTAATAGCTTCATTATGCATATTGTTCAAATCCCCGTATGTTATTTGAAGATCAAATAATTCAGTTGAATTCGAGTTGCAAAAATTGACCTAACCCGAAAATCGATTCAAATTTATGTTTGATATCTGATTCTGATCTTTATATATCCTTAATCCAAACATAACCTTAAGATCGATAACTAATTCAGATGATACCAGCTCTACCTTACAAATGAACACACTGAGGGCTTGCTGAACACACCTAATAGGATAAGAACTAATAGTATAAAATATGATAGGATAAGACTATAAGGTATGATAAACTTTCAATATCATATAGTGTTTAGTGTAACACTGTATAAGATATTCTATTCTATATCATGTAATATCATATCTATTTACAAATAATTATAATACCTTAATTAAGTATTAAATAAAATTAAATAATAATAAAACAGAAATTTTTGTTGTTTTAATTTTCAAATATTATGTTTATGTAAATATTTAATAATTATTTATTATTTAAATAAAATATAGAAATAAAAAATATTATTTTATATGTTTTAATATTTTATATTTTTAATCATAATTATTTAAATTTAAATTATTGATCTTAACTTTTATATATTACATATTATTTATTATTTATTTAGAATATTTATTTGTCATTAAATATTTATTATTTTATTTTATTTATTGTTTATCAATTATAGTTATTTATATTTTTATTATATATAACTAAAGTGATATTATATATTATTTGTATTTATTTATTATAAAATAATTTTATTAAAAATAATTTTTATTTTTATAATTTATTTTATTATTATTTATTTAAAAATTATTTTATTTTAATAAAATATTAAAAAAATAAAAGTAATCTTATACATTAAAAGCTAATTAGCATTAACATGAACAACATTTTGATGTTTAAGGAATTATGACATATAAATAAAATTATACAATATATTATCTATCCCTAATAATAAATAAGAATATAATATTAATTTATACTATTTTATCTAATATATCCTATCAATCACCTTTGAATTCAATTCAATCTCTGTCCTCTGATATTTCCTCCCCTGAGAAAAATTAAAGGTTGCTTTTAGTTGATAAACAAAAGGAGACAAAAAAAAAACGGTTGCTTTCATGTTTAGATTGAATTCTCTACCAACCCACGGCACATTTGTCAATGTAGTAGCATTCGAAGGTACAAAGACAGGCTTATCTGGCAGCTTCCATATTAAATTCTCCTGTAGGTTTTCACTAGGAGAAATGTTTGTGAGAATGATAAGGTACACTCACTAGATAAACATCATCGGAAAATATGGGTTAAAATAAAGTTATACTTATATAATTTTAAATAATTATTATATAATTAAATAATTTTTTATTAAATTAATGTTTAACAAAATTAACTATTAGAGTAAAAGCTTATATCATATAGATCATACTTATAAAATTTCAAGTTAATCTAAAATTATTTAATATAATTTTTATATATATCAAAATCAATGTAATATATAAATTCAAAAAGCCATTATTCACATCTAATTGGAATAATTTCCATTTGTTGACAGCAACAATTGCAAGTAAAACTGTTCCTGTGGTTATCTTGGCTATGGGTAAAAAAGTCTTAATGTAGTCAACTCCTTCTTGTTGAGTAAATTCTTGGGTTATAAGTCTAGCTTTGTGTCTTGCAATTGATCCATTTCGGTTATATTTTAGCTTATATACCTACTTAAACCCTATAGGAATCTTGTTCTTGGGGAAGGAAACCATCGTCCATGTTCTGTTTAGCTCCATGGCATCTAATTCTTCTTGCATAACTCTTTTCCATTCTTCATGCTTTATAGCCTGATGGTAGAACTTGGGCTCAAAAGCAGTAGTAATGTTGTTGAGATAGGCAACATATGAATTACTTAGCTTGGAATAGGATAAAGGGTTGCTGCGATGTAATTGCACAAGCATATTCTTTTAGATAGGTAGGGGGTTTAGAAGGTCTTGTGGACCTCCTTAGTGGTGCAGGTTTAGGAATATGATTAAGGCTAGGTTTTGGTTAGGAATAATAGTTTCACGAGCATGACTTGTAGTAGTTTCAATAGTAGGATTTGGGACAAGTGTGATGGTGGGGAATTGATCAAGAGTAGGGAATTCAAGGTGTGCAGATATTGGTGTTATAGTAGATGGAAAAATGTCAACTAATGTGAATTTGTTATTGTGAAAGAGAAATTATGTTTCAGAGAAATAAATATTTCTGGATATTTGGATCTTTCTGGTGGTGAGGTCATAAACTTTATAGCCAGGGGAATAACCAATAAAAACACAAGATTGAGCTCTAGGGATTAGTTTATGTCTTCAAGAAGGAAAGGTAGAATGATAAAGGCAACTATCACGACCCGCTTAGAGAACGTAACCGGCACATGAAGGATTGAATCCCCACGGAATCCTTTAATAACGTGACTGACTATTATGCATAAATAAATCAAATATATTTGAAATATCTCAAGTTTAACTAAATTTCATAATTCTGAAAAATGTTTTCAATCATAAATCCTGAACATAAAACTGCATAAAATCCATAATCTAGGCCAAAATCAAACATAATTAAACAAATAACTGAAATTCTGAAATTAATTAAAACAATATAATGTATGTTCGGGATCCTGCCTATACAATTATTAGAGTACTACTAACTGACATAACCAACAGTAAGCTCCACCCTAAAGCAAAGCTCACCAAGGAAGTAGTAGTACTACTGGGGAGAATCCTGTAGTGCAACTGAACCTGTAATTATATCTGTAACGGAAGGAAAAGAGAAGGATGGGTTCAACAAAGTTCAGTGAGTGAGTCTCCACTCACAACCTACATAGGACAACAATAAAAATATACATAACATATACATGCAACTGATGTAAAATATTTTATATGTAATTACATATATTGTACTGAAAATAATAAATTAACTGATTCAATGACAATAACTAGTAGAAAAACAATAATGGTTACGTACATAAATATCTAAGTTAAATAACTGAATATGAGCCAATGGCTAATTTGACAGGCATCTAACTAGGTCTCATAAATGGTCACCACACTTGGTTCCTTCTGTGAACCACTTGATACCAAGGTTAACGATCAATCCTGTAGTCATTAACTCGTTGTACTATTTTCACTAATTAATATAAAATAACTTGTATATAAACCAAATAAATCTAAAAGCTTTGAATTCATATAATTCTAACAATTTGACTGTAGTATAACTGAGATTCTAAAATCATGCCCAAGGGATGACCAACTGTAGACATAGTGATTTTAGAAACCAACAGAGTATGTATCTGACAATTGTTATGAATCATACTTTGTTCAATACTTTTAAAAAGTCATATATGATATTCTAAAATCTTCATAGGAAATCTATAGTCTAAAAACATGATAATCAATATTTCCATTGTAAACATTAAATTGAGGTCTCACAATTTCATAAACTGAGAAAAATATATTCTATAATATACAAGGTATCAATTATGATTCCCATGAGTTTTCTAAAATGAGATTTTCATAATAACTATGAAAAATAATAATTTTTCTGAAATTGACATAATCTGTAAAAGTATGTATTTGATATAACTTATTGTAGAATTTCACAAAAAATTTATATAATACTGAAAAATATTAATAATGACCAGAAATATGGTCATGAGCTTAAACCCACTTACCGTTGGTTGTTGGGAGTGGTGGTTGCTGGGAGCATTGGTTACTAGGAACGTACTTTTACTAACAACTTGACTCTGAGGAACTGGAATGGCACTGATAGTTGCCAAACAATATAGTGAAAATATAAACAATTTGACTATATTACTCAAATTGAGTTTAGAATGGTATGGAGGAAAAATGTTGAGAGAAAACTATGCTGAATAGTACCCAAACTCACAGGATATACAAAAAAGAAGAAGAGGAATTGGCTAAATTCCATGAAGATCACTTACAGAAAGAGATTAATCGAAGAAAGTTGAGAGGGATCATGTTTCTCTCTCTAGGAAAATTCCTTCAATAACTTGGGTTCTTAGAAAAAAATATTTGGGATTATTATGATGTGCCTAAAATATACTAGGAGTATAAAACAGAAAGAAAAACTAAAGCAATCGCATTTCACCTCACAAGTTGACATAGTATGCGTACTCTCATTGCCACAACTCAGGACTTTCTCATTGCCTACTTTAATCTTAACACACTACAAGCCCATTACTTCTATATATATGTGTGTGTGCGTGTGTGTGTGCCGTGTGCATCTCGCTGCTTGTGTATGATAATATTAATAATAGTGACACTAATAATAATAATAGTAATAGCAGTAGTAGTAGTAAAAATAAGTAATGATAATGATAGTTCAGATACTAATAAATTTTATATTTGAGATATTACAACAATCAAAAACTCTGATAGATAGGTAATCAAGTTCTTTCTGATATAACATATAGAAATGTGTTTGATTCTTAAGTATTGGAGATGGTAGCCAATTTAGGCAAGCCAACAATGCATATGCAACCACCTCAAAATGAGATAGGGGCTTTGGATTGGAAAAGGAGAGCTCTTGCAACATTTAACAAATGTTGATCCTTTTTCTCCATTACAAAATTTTGCCAGGGGTCTCCATATAAGAGAATTGGTGGTTTATCCCTTTATCCTTGAGAAATTTGGTCATGGATGATTCTTTTGCATTATTACTCGTTAGAGTTTTGACAAATACTTGAAATTGGTTATGTGCCCAGGTAATGAAATTCTCAAGTGTAAAAGAAGCTTCAGATTTATATGTTAACAGGTGCACCCAAGTATATCTAGTGTGATCATCTACTATGCTAAGACAATTATCTTTTTCCATTATATGTGGGGACATGAAAGGGACCCCAAATATCACAATGAATTAAGTCAAATGCATGTAGAGATATATGAAGGGAAAAGAGGTCTCTTTTGTTTAGCCATGGGACAGAAAGAACAATTTGAAAAATCAGTAGTTTTATTAAAGGAAAATTGTAACTTTGGGGCAAGGATATTGAGTTTTGTATACAAGGATGTCCTAGCCTAAAGTGCCAAAGGCTTCTAGTTACAGTGTTTATTTGTAAATTCACGGCAAAAAGTAAAGAATTGAAACTAGAGACAATACTGGAACTAGAAATAGTTTGACAGAAACTGGGTGAAGATCATTAGGAATGTCCTTGTTGAAAACATAAAGACCATCCATATGATCAACCTTGCCAATAATCTTGAAAGTCTTGGTGTGCTGGATAAAAAAATAGTTAGCATAAATTCCAAAAAATAAATCAGGTTCTTTCAATAAAGAGCTAACAGAAACAAGATTATATTTAAAATTTGGAACATAAAAAACTTTATGCAAAACTATGCCAAAAGTTAAAGTAACCATTCTTATAAATTTAACAAAAATTCGAATTTGATTAGGTGATTCAACAAAGTGATTCATGGCTAGTTCAATATGAGAGAAATTAGTTAAAGATGACGATATGTGGCAAAAAGCCCTTAAATCTAGAATCCATGTATCAAATTATACATATTTAGAATCATGGATAGATAGAACCATACCTATCTCTGGCTCATTTCCATTGGCTTTGGTCCTAACATTAGAGGATGAAGAAGCACTAGTTTGCAGCAGAGAAATCAGTTAATGTTATTACTTAGTTGGGATTTGAACAGTGCTCAGTACAACATTAAAGGGTCTAGGGGAGTTGATATTGCCAATGGAGACTTGATTAATAGCAACAACTTTACCTTTGTTGTACTTGAGAGGGTAACCATGAATCTTGAAACACTTCTCCACAATGTGACCTAACAAGCCACAATGGGAACAGAAGGGACAAGATTTCTTGAAATTCTTGGTTTTTGGATCACTTCCTTTGGCAGCAAAGGCAAGTTGTGGATTTAAAATAGCAATGTTCTTTCCAATGGCCTTTTGGCCCTCCTCTTGGATCACCAAGTGTAGACTTTATTAATGGAGGAAAGTGGCTCCATCATCACTACTTGGCCTCGAATGCCAGCAAATTCTTCATTCAACCCGATGAGGAATTAGAGCACATGTTCTTACTTAAGCTGATCAAGAAACAGATGAAAGCCATCACAATTGCAATGAACAATAGGTCGATGTTCTTTCATCTCTTCCCAAAGGATATTCAATTTGGAAAAATACTGAGAAATGGAGAGGCTACCTTGAGTGAAAGGCATAAGGTTGCCTTTGACTTGAAACAAGCATGGGTTGTCTTGAAGTTGGAATCTTGCTTTGAAGTTCACCCAAATGTCAACCGCAGTATCATAGTAAACCAACATTGGAAGGATTTCTTTGGAGATGGAATTGAGAAGCCAAGAAATCACCATATTATTGGAATGGAGCCATGCTTGATACTGCACAAGATTTTGCACTGGGTTTGGCTTTGAAATGGAACCATCAACCATGGAGAGCTTGTTCTTTATCAAAAGAGTACCAGACATTGCTCAATTTCATGAGGAATAATTGTCCTTTGTAAGATTCTGTGAAACAAACATTTTTCCTGGAGCCTTAGACTGGTGAAATTAGAAGAGATTAAAAAAGTTATCCATGATGGAATAGAAGATGAGGACGAAATTATCAAGGAAGAATAAGAAAGCTTGGAAAGGAATAGAAAGAAAAGGAATTGTGGAAGCAATTAAAAAAAAAACAACTAGTATCATATTAGGCTTTGTGCCAAAACAAAATACATCCTTAACATTGAATCAAGGGTATATATATAGTTACAAGAGTCACACATAATGCTTTTGTTAAAACAATAAATGACTAACAATTGTTTAAGTAACTTAACAGACTTGTATTTACATTGATTTACTATCCTAATAAGGGTATCTAGTGATTACCTCAAAGTTCAAAAAATAAAATAATGTTTTAAACCTTTTTTTTCGAAATATATAAAATGGCTTTAATAATATTGAGTATGATTTTATAATTAAATGAATATTATTTCATACTGTAAGTTAATATTTTAATATCAAATAGAATGGTACTTTTAGCAAATTTTATTTGCAATATTAAAGGTTCTAGTATTTATAACCTAAAATTGCGTTAGTAATTTCTCAACCCAAAATAAGAACTGAAGAACTATAAAATTATAGCTTTTTCAAAAATAAATCACACAAACAAATTTTAATTATACAAAAAATGCGAAATAATTGTAAGAGTAATTGTTATAAGAGTAAATTTATTATTTGACTAAAACATGTATGATAATTAGAATATTGATAATCATAACTATTAAATATATGTAAGGTAGTAAAATTTTGATACTAAATATTAACTTATAGTATGAAATATAATATTTATTTAATTATAAATCTTACTCAATATTATTATTAAAGTAATATTATATGCTTTGAGAGAAAAAGTTGAAAACATTATTTTATTTTTTTAACTTTAAAATTATGTTTATAAAATTTGAAGTGGTAGTATTTCATTAAATAATAAATTTTTAGATTTATTTTATAATTTATGTATATATATATATTAAGGAAAAGATGACTTTAATTAATATAAAAAATGAGATTAATAATAAAAATGAGATAAAGTGTCATATTTATTAAAAAAAATGGAGTGTGATAATTCAAAACCTCAGAGGGAGTGAAGGTTCACTCTTTGGTCCTTAAAATTATATGTGTGATTTATTTTAGTCTCTAAAATTAAGAAAATATTACTTTGATCTCTAAAATTTCAAAAAATGATTCAACGTAATTCTTTTAATGATTCAATTTAGTCCTCAAGAATAGTAGTATAAGCAATAATTTAAAATATATTTTGAAATTTCAAAAATTAAAATAATATTTTATTAATTTTAGAAACAAAAGTGAATTATGTATACGGAATCAAAATAAATCTTTATCCATCTCAAATGTGTTTCGGAGCTATTTACCCTTTCATTTTCAATTAGAAAACAAGCAAGGATAGGAAAAATGGACCGTTGTTGCTGGTGACTGGCTGTGGAGAGGGAGAACAGGTCCTTCAAAGTGTTTGAAGCTTGGACGCCTCCCGTACCCTTGTAGCAATCCAATATAATTTTTTTTTATATATTTTGGCATTTATTTGCGGTCACGTTCTTCCGAAATTGAATTGATTATTATTAATTATTACCAGATATTTAATTTTTTTTACAGGTATTATTAGGAGATTATAGAACACGAACAGTAGGAGTTACGAGCCCCATCTTCCTTCGAAAAATATATACTTTACATCCCCCCAATCCAATCTCATCTGTGTATGTGTCGGAGGGCAGGGAGAGCATTAGAGTTGGTGATTGCTGAATATCCATCTCTATTTTCTTCTATCTATCCAATCTCAGATGGGGAGTGGAAGTGACGACTGGGGGGATGAGCCTCTGACGCCGGCGGGGAGGCTGTTCGCGCAGCCGCAGATGAGGCAAATAATCCACTGCGTAATTGGGCTCAAGAACCCAATAGACGTGGACTCGGTGAAATCCCAAGTCAAGAACTCCACCCTTCTCCAACATCCAAGGTTCACCAGCCTCATGGTCCACGACCGCCGGGGAAGGGAGCACTGGCGCCCAACCCAGGTTGACATCGACCGCCACGTCCTCATCCTCAACGACCCTCTCCCCGAAGAAGACGACGAAGAATCGGCCGTGAACCGCTACCTGGCCGATTTATCAACGGAAGGTACTGGGCTGAGCATGGACAAACCCTTGTGGGAAATCCATTTGCTGAGGGCACACAAGTGCGTCATCTTCCGAATCCACCACTCCCTTGGGGATGGCATCTCCTTGATGTCCATGCTTCTCGCCAGCTGTAGGACGGTCAAAGACCCAAACGCTCTCCCCACCATCCTCTCTTCCTCTCCCTCTCCCTCTCCCTCTCCCCCCCTCTCTCTCAACCCATGGAAGCTTGTGGTTACTCTCTGGTTTTGTTTCGTCTTTGCCATTGAGTTCATCCTAAGGTGCCTCTGGGTTCGTGACCGAAAAACTGCCCTCACTGGTGGCCCTGGCGTTGAGCTCTGGCCAAGGAAGATTGCTACCGCTTCCTTCTCCTTGCAAGACATGAAGACCGTCAAGAACGCTGTTCCTAATGCGGTAATCTCTCTTCCCTTTGCTAAACTTTTATTACTCCTAATTAAATCAATTTAACTATTGGCATGGCTTTTTTCTTTTTTTTCTTTCTTTCTTTCTTTTTTAACCGTTTTAGTAGTTATTAAGTATAAGACTTAATCGATAACACCCGATAATAATTGTGATAATGATATATTATGACAAGTGACAATCACCTATATATCCTATATTTTGGGGAACCTGGTTGGACGAAGTGGCACATGGATGCATATGCCATGGTCATATTTGGTTGATGATAATTCCCATAAAATGATAATTAGACATAGCATTCAAAAACCCTCACACAACTTCGCTGGCTTTCACAAATTCACAGTAGATTATGATCAGCTATTTTTAGAATAATATTATTTATATTATTTTCGTAGAAAATTTTATAATCTTTGAAATAATAGTTATAATAACCACACCTTTTACTAACGTGAAAATACATAATTTTTTTAAAATATAAATCAGATATCAAATTAAATTCAAACTTCTATGTAATCTCTTCACATATTAAAAGAAAAATTATAAACAGAACAGAAGTTTTGTTGGAATTAACTTGTCATAACAATATAAGTATAAAAATAGATGGGTCTAATTATTTTATTTCATTCAACCATGTCTATGGTTTGTATCGGATTTTGACAAAATTTGTGGCTGAGTAGTAAATGATGTGAATTTTATTATCAAACATGTTTTATGTATACAACTTAACACCCCCCCCCCCCTTTTTTTTTTCTCTCTCTCCAAAAAAAGTGTAAAAAGAACAATAAAGAAACTTTACAAGTTTCTCAAGTTTTAGTCGTATGAATTTGTTTCCTACTTATTGTGAGTAATGATGTTGGATGATCCCATGTTCTTTGTTTGTGGCCATTCTTTTCATTTTCAATGAAATGCCCGATTTATCTTGGTTTAAAAAAAAATCTAAAAACTTTTATATTATCTATAGAAATTGATGGCAGAGAAATTAAAATTTTCTTATCATTATTAGCCAATCAAAACCTAAAGTAAAGAGGGTGCTAGATTTCCATTTCTACGTGGAAGGTTGCAAAGCGTTATTGTTCCTTTACTACATGTGGTGGACTGGTGGTTGCAGGTCACACGTGTCCACCGATCTGATCAGGTGTTTGTTTCCTAATTTTCACTTAATTTCATTTGCTCAAATTAAAGCTGCATGTCGAGTAATGACATGGACTTCAAAGTAAAACAACTTTGACGAAAACGTTTGAGGATCTATTACAAGAACATAGGATTACCTTTTTGTTTTCTCCCCCAATTTTAAGCGTGACAATTCACATACTTCTTGTATTAAATAAATTAAGGAGATAGAGCCACATTGTAAGTTGATGACTAATGAGGCAACGGAGACAATATAAACTATTCTTGAATAATTTACTTGTTTGTACGCAAATATCACGTGCTCATTTTTAGTTACCGTTCTTTTCTTCTCACTTTATATATTTATTTCGTTGGACAAAGCGTTGGTGTGGAAATGGAATCAAGCGGGGCTTCGATTTCTGTCTCGGTAGATTTTTGTGTTTGATATATGAATTAGGAAATCCCAATTGACATATTTTTTATTCAACTCGATAGTTGTCGTTCTATGAATAGAACGATCTATTTGACCTTTCCATCCAATTAATACGTAGGAACATATAGCCTTGGTCTTATTGTGCTTAACATTTGATTTTGATGAAAATCGAAGACAACTTGGATTTGGAAAAACGTTGCAACTTTGAATGCATTGTGGCCTTAGTATGCATTGTTAGGCACAATGTGACATTTTTCCTAGAACTTTCAGTTAAATGTAGCAAGGAATTTGATACTCTTCGGTGGTGAATGCACATCTTCTTCAATGGTTTGCAAACAGGGGACTGGGAACATGAGATAATGCAGTGTTCGTCACCACCTACAGTAATATGATAGAAGAAGTGAAAACAAGCTTCAAATTTATATATTAGCAACAGCGAACATTCAGATATAACATTTGTCATTTGAGTGCCTCTTGTGGCTATTTTGCAGACCATAAATGACGTTCTATTTGCAGTTATATCATCTGGGATATCAAGATACCTGGATTTCCGAGCACCGAATGGTAAAAGTCATTCTATTTCTATATAAACCACTATTTTCAATGTACACCGTTTCTCTTTCTATTTATACACGACGGCGTGCATGCACAACACAATCATGACTAATTAAATAATTCCTTCCTTTAAGGGCTGCGAGACGGGATTCAGCTTACAGGTTTAGCCATGGTTAATCTGAGAAAACAGCCAGGATTGCAGGTCTACTTTGCCCAAATTTACATTTTTTTTTTGTATGCTAGCCTTTTACAATTTTTAGCTATTGTTGTTGAAGTTATGCTCACACTATATTATTGAGGCTGGATAAAAATGATGATGAATACTGATCAGGAACTATCCAATTTGATGAGAAGCAATTCAGGAGCACGGTGGGGTAACAAATTTGGCATGATTCTCCTGCCTATCTATTATCATGGAAGCAGCAGTTCAGATCCTCTGGAATATCTGAAGAGAGCTAAAGCAATGATTGACAGAAAGAAGCAATCTTTGGAGGCCCATTTCTCATACAAAATTGGAGATCTTGTAATGTCGACTCTTGGTCCCAAGGTTCATTTAATTTGCTCCCCTTTTGTACCTATTTATTTATACCTTAGGCTCATATAGTTTTTGAGTAAAAAACCTCAACTGTCATCATCAGTATCCTTCAAACACAATGATGTTCCTTATATACCGCAGTTTGCTAGCGTGCTGAATTACCGGATTCTCTGTCACACTACTTTCACAATCTCGAACATGGTTGGCCCACAAGAGGAGATTATGATTGGCGACAATCCTATAACGTTCTTGAGGGCAAATAATTCTGCCTTGCCTCATGTACGGCCCCTAAATTGGAAAAATTCTTGTGTGCTTCTGGAGCACATATAATATGTGGTTATACATGTTTGTGAACCAAGCATTAAATGTGTTTCAATATCATGCAAGAATTTGTCACTCTGTTATTCTTGCAACTAACTAATCATAATAGTAGGAGCATGTCATTAATGTTGATTGTCGGTGGTTGGTACTACTGGTAATGCAGGCACTCATTTTGAATATGGTGAGCTATGCTGGAAGGGCAGAGATGCAAGTTCAAGTGGCCAAAGACATTATTCCCGATCCAAAGTTTCTTGCCAAGTGCTTTGAAGATGCATTGCTTGAAATGAAGGAGCAGGTAACGGCCAAAATCTAACATCATCTGGAGAAGTTGTTTTATTGATTGAATGTGACTGCAAATAGCTGTGATGAATATTCAGATACTTATGATCACAGGCAAAGGATCATTTACCTTAGGAGATAAGTTTACTTTCTTAAATGTTACAAAGGGACTGATTGGTGATCTAGGCATCTCTCTATTACCATTGATTGCTTAGACGATCTATTAAAAGAAATTAAAGAAATGTATGAAGAAGTTCAACGGACTTTGCACTCAAAAAGTCTGCACTTGTCTTGCCTATTCCAAGAGGAGTTGCTCCAAATTTGAACGATACAAAGCTATGAGGAATTGAGGAATGGTGTTTGTACTACAATATGACACAATGTCGAGATATATAGAGTGAGAGAGGAGGAATCAAAAGGGGTAGATTCGCTGCCCTTTTATGTTCAACTGGTAGGAAAGTAAAAATGATTTCATATAAGTTTTGGTCACTTACCTAAATAAGAAAAAATGGGAATGGAACCACCCAATTAGTGCTTCAATAGTTTGCCTAAATTAACAAAATAACAATCACAATTACTCTCCAAAGGCCCTAAACTATTGAGCAAAGAAATGGAATGGGAAAACTAAGCAATTAAAAAAGATAAATGGATTAAAATGCTCAGAAATAGATCTGGATCGCAATGATGGTCTCGGTTTCACCAACGGAGGCTCTAGTAATGACCAACAACGATGGTGGTGCAATGGAGAGAGAGAGGTGTTTTGAATTGAGGAAGAAATGGGGACGAAGGGATGTGATTGCGTTTTATATACGCAAGTTGCCTACGGACAGCCCCGTTGGTAATTATTAAATGGAATTGTGCATTTCATTTTATCAATTATCATCGATGGCACTACCGACAGGCTTGCAAAAATATCTAGGATCCCAAGGGACACATGTCAACGTTTTAAATTCAAATTGCTATAAGAAGCTCCGTCAATAATATTAAAATATAAGATTAAATTTAAATCAAAATATATTATTCAGTTACCAACCGCAAATACCCACCGGTAATGTCGAGTATAATTTAATCAACTTCAAATGAAAAATATACTCCATAATTATATGCTACTGAGAGCCATCAATAATATTATAAATAAATAGCATTTAAGTTGCTCATCATTAATCTTATTGGGAAAGAATACTTGTCAATGGCAGTATTTGATGTCAAATATTATTATTGGCCTTAGCGTTTAACATAAATCAATTATTTGGATCCTTCTCACTTTAAAAGATAAAATGAACAATTTTACTTTTAGATTAATAAAGTGAAAAATGTCATATTTCTAACTTTATTGATCCTTTAAAGTGAGACCTCTAAAGTCAGAATATCACCTTAGAAGATTCTTGTCCTAAATAAAATTAGGCAACTCATTGATAATACCTTGAGAATAATTGCATATCTCATGGTGGGAAATAGGGGCAAATATCATCCGTGGAATTACTGATGATTGGTAACAGCAATGGGAAAGGTGTTAACAACTAATGGTAATATGCATGTTTCTTGTAGTATCATTGAGTTGGATGACTCACCCTTCTCTTATTCACTTCTCAAATCAAAGGACTTTGCACTCCTTTCATAGTGGTCATCGAAGTTCTTTCCAATGGCAAGCTTCACTTCGTAGCGAGACCAGTTTTGTTGTTATATTTATTTTATGTCTATACTACTTCAATATTATGCAGGATTCTCGGACTAGTTTAAACTGTACATGGGTTAATCTAATTATGATGGTTATTATATTTGATATTTAGACAATAATTTGGTTATTATGGTTCATTTCAGTTTCATCAAAATGGATCACTTTATTTAAGATTCATGTTTTGAGTTTTTTAGTTAAGTAAAAGGTTTATATTTTTTATTTATCGAAATCAGGATATTCACCGTCAATAGCAGTAACTAATCCCCTTGCTGTGGGAGCTCTTCCAAAGAGGCAAATGGCCGGCCACAAAATATGCACTTTATTCTTATGAGTGAGGATCGAACCCCCAATGAGATGATTAAGGGACAAGATGAACTGCAACCATGTGACACCTTGTGATTTTAAAAGGTTTATATTTGTGAGTGTGTGAGTTAAATAACATTAAACTAGTAATTTATCATGTCACGTTAACATAAACTTCTATGTAGGTTCGCATTTGGGACATTTTCCTTTTCTGCAGATCATAACTTGGTTGAGTCATGGCAATTTTATACTGTCATTCAATTAAATATTTTTACTTGTATATTTTTTTAGTAAAGAGGGAAGAGTTAACTATATTTATTATATATCAATACATAATTGAATGATTAAATGACAATTTAAAACTGACATATATACTACTGTCAATGTATTAAAGTTAAATTTTTTTAATTATATAATCATTTGAAATTCTTTTACACACGTTTTGATATTTATTTTTATTATTTCAATGTGAAATTATCCACGACGGGCCAAACATATTTTTTAACTTGTTTAAAAGCGTTTCTTTTTGTAATTCGCTATAAAAATATATTTTTATTCTGTTTATCCAAACTTGCTTATAAATAATTTTAATAATTCCAAAAAATTTTAAATAGAGCCTATTTAGATATAAAATAATTTTTTAAAAATAAAACCCTGCCGGAAAAGTTTGGTGAAAAAAAAAATCCCTTCTTTTCTGACTTATCCAAACAGACTCTAATTTTCTTTTTCTTGAAGATTTCTCTTTAGATTTTTTTATTAAAAAAAAAGAAGAAATAAAGGAAAGCTAAGGGAATATAGTGAGCCTTTGCAAATTACATTTGTACTCATCAACCACCACTAAAATCTTTTTTTTTTTCCCCTTCTTTTCGTGACTAACATCTTTTCTTTTGAACTTTGAAGATGGCTTATTCTCATGAAGCATATGTATGTTTCCGACAGAAAACCACAGCATTGATTATTTTAAATTAGCTTAAATAAATTTTAAGCTATTACTTTAAAATTAATATAGCAACAGAGAAACTTTCTTTCTTTTTTTTTTGTTCGAGCAGAGAAACATAGTAGTGGATATTTCTGTATACATGTCACTTTGCATTATATATGTCTCACTTCATCGTGTGTTTTGAGCCGAAATTAATGCCATCATTTAGTTGGACAAGAAGAAAACAGAAAATTAACGGAAGACTTCAATCCATCGCATTTAGGCATGCCTATGAATAAGCAAGAACGAAATTTATTTTAGCTCTGACGAAAATTACATAATGAGTGGCACCAAAGTGCCATCCCGTTGAAGACGACAAATTGGGGTTACACGGTTTATTCATTATTCACCAAAGACCATATAAATATATATATGTCTACATCTATAAACATGAATGCATAATAAAGAAGCACGTGCTGGTGGGTGCTGCTGAACGTCCACGATATACACATAATAAGTACAATTGGTCCACAATCAATCAATATATTAAGTATAATAACATACTGAACAGTTGGTCCACAGTCTAGATTGACCGACCGATGATGCTTGGATGAGTACGTGGCGGATTACATAATTGACTGGGAAATCATATTCATATTCATATCACAAGCGATGAGGTTTGAGAGCATCGTAAGTTACCGGCGGCGCAGGGGCAGGGGACGAAGCAGTTGTCTGAGGAGGGGCGAAGGCGCTATGCCAGTTCGACAGCAAGTGCGAGTAGAATGCTGGACAAGGGATGTAATTCAACGTAGACTTGTAGTTTAGGCAGGGCTTCAACCTCAAGAAGAACTCAGCGCACTCTACCGGTGACCTTTGATTGTCAAGTCCAAGGATGCAGTTGTTGCGCAGGTCCAGCACACCGGAATAGATGAGCTGGAGGCATATTGGGCCAACATGGGTGAAGTAGTTGTCCGACAAGGACAGGTTGCCGTTGTTGCGGATTCCCGGGAGGAGGCACACCGACTCCGGGACATGTCCGTACAACTGGTTGTGCGCCAGATTGAGGAACTGGATCTTCTCCAAACAGCCAAAGGAGTGGGGGATGGGACCCGTGAGCTGGTTCATGCTGGCATCAAAGACCGTGGCGGTCTTGAGGAAGCCAATCTCGTAGGGGAGGCAGCCGTCAAGCCTGTTGCCCAGGAAGAGAACTTCCGTGAGAGTCTTGGAAGCAAGACGGATGCTTCTGGGGATTGGACCCGTGAGTTGGTTGTTTGCAAATGTGAGGTACCTGGCCCGAGTGGACCCGAAGTTTTCGGGGAGACACCCGGTGAGGCCGTTGTTGTTGATGAAAATTACGTCCAGGTCCAACTCGAACAGTTTCGGCGGAATTGTACCGCTGATACCGTTGTACCTCAGATCCAAGAACACCAGCTGCTTAGCATCAAGCACTTGCATCGGGAACTCCCCGGTGAGCTTGTTGTTGCTGATGTCCAGCTCGTAGAAAAAACTGAAGTTGGTGAGCGCAAGGTTTGGGAGCATCCCGGTGAAGTTGTTGGAGTTGACGTGGAAGAATGTCAACTCAGGAATGCCGCCCAAGATACTCGTCGTCGTCAGCGGCTGCCCACCTCTATTTCCTTTTCCGCACCCAGTACCAGAGATGCCAGCTTGGTTCAGGTCTAATCCCGCCACGGCTATCTCATTTGGCGGTATTGGATATGTGGCACATCGCACCCCATTGTAATTACATGGGGTTACACCTCCCTTCCAGTTACTAGTATACCCCTTTGGGTCACAGATTTGGCCCTTGAATTTTAGGAGCACTCTGCGTGCTCTCTCCAACCGGGGCGTGAGTGCCGGCGGTGCAGGAGGACGCCTTGGTGCAGGGGGGCGCTTTGGTGCAGGAGGACGCTTTGGTGCAGGGGGACGCTTTGGTGCAGGAGGACGTTTTGGTGGTGGAGGAGACCGCGGTCGAGGTGGGGGCGGGGATGGACGAGGAGGTGGAGGCGGGGAAGGCGGAGGAGGGGAAGGAGGAGGAGGTGGCGGCGGGGAAGGAGGAGGAGGTGGCGAGGGGGGAGGGGGACATCCGGGTAATGGAGGATGGCCATAACCAAAGCCGAAGCCGCCTCCTCCTCCTATGATAATCTCAAATGCTTCTCTTTCCGACCTAGCCACCTCTTGGGCGATAGCCAAGAATGGGTAGAGCAAGAAAGCAGATAGCAAGAGTAAGGTGAATGTGGACGAGGTGCCCATCTTTCTCTCTCGACACTGCCACATGCACGGTATTGACACACCAAATGAGCTTTGGTCCTTGGTCCTTTACTCCATATCAAGAAAATACTTATAGGAAACGAGGAGAGAAAAGTCAAACTTCACTCTCTTCTACGTTAATCTGCTAAAGTTTTTTCATTTCTTTTTTTGGGGACAGTTATGAGAGTAATTGCTGTCTAGCCGCTTTCTTTACTTTTTGGTAGGTAGTTGAGTACTTAATATTGATGCTTACTTACGTGATTAACACGGCCAATACCTAAGGTGCCGACGGAATCATGGAGTGGCATGTCATTGACATGTATAGGGGAGTGGCACAACTAATACTGAAAAGCAGTCACAGTAGTAGATGAGTTGGAGGTGCTGATATCATCAAAGTTTTGAAACTCAAATGTTAAAATCCTCCAACATATTTTTATTATTAATGATCTTATCCCACTATTAATATCCGTATGTTATCTTATTTTTATACAAATAGATATAGTAAACTTCATCCCAAATACTATCATCGGTGAAATACACTACAATTTACAAGGTATTTACTTAATATTTTTTATTTTAACTTCAGTTTGATTTGAAGATAGTTGTGTACATTAAGTTAGTTATAATATTTTTTATTTCATCACAAATGTATTTATAATATTTTTTATTACGATATTAATTTGCTCAGCTCACTATACTTGACATTTAATATAATGATTGAATCAATATTAAAATTAAATTGATATAAAGAAATTTATTAAAATAAAATTTAAAGTCAAATAAAAAATATTAGGAACAAAAATTTTATTTGTTCTAGAATAAATAAATGTTTAATATATAAAATCAAGTGACATTTTTTTATAATTATTATTTAAGCATGAGATTTAGTTTGTATACCGATGTAAGTAAGATAATAAATTTAATTTTATCTAATTATTTGTAAAAAAAATTCGGAGATTCCGAATTCAATGTAAAATTCTCTATAAGAAAAATTTCGAGATTCTGAATTCAATGTAATCCTCCTTGCTTTTTTCCTTTTTCAAAATTTGGACATCCCAAAATTCAATTTTTTCTTCATTCAAAAACCATTGTATAGTGAAAAATAAGTACAACAAGTCCCTTTTACAAAATTCAAACATTCCGAATTCTGTGTATGCTTCTTTTTTTTCCCCAAAATTTGTTCATTCTGAATCTTTTTTCAAAATAAGTTCCACAGTCTTTTATTTTACTTTTCTTTTTTTTTGTTATTAAAATAATTCGGATCATTTTTAATTTTCATTTTTTCTTTTGTTTTACAAAATTTGGACATTCCAAATTCAGTGTAGGCTACAATGATTCTTTCTACTTTTATTTTTCTTCGGACATTCCAAAGTCTATGAAACTTCGGTCATCCCAAATTCAGTTCTACAGTCTTTTATTTTATTTTTTATTTTTCTCTTTTTTTTTTAAAGAATTGGGGTTTTTTTCTTAGGTTTTCAATAATTCGTACATTCCGAATTCAGTGCAAATTCAGTCGTTTGGATCTTTTTTTTTTTTTCCTTTTTTAACAATTCAGTTAGTCTAAATTCAGTGCACCTTGTAGTGATATTTTTTTTCTTTAAAACAATTCGGATCTTTTTTTTTTCCAATGATTCGGATTTTCCAAATATAGTGTAATGGTGATCCTTTTTTTTTCCAACAACTTGCAGTGTCCGAATTTAGTTTAGCCTACAACAATTCTTTTTATATTTTTTTCTTTTTTTTCTTACTGAAAGTGGAAAATTATATTTCTTACCGTGCATTGTTATTAGTTAGAACTAAACAAAGTTATATTACAATACAAAATTTAAATACAAATTCAGATAACAAGTTTCTATTGTCAAGTAATTTTCTTTTGTCCATTACAAAATCAAGTAAAACCATAACTTCATAACAACACAATAACAATTATTTCACAATTTCAATAAGCTCTACTTTAGAAACTACATTTCGAATGACTAGGCCATTATTCCTCTATATCTTCACCTTCCTCAGCCTTACGCAAGAGTTTTGCAATTTCAGTAGCTGAATTACTTTCAAAATTTCTGTAGCTCCGTCAAACTTTATTTATGCAAATCCCGCCCTAATTGAATAATCTAAAATTAAACATAAGTGGCATTCATTTAAGGAACAAAATCATCCACTTCAGGGAAACTCATATTCAACCATATCTAATTCCAGCTCTCATTCGATGCTTTTGTAAAGGACAAATCCTGCAACTAATACTGCAACCCTTCATACTTTATACCTTTTACAAGAAGAATGAAGTCAAATTATTCCCACTATGGTATACTTAGTCACCCAATTATCAAACAAACCATCTATCAAATCTATTAGTATATGATAATTCCAGTATTCCTTCAACCTTCCTACAAATGATCCAATAATTATTCATGATGCTTCGAATGATAATTATATAAAATGTGACTTTATTTTCTATATAGAACTTTTAAGTCTTCTACAGTAAATAACATTTTTTCCTACTACTTTTAACTTTACATCGTTGTTTTTAGTAAAAAAAAATTTTGATCAATTTATTTTCAATATATTTTATTTTGATATTGCTTCAACTATTCTATTAAATTTCATCATATGACTAAATTAATACTGTAATAA
Source organism: Dalbergia cultrata (assembly GCA_031216105.1). Lineage (NCBI taxonomy): Eukaryota > Viridiplantae > Streptophyta > Magnoliopsida > Fabales > Fabaceae > Dalbergia > Dalbergia cultrata. The sequence continues at coordinate 14,275,584 of CM062344.1, read as the reverse complement.
AAAATATTAGAATAAAGTTGTGTTGAAATAAAAAATATTACAAGTGATTTACTGTAAAAAAACCTAGTTTGGACCAACAAAATTTATGAATTTAGAATGTACAAATTTTGCAAAAAAAAGTAAAAAGAAAACGAAATAAATTATTGTACAATGGTTTTTTAGGGAAGAAAAAACTGAATTTTAGGATGTTCGAATTTTGAAAAAGGAAAAAAGCAAAGAGGATTACACTGAATTCGAAATCTCCAAATTTTTCTTACAAATAATTAGATATAATTAAAGTTATTGTCTTACTTACATTGATATACGAACTAAATCTCATACTTAAATAATAATTATAAAAACTATGATTTCATTTTATATATTAAAAATTTATTTATTCTAGACTAAATAACATTTTTGTTCCTAATATTTTTTATTTGTCTTCAATTTTATTTTAATAAATTTCTTTATATTAGTTTAATTTTGATATTGATTCAACCATTCTATTAAATGTTGAGTATAATAAGCTGAGCAAATTAATATCGTAATAAAAAAATATTATATCTAACTTATTGTAAACAAATATCTTTGGATCAAACTGAAGTTAAAATAAAAAAATGTTTAGTAAATACCTTGTAAATTATAGTGTATTTCACCGATGGTAGTATTTGGGATGAAGTTTACTGTATCTATCCGTATAAAGTAAAATAACATATGGGGCTAACAGTGGGGTGAGATAATTAATAATAAAAACATGGTGGAGAGTTTTAGTATTTGGGTTTCATAACTCTGATTATATCAACACCTGCACCTCGTCTGCCACTACGACTACATTTCAGTATTAACTGTGCCACTCTTCTATATGTGTCAATAACACACCACTCCACACTTCCATTGGTGCCATAGGTATTAATCGCGTTAGGTATATGAGTAATGGCCCTTAAGATTTACTAAAGAAAAGTACGCACATACAATAGCATATAGATTGACGTACAGATATTTGCTATCAAAAGCTCTGTCAATAATATTAAAATATAAGATTAAATTTAAATCAAAATATATTATTCAGTTACTACCTGCAAATGCCCACCGGTAATGTCGAGGATAATATAATCAACATCAAATGAAAAATGTACTCCATCATTATATGCTACTAAGAGCCATCAATAATATTATAAATAAATAGCATTTAGGTTACTCATCAATAATCTCACTGGGAAAGAATACATGTCAATGGTAGGATTTGATGTCAAATATTTATTAGTGGCATTTTCATTTAGCATAAATAAAATGATTTGGATCCTTTAAAGTGAGGATCTCATTTTAAAGGATAAAGTGAACAATTTTACTTTTAGATTAATAAAATAAAAAAGACCTCACTTTTAACTTTATTTATCCAAAAGTAAAATCTCTTTACTTTACTACTTTAGAGGATCCTTGCCCTAAATAAAATTGGGAAACTTGTTGATAACACCGTTGAGAACAATTGCATCTCTCATGGTGGGAAATAAGGGCAAATATCATTGGTGGAATTATTGATGATTGGTAACAGCAACAGGAAAGCTGTTCATCGGTAACAACTGTTGGTAATATGCGTGTTTATTGTAGTATGATTGAGTTGGATGACTCACCCTTCTCTTATTCACTTTTCAAATAAGAGGACTCTGCACTCCTTCCGTAGTGGTCATCGAAGTTCTTTCCGGTGGCAAGCTTCATTTCGTAGCGAGGCCAGTTTAGTTGTTATATTTATTTTGTGTCTATACTACTTCAATATTATGCAGGATTCTCAAACTAGTTTAAATTGCATATGGGTTAATCTAATTATGATGGTTATTATATTTGATATTAAGACTATATATATATTTTATCGAAATTAGGGTATCCACCATCGATAGCAGTGATTAATCCTTTTACTACGGGAGCTCTTCCAAAGAGGCAAACGGCTGGCCACGAAATGTGTTTCATTCTCATTAGTGGGGATCGAACTCCTGATTACATGGTTAAGGGACAAGGTGAGCTGCCACCACGCCACACCCCGTGATTTTAAAAGGTTTATATTTGTGAGTGTGAGTTAAATGTCAACGTTAAACCAGTAATTTATTATGTCACGTTAACATAAACTTCTATGTAGATTCGCATTTGGGACATTTTTCTTATATGTTGATCATAACTTGGTTGAGACGTGATAATTTTATACTGCTATTCAATTAAATATTTTCATTTGTGTATCTTTTTTAGGTAATAAGGGAAGAGTTAACTATATTTATTATATATCAATATATGATTGAATGATTAAATGATAATATAAAACTCACGGATATACTACTGTCAATGCATTAAAATTAAATTTTTTTACTTATATAATCATTTGAAATTCTTTTACATACGTTTTGAAATTTATTTTTATTATTTCAATATGATATTATCCACGATGGGCCAAACATATTTTTTAACTTGTATTAAAGCATTTCTTTTTGTAACTCGCTATAAAAAAAAGCATTTTTATTCTGTTTATCCAAACTTGCTTATAAATAATTTTAATAATTCCAAAAAGTTTCAAATAGAGCCTATTTAAATATAAAATATTTTTGTTAAAATAAAACCCTGCCGGAAAAGTTTAGTGAAAAAAAAAATCCCTTCTTTTTCTGACTTATCCAAACAGACTCTAATTTTCTTTTTCTCGAAGATTTCTCTCAAGATTTATTAATAAGAAAAAGAAGAAATAAAGGAAAGCTAAGGGAATATAGTAAGCCTTTGCAAATTACATTTGTACTCATCAACTACCACAAAAAAAAAAAATTCCCTTCTTTTTGTGACTAACATATTTTCGTTTGAGCTTTGAAGATGTCTTATTCTTATGAAGCATATGTATGTTTCCGACAGAAAACAATAGCATTGATTTTGAATTAGCTTAAATAAATTTTAAGCTATTACTTTAAAATTAATATAGCAACAGAGAGACTTTTTTTTTTTTTTGGTGGAACAGAGAAACATAGTAGTGGATATTTCTGTATACATATCACTTTGCATTATATATATCTCATTTTATCGTGTGTTTTGAGCCGAAATTAATGTCATCATTTAATTGGACAGCAAGAAAACAGAAAATTAACGGAATACTTCAATCGATCGCATTTACGCATGCCTATGAATAAGCAAGAACGAAATTTATTTTAGCTCCGACGAAAATTACATAATGAGTGGCACCAAAGTGCCATCCCGTTGAAGACGACTAATTGGGGTTACACAGTTTATTCATTATTCACCAAAGACCATATATATATATATATATATATATATATATATATATATATAAACATGAATGCATAATAAAGAAGCACGCGCTGGTGGGTGCTGCTGATCGTCCACAATACACATAATAAGTACAATTGGTCCACAATCAATCAATATATATATATTTTTTTATTACACACAATCAATCAATATATTTATTATAATAACATACTGAACAATTGGTCCACAATCTAGATTGACCGACCGATGATGCTGGGGTGAGTACGTGGCGGATTACATAATTGACTGGGAAATCATATTCATATTCATATCACAAGCGATGAGGTTTGAGAGCATCGTCAGTTACCGGCGGCGCAGGGGCAGGGGACGAAGCAGTTGTCTGAGGGGCGAAGGCGCTATGCCAGTTCGACAGCAAGTGCGAGTAGAATGCTGGACAAGGGATGTAATTCAACATAGACTTGTAGTTTAGGCAGGGCTTCACCCTCAAGAAGAACTCAGCGTACTCTTCCGATGACCTTTGATTGTCAAGTCCCAGGATGCAGTTGTTGCTAGAAATCATCTTCTTTATAGTCCCAAAATCATCCATGTTAAATCATCAAGAAAACGAATAGACTAACTATGAAAGTGTACCTCTAAATTCATAGGAATAAGATGATGTTTTGGGTCTATAGTTCATGGCTTTCCAAACTGATATACATCCTTCAGAGACAGTGGCTCTCCCTTTTCTGATGATAAGATGTCAGGAAAGGAGGCGTGTGTATAACTCTGTAAGCCATAGTTTCTAATTCAGCCCATCATAAAATTAGTAATCAGATAATCATGGTATCTATACATAATAAGTTCACCACCATCGCTCACCTTATCAACATGACATTAGGGCAATAAAAGGGATTCGCAGCCAAAAAATGGGGAGATCTGCAAAAATAAAAACGACAAATGAGAAGGAAATAAGAAACCAGCGCAAAAAATAAAAGGAAAGAAGAAGAAAGATGCCAAGATTTGACTTTGGTCGATGTCATTCTCCATTTTCAGATCGAATCACCGTCCTCATGGCACTACCAATACAGGGAAGAGACATGCAAGGAATATCAATTATTTTTAGAAGGCAGAAAGTTATAAATTATGTCGCAACTAGGATTGCGGCAATGACCGTGAGAAATAGTAATTGAAATTGGAGTCGTCACCAAGTTTATTTAAATTAGGAAAATGTGAAAAAACCCATTTTATTTTATAAAACAGTTTTTGAAAATCAGATATAGGTTCAAGAGTTGGTTATGCATAGTGAATGATAGGAACTTAATCCTACAGCATCCCTAATACACTTGTACTTAGACGGTACTTTAGAAAATTGTGCAAATTAATTAATAACCGTTCAAAATTTCAATAAAAAAAGATAAATATTACATTTTAAACACATAAATTAAGAAAAATTAAAGTAGCAAAATATTTACAATTTAAACACACAAATTAAGAAAATTAATTTACACCAATATACTTACAATTTAAACAACTAATTTAATAAGAATTAATTTTGACAAATATATTTATAATTTAAACACATAAATTAAGAAAAATTAATTTACATAAATATTCACAATTTAACAAATACATTAAGAAAAATTAATTTTGGCTTGACAGGGATTGCTTGCTCCTACATATCTTCTGGTGCAATGAGGAACTCAAAATCACGTAGTTCTATAAAAAATATTTGTATGTTAGTTGATTAATTAAAATCATTTTGTGAAAATTCATCGTAAGATTCAAGTTAGCACTAGGCTACTCAATGAATCCTCATGATCCGACATCAATGAAGATAACATTTGTTTTTCAATCACCATTATTGATCATCACATGTAATAGAAAGTTTTTTTTTTCTAAAAAAAAATTTCAATGCTTGTTAGAAATTAAACTTTTTTTTATTTTGTGACAAGCACATGCTTTCGATACTTAATTAATCTGAGTAGAGCTTAAATGAGTAAATGACTAAAAATTTAAAATACAAATTAATGACTCCAAAACAAATTTTTTATATATATATACTGACCTAACATTTTTTCTTGACAAAAATGTTGAAGCCCGAAAACCCAATCTGATTTCAAACAAAGAAACAAAATATAACATTCCTAAAATTGGTCTCCTTAAAAACCGTGCCCATATTTCAAATTCATATTCAATATTGGGCTCAATCATTATCGAAGAAACCAACTCAGCCTACAAATTTTTCCAATGCCCACGATTCTCTTCCCCACGAATCTAAACTCCCTTTTTTTTTTATTCTAAAAATCTAAATAAGTGGACAACACTCAGATAGCATTAAAAGGGAGTTATATGTTCATTTTAGTCCTTGACATTTTACACGTGAGTTATTTTAGTCTCTCATTTTTAAAATGAATCAATTTGGTCCCTCATATTTATAATTGTGAATCAATTTAGTCCCTCATATTTTAAAAGTGAATCAATTTAATCCTTCATATTTATAATTGTGAATTAATTTGATCCCTCACAATTATAAATGTGAGGGACTAAATTAATTCATTTTAAATGTGAGGGACTAAATTAATTTATTTTAAAAGTGAGGGACTAAAATGACTCAGACATAAAATATCAAAGATTAAAATGACTTATGTATGAAATATCAGGGACCAAAATGAGTATTAACTCCGTTAAAAGGAAATAAAGCATATATTAAAGAAAAGAGGGATAAGGAAGGCTGAGGCTCTGGAACATTTGGGAATGTGAGTTCCAAACTCACAATGGTTGCAAACACATTCACACACACTCACAGAGAGAGAGAGAGGTAGAGAGAAAGAGAAGCAGCGGCGGCGAGGAAGGGGAAGGGGAGACGCCGCCGCGCTGAGCAAGAAAGGGGAGGAGGTCGTGCCGCCACGCTGCTGGGCTGTTCGCGCGATGGAGAAGGAGGTGTGCTATGGTCAGGAGGTGCGATGGCAGAGGAGGGCACAGCGGTTGTACGATGCGATCTAAAACAGAGGTGACGGATCTGAAGGGGAAGAGGCCGCGGCTATGATGGCTTTTGCACGGCTGGGAGGAGAGAGAAAGAAAGCCGGTTGGCTTGGTGGTGGTTTGCACAGCTGAACGGAGCAGTTGAGCATCGGCGGTGTGGCCTAGAGAGGGAGAGGGTTCGATGGCCGGGAAAGGAGACGGAGCTTCACGGTGAGGGGAAGCGGGTGCCGCGGCTATGGTGGCGCTGAGAGAGGCCCTCCTCCCCTTCACTTGCCCTTTGAATTTTTCTTTTTCCTGTTGGTTCCTCCTTTTTCATTTCTTTGCTGTGAAAAAGCTGAGATCTACTTGGTTTTAATTCGTTGTGATTGTTTGGTATTATTTGGTTTGTGTTGTTGTGATTGAATTTCTGATTGTGGAAAGAAATGTTGTGTTGTTAGTTCGCTTAGAGAGGGGAGGAATGTGTGGATGCTTTGTGATTTGAAGATAGGAGAACTATGATGTGTGCGTGCAGGTTGCAGAAATTCTTTAAAATGATAACATTGAAAATATACAAAGATAGGCTAATGCTTCATTATGGATTACCTGTGTATATCTCTCGTGTTTGTTCCCTTTTTTTTTTTTGGCTTCAAAAAAAAAATTCAGATGATAACTAGAGGTGATCGTTGCCTATTTCTCTAAGAGTCTCTAAAATTAGATCACTCTTTTAGATGAAAATAGCAACAGAATGTAGCTTTGATGCTGGTGATTGATGTCAGTGTTATGGTATTATCAGAGTCGGGTACACCCCACGTGTAATAAACACTTTACGGATGTGAGCGGAAGCGCGTCCAAATTGAAGAGACGGAAAAATGGAGCACGGTGAATAGTAATCCACAGTGGGGCCACATCACTATTCACGTGAATAGTACTATGTAGTGGGACTCCCTTCACTATTTATGAATAGTACTCGTTACTATTCACACCAACAAAATAAATCAAGAGAACTGCACACCAATATTTTAACGTGGAAAACCCTCCTGTAATTTTGAGGGAAAAACCACGTGGCAAACTTCGAAAAATACTCCACAATATTTAAAGAGTAATTACAATATAGTGTATCCCCAATGAGACTCTCTTCTACTACAATTAGTAGTATTACAGAGATCTAGAGAATATATCCAAAACCCCCAGTGTATACTCACACTACACTCTTGGAATTTTCTTACACACACTCTCTATTTTTCTCTCACTACAAGAAGCCTACACTGCTTCTTCCTTTACAACTGAGGAAATGCTTCTCAGTTCGGATGCTAAAACCGTCTACTTGAAGGCTCTATTTATAGATGATTTTGGAAAGTTGCTGTGCATGTTAACAATGATCTTTGCAATTGCAAAAGTGGTTTTGACACAACTGAGCTAGTCTTTTAGGTTGCATTTCCAAGACACCAAAAAAGGATCAACATGTGTCACTAGGAAAATACATCAAGGGCAACAGTCTAAATTTGAAAATCAAGCATAAAAGGATGTCATGCACTTACAACTCAAGACTTTTGGCTAAAACACTTGCATACTTGTTCAAGAACACAAGAACTCTCTTTTTCTTCTGTAAAGTTATTACTGATTGCAATTAGTTTTGCTTCTATAAAAATCTTTCTTTTAAGTTTTTATTAGATAACATTTTCTTTCTAGGAAGAATTGATAGAAAAAAGTTGTTTAAGATTTCACCTCATACATATTCTATACTAAGAAAACTTGAGTATTTGTTAGTGGAATGATTCAACCTTCAAAAATCATCGTACCATAATCCAGTAGTGATCATTGTAAGTTCAACTTGAAAAAGCCAGTCAAAGACTACTTGAGAGTGCAAGCAGAGTGAGTTACTAGTCACACGAGATAGCTTGCGAATGCTATTGAAAGACTACATGCCTTTCTTAAGGTTGAGAAAGGGTTGATTTAGTGGAACTCAATAGGTTGTTGAGAACTGGATGTAGGCAGGTTGACCGAACCAGTATAAAAACTCCTTGTATAGTATCTTTCTTCTCCCTTAATCTCTTTTACATTCTGCTTTGTGTTTTTATTCTACACATTTCTAGAAAATTGCTTTTAATTTATCTTTTTTCATCTTAGTTCAAAAAGTTACTTTCTAATGCTCACTGACAATCTTTCCACTACACTTCAAGTGAATACTTGATAGTATTTATTTAAAAGTTTTCAAAAACAAGGAAAGAAAAGTAAAAGTACGATTCAACCCCCTTCTCATGCACTTTTCAACCTACACCCTAGATTAGTGAGAAGCCTAAGGCTACTCAACAATAAGAGGAAGGTTATCCAAGATGGACGGGTCAGGGCTTGATATGGTGGTACAACTAAATAAATTTACTATATTAATATTTCAAACTTTTTTTTATGAAACTATTACACATGTTATTCATATAGTGATTTAGGCTTCACGTGTCATTCAGTGATTTAGGCCCCACATTTCCCAATATTTATGTCTAAATATTTTTTGAACTTAATTTACAATTTACTTATTAATTATTTTTCATATAAAATAAAATCAAATATTGCAATTATTAAATAATCAAATATTACAATTATTAGAGATTACAATTTACACCAAGAGATGATCCATGTCAATATAACTATGATCTACAATTAAAATTAAGAATTATTAATAGCATCAGGTTATGAAGGTAAAAATTATAAACAAAATATTTTCAAAATATATAACCTTTAAGATAATCATATTTTTGGCTCCAAATAAAACGTAAAGGTCAAATTGTTAACGAATTGCTACTTGGTTGATTTTGATATCATAATAATTCAAAATTCAATTTCTACCAAATCTATTCCTAATCAAATATTTAAGACGTATTATAATACTATATGATAATTTATTCTTAATTAAATATGATAATAATTGATATAATACTAATATTTAATTAACACTCATCACATGCAAAATCTTTCATGTGTTATTCATATAGAAAAAATTATGCCCTATCATTTTCGTAATCTTAATATTTAAAGTAAGTTTTTGAATTTAATTTACCTTCTAACTATCAATTATTTTTTTCAATCACACCTTCGTATCTCTATACCATTAACAAAATTAATAAAAAAAATGAACAAAATTATAATTCAATATATTATACTATAAAAATTATATATATATATATATATATAGTATTAATGATAACAAAACTGTTATAACTATGTTACAAAGAAAATATTACAATTAACAATAAATATATTGTTTATATTAATTATAATTAAGGATTACAATGATATGATTAAGTATAGCAAAACTATTATAACATATATTTAGAATTATATGTGATTTCTTACTAATTATTACACATTGATTGTAACATATATTTTACTTTATTAAAAGAATGTACAAGGAAAGGACATGTAATTGAAATCACATAAATTAATTTTATTTATTATTTTTATTAATTAGAAAATTTATTTTTATATTTTTATAAATTAAATATTTTAATCTACCAAAATGATATAAACAACTAAAGATGATAAAAAAACAGAGTTAAAAGTGGGTACACACGAGAATTACCCACAATGGGGACAGGAATGAGGGACATATTTTTATCTTCATAAGGATGATCGATATAGGTGAAGTTCCTATTTGCTAAATGGGGCAGAGATGCGGATAGTACACCTTCATTTTTTTTTTCAATTATCTTTATTGGATTTACATTATGTATGCATTTTTAATTTAAATTTGGATTATGTTGTATTAATAGTATTTCTTATTATGGATATTTATGTTTCAAATTGTAAAACATTTTTAAAGTTTTTCTTTTTTTGGAATTTGTTAATAAGCCCCTGAATACTGTAGGGATTTAAAATCTTCATGGGGAATGGGAAATGGAAACTCGTAAGGTAAATGGGGATAAGGATGGGGATGAAGATGAGCGAGAAAATTCTAAACGGTGACGGCAGGCGTGAGACATGTCCCCTTTCTCATGCATATTCATTGTCATCTTTATAAATGACTCATGATAAAGTAAAATTATCCACTTAATTATTCTCTTTCTTTATTTAACAGTTTTAACTGTTCAAATATGCAAAATTTTCATAAAATAGGTTATTCATTGTTGGTTATAAGTTATCTACTAAGATTTTTTTAACCTTACATGTATGATATTTAAAATAAAATATAAAATATAATGCATATTTATATTTTATTCATTTATTTAATTATTTAACTATTAACTTACTTTTAAGATAACTTTATATAATCAAATTTCCATAAGATATATTTAAATAAATGTAATACCTAGTGTACACGTGTCAGTAGATGAGTTTTTGTATGGCCTTAACGTCCCTGTGGACCCATTGCTGTTATCAGGTCCGGGTCTTCGCAAAGTCTAGAGCCCTGCACCTCCTTGGATAGCTATATGTTAGAGCAACAATCTTGGGACCAAAAGTCCTAGGAATGGCTCTCCATGGTAAAATGAGTTGAAGAGTGATTTTTAATGAATTTTAGGAAACCTCTAGATGTGTCGTTTCTAGCCCCCTCAAGTTTAGAAAATCGCCGGAATTCCGAAATTTGAACTAGGACTCAAAAATTAGATTTTGATTGGTTGGAGTTTTGAATTTTTAGATATTTTATTTGAATCCAAATGGGGGTATTTTCTTATTTATATTTATGTTTTAAAGTTAATAGGAAGTAAAATAAATGTAAATTAGTAAGTGAGTGTAGAGGTATGCAAGTGTCTAATGACAGCAAAGGATTGCTGTTGGCCCTTGCTGGCACTGCTATAGCGGTCATAGCAATGCAGTCACATTTTTTAGTGTTCTGGAGACTGCTATAGCGGTCATAAGTGACCCATTCACGTCCTTCTTCCCCGCGCACATGCCTTGATCGCTATAGCGGTCCCCTAAGGGCCCAAATTGTACAAAAACGATACAATTTTGTTTAATGAGCTCCCCAACCCTTTAAAACAACCCAAGGTCCAGATTTTGGGCAAAAACCCGAAACCCCTCTCCCCCAAACCCTCATTTTCTCTCTTTCTCTCATCCCACCCCAATCCTCATCACCCAAGCTTCAAAGGTATGTAATGTTGTTAGATTTTGTTTCCATTCTCTTTATTCTTTCATAATCTTGAGTTAGGTCTTGTTATTTCTCTCATTATTGTCAAGTGGGGGTGCTCCCGCAATGTGTTAAGAGTTAGAATAGAGCTATCTAGAGATTGTTAGAGTTTAATCTTGAGTTTTATAATGGTTGTAGTCGATGTTGATGCCCTCCCGACTCTCCGGAGCTCAGTTGGTATTGACGTCATCTTTTCCTCCCCCTCTAGATAATTGGGTTTGATCTCAGCGCCTTAGTTTCCATATTATAATTATGTTTTGAGCATTGTATTCATTATAAATATGAAGTTGGAGGCAAGATTAAGTATGAAGTTGGAGGCAAGATTAAGTATATATTATGATTTTGCATGAATATGTCAACCTATAAAAATTATGATTTCGAATATCTAGCATGAAAATGAAATTTAGAAAACTATGGGATCATGATTGCTATGTTGTGTGCTTTGCTAAATGTTTTATATGTTTATGAAGAGATTTATTGCAGGAATATATGATTTAAAAAGTTGTTACTTTATTAAACATGTTTTGAGAGTTTATGATATCTTTATATTCAAGACTTGAGATATTATTATGATGATAAACCACAATGATTGAGTTATGATTCTAGAATTTTCAAATATATAAAGATATGTTAGCTTGATATGAATTTAGAACTTTAGTTTTATGGTACCAAGAGGTACGAAATTCAGTATGATTCCTAGCAACTGCCAGATACATATTATGTGGATTGGAAATCAGAATACCTACAAGTGGTGAACCGTTGGGCTCGATTTTCATAGCCACAGTTATGCTAAAGTCAGATTGTTAGAGTTATATGAGTCCAAAGCTCTCAGAGTACTAAGATTTAGGGGCTTGCATTCGCGAGGGACGGAGTACCCATTTTTTAGCTTGGTTTTTGACAAAGGGCTCGGGTTCGTGAGAGACGGAGTGTCCACTTTTTAGTTATGGTTTTTGACAAACTAATTGAGTCAGTAGAGATAAAGAGATAGATTGTGAGTTAACGGCAGTTATTTCGTTAACCTTAGTATACCAAGGCCCGTGAGGGGCATTTTATCCACATACTAGACTAGTCCACGAGGGACATGGTTCACGAGGAACCATTAAGATCACAGTTACGGGCTTTAGTTCGCGAGGGATTGAGCACTCACCTCATAGTTTATGATTCTTTAACTTTATTATTATATAGGTATTTATTATATTCAGCGTACTGTTTCCTAATACTCTACTACACCCTCAGTAAAAATGATTTCATGCTTGATTTTGAGTCTAGAAATGCTTATTATGAATATATGAAATGAAAAGTGCTTTGTTATATAGTTGTGTATGTAGATATTTAATGGTTTATAATTGTTGCATGTATAATGTATTATTTCCTTGGTTGTCCTATGTGGGTGATGGGTGAGAGCTCATTCACTCCGTTGACTGTAGGTACAAGTGTCCTTCCACCTCCAGCTCTGTAGACACAGTTGCTGACAGTGGTGAGCCTTATTTTGATGTAAGGCTTAGTTTAGGTTTTTGTTAGTTTAAAGGGCTCCAGTAGTTTTGCAGGTAAGATTCGAGCCACGCATGTATTTTGAGATGTTATAAATATTTTCAGAGATTATGTATTTACCTATATGTTTTAAAGCTCAAGAATGTATTTTGAAATATAGACTATGCTTAGAGATTTATGTGAAACCTAATGATAATGAATTTATGATTTAGTCTTCAAATCTTAACTAGATTTCAGAGCATGACAAAAATATTTTAGATTTATATATGTGAATACTCCAGTTTTTATGGATTTGAATATTATGTTTTAATTAGAGAAAATGATAAGGATTTGCAAGAAAATTGTATTTTAAGTAGGATATTATACTATTTTATGCATTTAGAGAGCCACATCACTTAGAAGACTTATGTGGGGATGAGATTCCTCACGTGCCGGTCACGTTGCCAAATCGGGTCATGTCAATAAATTATCATTTAGTTTCGATAATAATCAACAAGCTATTTTTTATTATATTCCTGTGCATCGCATGGGTCAAACGACTAATTCAAAATAGTTAATAATTTTTAAAATTAGTACAATTTATGTTAATGTTAAATTGTAAAAATTATATAAGATATTTTATATTAAAAAATATTGCTTTTTAAAAAATGTGTCTCCTCAAAATTCTGTACGTCAAAAAATAATTTTTCTATGAGTTTATAAAAGTCTCGACACAGGACTAGTTGGTCCGTCCTAGTTAGGCACCATCATTAGTCCATTCAGTGCAAATGGTTTTCAACCGCTTGATGTTCCATTATTATTATCGAACAGTTCAAAGTTTGAATATGCTGAATCTACAATGACTTTGCTGATAAATCAGTATTGCATACATTATTTGCACATGGGGACCTTGTTATGCTTCCATGTGTCTCCTATGTCAATAGTGTGAACCTCGAACCCCAATACAACCCCCTCTGTCTCTCATTCTCTAAATCTCGTTCTTCACTACCAATTTTCACCCTCACTCTCCAAATCTCGTTCTTCATTGCCAAATTCCAAAGAAGAAGAAACACAAGAACATGAAACCCTAAGCCCCAAAAACTATCGCATGCAGTAGAGTCGCCTTCGATGTCTAATGATCTCCTAGTGGAGATTGTCACTGACATCTTCTCCTGCCTCCTGGTTTTCTCCCTGCCTTCCCATTCACACACACACACTCTTTCTCTCTTTCTCTCTCTCTCTCTCTCTTTCTCTCACTATGAAGCCATCACACACAAACAAAGAAAAAAAAAGAAAGGATCGCAGTATCAGTTTAATTTAGATTTATACAATTTTTAAATTATAATTAAGCAAGATAAATTTTGTAATGAATTCGGACCATCTGAATTCAATATTTAATTCAGTAATAAAATAATATTTTTATATCTTTTATTAAAATACTATTTTTTAAAAACTAACAAAATTTGGACATTCGGAGTTTAGTGTAAAATTTGCAAAACGTTTTGTAAAGAATTCGGATTGTCCAAATTCAATGAAAAGTTAATTTATTAATAAAATAATATTTTTAAAGCGAGGTGATCTAATATACACGAGCATACATATGCTACTGTGAGTCTAAGAGGTGGCTATGTAAATTTTGATTAGAACATTGAAATGAGTGTACTATAGTTCGCCATATTATTATTGTTAATGGATTTAGATTTTTTGAAGTGAGGAAGTGAGAAAGTTTTCACCCTTGAATAAAAAAATGCATAGTGTGTGAGCCCATCAATTGATCTAATAGTGAGAATCTCCTTACTTTCTTATTTTAGAGGGATTTTCACTTTAGAGTATCTATTTCCATTTTTAATTAATGTTTCACTATATTAAAGCATCTACCAACGGTATGTTTGTTCTTGTGACTTTTCGAAACCAACCTATCAAATTCTACATATAAAATAAAATTAAGCAAGATCTGTTAACATTATGGATGCAATATATTTAACATTTACCAAAAAATAGTGAGAATTTTTTAACTTTTAATTTATTTAGATTAGAAGTGGGTGGGTTTAAATTTTTTAGTCAATATAAGTTATTTTAGTTTTCAGCACTTTTAACTTTTTTAGATTCTAGTCTCTTGTTCATATTATATTTTTGGATCTTATAAAAATTTGTCAAATCATGTTTACAAGAATTAAAAAAAATATTTTTTTATAAAATTTACAGTGTACAAGAATTTTACACTATTATATTATGCATTGTCATATAATCAATATTCATAAGAATTAATACATGTATTAACATATTTACAGAGACTTAATTAAGATGCAATGACAAAAAAGAAATGTAAGAAAGGTAAAATTATCATTTACCGCTCATAAGGTTCATTAAACTTATATCGGACATTTTTAGAAAAATAAAACCAAAAAAATGATTATTTACATATATAATGTACACATATAGTTAATTACATAATTATAAATAATTAATTGGGAAAATTAGATAGAGGGATCCCAAGAGTAATATATAAAAAAAAAAGCACTATTTGTATTGAATTTGGGCAAGTGCTCAAGACGGATGAAAGAATTTTGGCAAAATTAATTTTTATATTTAACAGTCTACTCACCCTGAATATTTGATCAACTAAATCGATCAACCTAACACAAGGTGCCCTTAACAACAAGCATTATTATTTTATTTTTCTCACATTTGTTTGTTAGTAGATTCAATTTTTTTTTATTAAATCTTCTGATTTTTCGTTAAATTTAAAATATTATATATATATATATATATATATATATATATATATATATATATATATATATATATATATAGATTGCTATTAGTGAGATTATCTTTTAATTTGCATTTAATTTTAGTTTTCAGACTTAATTGGTAGATATTTTTATAATTTTTATTTTTGTACAAAAAAATAAAGAAATAGAAATAGCAGTTAATAATTTCAATAGAATACTTGGATAAAAATTTGAAGAGATGAAGATTTACCTAAAAATCAAGGAAAGAATCATAGAAGATAAAAATCCAGTTTTCTATAATATTTTCTTTTTTTTAAATAGATGATTCTTTAAATAGAAGATAAAAATCCAATTTCTTTTTCTTTATTATATTAAAAAGTAAAAGAATAAAAAAATAAAAAAAACAATACATGGAATTCGGTAGGTCCGAATTTCCTTCTTGTTGGTTTTTCATATTTTAGTAATAAAATACAAAATGCCAATGTAAAGAACTCAGACTATCTGTGTTCAAGTATTTATTTCGAATTGTCCGAATTCTTTGCAAAATTCTTTCCACCCCCTATAGTCCATATTAGAATGTTATTATTTGGGAAATATCATATGAAAATTAGTTTCCCAAAACGTGTGCTTATGTGCTGTAACATGATTGTCAAACCAGAATTTTTTCGAAGTACAAGTGAACCAAAGTGCTGTAGCCTTTCAGGCTTAACGATGGCTAGACCAAATAAAAAAGAAGAAGAAAGAAACAAAGCCTTTCAATTAGCAAACAATAGATATTACAGAAGAAATATTATATATGCCCCATCCAAAGCAAACTCAAAAGAAGAGGAGGAGAACTAAACCATATCAGAACCAGGCAGAAAGTAGTAACCCTTGATACGGAGGATGCCCTTCCTAAGAAATAATAATCCAAAGGTGAGCAAAGGGTACCTTTGTAAATTAATAAAATTAATACCGTCTTTTAAAGTTACATGGATTGATGATTTTGTTATTTTTTAAGGATTGGTTGTCATTGCAACTGCATCCTATACACTGCCATCTTGCATTTTACATAAGAAGGTTGCTATCTGCCATTGCAACTGCTTTTCACATTTAACCGTGATACACTGTGCCTACACATGTTAACTGCAGAGTAGTCCACGTTACTATGGGCACCTTGGGCATTGACTGGATGAGGCATGTGAGCAATCACCCTTAACATTTACTAAAGAAAAGTACACACATATGATAGCATATAGATTGTAATACAGATATTTGCTATCCGAAGCACCGTCAATAATACTAAAATATAAGATTAAACTTAAATCAAAATATATTATTCAGTTACCAACTGCAGATGCCCACTGGTAATGTCGAGAATAATTTAATCAACTTCAAATGAAAAATATACTCCATAATTATATGCTACTAAGAGACATCAATAATATTATAAATAAATAGATTTAGGTTACTCATCAATAATCTCATTGAGAAAGAATACACGTCAATGGTGGGATTTGATGTCTTATTAGTGGCGTTGTCATTTAGCATAAATAAAATGATTTAGATACTTTAAAGTGAGGATCTCATTTTAGAGGATAAAGTGAACAATTTTACTTTTAGATTAACAAAGCGAAAAAGGCCCCATTATTAACTTTATTGATCCAAAAATAAAATCTCTTCACTTTAGTCTCTAAAGTGAAATTCTCACTTTAGAGGATCTTTGCCCTAAATAAAATTAGGCAACTCATTGATAACACCGTTGAGAACAATTGTATTTCTCATGGTGGGAAATAGGGGCAAATATCATCGGTGGAATTACTGCTGATTGGTAACAGCAACAGGAAAGCTATTAATCGGTACGTAACAACTATTGTTAATATACGTGTTTCTTGTAGTATCATTGAGTTGGATGACTCACCCTTCTCTTATTCACTTTTCAAATAAGAGGATTCTGCACTCCTTTTGTAGTGGTCATCAATGTTCTTTCCAGTGGCGAGCTTCACTTGGTAGCGAGGCCAGTTAAGTTGTTATATTTATTTTGTGTCTATACTACTTCAATATTATGCAGGATTCTCGGACTAGTTAAAATTGCATATGGGTTAATCTAATTATGATGGTTATTATTTGATATTTAGACAATAATTTAGTTATTATGGTTCATTTCAGTTTCATCAAAACGGATCTCTTTATTTAAGATTCACCTTTTGAGTTTTTCAGTTAAGTAAAAGGTTTATATATTTTTTATTTATCGAAATCCGGGTATCCACCGTCGATAGCAGTGACTAGTCCTTTGTTGCGGGAACTCTTCCGAAGAGACAAACAGCTGGCCACAAAATATACGCTTCATTCTCATGAGTGGGGATCGAACCCCTGATCACATGATTAAGGGACAAGATGAGTTGCCACCACGCTCACACCTCGTGATTTTAAAAGGTTTATATTTGTGAGCGTGTGAGTTAAATGTCAATGTTAAACCAGTAATTTATCATGTCACATTAACATAAACCTCTATGTAGGTTCGCATTTGGGACATTTTCCTCATATGCCGATCATAACTTGGTTGAGCCATGACAATTTTATATACTATTATTCAATTAAATATTTTTATTTATATATTTTTTTTAAGTAATGAGGGAAGAGTTAACTATATTTATTATATATCAATACATGATTGAATGATTAAATGAGAATATAAAACTCACATATATACTATTGTCAATGCATTAAAATTAAATTTTTTTAATTATATAATCATTTGAAATTCTTTTACATACGTTTTGACATTTGTTTTTATTATTTCAATGTGATATTATCCACGACGGGCCAAACACATTTTTTAACTTGTTTAAAAGCGTTTCTTTTTGTAATTCGCTATAAAAAAGTATTTTTATTCTGTTTATCCAAACTTGCTTATAAATAATTTTAATAATTCTAAAAAGTTTCAAATAGAGCCTATTTAAATGTAAAATATTTTTTTAAAAATAAAACCCTGCCGGAAAAGTTTAGTGAAAAAAAAAATCCCTTCTTTTCTGACTTATCCAAACAGACTCTAATTTTCTTTTTCTCGGAGATTTCTCTTTAGATTTATTGATAAAAAAAAGAAGAATAGCATTGAACTTGGAAGATGTCTTATTCTGAACTTGGAAGATGTCTCATCAATAACCACCACCAAAAAAAAAAAAATATTTCCCTTCTTTTCGTGACTTATATCTTTTCTTTTGAACTTGGAAGATGTCTTATTCTCATGAAGCATATGATGTTTCCGACAGAAAACAATAGCATTGATTTTGAATTAGCTGAAATAAATTTTAAGCTATTACTTTAAAATTAATATAGCAACAGAGAAACTTTCTTTTTCTTTTTTTTTTTTTTTGGTCGAACAGAGAAACATAGTAGTGGATATTTCTGTATACATATCACTTTGCATTATATATATCTCATTTTATCGTGTGTTTTGAGCCAAAATTAATATCATCTTTTAGTTGGACAACAAGAAAACAGAAAATTAATGGAAGACTTCAATATAATCCATCGCATTTACGCATGCCTACGAAAAACAAAAACGAAATTTATTTTAGCTCTGACGAAAATTACATATCAGTGGCACCAAAGTGCCATCACGTTGAAGATGACAAATTGTGTTACACAGTTTATTCATTATTCGCCAGAGACCACATAAATATAGATATGTCTACATCTATAAACATGAATACATAATAAAGCACGTGCTGGGGGGTGCCGCTGATCGTCCACAATACACATAATAAGTACAGTTGGTCCACAATCAATCAACATATGTAGTATAATAATATACTGAACAATTGGTCCACAATCTAGATTCACCGACCGATGATGCTTGGACGAGTACGTGGCGGATTACATAATCGACTGGGAAATCATATTCATATTCATATCACAAGCGATGAGGTTTGAGAGCATCGTAAGTTACCGGCGGCGCAGGGGCAGGGGACGAAGCAGTTGTCTGAGGAGGGGCGAAGGCGCTATGCCAGTTCGACAGCAAGTGCGAGTGGAATGCTGGACAAGGGATGTAATTCAACGTAGACTTGTAGTTTAGGCAGGGCTTCACCCTCGAGAAGAACTCAGCACACTCTTCCGGTGACCTTTGATTGTCAAGTCCCCGGATGCAGTTGTTGCGTAGGTCCAGCACACGGGACTGGATGAGCTGGAGGCATATTGGGCCAACATGGGTGAAGTAGTTGTCCGACAAGGACAGGTTGCCGTTGTTGCGGATTCCCGGGAGGAGGCACACCGACTCCGGGACAAGTCCGTACAACTGGTTGTGCGCCAGATTGAGGAACTGGATCTTCTCCAAACAGCCAAAGGAGTGGGGGATGGGACCCGTGAGCTGGTTCATGCTGGCATCAAAGACCGTGGCCTTCTTGAGGAAGCCAATCTCGTAGGGGAGGCAGCCGTCAAGCCTGTTGCCCAGGAAGAGAACTTCCGTGAGAGTCTTGGAAGCAAGACCGATGCTTCTGGGGATTGGACCCGTGAGTTGGTTGTTTGCAAATGTGAGGTACCTGGCCTGAGTGGACCCGAAGTTTTCGGGGAGATACCCGGTGAAGCCGTTGTTGTTGATGAAAATTACGTCCAGGTCCAACTCGAACAGTTTCGGCGGAATTGTGCCGCAGATACGGTTGTACCTCAGGTCCAAGAACACCAGCCGCGTAGCCTCAAGCACTTTCATCGGGAACTCCCCGGTGAGCTTGTTGTTGCTGAGGTCCAGCTCGTAGAAATATTTGAAGTTGGTGACCGCAAGGTTTGGGAGCATCCCGGTGAAGTTGTTGGAGTTGACGTGGAAGAATGTCAACTCAGGAATGCCGCCCAAGATACTCGTCGTCGTCAGCGGCTGCCCACCTCTATTTCCTTTTCCGCACCCAGTACCGGAATATATGCGAGCTTGGTTCAGGTCTAATCCCGCCACGGCCTTCTGATTTGGCGTTGTTGGATATGTGGCACATCGCACCCCCTTGTAATTACATGGGGTTACACCTCCCTTCCAGTTACTAGTATACCCCTTTGGGTCACAGATTTGGCTTTTGAATTTTAGGAGCACTCTGCGTGCTCTCTGCAACCGGATCGGGAGTGCCGGCGGTGGTGGAGGAGACGGCGGCGGAGGAGGGGGCGGGGATGGAGGAGGAGGGGAAGGCGGAGGAGGGGATGGAGGAGGCGGCGACGGCGGCGGAGGAGGGGGCGGGGATGGAGGAGGAGGGGAAGGCGGAGGAGGGGATGGAGGAGGAGGGGAAGGCGGAGGAGGGGATGGAGGAGGAGGGGATGGAGGAGGAGGTGGCGGCGGGGAAGGAGGAGGAGGTGGCGACGGTGGAGGAGGACATCCGGGTGATGGAGGATGGGCGAAGCCGCCTCCTCCTCCTATGATAATCTCCAATGCTTCTCTTTCCGACCTAGCCACCTCTTGGGCGATAGCCAAGAATGGGTAGAGCAAGAAAGCAGATAGCAAGAGTAAGGTGAATGTGGACGAGGTGCCCATCTTTCTCCCTCGACACTGCCACATGCACGGTATTGACACACCAAATGAGCTTTGGTCCTTGGTCCTTTACTCCATATCAAGAAAATACTTATAGGAAACGAAGAGAGAAAAGTCAAACTTCACCCTCTTCTACGTTAATCTGCTAAAGTTTTTTCTTTTTTTTTTCTTTTTGGCACAGTCATGAGAGCAATTGTTGTCTAGCCCCTCTCTTTGCATGGGACAACATTTTCTTATCCCCATTTTCCTCCATAATTTGATTCCTTTACTTTTTGGTAGGTCCTTGAGTACTTAACATTTACTAAAGAAGAGTACACACATACAAAATAGCATGTAGATTGCCGTACAGATATTTGGCCTACCTTCTCTATGATGGGCAGTTTTGAAGTTGGATACTCTCCGGGCAACAGGGGGCACGTAAGACTAATCATCTTCCGACTTCCTTCTCAAGATCGCTCTGCAATAATTGAGCTTCGCACAGCCACACACACAGAGGGGACCATTCCTACAGACAACTGCTCATTTCAGGACTGCTGCCATAAAAAATTTTCTACTCAAGTGGATCGGATAAAAGAAAAGAGAAGACTGATAATAATTAAAGCGTTACGTTGTTTTTATTGTTCAGAAGATATTTCCCATCTGAGAAGTAGGAGTATTGATCCCCTCTATTGATTCAGAGAGAACTACCCTTTATTCTGCAAACTCGAGTTACGTACGTACCTATGTTTGGCAACGATATTATATTACATATTTGCATATAAATGAACAATTGGGGAGCAAAAAGAAAGATTCTAAGTTGCATAAAGCGATATATAATGAATTTTCGCACAGGTCTTGGTCAATAAAATTTAAGTAGGGATCCAACTGTCAGAAATGTCGTTACTTTATGTGAAGAAAATTCAGACTGTGAAGGTTGCAGTGATTGAGACGGAGACATTTGTACCCATTATCAAGTGGCTATCGGCCTCAAACACGTTAATCTAAAGGTATGGCCACATAAAGGTTTGAGAAAAATTATTTGAACACCTAAAAGTGGGTGTTTGAAACAGATACTCACTTTATAACTATTGAATGTGATGGATGTCCCCACTTACTTTTAACATCTATTACATCCAACGATTAAAAAGTGAATGTCTATTGCAGACATCTATTTTTGTGTGTTCAAATATCACTTCTCTAAAGGTTTTATCCCTTTCACACTGTCTTTTTCCTAAGAACAACTTTTTTGCCTTCCCGCTTTCCAGCTCAAACGTATGGATATCATTTTTTTTTATTAGCAACGTATGGATATCATTTTATTCTTATACATAAAAATAAGTTTAAAAAAAAAATTAATATTCAAAAGATATTTATTGAAACACTCATTTTATTATTGTTGAATATTATAATAATTTTCACTCACCTCATCCATCCAACAAACTAATTTTATTATCATTTATCTCACTAATTTTATGTAATATAGAATTACTTATATGTGAATCTTTCAAATTTTTATGTGAATGTATTTAAATTTAAATTTTCAAATGTATTTGTATATAAGAATTACCCTATCATCTTATATCATGTGTGGAACTCCACCAACTATCGGGCATCAGCTTAATTTACTCAATTGCTATTGTATATTGTTTGTCGAAGTCAAGGCCAAGTCTTCCGAGAAATTCATTGAAGTGCATAAGGAATTTTATTTATATTGACTCAGGTTTATCACCTTAAATTTAAACACATTTATGTAAAAGTGGGCAAGACCCATATATAAGTGATTGTTTATTAAATAAAATTAGTGGGTTTCATTTTTATAATGAATATATATAAAACTGATGTGATAAACTTTCATGTACGTAAGAATATATGTGCTTGTATAAATCCATATATAAATGATAATTTCTTTTGTTCATTTATTTTATCGTTATATAAATTTTGCATCGGATGCTTTTACTTTTTCCAAAGTTACACGATCTTCTCCCTACAAATCTTGCAACGTCCTAAGATGCAAATATAAAAAGGGTTCCTAGATCTTACCTACCAAGCCATATATGAATCGAGTCCAAGTGAATATAAATGATGGCTCCCCTTAGAATTATGGGAATGAAAGTCTTTTGAAAGGAAAAATGCCGAGACGCTTCTTTTCACTTGAAGATCTTACAAATAATTGAAAGCAAACCAGCTTAATGCAGTAACACTAACACATTCTATTATTGTATTACATCCAACTGATCCAGGGTGTGGAAGTACCCAAACCATGGAATAATCTTGTTTTCAACAAAAAATAGTTTGTTGCTTCTGTTCTACAAACATGTCCTGACATTAATATGAGAAATATCATGAGTGAATCTTAGTAAGTTACCATCTTAGTGAATCTTAGTAACTATCAACTGCCGTACTTCTGGTTCTTGAAAAGGACACTTCATACTTATTAATTAGAGACATGAGTGGAGCTTCCTTTACTGATATTGGATTGGGTTTTTCGTTGTGCTGCTTTAAACGGGAAATGCTTTTGTGATGGGTCCTTTAAGTTGTGACTTTTAACTAAAGAAGATAGAGCCGACGCCAGAAAGTAATTAGCAATATTCTTGTTTCTGAAACTTTTTTACATTCTTAGATCAAAATATAGTGACTTATATTAAGCAATATGATATGATAGCAAATTAATAACTTGCTGCAATCTAGAGTTAGCTGTTTGTCGTTTTAGAATGTTATAACGACATTACTAGGTACTTCCTTTGTATTCTTGTAAGAATATGTTCATCATTTTGTGGAGTTAGTGGATTTCCTGTCCTTGGAATCATTGATTGCAATGCAAAGTTATTTTTTGTTATTAAAGTTCATTTTGAACTGAACATTTTGCTGACAGTTGTTGATGTCTGTCACTCTGTCTGGCATATTTCTGGGAGTTTGATTCAAATGTTCACTGATTCATTGACCTTCCGAGATTCATCTTTTTGCGTATTTTACTGTAATTTCTTTTTTCTACTGGCAAATTATACCTCCATCGAGTTCCTTTGTTTTATTGTTGCACAATGACCCCAACAGAGTTTATCAATAGTGGTATACAGTCCATTATGCTGAGTCGAACATATCAAGGAAGAGAAAATAGAACCGGATATCTGACGGTACCACAGGACTTGACAAAGAGGGGGTTTGAATTAAGTCCTTGATATTGTAAAAACTTTTCCTGCATACTTAAACACCCAAATAAAAAAAGTCACAGTTATATACAAAATTTAATAGAAAGTCTATTGAATATGTATGAGACTTTTAATTGATCTAATTATATAGTTTATATCAAAACTATATTAGAGATTAAGAGTAAAGTATATATACATATCTAAAAAGAGAAATAGAGAGTATAAGAGCTTGTACCAATGATTTTTATACTGGTTCGATCCAATATGAAATCTACATATAGTGTCCACTGCTTGTGGAATTTTTCACTAAACAATCAGAGACAATTTATATCAATGGCTTTTACTATCTAGTGATTCACTCTCACATTTAAGGTCAATTCACCAAACAAATTCTCCAAACTCCCCAAAAGTAGTCCTTTATAAGGAGCCTCTTCAAGCTCACCAACACACAAAAGACTTCTTCCTCACCAAATAAAATTCACTTTATCAATGGCTTCTTCAAGGCAGTCCTCACAGTTCTTTGAGTTACTTACTCACAAGAATTACAAAAACAAATCTCACACAATTTCTATTACAAATTGACTTTGAGAAAATTGAAAAGATATGACAATGAGGCTCAAGTTGCAATCATAGGTACACGCAATGGTCTTCAGAAAACTTTTCACTTTTTGCTCCCCCTTGTTCTTTCTTCTTATTATTTCTCATTGACTGCCCGAGAGCTCATAAATTGAAGAAGTGATATGATGTTGATCGAGACTATTTTTCATTTGCTTCTATTTGGTCCCAAAATAATTCCTTACAAACTTTCCCTTTGTTTTGCTTCTCACCGTTGCATATTTGTAGTGTGATATTAATTGTAATCTTTCCAATCTTTTGAATTGCACTATGTAATAATTTGACTTATCCAATCAAAGACCTTTCTTGATTCTTTCTCAAAATACCAAGCATGTATGTCTGTTCCATATACTCCTTTGGTATGCAATGTTTCAAATGGCCTAGACTTCTTTCCTTTTTCTTGAACTTTCCATCTTGACTAGTTCTAATATAGTATCAATCAAGATTATTCCCATGAATGTATTCGAGTTATTTCCTCTTTGATGCTTCACAATATTCTGCATAAAAATATTTTTGAGAGAGAGCAAGTGCATATCAAAGTAATAAATATCTTAAATCAAATCAGAATTAATATAATTGATCAAATCAAATTAAATTTAAATAATATATTCATTATCAAAACATCAGACTCAACAATCTCTCCCTTTTTTTTATGGTGATCTCATTATAAAAAGATATCAACAATTTGATCATGACAAAGTCAAATCAAATATCACATAAATTCTTGTGAGTTTGAGATAGCTCCCCCAGTGTATGAGTCTCTTTTTAATTCTTCAAAGGTTGTTGTGCTCCCTTCACTCCATGAGGATTTTAAAATTTTCCTTTTATCATCATGCTCTAAATGAATGATTCTATCATTTCTCCCCCTTGATGATGACAAACATAATGAAACACAAAACAAATATTATATGTAGCCAATTAATAGAATTAAGCTCCCCCTTATCTTCTCCCCCTCTAATGAAGAAAAGAGGAAAACGTACCCTGTTTTGCTTAGATTCTCCTCTTCAAAAACAATAACTTACTTTGTTTTGTAGTTAGTTTTTCTTAATTCTCCCCTTTTGGCATCCATCAAGGCCAAAATTTATAATAACCAAAGGAGTCTTAAGCTGCAAAACTTTTTACAACAATCTGGAGAAAAATCACAAGATAAAGTAGGAGATATTTCTAATACCAGTGAGACATGACAGAACAGTAAAATGCATGGCAAACATAGACTTTGAAGGGGATTTTTTTTAAAAAAAAATTAAAACATTCCAGACCAAATTTTAGATAAAGAGAACACCAAAAGAAACTTGGATAAACACCAAGAGCATGGAAGTGCACACTAGATCAAATATCATTAGTGCACATCAAGTCACAATTACATAGCATGATTTGGAACATTAACAAATTAGAATCTACTGAGAACAAATGATAGCACAACAATTTAACTTTCAAAGCAATTAAACCAGCGGTCAATATAGCAGTCCTATATTAGCATATTGCTGCCCCAAAAAATATATTTTAACAATCTGTTTAAGATAAGAATATGGCTCTCACCTTCATAAAAGGCAATTAGAATGTGCAAATCAGATAGTAGATCGAAAGTTAAATGTGCATTAAGACAAAATGAGAGTATCTCAAGGCATTTATTTGCTGCATTAGGGAAAGTCTAAGGATAATAGTGATTTTTCAGTAGCATGACCTCGGAGTTAAAAAAAAAAAAACTTTTGTTTAAAGGTCAGAAAATATGTAATAATAGATCACAACATGTAGCCTCAAATTATAGAGAATTATGCAGAAATTTTTCATATCATCACATGTTATGCAACAAAGCACAAAGAGGTCCAAAGATAAGGTAAACTATGAGGTTTTGATGACTCCAACTTTTCAAAACTTGATTTCAATGCTTCAAACTTGTTTGGAATGTTAAAAAAGGATAAACAAAGCTTTTGCACACAAGAGAATCATGAAAATGCAGAACATGTGGATCATTATGCAGCAACTTCATTATGTAAGCTCCAAAATGACTAAATATTCATCAAGTGACATATAAGAACTATAAACACATGTGCTGACCCATTTAATCACATTTCAAACATAATTTTTAGATTTTTTTTTTAAAAAAGAGCAACATATTAGTGGGCAACATTATGAAAAAGCTTTCTAAAAGGAATAAAGACTTTATTGATCAATGAAGATATAAATGTATATATATGTTTTTTTTAAAAAATTGAATACAACACATGTTCTTCATCTAAACTTCTTCAAATTTGAATCGTCCCTTTTTTAAGACATTCTACAACTAACATTTAAAAGACATGTGAGCCTTATCAAAGATATTCAACACATATTAAAGCACAACATTTCCAAACCATCTTCAAGCAAGATTAAGCAATACTAGAGTTTACTCAAGCTTAGGAAAGAAAAAAAGTCAAGTGCAGCTTTTTTTTTTTTGGGATCATTACATATGTGGCAATAATTGGGCACAGTGTAATTGACTAGTCAAAGATTTTTATTACAGGCTCAGCAAAAACACATCAAATTAGTGAACAATATCAACCAATCATAAAATATATAAAAAACAATATCAACCAATCATGAACTCAAATTCCAAACAAGAACATTCATGCACATCATAGATATAGAGGAATCAACTTTTGAATATATCTTAGAACATAATAGATGATGGGAGTTTCCCATTGGCAAACATTAAGCAATTAGTTCAGACTAGCAGAGATATGCTTCACGATAAAGTAAGAAGGGAGAAATTAAACCAGTGAAAAACTTGAGGACCGTGGTATTGAACAATATCAACTCTTTTCAAGGTCCAACAGAGTATTAGCAACTGTGTGTCGCCGGTGGTCTCCCTTGCCCTGAACTTGTGGGAGATAAGTTATCTAGCTCTTTTCATGTAGTTAAGGAGCCATGTCTTCAACACACCTACAAAATAAATTTTGCTTTTGGTACCCAAACTATTGTGGGTCCTTTGAGGTTAGTAGCTTTTCCACTAGACACAAATGTACCTTTAGGAACCCAAACCATGAGACTTTTCTAGGCATGTTTATAACTAGTATATGGAGATGATGATCTACTTGATTTTCGAAAAGATTTTTGTAAAACCTGTTGTTTTGATTCTCATGAAAGCCCAAACCGGTTTTGTTAAATGCACATCTTTGCTATCCAAGCAACTTGTCCAAGTTATCTTTACCTTGAACAAATTTTGCAAGGTCACTTGTCAAGTTTTCAACCTTTTTATGTAACCTTTCATTTTCAGCCTTCAAGTCACAAGAATAAGAACGTGCGTTCTCTTTTAAAACAATAATTTGATTTTAAAATTTCATTTTCTTTTGTTAAAGAAGTATTCTCCTCTTTCAAAGATGCATATTTCGACAAGTTGGTTTTGGAGTCAATAAGCAATTCATCAAAAGTTTCAAGTACTTCATCATAAGTAAAATAAGAATAATTTACCTCATCATCACTTTCTGCAATAAAGCAAATATTGCTGGCATCATCATCTTCTTCACTTGATGAGTCATTCTCCAAGTCTTCCCATGTTGCTAGAAGGCTTTTCTTTTTCTTCTTTATGTCTTTCTTTAGGAATGACCATTTATTTTGAAAGTGACCAGCTTTCTTGCATTAGTAGCACACTACATTCTTAAAGGCCTCCTTGCTTCCTTTCTTTCATTCTCCTCTTCTTTTTAGTGTCCTGTAGATTTGTTTTGCAGTAGAGGCTATTTCATCATACTCTGAAATTTTACTTTTCGAGTTTGAATCTGAATCTTTTTCTTTCACTCCTACTTTGAATGTCAGTCCCTTTTCCTTCTTGTCAATATTCTCATTTTTTAAATGAGTAGTCTCATATGCAATGAGATGACCCCGGAGTTCATCATATGTGAGAGTGCTTATATCTTTCCCTTCTTGGATGGCAGAAATTTTTGACAACCAAGGTTTTGTAAGGCTTCTCAATACTTTCCTTACTAGCTCTACATCAGTATAAGATTTTCCCAGAACATATAAGTTGTTGACTATCACCAAAAGCCTTTCAAACACGTCATTAATGCTTTCATCATCCTGCATATGGAATAACTCATATTCATGTGTTTACATATCTACCTTAGTTTTCCTTACTTGTTTGATGCCTTCATGAGTAAGTTCTAGCTTGTCCCATATTTCTTTTGCAGTCTTACACCTTGAGATTTTTCGTTATTCATCAAAACTGATAGCACAGTACATATTCATGGCTTTAGCATTGAGCTCAATTTTCTTTTTATCTTCTGCATTCCATTGTTCTTCTGTTTTAGGAACTGGTCGTCCTTCTTCATTAGTGGTCATGGGAATTTTTGGTCCTTTGACAATAATCCTCGATAAAGAGTAATTCGTGGATCGAATGAAGATCCTCATTCTGTCCTTCTAGTATAAACAGTTGTCCCCATTGAAGAATGGTAGTCGAGTAGTAGATTGTCCTTTTGAAAGGGTGAATAAAACTATGTTTGTTATTGTTGGTCTTAGATCTACTTCTCCAAGCAATTAAGCTTGACCCCTTGAGATCAAGCTCTGATACCAATTGACGGTTTTAGATGACTTGAGAAAGGGAAGTTTGAAGCAAGTCCTTGGTATTGTAAAAACTTTTCCTACACACTTAAACACCTAAATCAAAATGCTCACAGTAATATATAAGATTTAATAAAAAGTCTACTGAATATGTATGAGACTTTTAACTGATCTAATTATGTAGTTTATATCAAAACTATATCAGAGATTAAGAGTAAAGCATTATATATATATATATATATATAAAAAGAGAAATAGGAAGTATAAGAGCTTGCATCAATGGTTTTTATACTGATTTAATTCCAATGTGGAATCTACGTCCAATGCTCACTGCCTATGGGATTTACCACCAAACAATCAAAGACAAATTACACCAATGGCCTTTACTATCTAGTGATTCACTTTCACATTCAAGGCCAATTCCCTAAACAAATTCTCCAAATTCACCAAAAGTAGTCTTTTACAATGAGCTTCTTCAAGCTCACTAACACACAAGAGACTTCTTTCTCACCAACTAAGATTCACTTTTATCAATGGCTTCTTCAAGGCAGTCCTCGTTAGTCTTTGAGTTACTTACTCATAAGAACTACAAAAACAAATCTCACAGAATTTCTATTACAAACTGACTTTGAGAAAATTGAAAAGATATGACAATGAAGCTCAAGTTGCAATCATAGGTACACGTAATGGTCTTCAGAAAAATTTTCACTTTTTGCTCCCCCTTTTTCTTTCTTCTTATTATTTCTCGCTGGCTGCCCAAGAGCTCATAAATTGAATCAGTGATATGATGTTGATCGAGACTATTTTTCATTTGCTTTTATTTGGTCCCAAAATAATTCCTTACAAACTTTCCCTTTGTTTTGCTTCTCACTGTTGCATTTTTGTAGTGTGATATTAATTGTAATCTTTCAAATCTTTTGAATTTCACTATGCAATAATTTGACTTATCCAATCGTAGACTTTTCTTGATTCTTTATCAAAATACCAAGCGTGTATGTCTGTTCCATATACTCCTCTGGTATGCAATGTTTCAAACGGCCTCGATTTTTTTTCCTCTTTCTTGAACTCTCCATCTTGACTAGTTTTGATATAGTATCAATCAAGATTATTCTCACGAATGTATTCGAGTTATATCCTCTTTGATGCTTCACAATATTCTGCATAAAAATGTTTGTCACAGAGAGCAAGTGCACGTATCAAAGTAATAAATATCTTAAATCAAATCAGAATTAATATAATTGATCAAATCCAATTACATTTAAAATAATATATTCATAATCAAAACATCAAACCCAACAATGTCAAACTAGTCAAGGTACTGATTTAAGGTTTAGAGATCTAACTGATTCAATCGGGATTCAATTAGAATATAATAAAATATTAAATCATTAACATTAACATAATCAATACACACAAAAATTATTCATAGGTCCATAAAAATAAACATAATCCATATAAAATTTCTTTAGTCTCAGTCTCACAATACGATTACAAAGTATTTGAAAACAATATTGTTAGTGCTAATGAGGTTTATGATGAGTAACCTACGAATGATGAAGAGAGAAGAAAAACAACTCAATAATTTTTGTTAGTGCTCTTCTTTGGTTTCATTTTTTTTCCTGATCTGTGGCTACCACAATATATCAGTATTTAAGCTTTGAAAAAAAAAATCAAAAGTTCTGAACCAATTCGGTTTTAGCCAACATTCAAAACTGGACTAGTTTGTTGGTTTTGACCGATTTTGAACTCCCCGCTTTCAGGAGCTTAATTGGACCGACAAGGTAATCGATTCCTAGTTAACCAAGTTGGATTGGCCAATCTGGTCCAGTTGACTGGATCGCCAAGGGATTAGAGTTAGACCTGTCTCTAGACTTGTGGCAGCTTATTATTTTGTCTTGGTAGTTCTAATTGCTAATTTAGCCCACAAAGGTTATGAGGAGAAAAACATGTATATGATTGGGGAATCTCATTTCAGAATACAAAGGTAGTTCTTAGTTAAATTGGTCTTCCTCGAATCTACTTAGCCTACTCAATTTCTGTATAGAATTACTTAGCGTACACTACTAGCATTGGAATTAGTTTAGAATTGGTTGAATTTACTTTAAACTGGGTTTGCTTAATTTTTCATGCCCCGGAGCTATTTTATTTTAGAATAAAGATCAGATTCCAACCTTTAATAAGTAGCTTATATGTATGGGTTAATGTGTACAACTTTAAGAGCTAATAGTGAACATTACCCTTGCTTGTCTTGCCATGCTACTGTTTTTAATTCCTTATATCTTGGGATCATTTTACTTGCAGGCTTGATTTGAAGAGGTGTATGGCTATACAAAGCTGTTCCTTGTAAGCTTGATTTGGAGAAGAGGAGGATCATGTAGTTTGAAAAGGCTGTTTATCTTTTTCTAGTGCGACTTAATTTATGTTATGAGTTTTATTTTGATTATGATTTAGAGTAAATGTGTCATGGTATTTGAGTTGGTTTAGAAGAGTTATACTATTTTATTTTACTTTTTCTTTTTTGTCATTTTTTAATGTAATGGATATGTAGAATTTTGAATGAAAATTTTTTTTGTTCAAAGTTATTGCCTAATTCTTAATGTGTCCTTGTTAAAAATATGAGTAGAAGGAGTAAATTGTAGCACTTTTTTTAAGTTATATCAAATTAGTTTTAGTATCTAAATTAGCAACACTTTTTATACATTGCACAATAAAGTAAGTTGCAACATTTTTAAAAGTGCCACAAAAATAATAAATTTTTAAATGTTACTAGAAATATAGTAAATAGTAACAATTAAAAAATGTTATAAAAAAGATGTATTGTAACATTTTTAAAATGTTAGTAAAAGTATAGAAAAATGTCACTAAAACACTTTAGTGATATGTGATAAATACAATATTTGCAAAAATGTTAATAAAACTAAAATGTGTAGTAGCGTACGTACTATTATTGTTTTAATGAATTGACAAGGCGCTATCGCATCTATACTTCTTCTACGAAAAATTAAATTATGTCCATATGAAGAGGAATCTCTTGAGCAACGAAATTCGTAATAAGCGCTATCAAGAACAATTAACAAATATATATTATGATTTATTCGTAGTTTAACACCTCAAATAATTAAAAGAAAAATATTATTTTTACAACTTGTTTGACTGAGGAGTAAAAATGACATAAAAATGTTCATGGATCGTACATAGAGCTCCCAAACTTCCTCGTGAATTTGAGACCCATCACCTGTTAATATTATCTATCCTTTAGTTCAAGCAATAAACTAGCGAAAGAAAATCAGTCTCTAGTTTTGACCTATCCTTTTTTTCTCTTTATAGATAAGTTGGAACAAAATAATATTCTGCTTCTTAGTTTACATGAGCTTTGGTTTGAGAAACATTGCGAGTCCTATTGCCCTAACTCATAAGATCGTCTCAAAGAAGCAACAGAAGCAGAACGTCTCAAGGTGGATGTCATGTCTTTAATACCATAATAAAATACATGGTAATATGATAGAGAAGGAGATAGATAGAGTCGAGAGAACTTGAGAAAACTAAACTAGAAAATTTTACTAATGATGGAGAAGGTGTTTCATACAAGCTCGATAACAAGTTTCTACAGACTAAAAGGAATGACTAACTAAAAACTAATAGCTAACTAAATCAAAACTCTAACCAATTTCTAATCTAATCACATACCCTAACAATACATGTTGCTTTTATTCGTTATGTCTTGGAAATTATAATCCACATTTGGTTACTTGTTTGCTCAACTCATTCAATGGTTATCAGGTTATCACTTATCAGCTTCACAGTATATATATTTATGCATTTCCCTTGTAGATATGTAATGCAAATAGTTGGATTTCTTGGCCTGCTTTGCTTTCTTCTTAACTCAACTGAGCCACGTTAATTCTCTAGGATTGCTGTTTTTGTGTATGAATTGCAGTCAGCTTCGCTTCTTGTTTTGTATTTAATCATATTTTCGATTATGAAAAGGAAGTCTCTATAAAAATCTAACATGAATTCTATTTATGTCTGTGTCTCCTTAAATATTCCTGGAGAAAGGGTCACTGATAATGAAGTTTCTTAAATTTGAGTATTTTGTAATGGTTGCTATAGTTCATACTGCATAATGTGTGAGTTTGACTGGCAAAGTTGAATTTCTTGACAACAGCATTTTGGGGACTTATCCTATAAGACAACATAGATATAAATTTTCTTTTAGCTAATTATTTTTAGATAAATTGGAAATTGTCCGTTTATTATTGAGCTTAATTTTTTTGACTTATTTCAAATTATTCCTGAATAGGGAACTGATGATCCATTCTCAGTCTGGTTTGTATTCAAACCATCAAGATTTAGCCCTACTATATTCGATAAGTGGCGGCTTCATTGTACCTAGATTTTTCAGCAACATGTAAATTTGTATATATTTGGCCTGTGGACAGTGGAATAAGAGTGTATAACTGTGCATATATATATATATATTCTTTGTATGCTAATCAATGGCCATTTATAGTCATCTTCTCACGATAGGTTAAATGATTATGTCATTTGAGAAGGAAAGGAGATTTTCCTGTTTACTAGCATGAAGAGTTAACCTTTTCCTTCCCTTTTAATGAGATCAAATTTTCTGGGAACCAAGCTCACAGTCTATTATAGCAGCCACTCATCCTGAGGATATATATAAATCCTTGGACCTCAGTCCCGTAATGTTTTTGTTGCAGTGCTTGTCAATGCAGAGGATACTAGTTCTCTTCTTCCCTTGGATTTGATTCATTTATGGGTCGTGTTAAGGCATTATATCATGTGTTTTAGATCATCACATAGTCCATCATTCGTTGTCACTAGGTTTTATTTAAATAGTATGGATTTAAATATATAATAATTACTAGAATTATAAAATAAGAGGCTAATTTTTAAACTTAAAAATAATAATTTTGAAATTGCCATATTAACCTTCGTTTCTTTTTTAATCTATCTCCGGTCCTTCAAATTTCTCTTTCATCCCACCTCACCACCGCCCACCACCCACCACGCGGGCGGTGCCTACCATCCCTCTCTCTTGCCTGTTTATATGTTCTCTATTTTAGCACTTTTTCGTTCTAGCTCTGAAAAAATAAAATTCCTATAAAATAAAATTCCTATTGCACACATTTCTTATTCCTCTTTCTCACCCTATTGAGGCAAGGAAGTCTAGAAGCAGTACTTGTCATGTCAATGATATATGAGTTTTACAGTCCATATCAACATTCTTGTTGTCTTCACAAATGGAGACACAACCACTAACTTCTGTGCCATTTGACATAAAAAATGTAATCTTATTGCAAGCAATGGCCAAAAACTTGTTTTCTCCCTTAGAATACACGAAAGAGTTAAGATTTGGGTTGTTGCTTGTTGGAGGAGCATATGTGAAAGGGAGCCCTTTTGTTTATGTTTTTTATACGGATTTGAAATCTTGATTTTTCCAAGAGGATCAAGATGTTGGATAAATGAGGGTTTAGTTCTCTTGATGAAGCTCTGCAAGTGGTGAAAGTCATCTCGAAGGATAGTGGTGGATGAAAAAATTGTCAATGGTTAAAATGGAAAATCAAGAGATTGAAGAAACACACTTAAAAAAGAATATTAAATTAACTTGAATTAAATAATTAACAAAACAAATATAAGAAAAATAAAATAAAAAGAAAAAATTGGAAGGGGGTAGTTTGCATTGAACTGATGAGAGGAGAGCAAAAATTCTTAATTGATTAAAGAAAAAGAAGAAAGCAGAATAAATCAATGGGACCCACAAGAAGAGAAAAGAATATTTAATTAAGTGATTAATATTATTTTAATTAATATTAAATTTATAATCATTTACAAATATAAAAATAATAAAACAAAATTACGATAACAAATAATAATAAGTATTTTTAATATAAAAAGATAATATATAAAATAATAATAATTAATTGATGTAACTATAGTTTTGTTTCGCATGAAAATAAATTAATTTTCTATCTTTAAATTCTCCTCTTTATCCTTGCTCTCTTCCTTTTTTTTTTTTTTTCCCAATGTTACGCTTTCTGCTTCTTATTCATTATTTTTTTAACCTTCTCTCTCCACTAACACACGCTACTGATTATATATATATATTTTTCCCTCTCTCCTTCACGCGCGCACACACACTATAACACAACAGCCTCTTTCTTTTTTGACCTTTCGCGATGAAATTTACCACCATTCATTATTTATAGCTCAAAAAAGTTAAATTTTTCCAAGCACCTGCATTAATGAACAAGTGTAAAATGGAGATACATAAATGGGGTCTTTTTTTTAACTATGATTTTTAAGTAGTATATTTATATTAATATAGTATTTTGAAAAAATTTACATAATATGATATTTTTAATATAGAATCCGTCAAAGACAGATTGAATATTGAATAAAAAAAATATTTGTGTGCTGAATTTGATGAGAATTCAGTGTAAAAAATATTATTTTATTGAATCCGTCAAAAAATATTATTTTATTGAATCCGTCATTGACAAATTCAATAAAATAATATTAAAATAAAATCTCGTCGTCAAAGTCAAACTCAGAATCCACCAAAATAATATTTTTTATTAAATCTACCATTGACGGATTCTAAAATACCATATATAAGTAAATTTACTTGTTTTATTATAATAGTGTAAATCACATATACAAACAACATATATAAATTATTTTTCCACATAAATGCACCGTAAACCTACTTCTTCTTCTTCCTTTTTTTTAAATGGCTACCTATATTTTATTTGATTGTATAAATTATAACCTAATTATTAACATTCAACGTAATATTTTTTATTATTCAAATAAATATTATTCTTAACTTAGCATTACATATTTTTAAACTTATTCTTATCAATTTATGGTATTGCTTTAAGTAGTTAATATCTATATTTTAACTTTTTGATCTAATATTTAAATTAGATATTGATTTATCAAGTTAGATAAATAAAATATTTTAGAGAGATACAGAATTAATATTACCATCATAGAAATTATTTTATATATATTACAATGATTGATAATAGACTGGAATCAATTAAAATCAATTATATTTATTATTATAATTAGTATATTCCCTAAATAAATAAGTTAAGCAACAATTATTAATCAAATTGAAGTGAAATATTAAAATAAACTATAATTAATTATATTTATTATCATAATTATTACAATTGGAATTACATACAAATGTGCTTTTGACAAAAAAAATTATTCATATCAAAATAAACAACTTGAACAAAGAATAGTAATGAAAAATTGTTCACTTGTATAAATTATAATTAACTATACTTACTACAAAAAGAACATATTATCTTTTGCTGCAACAAGAAATTCACATATTAATATAGGTAAATACAATTGATTAAAGAAATAGCATATTATAATCTCTAAAAAATAATTTAATAAAAAGCAAGAATAATGATTGTGAATATAATATAATTAATTATGTTTATTACAATCATTATAAATGATACATTCTTTAAATAAATAACCCAAAAATATGATGTAATTTTTTCATATCTGATATAAAATATTATTCTTTAAAATAAATATCTAATTTTAAAAAAGCTAGTATAAATGACACTATTACCAAAAAAATCACATTACAAAAAAAATCAACCTGATACATAATCATTTCAATCCTTTTTTGTCAAAATCAATTATTTAATTATGTTTCAATCGATTTTAAATCAACTGATTTCGTTGAATCAATTTTTATTCTTTTTTAATTGACTTTGTTTCAATTCTTTGGTTCTTTAATTAATTAAAGATCAAAATTTGATCAATTTAAAAAAATAAATAATTTTAATCAATTACAATTTTTTAATTATTTTTCTTATCTGACACCGTTTCATCAAATCAAATAAAATATCCCTAGAATCAAAACAATATTAATAACTAATTTTATTTTAAAATCAACATAGTGTAAAATATTAAAAAGAAATAAGTACTGAATTTTTAATTTCAAGTGGAGATACCATATGGATATAATTTTTTTTATTTTAAAATAGGTATTGTATTAAAGATTAAGAATCATAAAACTGACATTTTTTTAATTTTAAATAATATAAATTTACAATAAAATAATCTTTAAAAGTCAATAAAAGAACATACTACTAATGATTAGTTTTTTAAATCAATATATTATTAAATATTAATAAAATATATATTATTTAAAGCTATATATATACGTTCAAAATAAGAAACAAATTCAAAACATCTATAAATGTATATATATATATAGATATGATTTCACTATGGAATTCATTTAATATTTTATATACATATAATTATAAATAATAATAATAATTAATTACTACAAAAATTATTGGAAAATATTTATTATTAAGATTTCATAAAAATAGATGAATTTTTTAGGTGAGAAAACGAATTCATGTGCAGAAGAGTTGTGAAATTATCAATGTTCAAAATCCCAGGCAGGACCAGTCAATTTGGTTGAACCGAGAACCAACTCATCAGGTTCGAGTTGGCCCTCGAAAATGGTGGAGATCGGATCGACCAAGAACTGCTTTGAACCGGTTGGGAACCAGGCAAACCGGTCTGGCCGGTCACACCGGTTTTTTTTTTTTTCTTACAAAAGAGATGTAAAATGGCATTATTTTGGGTTTTTAAAAAAAAAAAGCCTAAAATCTCTTTTTTTTTTCCTAATTCTTTTCCTTTTCTGGTATAAAAATTAGTAACTTAAGATATTTAACCCATATGGATAATGTTTATTTTAATTAAGAGATGAATTATGTTATATTCTATGGGTTTTGTTGATACCTAAATTAATTTTTAGTTATTTATGACATATATTTTATTTTATATTTTTATATATTTATATAAATATAGGTTTTATTACATATTGGTTGGACCCCCAGTTGAGCCGGTTGAACCTCTAAATCTCTGAACCTTTGCTCTGACCGGTTTGATGTCCGGTCCGATTTTCAGAACCTTGGAAATTATCCTTATTTGAAAAATTGTCTTTATGAAATATCAAATTATTATTATTTAAAATAAATATAAAATATTAACTATATTTATTACAATTATTACATTTGATACATTCTCTAAATAAATAATTGGAATAAAAAAAATATGATCAAATTTTCTCCATCCTATATCAAACGTTATTATTGTGAAATTTTTTTCTTACCATTTCATGTATGTAATCAATCCCATGAAATATGAGTCTTGGATATAGATATTAATAATGAATCCCATTAAATAAAATCTCAACAATCTATAGAATTAATAGAAAAATATTGTCCATTAAAATATTACATCAAAATCATAACTTATCCATCAATGGCCAATAATATGTGAAACTCATCAATTTAAAAAAGTAACTTCCTAAATAATAAAATAAACTAAAAAAATTCCCTTTTAAATACATAAAAAAAGATCAACTGAAAAAAATGAGCTTTAGAATCAAATAGGAGCGACAATGTCTATCGTAATTTGAAAAGTTCTTATATTATTAGCGACCACAATAAAGGTTTAATGTTTCTTTTCATCAATGATTTATTTTGAAGAATACCATACATCCTAAGTCATGATTGCCTAACATATGAATAAATAAGATAAAAGGAAATACATGGAATAACAGGAATAGAAAAATTATGACAAATTATCATAATTAGCATGACCTATAGAATAAGATAATTGGTATAGAGTGCAAAAGATAAAAGGAAAGATATGGAACAATAGAAAGAAAAAAAAATCCATAACAAATTAACACAATTATCAAGAATCATAGAATGAAATGACTGATGTAGAGTGCATCATACCATACATTGACCAGCCAAAAACCAAATGTTTTTATTGAATGACCAGTCAACCATGTCCTTTCTTGAAAAACCCAATTTTAGAATTATATATATAGGAACATATCATATGAGAAAAGTGGTTTATTATGAGAGTAAGAAGAGTTAATTTTGACCATTGGATTTTACATGAATGATCAAGATTAAAATGTAAAATCACATGACTTTTTTTAAATGAGCATGTGAGCATTAATTGTCATTAATTATCTTTAAATCTTGATCATCTATGTATGATTATATTGTCCAGATTTACTCCTCTCACTCTCATAAGAAGTCATCTTTCTTATGTGATGCGCCCTCATATATATATATATGAATATCATTTATTTAAGAAACAAATATATATTATTCATAATTTTATGATGCAACTTTTAGAGGTAAATTTGTTGTTCTAGACAATAATTTTAGGAAAAAAAATATTAATTCAACAAACAACTCACCGCTATATAGGTGGTTATAAATCTTAAATTTATGGGAAACCTCAAATACCAGAATCTGAATTTAATAAGAGGTGGAAATTTTTGTAAGAAAAAATATGAAAAAAAAATAGGACATAATTTAGAGCAAACAGTTTTTTTGTCCTAACATTTTTTTTTGTGTACAACCAAGCGTATCCACTGTCGATCACAGTGACTAATCTCCGCTCTAACTTGTAGGCACCTCAATAAGTGGGACAGTGCCCCGAAGATTTAAAACTTCTTCATACCCAAAGTCAGGAATCGAACCCTTAACATTTGGTTAAAGGTGAATGAGCCATTCCACACAACCATATCCCCTGGGTTAGTCCTAACACTTTTAATTTAATATCAATTTGGTTGTAACAAATTTTTTTACATCAATTTAGTCTTAATATTTTTTATTTTGACATTAATTTAGCCATTTTGTTGGATTTCAATTTTAAATGAATGATTAAATTCATGTCAAACAAAAATTATTATAACTAAATTGATATCAAAATTAAAATATTCAAATTAATATAGAAAATTTATTAAGATCAAATTGATATCAAAATAAAAATATTAAGACTAAATTGATGTCAAAATTTTTGTTAACACTAAATTGATGTCAAATTAAAAATATTAAGATAATTTTTTTTTTTATAAACCTAACAAATAAACTTTATGGCTTAAAATGATTTTCATCTATGTATACGGTTCTACTATTTAATATTTTACGTAAAAAAAAAAAAGAGTTAATATCTATGAATCAAATAAAGTATATATGGAAATATCATATAGACATTACCTGAATATTTTTAATTAAGAAAATAAACTATTATTCAAGATTTTATCATGAATTTTTTAGAGAAAAAATTTCTATTCAAGATAGTAATTTTGGACAAAAATTTTCAATGTGTATGGTTATAAATCTTGAATATTTTGGAAAGCCTCAAATATTATAATTTTCACTTAATAGGGCAGAGAAAATCCCCAAATGCACTCTAAGAAAACAAGCTCATAAACATATCTAGTGTTTTTTTCTTGTTTTTTTTTTCATTGGTTTAATTCTTGGAAGATACGGTTTAATTCTCAAAATATTATTTATCTCAATCTAATCCTTAAATAAAATATGTGAAATCACTTTAGTCCTTGAAATATGTTTGAGATCTCTATTTTATTTTTTCATGAATTTATTTAATTTTAATTACACATTTTAAAAATCAAGATAATACTACATATATCTTTTAAATGGAAAATTGATGTAAAATGTCTTTGAAGAAATTAATTGATATCGTTCCATATATCACATATCTTTTCAATAAAGATTGATAATTGATGTCAAAAAGCTACGAGGGGCTCAATTGGTCACATGGAATTTTTTAGTGATCAAATTTAAGTATCTATCTATAATACTAATATTTAAGACTAATTATATAAAAAGTTTCTCATGTGTTATTCATAGAGAATAGTATATCTCACTATTTTCATAATCTTAATATTTAAAATAAGCTTTATAATTTAATTTATTTCCTAATTATTTATTTTTTTCAATCATACATTCATACCTCTCTTCTATTAACACAATAAAACTATTCTACAAAACATTTCAATACAAATTATTTATCATGAAAATAATAAAAAATAATGTAAACAAAATGATGATTGAATGCATTATTATATTATTAAAATTGTATATGTCTAATTATTATATTAATTAATGATAACAAGGATATTATAATTATGTTACCAAAAAAATGATAATTAATGATAATTTTATTGACCATGTGTAACTATTGTATGATTATTATATAAAAGCTATTATAATATGCTTTTTAAGTTGATAATGAAATAAAAATACAACCCATATGATGATATCTAAATCGGATTTCAAAGGACGTGATGATTTGATTTTGTTTTCAATCTTTTTTGCCCTACAATCTTTTTCATCTCAACAAGTGCAATGATTTAACTTTGTTTTAAATTTTTTTTCTATAAATTTTTTGTTGTTGAGAGTAATGTTCGGATCATATTTTGTTGGACCAACGATATTCCAAAATGATGCTTGCTGCATTACATGCAGTCAAAGGAGAAGGGTGCCACGACGATGGTGATGGCATCGATGGAGCATGGACGAACATGTGGTACAACACAACGTGCTAGTTAAGGCATACAGTTATGGCTCTATATCTATAATACTAATATTTTAGACTCATTTTAAGGAAAGTTTTACAAGTATCGCTCATAGAGCAACTTATGACCCACAATTTTTATAACCTTGATTATTAATTATTTTGTTATAAAAATTACGTTCATATCTATTTAATTAATACAACATAAATATTTCACATTAAATATTGGATTTTAAACTATTATAATTCTTAACTTAAATGATATAACTGATCAAAACATATCAATCTAAATTATTTAATATTAAAATTGGATATTTATGTGATACACATCTTTTTCTATTTTCTTTATAATACTTTTTTATTTTTTCAATTAAAAACGTGTTTTTTCATATTAATTACAAAATTTTAAATTTTGAATTCACCTTGATGTTTGGAACTTTGGATTCGATAGATTATTTAATTTCTATTCCACAAGAAACTAGAATGCAATCAGATTAGTGCAAAAACATAAATGGAAACAAAAACTATTGCGACCAAGAAAGGTTTGTTATAATCGAAGTATAAACTCCTTAAATTACACCTAAAATCAGTAACATACTAATTGCTACAAAAGATGGGCACAAATAAAAACCCTTAACTTTTCTTAAAATTTATAATATCAGTTTGTTACTGAGATCTCTACTGTCTAAAACTTTAGTGTGAAATGCTAACACATTATTTCATTTCTCATCTGTATTCCACAACTTTCTTTTCTCTTCCATTCTTCCTTTCACATGTTCATATTTTTCATTTCTCTTTGTTTCTTATCTATTAGTTCTCTCAAAATACATTAATTTACTTCATCTGTTAATTTTCTTCTTCATGGTTTATATTAAGGATTAAGAATTTGTAGGTTAGAAAATTCAAGTTTTCCACAATTCTTCTTTGAACTTCTTTTCTTCTTTGTGAGATTTCTTTTTTTTTTTTTGTATAACAATTTTTATGTTTGTTTAGTATTTTTAATTTGTATATATATCTTATATTTTTAAATGTTTCTTTAATGAAATAAAGATTTTTTTTTTAAGTTCTCTTGAAATAAATCAATTTATTTATCCTCTGTATTTTCGGTGTTTATATCCAATTGATTTCTTCCTTTCTTCTTTGTGATTTTTTTTTGTTTTATATAGAGATTTTTCAATGTTTATTTAATTTTTTTACTTTGTGTATAATATCTTAATGGTTTTCTTTTATGTTTTATGCATGAGACAATCACTAGGTTGTACACTCAACCACATATTATTCAATCCTTTGTGGCAAAATTAATTTTATTTTTTATAAATAATTTAATAAATATTTTATTGAATTTGAGATTAATTTTGTTGTTGTATAAACAAGTATGAATGATTTTAGAATTTTTTTTCTTTTCAGAATTTGAATCTACAATTAAGTAAAGGAGATGCTATTGATGAACTATCTCAACTAGTTATTTAACTAAACTTAAGACAGTAAAGATTAAGGACTAAGAATAATTGAAGATTGTATTTGGTTTGACTTCTATTTTTATCTTTGATTTTGTTTTGCTCATTTGTTTACAGAACATTTATGTGAGAGGGAATTGTTGTTGTGTCGAGAACAACACTTTCTTGAGTTAGTTTAGTGCACAACCAAGCTAGCTGATAATTCTAATAGCAATATTAGACAAAATACATTGACTAATCTCTATTGGAATTTTTTTATGCTATTCCACCTTCTTCAATTTATTTTTTCTTCATTATTTTTTAAAGCTTAAAAAGTGCTAAATTCAATATATACATAGCAATTAAATTATAGTTTCAATTCCATTTACAAACACTAATTATGGAGAATGAATAATATTTTGGAACAAAATTATATTTTTATTTAAAATTTCCATTGTGCATTAACGTTACACAAATTAATTGTTAACTATGATTTTTTTTTAATTTTGATGTGAATCGAATATATTGATATATGTATAGCTATTGATTGATTTTTCTTTTAATATATGCATTTATTGTTCCCTTTTCTTTTCTCATGCTAAAACTTTTAATTAATTGATAAAACTTAAAATATTGTTTCTATATGTATATACAATCCATATTTATTTGTGTTTGCATTTTTAAGGTATAATCATTATTAATATATTATTTTATTTAGAAAAATATAATTAGTGATAGATTGCTGATTTTATTTTCAAAATCCCTATCTAACTTTTAAGTGACAAATTTTATTTTCTAATTCATAAAAGCTAATATTACACACACACCAAAAAAATATAAACATAGCAAACATTAATAATAAATAATATTGTTACCTTTTTTTATAAGCCTAATATTATAACCTTTAATTGATACTGATATCCATATCAATCAATAACATATATATACTAATAGTATTATTATCCTTTTTGTTACCATTTTTAAAATTTTTCTTTTTTTGAATTTTTTTTAATAAATCTATGAATACAAGTATGGATTCAAATCTCCGTTAGAAATGAGGAATGGAGGCCTATGATAGGGATGAGAGGAAAATTCTAAATGAGGACGGGGTTGAGAGAAAAGTTTCTAACTTCAAATCTAAAACTTTTGAAAATTATATATATATATATATATATATATATATATATATATATATATATATATATATATCTCACTGTCTCATATTTAATTTTTTGAAACTTAAACATTTCAGTTTATAAATTCCATAATTTTTTGTATTTTTTTTTAAAAAAACTTCAATTTTCCAAATTAAAATATTTTTAAAAAATCAATTCCATAATTTTACTACTTCAATAATTGATGACATAAATTAGGATTATATATGATATTTTACTAATTATAACATATTAATTATACTATATATTTTAAAATTGATATTTTAATTTACTAAAAGGATATATAAAAGAAAGGATGTGTAATTAAAATCACATAAATTAAATATATTCATTAATTTTTTTATTAATGAGAAAATATATTTTTTATGTTTTTATAAATTAAA
The DNA here is from genome assembly GCA_031216105.1 of Dalbergia cultrata. Classification (NCBI taxonomy): domain Eukaryota; kingdom Viridiplantae; phylum Streptophyta; class Magnoliopsida; order Fabales; family Fabaceae; genus Dalbergia; species Dalbergia cultrata. The sequence continues at coordinate 14,230,914 of CM062344.1, read as the reverse complement.
TAATTTAATTTACTAAAAAGTTGTAATTGATTAGGGATGACAAAAAAAACAATGAAAGTGGATATACACAGAGCTTACCCGTAATAATGAGATGAAAATGAAGACAGATTTTGTCTCATTGGGGATGACTGACAGAGGAGAAGTTTTTATTTGTTAAATAGAGCAAGGATGGGGATAACACACTCATTTTTTCAATTATCTTTATTAGATTTGTATTATTTATATATTTTTAATTTTAATTTGGATTATATTGCATTAGTAGTATTTGTTACTATAGATATTTATGTTTTAAATTCCAAATATTGTTAATTTTTCTCTTTTTGAAAATTTTTAATAAACTATGAACACCTATAAGGATTTAAATCCCTACGAGGATGGGGAATAGGGATGGGGATCAGAGCAAAATTTCAAATCAAGACGGGGGATGTGAGACATTCTTCTTTTCTCATATATACCCATTGTCATTCGTATAATTGACTCATGATATAATTAAATTATCAACTTATTTTCTTTTATTTTTCAACAATTTCAACTTTCGAAATATGCAAAATATTCATAAAATATGATTTTTATTATTAGTTATAGGTCATTTACTGAGATTTTTTTAGCCATATAAACATGATATTCGAAATAAGATATAAAATAAAATGGCACATTTATAATTTTTTCCATTTATTTAATTATTAATTTATTTTCAAAATAAATTTATATATTCAATTTTCTATTAAATAAATTTAAATAAATTATTATTTATTTTCCTTAATGGTCAACAAACTATTTTTTATTATCACTCTGTGTAACGCACGGGTCAAACGGCTAGTACTACTAATGATTTAAACTCATTTCAAGGAAAGTTTTGCCATATGTCATTCATAGAGAAATTTATACGTCACCATTTTCTCAACCTTTCTATTTAAAATTAGTTTTTAATTTTTATTTACATTATAATCATCAATTATTTTCTTTTTCTAATCATACCTTTGTATTTCTCTTCTATTATTAACACATACTCTATATTAAATATTATCCCACTTATTAGTTCCACAATTTTTAAATATTCAAAATATTACAAACCTTAAACTCTTCATAATGTCTAAAATATTAAAGTTGAAATTTTTTATAACTTATATTCGACACTATAATGAATTATAACAAACATTAACATGTTATAACATTATTAATTAAAAATTTGAAAAGCATAAAAAAATATTCGTATTCATATATTTGAAGAAAAAAAGTCATCTATATATAAATATAATTTTTAGAAACCATCATAAAAATAAAAAGCAAACCAAAATTTAAAATTCATTTCTCAACTTAAATGTTGGAAAAGATTCCTTTTATTATATGTTAAGACTTATTTTGTATGGTTATTTTTTTACATACATATTCTTTCTCAAATCACTGCATATTTTCTCCTAAATTTATCTCTTTCCTTAAAAATTATATCAACAATCTATTTTTCAAATTTTCCTTCTTCCTAGAAAGTCTCTAGAACTTTTGAAAATTATAAAAAAAGTGAAAACTATTTATCTACATATCTCACTACTTTATATTAAATTTTTTTGCAATTTAAATATCACAATTTTTTCATATTATATATTTGAAGAAAATGACTTCGCCATTTCAGCATTGAAATATTTTAAGAAAATTAATTCCACAATTTATACTTTTTTTTTTTATAATGATACTAATTACTTAGTAAATTTTCTTACAAAATTGAATATTACATTACTTTTTTATTCAAAATAATTGTCTGATTGAAGCACTACTCCAATAATTAAGAAGACATAAATTAGCATTATTTTTTTTCCTAATTATAACACATTATTCATTTACTAAAATGATGTATAATGAAAGTAGGTGTAATTGAAATTACATAAATTAAATTTATTTATTAGTTTTTATTAATTAAAAAATATATTTTAATCTACTAAAAGATACAAATGGTTAAGGATGACAAAAATCCACTGAAGAGGGTATTCACCAAATTACATGTAACGGAGATAGGAATGCGGATAGGTTTAGTCTTTATGGTGATGAGGGTGAAGTCTCTGCTTGTTAAATGGGACAAGGATGTGAAGTAAGTGTAATATATGGTGTACACGTGTCAGTAGAGAAGTTGTGTATGACCTTAAGGTCCCTTGTGACCCACCCATGTTGCCGGGTTCGAGATCTCGCTAAGTTTAGAGCCCTACACCTCCTTAGAGGGCTATATGTTAGAGCCATTTTCTTGGGATCAAAAGTCTTGGTAATGACTCTTCAAAGGGGAATGAATTGAAGAGTAATTTTTAAAAAATTTTAGGAAACCTTTAGACGTTTTGTTTTTAGCCCCCGAGTTTAGAAAATCGTAGGAATTTTGAAATTTGAACTAGAACTCAAAAATTAGATTTTGATTGATTGGTTGGGGTTTTGATTTTTTAGATATTTTATTTGAATCCAAATGGGAGGTATTTTCTCATTTACATTTATATTTTAAAGTTAATGGAGAGTAAAATAAATGAGGACATTAACTTAATGTAAATAAGTGAGTACGGAGACAATCCATGTGTTAGAGTGATAGAAAACATTGCAGAAATTGGGTTACTGTCACTACTATAGCGGTCATAAGGGTGAGTTTTAGTGTTTTGGGTGGCCTGGTGATCTCTATAGCAATCATAAGTGAGAACGCTCGGGGGCCGGTTGGGTCGCGCAATGACTAATGACCACTATAGCAGTCCCCCTAAAACCCAAAAATCTCATAAATGACGTAGTGTCATTTAAAGAACCCATTTCCCTCTAAAAACCCTTCCTCACTCTTTTTCCCTCATTTTTTTGCTTGAACTAGAAACCCTTAACCCCACTCCCTCACATTTTCTCTCAATCCTATTCAAGTCTTGCTCTCCTAAATCATCAATGTATGTTTATGTTGATAGATTTTGGGTCTCTTTTCTTCCATTTCCTTCAGGTTCTTGGCATGGGTTAATATTTTCCTTCATTATTGTCAAGTGGGGGTGCTCCCTCAATATTGTTAAGGTTATTTTAGAGCTATCTAGATATTATTATAGATTAATTTAGAGCTTTATGATTGTTATAGTTGGCGTTGGTATCCTCCCGGCTCCCCGGAGCTCAGTTGACGTTGGCGCCATCACTTCCTCCCCTTCAGGTAAGTGGGTTTGACCCCATAATCTTAGTTGTATCATTATAAGTAAATTTCTTGCATCATGATTATTAAATATAGTATTAGAAATGAAAATATGAATATATAGGATTTTTCAAAGCTATGACTTTGAATATATAGCATGAAAATGAAATTTAGAAAATCACGGGACCATGATTAATAGATTGTATATTATAAAAATGTTTTATGTTCAACTCTAAGAGATTTATACAAGAGTATATAGTTTAATAAGTTATTATTTTATCATATATGTTTTAAGAGCTTATGATATGTTTATGATTCAAGACTTGAGATTTATAAATATGATTTTAGAGTATTCAGTTGAAGTATATCTATTGGAAAAACGTGAGCAAGAGTCTAATTGAACCTTTGAATAAATATGTTATGTGATTTCAGAGTTATATGATTTAGTTTTATGAATTGAGATATTATTATGATATCAGAGATTTTATATGACTTAGAACCCAAATGTTTTGAACTATGATATTATATATATTAAGTATATTAAAAATATGTTAGTTAAGAAATGGATTTAGAACTTCGGTTTATGGTATCAAGAGGTACGAAATTCAGTATGATTCGTAGCAACTGCCAGATACATATTCCGTGGGCTTGAAATCAGAATGCCTATAAGTGGTGAACCATTGGGCTTGATTTTCACAGCCACAGTTATGCTAAAATCGGATTGTTAGAGTTATATGAGTCTAGAGCTCTCGGAGTACTAAGCTTTAGGGGCTTGTGTTCACGGGGGACGGAGTACCCACCCTTTATATTTAAAATGATTTTACTAAAAGAGCTAGAGTATGATTATAACTTGATTTAGTGATTTTATGAATTTTCCTAGTGATTCTAAGAGTAAAGTAATTATGTATTATAGAGTTTTAAACTCAGAAAAGAGCCATAATAGAGTTTTAGAGAAATAATTAGTTTTTATGATTTAGAGATTAGACGGTAGCTATAGAGAAACAAATTGTGAGTTAATGGCTAGGAAAATGATCGCTAACCTTGGTACCAAAATGTCCTGAGAGGACAATCTCATAGAGCAGAGAATGGAGCTTAGTTAGGTGTCCGATTCGGATCCTTGAGGGATCCTAGAAATCATAGAGTTTGCTATGCTATGGTTGACATGCATAGCTAGAGAATATATTGTTGTGTAATGCATAACTAGAGATCCATATTTCTTTATTAGAGTATTGATATTTATGTTTTCAGAGATTATTTATGATTTTAGAAAATATTTGATTTAAGAGCTCTTATGTATATATATAGAAAATGATTTTTCATTCGACTAGGAATTTAGAGATGTTTTTCTATGAATTTATAAATACAGAGACACCTTTTCTATATATATAGTTATGGATATGAATATCAAATAGTTTGTGATTATTGCATGTATATTATATTATATTCATTGGTTGTCTCATGTGGGTGATGGGTGAGAGAGCTCACTCACTGAGTCTGTTGACTCACCTTTCTCCCATCCTCTCATAGTTACAGGTTCAAAGATGATTCAGATTCATAGACGCAGCTATTTTTAATGGTGAGTCTTACTTTGTTGTAAAACCTAGAGTAAGACTATATGTTAGAATAGGGTGTTTCAGTAAATGTGTAGGTACGATCTAACTTGCATTTATTTTCAGACTATGTATTTAATTTCAGAGATTGAAATATTTATGTATATATTCTCAAAGTTTAAGTATGCAAATTGAAATGAAAATTATAGATAAAGATTTATGTGATGAATTAGATATGTATTTATAATTCAGTTTTCAGAGATTAAAATTATTGAATATTTTCAGTTTATGAAATTGAGTATTATGCATTAATTAGAGAAAATGTTTGTACTCCAAAGAGATCATATTTTAATTATTATATTTATTGATGAATTAAGCATATAAAGTGATTCAGTGATTATGAGGCTTAAGTGGGGATGAGATTCCTCACGTGCCGGTCACGCTCCCAAATCGGGTTGTGACAATAAGGTTCCCGCTCCACGGAAACCCACCAATTCCTTATTTATATAAATTATTTAAACATCCACCTTATTTTCATTAATTATTTTTATTGAATTTGCATATGATGTATGTATCTTCATTTTTTATTTGGATTATATTGCATTAGTATTATTTATTATTGTAAATATTTATATTTCAAATTTCAAAGCATTTAAAAAAAATTGTTTTTGAAATCTTTTTAATAAACCCATGAATACCCATAGGAATTCAAATCCCCATGAGGAATGGAAAATGGGAACCCGTGACGGGGATGTTGATAGGGACAGGAGGCAAAGTTCTGAACGAGGACAAGAGGTATGTACCATCTCTCATGGATATCTATTGTTATCCTTATATATGGCTCATGAATCATGATATAGCAAAATTGTCTACTTATTATTTTTCATTATTCAATAATTTCAATTCTCAAAACATGTAAAATATTCATAAAATGTGCTCTTTATTGTCAGTTAAAGATTATCTATTGAGACTTTTTCAACTATATAAATATGATTTTAAAAATAAGATATAAAATAAAATGATATATTTATATTTTTTTAATAATTTATCCATTAACTTATTTTTAAAAGAAATTTGTGTACTTAGTTTTTTTAAAAGATATATTTAAATAAACTATTAATTATTTATAATAATAATCAACAAATTATTTATTATTATTAACACGTGTATTGCATGAATTAAACAACTAGTAGTTTATCACATATTCTAATAATCCACTAACAAATGTAAAAAGGAGACCTTCACCGAAACAAGCAAAAAATACAGAGGAGACTTTATAAAATAATAATAATGCATTGGGACCAGGGTTCGGTGAGTACATATATGAAATAATAATAAGGCATTGGGACCGGGGTTGGGTGAGTAGAGAGAGAGCGCGAGCGAGCTAACTTTCTGGGTCAATAAGTTCCAACTCGCCATTTGCTTGGTAGCTTCCTTCATTCCATGCTCCTCGTGCTCCTCCTTCTCTCCTCTGCTCTTTTTCTCCATGTCCACGATAACCGGCATCCAGGGCCAACCTCTTGAGGTTACTGGTAAGCAAACTAAACTGACGAAATATCGTCTTATTAGTCATTAATTAGTCTTAATTACGCAACTTACCACACAACACAATTACTAATGGATTTGATTTGTTGCAGTGGTTGCATGCTCCAAGTTGAAGGACACCGAGTGGATTTCAAGGCAAGATCCCTACGTTTGCGTTGAATACGGCAGCTCCAAGTTCCGAACCAGAACCTGCACAGGTTAGTCCTAGTCATCTCTCTCTCTCTCTTTTCCTTTAGTAACGGACATTGACCTTTTTGACCTCTTCCTCTTCCCCTTCTACCAGACGGCGGAAAAAATCCCTTATTTCATGAGAAGTTCGTCGTTCCCCTGATTGAAGGCCTTCGGGAGCTTAACGTCGTCGTTTGGAACAGCAATACTCTCACCTACGACGACTTCATCGGCAGTGGAAAGTAAAAAATGTCACTTTCTTCCTTTTGATTCTTTGTGAAATAAGAAAAAAAAAAACTCAAACAAATAAAATCAACTCACCCTTTTGTCTCGGTCTTTTACCTTGCTATTCTCTGTCTCCATCAGGATTCAATTGCACAAGGTTCTTTCTGAAGGTTTTGACGACTCTGCCTGGCCACTTCAAACAAAAACCGGCAGGTATCACACACACATAACATTCAATTCTCTTGCAATTGAACTGCATTCTATCTTTTTATTTTTAGTTTGTGGGTTATAAGTCATAAACCCCGTGCCACATAAGTATAGATAACATAATTTTGTTACTTCTCATCAATTAACTTCCTTTGGTCTACTGTTCAACCTACCAACTAACAACCATTCAAGCTCAAAACAAGAATATCCTTCACTGTGGACCACAATTTTTGTGTCTCATGATGCTTGATGCCATTTTATTTGCTCGCCTTTCGGCTTCCCTTACTCCTCCGTAACAAGAATGATACGATGCTACACATCAGTCTTTTATCAAAAAAATAATCTTGCACACCAGCTATGTGATAATTCTACAATGATATTGCGCTAAGCTTTGATTGATTGGCTATCTCAATAATATAAAACTCTCTCTTTCTATTAAATCTTATTCTATATTGAAAATTGAAGTCTGGTAATGGGTGGTATACAGACTAACAATGTCTGTTTATCTGGGCTGAGGCATGTAGATTGTACACTTGTGTAGCGGTCGGTTATGTATTGCTGATGTGGAAAATTCCCTCCCTCCCTTTGCTTAGACGGCTACACTAAACTTTTGTGATACACCTGTTTTTTCCTCTGCAGATATGCAGGTGAAGTAAAACTCATATTGCATTATGCCAATGCAGCTCACATGGTAACCTGTGTGTTCTCATTATTTGTTAATTAGAAGATTTGTGTTTGGAATTGTACAGTAGATGATTAGTGTGTTTGGATCATTGCAGAGATCAGCCTCAAGCCATGTTCCATCAGCACCTCCCTATCTGCCTGCAGCCACTCCCCATAACCCTTACTATGCCGCGCCACCTCCGGCACCTGTTACTTCCTACCCACCACCACACTCTGCAGCTCCTTACTTTCCAGCAGGATCTGCTCCTTCTTACCCTCATCCTGCTCCCACATACACTGATTCATCTCCCTATCAGCGATCAGTCTATCCACCACCACCATCACCATACCCTCCACCCCAATCATATCCACCAACTTCAGCCTATCCACCGGCACCATATCCACCACCTTCTGGTCATTATCCTGGTAATTGTTCTTTCTCATTTATGCATCATTCTTACTTTTGCTGCTTGTGTTCTGTTTTTCAGTTGACCCCCTTTTTCTTAATTATCTTCATCATCATTTTTTTCTCCTTTTTAATTAAATTATTTTCAGGAGTATACCCTCCACCACCATACTGAGAACATTCCGGGGCAAGGATGCAAGAGGGCATTGTAGTTGGTTTTTATAATAGGGGGGTTCTCAAGTGCGGATGTAAAAGTTATTTGCAAGATGCAGATGTTACTTTAGCTAATTAATAGTTGACAGTTGTACAATGTGGGTGCATTTCATTGTAAGCTTTAAGCATGATTTAAACTAATGATGTAATTGTTAAGTATGGTTTAATTTAAAATAAAAATATAAATAATGCATTCTCTTTTCATTAATTTTTTTATTGTTTGGGGAAAAACAAATCACAGATGTTTAGTCCCACCTTCCCCCTTTGACGCCACTACACTCGTCTTGGTCATCCATCCCCTTCTACCGCCTCTTAAATATGACCATGACAATCAAGAGATTAGGACATGTTCAGAAGAGGGGGTTTGGAAAGGAGCTTCGTGGCCATTGCAACCAAAGGGGACCGTAGGAGGAAGGTGCAACTTCGGCGCGACTTGGCTTGGCTTTGTGAGAGTGAAGTGGGAAACACTGAGGATGGCGGTAGTGGGCAAATGGTGTTTCACACGATCGTGGGCAGCGGCAGCAGTGCGATAACATGGAGGAGGAAGCGATAGACAAGATAGTCGCGACTCTGATGTGTGAGGTGTCTTCAAGGCTAGAATAAGGAAGGATGTGTGTGGGTTTAGGGGTTTTCCTTCAAACTGATTGCTGTTGTGCTTTTTATTTTATTTTTTCTTATGGTTTTATTATGGTTGTAAGTTTTTAGTTGAGGAAGAAGAAATTGTTGTGCTTGTGTTTTTGGTTGAGAGGATGATAAAAGAGCAGAAGGAGGTGAAGGGCCTTGTAGCTTAATTAGTGGAGGTGCCACGACAGTGATGAAATCGAGATTTGGATTGTGAGGGTGGAGATGGTTGAGTTTCATGGTGGAGGTGGGCTTGGCATTGACAATGGGGCGGTGAGGCGTCGCAATAGAGACTGAGGTATGGCATGACGGACAAAAACAAGAGTGGAGGAGGGTGAAGAAGGCGGTCGGTAGTTTGCCCGTTGGCCATCATTGGCGGTTGGCAGAGGTGGATGAAATAAGCTTTTTATATCCTAGATTCTACACCATTTTAAGGCCAAAGAACGCACCAAAGTTCTGCCATCATTGGACAATTCCCTACTTTAGCGCTAAGCAGCAATGAAATCCCAAGTGTGCAACTTAGCAACAACCCTACAAGTTGAAGCTTGGGATTAATGACCGATCAATGTTCACCTTAATCCATTCTTCAGGAGGAGGAACTCAAGCCACCTGAGCCACATCAAAAGTCGGAACTTCGGTTGTCTGTTGTAAGGATCATTTAAGAAACAATTTTTCACATACAACAACTGCAAAAAAGGAAAGCCACTAGTATTGGGGAAATATACGCAAATAAAATAAAAAGGAGAGAGATTACGTATCTCCTCTAATTTTCATTTCGTTACATAAATGTCCTGTTTTAGTTTTAGTTTTAATAGAAGTCGATTTAAATCGATTTCCCTTGGAGGCAAGATTTCTGCATGAAAACACTAAAGTTGGCTCAAATTGACATATGTGGTTGATAGTGTCAAATCATGCCGGGCAGGGGAAAAACACACTAAAGTCGATTTAAATCGACTTCATAAAAGACAAGTCAACACGTGACAGAGTGTGTCAGGAAGAAAGTGGAATTTGGTCAAATCGACTTCTGTGTTGTACGTAAGTCAATTTGACCCGACTCCACACTGCTCTTTACACATTCTGACACAAGTTTAGGAACTGATTTGAATCAACTTCTGAAGTTGACTTAACGCATTTTCTGCTTGCTCTACCTCTATAAATAAGCTTTCTCGATGCTCAGTTTCCAAACTGGAGAAAATTGGTGAGTTAGTGTACATTTGGTGAGAAAATGGCAGAGAGTTGTGTTAACATTCTTGTCCATTATGATAGCGAGATTATAAATACAGTGGAGATTGAGACATTCTATAGTGATAATCAAACTTGGTTGGTTGTCCATCCACCTATTAGTTTGTTGGAGCTGCAAAGCAAATACTAGAAGAGTACGAAGACAATAACAAGCAAATAGGAAAAATATTTTATTGGATGCCAGTCAATATTGGGCCAAATGGGATCAGATATAGAAAGTTTCGTATTCGGAGGGATGAGCACATCAACCACATGTTTGTTATTTTTACGCATTTGCCGAGGTTCATACAATAGATCTGTTTGTCGAACTTCAAGATGGTTCTTTAAGCTCTGGAGGTTCTGCTCTAGGTCCAGGATTTGTTGTCGCACCTGATGCATATGCATTCGATGAAGTTCCACATGATGGTGTCCAAAGCTCATATGCAGCATATGATGATGTGGCTTCTCTAAGCTTTGCAGAGCTTGCGAGGCAAGTAGAAAAGCCATTGCCGCTAAATCGACAACCAGTAGTAGAGACCGGACCGCTTGGGGATTTTGATTTTATTGTAGAGCACCAGGATGCTGAAGATGATGAAGAGGAGGAGCTTGGTCATGTAGCAGCTGATGATGAAGAAGAGCGGCAGTTTTTTCAAATAGAAAACTTGGATGAACAATTCATGGCACAACCTCAATCTCGACAGCATCCTAGTCACTATTCAGTAGTGGATTTAGGTGCAATGCGATCAAATGGAAGTGGGTCTGCTTCAGGTTTAGGCATGGCGAGGGAAAAAGAGTTGGAAGTCGGGCAAATGTTTCAAAGTAAGGAGGAAGTTTTGTTTGCAATTAAACATTATAGCATTCAAAGAGGCGTGTAGTACAAAGTTTATGAGTCTGATCACATAAAATTTCATTGCAAATGTGTGAAGTTTGGCGTTGACTGTAATTAGAGTATATGCATCATGTTTCGCCGAAGACTGCAAATATGGGAAATGTGGAAGCTAAGTGGACCGCACACGTGTGTCTATCCTGAGTTAATGGACCAGCATGTCCAAATGGTTTGGAAACTGAGCATTGAGAGAGCTTATTTATAAAGGTAGAGAAAGCAAAAAACATGTTAAATTGACTTCAGAAGTCGATTCAAATCGGTTCCTAAACTTGTGTCAGAATGTGTCAGGAACAATGTGGAGTCGGGTCAAATCCACTTCTGTGTTGTACAGAAATTGATTTGACACGGCTCCACTTTCTTCCTGACACGCTCTGTCATGTGTTGACTTGTCTTTTATGAAGTCGATTTAAATAAACTTCAGTGTGTTTTTCCCCCGCCCGACATGATTTGACACTCTCAACCACAGAAGTTGATTTGAGCCAACTTCAGTGGTGTTTTCATGCAGAAATCTTGCATCCAAGGGAAGTCGATTTAAATCGACTTCCATTAAAACTAAAACAAAACATTTACGTAACGAAATGAAAATTAGGGGAGATACGTTATCTCTCTCCCTTTTTATTTTATTTGCGTAAATTTCCCCTATAATTGATATAGGAATGAGGGATTTGAATAGTATACCCGAGACCCTAAATTTAAACTTGAATACTGTAATTTTTTAAGTATAAGATAAAATGTAAAACAAAAAAGTAAGCCTACATACCGTAATAAATTCACATCATGCAATAAATTTAATTTGACATATCATTTGATTGTCAAGCATTAATGAGATGCAAATACAAGTCATGGCCTCCATGATGGGACAACCAAAAAAGACAAGCCTCCACAAGTGGATGACATTGAAACAAGATCCAAGAAATTGAGATTGTAACAGACACAGATTTTGCCCACAAGCATCATTGTCTCAGTCGTATTTTTCGTTGGTTCAGTACCTGATACCTCCGCAGAACCATGAAGGTGCCTCCTCTCCTCTTTATGATATCTTCCAACTCGATGAAGATTGCTACATGATCCAATGTATAGGCTGCTAATGCTTCCGCATATTATTTCTTATTCCAACTTTCAAGCCATCATTTATTTGATCAAATTCAACCCAAATCCTCTGAGTTCAGTTGTGATGCTGTTTTCGGATTCAACTGGGATACACGCATTTTCTTGGCTTTCCTGATCTAAAGCACTTGACACCTTACCAAATACATGGTTGGTTAAGCCATTCCAGACATCCATGACCTGGGAAACCAGCCCAGAGACAATTCTTTGTTCAATTGTTTCTTCTAAATCCTTGGAGGATTTTTATTCTATGTTCCAATCAAGAATACCCAGCCACACCAATGTTGAACCTGCAAAAGCTAGATTCCTATTCCTCAGCAGATATGACATGTCATCAATTCATCTTCACAGTTGGAAAATTTCAGATTGCATAGTACCCCATTTCATCGCTAACATGTGAATAATATTTATTGAAGTTTAGATATTCCCAGAAACGAGAAAGCCCAAAATTCCCACGTTTAGGCTCCTTAATATAGCAAATGTGCATTTCTTTTAGACTTCTATCAAACTTCTGCTTTATGGAAAGCACCTGCAAATAGATTCAATCAGGCAGATCAATATACAGTCAGCTAGGAGCAATGATTTCAGATGGCTAACATGTTCTAGATAGGATGTTCCATTTTCTCAAATGTTCTTAAATCTAACGCGTGGATGTTTTCAAGAGGGCCATTGGGCATTTAGAGGGCATCAAAGCCTACAAGTAGTGAAAACATCGAGAAGGCCGTCTGGAGTAAAGGGACACATTTATGATTTAAAAAAAATTTGAGGTCAACATCAGCCACTGGACTATATATTTTTTTTTATCTATGCAATTGCATCCAATAAAGGGAAGAAGCTGGTAAGTTGCAATGTCTATACATAACATGCTAACATGCCCGAAATCTTTTTGATAAAAGAACAACTTATGGGTAGCATATTCATTAAATTTTATTTTCTATAGCTTAGGCGCATGTCTTTTGCAGATAATGTAATCCTAATTGGACAGTCTAGATCGAAAACAAATAAGTTCAAATTGTGGAGACAAACTTTGAAACCACAAGGCTTCTACCTTAGCAAGAGGTGCACTAATTCTTAGAGGTGAGAATTGGACACTAATCCATACCATAAGCCATACGATTCAAGTACATTGGGTCCATCATACAAAATGACAAACATAGAGAAAATTCTAAACCATAGAATTTAAGTTGGGTGGATAAAATGGAAGTGTGGTTTGGGTTAGTAGTGATAGAAAAGTACTACTCAAGCTTAAGGAAAATTTTACCTCAAAGCTATAATACCTGCAATATGATGCATGGTTTACCTGGGATATATTGATTCTAGGAAGTCTTCCTGACAAATTTTCCTCACCAGTTCCAGTATTCCAAGCACCAACTGTAAGACAAGCCCGGAAATCGAGAGCGCATTGCAAAATGCTCTCAATAATGCTGCCTACAGCCCTTGTTTCACTAGAGAGGAAACATCTGCAATGAATACACACATAAATACATAAAATACTGATTATTGGAATTAGATACAATTTACTCAGAAAGGGGTATCACAAACTAAACTCAAAACTTTAACTTAATCTCCAAGTCTCGATTCATGAGAAAACATTAGTTTCTCCATTCATATATCGATGGACATCCAACTCACAAGTCATAAGCATCTCATATGCCCATCTCATCTCTCCTTTCCTTGTTTTTTTCCCACTATCTTAAGGCTAGAAAAACAGAGCTACACACACCACTCCCTTGAAGCAGCTGCCATAGTGCTAGCAATGAGGAGCCCCATGGCAGCATGAAGTGCAATGTTCCCTACGGTTTTCTCTGAGCACAGACTTGCTGGAAATGCAATCACTATGTGGTTTAGGGTTTAAGGTTTAAAATGCAGTTCATGATAGTTGAGAGAAAGAAGACAGCAGCCCAAAGCCCCCATATTTGGCTATCTCTATATATCAAAGGTGAAAATCTTGTAGGCTTTTATAAAATTTTTCATTTATTTATAGAATACACCAACAAATAAATTAAATTAGTATGTAAATATTATTATTCTCAAAGTCTAACTAATTATGGAGACAGACATGACAAATACATGTTTAAGCTTACAAATAATGATTTTCCTATAGAAAAGTAAATTTTACTGATGGGAAAGTAAAGCTTAGATTGAAAAAAAAGGTACGTAGAAAATTCATTCCATTATGAATGGAAATATATAAAAGTTGTAATCAATCTGGTTTAATATATTACAAGATGGATATGACAATAACGAACAAACATTCTACCACACATCACTGACTTACAGAGATAATTAACGGAGACAAGTTCACATAGAAGAAACAAGACTTAGAGACAGAATTCATGATTCAATTTGCTACCTTAAGTAAACACTATAACCAAAAAGAATTGCCCTAAATTGTGCTAGTAATTGTCCCTGTAAACAGTAAGTAACAAATAAATGTAAACTTACATGCATAACGAGTCAGCAAGATATCCCATGTGCACTGACTCAAGATCCATCATATCTTTCACCTACATAAATGGCAGGAATATCCACAACATTCATATAATAACTGAAGTACAAAAGCTATACGGATTAAAAACTTTAGCATCTTTCATCACTACATAATTCTATGTCCCTTAATTATAGAAGAAGAAAATCTTATTAGAATGAAAACAGACAAAATGCAACTAAAAGAAGGATAAGATATCCTCATCAGCAGAAAGAGAAAAATACAAAGAGGTAAAGGACATGAAAAAAAGTAGGAGCACAGCACAATACATCTAGAGTTCTTAAAAAGGAAATTCTCAAATTTCCTTGAAGCAACTATCAGCAAAACACTGTCACAGGCCAAAGATACCTGCCCATCCAACAAAAGATTAAGAGGCTTGTTAAAAAATACGACCATTCTTCTCAAGCCAGATGAACCCAACGATAGCCTCAGACTGCACATTGCACAAAAAAAATTTGCCTCCTCCTGGCCAAAACCTTTAAATGGCAGAAATTGTACCAAAGTAGTGAAAGCTAGGAGCTCTGAACTTGACAGGATTAGAACTAGGTCCTTACAGATTTTAGAATTGCATTTTTAAGGACTTGATGCTTTCTTTCAGTACAGATAAATGTCATTAGATCTTCAGATTAGGAATAAAATGTTTGATTCAAATGCAACCTACAATATGCTGTGCTGGATGCCGTCGTCTATTTTCTCTTATTCTCTTTTCTAACATCAATTTCTCTCACAAAAAAAATTAGAAATGAAGTCCCAAGAAAAGACAGCCCAGATACATCTATGTGGGGAAGTCACTCAACAGATAGCAAGTGAATGTCAAATCTTTATTTCAATAAAGCAACTATAGTCAATAAATAACATGCAAAACATAAGCAATTATGGAACAAACGAATTTGCACTGAAAGTACTAACTCGTTACAAATTCCACCTTGAAAAAAAAGATGCACAAAGAATAACAACTACATAACTAAATAATTAAAAAGCATGGCTTCAAACCTTATGCTGAAGGGAACGAAGAAACTTGCACCATGACACATGAGATAATTGTGACTCTACATACTGCTGCAAAGTGGATACAAAATGGCTGATCTGATGCCTGTCATTGACAGTCAAACAAATGATGCTTAGAAGTACAAACATGCATCTACAGTCCCTTTTCAAAATATAGAATTTATTCAAGAAACTATTAAAGCAATGCGCATTAAGTTTCCCTTTATAGCTAACGTAAAACAATTTTGCAAACTCCTGAATTCTTTAGATCTTCAAGGTCAATTAACAGTTAACAAGGTCAGTATCCCCAACTAGACCACATGGTCCAAGCCTCCAAGTCCTTTCTATCCATGAAAAGATAACAGGACCCCTGAGGAAATAAAATATACACAACATATCCCAGGCATCTAAAAAATAAACAAGACTTTCAGTAAATACCTTGTCTTCATTAATATATTAAGATGCCCTGCCTCCTGCTGGTGTAGTTCAGAATTTAGATCGTTATTGATTGTATGCACCAAATCCTGATTGCCAAATCATCAGTGGTTAAAATTACTGAAAGGTCATGCAAACTTCGGTTAAAATTATGACATTTGTGTTACTATCATCCAACAACACTGTATTTCATTAACTAATTCAACAAAGGTACAAACATGTGAGGCTGTCCATTAAGTATTTCATAGACAGAAGTTCACAAAGATACACTTAGAAGAGATAGGATAAAACAATGTAGGTGTATCATAGTAAACAATAGGAAAACAAAAAAGGAAACAATTGGGAGAAATCACACCTTTAATGAGCACCATACATTAGTCAATGAAAAAATGGCAAGCTTCACTTGTATCAAAAAGCTGAATATGTCAGCATATATGTTCAATGCAGCAGGTGTCAAAACAATACTGAGAGGCCAGTCCACACGGTAACCCAGTCCTAAGAAATCAAAAGTGCGGACCCCTGACATTATTTAAATAATCATTGTCAGATACATACTTTCATGCACCGCCACCCCGAGAGAGGGGGGGGGGGGACATCAAGCATCAAACAAAGCTGAAAAGCATAAATAACACTAATCAAAATAAATTTTTTGCTATTGTAGGCGCATAGTTGGCCTTAAGGAAAACAAAATGCTGGCCTTTCAGGAAAAGTAATGATTGGATACCAAATGGGGATATTCCCTTTGTATAGTAGTATGGATGTACCAACAATAGCAGAAGTGGAAAGAGGCAATTTCCCATGTCCTTTCATGTACACAAACAACCTATCCTTATTAGGGTCTTGTTCACAAGAAGACTTCTGAATGGACAATTCAAGGAGGCCTTGAATTTCTGATACTCTCTCATTTGCTTCTGTACCAGCCCACCTCTGTCATTTCAAGTAACCCACGGAATGTGACAAACCAAAGAATTAACAAATGTGAAGCATTATAAACTATAGTCAGAACTCATAGCTATGGAATATTATGAAAGCCATTTTGAATCAGAATTTAGGAACTACATGATGCCAAAGAGACAAGATAAACAAATCTGCCCAATCTGCTAACTCCATGAAATGATACCGCCGCAGTGCCAAAAGATGTTCTTGCAACTCAAATGCTTCCTCTAGCACATTGATGGTTAGCTTGCTAACATACTTGTATCTGAAATCCTTAAGGACATACAACACTGATACAGAACACTTTCTGATAGCAATATATTTAGCATCTCATTTCATTTCAATTGTTGAATTTTTCTTTGAAGATAGAAATGAAAAATATAAAATCACACAGAATCCAAGAAGCTAGCATCTAAGAAATTATTAATAAAGTTCAGGTATGTTTCCATGAGTCAATTGAGGGGATCACAAACTTGTATTCCAAAAACTAAATCCTGCCATCAAATCCTTGCAAATCTTTGCATAATGTGCACCAATTCATCATCTGCAATTACAATGACTGGCAGTATAATATTTGTTTCCATATTGTTTCACCTATCAACTTTCACACACAAGGGTGTGCTTGGTTTGGCCCCATGTGGGGCCAGGGGGGGGGGGTTGGAATTTTTTTGTAGATGAACTTCATATATGAAATTACAGATAGAGCTTACTCATAAAAATTTTCCTCTCACTTTTACCCTTTAACCAAACACACCCTAAAATTGTTAGCATGGCCATTAAATTAGCATTATCCACCTAAACATATTGGTAACATATTTTCTGCACGTGCACTGCATAATTTGCACCTTGGCAGGCACAATAATACTTTAAGCACATTACTTAGTATGGAGCACTAACCAATCATGTCGCCTGCCCCACCTTATAAGAATAAAGTCTGGTTGTCATTATTTCAGAAATATTTAAGTACCATTATCAAGCATTGTTTCATTTAAAATATCTAAATCAATCAATAACAAATTTGCTTTCTCCTTAAGATTTTAGCTTCTAGATCATATAATTTTGCAACATATTCCAACAATTCCCCTCACCAAAACAGTCTAAATCTCTTACAACACCCTTGCCTTCTAGTAGTGGGCACATATCAACTTAACAGTAAAGATGCTGACAGGGGCTGCATGAAAGGACCAGATGTTAGGATTACTACTAAATTGGGCATTCACGATTAATTTGAAGCTAGTTTAATCCAAGTATCATGCAGAGAAATAGAAACAATTAAGGAAAGATATACAGAAAACTGCATATAAACTAATCAATGAATTTAACAGAATAAACTTAAGGATACTGAAGCATGATCTCCTGCAGTAAGCATTTGTCGATTATAATATCAAGTGGTATCTCAAAAGTTGACAAACTCTGGTTGTGAGTAGCATCAGAATTGACACTTTTCCTAAAACTACCCAGCAATCTTTCCCACATGCTCCCACCAGACACAACTGCCAAAACATCTTGTTTATGGTCCATCAACTTCAAAGAAGCATCAACACAATGTTTGGGGACATCAACCAACCTATCTTCTCTACCATGGCCCATTTCACCATCTTGGTTATTCTTATTGCCAGAAGTCGACACATTAAATGGAATTGAAGATGCACTTGTACATCTAGAGTTGGAGGGTAACTTGTCTGTATAAGCTTTACAGGGGTTCTCCACAGTAGAAAAGTTGAAGTAAGGCAGAGGTTGTTCATGATCTGCTTTGTATTTTTCTCCATTCCTACCCATCAGGCGAAGCAGCACATTTCTTGTTAACATTGGGTTCATGCTAAGGGGATTAATGCCAGGAAGATTACGCTGATGGCCAACTTTTTGTATTTCAAAAGTATACAAATTTGAAGCAAGTGTAATATCATTAGATTGATCCTCACTTGTGGCCTCCCCACCCAAATTATTACTAATAGTACTAAAATCATGGCATAACATGGAATATCTTAGGGATCCCTGATGCTTTTCAGTCCTTTTTTGCCCAACAGTTCCATCATCATCAGAAGAGTTATTCAATAAGTGCTCCATTTCCAAAAATCTGTCAGTCATACTCTCACTATATTGAATATTGAATATCCACGAGCAGCTTGAATTCCCTGGGTTTGGAGAATTAGAAATGGGACTTGATATCACTCCCTCACGGGAGAACTTCATCAAACGATCAATGGCATCTGTTTTATCACAAATTCCATGTAAATCACTCCCTGACTTTTCATGCTGACAGGAATTTAGTATTGAACTATTTAAGGTGGTACCCTTTGAGAAGCTTAAAGCAGATAAATAATTCTGTTGCCCAACTATTGGACAAGGCCATTTACAAAGCTTATCAGAATCCAATTGCTCCTCAGAACCATTTGAGGATAAACTCTCAGATGAACCATAAATATCTTCCAGCAAAGAGAACTCATCTACTGTGCTTGATGCATCAGAGCCCAAACTATCAATGTCCCTGATAATTTCTATACAACATCAATGAAGTAATAACAAAGAGAAGCAAAGTTATGCGGAAAGAAAAAAGACACAAAGTAGCAAATGAGAGGAAATATGACATTCAGTGGATGTATCTACATGCTCACAAATGTTTGTTTTGGGGAGGGGAGTGAGAGATTACATATTTGAACTTCTTTTATCTGCTGCTGGATGAACAATGGATTCATCTTCTTCCATGACCTGGCCTAGTTTGTCCAAAGTCCTTTCATCATTATCAAAAGGTACTGAAGCATGCATAGCTACCTGCAAAGCAAAAATAAGCACCTTGTCAGGATGGGAAAAGCAGTCTTCTTTTTTATCTCCATCTCACTTTTTGTCCCGAGTGGACCATATCTTATACTTCCTATGAACCTGTTTTTTTTTTTCTTTTTAATGGCCCATCCAAATTCTTATTGGTGACGAAAATAAAGAGATAAGAAAAGATCATTGATTTAAATATTGACAGCTATAGGATTATGATGAGACAATTTTACTCAATATTAGATTGTTGCATTATAAATTTATCTTAAAAAAAATAAAGAAAAAGAAATGACCATCTGTACTTGTACTTAACCATAGTACAGAAACCTAAGACCTGCACCCAAAACCAAGCATTTAGCATGTAGTTACTACAAAACCAAAGCATGATTACAGGAATCATAAACTGGCAAAACATCCTTATAAAAGTATAGCATAGTCACTTATGGCAATGGCATTTATTGGCACTTCAATTTTCAGGCATTGTATTTACAAGTAGCAATATAACAATTACAGGAAAAACACCACTTCTATTTCAGCTCTAGACTACATAACATCAAGGTGGCAATAATCATGGTTCTGTGAAGGTTAAAGCAATACACAGCAAATGACAATACAAATATAAAAATTAAATATCATTTCAACCATATCTGCTGTGTGGAAATATGGAAATATTATGTTCGAAATTAAAAGAAGTTTACCACATCTGTCCAAAATAGTAAATAAATTTGGTTTAGACATTTCTGCAATCCCACTGGTATATATATTAGAAGCAGAAACTTTTAAGGATAATTTATATGAAACAAAAAAGGAACGATCTTAGCAACGTGTGATTTTTAAGCAATAATTTGAGGTATTTGGTCAGAAATATAATGCAAGAAAATGTTTTCCTTACTTATGGTTTTTGAACAATATTTAAGTGGGTATGCAAGAAAATGTTTTCCTTATGGTTTTTGACCAATATTTAAGTGGGTTTCATCACGGGTTCTAACCCTTGCATTCTTGGTTTTCCATTGGTTATTCTAAGAGAACATTTAAAAATATGCTAGGCTAATAGCCCCTTTCTTTTCCCTCATCAATAGGAAAATAACTAAGAGTACATAGAAGCAAAAAGTGCACATATACGAGGACCAAAATTCTGGTATGATTACCCTTTGATATCTAACTTCTAAGCTGCTCAAAAGGCTTTCAATTTTTTCATTCATCCTTCTATAATAACTTTCTCTTGTAAAAACCATAGCTTCTATAATATCTCTGCTGAAGGTCAATGGAGAAGAATAAGATGAACTAGTGTTTGAAAAGCCACTCCAGCAGGGAAGAATGTCATCATCACTACGGTCTCCAGCAGCAACATGGACACACAGTTCAAGTAATTTCAACAATACTTGAAGCTGCTGACCAGCTCTGACAAGTGGGACCAGGAAGTCTTTAAGAAATCCAGGAATGGGAACTTCATCTCTCACCTGAAGTTAGTAAAGTCCCCACCATGAGAATCAAAATAGCAAGGCATATAACCTGATACAAAGTTATGATACATATGAAAACTGCCCTGCAGCTCAGCATAGGAAGGAATTACCCTGATATGTGTCAATGGAAAGTCAGTAGCATTGCCAGGTAGATACTCCATATTTTCTACAATAAACTCCTTATATGGGTCATGGACTTCTGCTTTGAAAATCCACGATCTAATGAACCCACAATATGGTTCACACGATTGAAGAAAGAGAAACTTGAGAAGAGTACAGTGAGCAGGATCAGCAACCTAAATTTCAGAAAGGTGCATAAATTAGAATATAAAAAACATGTATATAGGCAATATCTTCTTATTCACAATCGAGCTGATGTAAGGCAATTGTTGGATTCCAACAAGTAAGCAAAATATCCAGGAGGGAAGAACCCTGTTTCCCCTCTTCTTCATCCTTTTTTCATTTAATTAAAAAAGAAGCATTCAGTAGAAGAGGAAAAGAAGAAAAGAGTGACATATTTTAACCATTTTGATGCCATGTCCATGAGAGTTAAACCCACGTCCATGTCAGATATACTAACAACAAGCATCTGTATGCAATTGATTTTTGGTAAAAAAATCTTTTAAACTTTGAAATGGCAAGACATGACATAGACAAGACCATTTAAAATTTGAAAACAGAAACAACACGCAAATCCTGGATTCATTTTAAACTTTTCAGCAACATTTATTAATGAACAAAGAAAATAAGACATATATATATATAGGTGTTTATGTCCTACAAATTTTAAATTTGGTGTCCCCTGTGTTCGTGTTGTACAATCGTGCCCCATGTCCTTGTTAGTGTCTGTACTACAGAAGTGACAATTGGAAGACCTCCTTGCCTGTCTCCTCTCCATTTCAAAAATTATTTATTCATTATAATCTCGCTAGATGCTAGAACTCGGACCTCCACATGAACCTTTAACATTTGCAAAGAAAAAATGTACAAGAAAATCCTAGAGTTATTTTCCTTTGATCCCTTGTAAGTCATTTTGTAATCCATTCCTGATTGTAATCTATCTTAATCCCCTTCTAAACTTCTTAAATCATGTTGTAAATTGTCTTTAATAGTTGAATTCCATACTTAGTCCCAAATATAGATTATGTTTTATAATTGAACCAAACCGAATACTAGTTCTCCAAAGTGGATTTTGTTGTTAATTTTTATTTTTCCAAAGAAGAAAATCAAATGAGAACAGAATGGCTACAAGCAAGAGTATGAGAAGGATTCATTTATAATTGTTTGTTTACTTTCTCCATCTCTCTTTGTGATCAATACAAGCCAAGCACTGTGTGTCCATTGCAGCTAAATCCACATTTTTTAATTATCTCTGAAACTAAAACAGACCCAAAGCCAAATTCCAGAGATATGATGCAGAGAGCAATAAAAATTAAAAAAGGCATAAGCTTAAAGAGCAAATGATCCCACTATATTGGTTTATCTTTAATGTTGGGCCTATGTTTTATATAACAGTATAACACAACAACTAACCATGCAAATAACTCTCAACAATTGTGATCTAGTAAAGCATACACCCCAAAATGATAAGGATCCAAAGAGATAGGTTCAAATTCAAATAAACTGACCTGTAATTGTGTGTACAAAAATGTTAATAAATCCCCTCCTCTGCAGAAGTTACAATACTCGGATGTAGCTTCAGTAACCAGATCCTCCAAAGAAGTATCTGAAAAGCGAAGAGCCCACTTTTGTAGGTTACATATGCTTGCAAGGGCTTCGATTTGTGTGCTTAGTTCTTTTGTATGCAGGTAAAACTCAAGCAGTGTAATTTCAGAATGGACTACACTCTTGAGACATCCAGACACAGGAAAATCAGCGTCTTTTGAGGAACGCCTTAAGGCTACAGATGCATGCATTGTGTCCACTCCACAGATGTAGCCTTCTAAGACCTTTCCCACAGCAACAGCGAAGGCTTGATTAACGAGGCTATAGGGAGGGAACTCAGCCTCCTCTTGATGGTTTTGGCTTTGGCTTTGGCAAGCATCAGAACTCCCTCGAAAACTGTCGCGGACATTCACATTTGTAAAATAATCTACAAATTCACGGAGAAGTAAAACAAGAGAGCCGGTGCACCCTACAGATGTAAGTATATTTCCCAAAGAATGAGTGCTGGAAGCTCGATTCCAGAGACTGGAAATGTGGTGGAAGGTCCTGTCAGCTGGATCAGAACAAAACATGGCAGCAAGCTTTTGGATGCTAAGAAGGGATGATTTTACGCCTTGCATGGCATTCATCACCAGCCTCACCAAACTCGATTCCTGAGGCCATAGTTTCACATCGCATCACATGATGAATGAAATAGTCGTCATAGTCAATCAGAGTCAGAGGCATAATCACAGCCTCCGTTGACAAACTAGTAGATCAGAGCACCCTATTAAGTTTAACTACTAACTTAACTAACAAACAAATTTGAGGTTGATGAAGTTGGTGGTATGCATTGAATTGTATTGCAGTATATGTTTGAAAATAAATAGTGTGTGAATAGTAGAAGAAGGTGGTTATGGACTTACGGAGAGAGTGGAGAGCAATTGATCTGAATCGGAGCAAGAGGGAGAAGAAGGGCGGACTCCACTTTCAGAGGGTATGGATTCCCACGTCGTTGGGGGAACCCAGGGGTCTTGCAACTTCAAGTCCTCCAACAAGGACGCAAATCTCGCATCGACACCCACTCGGAACTCCATCACTCTCACTCTCGCTCTCTCTTTCGGCGTCACTCAGTTAGTTCTTTTGTGCTTTTATGTATATCTCCGATTTTCTAACGATTTACCATCACAATTACGTTCTAATAGCTTCACTCGGTTTGAACGGAGCAAAGGTTTATTTTTTAATTGCATCCGTATTTCAGGTTAATCCTGAAATTAAGAAATTATTAATTTGAATTAAAAAAAATTTACGGGAATTTGAATTAATTTTTTTGGTATTAAATTTGAATTTAATTTTTATCTACGGAAAGTGTAAAAGAATCTGATAGAACATTGGTTGAAAGGTAAAGTAAATAAAGAAAACAAATTTAAATATCACATGTAAAGTTTTTTCTTTTTTTAGTCGAAACATGTTCGAGTTATATGTAAAGTTTAGGATTGACAAATGGATCAATCCGCCCCAAGTTGTCTTGATCCAATGTGGGTCAACCGAAAAATGGGGTACAATGAGTTAGCCCGTTTTAATGATGTGGATTGCATATATTTGCCTAGGGTTGGCGGGTTCATCTGCTAAAAAAAATTTGTCAAAAGACTTGTTTTTAATTATTTTGTTCACATAAAAAATATTATCAATACAAATAAAAAAAATCTTAGATATGCATGAATTGGAGATAATATGAGCAAATGCACTAGATGTCGTAAATATTAACAATATTAAAATAGGACATAATAGAAAACAAAAATGAGAAGATGCAAGTTTTTAATTAAAAAAATTTGAATTCGAATTTCAAAAAACAATTTTGATTTTGGGCATAGCCCACAAAAAAGAAAAAAGAGAATCAAATGTAACCTTTCGAATCAACTTGCTTCAACTCACGTAAATCCGTTAATAAAAGAAATTGACAGGTTGAAAATATCACCTCATCTTATTAAACAATATCAGATTAGCAGATCAACTCAACTAATCCAATTCATTTTGTCACCCCATCAAAAGTCAAAACCAAGTTTGAAGGTGGGCTCCTGTACACAAACGTGTGGTCTTAATAATGCTTTGTAGCTTTCCTTAATTGTAATTGTACGCCTACCTAGTTGATTTCATGTTATGTTATATTGGTATCTCCTTGTTTCCATACCATTGTCTTCAATTATCAATCAAAATGAATCTCCGTCAACCAAAATGAAAGGTTTGGGCTTGATTCAAATCTAACAATTTGCTCCCAAGCCCCCGATACATAAAGCCCATTAAGAGCTTTTTTGCCAATTATTAAAGTTTGTTTTCCTTGTCATGAAAGAATTCTGATTACTACTTAAATATTCCTTGAGCTCACTGCCTTCAAACACCAAGTGTCTATTTGGTTTGAGTTATAATTTTTAGAATTTTCAGTTTTTCCTTCACAAATTTTGGAAAAGAAACTCAAACCAAACAAATCCCAAAACTCCCATCTTGTCTATTTCTTTTCTTCTTGTGTTTTTAGGTACAACTTTGCGACAACATAAGCGGCGATATTAGAGAATAACATCCCTCTATCGTTGACTGACATAGCCACCATATCAATGAGGGTAGGTGAATAGATAAATGTGGTGATGAGTGTGGGTGATAGGGGAAAATGGCGAGTGATTGAGCTGAGGATTGAAAATTGAGGGTTAATTTAATAAATTTGAAAATAATTATTTTATTTTATTATTTTTTATAATTACAAACCTGTATCGTTCAAATATAATTCCAGCAATGTCCAAATCCAACACCCAAAGTATCGTAACTTTTGACTTCTTTGAAGTGTTGGGTACACCACAGGTTCTCCACCGTAATCAGCTCACCATATTTAGATTCACGAGTAATATCTGATGCATTCAGCAGTTTTTGGACCAGGCCAACCAGCAGTGACTATATCAGTACAAATAAATGAATAATGTAAAATTTTGTTCATGAATTGGCTGTGGTGATTCTCATTTTCTAGACAATATCATCGGCGGTTATAAATCCCTGTGGCTCTGTTGATCTTAACTCATGAGCCATGTAGTATCTGGAGCTAAGTAACCACGGCAAAGAATCGGCACCAAAAATTGTTTCCACGAGTTCTGGTCTTCTTGAAACATGGCACGAGCTACTGTACAGAAACATGAGCGGCAGAACTCATTTGTAGCCGATGACTTTGTGCATCAAATAGTAAGACAGTTCAAACAGTGGAAGAACTTTACCCCGGCGGAATCACGTGTACCAGAGGAGACATCACATCTCAACCATTGGTGATATCCCAACTTCTTTGCATGTAAGGAGGCAAAGGTGCAATCAACTCAAGGCTTTCCACTTGTGAAAGATCATAGTGAGAACCTGATTGCACATTTTGCAGTGCCTGAGATATATTGGGCAACGCTATTTGCTTGCAGTGAAGATGTAGACGAGGACACTTTTCAGAAATGCTCCCTCTGTTCAAATTGAGGCCAAAGGGAAGTGTTTCTTCCTGGTGAAGCTCCTCACTTGAGTCCTCCAGATTAGACGAATTAAAATGACCCCACTTCCTATGAACTTGCCATCCATACTTGTAGTCCCCAACTATTGGTGTGCCTAACACTTCAGCACAATGGACTCGAAGCTGTGGCACCAGTACACACCATTAGCATATAAATTATGATGAGAAATTTGAAGTGATAAATATATTACTCCCCCCCCCCCCCTCTCTTCAACCCCCCCAACGACCACCAAACAACAAAAACCAAACCACACACATGCACGCGCGTCTTTTTTAGTGTTTTACCTGGTGTTTTCTGCCAGTTAAAGGGGACAGCTCCAACCACGAGTAACCTGAATTATCAGCGGTAGCATGAGTAGGGATTCTCAAGCAAGAAGAACTGAGATTATATACACGAAATTAGATCAAAAGTACTGCTTGATATGAAGCTATCAGCTCTTTTCTGTCCATGTGCTTGCACTAAGGCAAAGCAACTTGCTCCATCATCATGTGAAAAAAGCTGAACTAAATTATTTAATAGAACAATTTGTAAAATAACCTAGTTTGGAACTTGGAAGGTACCAGACATAGCAGAAAGAAGCATGTGCTTTTGACATTGCAACAATTTGATAAGTAGTGATGTTAACTTTTGCTTCTTACATCATTAGTGACAATTAAGGATACCTTGTCTCATTAACAATAAGGCTGACTTTGAGTCGCTGAAACTAAGGTCTTAATTTCAAAATGTCACATGCCAATGCAAAAGGGGAAAAAATGAGATGAATTTTATTTTTACCATTCTCTAATGAGATCTCGCTCGAGTTTGAGTTGTGTTGTGTAGAAACAAGTTAATTTACCACTTGTGTTTGGTTGGGGGTAAAAATAGGGGCGGGTAAGTTTTCATGGATAAACTCCATGTGTAAAATTACACATGAAGCTCATCCATGAAAACTTACCCTCCATTTTTACCCCCTAACCAAATACACCCTTCGTATGATGCCAAACTCTAAAGAAAGTAACTTCAATCTTAGAATTAATCAAAGAATCAATTACCAACCATGCGATGATGATCCAATAACTTGGTACTGTGTAATTGCATGTTGTGATGACAGTAGTGTTGAATTGTCAACGATGGTTATTCGATCAGATTTCCCATTGTCAACCACCACCTGAAATCAAATGAAGGACTATCATATTCTTTTCACTATATATGATGAGCTTTATAGGGTTCATCAAATCAGTAACAAGCTGCTTTAATACAGGAAGCTGACTTAGGTTATTTATTGTAGTCATAGGGCCAAAGCATTCATTTTGACTAGTTTCATTGGTTCACAAGTCATGTAAGCAATAGAGGAAACACAACCACTAAAATGGGAATTGTCAGAAGATCAGGTAACAGCTACTAAGGGTAACTTTTTGTGCATAAAAAGTACCCAGTTCCCACCATCTGTCTAAGTACAAAAGCAATTGTGGGGATTGATGCAGCACAAGCAAGGCGTACAGTAAATCAACTAGGAGTTAAAAGGACTAGCACACTAAAGCTTCTGATAAACAGTTAACAAGTGCCAACATGAATACATACAACCTTGCCCACTGAAGCAGTAACAAACCCCTTTGGACGCCTTGGACAACCAATGACCAGAGCTAAATACCTTCTTTGTAGGATTCTGTTTTCTGTGCCAATCTATTTAAGAGCAAATAGCACCAGATCAGAGAAAATAAATATATAAAACAAATAGAGCAATTTGAGATTGTGACCATAATAGATTTGAAAGTTAACATCAGCATATGAGAATAGAAAAAATAAATCACTCACATCATCTGAAGCAGTGGAAGTTTTCTCCCTGAAGATGGAATGCAGAATTGTTGCACTTGTCTGTGTCCTTCCCATCACCAGAATGCCAGAGCAGTCTCGGTCCAGTCTATGCACCTAATAATAAATTGTTCAAGTGATAATATAATAGCTAGTTCATTTTATCATCACCATGTATCATTGAACCAAAGCAACTGAAGGAATCTTATCACAGGTAAAAGCTTCAAAAAGGAAAAAAGAAAAAAGAAAAGGACAATCGCATTTGTACACGGCATTATAAGAGAGAAGACAATCTTAGTAATTTGCAGAGAGAATCTTATCAGAAAGTGAACAATGACTAATGAGAACTCACCAGGCGAGGGGGGTCTGAATATTCATAATTTAAACATGCTGCAGCTACTACATCTAAACTCTGCTTGATATTAATGCCACCCTATTTAAAGAGAGATACAATCCACATGTAAGAATTATAATTAATCAACAGAGGATTTTTGAGGGGAAAAAAAATTCAAGGGGAAAGATCAGACAGCTACCTGCACTGGCATTCCTGGAGGTTTGTTCAAGACAAGAATCGCAGGATCCTACTTTTGAAAAGTGCATCGTATTACAAATTAAGAGCAAGATAGACAGCTAGAGATAGCAGAAAAGACAGAGTTGAAATTGAGAACCTTATAGATGATAAGGGTACGGACGAAGTTGGTTTCTTCAGGAGTGAGATGATGAGAGTGATGTTTCTTCTTCTGATGTGTGGGAACGTATTTAACAGAGTGAGGAAGAAGGATGGTATCCCCACAGTTCAAAGTATCCTTAGCGGCCACCTTTCCATTCATATTAATTTGAGGGAGCGTGTACGGTTAATATAATGAATGCAAGAGAAAAAAAGAAAAAGAAAGGAAAAAGTGGAAGAAAATGGTATGAAGGGGTTACCCTTTTGAAAGAATGGCGAAGGGGAGGCATGGCAGGAGCAGGAGAGGCTGCTCGGCGAACGTGTCTGAGGCGAAAAAGCTTGTGTACGAGGGTTCTGGGAAGGTGGGGGCAGCAGCGGAGAACCCATTTGAGAGCAGTGGTGGAAGTGTCAGTGCCAGTGGGGGTGGAGTGGGGAGGAGGAGGAGGAGGAGTGAAGGGAGGCAGAGTATGCCATTTGGAATTTGAATTGGGATCGTCCTTGTGCTTCTCTTGGCTCTGCAGCAGCTGCCTTGTGACGGAGAAGTGACGGCTCCTCCATGACCTCAATCCTCCGACACGGAGGAGGAGGAGGACCATAGGCTTCGCCGCCAGCACAACCAAAAGAGACTCCGACGAGGATGGTGAACACTGCAAACTTCTTTTCTTTTCTTCTTTTCGGTTAGCAGAGTGATGGGGTGGGTTGATCCACATACTGACAAGTATACTAAGGGCTTTTAAGTCAAGGGCCCAGAGGAGAAACTATGGGCTTAACGAAACCCTTTAAGAAGTATGGTTTCGCTACAATTCACTCTTTGAATTCAGACAGAAATGAATAAATAAATAACTCTTTGAAAGAAATATAAAACTTTTCAGGTTTGAAGAAAAAGCATTAGTATATTCAAAAAAAATTTCTGTACTTTCTTAATCAGCATTTTTAGAATACTCATTCGTTAGGAACTTTTTCAAAAATATTGCAAGAAGATCTTTCTAATGAAAAAGTGCTGGTCATTTTTGTTAGTGTTTAATGTTTTTGAAGTTTGAGCTCTTTTCTTCCGTTTATTTCACAATTCCACATTAAGCAGCAAGCACAATTATGCCCCATGCACATGAGGATTGAGAAGCTAGGCTAGAGTCCTTTTAATAAAGTGTGTCCTTGCCTTTGTTCTTTTGAACATTTTGGATCGTCAATAAGTTCTATGAAAAACAACTCAAAATCTCTTTATAACCTACAAAAATTTTTATTTGATTAGATGCGATAATAATCGCACTATTTCCACTCATTTATTATATGTAACAATGATAGAGTGGATGCCTGGGAGACCAACATTTGAGTGTTAAAATAATATGGTTGTATAACCTACCTATAGTTATATGTAAATTTTTTTACTATCGATTAAGAAGATGAATCTTAACATGAGTATCATGATAGAACTTAACCAATATAGTAAGACATAACGATGTCTGAGATTTCCGTACAAGGAGATTCACTCCCGTCATACATGACATGATATACTACTGGGAATCAATCGTTTTTGTTGCAATTTCATCTCTAACGTGAAAAATTTAAATGAGTTCGATCGGGGTAAAGAAAAGTGAAAAACCATACAATGCAACTATATCTCAGTTACAGGTCAAAAACATATATATCATCCATGTTTGCATTATCCCACTGTTGTCTTGAACAATTAATGTCCTATGCCGGGGCTTGGACCAGAGTCATGCAGCTCTGGTAGAATTCGGGCATTCTCCGCAGTCCACGAAATGGATTGATGACCTTTACCACCACGGCTTGGGCCCGAATGCTTCATTGTCCAAAGAGACGACGTTCCTGCAAATGCAATCGCGTTTGGATTTATAACCTCGAGTGGCCGAGCTGCAGTCCCTGAAAGCAACTGAAGATGAATGCATACAATCAGTAAAACTATAAGAGCACTACAACTCAAACACTTAACTCTTCTGTCCATTCCGTCTAGCTGGCTGATCATTTGGAGCCATCTATGGTATATAATGGTGCATGCGGGCTTCTTACCAACTTCGAACCACGATACAAAATAGGGAAAGTTGGCAGTTTCAGAGAAAATTCATTGGAGAAATTAAAGGAAAGATATTAAAAGATCGAAAAGTGTGCTTTGGAGTTTTATTTGAACAAGTATTGGAAGGAAACGTGGCGCCAAAGAATGAAAATGATACACTCCGATAAATGAGACATTTAGAAACTGGTAAATGACGTGATATTGACCTCGGGCAACATATTAAATACGAAAATATTATTTTAACATTTAAAAGTAGGTATAATCATTACATTTTATTAAATATAATGGATAAATGAAATTATTAAGAATTATCATTATATTTAATAATAAAAAATAAATATTATCTATGATATTAAATAATAATAAAATACTTTTTAATATTAAAATAACACTACTATATTTGATTTGATAGTTTATTGGTTAGATAATTACCTTACACTAAAGCCACTTAACATTGTTTCATGCATGTGTGATTTCCTGATTTCTAGCTTAGTTTGGCCCGTGAGCCCTAGCAGAAGGGAGGATTTTGAGCATATATGTCTAGGACTCTCAAGTCTCAAAGTCAAGTAAACCAACTTGATTGGCCAATCTACAGGCAAATTAGAGCCAGCGAGCTGAGATCATGTGTCTCTACTTCCAATGCAAGCTAATCTCGTAACTTTTTCACCCACGGCGACATTTCCTTCTGCTTCACGTCACAAAAATAAAAAGAATGGGAACTTCATATCTACTCGATTATATTTTGTACTTGGTGCAAAGACTAGCTTCCAAAAATCGCCGAATATTTTTTTTTGTACCTTGACTTGAGAAACATCATTTTTTTTTTTGGGTGGGGAAGGGGTCTACTGTAACTGAATATAATGTATAAAAGGGAAGGTTAACCTTCACGTTGAAACAAATTAAGATTCACATGTCAACACATAGTTGGTTGGAAGAAAAAACAAATTAATATTAACTTGGATTTGTATTTAAATTGTGAAATTTATTATTGTGTGAACTTGGTAATTATTTGGATTAAATTTGTTTGTCCATATGAATTTAGATTGCGAAATTTGTTATGTAAAATTTATTTAGATTTGTCCATATAAAAAGAATGCAATATCTATGACATTATAATATAATTGCTTAAATTGAGTGCTTTGTTTAATTAGAAAATTTCTTTAATTTATTTTATTGAGTTTTTTATAAGTGTATAAGGAATAAGTATAATATGCCCAAATTATTTTTTTTACAAAAAGATAAATAGGTGGATTGGGCCAGTCTACTAATCATAATTATATGGACTAGGCTGGGGATTTTTGCTCTGCAAAAATCGGTCAGCTCTTAACAGATGAGACGTGCCCATTTGACACCGTTTAACTGAAACGAGAGCCTTATATTTATGGCTGAAAAAAAGGAAAATGTTATTTGAAAGTCTAAATCCATTTGTCTCAAAAGGACATTAATTTTTTTATGTTCAAATAGTATTAATGGGGAAAAGCCATAGCATGTGTGTATATCTCTGGAAGCCACAGAATAATAACAATTAAATGGTGATCTCCGATCGGAATAAAGGCTGTGATCTGCCACGAAGCACTGGCATACAAATGAAGTGACCATATTTCTTGCCACTCTTTAGCTCTTTGTGGCTGTCGCTGTCTTTCGTGCCGTTTCACAATGGTTGTCTTAAAAAGATTATCATTCTATTTTGTCCAAAGAAACATCTTTACTGTTGAAAAAAAAAAATCATTCTAGGCCAGTAACTCTGATGGGGGCCTTGTTTGCATGTTAAGATTAAAAATATATTTATATACACACGCACATTTTTTTAAAAAAAAAATATACATAAGCATATAAAGTTTGGTCGACTAGAACTTCCTCAGGGAATCTGGCCTAGGGGGTCTCATCAATTTGAAATAAGCAGTTCCATTACATCCTCAAGATAGCAAGGCTAATGGATTAATACTAACATTTCATACTTATCCATTGAGCATAACTTGAAAACAAATTCGATTGGCCGGTTTAATTGCTCCGGGAAGAATTGGCCTCAGGGGTTAGGTTAAAAGCCATCTCATGACTTTGGTTTGAAAAAAATTCATATGTACATTTATTCTAATTCTTCCAAAGTCAAAACGAAATATTTTTATTAATGCAAAAAGAAACAAAGCTTACAAGGAAAAAGCAAAGAGTTTTTGTCTTGTTAAAACTATAAAGCCATTCGAGTTCTGCTCAAGATGACTTTTTCAATCATAAATGTATATGACTTTTTCAATCATAAATGTATTTCTTTTAGTTCAATTTTAATATACTATTAGTAGTATAATTTTTTTGACTATTAATAAATTAATGATTAATTAAATATCATTATATTTTTAAATTTTTAAATAATTATAAATAATAAATTATTTTGATAATATAATAATACACAAGTAAATAATAAAATAAAAAAGAGGATTCACATTATATAAAACTTAAGTTTTCCTTTATTATTACTTATTATTACTGTCACTTTCAAAATTTTAGTGCTCACTCTAAGAACCTGCCTTGTGGGTTTCCTCGACAAAGGGACGAATTGAAATTGAATTAGATGAGGTGGAACCTCATCACTATACACGTACTATATCTCGCATGGGTTAGAACAGTCAAGTAACTTAGTCATATCAGACTTCAGGGTCCCTGTCCCTTGCAATAACCAAATCACAAGCATCTACCGCAAGTACTATAAATTGGACCTCCATGATACGACTTCAAATTAATCCAAATCAAAGCTTAGTTAGTTACGCTTATGAGAGCCACCTAATAAGCCTTGACCATCATTCAACATGGTTACAAGACTAAAGTCCATCACCTTTCTCACTCTTATTATTCTTGTCACTTCCTCGTTTGCCGCTTTGTGTTTTGTATCAGAAGCCCGGGCATTGCTTCGTCCTTCGCCCGGCAGAGAGGTGAATAGGATCTTCATCAGGAAATTGAAGAGTTCCGGCCCAAACCCTGGTGGTGGCCAGTATTTACGAAACCTTAGAGACATGCAGGACTCAGGTCCAAGTCCTTGTTGTGGTCACAAGCTAAAAAGGCTTGAAAACCTTGGAAACAACACGAAGGACTCTGGTCCAATATTCAGTACTGGTGGAGGGCATTGACTCAAAACGCTTCATCAAGATCCTGGAGTAGTGACTAAGCACTCTAGTCTCTAGTTAATCCTGGTGATGAAGGGCACAAGTCCTTTATTACTAACGAGCACTGACAGTGACAAGTGACAAGTCCCTATGTGGAGTGCCCGTTCCTCTTAAATAAAACCTTTCGTCAACTTCTAGCCATAAGTAGTTTTTGGGAGCGATATTCATGACATAATATCATAGTTTTATGATAAAAAGTTTAGGAGTTCAATTATTGTTATTTTCATTATAAAAAATACAGCTGAAAAAAGATGTTTATGTGAGGCAACGTATCATTTATGTACGTTTATCTATTAGCTTAAGTTTTTTTATAGAGGTAATTTTATAACACTCTCAAAGGAGATTAGTGATTTCATGTATGTTCTTACATTTTTATAGTGTGTTTGATTTTACTTTTGTAGAATTGATTTTAAAGTGAAGAGAATTATATTTGATATTTTTTTAAATGATTATGATAAAAAGGAAAAAAATCACTTTTCTCAAAATTAATTTTAAAGACGATAATTGATTTTAAAACCTTAACTATCAAACAACATATAAAATTACCAAAATCGATCAATTTTAGGAAGTTAGAATTGACTCTAACTCGTCCGATCAGAAGACCAAACACACTTTTTCTAGCTACTAGGCATTAAATTACTGACGTTAGGGTCATTTTAACTTGTAACATAAGGAAGTATTTTCATCGAGGCATAATTCTGCTTGCGTGTATCCATCAAAAAAAAAAATTCTGCTTGCGTGTTACCTATGCTCACTTCATGCATGTAATGTAATGTCACCAAACAAGTCATTAATTGAAATGACAAATTCTTAGGTGTACACTACCTCCCAACAAAAATCATCTATTAAGCGGACTCTATTGATTTGTTGAAGCGGACTCTATTTATTTGTTGACATGGCTAAGGTTATGTGTGTGTGTGTGTGTGTGTGTATATATATATATATATATATATGTCATATTTTTTTCCATAATAAAAGTCAACTTAAATTGACTTTCATATAAAATTCAAATTGTCATCTGAAATTGGTCGAAAATCGATTTAAATCAACTTCAATAACAAGCATACAACGGTCACTTTTTGATTCAACAGTCAAATCAACTAGCCTTTATTACTTCTGCAGGGTGTCAGACTATATGAGAAGTCGATTATAATTGACTTTGCTAATTGTGTTAGAACACCAAAAGACAATTTTAATTGACTTCTTTCTCATCACCTTTGTCTATAAAAGCAAGATGATTCAGACCAATCCCTAAGAAAATTTTGAAAGAGGAAAAAGGGAGGAGGCAGTGGCGGAGATTCTCTAAACGAGGAAGGA
This sequence comes from Dalbergia cultrata, assembly GCA_031216105.1. Taxonomy (NCBI): domain Eukaryota; kingdom Viridiplantae; phylum Streptophyta; class Magnoliopsida; order Fabales; family Fabaceae; genus Dalbergia; species Dalbergia cultrata. The sequence continues at coordinate 14,195,764 of CM062344.1, read as the reverse complement.
GATAGTGGCAGGAGGGAGTGCTGCGGTGGTAGCCATGTGGAGAATGAACTGTATCATCTTAATGTCATTGACCACATTGTCGGCAAACTAGCAGTATAGATACTTTTATTTGATTTTCTAGTTTTTAACATTGTATTTTATTTTATATTTTAAATTTACCATTAATGTTATTAAGTTTTAATTTTCCTGTTTAGAGATTTGGAGATGTTAATTCATTTTTACTTTTATGGTAATGTGTATGTTAACTTTATTGTAGTTTTGGAATTAACTAGCATATTTTAGTTTAATTTGTGAAAAGTAATAAATTTAAGTACGTTGGAGTTTAATTTGCTTGTATTTTATTTTATTTTAGTACAATGTTGTAATGTATATTACAATAGTAGTTTAGTTTATTATCAATAAACAGGAAAAAATGGTTATTAGTACTATATTATTTTATTATTAATTGTTATTAAAATTTAATTTTAATAAATGGTGGTTTTTAATGTGTATTATGTTATTTATTTGTTGTAATAACTAAATAATTATAGTTTTAGGGCTTAGTGAGCATTTAGTTTAATTGGGAAATTTTAATAGATTTAAATTTAGTTTGTGTTAAATTTATTTTGTGGAATTTTTAATTTAGTTTCATTCTATTGTAATTTGTTTATTCTAGTGCAATTTTGTGTATTAAGATAATCTTATTTTAGTGTTATGTTTGGTGTAGGAGTAGCTTTGATATTTTGTAGATTTTTAGTTTAATTTGCAGAATTTAGCAATCATTAATTAATTCTTATTAAACTTTAGTTGACTGAATGGTAATGTTATTTTTTATGTGTAATATTTATTTGTTGTAATAAGTATATAATTCTAGCTTTAGAGCATAGCGAACATTTTGTTTAATTGGTAAATTTTAATAAATTTAATTTTGGTTTTTGTTAACTTTGTTTTGTTGGATATTTAATTTAATTATAGTTTTGTTGTAATTTATTTATTTAAATGCAATTTTGTATATCAAGATAATATGTCTTAAGTTATTTTAGTGAAATTTTTATTTATTTTATGTTTAATATGTAGGATTAGTCCTTGGCTATCGGTCGGGGGATACCCTTGAGCAATAAAAAAAATGTAGGATTTAACAATATTTTATATATATATATATATTATGATACATGATACATGGATTTCAAAAACTAGGCACTATAATTTGATGGTGGCACTGGATTCACGGATGGAACTTTTTCTTAGGCAGGTTGCTTTATGGTATGTTGTGTGAATAGTTCCAGTGTTTGATTATAATAAGGCACTCATCAATGCACTTATTGAGCATTGGAGGCCTGAGTCACAAACTTTCCATCTTTCATATGAAGAATGTGCAATCACACTAGAGGATGTGGTGTTCTGATTGGGTTGTGTGTGAATGGGCTACTTGTTAACTAGTGGTTAGATGGGAGAAATTTTATGATCGGGATATAAGCGCATTGTGTACAGATTTACTTGGAGCGATTCCAGAGGAGAGAGACATAAATGGATTCTCCGTCAATCTATGCTGGTTCACAGATACATTTGGAATATTGCCATGTAATGCTAATCAACAAACAGTTATTCATTACACTAGAGCTTACATAATGGCTCAATTTGGTGGGGTCTTGTTCCAGACAAATCAGGATTTAGGTTTATATGAAGTGTCTCCCTCTTCTTAATGATTTTGATGGGACTGCAAACTATAGTTGGGGGTTTGCAGTTCTAGGATCCCTTTATCGTGAGCTTTGTTGCATGGTGAAATACAATATCACTGAAATTATAGGCTGTTTATCCCTTTTTATAGGCTTAGGCATGGTACAAAATGCCTCAATTAGCCCCTAGACAGCACCATTCACTCACTTTTTGCATCTAAAACTACTTTGATAGCATGATGCCTATTAGATATGACAAGAATGCCCCCTTATGGTGTCACACGCTGTCAAAGTTTTCTTTAAAAAAAAAAATGACCATGCTTTTTTTTGTCTCTTCCTCCAACATGGCAAATGCAACTAGTAAAATGTTAAAGTTGCTATCTTGGGCAATTGCCATCAATAGTATTCCAGCATACTTGCTGTATAGGTGAGTGCCATCAATTGAAATAACTGTTTGTAATATTTGAATGCCTCTATGCACGATAGATAGATCCAGAAAAAATGAAGGAACATAAAGCAACTATGATCTATAGCATCACCAACACAGTATGGTCCAGTCTGTAACTCAATAATAGTACCTGGCATATAAGACTATGGAACCCCCAGTCATCTAGGAAGCTCATTGTACGATTCTTCCTAGTCACAAGAAATCATAGCAATTGCTTTTTTCTTGGCTAGCCACACCTTTCAATACGTTATCTTGAACCTCAACATCAACTTTATTGATGCCTACAGCGATTTGATGGTAATCGTCGAATCTGCTTGCACAATGGGATATATGTGAGCACATATAACATGATAATCCATCTAAGTATGCTAGTTTGTAGACTTAGGAAAGACACATGTGTGGTCTGTTAAGCTTCCACATTTCCCATAGCTACAATTTCCATTGAAGAGTGATATGTAGAGTCCAATTATAGTCAATGCCAAACTTCACAAATTTACAATGAAATTTTATGTGGTCTAACTGATAAAATTTGTATTGAACACCTCTTTGAATAATGTAATGTTTAATTGCAAACAAAACTTATTCTTTGTTGCGAACACTTGGCCCTGTGCCAGATCATTTTCTCCCCCTAAGCCCACACTTGAAGTAGATGACCTACTCACGTCATACCACATTGCATATGAATCCACCACTAAATAGTGACCAGGATGCTCTCGAGATTGAGATTAGGATTGGGATTGAGACTATAAGATGAATTTTTCACCCAAGTTCTGGACATGAACTTAAACAGTTGGGCATATTCAACATCATCATCATCTGTTGCATGACTAAACTCCTCATCTTCATCATTTTCATTACCCTAATGCTCCACAATAAAATCAAAATCCCCAAGAGGGCTAGCTTGTGCTGTTGGCTGTGGATTTAGCTGTAATGGCTCTTCAACCTTTCTCACAAGTTGTGCAAAGCTTAGGGAAGCTAAGTCATCATCTGCTGCATATAAGCTTTGCACATGATCATAGGACACTTCAAAGGATAGGGATACATTAGCTTTGCATTGGATCTAATATCATAGATTGACTTCCATGCAATTTTGAATTTTGTACTGAAATTGATTTAAGTCAACTTTTATTATATACAAATCAGGCCATGATTAAAAATAAGGGAGGTTTGTAATTTTTTTATTTTTTTTCATTTTATTTACATAAGAAAAACCGATGATTAAAAACATTGGTGATTGGGGCATGTTTACCTTGGGTCACATAAACTTGTGTATATATTTAATATTAAACAGAATGCCATCAATAGACTGTGCTAAACCAAGAACTAATCTAATTAGTATATGTTGTTTTAAAGGAGGTAGCGAATGAAACTGCATGAGGTTGTTGTAGAAGCAAGGATCAAAGAAGATGTACAATAGAAACTAGACAAAAATAAATTGGGTCATCACATGAGCAAAGAAAATCGATGCTCTTCCATCAAAATGAAAGTTAATCTTTTTCTTGCATACGTGTTCTAGTCACTCAAAGCTCGGAAGATAGAGAGAAGGGGCATACATCTTGGAATTAGTCAAAGCTCCAAAGAGTGAGGTACGATTTGGAAATCCCATTCAATGTGTTGTCCAACCTGATGAGATCAGGTAATATTCAGGCAACAATGCAAACAAGGAAAATGTGAAGGCAATTTACTTACTCCATATATTGCCTTCAGCAAATTACACATTAGGTTTATATATTGTTGTCGAGTCTGGATTTAAGAAATATAGTTCATGAGTTTTGCGCAAAAATAAATCGCAAGAGCCATGAGCATCAAGGAAGCCCAAAAACCAGAGAGAGAATGGAGAGAAAACAGAAGATCTCTAAATTGAATAATTAATGAAAATGATCACTTAGATTTTATTGATTGTAAATGAGTGTATATATACAAAAGAGAGTACCAGCTGTCATTAAGCTAGGAAGGTAAAACTACCTATATTAGAAAATAATAGATAACAAAAACTAACTACTGGTAAGAGAGAAAAAGAAAAGAGTACATAAGAGTACATTATATGAAATATATATTAAGAGCCTGTTAAAGTGTGAATTGAATGAATTCATTAACTTGAATTTGAAGTTAATACAAGAGAGTTTATATACTGTTACATCAACATAAATAACAGTACAAATGAAATAATAGTAAAGCTAACAGAAACTTAATTGTCTAACTGACTATGTTAACTAACTGAGCTAATGATAACTAACTGAATTAATTAACTATAATAGTTATAAGCTCTATTACTCCCCCTTAAGTTGGAGCAAATATGTCAAGAGTGCCCAACTTGGCCATGAGATTCTTAAACTGAGATGAGGTAATAGGCCTTGTTAGTAAATCTGCAATTTGGTGGTGTGAAGGAACATGGATGAGTTTGATAAGGCCTGAATTCACTTTCTCTCTTATGAAGTGACAGTCAATCTCTACATGCTTTGATCTTTCATGGAAGGCAGGGTTTGTAGAGAGATGTATGGCAGCCATATTGTCACAAAACATCACAGTGGTATCAACTGTGACAGTGAAGAATTTCAGTAACTCAACTAACTAAGTTATCTCACTTGTTGCATTTGCGAGAGCCCTATACTCAGCTTCTGCAGAACTCCTGGAGACTGTAGGTTGCTTCTTACTCTTCCAAGATACTAGGGAGTCTCCAATAAAGATGCAGTAACTAGATGTGGATCTGCGAGTATCCAAGCAGTTGCCCCAATCTGCATCAACATATGCTGTCAAATGGAGTTTGGATTGAGATGAGAAAAGTAGTCCCTGTCCAGGTGTAGAATTTAATGTATCGAAGGAGATGGTGAAGGGCCTCAAGATGTGGAACTCTAGGCTTAGACATAAATTGAGCAAGTTTGGTGACTGAAAAGGTTATATCAAGCCTAGAAATAGTAAGATACATTAATCTACCAATCATCCTTCTATAAAGAGAAGGATCATCAATCAGTTCACCCTCAGAGGCACTTAATTTGAGATTAGGATCCATGGGAAGAGGGGTTGGTTTGCATGATAGGAAGCCTGTATCTTCTAATAGAGACATGGCATATTTCCTCTTAGAAAGGAAAATACCAGTGCTGGATCTTGCCAGTTAAAGCCCGAGAAAGTATTTCAGATCACCTATAACCTTGAGCTTGAATATGGATTGTAATTTCTCTTTTACTTGATCAATCATGACTAATGAGGGACTGGCCACAATAATATCATCCACATAAACCATTAGGAAAGTCAAAGATATACCTGATCCTATGGAGAATAAAGAGTAGTCACTCTTTGATTGAATAAATCCATGATTGAGTAAGGTGGAGGAAAATTTCTGAAACCATCAAGCTGGGCATAGATGTTTAACAGGCCGAGCTTGGAAAATAAAAGAGAGAATTGAGGTGGTGGAAGAGGCTTGGTGCAGATGTCAGCAACTTGAAGTTGAGAATGGATTGGGAGCAATCGAAGGAATCCAGATTTTAATTTTTCATGAACAACATGGCAATCGATCTCAATGTGTTTTGTGTGTTTGTGAAATACAAGATTGGTGGCAATTTGCATGGCAGAGCTATTCTCGTAGTAAATCAGAGATATACATGAAAAGCACAAAAGAAGAGGAGTCATTTTTGAGTTGCTGCAAGTGTTAGAAGGAGTCATAGTGGTGAGTTTTGCAACCGGAGAGAAAGTCTCAAAGAAGTCGAATCCTTCAGTTTTGGTGAAGCCCTTCGCCACTAGACCGGCTTTATAGCGTTCGATGAAGCCATCGGCTCTATATTTAATATGATATACCCATTTGCAGCCCACCATCTTTAGTTTAGAGAGCTTCTGTTTTCTCTCCATTCTTTCTCTGGTTTCTGAGCTTCCTTGATGCTCATGGCTCTTGCGATTGGTTTTTCTGCAAAACTCATGATGGTATTAGAGCTGTTCTGAGCTCTGCTGTGCATCGCCATTCTTTAATATTGATTTCCTTTGATCCAGTTCCTTTGTGTGATCGATTCTTTGATCGGTTTATTTCATTCATCGTCTCTTTGCATTGTGCATTCACTCATGGATTTGTGTTTTGGTTCTGAAAAATGGCCAATCAAGTTTATCAAGCAGCAGATCAAGTTGTTCCTCAAGGAATTCCAGCACCGGCACTTAATCTGAGTGGGATCCAATGAGTCCATATTTTTTACATCCTGGTGAAAATCTAGGTGTGTTGATTGTTTCTTCATTGTTAACTAAATTTAATTAGAATGTGTGGAGCAAATCTATGGTTCTTGCCTTAGATGTGAAAAACAAATTAGGTTTTATTGATGGTTCATTACCTCAACCTAGCATTAATAATCTTTTGAGATCCGCTTGGGATCATAGCAACAACATTGTCCTAGCCTGGTTAGTGCAAGCACTTTCACCTGAAATTTCACATAGCATCATGTTTATCACCAAAGCATTTGACCTGTGTTGTGAATTGAAAACACGATTCTAGCAAAATAATCATAGTCAGATAGCTTATCTAAATGTAGAGTTATACTCCGGTGTAAGGTCTCAACTCCTACTAACGAATCCATTGCCAAGTTTGAACCAAGCTTACTCATTTATCTTGCAACAAGAAAGACAGTTTGCGCATGAGAATGGAGAGATTGCTCGAATATTGGCTATGAACAATAATTCTGCTACTAATGTAAAGGCTTCTAATGCCAATAAGCCAAGATTTGTCAAAGGTCAATATCAAAACAATAGGAAATTTTGCAAGGTCACACAATTGAGACTTGTTGGCAAAAGCATGGGAAACCACCAAATTTTCAGAATAGATCTATTATTAATTTTGTATCCTCTGATCTATAGAATATGACATGGAGGAACATCAGCAAGGGGGAATGCTTGAACAAACTTCCAATTTTTCTTTGACCAAGGACCAGTATGAAGGCCTCATGGCTTTGTTGCTCAAGTCTCAATCTCAGCATAGTGGCACCTCTACCTCTACCCTTAACCAAGAAAACCACATTTTCAACAATGTCATTAAGCTAGGAAGGTAAAACTATCTATATTAGAAAATAACAAATAACACAAACAAACTACTAGTAAGAGAGAAAAAGAAAAGAGTACATCATATGAAATATATATTGAGAATAATGAAAAATATAAAGGTGTGAAATTGCCTTCAAATTAATCATTTGCAGGAAATTGTCCTAATTAAGCTCAGAAATTGTTCAGAAAAGTTCAATGAACTTTAGGTTTAAGAGCACCTCATACGCACTACTTCATCCTGAATTGAAAATTACACATAAATAGCTTCATAAAATATATTTTTTATCAATATTTTGATTGAAAAAAGAAAGAAATAAACAACACATATGGAATTGTTTATAGACCCAACTAGCATGGCTTATAATGAGTGATTCTGCTTCTTGCACCGTGAAGGAAACAAAAATTCATCCTCCACAAGCTATTTAATTTGACTACAAAATGACTCAACATTGTGTTGGGTTTGAGGACTGATTATTCATAGTCTAATTAAATAATACTAATGTATGGTAATGAACATTAAAATAAATATGATAGAATTAAATTTATCAATCAATGCAACACAGCAATAATAAATATGTGTAAAGTTAAAAGAATGTGGACACTGAATTTTAATGTGAAAACCCTCAAATATCAGAGAAAAAATCACAATACGAACTCCAAAAATATTATAATTTATTTAGGACAATTATAAACTATTCTTTTCATACCCTCCAACCCAAGAGATAAACATAGTATTTCTCGATGAAAATGCTCTTATTCAAATATTACAATTTTACATTACTAATAAGTAATAAAAATAATACCTAAAAATATTCTCAATATATTTATACACAACTTATACTTTTTAGTATTTACTTTAACTCTGTTTTTTCTTCTCACTCTCAAAGAATAATACACTTTCACCGTATTTCTCCTTCTATCTAACTCGTGTGCTTTACTGTTTCATTGCATCTTCAAATGAGTAAAACGCCTGCGCACTACATGTTTCGGTTGGCGACACAATTTTTTCTTGCCTCTATGCCGACCTAATAAAGGGTAAGAGGAAAATTTTCTCTACGTATTAGCCAACCCCAACTATTGCATTAAATGCCATGTTTTATGGCTTTGCCATTGTCAAATTTTTCGGCAAGACTTCACACATTGTACCATATATGCAATGGGTCAACCGTCGATTGATATTTTAGAGTGTTAAGTTAGTCGAGGAAGAAACACTCTTCCTCCGCATGTAAGAATTGGTCCTTAACTATTTATACGTACATATACGGCCAAAAGAAGAATTTCAGCGTCCATATATATATATTACGAGAAAAAGATTACACTATTCTACAGTCAATAAGGCATTGGCCTCCTCAATGATGAAGTCTGCTGGTGAATTGCAGGCTTGCAGTGTTAGCTTTCTCTTGCAAATCATCATATGACATATTAAATAACATTACTCCCTATAAAAGACTAGCGTAAGAATATTTTGATCTTGTTCGTCGCACATACATTTACCTTTAATTCTTTTAATGGTCTGAGTTGTGACCACTAGCTGCCAGCTGAGTTTTGAGGTAGATTGAGCATCCTGAAAGTCAAAGCTACGAGAGACTAGTTAAACGACTATCCAGTAAACCTAATAGTCTCTCATCGATATATATATATATATACACACACTAACACACGCCAATCAAAATTTCAGATTATATACAAACAACATTCTCTATTCCATGTTCTTCATCAAAGTTCATTTATTAATTAGCTATAGCCTGCAATAAGGGAGGCAAACTAATGGGTTGTGATTTTCTAGTGCATGTCTTCCTTGTGTCGTTTCCCGGGCAAGGGCATGTGAAACCTCTTCTGAGGCTAAGGAAGCACTTGGCCTCAAAGGGTCTACTCGTAACGTTTTGCACATCGGAAAGCTGGGCCAAGGAGATGAGAAAAGCCAGCAACATCTCCTTCGAGGTAGCCCCCATTGGCAACAACTTCATCCGATTCGAATCCTTCGAAGATGGGTAGGACGACGATGAGCCTCGACGGTAGGTCTTGGATCTATATCTCCCACAGCTTGAGGCTATAGGCAAGCAGGTCCTCCCTTCCATGTTCAAAAGGCAAAGCCCTTCCATCTCTTGTCTCATCAACAACCCTTTCATTCCATAGGTTTCCGATGTCGTCGAATCCCTCTGCTTCTCTTCCGCCATGCTTTGGGTCCAATCCTGTGCATCCTTTTCTACCTATTATCATTACTTCCACAACTTGGTCCTTTTCCCGTTTGAGTCTAAGCTCCACATCGATGTCAACCTTCCCTATATGCCTTCCCTCAGATACGATAAAGTCCCCAGCTTCCTGTACCCAACCACTCCTTACCCTTTCTTGAGAAGGGCAATCATGGGACAGTACCGAAACTTGGATAAGCCTTTTTGCATTATAATGGACACATTCCTTGAGTTGGAGCACGACATCGTGGAGTACATGTCCAAGATTTGCCCTATTAAGACTGTTGGGCCCTTGTTCAAGAACCCCAAGGCGTCAAACAACACATTGAAGGGCGAGTTGTTGAAGGTGGAATATGACTGCATGGGGTGCCTCGTGTAACATCCCCTGCTACTTTATGGATTGACAACTGTCCCCACAAACCAACACGAATCTTTTTAGCATGCTTTGTCCTCACTCACATGCTTCCTGGGAAAACTTCCCAGGAGGTCACCCATCCCAAAATTACCCTGCGCCGTCAAGCACGCTTAATCGTGAGTTCTTTCGCTTTAGGGCTACCGAAAGGAAGATGCATCTTGTTGGTACAGTAGTGCAAATCAATTCATATAAGCCCTCCTCAACCTAGTAGTCCAATACCTATACAATCTTAGGATCCTCTCTCATCTCGGATGTGTAATCGGTTCATTCATGTACCCCGCTTAGCCCAGAAGACCTTAAGAGAGCCACTCCTTATCCGTGTCTCCTCCTTTGCACCTAGCGATCACTCGATCCGTCCCGCCCTCGCTACACCTCGACTTAAAGGCACCCTCTTCTGTGGTGTACATATCCTTTGGCAGCATGGTGTATTTGAAGCAAGAGCAAGTGGATGAGATAGCGTATGGCCTAGTGGAGTCAGGGGTTTCGTTCATTTAGGTGATGAAGCCACCTCACAAAGATTCCGGGATCGAGCTCGTGGTGCTTCTAGATGGGTTCTTGGAGAAGAATGTAGGGAAGGATAACAATGGCATGGTGGTGCAGTGGAGCCCTTAGGAGCAAGTGCTGGCTCACCTCTCCGTGGCCTGATTTGTGACTCACTGCGGGTGAAACTCATCCATGAAGGCGCTCACCTTGGGGGTGCTGCTTGTGGCCTTCCCATAGTAGGGTGACCAGACCATCAATGCAAAGTACTTAGTGGATGTGTTCAAAGTGGCGGTTAGATTGTGCAGGGGCGAAGCCGTAAACGAATTGATCAAGAAGGATGACATTAAGAAGTGTTTGCTGGAGGCAACCATTGGCCCCAAGACGGCGGAGATGAAGCAGAATGTGTTCAAGTTGAAGGCAGCGGTGGTGGAAGGTGGTTCTTCTGACCGGAATATCCAGGCCTTCATCGATGAAGTATGCAGGAGAAGCATGGAAAGTAAGAATAAGTCTGCCACTGCATCCTTTAGTAGGGTTGAAGATTGGCTTGTTGCAGCCAAGGCCAAACCCTAGCAGCAAGATACAAGTGGTGGTTCGGCTTGGGTGTGATTGATTGGGGAATAAAAAAAAAAGGAGATTGATTGGGGAATAAAAAAAAGGAGAAAATATACTTGGATAATTACACATTAAAGTATAGAATTCACCATTGTTGTCAATAACAAGTGAAAACCAAGAGAAAGGTGCTTGCTCAAGTAAAGGTGATATTTTTATGTGGTTTTATAACAGGTGCGTTCTAGAGTGTAGCATGCAATCACTAAGGAATGGTGAAGCACTTACGTGTCCCGATATGGTGCGGACATGTGGAGCAGTTGACTCATCCGTTGAATGTATTAGGCACAAATTAAGCATGATCTATGCTTAAAGCACCCATGCCTAAATTAGTCATTTTACCATTTGGAGGTTTCTAGTAACACACGACCTTGGTAGGTCCTTGGAATCTAGGAAGAGATGGCTTTTTCCTTCAACAGACAATGATGAGCATGTAGGTCATAGATCCAACCAATGATGGTGGAGAACGGTGAAGAAGCAAGGTCATTCTCTTCTTCCTCTGATTCGAACGGAAGATCCTCTGCCGACTAGCCGTTCCGGTACGACGAAGCGAGGTTGTACTCCTCACTAGCGCGCTCGATGAGATAGCGGAACTCATCCTCAAGATGGAGGTGAGGTGGGACCACTCGGCGACGGTGGAGAGGAGGTTGTGTACGACATAGAGGAAGGCGACAGCGTCGGCAGAGTCTGCCTAGATTAGGCGGTCGAAGGAGACGTAAGTGGAGATCTGACGGTTAAGGGACTTGAGGGAGTGATCCAGTGTGGCGCAGGCCATTGGATCACTGTATGCAATTTTTTTTTCTAATAAGTTGTCCTTTGAGGACCTTCCATCGAAGTTGGAGAATATTTGGAGTATGCCATCTGCCATGTTGCTATTGTGCCCCAGTGTCTTTGCTATGTGCCGCGCCACAGCGAGTAATTTCTCTTCACCGTTCTCTGCCATGCTTGTGAGGTAAGCTCATCACTTGCACAAAGCAGGCTACTGCTTCATGTCACTCTCCCCCGACCTCAACCATCTCTGCCCCAGCCCTTCGTTTTCCCTTCCACCTAGTCCTCACCATGCCATCTTCCCCGTCGCATGCCATCCTAGTCACTGAGATCTACATAATCGGCGGTTCAGCTGTTGTCAAAACTCAAAATCCCTCCCCTTCTTCAACGGCTACAAGTGCACCGTCTTTGCTTTGGACCACCCCCTTCTGATTATCCACTTTAGGTGTGTAATACTGTCATCTCTTTAGGTCGAATGGGGATCTGGCTCACATGTGCATCAATGATTTGTTTGTGTTCATGTTATTTTATATTTTTTAATAATCTGTTTTAGTTGGTTTTATTTTTCTTTTATTTTGTGATGTGGTTTGTATGAATTTCTGTTTAGGGGATGTTTTTAGAAGTATAGTTGGTTGGAAAAGTGATTGTTGGGGTACAAATGGGATGCTGCAGTTGTGTATGACCCAACCGCTTTTGCCATCCATTTTAGGCTATGGTTGGAGGAGGATATGTTGGTGGAGAGCCAGGAATTGAATAGGTTCCACTTTTGCAGGTGAAGTCCGTAACATAACTGATATATAATGGTTTAGATAATCAGTTCATGCTATTCACGTTGATGTTGATGGATTGTTTACCAGGTCGTTGTTGGGAGGTTCATTATCGGTGGCAGGAGCTCTTGTGGGTACTCTAAAAGGCAGCAGAATGAGGATGTTGGGCACACTTCTTGTGGTGTGGGGACTGGTGAAGGAAGGGAATTTAGGGAAGCCAGTAAATACTGATCCTTCCAGAGTTGTGTGTGTCTACCCAACAATGATTGTCACCTTGATATGAGCCTTTGCATCTGTAAAGTATGATGTGAAGAAGGTTGTCAGATCAGCCCGTATCTGTTCATCTGCTAAATGTCTTCAGAGTTTATGTAAGTCTAAGCTGAAATGAGTAATGCTCAAGTTTAGAATTCCAAATTGCACGCATTCCTCTCAAACTAAATTTCAAACATTTGTTCAGTTTTTTGTAGGACATTTGCTTTCCCTTTGACTGTATTCATATTACATGGGTTTGTTGTTATTTTGAAGGGAAAAAAATGATTGATTAGCAAACCTTTTATAAAAAGATATCAGGAAACTGATAAAAAGTCATTATTCAGCCCATTTTAATTAATTATTTTGGACAAAATGACTGATTAAGTGATTTATTCTGGCTCTTATTATAAAATAGTTTGGTTTAGCTGATTAGACGCTGTGTGAGATTAGATAAATCAGAAATGAAGAATTGAGGAAAAAGTTGGAGTAGCATCATTAAAAGAAATGATAGCAACATTGGTTGAAATAGCTTGGTCAGGGAAAGACTAGTAAAGGATGATTTGATAAGCCTAAACATAAACAAAGACGGACCCAAACAAAAAGAATGTTAAGAAAAGTTTTGAAGTGAAAGACCTTGATGCAAATGATGTGTAGGAAAATTTGGATTTTGATTCGTTTTTTTATCCAAAAAGATGATTTTGTTTGTTGTTGCTGTTGTAGTTTATATGAGTAAGGTGATAAGCTACAAACATTACAAACAATTACAGTAGTACAAGTTCAGCATCTGATCCAAGCTGTTGATTCTTTGTTTATTGCTCAACTTTATTATGGCATGGAATAGCACAAATTGCCATATGTTAGGAAATAGAAATTTCTTTAGTGGTAGCCTTGAAGACTGTATCAAACTTGTTAAGATATGTGAAACTGGGTTGAGAAATTGCTGTGATGGGCAGAAACCATTGAGCTTACTAGTATTTTTTTTTCATCTGTATCTATATGTGCTAGTTAAAGTGATTTTATGAATCTCATTAGCTTGATGATTCGATTGCATAATTTACCTTGGAATGGTTTGTTTTCAGGGAAGAGGCTGAGTGTGGTCAATGTTGAGACAATAGAATTGTGCAGTGTTACATGCCCTGTTACCTACAACGATTAGAGTGACTTTGGCTAATTGTGTCCCCGTGATGGAAGCTCGTGATAAGATTCAGGACTGAGGATTTGGACATTTAATGATAGATTAATAAGTCCAATTTCATTTTAGTACCTTCAATGGAAGGTGATATGTATGTAATTATCAAAATTTTTCTTACTATTTGTGTGTTTAATAAGTGAGTTGCCAATTCATTGGGCTTGTCTAGCAAGATGTCCATTGCCCTGTTGCTATTGATGTTGGGTTGAAAAATTAGTTGGGCCATGTGTCACGCATCGTTTTTGAATTGAGAACGTTTTTGTTGAGCCAAGGATAAGAGACCCTCGGCCAGTTGCTTGTGTCTCTATTTATTTGTCTAAAATGTAATAAATAACAGTGAAAAGGTAGAGTTTTGCGTCGACATTAAACTTAAGGCTTGGGAAACCTGTGAATGATAAGGCTTTGCATCTTGTTATCCATGTTGCTGTTGTCAAAATTTTATTTGTTGTATGTAGAAATTAAAAAAATAAGTATGAATTAATACAGAGCTTAGAGTTTGAGTGTTTATGAAATGTTTGTTAATATACTTCAATTGTTATTGACTATGTTAAATAATAGTTTTTAAAATAAAGTGAAATGAATTTTTTCAGGAAAATGATAAAAGTATTTGTTGTGATAGTTAAATAACATTTTGTACTACTAGTAACTTTGAATGTGAAAAATCTATTAAAGCATATGGGTGCACTATATTTTTAAATATTGATTAACAATATATTAGGAAGCCCAAATATTAAATGGCTTCATTACCTTTGCTCGACCAATACTAGTTTGCTCCTAGGACCCAACATTCTACGTGAATACAATAGCATATTATGCAACTTTGTCAAGTGCGCCCAAATTTGGACGAAATTTATTTTAACCTTCATGGAATGTTAAGAAATTAGATTAAGTTGCTGTTAGGTATACAGGCTGACAATAGAAGCACACTGAGTGATTTTAATGGCAAATTAAGCTACGTAAGTATAGCAAATAACAGATCAGAAAGGCATGCTTGGGATTGGAAAGTTATTATTTTCCAAGAAAAAACCAATATATATAATCGCATTTTTAGTAAACACTGATTATAATATTTTGAAACCCAAAGATAAACTTTGGCCAGACACAAATTAAGTCTATTTCAGAGAAAACAACAACCAATTAAAAGTATCAATTAGCAATATGCAAAATAAATTGAAATTCCCTTTTAGTCTATAAAAGTTGGAAGGTTGAAACGGTTTTTAAGCTGGCGAGCTTGTTCATATTATAGCTAAAGAACCATCAAATATCCCAAAAAGACTATACAATTATGGTTGCAAGACCATACACCATAAACCCCAAAAAGAAAATGTGATGCTTAGAAAAGATGAACTTCCAAGATTGGATTTTGTTCATCACTGACTACCTCAAAGATGGCCACTATACCAAGTTGCAAGCCAATTTCAATCTTGAATTTGTTCCAGCCAACACCAATACACCCAAGTTGGTTATGGTCGTATTTGGTAAAGACCACCTTCCACTCTCTACCCCTAAATCTAAGGACCATGTCATACTTTGGGGTATTTGCACTCCCAATGGTTGGGACATTGACCTGCAAATACCATTATAGAAGGATAGGTTATATAATATAAATTTTCATGCAAGGGTTATGGATTTTGAGGGTTATTGTAAATTATAGAAGACGTACCAGCATATTCAGTGATAGCAGTGGTTGTGTGATGTAGAACACAAAGAAATTATTTTGTGACTTGAAGTTGTGTGCAACTTCTTGTCCTTTAAGATGCTTGCAAATGTTTAAAAAGTTTTCTGGAAGTGGACCTACTTTACAAATTTAATTGTAAGTAAGTAATAATTTTTGCCTATAATGAGGAGTATCTGATGTTGAATATAGGAAAATGACCTAGAATACGAAAACACAGATTTGATTATGTGAACTAGAACCAAGTACCTCCTTTGCTGCGTTGGTTTTGATCCACATTAGTTTGAACAGGATTGGGATTGTCAAAATTTAGGTATGGGATTTCATAGCTGCTTAGTGCAAAAATTTTGACAGTAAGTATGTCCCCACCATCAAAAGTGAATGTTAAAAAGAACCCAAACTTTATGCAGTAGTGTTGTACAAAATCAGCCCATCCTTGGCTCAACACGATGTGATGTTCGTTGTTACGCTCCCAATGAATTGCCCATTGCATTCCATATACAGTAGTCAATTTGATAGGATTTGGCATCCTATCTCCATAAAGCCGACTAAACTGTGGCGGTAATACCTGCAAATGGAAGAAAGTAAATAGAAAATGGAAGATTTGTACAACAGTGTGTAGAATATATTGGCCAAAATACATTTGCATTAAGAATTAAACATGACGATAAAAGTTTAGATTAGGATGTTTTGAAATCAACATTTAGAAAGGCTTGCATCGTCAGATTTTGAGGTTGGTATTGGGGTTCAATTAAAATCCATCAACTTTAGTATTTAGATTCCTTTCGTACAAGACCTTCCACTCACACCTATTAGTACAAGACTTTCCACTCACGCCTATTAGAATAAAACTTAGTCAGTCTGTATATTATTGTTGTTCCCAAGCTTTCACTTCCAAGAACACGTATAGCAGCTGCACCCTCTATCTCTTTCTTTACATCCTGAAATATTTCCCTAGTGTACACATCCGCAGCAGCAAGCTCAATCGACTCTAATGCAGTTGTGATCACTGGCTTGCTGTACATAGATTTAAACTTTGCATTCACCTCATTATTACGATACTCCCTAATTGCACATTCAAGGTTTTGTACAATTTCAAAAATATTGTGTCAACACCTCACATATCTCTTTATGAAAGAGTTTATCCCCTCACAACATGAAGTAATTCGCACACCAGCATAGAATTTGTCGCGTAGGTAAGCAGTTGCCCACATTTCCTTCCTTTCATAAGTTTTCTTCACCCAATTATTGTTGTTCAAACCAAACTTATCAACCATGGATGTCCAACGGTCCTCAAATTCTTCTGGCTCCCAATTGGCAAAAATGCACTTACTAAATTCTTCACACAGAACCCCTTATCCTTTATGTTTGTTGTTGCATTCTTTTGCAGATGCCATGCACAAAGCCGATGAGTCGCATCTATGAAGGTAGCCTTTATTGCATCCTTCATAGCCTCATCACCATCCGTCACCACCACACTAGGTTGTTTTCCCATCACATCTAAAAATTGTTCCAATAACCACTTATATGTATCGGCAGTTTCATCCAATAGTAAGGCAAAACCAAAAATACAAGTTTGCTTGTAGTGGTTGGAACCTGAAAAAATCACCAATGGTTTGTTGTACTTGTTCTTTTTGTACGTGGAATAAAAGGCAATGACATCCCCAAAATACTCGTAGTCGACTCGACTCATACCATCAGCCCAAAACAAGTTCACAAGTCTTTCATCATCTGTGGTGGTGTACCTCACAACGGTCATTGGATCCACATCAGCCTTGCCTTGCAGGTAACTAATTGCAGTACACGCATCACCGTCAACTATCTTGGTACGCCTTTGACTGTCAACGTAATTGTAAAGGTCCTTTTTTGAGAACCCAACACCATCATAACCCCTAGCTTGGCTAGCCATAAAACCCATAATCTGACAGGTTTGTATGCTATATCCATGCATGCTATCTATCTGGGCTTTGTCTACATCTGTCAAACGTCGATGATTTGGTATTAAATGCACATATCTAAGAGGTGTCAAATCATGGTTGTGGGATACTTCAAAGCTCCTTACTTTCCAATTATGACTATTTTGGTCAAGATATACCATAAGCCTTGCACTGCAGTTTGTCCTAGTCTCCGGTCTATGATCCCTCTTTCTATCAACTCTCATGTAGTGCTTTTTTTCTCTCAATCCAGCCCTATTGCACACAAACTTCCTCCTTATCACAATGTCATTATCATCATGACCCATATCTCCTTTTCGGACACCAAAACCATAACATATGGCATATCTTACATAGAAGTCATATGCTTTCTCATCACTTTCAAACTCCATTTTCAAAACATCAGATGCAGTCAACTCAACTAGAGTTTTAATCTCAGCAGAATCATCATTCCCCCATGCATCAATATCTTTCAACTCAGACTCTTCAGAATTCTCGGCACAACTATTACTACAGGAATCATCACCATAACAAACTTCCAAAAATCCCTCCAGTTGATCACCATCCATCCTCCAACACTTCTCAACTTTGAAGCTGCACGATAATGATAAACCCATAACTGAAAAAATTCAGACAAAGACGGACAAAATCTAATCCAGTAACAATTGATTCCCAATAAAACTAACATAAAACAGCAAAGAGGAAAAAAAAACACACAAATTAGGTAAAAACTATTCCCATTCACTCCAAAAAAAATATTGAAAAACAGAAATGGGTGAGGGACCTTATTACCATGCTTCGGAATAAGCCACAAAAGGGATCTACTGCACTATTGTGTAGGAATTACATAAAAGTAAATTTTCACATAAGTCCCCTAAGCAAAAAATCATACAAAACACAACAAAAAAAAAATGAAAACATATGAGCCAAGCAACACACATTGTCACACAAATTGAATAAAAAAGAATACCTAGAGATGGTAACCACAGGGTGAAAGGTTGCCAACGAGCATATGCAAACTTCCACCGGTTGAAGTGGTGATTTAGGAAGGCAAAAGGGAAATCTCAGAGCCTAAGTGGGCAGATGGTACTGGGTGGAAGGGAAAAAGGAGCTGTGGGCCGAAATGGTTGGGTTTGGGGGAGAAGAAGAACCAGTGGGAGAACGAGTTTTGATAGGAGAGTTACAGGGTAGAGGAAGGTTTTCGTGCTCCGATGCTAACGACTTCCAGACCGCGGCTGGTGTCGAAGGTTGACTCCACAATCGATCACCAACAGTCCAGTGGAAAGGCTTCTGACACAGCTCAACCGCTGATTATGCAAATCTCGGAGGCATGTGACGGCTAAGGTGGTGTTATTTGGACCGGGTGTAAGGGAAAAGGGAGGGTTTGGGTCGAGAGGGTTAGGGTCGGTGGTTAAAGCTAGGGATGGCTTTGACATTGGTGTAGGCACAGGAAGGGTGTGACAGAGAAAGAGGTATGCGTTGTTGAAAAATTCACATAGGAAAAGACTATTTCGGACAAGAAGGGTTAAGGCTAATACAGAGTGATTAGAACATGAGAAGCATTCTGATGCAAGAGTCAACTGCTACACATGTCCGCACCATATTGGGACACGTAAGTGCTTCACCATTCTTTATCGAATGCATCCTGCACCCTGGAACGCACCTTTATAACAAATTGACATGTGTAAGTGATAAAGTTGTTGATCGGGTGTGTTGACGTTGATGCATGTGAAAAAATGGGACTTGAAATAAAAAGTTGTTGCCTGTGCATTGCAGTACTTGTAGTATAATAGTTTATTTTTTATTTTATATATCTATAATTTATAATCTGTAATCTATAATATTAATATTTAATATTATTTTGGAAAAAAAAATTTCATATGTTGCTTCCAGATTAGGTTATGGCTCGTAATTTTCATAACTTTAATAATTTAATAATTTTTTAAAAAATTATAACCATAACTATTATATATCATTATAATATCATTGAAGATTATCAGCATTTACTAGTAGAATTGTACTGCAATAAAAAAATATTAATCACATAAATCATAATTAATTATGAGATATCAATTATAATCATAATTAATTAAAAATATCAATTATATCAATTTTAGATTTATATTCAATATTCAATATCAATCACAGAAAATCATGAATGCCAAGCTGAATTGTTAAATTTTATTTATTGTTTACATCTCTATATTATTTTCAATATGCCTTCTAGAGGATTTTTTGTTTAGAAGTTATTATGCTTTGTGAATACTTACTTCTAGTACCGTTCTAGTTTACCTAAGTGCAATTATGAGTTTTGTTAAATAATGATTCTCGTGTACTCTCTTTTCTCTTATTATTAGTGCATCGTCCACAATTTTCATAAATTTAATTATCATTTTAAAAAAAGCATAATCATAATTACTATATCATTAAAATATCATTATATTGAAAATTATCATCATGTTATTAAATATTTATTTTACCGTATTTATAATAATCATTACTTTTTTTTTATGAATATAATGATCACTATTTGTCATAAAAAAATTTTTGAATGCTTAGAAGCAACATAGGGGATACAAGCATATCTACAATTAATAGGTTGTAATTTTTCATTCCAAATTTTAGAATGTTGATTGTATCACTGGATTTATTACTAAGAACAATATTATATATTATTTTTTAGTTGAGGGACATTGTAGTATGGATAAAAAGATTGTTCTAACAATGTGCTATTAACTTTTATTTGATTAATCTGAGTTCTTTTGTAAGATTAATCAATTTTTTGTGCAACTTGCATAATTTAATATTTGATTTCTCTGCAGATAAATGTTGGTGGAATTGGTAAATTGTTTAGAAAATATTTTATTTATGGAGTTGATTTGATTCCGTGTAAAACAAAGATCCTTAATCTAAACAACACAATTATTTGACAATATTAGTTTTGTTTACTGATTTTCACTTTTTCTATCGAGGTTTGATCATCAATCACAGTTTGAACCTCTATTATATTTTTGGATTTTTTTTTATATTCCTTATTCGAGTTTATGGTCTAATCATGCTCCACATTAAGAATTGCATATTACAGGAAAAAAAGGGATATAAATGGGACTTTTATATTTGCAAGAAAATTAAAGCATCAAAGATGATAAATATTTAGATATCATGAGTATTGTTAGAGAAACTCGGACCTAATGGTCAATCAATGTGCAAATATAATGAAGATAAAGCTTAGGATTAACAAAAGAACAATGCCCTAAGAGATAAGTAATGTTATATTAATAAAAAATTAAAAAAAATACGTTTAAAGCCCTTTATCATGTTTCAAGTTTCAGAATTTTCAAATCAATTAGATACAGATTGAATTGTCTGGCCAAATCCTTATCTTCAACACATTGAACTAGTTTGGATAAGGTTCTAGGAAGAAAAAAAGTAATTCTTTTCATTTTTTTTAAAAAACTACTTCTAGAATTTTTTTAGCATGTTTGCATGTGCTTCTAAAAAAAAAAAGCAGAAAATAATTATTTTTTTCTTTTTTCAAAAGTAGGTCCCTACATGTTTCTGGTAGAAGCAAAAGCAATAGAAAAGAGAGTATTCTTTGTTGACTTTAAAAATTATTCAAGTTTCAAATTTATCCTTACAAATTTTATAAAAAGACAAAAAAAATTTTTTTACTAAATCATTCCCACTCCTTTACCGTATTTTCAATATCACAGACACAATAATTTAATTTTTCAGAGTTACATTTTTTTTTGTACGTGTATTATTTTATAATTCATTAAAACATTACTCAATAATAATAAATATATATAAAATTAGTTTTATGAGCTCAATAAATATTACATAACATAAACAAATATAAAATATTAAAGAATTAATTTTATTTTATTTAAATTTTTTATTAATTATATTTAGTTAAAAACAAATAAAAAATAAAAAATAGTTTTATATAAAAAAGTTTATGTGAAAAAGATGTTGGGAAATCAAAACATCTTTCTAAGATTGTAATTTTTCATACCCTTAATTGTAATTTTACTCAAAACAAAGCACTTTTATATTTACTCTATTCAAACAGTTTAGCCACTTTTGATTCTAATGAAAAGTATTTCTACAATTATATCCAAACATGTAAATTTTTGTTTTTCTGCTTCTGCTTCCGAAGAATTGGAAGTACTTCTTGATTCTCGCAGAATTTTAATCAAATGAACTATTTTCCGGAAGTGCCAGATCCTGTTGATAGCTTGGGCTTCCCCCCTTGTTCGGCAACAAGGGTGCGTTGCGCCCGTTTGTTGTTCTTCATCTTCCCCTTGAAAGTTGGGTTTGGGCCTTGCCCTTGACCCTGTTTTATAAATAGCTCTTTAAAAAAAAGAACCATAGCATAGCAACCACAACATAAATTAATAATGATATATATATAGCAGTATAACCTGACCACGCATTTGGAGCTGATATATATATATATATATATATATGAGATTCATCAATTTTATTCAATACATAATCCCTCATTAATGGTTCTTACTAATTTTTTGTGCGAATCTGCCTAAAAAACATCTTTGAAATTGATCTCATTCGAGAATTCTTCTAATAAATTCTTGTTTGGTATCAAAGCAACAGAATTTTGATAGTTCTAATTTCTCTTTTATATCAAACTCAAACATAGGATCAAGATTCAATAGCATGACAGGTCATCACATCATAAAACCAAAGTAAACCAGGCACCGCATCGCAATCCCAGTAGAGAATGGAGTAGAGATACATGCATAACAAAGTTATACACAAATATTACAGTACCATTTACAAACTTATTTTATCTTTTATTGAAAATAAAAATTGATACAAACAAAATAAATTTTTAAGTGTTGTTATAACATTATGTACAAGTTGCCTTACAGAGGATGTATCTAAATCCTCCCGCTTCACTAAAAGATAGCGTAGTGGACTGGACGGCATATATTCATTCATCAGGTTGAAAGTTCCACGAAAAACAATTTGGTTACGTTGGTACTCAAAAGTCTGCGGAGACTAGGAGCTGGGTTCAATGCACCTAGCTAGCTCACTGGCCTCCCAAAGCGAAAAGTCACTTCACCTTAGGCTACCTGGCATGCATCCTCCTCATCTTAGGTACAAGTTAAAGTTAGCAGGGTAATTGATGAACAGTGAGTGATACCAGTGGCATCGTGAGATGGCGTTTTGGGAGTTCCGTCCGCTGGACGAGAAGTCAGTGATCGATTACGTAAAGAGCGTCCCTGCCCTGTCCTCCAAGCTGGGCAACACCTTCGATCACTTAACCGTCAAAGAGATCGGAGATGGGAACCTCAACTTTGTCTTCGTCGTCGCCAACTCTGCCGCCGGTAATTCCTTTGTGATCAAGCAGGTAATTAATTAATTAACTATGCTGGTAACAATAATCAAATATATATATATATATATATACACTATGAATGATGATGATGATGAATTGATGATGGAATTACGAGTTGTAGGCTCTTCCGTACATCCGTTGCATAGGGGAGTCATGGCCAATGACGAGGGACAGAGCATACTTTGAGGCAATGGCTCTGAAAGAAGAAGGACGGTTGAGCCCCGAACATGTCCCGGAGATGTATCACTTTGACCGCAGCATGTCCTTGATCGCCATGCGTTACCTGGAGCCCCCCCACATTATCCTCAGGAAAGGGCTGATTGCTGGGATTGAGTACCCACTCTTGCCACAGCACATGGCCAATTTCATGGCAAACACTCTCTTCTTCACTTCTCTCCTTTTCCGCTCCACTGCTGACCACAAACGGGATGGTACCTTCTATATCTATTTATTTATTTTATCACCTTGCATTGTTACATACATATATGCATCTTACATGCCATATATATATATATACACATATATATGTTGTGCATGCAGTTGCCAAATTTTGTGGGAATGTGGCGATGATCAAGCACACTGAGCAGGTTGTTTTCTCTGACCCTTACAAAATTTCTGAATATAATCACTGGACTTCCCCTTATCTTGATCACGATGCGGAGGCTATTCGCCAAGATAATCTGCTAAAGCTTGAAGTTGCTGAACTGAAATCCAAGTATGTATATATTAACCCTCGTATCCCTTCTCTTCTGTTTGTGTGTATATCTATATATATATATATATATGCAGCAGTTCTGTTGTTAGTTAATTAGTTATCTTAATTTCCTTTTCAAGAATTTCTATTCCCATACGTAGGTTCTCGGAGAGGGCCCAGGCACTAGTACACGGAGATCTACATACTAGTTCTGTGATGGTTACCCCTGAATCCACTCAAGTTATTGATCCAGAATTTGCATTTTATGGACCAATGGGTTTTGACATTGGTGCATTCTTGGGAAACTTGATTTTGGCTTTCTTTGCCCAAGACGGCCATGCTGATCAACTCAATGATCGAAAAGTAGGTCTTCTTATTTACATGCCCTCTGTCTTTTCCCTTTGTTTATCTTCAATTCTCTATATTAGATAGTTATTATTGTTGTCCATAATCTTTCTATTATAAAAATAAAAATTGTTCACTATATAATTCCTATAGCCACTCCAATTCGGTCTATAACTCAATCCTTGTTATCCAAGGCCAATGCATGTCTTGATGTGTTATAATCAAGAGAAGGAGTTCCTAAGTTAGTATAATATAATATATTGAGGAAATAATGAAATTCAAAAATGTTATTTGTATACCCAAGAGTACTAGGACCAATGGTGATAGGGTGGATGTTCCAATGGCACATCCACTCTTGGGTATACAAATAATATTGTTGAATGAAATTACAGAATGTGAAATGGAAAAGGTTTTAGGGATGTTTACAGAGTGTTCTGAGCTGACTCTCTTGTTAGTTTGATAAGTAGTATGATGTTGTTTAGTATATATTGTTGTATGATATCTTCATCTTCATTTGGCAGAACTTTCCTTTTAGTATAGTTATTATTTAAGCTTTGCTTTACAGGATGAATGATAAGCATAATGGTATTAGGCATTTAATCATGATTGTTTTAAATTGCTGGGGATATTGATTAAAGGGGGGAAAAATTGATATTCCTTGTCTGAAACAGATGATGTAAATGCAGGCATATAAGGAGTGGATTCTTAAGACCATTGAAGACACTTGGAATCTCTTTCACGATAAATTTATTGCACTTTGGGACGAGCACAGAAATGGTGCTGGTGAGGCATATCTTCCAGCAATTTATAACAATCCTGAGGTTCAGCTTCTTGCGCAGAAGAGATACATGACCGAATTGTTTCATGACAGTCTTGGATTTGGTGCAGCCAAAATGATAAGGTGAAACTTTTGCCTTCTCACAGAATTTAATAGAAAGCAAAAAAAATTCAGTCCTATAATGAGGTGAGGTTACATATTAGAGATTCAAAATGATATATCCTCCTAATTCATCTATCTACAAATCATCTTAAATACTAAATAAAGTAAGTTTTAATTACTTTTTAGGATTTCAAGATATGAGGTGAAAGTTTTGCCTTCTAACAGAATTTAATGAAAAGCAATATATATATAGGATAATGTGGTGAGATTACATATTAGAGATTCAAAATGATATATCATCCTTATTCATCTATTTACAAATCATCCTAAATACTAAATAAAGTAATTTTTAATTACTTTTTAGGATTTCAAGATATGAATTCAATGTGTTTTTTTGTTTTATTTAGTATGTAGGAAGTTTTGTAAGATGATATGTAGGAGGATATATTATTGCTCTTGTTATAAGATTATTAAATAATTCCAGAAAAATTTTGGTGATGCTCAATTTGTTTATGTATACTTTATAGCTCTCTGTGTGATCGCTTTTGTCATCATGCCTGTTGTGTCTTCTTCCAAGACTTCATCATTCCCATTTATAAGCGTCATTCATTGTCGTACTTTCGTTTCTTTCAAAAGTAAGAACCAATCACGACGTTTGGAATTTATACTCACAAAATCGTGCTGCATGATAAAATAATTAGATTTTTAACGTATCATGTTGTTTGATAAGGCTTCACTTTTATTTGTTTGTTCGACAGGAGAATTGTTGGTGTGGCACACGTAGAGGACTTTGAATCTATTACCGATGCTGCTAAACGGTCTTCCTGTGAACGAAAGGCACTGAATTTAGCTAAGATGCTTCTCAAGGACAGAAGAAAATTTGAAGGCATCACTGAAATTGTTACAGTAATTCGGCAAGTCTAGTGCAGACTTGGTTTTGTTATATCCAATTTTCGATCTTTCGACCATGTAATATTACCTCTCCTATAGATTCTGATTGGGTGTACTATACTGGTTAACTGTTTCACTGTTAGCATCATGCATAAATGAATGGAGCTCTTCAGTCTCTTCTCAACAATAACAGTTAATTTCCATTGGTTATTGGCGGTCATCCACCAATGATTTCTCACCCAAGTTGTACCATAAGCTCTATTCTCGAAAATCAATCATCTACTTTTATGGGACGCTTTGCACCAGTTAGGTAGAAGATCTCCATGATTGAGGATTTGAGGGCAGTCCTTGTGGAATTTCGAATAGAACCTAAGAAAAGTAAATATGGGATGCCAATAAGCTTGTACTTCAGTTGGAATCAGGCCAAATCTTTAAGGCTTGGGCCGGACTGTGATATGATGTTAGCGGTTAAATCATTCACGAGGCCACTCAGTCCCCCACCACACCCAAGTGCTTGAATGTCCAATGTAGCAAAAAGTATGTAAAGAAATTGAAAGTTCATATGGGCTCTGGGGTAAAAGGTAATCGGTTACCTTAGGATAGTTCCTGCGTAGCATTAGGAAAGTGTGCTAAAATCTAACTCTTCCTAATTATGCAATGGAGGGACGTAGTTTTAGATTTTTAAGGAGTCCATATGGCAAAATTTAGATAGAAGTCCGGTGAACTTATCAGTAATATATTAACTAGTAATATAAATTTGTTCTGTTCCGCCGTAACTCTGAAGCAGTCAGCTAGCTACTCAGCTCAGCTGGGACATTTATTGATGATATGATGTTGTTATTAGTTGGGTTTTAATTTTTTTTTGGTGACTGTTGGGTTTTAATTTAATTTGCATAACCTAACCACTTACTCTTTCTTGCATAAATTTTCCGACAGCAATTTCGGGCCCGCTAGCATTGCTGAAGCTGATTTGTTGAAGAAAGTGAACTTTGCATGCCAAGTCTCCTCCCTGTATGCCCAATTAAAGTAGTCGTACATGGGATAATACGACTCAGATTATGACACCCAAATATTCTCCTTGGACAAAAATCGACCTTATTTGAACTGAATCAGCATTTTGGACTGATATTATTGTAGTCACGAAATGCATGTGGCCTTATTTTACGGAAATATAAAGTGGTGAACAATTAATAATATTAATAATAAAGTGATGAGTGGAACATAAATTTTGAATGACTACTTCAAATAATGTACTTTATTTTTCCCTGATGCTTTGACCTCTTCTCTCGATTTCCCACTTTCTTTCTTAGTGTTATTTATAATGGATTAGATAATAAATTTGCCGTGAAGTTCATACTTTTACTGAAATAATAATAAGAGGATGAGTAAGGTAAAAGTAAACCATCCTATTTTCTTCCATTATAGCCTCTATGCAGTCATCTGTCGATATTTATTTGGAAAATTA
The DNA here is from genome assembly GCA_031216105.1 of Dalbergia cultrata. Classification (NCBI taxonomy): domain Eukaryota; kingdom Viridiplantae; phylum Streptophyta; class Magnoliopsida; order Fabales; family Fabaceae; genus Dalbergia; species Dalbergia cultrata. The sequence goes on along the minus strand of CM062344.1, from coordinate 14,168,730 downwards.
GCTCATGTAACAGGGGAAGGCAACATAAGTTATCCATTTTTGTATATACCTCTCGATGTGAGACACTTTTCATACACATTGTAAAGAACTAAACTCCTAATTAGATAGTTAAAGGAACATATATAGCTATCAACTGTACTAGATCTCATGATTATCAGTTGCCCTTTTTTTTTTCTTTAGATATTGCCAAATTTGGCCTTGTAGTCGTTCCAAAGCTGATCAACAGTCTTCCCAAGGAGCTGAACAAAGAATTGGCTGCTGTAACCATCCCTCATCTTCTTGTTGAGCTCTGCCACAAACCCAACTCTAAGAGTGTTACAGTAGTCCAGAAAATAAGCAGTAACATCATAACCCTGGTCCCATCTCTGCCCTTGTCCTGGTTTCACCCAGTGAGTGGGAGCATACCCCGCCTTCAGCCTCACAAAATCTGCTATCCCTTCAATCAATCCCCCAGGAGCCTCTTGTTTCCCATCCCACTGCCATACGTGGGTCATCTCATGATACAGGATTCCAGTAACCTCAGTTTTCACACTGCCTGCGGAATAGTTTCCAACATATCTTGCACTGAGATGAATCTCATTGTTGGTTGCATATGCTACTCCATCCATGTCCTCCACAATCAAGCTTACCTTTTCGACCTTTTTCCTGTCATTAGAGTTAAAAGCGTTTTGGTGGAAGAGCCTCCACGTGAATTGTGTGGCAGACCTAAGTGTTTGCTTAGCGTAGAATGCGCCTACTTCATGCCAGAAACGCACACCACCACCGGTTGTTAAGGCTGTGTTGGTCACATTGTACTCGACCTTATGATGTGCTCCTTGAATTTGAATTGTGCTTCCTAAAATTACTATTAAACACATCAGAACATGCTTAACGTGTTGAGTCATGGGAATGGCTCTCTACATGTAACTAAATATTTTGTTTGGTTTCTGTTGTTATGGAACAACAATTTATGTTACCGTTCCGTTTTTATACGAAGATCAAAGATAAACAACAAAGACTGGTGCGTGCGCTAGCTGGTGGTGCAGTACTAGTGCTCATGCGCATGCTTAAGTTTAGTGCTTTTACTCATCGTTGATTGCTCTAAAAGTTAGTGCTTTTAATGGGAATTTGCCTAATCACGAGTGCAAAATGCTGCACTAATTTTTCACTCTCCTATCAAAATTGGGTTGCAGGCTGTGGGGGATGTTCTTATGAAATAAATGCATTGATTTAATTTGTGTGTGCCAATGACTCCCGGCAAAGCAAAAGGTCTATTAATTATTGGAACTTTGACTTCTGCCTTCCTTCATAAATCATATGTTCTAAGATTTGATTTGATTTTATCACAGCAGTCTAATCCAATTAAACTTAGGTTAATTATAAGCACCAATGCACCATTAATCTTCTAGCCATTTCACTTGGCCGGCCACTAAAGTGTTGGCAATTGAAAGGAAACAAAATGTACCCAGAAAAATTATCTGAACCTAATAGAAGGATTTTTATAGTTAGCTGGTCCCTAACCCAAAGTTATGATGCACTAAATGAGTAGGAAAATGTTTTTTTGAACCCAATGCTAGATATATCATCATATAAAGAGTGTGGATGAATATCAAAAGATGTGTATCACGATGAGTTGTATGTTTATGTGAAACAAATTTTATATTTGATGTAAATTAAAACATCGGGAAATTTACAGAAATAAAATAAAAATGGAGAGAGATTACGTGATTCCCTGGTTTTGAATTAGGTTACGTAAATGTCCTCTTTTTTTTTAATGGAAGTCGATTTAAATCTACTTCCACAAATAACAAAATGTTCCCATGCAAAACACATATAAGTCGAGTTAAGTCGACTTCATAGAGGACAAAAAAAAAGCAACAGTGTGTGTCAGAAACAGTATCAACTCGTGTGGAATCGACTTGTGGGGAAAAAAAATTTTCATGCGACCTACATGGAAGTCGATTTAAATCGACTTCAGATAGGACAAATGAAGTGGGGCCGCGTGTGTCAGAAACAGTTGCAAGTCGTGTATAATCGACTTACATGCAACACGTGTCGATTTAAATCGACTTCTGTGTTGTACAGAAGTCGATTATACACGACTTGCAACTGTTCCTAACACACCCTGCTACCAGTCAGCTAGACGATTTTAATCGACTTTTGAAGTTGATTTCACACGTTTTCAAGCTGCTCAACCTCTATAAATATGAGCATTCGGACAAAATGTCAAAATTAAACCTAAACCACATTAATTAACATTTTTTAAATATAAATTGGCCTCAAATAAAAAATTTACAACTACACTATAATTTACCACTATCAGACATGAAATAGACTTAAATAAAATATGCTTCAAAGCCTAAAAGTTTACTTAAACAACATTATATTTATTAAAGTTTGTCAGTTATTCTAAACAATGCCTTTATTATAATAAATAAAAACTTTTAAACAAAAATTTAATGTTACCATTTAAAATTATAATTATGTTTTATGCCTAATAAATAAAAATAACAAAAACTAAAATCAATGTTGTTATAATGAATTATTGGAAAATATTCAAGTTTTAGCTTAATAGGCATTTAGGTTTAATATAATTGACTAATTTTGATAAGATATTTTGATTTGAGTTTTAGTTTATTTTATTTACTTGGCATAAAAACATAACTAACTTAAGTAGAAGTTTTTATTAGTTTGAAATGTAATAATTTAAGTTTGTTATAGTTTAATTTGGTTGTACTTGTTTAAGTATAATAAACTACAAAGAACACTATAATATTATATAATAATAAGAGTCACAAATTTATTTTATTTTATTAGTAAATGTTAATAGAATTTAATGTAAGTAAATGGTGAATGCTTAGTTAAATTTTTTTCATTGAATGTGTTATTTTATTCGTTAGAATGAATTAGTGGAAAGTATTAAAGTTTTAGAAAATTAGTGGACATTAAGCTTAATTTGAATTGGTTAATTTTGATAAGATAATTTGATTTTAGTTTTTGTTATTTTTATTTACTAGGCATAAAACATAATTATAATTTTAAATGGTAACATTAAATTTTTGTTTAAAAGTTTTTATTTATTATAATAAAGGCATTGTTTAGAATAACTGACAAACTTTAATAAATATAATGTTGTTTAAGTAAACTTTTAGACTTTGAAGCATATTTTATTTAAGTCTATTTCATATCTGATAATGGTAAATTATAGTGTAGTTGTAAATTTTTTATTTGAGGCCAATTTATATTTAAAAATGTTAATTAATGTGGTTTAGGTTTAATTTTGACATTTTGTCCGAATGCTCATATTTATAGAGGTTGAGCAGCTTGAAAACGTGTGAAATCGACTTCAAAAGTCGATTAAAATCGTCTAGCTGACTGGTAGCAGGGTGTGTCAGGAACAGTTGCAAGTCGTGTATAATCGACTTCTGTACAACACGAGTTGATTCCACACGAGTTGATACTGTTTCTGACACACACTGTTGCTTTTTTTTTTGTCCTCTATGAAGTCGACTTAACTCGACTTATATGTGTTTTGCAGGGGAACATTTTGTTATCCGTGGAAGTCGATTTAAATCGACTTCCATTAAAAAAAGAGAGGACATTTACGTAACCTAATTCAAAATCGGGGAATCACATACTCTCTCTCCATTTTTATTTTATTTCTGTAAATTTCCCTAAAATATCACTCAAAAATTATAAGTGATGCACCAACGAGATATCGGTCCAAGTGGAAGGAGCTTAAATCCCCTGAGGTATTTCAAAAATTAGTCTTTCATCCGTTGGTGTTGGATAAGAAAAAACTATGGGAAACAAAAAAAATGATAAGTGATGCATAGACCTAGAAAATCAATTTTACATTTTAATTACGTCAATTATTTTAGGTTATATAGTAAACATCACATTTATAATTAATTTTTTATTTTCTCGATTTCAATATAAATGAATCGGTTCAATCAAATCAGTGAATTGGCTTATATACATCAATCTAAGGTAAAAAGAAAAAATTTATTAATTTTATTGTATTGTCATATTATTTAACGAACTTGACATCCTGTGTTTTAGTGAACCTATGATATCTGTAGCTAAAAATAATGACTAATGCTCATCCTTTTGACGTGTCTACTTTGTTTTGCCTTTGATAATGACATCCTATGCGATCATTAAGATAGTATATTTTATTAAATTTGGGATCAACAAAAAAATATATTTTCTTTTCTTAAAAATAAAAGAAAAAGGAGAATTTCCTTCAATATCCTTAAAGTACCGGTACCTTCTTAAATCCGATGTCTATGATTTGATCATGCATTTTATAAGTATTGATAATTTAAGTAAATGGAGCACATGACTAATTTTTAGTCACAAATAATTAAAGAACATCAATATACTTAAATTTTATAAAAGAAACAATACTCTTGAATTTTATAGGAGCATTAGAGTTAATCTCTTAAAAAAAAATATATGAACCCTTTTAAACTACTGTATATACCTTTTCCTTTCATTAGAGACATTATATTAAAAATGGCACTGATTAATAAACCTAAAAATTAAACACATTTATTGCCAGAAGGAGCTTTATTCTAGCTTGAATTTTGCAAGTCATAAAAGTCGCAGCCGCCCGTGAGTTGCATTGAAATCCTAACTAAACAACAGTTTGTAAGTGCCGACAATTTTCACATTCGAGATGACCTCTGTAGCACTAGTTTAGCTTATTTTGTTAATGTGATAGCAATATTTCGTAAAATATATGGAAAAGAAGATATAGAAACGATTCTAATCATTTTGGGTTTTGGTATAACAAAAAATACTGAATTTATAAAACGTAATTTCAATATTTTTATTTTAATATACAATCAAAGTTTAGTTTTGACTCACTATTAATATCTAATTTCTTTACACTATTTTTTAATTACTTGCGTGTTATCAAATCATTAAAGAAATTTAACTATTACAAATTAATATGTAAATAGTATAGTTTTATAATTATGCATTATGCTCTATTAAATGGTAATAGACAAGATGTTATACTCTACGGTGGATTTAAACTTGTTTTATTTATGCCTTTCACTCAGGGATTCCTGTTAAATTTTGTGCAATTTGCAAGACGATACCATGCAAAGAAAATTAAAGTTATTAGTTTCAATCATATCATTCAACTTTAATGTTTAAATGCTACAAGAAATTGTACATTAAAAAAAAAAATACTAGAAGAAATTGTGGATTTTATTTTAGAATAGCTCAACCTCATCCAGTCATGGCTTGGATGATATTCTTCTATCCTTTGAAAATCTATTTTGTATTAAATATACTATTCATCAACATATTTTCTATTCATATTATCGTTGAAATACTTGCATTATTGAAAGTCTTGTATTAAGTGTTTTGACTATTGATTTGATTTCCCGCGAAAAGTAAAAGCGTTAACAAGATGATTCAAATTGAAAAAAAAGAAAAAAGAAAAAAAGAACAATAAAGAAGGTAGTAACAGAGATGATAAAGAAAGTAGCTTTAAAAATTGATCACAATTAATAGTTCATAAACTGATGAGAGAACAATAAACCAAGATAACTTGAGATAAATCAGGGAATGTGACAAGGGAGACATGCATATTCTTCTCAAATGCGTAACATTGTATTTCCGTTATTGCCTGATTGGGAGATATTAATACTCATTATAGGGTGAGTGCATGAACATTATGTCCGCAATAATAATGTTTTGTTCCCCTATTAAACGTTGGCTCAAACATATATCTTGTGATATAATGGATAGCGACAAATGATGAAAAATAAAAATAAAAAGAAGAAACTATGAATGATGGTGATAAGAGTCAAGTAATTTTTATGTGATAAAAATTCATGTGTCTTGGATGAAACTATGATAGTTAATCTGCCTTATCTAACCGTACTAGCCTATCAAACAAAATGAATAACTCTCTTTTCATTCCCTTTCCAAATGAACCTTTTTGACGCCTTGGTTCCTTTTTATAAGCAGGAAAGGAGAAAGAAAGCCCATACTAATTAAATAGGAGTTCTCGACCCCATGCTATCAAACTAGTACAAAAATAGAACAATCTGTGTCACCCTAGCTGGCACAGCTGCACAGGAAATTGGATGGGCATGGCACATGCACCTTACCTGCACCTCTAGATCACAGTTTGGGAACTACTAGATTTTACATATTATGTTTCATGCAAGCAGCAGTATGTATAACTATATGACCATTGCTGATTGTTTCATATATGCAGTTTAACTCTCTATAATCTGGAATTTGGATCAATACTTTTTGGGTGATTAATTTTGGGACGAGCTAGTATATCTTCTAAGAGTTTGCAACAAACCAGCCTCTACCATCTACACGCAACAAAAAGTACGAATAAATGAATGCATGCATTGATAGTACTTATCAACTAAGTAAGTTCCTTAAGTTAGAGTTGGTTTATTAGGTGGTGAAGCATATTGACGTAGATATATTAATATAAGAACTTAATTACATTACATATATCATATATGATATCAGGGAGAAAGGGTTCAGAAATGAGAGGGATTAGTGATCTCGTGCTCGCTTGTAAGACATATACACAGAGGAAGGAGTTCTTTCAAGCTCAGAAAACACAAGGCAAACGAGGATTCAATATTAAAATCAATGCTGTTTCATTAAACACATAGAACGAACCTGCAATCTTTTCCTTTTCTTTTTACATCATACTTGATCAGAGAAACGACATTTTCTTACAATAAAGAGAAAAGCATATAAAATAAATAAATTACTTTGTGCAAGTGCACCGTGTTGGGATGTTTTCGATTTGCTACATTGGACAAAAACAAAGACAATCCTGACCCGTGAGACTAAACTAATAAAACATGATCCCTCGATCGATCAATGACCGCGTCCTCTGTGGCTTGGCCCGGAATAAGCCCTGTTGATTATTGAAGTTATCAAGGCAGGAGGAGCAGATTCATCTTTGAGAGGTCTCATGCCTTCAGCAATATTCATGGTGGCCAAAAGCAAGAATAAGAACATCAACACACTGATGGCATTAAATGCCACCGCAACATGACCCTTCCCCATTTTGTTTCTGAAATTGGGACTCCTAGCTAGCTTGCTAGATGCACCAAAACAACGAATATTTTGGAATGGTGAGGTTTGAAGAATGAATTGATCGATGAGGAAAGTCATAATATATATACAAATGATGTGTATGATGACCATGGGGATTAATTAATTAATTAATTGATTAAAGATCGAAGAAAGGTATGTTCTGTTCTTTGACTTTAGTTGTTGCGGGGCTGGTGGCGGAGTTGGAAGGTTACCAGTTCAGTGTTTCTTTGAATTTTGAATGAGAAAAATAGCAATTACTTTTGAGTGTGCTGAAATCTGACTCGGAAAAATTGTATGAAAAAAGATAACTATGTACACGGAGAAACTTGGACTTGGATTGTATTTAATGCGTGAAGAGCACGGTTTATTGACTATTGAGGGAATATATGCCTTGTACGTGATAAAATAATATATATTTGGAGTAAGTCAAATAGTCGCGCTGTGTGTTTATAGAGAAGTTGGTGGATGCGGGCTTTGAATTGAATTTGATATATTTTATTTCAGTTTTAAGACCTAAGCTACTCACTAAATTCTTTCTTTTACATCACTCCGCTTAATTTCATTATTCTCGTCCCCCAATCCAGTGTCGTTCCGTTTTCGCTGAGTTGGATATTACGATAATTTGTTCATTTTCGTCAAAGCCAAATATGCAGCTACATTTATAATTATGACTCGTATTGTTTCAATAGTATTGAATTTATCCACCAAAAAAAAATAGTATTGAATTTTGATTTTCGATTGAAAAGTCGTCTTACCAATACTCAATCATATATCGAGAAATTATTTGAAAACTTTGATTTCTTACGTTTTTTCAAAGATAATATTATCTGAAAAACCCTTTAAATTCAAACCATTGAACTGTAAATAATTTTATCTGAGTTTTTGAAGTCATCATTATTTAGTTATATTAAAAACATAATTGAGTAATTGTATAAAATTATGATAACTAGTTAACATTAAACTGTAATAATTAGATGAGTAATAATGTTCCGAAACATAGTTAAGGCAAAGGGGAGTTGCTTAACTTTGTTTTCACAAAGAGTTATATTATTTGTATTCACATTAAATAGAATATTATATCGATTCACATCATATCCATTATTGAATAAAGTGTATTGTCATTTAAGTATAGTCAACATTATAATGATAGATGATATATGAGTCAACATGGTATCTCATATGAGTACAAATAGTATTTTTCTTTTAGCTTCCCTAGAGGAATTTCGCTTTGGTCAATGTCCCGTGCCCGATTTGCTTACGCTACACACATGTAGGCATGCACCAACCCACGCATGAATATGATTCTGGTAAAGCAAATTTATCGTTACCAGATATGAAGCAGAAATTGTTTACCATGAGGATCTGACTTGCAAGACTTGCTGTAGCTTTTCACATTTACTCCAAATCTTAGAAAAGGCTACCTACCAACAACTAGATCATATCTCGGACCAAAATATTATATATGCCTTTTTATTACTTATTCTACTTTTTTCATATGATCAATTAAAATATAGTTACTATATGCTTTGCGCATTTACATTTTGAGCTAAGTCTGCTAAGACGACTCTCTCTTAACGAATCCGAAATAAATTTGACGAGAGTTTAAAGCTACCATTTACTCCCCCCTCCACACCTAATGTGCGTGAAATTTTGAAGTGCTTTACAAATGAATAAAATATCTCTAAATTATTATGGCTAGTATTTTTTTTTTTTTTAATCTGTGCCTTACAGTTATTGCCATTTTAAGTGTTCTACTTGATCTTAGAGTCTGTTTAACCAGTACCTTGGATGTGAAGAGAAAATGAGTGAAGAGAAAATTAAAGGAAAGGAAATGAGAAGAGAAGAAACTAAAAAGAAAAATGTATTTTCTTTTCTTTTGTTTGGATATAGAGAAAATGAAAGAAAAGAAAAGTTATAGATTGTTTGAAATAACATATATATCCTTCAGAAGTATAAATATTTTTAAGAAATTAATATATATGATATATGATAAAATATAAACATATTATTTACATTATATCTATCTCGTAATTACGCATATTGTTTTTAAGATTTACTATATAAATAAAATATATCTATTTGCTTTTATTATATGAGATGCGCAAGCTTACTATCCTTTCTTGTTTGTATTAATATAGTAACGAGAAATAAATATTTTGGTGGCCAAAAACCTAAAATCATTGCTCTCTCACTTATCTTGCCCTTTTCTTCGCATATCAGAGCGAGAAAAGTTGCACGCGGGTTCTACGTAGAATTTTTTTTCTCCCCACCTTAGTTTCCTTTGATCCAACGATAGAAAATCATAGTTTGCAGATGTTTTCTCTCCTCACAACTTGTTTCCATTCTTTTTCTCTAAATCCAGACGGACGATAAGGATAATGATTAAGGTTTCCATACCAAGTAAATTTAAACGATCTTTGATAGACCTCACATCTTGAAAATATAACAGTAACACTTTTCAATGATAAACTTATCTTTTTTAAAATCTTAATAATTGTCCTAAGGGTAAGCAAAACCCTTTATTTTATTCCTGGGAATGAGAAAAATCACAATAATAACTGGTAGCTGTTTTTAGAAATTAATGCATCAACGTTGCTGCGCTGTCAAATAGCATTCAAATTAATCTTCAAATCGTCTCAGAAATTCAATCTATAATTACTTAATCTTCCTGTATGTCTCAATAAATTACAAAAACTCATGAGTTTGACTAAGATCCTCACTCATCATTTTTTTCTTAAGTTTAACAGCACCGCAAGTCTGCGGCATGGTGCAAACAAGGCTGTACGGAAATTTTATGAAGCCATGTGGCTATTAATAATTGCTTTCAATCACAAATCCGCAATAAAAAAAACATTTGAGAAAATCAAGGTCCTCCTTCATACTTATTTGACCAAACCATCTTCGAACTATAAAGTCAAGATACGGCAAGTCGAGCACCAACCTGTACGACTAACTTCCTAAGACAACCGTGTCACCGACTGTGTTTTCATAAGAACACGCAACACGTGCCGGACAAACTGAACAAACACGTGAAAAAAAAGGTGACCGAATACATGAACTCATTTATTCCTTTTGGTGTATGGATCTTAATAAGATGACAAAACACTTTGTACAATTATATTAATCTTAATATGCTTTGATTAATTATCTTTTGCTAAACTTCCTAATTAGTTTGATTGAGTGTTTCAGCTTTACTTTTAAATTTGGTTGTCTTATGTCGATGCTTTTTGAGAAAATCAACACCTTGAGCTGGTACCTTATCATATGTGTGCAAGAAGCAGAAAAAGGAAACCAAACACAGAAAAGTGTTTGCCGAGAATGACAAACATTGAGCCTCACAATGGTTGCTTATTGGAGTAAACAAAAAATGTATGCAGCTGTTCCATTAGAAAAGTTGAAAAGCAAACAAGTAAAAAGATCTCTCTCACATGCTCAAACGGATATTTCCCTTCTAATTATATATCTGCATTGCACAACAACAAAGACAAAAAGAAGAGTAGGATCCTTCATCACAAAGGAAGGATTACATCAAAATACATATGATTGATCTCTCCAAGCTTCATCAATAGTCAAAACTCTCACCCTCTTATAAAAGGTGATCTTGGAAGATATTTGAACTAAGAAGAAAGAACCAGAAACTAAAAGCCATACTCCTGCTATATTCAAAATTCAAACTGAAAAATATTTTCCTTTTCTCTCAGCCTGTTACATTTGCTATTATACCATTCTAAGAGTGTTTAGAAAACTATTGTATTGAGTGTTATATTTTTTTTGAGTAAAACAGCAAAACTTCATTTAAACTATTATTGTAAGGCTTTATCTGGTGAGATATAAACTGGTTGATTGAGCTTGGAGAGCCTCATTAAAAATACTACTTGTGTAGAACTTAGAGAGGCTCATTGAAAACCTACTTGGGTGGAGTTTAGAGAGGCTTGCCAAAAGGACACATTGTTTGTGCTAATTGTGCAAATCCATAGTGGATACACTCACCTGGAAGGTAGAACTGAATGTAAATTCTAACTTCTAAATTGGATAACCGAACTAGTATAAAATACTTGTATTCATCTCTTCTACATGTTTCTTCCCATACTGCATGTTTGCTAAACTGAAAGCTTAGAATCTTAACCAAAAAGTTTTCATAAAATAATGTGTTAAAAGAACTCGTATTATTAACTCTGTTTTAAAACTTCATTTTCCACAAAATGAGAGTTTCATTAAGATCTTTAAGAACCAGTGTTGAGAACAGTTTCAGCATTATTCTCGATAAAAACAGCTTCTAATTTATGTACTAAAACCAAAGTATTCGCTGATACTTCAAACTCTAAGTCATTTCTCTTTCATTAGTGATAAAATCTCCTGTAGAAAAATCTTAAAGAAACACTTAATTCAACCCTCTTACTTAAGTGTTATGGTGCCATCAATTCCCTAGCATTTTGATGCAGTGATTGAACAATTGCATCTCTGTAAACAAAAAAGAAAACAAGATTGACAAACCCTCAAAAAACATCCTTACTGGGCATAAATATCGTGGAGATTGACGAACACACTTTCAAGTACACCTAAAAACTGGGACACGAAACGAGAAAGAAAAATGTAAACTGGTCATATATCTATCGCCATACATATCAAAATCAGTGGTCTAAGCCAAACTCGGCAGTCTATTTAGGCTTCAGACTTCCTAAATATCGGCATATCAATCCATGTGGTCCTCATTCACAAGTCAACCATCTCTAGATGGTCTTCGCATTTAAACAAAACCTTTGAAGCCAAGAGAGCAATATGCAGATGCATATCTACCACTATTAAATTGGCTGAAGACCAAACCAATTAAGCCAAATTCAAACAGCTGCTCTAGAGAGAATAAAATTGTAGGGTCAAATTTCTTCCCTTCACGGTGCTTCCAACCTGAAGAAATGCGTACTAAGGCAGTGACTGTAGCAAATTACAATAGAAACCGGCAAGAAAGCTACTCCTCCAAGTTGTAGTCATCAAGTGACGTCAAATTCGTGGCTGAAAAATGTATGATCCCCATACGACTCACTTGCAAAAACTTAATCTTTGCCTTTTGAAAGACTCAGATTCCTTCAAAATGAAAATCCTCTCCGGAATTGCAGTCCTTCTATTCCACTATGGCAAACCCTGTCCACGACCAAAAATAAGCCAAACGTGCTGGAAATTATTGATATGATTAGATGTATGAAGCTGATTTTTCAGTATTAGACCCATGCACGATCCAGGCATCCAGCACAAGGACATAATAGGAAACAACACATGGTTTCATAACAATCCCAGGCACGATCCTTGCTGCACCTAATCAACCAAAATTTACATCCTTATCAAGACTTAAGGCCAAATCATACACAATATTCCCACTATCTCATGTTCCTTGATTGAAGGTTATAATTCCCAAGACATGGGCAAGAGGGGACTAATGCTATATTTGATTGGGGAGTAAAAGTGGGAATAAATTTTTCATGAATGAGGTTCACGTGTAATTTTATATAGAGCTTATCTATGAAAATTTACACATTTTTACTCCCTAACTAATCATACCATAAATGTAAAATTTCAACCACATGAAGAAGTTGAGTGCATCTTCAGAAACTATTATCCCATTAAATATCCAGCTAAATGCTAACTATATGCAGATACTAAAGATGAATAAATTTATAGGTACCTACCACCCCAAAGAACTCAGATCATGCTAACAAATGACCACTTCTGTCAGTATCAAAGCAGCAGAGAATTGTAATTTTGCTAATATTATGGTTCTTCAAGATGACCCAATCTACCCTTTCCAGCTACAATTGCAACGGTGATTCCTGATTCAATAGCTATGCAAATGTTGCAGCAAAAGGCAAGGAAATCCCAACTTCATAGATGATGAAGTACGAGGCAATATGCAGGCTCAAATTCTACCATGTCTCTGTAAAAAGCAGAAGTCCTGCCCAGATTTATCAATAAAAAGGCAATATCATTATAAATTTGAAAAGAACTGTTATATGAGAAAAAAGTAAGTCCATAAAATGTTATACAATAGAAAGAATGAAGCAGAAGGCTGTTGGAGTTATCAATAGGCATTTTTGATACATAAAAATTTAGGATAAGAGGATGACGTCCCAATTTAGGGCAAGGCAAGAGAAGCCTCTAGGCTCAAAGAGCACTTATAGAGGAACTTACATTTTCCTCTCCCCAAGGACATGAATGGGGTCTCGAACCTGCGACTTGTTAGATACAAGACCTTGTTTTGCTCCACTTGGACAACCTCTTGGGGTTGATGTCAATAGCCTTTGACATAAATATATACATTGTAACTGCTGAGAGTTAAATTAGGATCAATAACCAAGATATAATACTTGGTAAATGACATGAAAAAAGGATTAGATAAGCTAGAAAGGAGTTATACAGTTCATATTGCACAGCCACAAAAATATACAAGAAACAATGTAATACTAATGTTAATGAAAAGGTTAACATGAGAGGTTTAACATCAAAACAAAGGCCTTGTAGAACCAAGCAGTATTTTAAATTGCAGTTGTGATCACGAATGCGATTGCGGTTGTGAAAAATGTAGCTGTTGCAATGTGCATTGCAGCTGATGTAGCGTGAAATTTTTGTGTCTTCAAATTGAAAAAGAGTCCAATGTGGATTGTTGCGGCCCTGATGCAGTCCGTTGTAGCTTGTTGCGGTCCTAAAACGGTTACATTGCAACCAATTTATGTGAAAATGCATCATACCGCAATTGCGGTCTGATGCGGTTGCACTGCAGACCACAGCTGCAATATTGCAGTCGCATGACGTGATGCAGTCCGCAATTTAAAACCTTGGAACCAAGGAATGACAAAAGGATTCACACAATTTGAAAAACACAAATTATATGAGTCTTACAAATAATGCAACATAAAACTACAAATTTGTCAATAGGATGTGTGTTTGATTGATTGATTAGAACTAAAATACGCACACAGAACCAAAAGAAATGTATAGCTATCATAATAAAGTCAAACAGACTCTGCAGAGCTCAGTGGTGGATAGCAACTGTTGATTTGTGACCTGACTGCATAAGCTCATGAAGCTAAAACAGTGAATTTTGCTTAAATGTCCGCAGTAAGAGGTAGGAAATAGACCATTTGAATGCTTCTACGATGGCAGGAACAAATTCCCTCCATAACAGTCATCAACGGCCACCTGTAAAATTTGAGTCTGACATATGAACATGAATAAAGAGGAAAAACAATTCCATATACTAGCTTCACATGAAGAAGACATGCACGAAATCCCACTAAAATAGGTGTACTCCTTAAAGCAGTTTCAAGAGAAAACTATACAAGCACTTAAAGTCAGTACACACAAGGTTATTTTTTTTGCAATTTCAAATTAGACTTGTTACTTGGTAGTAGCACAAGACTATTAAAGCACTATAGGACACTGCAATATCTAAGGCTGAAGGAAAATTAACTAAGGAACATACCAGGAACCAATTGTTAACAAAAACCATTAGAGTGACAAAATAAATTTGAAGATACATAATTTGTTTGATTGATAAAATTTTGACTGAAGCTATACCTGAAGGTATGGGAATACATTGTTATACACTAGTAAGAAAAACTCTGACTTTGTTGCAAACCTGAAACCAAATCCTGAGTTACTCCAAATATTATCAACAGAACAATAATCTAAATAATCTATTAATTCAAATGCTTTGGCCACAAGATCACACTATGCATTTTATTGAATATTTGATCATGTTATACGTGAAACACCAACCTCACACGCGCTTCACTGGATGAGCCTAAAGGACATTATATCAACAATAAACCACTCTCTTTCTTGATCGAGTCTATCTAGCTCTACTTTAACCCTTTGCTTGTTTTAATAGAAAAATGAAAGAAAGAAAACGGAGATTTTGTGGTTTTTTCCTGCTTATGAGAAGAAAACATGGAAGAAGGGAAATATTAATAGTGAGATTCAAAAAGTGTTATCTCCAAGAAAACTATAGTGGAGAAGTGATTTTAAGCAAAATGACCATTGTACCCTTTAAATTTTCCCAATTGCTACTATCACAAGCATCTGATTAATACTCACGTATATGCATTGCACACTAGATATAACAATTTCATTTTGTACTTGACTGATAGTAATGCATAAATGGGGATAGACAATTTAATTATCCGAAAATTAATGTCTAGACAAAAAAATTTCTTCTATATATTCTTATGTTCAAATATCTATATGAACTTATGGATTTTATCCCTAACAGTACTTCATATTAACTTTCGTTATTTTTTTTTATGTAAAGGATATTTGAAACTGTATAACTTTATAATTTTAATATGAAAAAAAAAAACTTCTAACTAAATATCTTGATTTAAATTAATTGGGTGTCAATTGTTTTATATTTTTGGTGGCAAAATTCATTTATTATATCTATTTTTTTTGGGTATAGTTTAATATGTATAATTTATAATAAATTGGAAATATAAAAAGTGATAAAATATTTACATTATATTGTATTGCTTTTCTCTCTAACCAAGTGAGAAAAAGAAAATTAGAAAATTTTCTCTCTCCATTCTCTCTTCATCCAAGCAATAAGAGAGAACAAAAACTTTTCTTTACATTTTCTCCCACTCCATTTTCTTTCTTCTCATCTTCTTTCTCCATGCAGGCAAAGGGTAAGTCTTTAACACAATCCTCATTATCACTAAAGGACAAGACTTTATCTAAAAAATAACACAATCAATACTAATAAAATTTGTGTAGGGAGATACTTGGGAGAAAAGAACATAATTAAGTATGAAAAACTAGCCTTTCAATAAAATATTGTGCCAACGTGCAGCATTGACTTACCTTTTCAGAAGGCGAAAACAAATATAAATCTCTTCAATATCTTCTTCTATCTTCACTTTGATATACTGCTTTAATAGCTCACACATGATGTTAACAATTTCATCACAAGTCTGATGTGCAAGATCTAGCTGGTGAAATTCAGATATAATTTGGTGCAAAACTGAAGATAACTTGCTACTAAACCCCAAACTGTGAAATATTGCTGCAAGTTTCTTTAGTATTAAGCAATTGCTGGCCTCAAACTTGTCAACCCAAACTGGAGGATTTCCAGCCCAAAGATTGTCATTCAAAACATGATCAATTGATCCAGGATAACTCTCAGAAGTGTTGATACCTGGTGACTCCTGATGGTTTCCACTAGGGGCCATGCCAGGATTAGAGCATAACTCTTGCACCCTGTGTGCAGGAAGCTGCTCAACAATGACAGCTTTTAAATCCTCAGGCAATTGTTGTAACACTGAAGCATCAACTTGACTTAAAGAAGAAGGCAATAGATCATTTTTTTCAAAACTTGAATTGTGAGTAACCTTAGAATAGGGCCCATCCCCTGAACCTGATACTGCTTCAACTCCCTCTACTTCATGCTGCATTACCTGGCAGTAGATCATAATATAATCAATTAAATAAAATAGTTCTAGAAAAATCACACTAAGTGCAAATAAAAGCAAACAATACTAAATTGAGTCTTCCACATGTAAGTCTTCCCTTTACCAAAATGAGTTCATATGGAACTGCTAAATTGACTAATAGCTAAAGAAAAACCAACTATTTTCCAACCTAATAAAATTCCAAACTGAATCCCCTTAGTTCAAAAAAGCTACAGCGAGAACTATATGGACCAAAACAGATAATCTACAGGCTCAATGAAATTGACATGTTATATTAGGTTCTTAAAGAAGAAGAAGAAGAATAAAATGATCTAATCAAACCAAAATTAGATTAAAGTTAATTGATACATGAACGGGTTTCTACAAAATTAACAGGTTATAAACAAATTTTAAAAGAAGACAAGGGTTTAATCAAACCAAAAAATAAGGCTAGTAAAAAATTATCTGATCCTTGAAATGAAGAAAGATAGGCAGAACCATTTGTAATAAAGTAGTTTTTACAAACAAACCAGACCTATCCAGTCTAGTACCACGAAGGTTAAAAAGGGAAAAAATTACCATGTTTTCTGTTGGCAGTTTGTTTTGAGGAATTGGCTCAGACTCAGAATATGAGAGATCCTCTTCCTTGAATATAGCTGCTAACAAACACAATGTGAATGCATGTGTGGCAATTTGAGTATTTATCTAAATTTCAAAGTAGATATACTAATGAAACAGAGAAATGTTTACCTTCTTGCTCCGAAAATGAGTTTCCCAAAGAGCTAGCACTCTCACATGTGCCTTTCCCTTTAGCAATAAAATCAAGTAACTTCCCTCCATAGATTTCATTTAATTCTGAAAATACTTCTGAGGGAAGATTCCTTATAACTTCCACATCAAGGTGACATAAGGGAGGTGGTGTTGAAACTGGATCACCACCAGCTTGGTTATCTATTATTTTATCATCCATTGGAACTGAAGACAGTGAATGACTACGCCCATGACTGGAAGCGCCATTCATATTCTGTGTGTCATGACCTGAGGAAAGAGAAACAAAGCAGAATCTATCTTCACAAATTCCATCATTATCAAAATCTCAATGAAAAAATAAAGAAAGAAATATAAACTGCACCAAAATCATGTTCTAAATAATGACTTAGGAAATAACCCATTTGACAACAATTTCCATTACCCATAGGATATTTCTGCTTTTCCATACTTGCAGATCCTGAAGTGAGCCATGATTTCAAAGTATACTTTTCTGTACCTTCATGAAGTAAAGAATGTTATACAAAAACCAAAAACAAGAAGAAGAAGAAGAAGAAGAAGAAGAAGGAGAAAAAAGAAAACAACATCTAAAGCCAATGAAAGGCAGCAATTTTTGTCTGTACAGGGAGATGGAAAGAAAAGGAATGTCAAGGTTACATATCTCATCACAAAAAACAAAAGTTTTCATTTAGTTCAAGAATCTCTACAAATTTTGTCACATACAAAACCAAATAATATATCATTACACAGCCATGCTAAGTTAATAACACAGGTACCTTGCTTAGAACTATCTGCATTTTCAAGTCTGGAAACTTGCAAGCCAACACCTCGAATCTCCTTTACATCTATGTTAAATCAACAAAAGGAGAACACGAAGAAGATGATGATGATGTTTGGATATCTAATAAATCTTTATTGAAAGGATATGGATCCTTGGCTAAAAGTCTTAATCTGAAACACTACGTAACATGTTGAGAAGGATATACCAACATAAATTAGCATGTGATGTTCAAAAAGCATAAACTTCATTATCATGAAGCATATGATTTGTTATTTGATGATCCAGTCATCCAGTATCTACACTTAAAATTTAGTTTATCACCGTTTACAACTAATAGCTGGTGCTAAAAAACCATGAGCTCAAGTGCTTGCATGCAGGAATTTAATTTAGAATATGATAAATAACTGACAACCTGAGGCATAACCTGAAGAAGCTTTCAGTTTAAAATCAAGGCCAAGACCAACTCCGGTCTATCAGCAATGAGAGTAAAATTGTATCACTTCTCTAGCCACCAACCTTACTATATGGCCATATTTTAAACAGCACTTTTATTTTAGTTCTTGGCTTTTTTCATAACTTACACAAGCCAATTTTTTCTTTCCCCTCCAAAACTAGGTGCAGCTTCTCGGAATCAAGCTCGTCAAGAACCAATCATCACGAAATTTAACCAGTGAAGTGGAGGAAAAAGAATGACTTTATATCTCCAGTACAGCCATCCATACAGGAGCACTTTGGACTTTAACCATGGATGAAGCAAAGGCCCACCATATCCTTTACTGAAGCTTTAATTTACTTATGAGGAATGGAAGTGGCAAGGATTGAAGCCTGCCTCTTATACTATAGCAAGGATAAACTCTCCTAAAGGCCTAAGTTATTAGGTAGAGGCATATAAATGATTTTATATCTCTACAAATAACTCATCTCCATTACATTCTACAAAGACAAAGGACAATAAAAGAAACCAGAACTTTGAATACTATATACAGGAGAAATATTCTACTATTACTGAAGATAAACCAGAGTCAGTTTTCATGTTTAGTTTGTCCTCAAAATTGCAAAGATATTCCATAACTCATTTGGAAGTTGGCTCTATCTATTAATAATGTTGAGTGGATATAAATGTGATTATAAAATTGAACTGAACAAGATTACATTGTTCTATATGTCTCCAGCTCCCTAACTTTTAGCCCTCAATATCTCGATTACCTTTTCTTTCATTGCCTTTGCTATCTCACATTCTACAGTAATATTCTATTTTCTTTAACTCTCTATTGACAGGAAGGGGTAGAGAAAGACCTACCAAAACTTCAGTAGAAACAATTAGAAAAGACTTGGCTATAAATGGATTTATTGAAAACTGGTTTTTGACAAAGAAAAATGATGTCAATTGACCCATGTAGCTAACCCAACCAAATAGGGTTGTTGTTTCTTTAACTCTGGGTAAAAAAGGCAAATGCAGTAAAGCATTCAAGCTTTTTAAGATAAATCAACATATTTTTAGACGGTGTAGTTATATATTTCACTAAAATGATGATGGAAAACAATTGCACCAAAAGATTAAGGAGGCCAGAGACAAGTTACCTATATAAAAGCATCCAAAAAGTTGCTTTACTATTCTTTGGAGTATTTCCACATTATCAGTTGCAAGAGGAATCTGTCATGAGAATATCAAACCAAAAACCAGACCTTAAAATAATTTAGAACACGTAGAGAAGACAATATGACAGTTCAATATACACATAAAACATGATTCAGAATTTACCGTCACTGAGTGACTCAAATTTTCACAGTCCCCACAGCCCATAAACTTCGCAGGTTCATCAGCATCTTTTCTTCTCTTTTTTATCTAAAACATTAAAGATTTCAATTGGGTGTTGACCAGGGAGATGCAAGAACCATTAGAATGCATGACAGTTTCAGAAACCAAACAAGACACAAAAAGCAGTTCACTAGTTGAAACAGAAAGCTGATGCCTGGATAATCGAAAGATTAAATCTCTCTAGCTAAATGCAAACCAATACCTTAAGAGTGAAAGTGCGACCCTGTACACCACAACATTGCAACCGCAACGAGACTTCCTTGCAGAGGTTTATTAGGAAGTGCTCACACTGGAATAACTTTTATGTCAATATTGCGACTGATTAAGTTTCCTAAGGCTGTGAGGTTAAAGAAACATGGAAGTAAGATAAATAGGGTATAAGACTACTGACATCTTTCATATCTTTGAACCTCACACCCCAATTTACATCAGCGCCAATAGACTTACTTTCCTGCAGAAGGGCAGATAATATCATCTTTAAGAAACACTGAAATGATATTAAACATGGGCTTATCAGGAAAGACTGATAAACTTTAACAGGAAAAAAAAGGATAAGACAGTAAACATGAGTTGAGAAGTTGAAAGTGGTACAGGCCACCAGCCAATGGCAGGTTGATTTTACATCATGTTGTGGACCATAGCATGGCCAAATCCAAATTTACAATGAATGATGATGATGATATAATTTGTTGTATTAACCTGACAATTATGTCTTTCAATCCTAGTAGTCAAAACTAAACAAGAACTGCAACAAATTGACAAAAAAGGATACCTTTATACAACAAATTTGCACGTGGCAGTATGCAAAATGGAAGAAAAAAGAATTTGATCCGATATAAAGTATCTCTAATCAAAATGACAAGCAAGCAAGTGGGGATTTTAAAGAAAAATATTAAGTCAAAATGGTTCCCTTTTCCCTACCTGAATGAACCCAACAAACCGGTTATCAATTCCTCTGCTATAATTCCACAGCATTTCCCCTGTTTTTAATCCATAGTCCTTCTGCAATGAGGCCTGCAGAAACAAAAGAAAGCAGGTAACTATATGCCTGAAAGGAAAGTAGAACATAGCTACAGAGTGTGCAAGTAAATGAACTAATAAGAAACAAGTTCATGCAATGATTATATCCTTCAATAAAACAGGGTTGTAGTTCTTGAGGGTTCTTTTCTCAAATTCTAGGTTTATTATTTGTTTTGCTTGAAAGAACTTCACATTTTCAATTACTATTTTCTTCTATATAATTTCCAAATTTTCAACAAATAAATATTTTCTTTGAAGTCTATATCCTCTTTCAGTAAGGGTTTTAACTCCATGTGTCAGATCATGCGCTACCTGCTCAAATTCAAATTCAAGGCAAATGAGAAATGTCTAAGACCGAAGGAAATCCATTGATAGCAGACTGAAAGCATTACAAATTGACCTTCACAAGGAACAGTGACTGAACTTTCTGACTGTAAGGCAAAATCAGAAGAAAGTATACATTTAGAGAATGAATAGTAATTTGTAAAACCTTGGAAATCATCCGCAACTGTCCACAAGTAAGAACATTCTGCTTCTTCAATTTCTCTTGTAAAGTATACCCTATTCCAGGAAGTGCATTAATTGGAAGTTGACTTAAATGATCTTCCACCTGGATCAAAATATGCAAGCTGTATGTAATAGATGTAGATTCTCTTGCTCAAAAGAACTATAGCAGCTAGAAATCACAATTGGCAGATGAGGTCAGTGTTACAATGTTTTCATCAATATCTGAAGAACTAAGGGAGTAAATTTATCTTTAATATGTTATCAAAGCCAGACAGTATAGATCGAAAACATCCAACATGAATCATTATAAACTCTAGCTGGTGAACTATAAACAGTCACTTTCAGTAAATACACAATAGTTAAACCTAGAATTAGCACTTTAAAGGAAAATTCAAAGACCTAAAGGAACTTGATAGAAAGATGATTTCCACATCTAGAAATAACCATCAATAATAAAAAGATATTTCTCATTTAAGTTTTATAAAATACAGAATAATCCACAATAATAAAAAATAGAATTGCAAGAGCACTAAGTAGCATCGATACTTTAATCTGCAAATATGCAAGGATAAGAAGAATTTGGCATAAAACTCAAGGCAGAGATGCTTTATGGCTACATAAGAAACAGGAAATTCGCTTACAAAGTAGAAATGTAGGACTCAGTGATAAGAGTTACCCAATAACTCCATCACATCCCAAAGAGTCAAATACAAATTAAAAGCAAAAAGAAAATTACCTAAATTTGTGAATAAAATAATACTCCAACCAAAACATACCCTTTCTGGAGTTATGCGATATTGACCATTTGGTTTTGCGGTCCTAGTAGCAATACGAGCTATAAGCATATTTCCAGCTATACCAGCACTTGCCGTACATCCAGTGGTGCCATAGATCTCTTCTCTAATTGACGAAGCCAAAAGTTCAGGATCTTTGACCTCTGAATCTGTGCAGTCCAAAAATGCTTCATCACAGCTTACAGCCTGCATCAAGTAGCGGTTAAAGCATTGGACAAGCCAACTGACAACTTTATGCACTTTAAGAATGTCCAACCAGTAGAAGACCTGCACTTTGTTGCATCGCCGATGCAATATACTATAAAATTGATCAGCTACCTGCAAATTGTCCATGTGAAACATATGTTTGTAAAAATCAATTAAGGGGGAAAGGTAAGGGAAGATATGGCATAAAATTTAATATACTACTTTGTAAGTCATTCAAATATTGACTCCCTGACTGCAACCTACCTCTTCATAAGCTTCAAAGTTGTATGGAAAGATAACAAGATGGGGACAAAGTGCTTTGGCATCTCGAACAAACATACCAGCCCTTACACCTAGCAGCAACAGAAAGCATAAGTTACATACCAAAAGACAAACAAACGATATGGGTGATTGAGCTATATTGTCAGATGTAACTTAACATATAACCAACCATAACCACGAGCTGGGTAGTTCGCAGAGGAAATCTCAGCTGTTCCCTTTGGATTATTTGAGTGACATACGGCTACAGGCTTGTCCAATAACTCAGGGTGATTCCTGATAACCACTGAGACAAAAAAGCAGTCCTGGGGCAGAACAAACATATGTATATGTACATAACATTCACTCTTAAAAGTCTAAGCCCATAACATAAGCCTTCAACAAAATCCAGCATAGAAGTAAAACAGTACTCAGTCTTAAAAGTCAAATCTTATATATCACTGGCAGGATACAGTTGATATATATATATCCAAATCCAAATCAAAAGAAAATTAGTTGACAGCAGTAATTTATATCCAACATCCTTGTATGTAAAGCATACCATGTCGACATGGATAATTATTGACTCTCCAGACATGTCAGAGGCATTAGTATTAGAAGTTTCATTCTTAACTCCAGTAGACAAGATGGGAAACCGCTTTCGATACCGATTTCTCCAGGTTCCTATAAAGTGTAGCCGTGAGCTCTGCATATGCCAAACTCCAGCGAGGACATTACAACATAAGACACCGTAAGTGTAGATTAAAATATTGATAACAATAAAAAATGGCAGCAGCTTCATGATTGTGTGAGACGGGAAAACCATGTGGAAGTAAAGTGAGAAGCAAGTCAATATAATATGCTTCTTTTGCCTCCACCACCGCCCCCTACCCCCCACATTCCCCAAAAAACCATAAAAACATCAGTTCTTTTATCAGTTTATTTCATTTTTTTGGATAGGGAAAACACAAAATGAACCATGTGGGTTTTGAACCAGTAGTCACTCCACCCTCCTCATGTATTAAAATTGAAAACATTATTTTTTTTTATGCAATAAATAAGTATCATTGAGTCATATGGTTGATTTCAGTAAATTCTGCTTAATGATATATATTATGGATAGTATAACAAGCATATAATACAGAAAATAAAGGTACCCAGAAAAGTCACAAACAAGAAAGTCATCATTATGTCAAGCAATATGAAAAATCCAAACTTCTTCTAACTTCACTACCTTGAAATAATTTTCCACAAAATTGGGGTCTTCAAGAGTTGAATGGCATTGCTTAGAAGGTTTAGTGGTTTCAGAACTGGAAAATTGTTGCACATTCTGGTTATCTGAGCAGGAAATACTAACTGATGCAGAAGGTTCCTGATGATTAGGCTCAAGTTCACCTTGGATATTTCTCTCCTCATTAGTTACAGAATTGCTTACTTCTTCAACCTCTTCTTCATCACACATAACTCTATCACTAGTCTGCTCTTCCAACATAATTGCATCAGTATTCTCAGGGACAATATTATTGGATTCATTAGTGATTTCCCTGCTATTTTCAACCATCTCCAAAACTTCAGATGAATGCCCATCCTTTGGTTGGCCAACTCTCACAGATGAATCTTCAACGTCTGGTTCTACTTGACAAAGGGCATTTGTAAAATTCTCCTCTAACATTTTGCCACTTTTAACTGTGAAGAAGGCCGAGAGTTTAGGCTGGTTACTAGCAAGCTGTTCAAGTTGATAAGGCACCCCTAGCACAACAAAATTTGCACCATTTGAGACATGACAAATAGAAAGAAAAATAAAACATTGTCATTTCTCTTCCCTCCCCTCCCCCCCCCCCCCCCAAAAAAACAAGGGCCCAAAAAATAAAAAAAGAATAAAGTACATAAGTTAGATGGACAAAGGTCGAACAGATGGTAACACTTTACTATGTGGACACTGATCATGAAAGCACTCAAATTATCCTACTATATTTCCATCTCCTTGTGAAGGTTTTCTCACTTTCACACTCCATCCTTTCCTCCTCTAAGAATACAGTGCAGACACTTTTCCAAAGAAGATGAAATCAGCACAAGTGCATGAAAAATGCAAGATCTTACAGCTCAAGAGTCTGTTAGCAGCAACTGAATCTAAAATCCAAGTGGGTTTTACTACTGGCAGCCCAGCGCTGAACGCTCTGCATTGGACCAACCAAGAATTAAAATCAAGCAATGAAAACAAGTATTACACAAACCTCAAAAGTTAAAAGAAAAAGGACTTGAGTCAAACCTGAGGTTCTTAACTTTACTGTCAGGAAGATTAGTGCAGATGATATGTGTTACACGATGTCTTGAGAAATAATTCTCAAATCTTCCACCATACTTTAACATGTAGCCCCGCAGTTCCTATAACATGTTTGCTAATTATTAAGGTCACGCCATCCCTTTGTTTTAAACCAAAACGAACTACACCTGATATATACTTTCAAATTTCTCCCACAGTTTTAAATCAAATTATTACTAAAATTTAATTTAATAAACACACCGCCCCACCCTTTCCCGTTTATTGAAATTTCAACAATCAGGGAGATGAATAGAATCATTATTCAAAAAAAAAAAAGAGGAAATAGGATAAACCTGGCTGGAAGGGACGGTGAAGCCATCAACAAAAATTGAAACTCCGCCGAAAAGAGGCTTCCGAGAAGTAGAGCCAGAGGCACTAAAGGAGGTCGTGGAAGCTTCAGTATCAAACTGGCGGTGAAGTTTCCGATTCTTCTCTACCATGTAACTGCATTTACAGAATCAGTGAAACATTTAGTAACTGAATTAAACGAAAGGAACCAACATTGCTAATGAACTCCGCAATCACCTGCCGAAATCGGAGAAGGGGGATTTTCGGCGGCAGGAGGAGGAGGAGAGAGAGTTTGAGCCCCAAGCAACGCCTAGGGTTTTCTGGTTGGTGGCTGTCTTCGTCTTCGTCTTCTTCTTCTTGTTATTGTTGGCGCTGTTAGTGTTAGCGTGATGGTTAGGAGATGAAGAATTAGAGAGACTACGTCGTTTAGAATTGGGGGCGGAGGAGGAGCTTCTTGCTCCGGAGCCTGAGCGAGACGAATCCAAACTCATTCTGGAAATCTCGTTTTCTCGGTCGGTTGCTTCTTCTGCAAACAACAAGACTTTCAAACGAAGCGCTAAGCTGAATAATAGAAGCAACGCGTTCTCCCGGCTCTCGCTGAATATCGGTGATTCAGTATACAGAGTAGAAAGAGAAAGGGAGGGACGATTATGAAACGACAACCGCGAGCCCAAAACGCTCTCGCCTTGAAGAGTTTGAAAATATGGTTTATTTAATCCACTGCTCCTATAGTTTCACTCTACCAATCACGGATAGTGGTTGGGTGTTTAGTCTACATATCATATTGGATATATATCCATGTTAAATCTTACATAATACATCACTCACACAATTTTATATATATTTAATTTAAAATATATATTTTTTACTTTAATATGGAAAAATGAAATATAAATAAGGTTATAAAAAGAAAATAATACATAAATTTTTGAGTATATAAGAAAATAAAATATAAGTAAAGCTTACATAAATTATATTTTGAATAATGTATAATTTTTATTAAAATTTTACTTATATATATGTCGTGTCAGTGTATTATAATTTTTCAATTTTAATATATCTCTCATATTTATGTCATGTCGTGTCTCATATTCCTATTAGTGTTCATGTTTTATAAGTTTTACTAGATTTATAGTTAGATTCCTATAGTGCAAAAATTTTATAACTATGTCTTTACAATAAATAAAAATTTGTAATTAAGTCCTAAACATGACATTCATCACAAAAATGTAAGGTTAGCTGGAATATACAACGATTTTATCTAATGTCAATTTTATATAGGTTGACTTGAATCTCCAAATCAAAAGCCTAATAATATTATCGAATTACCTTTAAATCTCATCATAGTATATTTTTATCCTTTTTATTATTGGATAAGAAATGAGATCAATTAAATATTGGAAAAATATTAATATGAAGCTATTGCATCTCACAAGTGAGCTTGCAGTCTAGTGGTAGCCCATTTCATACATGTGGATTCATATAAGAATGAATCAAATAATATTACGTTAAATCTTACATTTTTGTAATCGTAATTAGGTTGAGGGGCTTGATTACAAATTTCTAAGGAAGTGAAAATCGAACTAGGCATCGAACCGGTCAAGGTATTAGTTCAAGTGTTTAGAGGTCTAATCAATTGAATTGAAGTTCAATCAGAATATAATATATGTGTGTGTGTGTGTGTGCACGCGCATATAATTAATTAGAATATTAAAAAAAAATATTAAATCATTAACATTAACATAACCAACACAAAAATATATATTAATGTTAATGATTTAATATATTTTTTTATATTCTAATTAAGCATTCATAGGTATATAAAAATAAACATAATTCATATAAAATTTCTCTAGTCTCAATCTCATAACATGGTCTCAACACATTTGAAAACAATATTTGTTAGTGACCAACAAAGGTTATGATGAGCAACCTGCAAATAACGAAGAGGGAAGAAAAACAACACATTAATCTAGTGCCCTTCTTTGATTCCATTTTTTTCGTTTTTGCTCTTTGATTGTCATAAGATGTCAGTATTTAGGGTACACTTGTTTCAAATTTTGAAAAAAATGATTATGAAAACTAAATTTTATACATAACTAACAAAGTTGGAAACTTTTTTTTTTTAATTTTGGTTATTTTTTAAAAATATTTAAATATACAAAAAGTATTTTTTTGTTTTGCAAAAAAAGTGATTATTTGTCAAAATAATCACAAACAAATGCACCCTTAAGTTTTTGAAAAAATTAAAAAAAAGTCCCAAACTTGTCAAACCAATCCAGTTCGCCAATTTTCCCTGGTTTTGATCAATTTTGAACTCCCCGGTTTATGAGCTTAACTGGACTGGCCAGATGACCAATTTCCAATTATACCAGTAGGAAACATATAGAAGAGTGAAAAGAGCTGGATTGAGCAGTGTCTCGAGCAACCTATAGGATAGTATTAGCATTCATTAGGGGCTCCCAAATTTAGAGGCCCAATGAGAACATAAGGCCCAGCTTGAATCTGGTCGAGCTTATGTGTAAGAACTCAGATCATGAATGCCTGACAACTAGACCTCCTCAAATGAGAGATCTCATACCAAGATATCTAAAGAGATAATATATTACTCTAAGAATATGGGATAAGATCGCAACAAACTCCTTTATATAATAATAATTTTAGCTCATAACCAAGTAAATAAGTCTCAAATTTATCACTCTCTTGAATAAAATCTATTTTAACTTTAGCATCGGGATCCTTACAGATCCCTCACCTCTGTGTTGGAAACTTGAGGATCTTTCAGCAAGAATTAGGATAAGTCGAGGACTCACCTCCAAGAAATAGGTCAAATTAGAAGCCATTTGCGATCAAGCCCCAATGATGAAAAAAAAGGAGACTGGAAGCAAATCAAGATTGGTCTAAGGACATTAGTAAGCCCAAAAAGCATGAAGAGACTATAGTATGAGATAAAGGGAATACCAACAGCAACAGGTTCATCTCTAGTAAAGGAGCGTCGCCCCATAGACGATTCATCCCCTCCATGTCCGGCTCGGTCGCCCACTTTATCTTCTCTTTTTGTTGTTGTTGTTGTATTTTTTATTTTTTTAAGTTTGTGCTTGTGTGTCTCACTTCTTCACAACACGAGATTTGTTTTGATTTTCCTTTGGTGATTATCTCATGAATGTAGCAGTGTTTGATCCATGAAACGGGAAAAATTAGTTGAAATCTTAGATGTCCTTGCAGTTGCTACACTTTTGCAACTTTGAAATACTGTACTTATAGCAGGATATAAATCAACTTTCTTTGTTAATGTTGGTATGTTAAGACTTTTGTTGTTTATTATTCCTATGTTATATGCGAGTTTATCTCGCTATCTTTCATTTTTATATTTTTTGGTCTTTAATTTTTTCAGTCTGTTAGTATAACAAAAGAGCAAAGCCCATGAGAAAAAATTCTTATGGCTTCTGTTCAGAGAGACAGACCTTAATTTGATGGGCTTTGTCTATCCTTTTCCAACTTGGGAGCTTCCAACAATATGCTTTGTGTACCCATTCAATGAATATTACTCATGGCAAAAAAAAAAATAAATAAATATTAGAATTCAACTTCTCACACGATTTATCCTGTTTTATGCTTTCTAGTTGCTTTTAGCTCTTAGTTGATCCTTATAATTTTCTCTTAGTCATTAATGAAAATTTCATTATTCTCTCCGTTGATTGATCTTGCTCAACGTCTAGCTAGTTGAGAAACTTCTTGATTAAAGGGCATAGTTAGTACTCTCTTTATTTAGTGATCTTAGCCTAAGCTAAAGGTTATAATCGAGATTTCAATCGGATAAGTGTAATGTTTACACAATTGATTTTTGGTCCAACACTTACTTTTGCCCTATTAGCTAAATATCATGGATCCGTCGCTGGCCTTGCCATGAAATCAATCAGTCTCGTGCGAAAGCAGAAATGTTGTTAGGAGGTAAAGCAAACCATAAAAAAGGAAAGGGGATTCAACATGAACAACATTCGGCAAAATCTAGGATGTAACAATTCTTCAACAAGCCTTAGCAAAAATGTGAGGTCAAGAGCAAATTATTATCAAGGATGTAACAACATCCCCACGCTGAGAATTAAAAAGGAAAGAAAAGAAAAAAAATGCAAGCAACCGCAGTGATGTCACAGAATAATCAATAATGTGATATAACCGGGGAAGGTAGTTGTAGTTGAATCCATGGACTGAGTGGGAAATAAGAAGAAGCAGTTGGCAGGCAATGCATGAAGGTGCGTTCATTTATCACAGCAAATTTGCTTGAGCTTATCGGCGGCAGACTCATCAACGGAATACTGCGATGGCGTGAAATTGGGAAAGGGGTGAGTAAATGAAAGAGCAGGAAAATTAAGGAACAGAGGAGAAGTAGAAGTGGGAAGGGTGACCTTATTGAGGACCCAGAGGGAGTGATTATAGGTGCGTTGAAACAGGTCACAAAGAGTGGAGGAATCAGCAGGATCAACCTCACGGTAGTTCACGAAGTTCTCGCGGGCGTATTTGGCGTAATAAGCCCTCGTGTCCTTTGGTAATCGCCTCACCAGCCTCAGAACCTCCGCGTACGCCCTCACCGCCTTCTCCATTTTCTTTTCGTTTCTTTTCTTCTTCACACACAGACACAGCCACAGCCAGAGAATGAAACCCAGAATGGTTTGGTCTGCGACTTTTTTTGCCACAGACCACAGTGACCATAACGAAAAAGTCATGGGCTAGCCCGCCCCATTTGTAATCCAAGAATGAAAAGCCCAACAACCTTATCTTTTATTTTATTTTATTCTACTTCATCTATATATATATATAGTTAACTCAATAGATTATATTTTTCACACAATATTAAAGAATTTTCCCTCCAAAACTTATACCAAATTTTGGTTATCCAATTTATCAAGTGTCAAACTTTGACTCAGTGGCACAATCAAGTTCCCATATACAAGTTTGATGCCACCAAGTTAATCTATATATTTGGATATAATATTAAAAAGTTCTCATTTATTTTTAAACATATTTTCTTTTTTTATATTATAAAAAAGTTAATTTTAATATATTAAATATGTGTAATATTTTTTACACAATAATCTAATAATATAATGATATATTAGTAAATATATTTTTATCCCCACCATGTAGAAAGTCGTGTAAACGGATAAATTTGATTGGATAATAATAAATTTTTTTTTATACTTTCAGTGCACTAAAATTAAATTTTATATAAAATGCATTT
The DNA here is from genome assembly GCA_031216105.1 of Dalbergia cultrata. Lineage (NCBI taxonomy): Eukaryota > Viridiplantae > Streptophyta > Magnoliopsida > Fabales > Fabaceae > Dalbergia > Dalbergia cultrata. Next base: position 14,138,239 of record CM062344.1, on the reverse strand, counting down.
CTTTATAAGATAAAAAATTATAACTTTTAAAAGAAAATTTTTTTAATTGACTTTTTAAATAATCTCTCTTAAAAAATTGAAATCGAAATTTTTTGTTTCGTTTGGGTTCAAAATTAATTTATATTTTTGCTCCCATACCCGCGTCTAATAACAATTTATGATTCTAACAAAAGTATTTCTATTATTAGATCCGGATAAAAATTTGTTTTTTGTTTCTATTGTTGAGCCAAAGACTCTGAAAAAAAGAAAAAAAAAAAAAAGGAAAAAGAAGAGCACTATGATTCGATGTTTTTTTTTTTTTTTTCAAAGAAAACAAAATAGAGTAGAGCAGTGGGTTAGAGGTCCAAATAAATGGCTTTGGCTGAGGTTAGGCTGTGTGGTGAAGCGAAAAGATGGATGGATGGTCGGAAGGGGAGAAGAGCAGTGGGCCTCAGCCTCTGAAGGTTATTTTCAGGGAAGCTGCAAAGCACTGGACCGACGCCCTTCCCATCGGAAATGGCCGCCTCGGAGCTATGGTTTGGGGTTCCATCTCCTCCGAAACCATCCAGCTCAACGGTAAGCAGTAATTGAATTGCAGTGCTATGCATACATTTCTGTTCCGTGTTTGTTTCCAATCCTTTGTATGTAATGTAGTTTGTTTCTTTGATTTTCCGGCAGAGGATACGCTGTGGACTGGCACCCCCGGGCGCTACACTGATCCCGAAGCTCCGCATGCACTCTCACGTGTTAGAGACCTCGTTGACCGTCAACAATACTCACAAGCCACTGCTGCTGCCGCTCACTTAACCGGAACTGCTTCTGGGGTAGCTTCACAGATTCCTTCTTCCATACCATTTTCAAAAATGTGACATCAATTTGATCTTACTAAAATTTTCCACGTAAATTTAGATTGATTTCGAAATTAACAATGTTAGGGATCAATTGATGTGGAAAAAAAAAAAAGTTTGTTAGGACCAAACTGAGACTAAATTAGAAATGTTATGATCAAAAGGATTATTGAATCGTTTCAATTCAATGGCCTCTCTCTCTCTTTCTTCCGATGTGGTGCTTTCAGTTTATGTATGTTTTAATTCCTCTCTTATATGTGTTGTGTTGCCACGATGCCAATTGCCAAGGCCTACCAGCTTCTAGGTGATATCAAATTGGAATTTGATTACTCGCATCTTACAAGTTCAACTGGTCAAGAGATTTATCAGAGAGAGCTTGACTTACACACCGCAACAGTGAAAGTAACTTATTCCGTGGGAGATGTACAATTTCAAAGGGAACATTTTGCCTCTTACCCAAATCAAGTCATTGTGACAAAGATTTCGGCCAGTAAACCTGGCACCCTATCATTTACAGTTTCTCTAGACAGCAAGATGTTTCATCAAACTTACATAAATGGCAATAATCAGATTATAATGAAAGGAGCATGTCCTGGAAAAAGGACCTCACCACAACTCAATGCAAAGGACATTCCAAAGGGAATTCAATTTTCAGCTGTTCTTGATTTAAGTATTGGTGGTACAAATGCCATGATCAATATTTTGGATGACAAGAACTTAAAGGTCGAGGATTCAGATTGGGCTGTTCTTCTGCTGGTTGCTTCATCTTCCTTTAGTGGGCCATTTACCCCACCTTCAGAATCTACAAAGGAACCCACTTCAGAGTGTTTGAGTACATTGAACTCCATAAGCAATTTATCATATTCTGATCTTTATGCACGTCATGTAAAGGACTACCAGGAACTTTTTCACCGAGTATCACTGCAGCTCATGGGAAGCACGTATAGCGTGTCAGAAGGCGGGTCTTTGGAGTCTCATAGGCTTATCCCATCTGTAGCTGGTCTATGTCTCTTGGACAGCAAAACAGCAGCTCCAACTTCAGAGAGGGTGAAATCATTTCAGACGGATGAAGATCCATCTCTGGTGGAGCTTCTATTTCAATATGGTCGTTATTTGCTTATTTCTTGTTCACGTCCCGGAACTCAGGTTGCAAACCTACAGGGAATTTGGAACAAAGATATTGAGCCTGCTTGGGAGTATGTTTACATTCTATTTCTTTTCAAATGGATCTGCTTTTAATCAAGGCTTGTTAATCTGTTGCTAGCTGTCAAGATTTGTCAGGATTCTATTTTCATTTTCTTTAGCAACATTTATTAGTCGTTACTCCATTTATCTGCAAGCCTTGCATGATTTTTATTTATTTATTTTTAATCAGAGACTAATAATAATCATGTAACTGTTCTTTTTTCTCAGTTGCGCTCCTCACTTGAACATCAATCTTGAAATGAACTACTGGCCTTCTCTTCCTTGCAATCTTAGCGAGTGTCAAGAACCCTTGTTTGACTTCATTTCATTTCTGTCTGTGAATGGCAGTAAAACTGCTAGTGTAAGAATTTTTTATATCTTGACATTCTTTTTTAAGCCCATCTTAATTGACTGAGGATGTATAATTGAACAGATTTCATCAGCATGATTCTGCCTTAAAATTATCCTAAAATTATGCATACGCCAAATGTCTATTTATATGAATCTTTTTCAAAAGTAGTTGCAAAATCATCACCATGCTCAATTGTTCTTTTAAGATGCTGCTGTTTGCAGAGCAAACATTGGAGGCAATGCTAGATGACCATGAACTATCTTGATGTTCTTGAATTTCTCTTATTCATTTGCTGAATACTCTAGGTTAATTACGAAGCCAATGGTTGGGTTGTACATCATAAATCAGATATATGGGCAAGGACATCAGCAAGTCAAGGTGATGTTGTGTGGGCCTTATGGCCGATGGGTGGAGCATGGCTTTGTACTCATCTGTGGGAGCACTATGCTTTTACAATGGATGAGGTAAGTTGTGAGATAGATTGAAATCTCTCAATCAACTAATGAGACTAGAGAGATAAATTAAATTAAAAATTAGAGACATTGCAAACTAAGTTGTTCAGAAATCAGTAGCCTTTGGGAGAATCTTTTTAAATTTAGGATATTGTGCTAGTTGGGGCAATTTGTGCAGTTACTTTTGATTAGAATATATTTTGGAAGGATTAACTTTGAAAGAATAATGTATGGAAGAATGAGTTTTATATTTGGGAATGCTTATAGAAGAGTTAATTTTATGAGACTGACTTTTGTTTGGATGGTGTTGAATACATTTACCTTATGAGGGTGAAAAATATATAAAATTTAGTTTCAGATATTATCTAATTATTATAAGTAATGGAAAAATTGTAAAATAATGTGTGCACCAAAATGAATTATGGTCGAGGTGACATTCAGCCAGAACTAACTAGTGCCAATTTTCTGATTTGTTCTTTTTAACAGGATTTCCTCAAATGTAAAGCATATCCCTTATTAGAAGGATGTGTGTCATTTCTGTTGAGCTGGCTGATTGAAGGCAGTGAAGGATATCTTGAAACCAATCCATCAACTTCCCCAGAACATACTTTTACCGCTCCCAATGGTGAGCCTGCTTGTGTCAGTCAATCATCAACAATGGACATGGCAATCATCAAAGAAGTCTTTTCCATATTTCTTTCTGCTGCTGAGGTAAGTTGGTAACCTGTGAACTAAAGCATACAAATTATAAAACAATTTTGATGTTCTGTTAACTTAAAGTGTGTATCTCTATTTTCTTTACAAGTTGTCTTTTCCAAACAGGTTATGGGGAGAACCAAGGATAGTATTGTCAGAGAAGTTTGTAAAGCTCAGCCAAGGCTACGCCCTACTAGTATTGCTAGGGATGGTTCCATTATGGAATGGGTATTAAAAATGTGGAAGATGCATTTATCTCTTGCCTAATTTTGATATGCTTAAATTGCTGGATAGATAATGGAATTGCCTGTTGAATGCAGGTGAAGGATTTCCAGGATCCAGATGTGCATCACCGACACCTTTCTCATCTATTTGGTCTATTCCCAGGGCATACAATTACTATTATGGAAACTCCAGCCCTCTCTGAAGCTGCTGAGAAAAGCCTTTATAAACGAGGTTAGCATTAGCTCAGTTCGATTACTTATTTTTGTTTTGCTGGAATTCTAGATTAAGTGTTTTTTTTTTGTTCTTTATTTGATTCCTGATAAACTGCATGATTCAGAATGGTTACCTGCTGCTTTTCTTGCACAACACTCTATAATGCAATTGCAGAGAAATGTTAGCCATCACTATCCTTTTGTTTCATTTCATATAATGGAAAATTGGAAATTGAGAGCAGATATTGGGTTGAGTAGAGCATATGCTCTTCTTGGGTTCATCCTTAAAATAACTAAACAAGTGGCAGCAAAATAATATAAAGCTCCTGTCTGTTGGCCCCCAGAAAAAAAAAATGGGGGAAAAAACAAGCTATACTTTGTGATATTGCATAGTGAGTCAAATTAGCTTATCTGGTATCTGGATAATGCTTGGAAACAGGAGAGGAAGGTCCGGGATGGTCAACCACTTGGAAAACTGCTTGCTGGGCACGTCTACATAATAGTTCTGATGCATATAAGATGGTCAAGCGCTTGATAAACTTGGTGGATCCAGATCATGAGAAAAAATTTGAAGGTGGACTTTACAGTAACCTATTTGCTGCGCACCCACCATTTCAGATCGACGCCAACTTCGGGTAACCTTTTTTTGTAAGAGTTGTGCCCATTCAGCAAATATTTTGCCAGCAAATATTTTGCCCAAGTGATGCGTTTGTGTCGTTATTTTTCTCACGTCAATGGCATTATTATCATATCATTGGCTTGACAAAACTAACATTTGCAAATTTAAGAAGTCATTGTAGCAACCACACACATTTGTTGTAATCAAGCTAGAGGAGTTCAATAGCTAGTTTCAAATATTTACTATTTCTCTTTTCGTTGCAGAATTTTTTTTCAATGTAATTGACTGTATCATTAATTCATTATCATTCTATTTTTTGGCTTCATAATTTCTGTGTGATGCCCTCTCAATTTAAACCAGCGGCACTTGATCCAGTAGAGAGGAAGTTTACTATATAGGCTTGTAGCACAAATTGAGCACTAAGTTAGGGCTTTTGGACTTCAGTTTTTCAGCTGCAGTTGCAGAGATGCTCCTTCAGAGTACCTTGGACGATCTTTTCATACTTCCTGCACTTCCCCGGGAGAAATGGCCAAATGGTTCGGTGAAAGGCCTGAAGGGTCGTGGAGGAACAACAGTTAGTATATGCTGGAGAGAAGGGGATCTTCAGGAGGTTGGTCTTTGGTCGGAGGGCCAAACAAGAACAAATCTAAAAAGGATACACTATAGAGGAACCATGGTCACTGCAAACATAGTGTCTCGCGCCTTTTACAAGTTTGATGGGCAGTTGAAGTGCTTGAACACATTTTCTCTTGCTTAAGTAGCATGGTCTTGAATCTCTTTCCTATCGTTGTTTGTGAATTGTAACATATATAGGTTGTCGTCATAAGATTTTACATGAATCTTTTGAGACAAACATTTCTGGATTTACTAATTTAGTATTTTTTGAGCAACGTGTATAGACTGAAATAGTTATTATTGTTCTTGAGTACCAAAAATGGATTTTGTAATTTAGAAGACAATTTGTAAGAACACTCTAATTTGTAAGAACAGTTAGAGTTTCATATTTGATGTTAGATAATTTAATGAGTTTGACATATGACACATTGTCATGTAATAATAGATTATTAGATGAAAGTGTCATTTTTTCAGTACTTACTGTGCATAATAGCTTGGTTGCCAAATGTTGATGGTGTTTATCCATTAAAAGCTGCCTATGATTACTGGAGTGAGTGTAATGTTCTGGCCAGGAATAAATTATGCAAGTATATCTGGAAGATAAAGGCAAAGCAGATGATTCATTGCGTACTAATTCAAGCTGTTTTAATTGGGGATTGGTAGACACTGACATTTGTGGAATATGTGGTATTCTTCCTGAAACAACACTTCGTGCTCCTAGAGATTGTGAAAACGCTAACGAGCTATGGAAAAACTCTGGTAATAGTTTCATCAAACATGATTATTTTCCAGCGACCTCTTAAGATGTGGGTGGAAAGTAAAATATCTTGGATGAAACTCAAACTACTCAAGGGATTAGCTGGTCATTGGCATTTTGTACAGCCTCCATATTCTTAACAAGGCTTCAATACGTGCCCCAAGTTAGTCGGACCTAAACCTACAAGTTTACAACTAATTAGATTTTGTGCAAACATGTGCAATAAATTCGTTAGTTCAGTTATTTCCTTCTTTTCTTTGATGTGGTATTTCCTTCTGAGAAATTAATTGATAGGCTTCAAGGAGCAGATTAAGGTACGCTGCTAAGAGCCTAATAAATGCGTCGCGAACCTGGTATGCAATAAAAGATATGAGTTGGTTTATTTATTATTTTCTCATTGTTTGCCAGCATGTATGATGCACCCAAAGATTATGTTGAGGACAAGTAAATCAGCAACATCTATTGATGGTGGTTGATTGGGATTCTGTTGTTTTGAGGCTGCCTTTCTGCACATCTTGCTGTGCAAATGATGTTGCGTAGCACAAGCACAGCTCTCAGTCCTTGTTATGATCATTTTCCCCGGATCTGTTGGCATTGGCATGGATGCTAGGGCTTTTGACAGGAACATTAAGAACAGCGTATCCTTTGAAGGGGAAAGTTATGTGAAGTCCATGTTCGATATGTGAAGTCCATGAGTTTGTTGAATCGTCCAAATCCTGATGTTTTATCAAAGTTATTGTAAAACTTTTCTTGATTGTAGTTGTAGGGCTTCGCTTGTTGATATCACATTATGTCAATGTTATTATGATCTCTCTTTGTATCCAGGCTATATTGCCTTGATTATTAATCAATGAATCTTTGTTGTAAAAACAAAAGTGGCATCATTCAATGAGAAAAAGGGCAATAACATCGACTATATATATTTGTATAGCGTTAATTGATTTTAACACACTATGCTTGTGTGTTTCTACGTTACAAAAAGTGTGCATATGTAACACTGATGTATATTCTTAGCAAAAAATTTAATTTAGACAAAAGAAATTAAATTAAATGTGCCTTGAACTCAAACAACATCAGTTGTCATGCAATGATTTTATGTGTGGTTAGTCCCCTACGATGCAGAGTGACTAACCACTACTTTGGCTGTATGTGTAGAACGTGTAGAGGGTGGAAACGTTATATTACAAATTTACAATGCTTGTTTTCCTTTTTTATTTACTTTTCAATTGAACATACGGAAACCAGAATATGTGAAAAGAAAAAGAATAAAATAAATCACTTTTTCTTTTTAATTTGAAAGATTAAAAAAAAAATTAAATTTAGTTTTAACAATTAATTTGAAAACGGTAAAATGGAATATAAAGCAGTCACTTATTTTAATTATTTTTCTCATTAATTTTTAAACTTTTGAACGCATGAAGTTTTTTTTTTATTTTAATTCTCTTATTCAATTTTTAAAATTTCTTTTCTTAGTTCTTACCTTTCATCGAGACTCAGTATAATGAGATTTACAATTCTAGTTGTTACATTACAACAACTAGGCACGTAAAAGGGATTTCGTTTGTAGTGTACATGAGACCATATATTGAATATAGTCTCCCACGAAAACTATACCTTTAGTTCTAAACGCGTTATATGTATAGCCAGCATTGTTAAAACAAAAGATTGAAAAAATTGAAACGAAGGCAATTACTCGAAGGTAACGACATAAACTAATGTAATATATAATAGTGCCATACAAAATAAGTGCCCTCAAATCTCCCAAAGAATGCAAGAAATGTATGTAGTCCAAATACAGTAATAAACTCCGATATCACATCGATCCACAAAATAATAAGATATAGAGGCAAATAGAGTAGCGAAATAACAGCGATCGGAAGAAAAATCTGCCGCGATCCGAAGAGGGATCAGATATCTAAAGCAGCAAGGAAAGGAAAGCCCATCCGAATACCAAGCTCCCAACCATCTTCTTCAACGACAACAACTTCTCTACCCCACTCTGCAATATATACATATGCCACAAATGAATTAATCAAAGTTGATTTATTCAGTATGTCACTTTATTATATTTTACATCAGAAGCATTAATCTTTGCTAATGTACGTAAATATCATAGCACACAAACAAAGAATGAAACTGTATATAAATTATAAAAGAGTATGTGTGTGTGATGAGAAGAATAGAACTTACAAGATCGGAGCCAGAGGGGGAGAGGGCGGAGAGGCTGGGAGAGGGAGCAAGGGAAGGAGAGAGAGGAGCCAATGCAGGGGCTTTGCTCTTCGCCTTGGAAGGAGCCAGGGCTGGAGAAGTGGCCGGGGGGGATGACAGCGGTGTTGGGGTGAGTGCCGGCGGAGGGACAGCGGGAGGAGGGGTGGCCGGAGGTGGGGAAAACGGAGGAGGAGAAAATGGAGGAGGAGAAGCCGGCGGGGGAGTGGCAGGGGAAGGTGGAGGGGATGCAGGGGGAGGGGACGCTGGTGGTGGGGAGCTGAGCGGTGCCGGTGGGGGAGTGGATGCGGGTGGAGGCGAAGAGGGAACCGGTGGTGGAGAAGACTGGACCGGAGGGGGAGAACCTTGGGGAGTGGGAGGAGCTGGGGTGGTGGTGGGTGTGGGAGGAGCAGGAGAAGAGGGTGGGGTGGTGGTGGGAGCTTGGGGAGTGGGAGGAGCAGGGGTGGCGGTTGGTGTGGGAGGAGCAGGAGAAGAGGGTGGGGAGTTGGGTGGAGATTGGGCTCCCACGCCGGCCACCAGAATGCCGCACATCAAACCCACCAACAAAGCTGGCAAGCGTGTGCCCATCCTCGTCCTCCTCGTCGTCATCGTCTGCTTAAACTGTGCTCTGCAGATTAGTGATAGTTTCAGGTGTTGAGACTTCTGAGTTATTAATGAATGAATGAATGAAGGAGTCAGACAGTAGTCTGGTTTAGTTTGGATCAAAATGCAGCCGGAGTTTCCATCTTATATTGGCCTCCTCGTTGGTCTGTCTGCCAATCTAGTCGCCACCAACCACTCTCAAGCGTTATTGCATTGCGATGATGTTTATTTGAGTTGGTTGGGACCCATCATTCGATGTGACTTTTTATGCCACGCTACTCCGGTAGAGGATAGAAGAGATTTTTCATTTTTCACAACACACAACCACCTGCCTGCCACCTCGGCCCTCCTTCCAAATTTACCAAGGCTGGAACAGATCATCTCTGTCAAGGCCATGTTCGCTTTTCTATTCGATCTATCACTTAAGATGAATATTTAATATAATTAGAAATTTAAAAATGATTATTAAATCTACACTACTCATTTTCACTCGGCAATGTGATAAAAGAAAAGGGAAAATAGATTATTCCCGTAATTGGTTGGGAATCGGCTGAAAATTTAATTGCAATTCAAGTAGTTAACCTGCAATTCAATAATAATAACATTTCTTATTTGGATATCACATGTATATCAAAATAATAATCTTTGTTTTCATCCATATGGGTAATAAAAAATGTTATTTAAACACTAAAGAAGTTGCTAATTATTTGAGACATTGACTTTAAAAATATTGGATATGATATGAATAAAATGTGTAATTATTATTACATCTAATAATTTAAAAGTTAATATCTCAGTAAATATTTTTTTTTTGTGTTTAAATAATATCACTCAATGGATAATAGTTAGCTGTTTAAGACAAGAGATGCGACAACTTGTGTTTTATATTTCATTAATTTTCATTTAAACAGGAGTAAAAATGATAGCATGGCTTGCTAGCTACAACCACCGATATGATTGTGAGGACACGTGCTAATTGTTTATTTGACTTAAGCACGTAGTACTAATATTTAGGATACCTTGGAGAACCAACCCAAATCCAACCGATCAATTAATGATGGCTCAGCTAAGTTTTGTGAACGGAGGAGGATTTAAAATTACAGTTAGATTTGAAATATTAAGTGGGGATATTTATTTTTAAAAGTATGTAAAAAGTTTATCATAGTGTGAACCTAGCTAACTATAACATATACCTTACTAACATCTCGTTGCATATAGTGCATGCGTGCTAGTACTACACTCAAAATTTATATATATGGAATAAATATTTAGATGTGTTCGTGATAAATAGGTGTTACTTTGCATTATTTATAGTTCAACACCTTCACTTTGTAGTTTATTATTTTAATTATATGCTTTTAATATAAAAATTAAAATGTTGAGTTTTAAACAACACAGAAAAAAAAAAAAACTTTTCTATTGAAGTACCTAAGAACTTATCTTTAGATGATAACTCCAATTCGAAGTATCAAACTAATTTGTAAAGTGATAAACTGCATGTGGGTCACCGGTCTTCGTCAGTTCATTTTGTGCTGGACCTCAAGGCATGTGTGATTTGTACGCTACGTTGGGGGCTGCTGGAAAGAAGGGAAAGCAAAAGGGCTGGTTGTTAAGGTGGATCCGAAGCTGGCCAAATAATCGTGTTGGGTCCTACGGAGCTCTCTGCCATAGAATAACATGCAAGTGGTAAATGATATTAATTACCTAAAAATGATAAAGAGAGAATTATTAGCGAACTAAATACTTATTTATAAAATCATCAGTTCTGTGAGAAATATTGACTAATTAAGCCGAAAACTGATGATTACGGCTCAGCATTGGTAATGAGTTAACAGGGCATAACCACGGCCCCTATAGCCCCATATTTTTGTGGGGGCTTCTGCCTTGGCTGTCAATAAACATGATTATTTAGATTCACATGTCTCGTTTGCTTTTGTTTGAATGAAAGCAGATAAAAATCAATGGGAACAGCGTTAATTAATGAGGAAAAGTCATTGCCAGGGAAGACTTTGCTTAGAAAGCAATCCAAATTTCACGTCAGCTTTGGAAAACATGATTAGCGGTAATTCTTGTCATGCATGCATAGCATAGGGTGTATTTATCGTCTTAATGTAGACGCACTAACTTAATTTGTGCTTACTTATGCGAAAGTAGGAAATAAAGAAAAGAGACAAAAACTCTTATGCGAAAGTAGGAAATAAAGAAACGAAACAAAAACATTTGTTGATGATTAAGGTTTTAAGTTTAGACTAAAGAAATAAATTTAAAATTGAGAGGATTTTTTTCAGTAGGATCTGATTTGTTCAACTCGAATCAAATTAGTTAAAATTGATCACATATAAATGATTTAGGTAAAATTGAAAAAAGGTAAAGCATTGCAAGAGTTGGCTTCTATAGGAAGAAGTTAACTAATTAATTAGATTTTTCTCCCTCTTAAGCAGCGTCATCAGCGGTTAGTTTGGACTTTCATTTCAGATGGTTCCTTGCACATCGAAGTATAACCGAATAGCTGCCAAGCGTATACTTTTGTTAGTGTCATAACAACCAGGGGATACCCTCTGAAAGGGATAATGTACCTCAACAACCGATCTTCAAATCAAATAAACTTACAAGAGAAATCATAATCCTCATCTATATCATTGATAAGAAATTTGATTATTACTGCCTTTTCTGGGTATATTGTTGCAACAATGAATGGGGGTGATCTGATCTCAAAGACAACCACTGCGTGGTTGGCTAATTGTAAACGTATATCTTCTTTCGTTAACTGAGACGATCAGATGAGTAACGCTAACCGCATTAAAATATATATTAGTGAACCTTGTTGCAGTGTCCTTTGGCTTTTCCATTTGATGGGTGTAAGAAAACCTTAACAGAAGTGGGTCAGAATCAAGACGCACAGAAAGAAAAGATGCGCTTGGTAGGGTTAATTAGTTAATTAGATAGATTACTTTGCAATCAGGATGCATGGTGCTACTTTTCAATCACCTTTTGTTAGCTCGTTTCTTTCCCTTCGTCGTAGGTTATATTCACCCCATTATATTGTCTATCAAATTCAACAGCCTTCAACGTAACAAAGGTACTGGCCTGGATGGAGAAGGAACCTTTCAGGTGGTTTAGAATGGCACTCTGGTTTTTGGAGCAATTAAGACATCATTGTCGGTCAATTTCTTCGTTCTTGTCTCTTTTTTTTTTTTTTTTTGTTGAGCAATGCTACTTGTGTGACGGAAAACTTTCCGCGAATATGAGCGAAACAGAATCAGGCGGTGGTTTGTGTTTAATGGAAACAAATAAATCTAACATAACGGAAATAATCCAACAGTGTCCTGAAATTTGTAACACGGTCTGTCGAGCCATCAAGGATTCTGATTTTTTTTTTTCTTTCTTTTCGTATAAACCGAGATCAAGTACTAAATTAAAGGAGAGAATATTTCTTTTGTATAAATAAACCAAAATGGCAAATAATCATATATATATATATACACGCGCACACACACATAATGATTTTATAAGAGAATAAGATGATTAAATCTGAGTCATATAATCATATATGAATGGTCAGAATTAAAAATTATTAAAAGATTATATAATCATTTAAAAAAGTCATATAATTTATATTTTAATCTTGACTATTAATGCAAAATCCAAATTTACTCCTCTCATATAAAAGCACTATAGTCACTTCATCCTCTCCCTGTGTGTGTATATATATATATAGTGGGGATACATTTACACAAAGTGTAAGTGTTAATATACTTACATTCGTCAATAACTATTTATGCGTATAAAATTTCATTAATCCAACTATTGATTAAAAGTACTTATATAGTGAATCAAATATATCATACAATTTGAAAATGATGATGTTTCATCACGTATCTTTATTTTGATGGATAATTTTTTAAAATACCAATAAATATCAATAATTAAAATACATACTTTTTGTTATTAGATTTTTCTAGAATTTTAAATGCTTGATCGTTAAGATAATATTACACAATTCAACGATCGAATCAATTACTATTAATAGCACTGCTTTAGAAAAGCTCATCGAAATTATAAATTATAAATGAGATATGTACACATAATTAACGTTAGTATAATTTTTAAGATCGAAAAACATTTGAAATCATAAAAGAGTTATTGTTAATCAATCAATTCAATTAACTTTTAGAATGAGTATTTATAATTAAAACTGTATTATAATATTCTTAAAATTTTATTTTTTAAAAATAAATCTCCAATCATAAATAATCATTACATTTGTTAAAAAAAAAATTCCGGTAAAGTGGAAAATAAACGAACTAGAATCTGAGATGGATCACACCTACACTATCCAACAGCAAAAAGCAATCACTTGAAGGGGAGGTTCAATCCACACCATCAACGGTTCCATGGAAGAAATTCCAAGTTATTTGGGCAGCGCATCAGCACACGAATTAGCTTCACGAAACACATGAGTGAACTTAGTCCTCCACGAACGAAGCGCAACTCCCTAATAATATTAGCTAGGATAGCACCATAGAGGGGGAAGGGAGAAGGTTGATCTAGAGAGACAAGCCGCCAAGCTTCAGCGGAATTAGTCTCACACCAAAGCCGAGTGAAACCCAACATCTCAAGCAATCTTCAAGCCCACTAAAATTCCTGACAATTCAGCACAAAGAATGTCTTCATCCCCCATAAAACCTGAAAACCCACGAATCCAAATTAGCAGCGTCACCCCGAAGAATTTCGCTAAGGGTAGGTCTTGTTGTGTAAATCTCTAATCCAAACTCACAAACATACTCTATAAGTGCTCATGGGTCACCCGTGACCCTCCTATCAGAGTTTAGCTTGACCCAACCATCACCAAGTCTGACCCACAATATCTGTCTGGGAATCCTGGTTTGATAAGATATATAAGGATCTATTTAAATTATTTAATTCTTATGGATTGATAATACAAAGAAATTATTTACAAGTATTCAATTAAATCATTTAATTTATATCGCTTTTTAAGAAAGAGTAGAATTAAATGTGTTTCCTAACATGATGACACTATATAATTGAATAAATATATAAAATTATTTTATATTATCAAATTAAATATCTATTTAAAAATTCAAATAAACAATAAGGACGCATTCAATTATGTTTTTAAGTTCCAGAGAAAGAGGCGATAGCTTTTTTTATTTTTAATTATTATCATCATGTTTGGGGAAATATTGTATGATGTAAGTATGTTTTAATTTGTCACAAACTCTTTTTGGGGTTTTGGTAATGATTTTGTCACGAAGTTGGAAAGCTTAATTACGAAGACTTAGCCTCAAGTAGTGTTGGGCTGGAGATCACTGCAAGTCTGCAACAAGATTATAGGTCCAGAAAATTGTAGGGCTTGATATCACAAAGAAAGTTGACCAAAAATATCACAGAGAATATTATGAAATCATCAATCATCAATATGATGATATCCAGTGATTTGTTAGTTTGGGCTTTCAAAAAAAATAAGCCCAACTAAGATTGATGAATGATGGCTTCCAAAAACAAAAAGAATGACATCTAATGTACTTTTTCACTTCTTGACCATGATTTTGTTTTGCCTTTCTTTCCTTCTTGCGATGTTTGCACTTTTCTTTCACCACAATTTTTATTTTTAGCTTTTGTTCGTCCTCATATGATGTCTGAGCAGCCTTTTTTTTTTTTTTTCAGGCCCAAAAAGGAAAAATAGATGCAGATGGGGGTGCCTGTTTAGATACCCGAAGAAGTGTAATGGGATTTTGCTTCTTCATTGGTGAAGCTCTCGTCTCATGGAAATGCAAGAAGCAATTAACAGCTGCTAGAAGCTCTTCAAAAGCCGAATACAGATCTCTAGCTGCAACAAGTTGTGAAGCTCAATGGCTTTCATTCCTATTACAAGATCTGCATTGTGCCCCACAAGCCTCTATAGCTCTTTTTTGTGACAATAAATTTGTCATTCATAATGTCACTAATCTTGTTTTTCATGAAAGGACTTAACATATAGAGATGGATTGTCACACAGTACGTGACAAAATTCAAAATGGACTCATCCACCTCCTCCCAATTTCCACAAAGAATCAACCAACTGACATATTTACAAAGGCCCTCCATCCTAGTCCCTTCTCTTATATGGTCTCCAAGCTAGGCTTACTAGACTTGTACAACCCAGCTTGTGGGGAGCTATCACCAGACCCAAGTTCAAATAGAGCAAATTTTGATTCTAGAGAAAAGATTAGCTAGCTATCACAAGATTATGTACAGCTCATGAGTTAGTTTGTTAGTTATAACTGAATAGTTATCAAACTCTGTATATAAGCCAATCTGTTATTGAACTAATCCAACTTTTCTCAGTCTTACACACTTCAATGAAATAAGCTCTTATTCTCTTCTCTCTCTCTTAGTTTATCTTCTCTTTAACTCATGTGTACGCGCGCGCATACACACACATATAGGAAATGACTTAAGTGAGAATGATGGTTTGGATCTAACATGAATAGTAAAGATTAAAATAGAAAATTAATCACGTGATATTTTTAAATGCTTACGTGACCATTAATTATTATTAATCTTTTAATACTGACTATCTATATATATATATATATTTATACAACCTAAATTTACTCTTTTCACTTTCAAAATAAATCACTTCTTTTAGTCCTGACTATATATATATATATACACTGTTTGAAAGTTGTACAGTAAAAACTTGTTTAATCTTGGCACCAAAAAAAAAAAAAAACACTTGTTTGATTACAACAATTTCTCTTTAGATTTAAGCCATTTGTATTTAGCATGGAAAAGAAAATCAGACTGGACCGGCTGAGAACCCGTTATCTGGCCAGTTTGGTTCAGCTTAAAAAATTGGGGGAATTTAAAATTGGTTAAAACCAACAAATTGAATCGGTTAGACCGATTTGGAACTTTTTTTTTTCAAAACTTAAATACTAATATCTTATGACAGCACATATCAAAAATGCAAAAAATAGAATTAAAGAAGGGCACTAATAAAAATTGTTGTGTTATTCTTCTTCTATCTATCATTTACAAGTTGGTCATCATAAGCTTCATTGGTCATCAACAAATATTGTTTTTAAATATTTGTGACTGTGTTGTCAGACTAAGACTAGAGAAATTTTATGTGGATTATGTTTATTTTTATAAACCTATGAATATTATTTTTTTGTGTTGATTATGTTATGTTAATGATTTAATATTTTTTTTATATTTTAATTAATCATATGTATATATTTATGTGTGTGTGTGTGTATTATATTGGGATTGAACCGATTGGACCTTTCAACCTTTGAACCAATATCTTGACCGATTCGATACTTAGTCCGATTTTCTCTTCATTGGTATTTAGGCGCTAGTTCAAATTGAATTGAATTTAGAATACACTTGATTTAATTTTTCTTAACAAGATTTTATTTGAATTGATTTTTTTTCCTTTATGAATAACTTTCCATTATAGATTTAAGTAGATTATGGGTGCGTTTGTTTGTGATTATTTTGATTAATAATAACTTTTTTCGCCTAAAATATCACTTTTTGCATATTTGAATAATTTTTAAAAATAATAAAATTTTCAAAAAAATTAATTTTCAATTTTTTTGTAAAAGCTAAAATAAATAACTTTTGAAAAAAAAACAGTTTTTTATATATAAAATTTAAATTTCATAATCATTTTTTTCAAAATCTAAAGCAAACGTACCTATATAAATAAATTATTATTGAATCAAATTTGCATAATCTCTGCTATTTATAAACTAATATAAAATTTTAGTTTTCCGATAAATATTAAGTAAAATTTTTTTAAATGGAATAAATTCAAGACTACCAGAAAAAAGGGCCAAAAATAATAACTTGTGTTTTTTCATTTTTTTTGCCCCTTAGAAAAACCTGTGGTGATTTGTAACTTTCAGTTTTGAGTTCCTTTCCATCCAATTTTGATATGGAAAAGTTATGCGCTTTGAATTTTGATGATAAAAATTAGGGCGGAATCGGAAAGGAGGAGTTTTTGCAAAAGAGGGAGGGATATATTGGTATTTAAAAAGAGGAGAGGGCTAGCAAGGAAAGATAAAAGAAAGGAAAGGGTTTTTACTTTGGGTTGGGTAGGGCTGTTGCTAGTGTGTGTGTGTGTGTGAGAGAGAGAGAGGGAGAGAGAGTGTGACTCACTTCACAATTTGTTGTCTTGTCTTGTGTAATCTCTTTCTCTTCGAAGTTCTATCCTTTCATTTCCCTTGGGGCTCGCAAGTACCGAGTAGAGGACAGGACATGGCCGCGTCTTTGGGATTGTTCCCCACAATGACCTTTGTGGCGGCAGAGAAGCCCTCCGGCTTGGCGCTGAGCCTGAGGCCTGTGCAGGTGCAGCCTCCAATGGCGAAGGTGCGGACGGTGCGAGCGGTGATCTCAGCAACGGTGTCCGAGCCTCCTTCGAACCCAAAGGTTCGGGGAATCATGAAGCCCCGCAAAATATCTCCCGAGATGCAAGCCATCTGCGGCGTTTCCGAGATTCCTCGAACCCAAGCTCTTAAGCAGATTTGGGCCTACATCAAGGACAACAATCTCCAGGTTTCTTTCCCTTCTTCACTCACTCTTTTCTGTTTTTGTGATTTTTTTATATTTTTATTTTTTAAAGTTTCTGGATAAGGTTGCTTTGTTATTTTTCTTTTTTAAAATGCTCTCTCTGCGCGCCCCGAAAAACATAATCTATTTGTTGTCTTGGAAGAGTGTTCGTAAGTTTTTTTTCGAAGGGACTCACCTAACCCCTTTCCTTCCTCTCTTCTCCAAAGTGAATCTCTCTCTCTCTCTCTCTCTCTCTCTCTCTCTCACACACACACACACACACACACACACATCCTGAGGTAAGGGCTGCGTACATAGCTTGTGCCAGTCAGTGTTTTGTTTTGCAAATACCCAAGTAATGTTATTAAATGTAAGGTTGAAATCTCTTGGCCCTTTCGGATGTATTCATGACCTTATCTCTTCTTTTTGCTTAGCTTAATGACCCTGTGCAGTCCTAGTTCTATTATTTAGTTTTCGATTCTGTGGAGCTTTATGGTTGCTCTGTTAGCATTCATCGATTTTTGTATAACTTATACCATTTTCTATATAGTTCAAATTCACGATGAACTTTCTCCTATCTAGGGATCATACCTGCTGCCTTCAGGTGGTAAAGTTCATACTATTGAAGATACTTCCTGCAATATGATGTGTTCACCTGTTAGCTGTCTATTTGGAAAATGCATGTGTCTATGTTTGTCACTTTAACATAGCTTAAGTTGATTCATACTGATGAAGTGGCGATTATATTTTGTTTGTTTGCTCGTTTATTATTACTTTTTTAAGTAGGTTTTAAGGCATGAGTGTTGTGACTTGCTTAGAAATGAACCGAAAAAGAGTATAGTTGGAACTTGGAAATTGGAATTTGACGTGTTTCACCTTTGCAGAATCTTAAGTTATGAGTGTTGTGACTTTCTTTGCTACACTTATACTAGAAAGACAGATAATAATTAATCTGTTTTGATTTGAAGCACTAACTCATCTGCTATTCCCTTCGTAATGGTTTGATACTATCTGTGCAACTTTTCAGAATTTGATGAATATACAACTCTGTTAAGCTGATATTATAATGGTTGATGAGGAGTTATATGGTCCTTTTTTCGAGCCATCTAAAGTTCGGTGTTTAATATGTGGTTAAGTAGTTGATTTCTTTGATTTGAGAGCATTTGCCCGGTTGCTGACTAGGCTATTGCTTGCACAAGCGCATCGTGAAATAGTAAGAGCCTGTCTGGTTTGCTGTTTTCAGTTTCCAGTTTTCAACTTTTAGTTTTCAGTTTTTGTGAAATTGGAAACTGAAAACTGAAAACAGCAAACCAATCATACTCTAATATTTCCATATTGTTCGTAAATTTGGATGTTTTCTGTGATATTTTCTCAATCTGTGGACCTTTCTTTCAATATACTTTAATGCATTTACAAACACATTGTTTTGACTAAATTGTTGCTTTTTTATTCTGATAGGACCCTGAAAACAAGAGGGTTATAATTTGTGATGAAAAGCTGAAGAAGATATTTGCTGGGAGAGATCAAGTTGGCATGCTTGAGATTGCTGGACTGATTAGCCCTCACTTCCTTAAATGACAGTTCCACTTGCTCTGAAGTTATGCAAATCACCCATGAAAGTAGTTTTTCTGTACGCAGGTCATGTTTTGGTGTGTGAAACAATTATATTTGAGTTGTCCTGCGACATAGTAGCTATAGTTTTTTCAGTACTTGGAGCACAGAATTAGCTTTGCTGAGGAGTTTCCTTTTGAAAGATGTAGGCTCTTCAACAAGCGTTAGTAACTACCTTTAGTCTTTTCGTTGGACATCTTAAAAAAATTATGGTGCTATGTTATTATAATTATTCCGAAACCCTTTCTTGGTACTGGTTTCGTAGCAGAGGAATTTAGTAATCCGCAGCACCCCTTGGGAAAGATGAGATGGTTTTGCGACTTTTGTGATGATTGGCATTACTAGTTATGCTATTCGCTCGTGGAAACACTCCATGTTTGATGTGAGTAGGTGTTGCTGTATGGCATGGGTGGCTTTTAAGTTTTAACGGTTATTCGAGCATGTCCAAATCGATTCCTCTTTAGCATTCCTACTTGACGTCTGTTGGTAGCTTCCTTTTGAGTTCACAAGCTATGAGAGCTGGTGGAGAGGGAAGGAATGAGTGGGGTTTGTAGAGTAAAATTTTGAGAGTTTATTCGATAAATCCTTACTTTTCCTTCCTTCTGTTCTAAAAGTTGTGTTTGAGTTTGATTTTTGGAGGGAAAAGATATGAAGGGAAATTAGCTAAGACTACAATTTTGAAAGTTTATAAATTCCTTCTTTTCCTTGTGTTCTTGCTTTCTAAAATCAAGATGCCAAAAGTTAGAGGGTAAAAGCGGAGAGTCTACGTCAATGGGTTTTATGTATACTTTTGTATATAAAACTTGTGCATTAAAAAGTTATCTTCAATTTTACTTCAAACACATTAAGAGAGTTAGTAATCTCCCCTCTCTAGGTCATTATCCAACAATTCATTGTCAAATCAACTTCCTTTGCAACTAAACCATGAATGTGAGTTTGTTCTGTCTAACCAAACTGAATAAACTTGTTTCAATGGACCTGCAAGACTGGACTGCATAGTGCCTACTATTCCTTGCACAAGACGGGAAATTTTTATAAAATTGAACGGATAATATATCATCAATGGAGGCTGAAGTGCTGGTTGGAATTGAAGTTGTTGAGACAGTAATACGAATTTGCTATAGACATAGGATTGAATTGAGTGACTGAAAGAAAAATGGAGATGTGAGTTCACGAAGTTTGAACTTAGTATTATCATGTTTGGAGAGAGATCAGAAGAGAGAAACATTAAATTTTCCTAATTGGTGTGTTTACAAATTTTTAAAATCCAAAATTTGATTTACATATATTAAATAGTCTTTTTGAATGTTATCTCTTTTGTTTTTTTGTTGCAACCGTTGTCTAAATTATAATTCATAATACTGAGTAGGTTTGTGAATTAGAAGGATTTGTAGATTGATTAGTAATAGGACATCTTAATACTCATTTGAAGATGATGAATTGGAAGAATGCGATGAACTGTGAAAAGAGTGTAAATAAGACAACTCATGAGTATTAGTATAATGATTTTTATTTTTTTTTGGTTGAATTATAATGACTTGAATGTTGAAGCTTAACCTTTTAGTTGGTTATTTATTTATTTATTTTGGATATATCAGTGCGCTTATCCGGACCCGCAGATATTTGCTGCGAGCGGTGAGGTGAGCAGCGCGCCAGCACTGCTTGTTGAATGTTGAGACATGAGATTGAGATTTAGATTTGAGACACACTCACACACTCAGCACAAAAACACAAGCAGAAGCTGAAGCAACAGTGCGTCAGTCACGTTGCCTGGCTGGTAGTTTCAATTTGCATTCAATGGAGATGGCGGAAAAGCTTGCCCTTCCTCTTCTCCTCCCAACCCCATCCCCTTCCCCTTCCACTTCCAAACACCACTTTCCCAATCCTATTCCTACACCTTCACCGCCACCACCGCCCATACCTCCTCTCCTCGTCCACGACCTCAATTCACGCTCCTCCTCCCGACCCCACCGCCGCACCCCCATCGGCAAGTCCTCCGACCCCAACCGCGGCAAGCCCTGGTCCAACCACCGTCTCTCCCCTCCAGGTCACCGCCTTCTCCATTCCTTAACCCACCCTTCCTTCGACCCCGCTCACTTGGATAAACTTTTGCACTCCTTTTTCGACCCCCACCACCCATCCTCGTCTTCCGATATTCTGGCCATACTCAAGGCTTTAGGGTTTCACAAGAAGTACGAACTCGCTGTGAGCGTCTTTGATTGGGTTCGCCGCAGAGAAGATTCCGCCTCCCTCGTCTCTGGCTCCGCAGTCGCCGTCATTGTTAACATTCTCGGCAAAGCGGGTCGCCTCTCCGCCGCAGCTTCCTTGCTCCTTACTCTTCAAGAAGACGGGATTGAGATCGATGTGTATTGTTACACTTCTCTGATATCTGCGTATGCCAACAATGGCAGGTACAGGGAGGCCGTTACTGTGTTCAACAAGATGCAGGAGGAAGGATGCACCCCTACTTTAATCACTTACAATGTCATTCTCAGTGTCTATGGCAAAATGGGCATGCCTTGGTCTAAGATTATGGCTCTTGTGGACGCTATGAAAGCGAGCGGTGTTGCCCCTGATTTGTACACTTATAATACTCTTATTAGTTGCTGTCGCCGGGGTTCTTTGTATCAAGAAGCTGTCGATTTGTTTGAGCAGATGAAGTTGGCGGGGTTTTCGCCCGACAAGGTTACCTATAATGCATTGTTGGATGTTTTTGGCAAGTCCAGACGCCCCAAGGAGGCTATGCAGGTTCTCAGAGAGATGGAAAGCAATGGATTTTCTCCCACCAGTGTGACTTTCAACTCGTTGATATCGGCGTGTGCTAGAGGTGGTTTGTTGGAGGAAGCATCGAAGCTCAAAACCCAAATGGTGGAGAAAGGGATTAAACCCGATGTGTTCACTTACACCACCCTGTTGTCAGGGTTTGAGAAGGCTGGAAAAGATGAGTTTGCCATCAAGGTCTTCGAGGAAATGAAAGCGGCGGGGTGCAAACCTAATATTTGCACCTTTAACGCCCTTATTAAGATGCATGGTAACCGGGGAAAGTTTGCTGAGATGATGAAAGTTTTCGAGGATATCAAGGAGTGCAAGTGCTCCCCTGATATTGTTACATGGAACACCCTTTTGGCTGTATTTGGACAGAATGGAATGGACTCCGAAGTATCAGGAGTATTTAAAGAAATGAAGAGAGCAGGGTTTGTGCCCGAGAGGGACACCTTCAACACTCTTATAAGTGCTTACAGCAGGTGTGGTTCCTTTGACCAAGCAATAGCTGTTTATAAGAGCATGCTGGAAGCAGGAGTGGCTCCAGATCTTTCTACGTATAATGCTGTTTTAGCAGCACTGGCTCGAGGAGGGCTTTGGGAACAATCTGAGAAAGTCCTTGCTGAAATGAAGGATGGTCGGTGTAAACCTAATGAGCTGACATACTCTTCTTTGCTTCATGCTTATGCCAATGGTAAGGAGATTGAAAGGATGAATGCTTTGGCTGAGGAGATATACTCTGGCTCTATCGAAGCACATGCTGTTCTTTTGAAGACCCTTGTCCTAGTAAATAGTAAGAGTGATCTCCTAATGGAAGCAGAACGTGCCTTTTTGGAGCTAAGGAGAAGAGTAATTTCGCCAGACATAAATACTCTGAATGCAATGATTTCAATATATGGGAGGAAGCAAATGGTAGCCAAAACCAATGAGATTTTGAATTTCATGTATGAGAGTGGATTTACTCCAACTCTGACTACTTATAATAGCTTGATGTACATGTACAGCCGTTCCGGAAACTTCCAAAAGTCAGAAGAAATCTTAAGGGAAATTGTGGAGAAAGGTATGAAACCTGATAAAATCTCATACAATACAGTTATTTATGCGTATTGTAGAAATGGTCGGATGAAAGAAGCTTCACGGATATTTTCAGAAATGAAAGATTCTGCCCTTGATGCTGATGTTGTAACGTACAACACATTTATTGCAACTTATGCGGCTGACTCATTGTTTGTGGAGGCTATTGATGTAGTTCGATACATGATAAAGCAAGGATGTAAGCCAAACCAGAACACTTACAACTCCATAATTGATTGTTATTGTAAGCTCAATCGGCAAGATGAGGCAAACAATTTTGTTAAAAACCTCAGTAATCTTGACCCACATGTTTCCAAGGAGGAAGAGAGCAGGTTACTGGAGAGAATAGCAAAGAAATGGCCATAAGCTGTTTTGTGCCTCTCTGGAGGCTTTAGTGGGATCTGGAAAGTTTCTTTGCCCTATGCTTGGTGTGTGCCCCTTAGTCCCCACTTCATCCTTGGCAGCCATGTTATATAATATTTGGGTGTGGAGGTTGGTGTAGACCAAGTGTAGTTGTAAGTGATGATGTTACTTCACTGGGTGTGTAGCTGCAGAGAAAAAGCAGCTATATGTCTGCTCACTGATGCTTGTAGGGGAGGCTGTACAGAGATGTGTAGTTAAAGAAAAGAAAAAAAGGGGACAGGGCTTGGGTTGTGATTATCAATACCATGCAGAATAAACTGTACATTGAAGAAATCATGAAAAAATCATGTGCAGGAAGAGTTTTGGTGTAGGACTCATTTTGATCACCATATTCCTAGTATGGTTTGTAATTTAGGGTATTTATAACCTAGATATGAATTTTTCATGTTTCTGATTGATCAGCCCTATTATAGATTACTACTGCTGGTGTCACTGTGGATCGATTGAATGTCTAACTTCCGGAAGGGCTTCTCTTTTATTTAGCTCTGGATTGTGGTTACTATGCATTTGTCTTTGTCTCTTTTTAACTCCCGGAAATTTCCAACTGATTGAATTACATGGAAATTGATTACACCTTTTCAATGAACACATAGCTTCTTCTACCACTGATGAATCATGAAACAAATATCTGACTATGAAATTTGTTATAAAGTCTATGCTTTTACGCCCTTAGGATTGGGTTTAGTTGGTTAAAGTCTATGCATAGTGCATCCCCTGTAATGCTGGCTTACGAAAGTCTTCTGAACCAATGGTTTGAGCAGCAACAAAGCAAGCTGGCTCCTCTTTAGCTTCGATGTCAGCTCCCAATGATTAGACAAATCTTGCTGTTTGTTGGTGATAATACATTATATTTTATAATATGATTTGCTTATTAGCATCATAATTGAAATTGAAATACTGCTAATACTAAAAGTAATACGGTAGTACCACTTGTTTCTGCATGTGTGTAGCTGTAATCAAAAGAAACTTTGCTGGTCTTAATTGGATTAACACTGCACTTGAATTGTTGCAGTCATCAATGATTCAATTCCCAAGGACTTTTATTGTGTTCTATATTGTAAATCCTTTGATAGTTTACTTTTCATT
The DNA here is from genome assembly GCA_031216105.1 of Dalbergia cultrata. Taxonomy (NCBI): domain Eukaryota; kingdom Viridiplantae; phylum Streptophyta; class Magnoliopsida; order Fabales; family Fabaceae; genus Dalbergia; species Dalbergia cultrata. The sequence goes on along the minus strand of CM062344.1, from coordinate 14,113,972 downwards.
GATACCGTGATTGTATCTTGCTTTGGCCAATGACCATCCTCGTATTTTATTTATTTGCATTACTTTCTTGTTATTTGGTTACTGCATTGAATTTTTTGGCTGTCATCTCTTTTGGATTTACATTGACCAGGTCTAATCAGGCACACCTGTGTAGGCACGCATGCATTTTACTTTCTAGTCATGCATCTTATAAGGTCCTGTGTAGGCTTCCCTTAGCTGTGACGTTTCTGTAGTCCCCATTCACTCCATTGTGTTGCTTAGATATGAAATGTCTTCGAGAAATACTGGTTAAGGCATTTGAGTTATTTGTATGTCCAGTTGCTTAAAAGCTTTGTGGTCGTTAAGAAAGGCGTTTGGGAAAGACCTTTGAACTTTCTGGTTGTTAAGAATGTGAACTTAGCAATGGAAGCACTTTTTTTTTCCCCTGATGTATGAATTAAAATTTTATTTCAAGTAATAGCTAGATATAGTTTCCTTTGCATCTTTAGTTAACCTGCCTGGCTCATGGGTGATTACTTAATTTTTTTGATAATTTGATTAATTTCTTGATAGAGTTTTGCTATAGTAGACTGTAGTTTTTGATTTAAATCAAAACCACTGCGTTGGTTGATCTAATTGATCATTGAAACTCGACCTTGATTGTGATGATTTTAAGGCCAAGCTTCTTTGTCACAAGGACAAGCCAGCAATTGTGAATGTCAACATATGCGATGCCTCCTTCTCTGTTTCTCTCTCTTCCCCATGCCCTTTTCCATTTTCCTCTATACTTTTTTTGGATTGTGGCTCTCACACTGAAAGACTTGCAGGTACAACTGTGAAAGGAGCCGTGGATGATCTTGATCTGGTCATAAAGACACTTGTAGGCTTTGTTTGGTCTCATGATGCCCTTTGTCAAATTTGTGTGTGTTTAAATGCCACAAGCAATCATTATAATTTTTATACGTCATGTTGAATTTTTCATTGCTATTTCCTGTGTGTTCTGATTGAAAACTCGGATGTGTTCTGTTCTGCTTCTTTCTCTTGTCCACCTGGTTGTTAGCGAATTTCAATTTCAGAAAACAGCAATTTGGTTCTTCCATACACAGCACCATAGCCTGCCGGAAATTAGGATATTGGGACATTGAATTTTCCCTGCTCTCATAATTGTTATGCTTAGAATCAGCAAATGCAAATCAATCAATTAGCAAAACATACAGCTGAATCTAAAGCACTGTTTTACTGTTCTGTAGTTCCATACCTCATCATTGCTTTGCTTTGAAATTGGAGTAGTTCTTTTTTGGTTTAAGTCTCTGTGGAAGCATAATGTAATAACAATTTGATGACTAGTGTGAACAACTAGAACCAGATTTTTGAAGTACATATACAAAGAACTTTGATTCATTCTGTGCAATCTGCTTTGTTATCAGGTGAGAAAACCAGGTGAAACTGATATCAGGTGAAAAAAAAAAAAAAAGTTCTAAATAGGATTTAGAGTTTGAAACTAACACAAAAATCGGTTCAGAACTATCAGGCCCACAGGAAGCTGTTTCCTTCTCTTAACAACATCATAGACCCGCGTCAGTTTCCATCGACTCAAGTGTACTCCTTTCCGATGGATTGCCCTGTATTCTGAACAAGTGGAATGGTGAAAGATCAGAAAACCATTATATGTACGAAAACACCTGAATTTATTTTATTTTTTCAAGTGAATTACTCAATTTTCACAAAAGAAAGTTTTATCCTGTCTCTTTTTTGTTTTTTTATATCCGAAGTTTGATCATGTTTGACCAACTTATGTTTCCTCAAATGAGAGAAACTATGAGCCTACTGCCAACCACATACATGAGCAGTTATTCTTTTTCGTAAGAATTTGGCCAACCGTAAAACCTCAGCTAATACCAAAATTTTCATTGATATAATTATAGTATTCTATTTTTCAGTCAAAGCATCATTTTTCAATCCCAACCTAACGCTCAATTTTCTAAATTTTCTTGAATTTGGTTAATATGGACAAGGTTAGATGCATTCCGGCAAAGGAATGACCCTAGAAGATTGACAGGAGCTGAAAATCCTCTTGACGCGTCTTTGATCCACCGTCGCCCAAAGTTGTCAAACAGGAAATGCTGATGGGGTTTGACAAAAAATAAAAAGGGGGTTTGTAATGAAATCTTACGAAGATAACACGTTTAACACCTCACTACGAGTGATTTTCCTTTCAAAATAAATGATTTCAAACGAAAAAAGAGACGTCAAGCAGAAAAAGGGACCCGAAGTGGTAGACTCTAAGGAAGCATTTGTTTATTAACAGAGAGACAGTAGAGATAAAAATATAAATAATAAATATATATAGAGGTATTATTAAAATAAATAAATTTCTATCTCTATATCCTGTTATCATATTTTAAAGGTATATGTTTTGAGGATAAAAATATTTTCTACTCCTTATTTTTATCTCTATTACTAAATAGATTTGTGTCTTAAATATCTTTATATTTTTATCTCAGAGATAGTAAATAAATGCTACCTAAGGCTCTATTTGATTTCATTTTTCAATTTTCAAAATGTTTAACATTTTGTTGATAAAATCTAAAAAATTGAAAAATAAATACTGAAAACTCATACTAAACTAAACGTAACTTTTAAGTTTCTTCCATTCCACATTGCTTCTGCCGCATATTTTCACCTTGACTGCTTGCTCTTTTGCTATCACGGCATTGGGTTTAGCAATATAGTGTGTTTCAAGCTTCAAAGGGTAGTTTTCGCGAAAAGAGAAATATATGTTAGACATGGATACCAAAAATAAGGGGAAAAAATAGAAATATATTTTATCTTTTATTATTTGGCTGGATAAAAATTGATGGAAAAAATATATAATTATATTTAGATTTATCTTATTTAAATTTAACAATAGAATTGTAGTTTACATGATTTTCTACACTTCTCTTCCATTTCTTTTTTAAAAAGTTTTTTGTGGGTCTTAGATCATATTTTTTTCCCCTTTCCTCATTTTGTTAATATTTAACCAAAAAAAAAAGAAAAAAAATTTCAAAATCATTTTTTTTATTTAGTTTATATGCATTGTTAGTATAAAAAAAATATTTACACATCTGTTTATGTATTATCACATAAAAAAAGAGTTATATTCAATCACACACTATTTTAAAATTCTCATAAATAAAATTATATGACTGAACGATGGTATCAATGCATTAAAACTAAACTTATTTTTCTTTCGGTCCATCCTTCTTTTCGGTAAATTAGCATAGCCAATGGCTATCTCATTTAGGGGAAAATTCAAAAAGGAATAGGCAGTCCTATTGTGCAAGTTTGAAAATCCAAAGTCATGCTAACTTTGACACGCAATAAAATTATACGAATTGATAATTGAATACGTCGTCATAAAAGGCTAACCCTTTAAATGGGGCATGCTGTGTTTTCGATCATGATGATCATTGACTCTCAACTAGTAAAATTAAATTGTTTTATATTCACTACTCAAAATAGCATGTAAATAAAAGGATTTGATTAGATAATTATTTAAAAGTTTAAGATTTAGGGTTACATACTCCATGAAAATTTTTTTGTTCCAAAAACTCTCTGAAAATTGATATTGTATATGAATATAATATACCTATCTAGTGCGTATTTGGTTCACATTTTATTTTGGTCACAGTAAAATGAAAAAAAAAAAACCAATGCACTAATTTTCTGAAGTAAGAAAATGGTTACTTTTCGCAAAAGTACTTTTATCTCCTCCAAAAGTTTAAACAAAGAAGCATACGTTGTACTAACCTCATACCCACGGTTCATGACCAACATGGGAAACACAGCAATACCATGACTAACCCAATCAACAGCATTGTTATTTTCCGAATAAAAACGAAATTGATATAATATACCAAAACCCAAAAATGAAAGTTCAAAACTATACATACGATCAACTGCATCATCAAGAATCTGTAAGCAACTTCCATTGAAGTATTATTATCTTTTGCATACTCTTTTTATTTTCCTTAACAATATTCACTCTTTAAGCAACTGCACCGAGCATACTCTGTTCTGCTTCATCCTCATTTAGGGAGCAAATATCAACGGGGGCAGTTGTAGAGCCAACAGCACTCTGCTTAAATCTACCATTGGAAGGGCCCTTGTGGTGATCAAGATAGATTACAACAACAGTTATATCATCGTGAAAATGCCGTCTTGTTCCCTTGTCAATTTTCTTTATTTCATCATATCTCATCTCTTTCTTCTTAGCAGCTTCCTGAAGTGCAGCTCTCACTAATCTCTTGGCAATTCCCTGCAAGTATGTATCATAAACAATAAACCAAAACCTCTGTCAGAATCTGAGTTCATTTGTTAATTAATGATTGATTATATGCAGCTCACAAGCAACAGACGCCACTCACAGCTCTCGGATATTTGAAAACAATCTCAACTGCTGCTTCATCACTCAGTTGTTCCCAAAGACCATCTGATGCAAATATCAGGAACATATCTTCTGGCTCAAGCTCCCTAATAATGATTGAAGGTTCAGCAGAAATTACTGGACGATTCAAAGGAATGGGAGCTCCAAATCGCTGAAAAAGCGGGTCTCTGTAAAAATCAGGTCTCTTGAGATACACATCACCAATTGATCTTGACACCTGCAAAACCAAGACTGTTTCAGATCAACTGCCCATTGCAGACCCCATTAATTTATCTGCAATTATTTGGGTCTCAGTAAGAGATTGTCACATTCAGGTTTGTATCGATAAAACGTGGGGAAACATAGACATTAGGCAAAACAAGAGATCCTGGATTAGAGCAGTGCATCTATTATATCTTGAGTTATTAATCAATTCATGGATAGCTCACGTGCTATGACAAATTCACTTGTACAATGTCTTGTTTTTTTTCCCCTTTTTTAGCTACAGCATCCTCTTGCTGCTACTTATCGATGGTCAGTATAGGTAGGTAGAAGATTTGAGGGAATGGAAAAGAAAGGAATGGAAGCAATGGATGAATGGTATGGGATAGTCCAAGTAGAAGGGCGCGGTCCTCTCCAAATCTCCTTGACCAGGGGAAGAAGGAAACGTTCTTTTTCCTGCCAAGTGCGAACTTATATTTCAAGAATTGCATGAAAATACTACTGGTACAATCAGACACAAATTTGGATTGGCGATAGTGAAGTGATCGCAGACAATAGAATAGAAATATGAATAAATAGTCTATCCAAACATATTCAATTGAACAAGTAGATGTGACTGACAGAATGGTAAAGTGATGCAGCAAGTGTGATGATATTAGATTTATTTATAGTATGTATGAGTGTACCTGGATAATGCCCTTAATCCTCCAGACACCATGGGTATGAACGACAATGTGGGAATCATCAGGATGAAGGGCTTCAACCTCTTTCCTGACCTCCTCAACACCAACATTGTGATCAACTGACAAGCGCTCTGCCACCACCGAGCCGCTGCTTCTCCTGCCAAGGACTGCTCTGGAGTCTCCAAGGTTGGCAACATACAAGACATCATTAGAAATTGCACCAACAAGGCAGCATGATCCTACACAACCAATCTGGGGGCTTACGGCCAAAGAGCTCTTCACCAAACGCAAGAAGTCCTCCTCTGTCGCACTGAACGCCTTTCTTATCACCTCCGCCGACACTCCCCCTTCCTCACTCGCCAATTCTACCATCATTCATTCATTTACTCAGTGAGTCAGTATGTATGTATGTATTAAATTAAGCAAGCAAGCATTATAACAATTACAACTACTACACATTGATACATGAATCATATTCAACCAATAATAAAAGAGCAAATTGCAATGACCTCCCCCGCTGAGAATTGGTAAAATTCACTCAAACTCCCCTCTATTTGTCCGGGTGACCATGACCTCCATGAATGCACCTCATTATACATAGAGGGCGGTGTAACAAGTACGATAGAGTGGAGAGGGCGGTGCAGTGATTTCACAAACTCAATAGAGATCGGTGCAATAATATCACAAATTCAGAACCTCCTGAACAAAGTTTACGAATAAGCGGAAGCCAAAATAAAATTTCACCAAACGTCAGGGAGGGGAAGGGGAGGCCATTGTAGTTTGTCCATAATAAAAGGCAAAAGAAAGAGATAACTATGTCAGTCTGTATGCAATAGTGAAATGCAACCAATTACTCAACTCTCAAATCTCTCACAGTCAGACCTTCTATCAATATCAATTAAGAGAAGCAGAAAGAAGCTAGAAAGAAACGTAATTAGTGAGTGAGTGAGTGAGTAATTACTGTGCAAATAAGGGAAGAGATGGTTGTTGACGAATCGAGAAGCTTGGGGGCCGCCATGGCCATCGTATACGCCGATGTAGGTGGCGGAGGGGGAAGCGAAGACTTGGCACTGATCCTCCAGAGACAAGTTGGCTTGAGCCACCGCCATCGAGAACTCCCCGGAGGCGTGAGGCTTGAGTCCGATGTGCCACACAAAAGAGTCGCCGCTGCCCCACCCTCCACAGCAACGCTCCGCCGTCCGCCGCACCAAGCGTAGCATCTTCTTCTTCTTCTTGTGTGTGTATTCGATCGACGATTGATTGGTTGGTTGATTGTTCGGTTTTTTTGCTGATCAATCAAAATGAGAGCGAGTGGTTGGTATGGTAATGTGAAGAAGAATGCCAATTCCGCGTTAAGGAATAGGAACAAAACAGAACAGAAACGGAAGAGACGACTGCAAGAGCGAGCAGCGTGGAATGGAAATTGGAAAGGAATGGACTCACTTACTCTCAAGTCTAGTCAATATTTGAATCGTTCATACCGTTTTTAATACTTCACGCGGCATTTCGAACTGTGCGTCATCTTTTTCCTCTCTCTAAAGTTGTCTTCAACTAAAATACAATCCTTGTATTTTTTTTTTATTATTAATCAAGGCTATCTTTTTACTGGCAGACGACGAAGATTAATCCCTGCATGGAGATTATTATGGAGATTATTGAAATGGTTTTTGTCTCTCTCAATAAAATTCTTTTCTATACATATAATAAGAATCGAATTCTTGACATATGCTTAAAAAATAATCTTTGTATTATTGTATATATACTATGCTTTTTATATTTTTTTGGTTACAGTATATATGCTATGCTATTACCAACACTAATCCATCATACTTTCTCCACACTTTAAATTTGATTTGATGTGATACCTTTTTATTTTTTATATTATTAGTATTATTATTTAACAACACATATTACAAAGGTACCATTTTCTCTCTTACAATTGTCATCCAAATTATGGATTTATAATTTTGTATGAAAAGTGGTTAACTAAGGTTGACTTACCTAGGCTGAGTTCGAAGTCATACCTAACTCTAAAATGACAATTTTACTTGTCCACTTCAGTCTCTCAATTATAAAAAAAGAGTTGCTTAGTAAATTTCAAATTCAAGTTCAATTATACAAATATTTGGTAACGTCCTATATGTTGACTCTCGAGATACATGCCTCTTTTTTTATTTGCTAATATTTCGACCAAATCATAATTTGTATATAATAGTCATAATGATAAAATTTTAGGCAATTTATTAATATTTATTATATAATTAGATAAAAAAATATAAAAATTAAATTCTTTTTACTCGTCATCTCTAATTTTTTTTTGATAAACTATTTTTATTTTAGTTTCTTTATGATTAACTATTATCATGAAATTTGTTGCAAGTTTATACTGTATAATTATACATCATTAATTAAAGAGTTTGACAAAATTATGACTATAGTTAAACTCTTTTAATAATGTGTTAGCGATGATATAAAAAAAATTTATGCTGTTATTGGAATCCAAAATTGTAATATTTAATCCAATAACATGTAAAACATTAAATACGAATTAAGATTTAGCCATTTAGGCCTTTGAATGTACGTATTCTTTGAAAAATGGATAAGAATCCATTATAAACCAAAGTGTGATTATGTCATTTCACAGGCAAATGAGAAATGGTAGTAGGGGTTGAGCAACATTTTGGTAACATTTCTCGATTCTTCAACCCCAGCGTAATTTTCCTTCAAATTAAAGAAGGCGTGTCTGTCCCGTGCCACTTTTTCATGTAATTACCAATTAGTGTCGTCCAAAGTAGAAAGAAAGTTGCCAACCATTAATTAAGCTAAAGTAGTTGCATACCCAATTGAGTTGACTTGACTGCCTTGCAGGCATCATCAAGTTTGAAATAAGTTTTCGTCCTTACCTCAACGCGGAATCATAATTCGTTCATAAATTCGATCGATTAACCATACTTTCGTTGAATATCATGTACAAATCCCTTTGATTAGATTGACCTGAATTCTCTGACCCAAACTTAAGCCAGGATGACCTTCATCCAGGGTTAATTGCTTAAGTTAAGCATTCTTTTTGCGCGAGACAAATGTTTATTCAAGAACAACTTAATTCTAATTCAAAAATATATTTTTTATTGATTTATAGTCGAACCTTATCAAATTAACCACAGGAAAGTTCGAAGCTGAGCCTTAGAGTCTAACTTACTCCAGTTTAAATTCAGCTCACTAAGAAATTAAATTTAGTTAGTTTTGCTTCATTAAAAAGTCACTAGGTTTAAAAGTTTAACGTGTTAATAGAGGATCTTGTATTAATTTAATTAATTTTTGTACTTAGAGTTTTATTAGAATTTATAATAACTCAACGGAAAAAGATATATTTAATGACAAAATAATTCAGAAAAAAATGCTAACATATGTTTAATTACATATCATTCATTTAGTAAATCAACCAAAAGACTAAGTGGTATGCGTGTGTATATGTATATACATAAATAATCAATGTTCAGGAGAGTTGTTTTCCCTAGAAACAAATGCTAACATATGTTTAATTACATATCATTCATTTAGTAAATCAACCAAAAGACTAAGTGGTATGCGTGTGTATATGTATATACATAAATAATCAATGTTCAGGAGAGTTGTTTTCCCTAAACCCTAAACCCTAAATGCTTTAATAAAATTACCTCCAGTGAAATGATACTTGTGGGAAATAAAAATAGTCATAAATAATATAATGAATTTTTTTTCTTACTCTTAAAATAAGTCAAAAGTGTAACATAATAATATGAGAGAGAGAGAGAGAGAGACGTGATTGTGCGCACCGATCGGACTGCTCACGGTCATTCGAAGCCTACGCTAGTCTTGGTTGTGGCCCCCATACTCCGCCGCTTGGACTGCTCACGGTCATTCGAAGCCGATGCTGGTCTTGGTTGTGGCCCCTATACTCCGCCGCTTTGTTTGTTGTCACTGGGAGAAAGAGAAGCACCATTCACAAATGCGGCTCGACACGTTATTGAATGAGGAAGCACACCGCATCGAGGAGGAAGAAAAACTCATGCATGCCGTCGGAGGAGGAAGCACACTAGGCCAAGGAGCATTCGAAACAATTTCCCGCTTCACTGTTGTAGAGGTCTCTCTCTGTAATAACCGATGTACACATATCAGTAAATACATTCTGTATGGCCTCAAGGTCCCCCAAGATCCACCCATGCTGTCGAGTCCGGGATTTCGCTGAGTCTGGAGCCCTACACCTCCTTGAGGGCTATATGTTAGAGCCATAATCTTGGGATCAAAAGTCCCGGTAATTGTTCCCTAGAGAAAAACAAGTTGAAGAGTGATTTTTAATGAATTTTTATAAGCCTTTAGATGTGTAGTTTCTAGCCCCTAAGTTTAGAAAATCACAAGAATTCCGGAATTTGAACTAAAACTCAAAAATGAGATTTTGATTAGTTGGGGTTTTGATTTTTTTTTTATATTTTATTTGAATTCAAATGGGGGTATTTTCTTATTTACATTTATGTTTTAAAGTTAAATCATTTCCGATTTAACTTAAAATAAAGAAATGTAAATAACCATGACAGTAATATGTCTGGTGGTGTGTCAGTATCAAACATATCAATAAAGTGTTACTGATATGAGCTAAAGCTGTGACAACAACGTGTTGCTGTCCACGGCTGCGATTTCATGCAGGCAAAGCTATTGGTTTTGTGGTCCTCGGTTGGAGTTTCATAGAGGTTGTGTTGTTTGACCTTGTTGTCCACAGCTGAGTTGTCCACGGCTGTTAGGCTTTGCTACCCACAGCTGGTCTTCTTTGTCCCACAAACTAGGTTCTTTACACTAGTGTTCTTTGCCTGGCTAATTTGTTGTCCACTGCTGGCTAATGTGTTGTCCACGGCTAGAGAGTTTGCTTTCCACGGCTAGGAAATTCCATATAAGTAGTATAAGTGTTGGTGAAACTAAAATGACAGCAACATATTCAATGACAGCAAGAGTTGCTGTCATAAAGAGTTTTCACAGCTGAGAATGAGTTCTCACAGCTGGGAATGAGTTCCCATAGCTGGGCATGAGCTTCCACAGCTGTGAATGAGTTCCCACAGCTGAGGGTGAGTTCTCACAGCTGGGAATGAGTTTCCATTGTTGAGAGTGAGTTCTCACAATTGGGAATGAGTTCCCATAGCTGGGAATGAGTTCTCACAGCTGGGAATGAGTTCCTACAGTTGAGCTTGAGTTTCCCACAGCTAAGGATAAGTTTCCACAGCTGGAAATGGATTTCCACGGCTAGGAATATAATTCCACAGCTATGTTAGGTTTGCCACAGCTGAGGCTTAAGTTTGTCACAGCTGAGGCCTTAAGTGCACAGTACCCGTAAGTACACAGTACCCCATCCTAAAAATACGAACGGATGGGTAAAATCCTTCCCCCTCATTTTCTTTCCATTTTCTTTGAACCAAAAACCCTTCCATCTCCTTTTTCTCTCATTTTTCTTCAACCCCATTCCAACCTAGCTCCTATAAATCATCAAGGTGAGTATATGTTATAAGATCTTATCTCTATTTTTGCCATTCTTGCACATTCTCAAAATGGGCATTTTTATTTCTCTCTTTTTATCAAGTGGAGGTGCTTCCTCAATATTGTTAGGGCTAAATTAGAGTTATCTAAGTGTTGATAAATTTTAATATTGAGTTTATTGGTAATTTTAGTCGATGTGGTGCCTCCCCCTGCTCCCCGGAGCTCAGTTAGAGTTAACATCAACTCTCCCTCCCCTCAAGGTGAGTGGGTTTAAACTCATAACCTTATTTTTTGCCATTACAAGTATATTTTATGCATGATAGTTATTAAATATGAATCTAGAGACAAGCTAAAGTGTATATTATGATTTTATATGCTTATGCAAGCTAGAGAAAATTTTGATTTATGATAATAGTATGAAAATGAAATCTAGAAAACCATGGGACCATAATTGCTATGACATGTGTGATGAAAATATTTTATATGTTTCTGAAGAGACTTATTGCAAGAATATATGCTTTAATAAGTTGTTATTTTATTAAACATATTTTGAGAGTTTATGATATCTTATTATTTCAAGACTTGAGATTTATAAATATAGTTTTAGAGTACTTATAGTTTTAGAGTACTCAGTTGAAATATATATATATATATATATATATATATATATATATATATGTATGTATATAATGTGAACAAGAGTGTGATCTAGCTTGGAATAAATTATGTTATTTGATTTGAGAATATTATGGTTAAAAACCCCAACATTTGAACTATGATTTTAGTATTATTAAGTATATAAAGAAATATGTTAGTAAACATATGAATTTAGAAACTCAATTTTATGGTACCAAGAGGTACGGAATTCAATATGATTCTTAACAACTGCCAGATACATATTCTGTGGGCTTGAAATCGGAACGCCTTCAAGCGGTGAACCCTTCGGCTTGATTTTCACAGCCACAGTTATGCTAAAGTCAGATTGTAGAGTTATATGAGTCCAGAACTCTTAGAATACTAAGAATTTAGGGGCTCTTGTTCGCCAGGGACTGAGCACCCACCCTTCAGACTTAAATGATTTTATAAGTATCTAAATATTTTATGATTTCTAGAGTAGGGTAATTATATAAAGTTTTAAACCTAGAGAAGAGCTAGAGCGGAGTTTTAGAGAAAATTATTAGTTTATGATTTAGAGATTTGACAGTAGCTATAAAGAAACAAACAACGAGTTAACGGCAGGGAAAAATGATCGTTAACCTTGCTACCAAGTTGTCCTTCGAGGCAATCTCATAGAGCAGAAATGGAACCTAGTTAGGTGTCCGATTCGGATCGTTACGGATCCTAGAGATTAGAAAAATTTGCTATGTCATGGTTGACATGCATAACTAGAGAATATATCGTTATGCAATGCATAACTAGATATCTATGTTTCTCTATTAGCATATAGTTATTTATGTCATCAAAGATTATCTATGATTTTAGAGATTATTTGATTTACGAGTTATTACATATATGTATGGAAAATGATTTATTGCTAAAGTAAGAACTCATATATGTGTTCCTATGAATTTGTAAATGCAGAGAGAACTTTTATATAGTTATACCTATACATATCAAATGGTTTATGATTGCTGCATGTATATTAATTATTGTATATTTTTTGTTGTCCCATGTAGGTGATGGGTGAAAGCTCACTCACTGAGTCCATTGACTCAACCCTCTCCCTTCTTTTCATAGTTGCAGGTACATATGTTCTGCCACCTCCAGCTCTGTAGACTCAGTTGCTCTTAGTGGTGAGCCTTATTTTGGTACAAGACTTATTTAGGTTTCTGTCAGTTTAGAGAGCTCCAATAGTGTTGCAGGCAGGATCTAAGTCACGCATGTATTTTGAGATGTTATAGATAAATTCAGAGATTATGTATTTCCCTATATGTTTTAGAGCTCAAGAATGTATTTTGAAATATAGACTATGCTTAGAGATTTATGTGAAAGCTAATGACAATGAATTTATTATTCAATCTTCAAATCTTAACTAGATTTCAGAGAATGACAAAAATGTTTAAGATTTATATATGTGAATATTTCAATTTTTTTATGGATTTGAATATTAAATTTTAATTAAAGAAAAAGATAAGGATTTACAAGAAAATTGCACTTTTAAGTATGATATTACACTATTTTATGCATTTAGAGAGAGATTCGTCACCCAGAAAGCTTGCGTGGGGATGTGATTCCTCATGTGCTGGTCACGCTCCCAAGTTGGGTCGTGACACTCTCAGCCCTCTTCGCCGCTTCCACCGTTTATTGTGAACACAATCTGCTCGCCCAATGCCGTGACTCTCACTTTCTTGCTCTCTATGTCTCAATCTCACCCGCCCCTATGAATGCTGCCACCACTCTCTTGATGTGACCATTACACAAGGGAAACCAAATTTTTCAGTGAATCAAGTTCTTAAGCAAAAAACTGCTGCTTTTGCTTGCGTAGAGATCTGAGATCAGCACCTACATCTGCTTAGATTTTGTTCTTTCAAACCACCACTACATCAATTATTTATGTTAGATCTGGTAATTTTTGTTTGGATATGCTTAGGGGTGAGTTTTTTTTATTGTGAGTAGTGTTCAAATTCTGTAATTGCTTTATTGAGCCAAAAGACTAAGAGAGGTATGAGTGCGGAGAGAAAACATGGTGAGACACAATGTGAGGATGGGGGTGATAATAGGGAAAGTGTGGAGGGATTTGCTCCAAGTATTGCGGAAAGGGTTGCAGGGAATGCGAGGGGAACTGGGAAGGTATCTTTTAGGGACAAGGTGTTAGGTACACAGGCACCTAAACCTCTTATTCTAGATATTGATCTAGACAGGGATAAGTTGGTAGTAGTAGAGGGGAAATAGGGAGATCAGGCACCACCTACTATATGTTTCACGGATTCAGGATGAAATGTGCTTTCCTCACCATACCGCAAAGTGTAGGTGGTGAAAGTCTTTGGGAAGAATATTGGTTACGCCATGATGGCAAGCCGTCTGAGGAATGTTTGGCAACTGCATGGGGGATACGAGGTTCTGAATATGGATTTTGTATACTATATGATGCAATTTGACTTGCTTGAGGACCAAGAAAAGGTGATTATAGGAGGACCTTGGATGATTATTGGAAGCTACTTGGCAATTAAACAGTGGACGCCAAAATTTAGGCCACGGGAGCAGTCTTTTGGGTCCACTCTTGTTTGGATTCGGTTCACGAGTCTTAATATTTGGTAATATCATGAGAAAGCAATCCGATGGATTGCTTCGGTGGTGGGGAAACCAATTCAGGTGGATGTCGTCCTCAATCAGCGGAAGAGAAAAATTTGTCAGGGCTTGTGTAGAGGTGGATCTCTCTTTGCCAGTGGCGAAATGCGTTATAATTGATGGTTTCTGTTATGAGGTGATTCATGAGAGCTTATATTTGATATATAGCTAGTGCCATTGCTATAGGCACATGGGGAGATACTGCAAAAAGGGAAGCTAGCAGGTGGGCAAGGTGCTTCTAGTGGGGAGTTCCAATAAGAGCCTCGGCGGGGATAACACTCACGTTGTAAAAGTGGATAACAATTTGTCAGATAATCAACAACCGCATCAAGGAGTCATTACATATGAGATCATAAAGAATGTCCCAATTAAGGAAAATTCGAATGATTGGCACATGGTGGGTTTGAGGAAAAGGTCAAAATAGAAACAACAAAGAAAGAATCCTGAAGCATGGGAATCAAAACATTTCAATGATAGAAAGGGAGTTGTTAGTGCAGAATTGTATGGGAGTGCTAAACACATGCAACGCAGGGAATCTTCTAAAATACCCAAACCCACAAACATCCCTCTAGCTATGTCTTGACCAAAGTGGCCCTTTGTAACTCGTGAAGCCAGGAAGCAAAAGGAACCCCATTGTCTTTAGAACTATGCACAACAAAGAGGCTCCGATACCCCCTTACCAGGTTCCACAAAAAGTTGCACAGTTTTCTTCCATGGAGGGATGCATAGCTAGCCAACCAAAGATAGTGGCCAAATGACAGCGTGTGGGGTCGTCACCCATAAAAAAGACTGTCCTGGATAACGTGACTCTTCAATTTATGAGTGAGAAAGTTGATAATCATTTGGAGGAGGGTGAAGCGAAACCCCATACTATTCAATGATGGTGTACTGTGCCTAAAGGTAATTGATCTTTCTACCTAGCTTTCTTTTATTAGTTGTTATGGATTGCTCAAATTGGAAGATAGTGTCTTCGAATTTGAAGGGTGCAGTGAATGTTTGGGGGAAACATCATGTGAGGGAGCTAATGAAAAAGTTTAACCCAGAAGTTTTTATTATACTAGAAACACATACCCAATATAATAATGTAAAATCTTTCTAGGAGAAACTTGGATACACAGTGGTAGCTGTTTCAGAGGCTAGAAGCCAGTCTTGTAGTATCTAATTGATGATTCCTACATCTATTAAGACCTGGAGGGTTGCTGGTATTCATTCACAGTGTGTGATGCTAGAGTTTGCTACTTATCATGCTAGGTGGTGTTGTAGCAATGTTTACGGTAATCCTATTCCAGTGAATTAGGTGATGCTTTGGGCTTATTTACGTGAACATTCACAGTGTGTGATGCTAGAGTTTGCTACTTATCATGCTAGGTGGTGTTGTAGCAATGTTTACGGTAATCCTATTCCAGTGAATTAGGTGATGCTTTGGGCTTATTTACGTGAACTAGTTTAGCCTATTCAAGGACTGTGATTGCTTTTGGGAGATTATAATGAGGTAATTCATTCCTCTAAAGTTAGGGGAGTGAATTCCATAATGGCTAGAGTTGATTTGTTCCTTGCTACTATGGACGATTGTGGGCTGATGGACCTAGGTACTATTAGTCAACATTTTCATTGGTTTCGGCATACAATCGGATCTTGAACTGTGGCTAAGAGGCTAGATCATGTCCTAGCTAACCTTAGTTAGAGAACTATGTTTGGGGAAGCATATGTAGATAATCTCACTTGTCTTTCCTCATATCATATTCCTCTTTTGCTGCGTATGAAAGCCGAAAAGGGACCTATAAGGGAACGACCATTTCATTTTTTTTGTTGCATGGGTGATGCATAGGGACTACTACCAGGTTGTTTGTGAGTCTTGGAGGGCGGGGATAGGTAATATAGGGTTTTTCTTGATGGAAACTTAAGAAGCTTCTAAGCAATTCAACAAAGAGGGGTTTAGTCACACAAGTAAAAGGAATCATATTCTAGAGGCTAGGATTTCTTGTGTGCAAAAAGAGATGAAGGTTTGTGATTTTTCGTCTCTTAAACAGCTTGAAAACTCCTTGCACAAGGAGTATGATGATGTTCTCTATCAAGAAGAGATGTTACGGTTCCAAAAGTCCATAGAAGAGAGAGTTAAGTATGGGGATAAAAACACTAAGTTCTTTTATGCTCATACAGTAACTAGGAGGAAGCATAATTAAATTCATGGTCTTCATGTGGACAGGGAGATTTGGTGCACTAACTAGGAGGCCCTACAGATTGCGGCAAACCGCTATTACAGTAATCTTTTTATATCTGAAGGGGGCAATGATATTTCTACTTGTAAATAGGAGAAGGTCCCAGTTGTCAAATAGATTGATATTGATCGTCTTTTGGCTTCTATAACCATGGAGAAGGTAATGAGAGTAGTCATGACTATACATTCTTATAAGGCACCAGGGCCTGATAGCTTTCAGGTTATCTTCTTTAAGTAACACTAGCATGTGGTGCATTCTGAGGTGTTCAACTGGTTCATGTCGCTTGTGCTACAAGGTGTTTTGACCCGGGCCTGGTTGAGACTCTTTTTGTGTTAATTCCTTAAGTGGAGTTCCCTACCAACTTTAAGGACTTTTGTTTGATAAGCCTTTGTAATGTGATTTTCAAAATAATCACTAAAGCATTGGTAAATTGGATTAGGCCTTTCCTTAAGTATCTTGTTGATCCCCTTCAGGGTAGTTTTGTTCCAGGTAGAGGGACAACAGATAATATTATTTTAGCCTAGGAAGTCTTATGTTGTATGCCTATGATAGGGTAGAGTGGAACTTCTTGGAGGTGACATTGGAGGATTTCGGTTTCCCCCAAGTTATTATACGTTTGATTATACATTGTGTCTCTTCGTCTCAGATGTCTATGTTATGGAATAGGGGTTGGCTTTACCCTTTTACCCCTTTGAGGGGATTGCGACAGGGGGACCCCATGTCCCCTTATTTGTTTGTTTTATGCATGGAAAAGGTGTCGACTATGATTCAGAGGCTGTAAGTAATGGCGAATGGAAACATGTTCATGTCTCTCGGGGTGGGCCAGGTATTTTTCTTCTATTATTTGCTGATGATGTGCTTCTTTTTTGTAATAAGAAAAAGTCTCAAGTTCGGGGTGTTATGGATATTATGAAAAATTTATGCATTATATCTGGTCTAAAAGTGAAGTTCCATAAATCAAGAGCTATGGCCTCGCGGTTAATGCCCAATAGGAGGAAAAATGCCTTGTCTTATCTCACTTTGGTTAGATTTATGAGTAATTTGGGAAGTTATTTAGGTGCTCCTATTATGCAGGGTCGTGTAACTAAAGCTGTTTTCCATACTTTTCTTGACAAAGTGAAGAAACGGTTAGCTTCATGGTAGAAATGGTCACTCAATAAAGCAGGGCACCTTTATCTACTCAAGTTTGTGTTGACATCGATTCCAGTCTATACTATGCAATTGTTACGGTTACCGAAGGGGGTGTGTGATCGTATTGATAAAATTATGAAGGATTTTGTTTGAGGTAATCAGCAAAATCGTCGCAGTTTCCATTATGTTGCTTGGAAAGTTGTAACTCGACAAAAGGGTAATGGGTGCCTTGGAATAAGGGGAGCTTGTAATATGAACACGGCCTTACTTGGGAAATTGGTGTGCCTCATTGAAAATAATTCACCAAAGGTTTGGGTTCAAATCTTACGGCCAAAATATCTCAATCATGGCTTGCTCTTTCACTCCATATCGCCTAGGTCATGTTCTCATACATGGAGGGGATTTGGTAAGGCTGCTATGAGGCTAAAGGATATATTTCACTTCACGCTTGGTTTGGGAATGTCTCCTTATGGTATGATAGTTGGATGGATGGGGAGCAGGTGGCTAGTATAGTAGGTTACGTTTATATTTCGGATTCGGAGTTATATATCCAAGACTTTTGGCGAGATGGTCAATGGCACTTTAATATCACGAATACTCCTTTACCTGAGGAAGCTTGTCACTTTCTAGCTGACCGCTTTTTACCTTATTAGGGAGACTGTGATGTGGCATAGCATTGGCTTAGGAAGGAAAATGGTGAATATTCTATTGCAAGTGGTTATTAATGGCTACTTCATTATTGTCTTTCCGATGAGGTTGGAGAGTCTTGGATGTGGATTTGGAAATTGTGGGTTCTTAAGAAGTTCAAGTTTTTAATTTGGCAGTTATATCACTTCGTTCTCCCCATTGCCAAATTTAGGTTCAATAAGCGAATTGCCTCTTCTCCACATTGTTTGCGTTGTGGACTTGGGGAGGAAAATCTCCTGCAATGCCTATGTGATTGTTGTCACTCCTAGCTTGTTTGGCTTGAATTGGGTTTCGGTCATGATCCGCACTTCTGCACATTTTCTTTGCTTGATTGGGTTAATGCGTATTTGAGGTTCTCCTTTAATATGTCCTTTGTAGTTACTTTATGGTGGGTTTGGTGTAGGCGTAATAAATAGATATTTGAGTCATCCTTGTAGAGAATAAATAATGTTTTAGCCTTGTTAGTTGCGGATATTCACTTTATCCGAACGCACTTGTCCACTACTCAGCACCATACTATGGTTCCATGTATAGTGCACTTGGCTGGGCTGCAGGAGGAGGAAGTTAAGTTGAGCACTAATGGCAGTCATTGTAGGGTGGCTAATGCGGTGTGTGCAGGGATTGATGGGGTCTTGCGTGACTCTAATGAGAGGTGGATTGAAGGATTCTCTAGTTTCCTTGGGGAACATTTTGTTTTATTTGTGGAGCTTATAGCGATCAGAGTTAGCTTTGCCAGAGTTTGGGAAAAAGGCTATCATTTAGTATGGTATGAAAGTGACACAATTCATACCGTCACTTTGCTTACATCCAAATCTTGGACTAAGCTTGTGTTGATGTTCTCACAGAGATTTCTCATCTCTTGGCAAGGGGCTTGGTTGTGCACTTGTCTCATGGGGTTTGCGAGATCAATTCATGTGTTGATGGTATGGTTAAGTTGAGTAGTATCAATGATGAGCTTGTTAGGTTTTGGCAAACTCCTCCTCCGATCTTATTATCTCACTTGCGTGAGGATGTTGTAGGAAGTGGGTATTTGCGTTGCTAGCGCCTATTGTCTTTTCTTTTGTTTTCTTTCATCCATAACCAAAAAAAAAAAAGAATAAGTAAGAATTTCTCAAAGCTATGATACTTCATATGTGTATCTTGTCTCACTTGAGTTAATGAACCAATACGATTTCAAAAAGACAAATTGATCTGTAATACCCCTAATTTTAAATTTAAAAGGACTAGAAAATTTTTCGAATAGAAAGGGTGTCAATCACTGTTACTCGTCATTTCGAGTTCTGAATTCTGCAAAGTCTGGGCCCTACACCTCCTTGGAGGGCCATATGATGGAGTCATATTCTTGGGACCAAAAGTCCCGGTAATTGTTCCTTAGAGAAGAATAAGTCAAAGAGTGATTTTTAATGAATTTTATGTAGCCTTTAAATACTCCATTTTTTATTCACAAGTTTATAAAACCGTGAAAATTTTCAAATTTGAACTAAAACCCAAAATTTAGACTTTGATTGGTTTGGATTTTGATTTTTTAGATATTTTATTTGAATCCAAATAGGGGGTATTTCCTTATTTACATTTATGTTTAAAAGTTAATAGGAAGTAAATAAATGACTTAACTTAAGTGAATTCTGTAGAGTGAAAGACCATTCTGGAGACTGAGAAACCATCCTGCAGAATGAAAAACCATTTTGGTGAGCGCTGCAGCACTTAGCGGTGCTAGGACAAATTTTATGCTCTCTGTTTAGCGCTTAGCGCTACAGCGATTAACAAAATAGTAAGTTGGTGCGAGATACGTTCTCTGGTGAGCGCTATAGCGCTCGACAGAACACATAAAAACCCCTGTTTGGGGTCCAGAACATTCCCACCACCATATAACACAACCCCCACTCCTTCCACTTGGAGAAACACGACCTCTCACCTCTAAACCTCCATTATTTTTTCCTTTTTCATCATTCTAACATCAATCTTTCACTTCCAAGGCTTTAAGGTAGGAGATCTTGATATTTCCTTTCCTTTTCTTCTATTTCCTCTTTGTTCTTGAGGTTGGTTTTTGCTATTCCTCCATATTATCCAAGAAGTGAAGTTTCTCCTTGGTGTTAGAGTTAGATATGAGCTATTTAGTGCTTTCTAGAAGTTAATCTAGAATATTATGGCCTTTATGTCAGATATTGATGTTGTTCCTGCTCCAAAGAGCTTTGTCAGTGTAGATTCTTCACTGTTCACCCCTCCTGGTGAATGGGTTTGCACATATAATCTCTATGTTGTGCATTAGAAGCTATTTTCATGAAAATATAACTTACTGATTGATTTTAAAGATTACTGTATAAGGATTTGAGATTTGTTGTTGGTGATTGTGTTTTAAATTGATGGTTTAAAAGCATAAAAACATGTTTTTGATGAAAACTCATGGGACCATAGTTGCTATGCTAATTTTATGTAAAACTGATGATATGTATATAGCTAGAGGTTTTATGATTATCTCAATGGATTTTGGGACTGCTTTATATATGTGTGAAGTAGTTTTATATTAGATATGCAATTTAGAAAAGGCAATAAAGCTGTGATTATAAACCTTGTTGTTTGAAATTATGAAATGGAGTTTTCTAGTTATGAAAAACTAGATTGTTTGAATTATATCTTAGATGATTAATTAAATGATTTTAGAGCTTGAATCTTCATCAGATTCAAAACAGTTGATGGCTACATATCCGTAGAGGCTTGTAATCACAATGTCCATGTGAGTGACCATTTGGGCGTGATTTTATAGCCACCAGTATGCTAAGGTCAGACTATTAGAATCTGATAGATTCACAGCTCAAAAAGTAGAGATGTACAAAGCATGTCCGACACCAAGGTTGGCAGAGCCAGTCTCCAACCTTGTAGATGCATTTATATGATTATACTATGATTGATGGACGTCAATGTTTTCTCTAGAAATTATTACTTCATGAGTTTGTATGATTTGAGATATGATAATAAATTGAAAATTTAGTTATTAGTGTGGTGGGATGATAAATTGAGCATATATATATGTGTGTGTGTGTGTGTGTGTGTGCATCCAAATATTAGACATAATCAGAAATTACTACTTTTCTATTAGAGTATTGCTGGTCTTAATTATGGGAAATGATGAGTTTGATTATATATATGTATACATGAAATGTTTTATAAGTGGTATAGTTTTATTATGGTTTATGCATTGCTCTTAATGTCCCATGAAGGGGGCTATCGGTGGAGATTCACTTACTGAGTTTTGGTTACAAAACTCACCCCTCTTCCTTATCTTATTTTTACAGATAGAGCAGCTGTTGTGAACCTCCCAGCAGTCATAGATTTTAGTCGGTGAGTCTGTAGGTGAAGCATATAATGTTTGGGTTAGAGTGCTCCAGTACACTACAGGCAGGGTCCTGGACCTTAGATCATATCTTGCATTTTTGGATCCCACTGTAATAGCATATTTATGTTTTGTTCTTGATAACTTAATGGTATTTGCTCATGGAACATTTTGAAAAGAGAATGTTTATATGTAAAGATTGAATTATGACTCTGAACTTTAGAGATATATTAAGAAATTCCAGACTTGATTATTTTTATCATTATGATTATGTTGAAATTAAGGAACAAGTGAATTATATGTAGAAAGGAGAATTTCTGTTATAAATAAATTTTTATGAACAGAATATGCATGTAGAGACAGTTAACAGGTCACAAGATTTGCATGAGAATGAAATTCCTCACGTGCCGGTCACGTGCCTAAATCGGGTTGTGACATGATCTTTCAAGGATTAAAGTACCAAAATGGGGATTTCAATATGCTCATGGGACCTATCACAAGGAAAAGAGAAAATAGGCTAAAAAGAAGGCTTTAGGAAGCCAAGTCATTTGTAATAGATACATCAAGAATGAGTAAACTATTGAAAACATACCGCCTAAGACTCTATTTATAACCCATTGGCATTACACATTATTCGGGCAATGCTAGGCCAAGTTTTACTTTTCTCGTATGTTTAGTTGGAAAGTAAAAATCAAAGTAAATTTTTCATGGTTGAATTTTATATGTCGTTTTACGCATATAATTCAATAAAAGAAAACTTACCTCTATTTTTATTTTCTAACCAAACATATCTTTAGTGTTGATGAATAACTTGTTATTTATTTTATTAAGCTCAAAACTTGTTTTTGTAGCTAGTTCAAACCAGACTTTATATTTTGTTATTTGGACTATTGTTCAACCAGGTTTAGAAATTATTTAATCTAATGTAAGAGACATAAATAGTTAAATACCTCTAAGGAGACAACAGCAGCCATTTTTTAATACTAATTCGAATTTGACCTTTTGTTTTCTCCAATAAAACAGGTTTATCTCTATGTACAAGTGAGCTGTGTGATTAGATTAACCTGATGTATCAATAAATTGACAAATTCATCAAAAGGCAGCTTCCTTCCAATTTCATTCTATTTCTATTTTTTTTTTCTTTGTTATCTAAACTTGTAAGAACGTTTTTTTTTTTTTTGGACGTTTAGTAGGGTGATTTTTTATTTTATTTTTTGTATCTTATCGATATGTGTGTATGACATTTCATTAGATAATTATATTCTTGAAATTTCGCGTCAACGTAATGTGTGTTTTTGTTTACTGAGATAATAATAAATAATTGAATGATTATATTTTTTTTTATTATCAGTTTATTAAAATCAAATTTTTATTGTACTTATATTACTAAAAATATTAACAATACTGGGAAAATTTTTTTGACAATTGTCATAGATAGATTTACGCGGGTTTGGGTCGAAAATTTTCGACAAAAATAACTCGCTAAAATATATTCCAAAGGACAAATGCATTGGAATTTGTAAACAATGTTACACAAGGAATCCCATGAAAAATGAAAGTAAGTTCTAAGTGTGTGTTTAATTTACCCATTTTCATTTTCATAATACATGAAAATATGTTAGGTTGCAATTTTTAAAAAGCATTTTCATTGAAAATATTTTCTAGAAGGTCACAAATTTGGAAATGCCAAATTCACATTTTTAGTATTTTCTATTCATAGTTTGAAAATGTTTCAAGCAGAAAACGTGGTGGCATTTTTGTTAATAATCAGAATTTAGCTTCAAGTCCTGTGTTCAATGGCTAAAGAAAACACATTTTTAATTAAAGAAAAAAGGAATATTCTTTTTTTTTTTTTTGGTATGCAGAAATATTCCTTTTCGGATGCTTCATGGCCTTCATCCATACGTAGCCGCCAGCCAATTGTGCCAAATCCTCAACTTTTGAGTTTTTTTTTTCAATTTTTTTAAATAAGCTTTAAAAAAATCATATTTCATATTTTAACATTAGTTTATATAGCTTCTATACGAATCTTGTCATTACATGTGGGCTAGAAGTTTATTAGAAATCATTTATTTCAATATGACTATAATTTATTTTTAAAAAATATTTTGAATAGTGTTCAAGCAATAAAACAATATTATTTAAAGAGTGCGGATTCGTTTACTTTAGGAGTAAGTTTTGATCTGCTTATTCTATTTAATAATTTTTTCATTAAATTGCATCAATCCAACCGTTAAATTTAAAGTTCTTATTGAGTAGATTAAGTATATAAAGTTTTATACAATTTAAAAATGATTTGATAGTTCAACGTTTCATTTTATTTTGATGGATAATATGTTTTTACAAATACAAATAAATATTGATTAATGCATTATATGGATATTATTATCCAATTTTACTAAAATTTGATATGCGTTATTATTAATATAATATAATATAAATCAACGGTCAGATTGATTAAATTCAATATAGATAAAGAGTTATAGAATGAAGAAAGTGTGCAATACTTATTTCTGAAATAAATTGACCCCCACTCTTGTTTAAATATTTGTCTACATACAATTCAAAACATAATAATTGATAATTATAAGAAAAGAACTCAAAAGTGAGCAATTTATTTTAATTTTAGTCTTAATGTTTTATAGAGTTATTTTAGATTTTTGTAAATTCTTCCAATAGATGAACAAATGCAAATCAAATATAGATTGCTTATTATTTGATAATAAATATACTTTTATTATCTTAAATTTAATCTTGAGGATTACATTTTGATAATAGACAAATCAAACATATTTTCATTATTTTTGCTTTTTGAAAGCATAATCTATCTTTATAAACCAAATACATTTCTAAAATGTAAAAAATCTAAAAATAAAATTCTTTTCAAAAATAAAAAAAAATAAAAAAAATATTTTCATAAACCAAAGCATTCTAAACTTTTCTATTCGTTACCGCTCCATAATTTTTGGCCCATTTCTTTCTACTTTCTCTAGTTCGATTATTATTTTATTTTTGATTGGATAAAATTATTATCCGTTCTGTTTCAAGAAACTTGTGTGTGCCAAATAGTAAAATTTGTGTACAACTACTAGCAAATGTGAAAACGGGAGATAGATTGGGATTTAATTTAAATATAGAGCCGGTGTAAAAAGAATTATAAAAATATTTGACATAATAATTTATGGATTTAATTGATAGTGTAAAAATTTTTACATAGTCATCCAATATGTATTATTACATAAGCCATGATAGTGAACTTTTACACTTAATATTTGAAAAGTTATTCAAACAAAAATATTTTGATTGGACAACAATATGAAATAATATTAAATAATTTTACACTGTTAATAAATTAAAATTAAACTCATAATATATTATTCTAAAAATTTTATAAATAAAAACATATAATTGAATGATAATATAAAACTCTTTTACAATTTCAATGTATTAAAATTATGTTTAAATATATTTTTAGCCCTCATAAATAAATATGAGTTATTTTGGTTTTGGTCAATCTCTTTTCCTTTTATTATGTTTTTAGTCCCTTTAGTGTAAATTCAATGTTAAATGATGGTATTTATAAGCATAAAAAAAATATTCTTCAACGTCACTAGGATTGTTTAGAAGTTTGGATAGCATATATGAGGTTTTAAGTTTAAATCTTATTGCAAATTATTTCAAAAGTACTTGAAAAAATTCTTAAATTTATAGTTTAATTTTAATGCATTAATAAGCACTAATAAATAAAAAATTTTACATATCAATGCATCCAAATTAAATTGAATGACTATCTAAAATGCTTATAAACTGTGAGGAATTGAATCCTTAAAATTAATGTCGATATATTATAATGGAACACAAACTAGTGAATTAATATAAGTATTATGTGGCATTTGTTTATTGTCTCAGAGATAGAAATATAGAGATATTAAAGATACAAACCTGTCTGGTAGTGGAAACAGTAACAGGGGACATAAAAATTTTCTGTTCTCGAAACAAAAAAATATAAAATTTGTGTACCTCTAAAATGTGGGAACATAATATAGAGATAAAAATTTAATATTTTTCTTTCTAATAATACCTTTATACATATTTATTATTTATGTTTCCGTCTGACTGTCCTTATATTTTTATTTCAGAGACAATAAATAAATGCTATCTTAGTGAACAATAAGCAATATTAAGTGAAAAAAGTAAAAAAAAAGAAAAAAGTATTAGTCAACAGCAGGCAAAAAATAGGAGTATTAGGGGGGAAAAAATAAAAATAAATAAATAAAGAAATGAAAGGACCGTTAGTGGTGAGTGGGTAACGGCTACTTCCATTTTATCAAAGAAGAAAGAAAAGAACCTCGCCTGCGTCTCTGTCTCATGCACACTAAAGAAAAGCAGAAGCGGCTGGCTGCGAAATTTGCTTCTTTTTTTTTTTTCTGGTGTTTGCATATTATTCTATTCTATCCTATTCCATCTTGCAGTTACAGATATCTTCGATCCAATTCCTTTTGCTGAAAAATTTGTGCTACCGTATGGATCTCGGCTGCTTGGACTCGGGTCGCATCTCTGCGTCACAGACTCAGACTCAGACTGACGCACTTCAACACGATTCCAACAAGGCAAGCCTTTCCCTTCTTTTCTTTTCTTCTCTTATGGGTTGTAACCTCACCCTATATCCGTCTGTTTTGGGTCGATTATTTACCCATTCAAAACCTTTAACTTTAATTAATTGATTGATTATCACTGACACTCTCTCTGACACTGCGGAGATGAAATTTCATGGATGACTAAATAAATAATTTTGGGAAAGGGTTTTCACTTTGTGTGGTTTGTGCAGAACAAGATGACAACGGAGGAGACCAGTGAGCGAACAGCGTCGAACAAGGTGACGCCGCTATTGAAAATTAGAAAGCCTCCTCGTCGTAAAATTTCTCCAATCAACTGGTTCCCACGCAAAAAGGTGGATTCTTACTTGAACAGGAAGATTAAGATGCTCCAGGTAAACTTTCTTCCTGTGTTACATTCACCGGAAGATTTAAATAATCATCTATGCTATTCTTATGCACTCCGTCTAATTAATTCCTAATCCTAATCCTTAAAGGGCCTAGGTAGGGATAATTCAAGTAGTAAGTAACTAACTCATGTATGTAACAATTCTTAGGAAGGAGATGGTATGAATTTGACACTTGATCAGACTCTAGGCAATTCTAATCCACATTACTCGAGAGTGCTGAGAGAGAAAATGGCGGCAAGAGAAGCAGCACACAAGGCGATGGAGGCTCGAAGAGCTGCATTGGTGGAAGCATCATGGTGTCGTATTCTACGAGCTGCCAGGTAACATGTTCCCCACAAAATATGTATGCTTTGTTTCTCTCATGCGTATATAATTTTTTTTTTTTTTAACTTTGACATGTTAGTGTTTTCAGGATTCCCAGTGATGTTGCTGAGGCTGAGCTCTCAAAGGCAGAAAAGAGTGCAGCGGAAGCTTTTAAGGCGGCCCAGTCTATGGGAGTTATCATGTATGACTTGCCAAATTGTCCTAGAAAGCATTGTCAAATTGAGACGTCCTCAGTCAATGGAGAAGGATCACCCACCCATACTGTTACCGCATCTTTCGAAACTGCATTTGAGGTGGACAAAGAAGTTGCCGCAGCAGTCAAAACTGCATTCGTTAGGCTTTCAAGCTGCCCTTCCTTCAATAAAGATGAATTCAGGGAGCTGCTAAGAAAGATTAGTGAAAACCCAGACGCAGATGACAAGAATCAGGACTTGTCTGAGTTCTCTTCAGAGTATGAGTCTGAATCTGGTTCCGAACTTGATTCAGTCTCTCAAAAGGGAGATTTCAGCCCTCAACGCTTGGACTCTAATATGCCACTCCCAGTGAAAACAAATCATAGAAAAAGCAGGAGGAGACAGTCTCTTGACAAACTCAACAGATTAAAACTCGTGGACATGATGCTTGAGAGGCTGAAATGTTTGAAAGAAGATGAACTTTCTTCACTTGCCACTATAGTTGCAACTTGTGGTTTAAACGCTGCCTTGGCTGAAGTGCATAATACCAAGCTTCACAATTCAGGTTCTGCTACTGATCATACCTCCTCTTCGAGTATCAATTTACCAGCAAGAAGAATGTCACTGCTGTCGATGGGAAAGAAGCAAATTGGGTCCGGACTTCCAAGTCTAGACAAGTTTTTGGTTAAGCACATGACAAAACTTGAAAGAGAGGTTCAGGAAGCCAAGAATAAGAGAAGGAATGAGACAGAATCAGACAAGGATAGGTCTCAAAAGCCAGTCAACGGAACTCCATCTGAGACGACCATACCTGACTTGGGAAGTATTCTAGTGAAGAATTATTCGAAATTTGAGAAAGACATCAATGCGGCAAAGGCCAAGTCGGGAAAGGAAATGTCAGCGGTTCCAAGTGGGATGTCAAACCGTCAAAAGGATCACATAGAAGTACCCAGCCTGGACAAGTTCTTAGTGAAACATGTCTCAAGACTAGAAAAGGAGGTTCAAGAAGCCAAAAACAGAACAATCAATGAAGGTAAAAGTGTGAAGATAGGAGTTGATGATATAGGAACCTCCAGTGGACTGAATTCAAGTTTCTGTTCTGATGAAGCATTGGAAGGGAAAGAAAACATAAATATAAACAAGGAGGTTGACATGAATTCCAAGATAGAGGAAAAATACCTTATATTGAACAGAGGTGTATCGCCATCAGATGGTATGAATGATGTGGTTGAGGAGAACAAAGATGGCTTGGACAAGATTCTCATAAAGCCTGTGCACAGATTGGAGAGAGAGAAGATGCAGGCCTTGTCCCGGGGAAGTCATGAAGAAGAATATAGACAAAGGAAAAATCAGTCAGCAACTGCTGTTTCAGATTGTGAGAGCCTGGATAAACTTTTAGTAAAGCATGTCTCGAGATTGGAGAAGGAGAAAATGAGGTTCAAGTCAGGGGAAGAGAGGATCGAAGTTAAAAGAGATCGCAGAAACATCCATTTGGATACAAATGTAGAAGATGGCCTGGACCAAATTTTGGTTAAACATAAACCCAGACTTGAGCGAGAAAAGATGGCTGCTGCTCAGCAGCAGGAGAATCCCATTAGTCACTCTATGGCTCGTCGAGAAGCAAGGGAAAGAGAGTTGCAACAAGCCTGGGGAGGATTGAGCTTAGGAAACTCCATTAAGCCTCATCTCTCTAAGCTTGAACGAGACAAGGTAGTCTTAGTTTTGCTTGACATTTTTTACATGTTGAATTTGAAATATATTGTAGCTGCAAAATGGATACCTATTTTTCTGTGTTGACTCTGTCCAATCTGCTTGGTTTTCCATTTTCTAGGCTGCCTGGATTAAAGCTGAAGAGGAGGAAAGGAGGCAGGCAATGAAGGCAATCTCCGACTGACAGTTCAACCCCATCTGCTCTATTCGCTAATATGTTCATAAAAATGTTCTTTGATCCCCATCCACACTATTCATTTATTCATTTGTGTTCATAAAAACTTGCTTAGATCTCCGTTGTCTAGTTTCTGTTCTTGGTTGTACTTCAACTTCTGACCAATTGCAGCCCTTCCATCTATTTGTTGAGGAGTCTATGCAGATTTTATTTGGTTTAATAATATACTGTCCATCTCAGAGTGATGCGTTTGCCCTCTTTTCATTTGCATTTTTCGCATATAACAACACTGCACATATTGTGGTCAGCAGGACAGATATTGATAAGGTTCGTATTCTTCTTACAACTTTTGTTGAGATTTTTTCAATATTATTGCTTTTCTCTGCTCCGTTGTTGATTTCGAAGTTGCACCAAATACAATTGTTGGTTTACAAGTGATATGCATGTCTGGATGATGTGTTGGCCTTTTCCAAAATTAATTAACAATTTGCACACAATCATACAACCAATTATCTTATTAAACAAAATTTCATAAAATGTAATTGCTATTGAACCATGGCTCTGAATCCTGGTGAAGGATTCCTTGGTCTGGGCACGTTAGGGACCAATGTTAGTCCTTTTAGTCAAACTTCCAAAAATAGCCCTTTTTGCCATGTGTGTCCATGACAACAGCCATCAGAAAATTTAATTTAAAATCCAACGGTTGACATGTTATATGTGGCTTTTATTAACATTAAGAGAAAATATTTGCTGATCACTCCCTCTTTTTCATCTCAATCCCCCTTCTCCTTCTTCCATCGTTCGCCACCAACCTTGCCGGAAAACTAAATTCTCCGATTGCCAGAAAATCCCAATCACCGATCATCACGTGATGACGAAAAAGCGAAACTCCACTGGCACGTGCCTCGATGAGGTGGATCGAACCATGTGTGCGTCCTTCGTCACCTTCGCAAAGTCTCTCTTGCAACTCTATACTAACGCCATAAACCACCGGAAGCTTTTTTTTTCAATGCAAGATAATGCTATGCCCTTGTAAAGGTTTCCCCCATTTTTTCTTTTTATTTTTTTCTTGGGTTTTTCATTCTTTCAAGTGGGTCCCGTGATTTTGCAAGAAAAAATTAATTTTCTTTCAATTTTTTTACAATGGAATTTTGCTCTCCCTTGAGCCCTTGGAAAATTTCCAAATTCCAAAGAGAATGGTTAACGTAGACATAGCTCAACGGCAAGTACCTTCAACCACACAAAATGACAAAGCTCAATACCATAACCAAAAACCAAATGCAACATTATAAAGTGTTACTGTACATGTTCCCAAGTGGGAAATGAGAATTAGAAGGAAGCAAAGGCCTTTTGGGGATTTGAGTCGGTGGTGTTCTAGGAGAGCACAGTTGAACCAGACCATCGAACACGCTCTCTCGTAAGTCACCTGGTAGGAGGGTGTGGGCGGTTGGTTGTTGTGGTTTGTTGTTGCAATGCAAACCACACACACAATAGACTAGAAGCCTCTAATTGCACATGTGAAATAGGGAACCCTTGTCAAAAATAAAATTTTAAGTAAACAGGGTATTTTTGGAAGGATATTGCTATTTTAATACCCAATATTTTCAGACATTTAGATAACTCACTTATAATACAGATGGATTTCACCACTTATTTTTTTTCTTAACTTATTCTCTCTCCATCACTTCTCTCACATTATATGGGATTCACATAAATATCTACATGGGTGTTAAAATATCATTTTACTTTTTAAAAGCTTGGCTACGAGGACCAAGGTTAGTCCTTGACTTACGCGGACTAACCAATCCTTCACCTTGAATCCTTTCATCTTTTATTTAAAGCAATTAAACATATCCATCGAGGGGGCGTTTGGCTGGTTGAATATTATTCTCGGAATTGCTTTTCTAGACATTACAGGCAAGTTCGGATCGTATATTTAAATATCAGAAATATAATAAATTATATCTGGAAATAAATCATTCATATCTTTGGTTAATATTAACTTTATTGAGAATAGTAAGCATTATTTCTAAAATATCCATAACAAAATGGTAATGACAACGACAATAATGGGGGTTACGGAATTGATGGTGATGACGACAAATTAACACTAGCATTGGCGGTTTGACACAACAGTCAAACACCAACGGCAATAGTCTAATGACGATAATGGTGGTGGTTTAGGGTTTATGACAATTTGTTTTTGCGCTTTTGAAGAAACATTTCCTCCTCATCCAATAGTGTGAAACAACATTGACAATATATATAAAAAAAAAAAATTCACCGTCAGCCAATAGAATGTTTTCAAAATGACAATTCATAATCTATTATCATAATCATCCAATATAATTTATTATTTCGATAAAATTCTATTTTGTATGACAATGTAAGGTTATTTTAGGTTCATCTCTTATTTAATCGAGATAATAGAACACCCACTCTTACAGAGTTCAATTAACACTGTTTTCTCTTTATATGTATTATGTGATTATTTTCCTCTATGATAATTTCTATAAATACTATTATATTTATATGTAATCCTTTGAAAATTCTCACAATTAATAAATTTTTCAACAATTATCGTTCTAATATTCATATGTTTGAAGCTAACATTATTATTCTAGAAAACAAAAACTTTTTTGAAGGAAAAACTGGTAAAAAGAGTGCAAAGGAAGTGAGAATATGCCGAAAATCAGAAAGAAAGAAAAAAGCAAGTTGGACAATACGTTTCCCTTTTCCGGGTTGGCGTTTGAGGACTCGGAAACTTCGTGGGAATTTTCCAACAAAAAATAAAAAAGAAAATAAAATTAGGATTCTAGAATTTTCCTAGACTTGAGGGGCCTTCCTCTCTGTCTATATTGTGTAGCGTGGCGAAGCGACAGAGTGCGACAGTGCGTAGATTGCTGTATTGCTTTTCCTCTTCGCATCTCTCTTTGGCAGTTGATTGATCGTGTGGTTTCGTTGAGCCCAGAGAGAGAGAGAGATGGGAGGTGGGAATGGGCAGAAGGCGAAGATGGCTCGCGAGAAGAATATGGAGAAGCAGAAAGCTGTTAAGGGTACCCCAAATACTCCTTCGTTAACTCTTCTTCTTTTTCTCACTTCTTCATCGGCATCTCATCCCTTTCAGTTTCATCTCCTTACCTTAAATTTGTGGTGTTGTGTTATTCTGTAGGAAGCCAGCTAGAGTCCAACAAGAAGGCCATGACCATCCAGGTACTTACTACTATTACTCCTTCTCTTCTTCCATCCTCTTTTCTTTTGCTTATCCCTTTCTTTACTTTTTATTCACGCGCCCATACTTGAGTACTTACCTCTATGCTCCATTACTCCAATCTGGTTAAAAAAAAAAGAAAAAGAAAATGAAAAATACCTTATATGAATTGCTTCTTTTCATCTTGACTAGATTGTTTTTTCAGCTTAATACTTGAATGAAACTTTTGAAGATGCAGTCCTTTGGTATGGTAAATAGTAATTACTCTTTGCTTTGGATCTTGTTCTCTGCATTGCTAATATTTTTTTTCAGGGTTTGGCGTATTGATCCTTTCTCGTCTTTCATGGTTGAACCAGTTTTGATGGTCTCGCTTGGGAGATTATCAATCTTTTGTTGACTGTTAGATTTTTGTTTTGCCCCTTTGTTACACTCGTTTTTGGATTCTTTGACTGCTCTGCATTGGTACAAGGGTCTTCTAATTGGTTGTCAATCCAGCATATTCTACCTCAATAATTCAATTGATGCTGTCCAGAACAAATATCATTGTCTGTGTTGCAACCTTTAACATAACATTTTAGGAAACACTGTCAACAGAAAATAATGTTGTTGTTGTCAGTTTCCCTTTCTTCGTCTTAATCTGCATTGATTTGCGTGGATTGTATACTTAATTTTTTTTTTTTTTTTTTTTTTTTTACTTGATTGGATAGTTTTCTATTCAATTTCAATAAGATCTCCAATTTTTGTTTGTGAAGAAGGGGCATTTTCTACTGTCAGTCGTTATATCCAGTTTGGTTGTTGTTATGGGTCTAATCTGGAGGCAGTGATTTATCCTAGCACATAGTCACATATGGCCACATAAGCAAGCAATATTTAATTTGATTGGGTTTAAACTCTCGGTGCATCAAACATGAATGAATTTTATTAGTTTTACAATCTTGTTATTTCCATTTTCAAATGAAGAAAATGCTAATAAAGGTTATAGCCCTGTCCTGGTCCTTCTTAATGTTGGTGGTGCTTTTGTGTTGGAGATGATTTATTAAACCCATTTACATAAGTTATGACTAAATCTTTTCTCCTTGTAATAACTTGTTGCTGGTTCTTAAATTGATGAATCTCGGGGACACTGGATAAATGAATACAGTGCAAGGTGTGCATGCAGACATTCATATGTACCACATCTGAAGTTAAGTGCCGGGAACATGCTGAAGCAAAGCACCCAAAGGCTGATGTTTATGCTTGTTTTCCGCATCTGAAAAAGTAGACTTATAAGATTGCAAAGCAAGAACTTGTGGATTGACATTTGTACAACATATCTGTAAAATGGACTTAGCTTTTGTGTGGACAACTTCACTTTTAATGAAGCTATATCTATTCAAGAAATGCTTGTGCCATTTTAAGTACTATGGTGTTGGAAAATGTAGCACTGATAATGGGAGATG
Source organism: Dalbergia cultrata (assembly GCA_031216105.1). Lineage (NCBI taxonomy): Eukaryota > Viridiplantae > Streptophyta > Magnoliopsida > Fabales > Fabaceae > Dalbergia > Dalbergia cultrata. The sequence goes on along the minus strand of CM062344.1, from coordinate 14,080,485 downwards.
TATATAGACAAGTGTTAAAATGCGTTGTCTTCCACTAGGCTGCATTCTATCTCCTCATTCAAGCTCCTTAGTCTTTGCCAGTTGTGAACCACCACTGCCATTATTATTATTATTATTATCTTTGATCTCATAAAAATAATCTCATCAGGTTTTATCAAGTTCTATGTGGTTTGAAAAGTTTATTTTATAACGATCGAATAAAAATGAGTGATCTGTGCAGCATTTTCCTGCTATATGTCATGATAATATATGATAAGAACAGATTGTATAATATAAATTTATTCTTTCAAGTTAGCCGAAGGGCCTCTTTGTCATGCTGAGTTTGATCTGATGGTATACATTAATGATATTATCAGTTATTTGATATAAATAATTTATTGTTTTAGTTTATCTATTGATTTTTTTATATATTCTATATAAAATAAGAGGACTTGAATGGGTGTTAAAAATGTGGTAGGTGAAGTTTCTATTTTTTCCCATTTTCTTATGTTTGATTAAAATAATACATTGCTCTTTTATTTAAACTCTTTGTAATTCAAATTATTTGTAATTATAAAAGAATAGTATTATTTTAGATAATATGATATTTTATGGAATTCACACCAATTATAGTATAATATTGAAATTTTAAATAATTTATACAATTAAATTATGATATCGCATAAAATCAAATGGGTTAAACTAATCTTAAACATTAAATGTATGATACTCCCTCCATTTCAAATAATTGTTGCTTTGATAAAATGGTATATTAAAATGTTAATATATTTGAATGAAAATGGTCATATATATATATATTGAGTGATTGTTATTTTAAAATTGATGAAGTAACAGTCACAATAAATTGTGGTTAGTATGAGCCCGGGGTATTTGGTAGTACTGACTCGTTAAAAGATGGTAATAAAGTATATGTTTGGGTATTTTTTTTCTTTTCAACTAATAAAAAGATATTTAAAATTGTTCTGATCATTTCATTTACTCGATAAAAGTTTTTTAAAATATTTTATTATTTTTATCCAAGTTGGTAAACGCTTAAGAAGAAAATTTTTATTACGAAAATGGTTTTCTTACTAAATAAAATAAGTACAAAACCCCCAAGCAAATATATATACACTTTAGGAATCACCTCTGGGAATGGTCCAGCCGTGGGAACTAGGGACCCTATCATGTGAGATCCTAGTTTCTTAAAATTAAAATTCTTTTCCTTATTACATAATTCGCAATCATGGATGCAGGAAAAGAAAAACGACGGACTATGCTTTTCATAAGAAAAGCTGCCAAGCGTCGTAATGATCACCCCCCAACCCACCCACAGCAGCACACCCAGAAAAAACTAATCTTTAGGGAAAAATATATGAATAGGGCGGGAAAGAAGAAATAGTGTAATAAGTGGGTTTGATGAATTTTTAAAAAGAAATTCTTAAGACAGTATTTAGAAGTAAAAGCAGTAGCAATTTCTTATTTATTCCTTAAAAAGAAAAAATATTGATAATTTTTTTTTCAAAAATTTATTCAAATAATATATAAAATTTAAAAGTAATTATTTTTTATTCAGAGTATAAACAAATGCGCCCAATATTAAACTTTAAGCAGCTGGGTGATTATGAGCAGATGGTATTAGATTTCATAAGGTTGAGGATTAGTTGATATACAGGTAAGGATCAATAAACAATTTTACACTTTTTTGAAAATTAACAATGTACTCTGGTTTAGTGAGTAAAGTAGACCATAAGAACTAAAAGGTGTGGTCTAGTGATTCGGATTCCTTCCCTCTTAATTAAAGGTCAGAGATTCTATTCCCGGATTTAGGCATGGGAAAGTCTTTCTGGGCCAGCTGTCCCACTATTTGAGGTGCCTTTCATCAACAAAGGAATTAGTCATCATGATTAACAGTTAATATCCTATGTTTATAAAAAAAAAAAAAAAGTAGACCATAAGATGCGCAAGGTTTAGGAGAACTTGTATGACCAAACGCTACACTCAATGTCAGAGACAGATTCCAAGTCTGTGATGAGCCCCATACCACACGACACGGGCAAGCAACATCATCCCCCACTTTTTATATACTTACTAACTGTTCCTCCATGTTAGTGCTTCCACCGCGTCATGTTCCCACTCCGTCCCACCTTCAACGTAAGTAACACAATTACAACGCACATTTGGGCGGAGAGTGTGCATGGGCCCCACCACACACAACCAATGCTTGATTGCTTGACTTGACTATTGGCTGCCTTCTCCAAATCCAATTGGCTCTTCCAATCTGAATCTCATGTCATGTCATGTCAGCCCCTCTATTTTGACTTGACTTGGCCTAACTACCATCCTATACTTTCTCTCTTCTTTTCCAATTCCAACTAAATCAACATACAATCCTGTTCTCCTCCCTTTTTCTTCTTCCCTTCCACCTCTCCTTCTGCCTCTCATCTTTTCTTTTCTCTCTTCCTTCCAACCTGTTCCTTTCATCACTCTCCCTCTCTCTCACACAGACACACACATCAAGAAAGGATGCCTCCTCTCATTCCCCTGTGTGTGTTATTTCTCCTTCTCCATGGTCCCCTCCCCTCCCTCTCAACCAACGTTGAAGGTATCTATCTTTCTATCTATCTATCTTCCACTGATTATTATATTCATGCTAAATTCTTTATCTTCATTTTCTTAGAAATCCAGTCTGCTACCCTTAGCATCTTAAATTGTTAATATTATTCCCACTCGGTTCATTTACATGTATGTATAATATAATATTGGTTGATAATAAATGAAAATGCATATTATGATAGATATTTACTCCTCCTTACTTATGATTCCGCTTGGTGGTTGGGTTTCTATTATTTTGATTTCTTTCTTGTTTGTTGCAAATTATACTAGTTTTGAGTTGACTGACGCTGATGTCGTTTTCGTCATAGGAAATGCCCTGCAAGCTCTGAGAAGCAGGCTTTCTGATCCCAACAACGTGCTGCAGAGCTGGGACCCAACCCTGGTTAATTCATGTACTTGGTTCCATGTTACCTGTGACTCCAACAATCGTATCATTCGCTTGTAAGATTCCCCCCTTTTTCTTCTTCTTCTTCTATTCCTCTCTTTTGAGTTTCTTAAATTACATACAATACAGGAGCATCTGCGCTTAGGGTTAGTCTTCTATTCTAATCACATACACTTCGTCTACTCTTTCAATTTTCAGAGACTTGGGCAATTCTAACATTTCTGGAACCTTGGGCCCAGAACTAGGCCAGCTACGCCACCTCCAGTACCTGTATTTTCTTCCCCTTTATTTCCTATTTCTTAATACATGTATTACTTTTGTGCTTTATTGTATTTTTGGGGAGGGAGTGCCAAATTAATCACCAGGTGAGAGATCCTAAAATCCTTCATTGCAGGGAGCTTTATAGGAATAACATAGGAGGAGAGATTCCTAAGGAAATTGGTAATTTGAAGAACCTTATTAGTATTGATTTGTATGGTAACAAATTGGAAGGGAAGATCCCAAAGTCATTTGGCAAGTTGAAGTCACTTAAATTCCTGTGAGTATATGTATATTTTAACTTTTGACTTCTTCAATTGAATTGAATGGTGTGAATTGTTTTTCTGTTTTGCTCACTCCTTTGCTTTGATAAAAACAGACGGCTAAACAACAACAAGCTAACTGGATCAATCCCAAGAGAACTCACTCATCTTAAAAATCTCAAAGTCTTGTGAGTTTCTGTTTCCAGTCTTCTCTTCCTATGTTTTATTCTTCTCTCATTTTGTAATTGCTTCATGAACTGATTTGACACCCTGACTGTGCAGTGATGTTTCTAATAATGATCTGTGTGGAACAATACCTATAGATGGCAACTTCGGATCTTTCCCACCGGAAAGGTACAGTATTACTATTGTTTTTCTTAACCCATTATAGCCTTGTCGCATAGCATATTCTATTGACCTATAAATCAAGCATGTCCTCATAGCCAGTTCAATTATTGAATTAGAACTTAGAACGCTGTTTCTCAAGTCACAAATATTCATGTCAAAATCTCAATTTAAGCAGATAGATGCCAAGCAAGACCCGTTATCCCCACCATATACACCTTGGTTCTGCAATTCCGTTGAATTCTAATACAAAAGCCCACAAAATATCAAATGCCTTCAAAACCACTATAAAACTTTACATGATATATAATTGATTTAAATAAAAATCTTCAAAGATGAAATGTACTGATATTTTTGCGAAGTATAAATGTATCCTGCTTCTTAGAATCTTTTGAAGTAGACTAATTTTGCTTTCAGAGATCTCCAAACCATGTTTTGGGCAAAAGCTTCTCCCTAATAGCTTTTGTCATGGTTTGGAGCTCTCCAAAAGTAAAACCAAACATGCTATAATTAATATTTCTTGGTAACGTTGGATTTACCATCTATTTCTCCTACTCTTGTTTCAGTTTTGAGAACAACGGACTCAATGGCCCAGAGCTGAAAGGACTGGTTCCTTATGATTTTGGATGCTGAATAAAGGCAGAATCGCCTATCCGTAGCATACAGCAATGAAGAGGCTTTCTCTACTTGGGCAGCATCTGAAATGTATGCCTGCCACAGCCACAAAGTGAATCTAAAGATGCCAATCTTGTACTATATCGATATATTATATCTAATAAATTAAGATGATAGTAGCATCGGTCTGTGTCTCCGGTTGCAGGCAGCATACTACATAATACGCAGCTTCTGACTCCGAGGAACTTGACATTTATCAGACTCATTACTTCAAAAAATAAAGAAATAAAAAACTTGCTTGTTACACTCATATCAATTTAAAGGCTTTATTATTTTATTCCCAGTCCCTCGAGGTTATATTGTGTTTGCAAATATTTGAGCTGCTTGGCAAAGGAAGAAACATATTTCCTTGAAAATGTATATTACTGCTTTAACTCTTACAACAATCAAGTACAATTGCACAGTTTGTGAAGACATTGAAAAGGAAGTGCTAATAGACAAAAGAGAGTGCCAGTAACCACTCAAATTAATTAGCATCAATATTTTTAGAAAATGAATATAGTTTACTTTTGAAATGATCAATCAAATAAATATAAAAAGATCAAAACAAAGAAGCATTGCATGCCTAATGTGTAGAACAGAAAAAAATAATTAGCGCAGTAATGGTCAGATATGATGGATGTGAATATCATTACGGCAAGAATAAACATGTTGACCTCTTATTGAATAAAGTCTTTTTTAACAACTCATTAAAAAAGTTGGACTTTATAAATGATTGTGTTAGGTCTAGTAATAATTGTAAGGGTTTTCTAACTAATTGTAAGGGTTTTGTAACTAACTCTGCCACCTAGGCAGAGAGAGAATAATCAAGTTAGTTAGGGAAGAGCTTATATAAGCAAGGGGAAGGATATTGAGGAGGATATCTGGGAATTGGTTAGGCAATTGGGAGAGTTTCAGAGTCTCTTTACCACTCTGAGTTATTTTGCATTTCAGTTTGTTATCAATACACATATTATTCACTCATATATGGCTTGGTACCTATCAAATGGTATCAGAGCTCCCGGTCTTGGGAGCCTCGTGGCCAGACTGCCACTGGCCGCCGCCATGGAGTCAGAGACGAAGATGAAGCAGATGCGGAGGATAAAACAAAATCTGAAGCAAATTCAAAATCTCGTCAGAGGCAAGTACCATCACGACGCCGCTTCAATTGTCTGGGAGGGAGATGAAGATTGGTGATGGAGGAGACGAAAGAGATCCACCATGGCCGATTGGCCTCCCAATGTTCGTGAGTTTTGCAAAATTATGCAAGATGAAGCTGGGGAAGAGGATGCAGAGGGTGAAGCTGAGCCCGTTCACCATTTTTCACGCTCTAATCAGGGTGCGATGGAAGAAAACAAGGATGATGCACCTGAACTTGAAGGAGAAATGGAGCTAGAGGCAGCAAACGAAGAGAAACGGCTGAAGGAGGTCACATCGATGACAGATTTCACAATGACCACCATTGCAAAGAACGAAGGACAGGTCGAATTAGTAGGAGAAGCTCTGGGAGTGACATTGGCTTCGACGGAAGACACTCAGACTGAAGAGAGCGTACAAAGGAGCTCCACATTTGAGCAGCAGAAGGGAGACGATCGCAAGGCCACTGAAGAGCCGCCAGTGCCGCCGAAACCACCAAATCTAATGGCGACGGAGTCCGACGAGGTAGTTGCAGAGGCTTCAAGGATGGCGGCCAAGCTACTATCACTAGGAACTCGAGATCCCAAGGCTGCTTCGACCATGACTACGAGCGCCGACCGTAATCCCATGGCCGAATCGCCACAAGCAAATGGCATGAGAGCGAAGAAGAGAGGAGAACGCAATGCGAGACGAAAGACGAACTCCCATCGCCGAAACCTCCTGAGCAGGACTCGTGTGCGGTGACCGGCGAGCCGCCGCTAGGGGTGAACCGATCGGCGACTGAGGAAGCTTCTCGGAGCTGCTGCGTGAAGGAAGCTCGACCTCCGCCTAAACCACTGGAACCACAAGATCGGTGGTAGATCATGCAGGTGGCAGATAAGGCGGTGATCGGCGAGCCATTGCAAGGGACGAACTGGTCGGGGACGAGGAAGCAAGAGACGGCAGCACCATGTCCCTTCGATGGAAGCTTCCTGAATGAGCCAGAAATGGAAGCCTCGGAAGTTGCCTTGAGCTGCTGCGTGCAAGAGCAAGATAGATGGGAAACAGGCAGGGCATGCAAGAGTTTGGGTCAATTTTTTAACCTAATGGGCCAAGCCCATATGTGGACAAAGAAGAATTGCTGGTCTGAAGAATGGGAATTAATTGTGAAGATATGGGGCCAAGCCCAACTCAATGAGGAGAAGGATTGGGATACTAATGGTGTGGATTTACAAAAGGGTCAGGCCCAACTGATTATGAAGATGACAGATTCAAAGAAGGCCCAAAAGAATGAAAAAAATGGAGCGGACAGGGCATGGCAGAAATTGAGTAAAATGTTAATAAACCAAAAGGCCCAAACCCAAGTCAGTAAGATTCCCATTACAACTCTAGAATTTTCCCATGAGAGTATACCCACTTCACTATTGGGTCTTGGAAATTTTATCAAGGTATCATTCATGAACAATTACGAAGAGCAGTGGACATGGGACAGTTTAAACTCACCAAGCTGGAAAAGACCCGTATCAGGTTCTGTGATGCAAGCACAGGGAAGCATATTTTTGGTCAGGGTCAGCTGGTTACTTAACAGTGATCCCTGGGACTCTCCAATAGTTGTGGATCTTCCTATTGATGGGGGTAGAAACTTCATTTCAGTTGAGGGATTTGAATGTAAAAGGGGCGACTCTAGAAACTTTTTCAAGGGGGAGGGATCAGGCCAAGGTCAATCATGGGCAAGTTGGGAGGGCTCATTTCAGAGGAGGATGAATGATGATGCAGCAAAAATTATAAGGTGCCTTCGAGAATAAGCGTACACAGAAACAGATTGCAAGAGTTATGCAAGGGCAGTTCCTCAACTTGTTCCTCAGAGCCGTTCTACAATAACCTTGGGAATTACTGTCAATCAAGGCAAAAGGCCTCTTTGGTTTATCTCTTGGGTACACCTAGTATTAGAACTAGCATCAAAACCATGGGACCCTGGAGGACATTACAACAATGCAAGCGCCCTCTCTTTCCTCCTCAAGATATGGGACCCAGGAGGAAGTCTTTTATTTTTCAGCACTATTGTTTTCCTTTATGTACATCACCTTGAGGACAAGGTGATTTTTTAGGGGAGTAGTTAGGTCTAGTAATAATTGTAAGGGTTTTCTAACTAATTGTGAGGGTTTTGTAACTAACTCTGCCACCTAGGCAGAGAGAGAATAATCAAGTTAGTTAGGGAAGAGCTTATATAAGCAAGAAGAGGAATATTGAGGAGGATATCTGGGAATTGGTTAGGCAATTGGGAGAGTTTCAGAGTCTCTTTATCACTCTGAGTTATTTTGCATTTCAGTTTGTTATCAATACACATTATTCACTCATATATGGCTTGGTACCTATCAAATGGTATCAATTGATAAGAACCTTGAGAGAACCACACCACAAAAGCTAGCTATTGTAGTTGGAGAGCCCAAGGCCTTATAAACCCCACACTAGAATCCCATACTTCCAATGTGGGACTCCAAGTCCCATACCTTGCAATTGGATCCTAACATCCCACCACGCCTCCAGCCTCTGGCCCACACAGCCGGCTGCACTAGCACTTTGAATAGTCCCAAGTAACACTGCAATGCTGCCACCACCCGTCGCTGCTTGCAGCTGGGAAGTCATGGTGAAAGGCTCTGATACCAATTGATAGGTACCAAGCCATATATGAGTGAATAATATGTGTATTGATAACAAACTGAAATGCAAAATAACTCAGAGTGGTAAAGAGACTCTGAAACTCTCCCAATTGCCTAACCAATTCCCAGATATCCTCCTCAATATCCCTCCCCTTGCTTATATAAGCTCTTCCCTAACTAACTTGATTATTCTCTCTCTGCCTAGGTGGCAGAGTTAGTTACAAAACCCTCACAATTAGTTAGAAAACCCTTACAATTATTACTAGACCTAACAAATTGTTGTTTCAATAAAGTTACGCAGGGTTAAAATTTAAATGATACTACAATTAAACGCTACACTAAAGTGAATTAAAGTGAAATCTCTCCCGAGAATTAAGTGATTTCAACGAAGACCAAAAACACTAGCTAACTATTATTCTTTGTATAACTTAAGGAAATATCAAATGTTACGACAAATTAAGGTACAACACAAGCACAAGATCTGGTCACGCTGGGTTCAGCCATCCATCCCCCAACCACCCCTCCACTCTCTGATTATTTGTTCTTCTTCAAATACCGAAAAATAATTAGCTCCAGCATAAGAGAAAACCATACCCCTCTCCTGCTACCTCAGTAGCCAAAATGTAACATGCTTATGTGAAATGTGAACCTGTGCTAGAAATTATGTCAAACGAAGATCCTGCTGGTTTGGTTGAGAATAGCTTTGTAATAAAGACAGTTCTTCTTCCACACTAACAGATGGTGAGCTCACAAGAAGCTCGACATCCATGTTTTCTTGGTCAAGCATTTCTGACACAGCCGACTCGCATTGCTGCCAGCCATTGGAAGATAAGGAAGGTGGTTCTTCTTCAAACAGTATCCAATCCTTCCTCTTGGCTTGAACCAAGACAGGGTACAGGATAAACCCAGCCAGAATTACTGCCCCACTCACAAAGAATGTTTTCAAAGAAGCCAAGCACATCACAAGAATAAGCAATAAAGAAGGAGGCAGGCAAAGCAATATGGCCACCCAAAATGTCCCCAGGGGAACTCTGTAAGGTCTATGAAGACTTGGCCTCTTCACTCTCAAAGTTATAAAAGCTGCAAACTCAAGAAGCATTCCAACAGCATATAAGAAATTAAGGAATTCCATGATTTCCTGAAAGCTCATCCAGGACAAGAAGATAACTCCAGAGGCAGAGATCAAGATGCTAACAGTGGGAGTTCCATACTTAGACCTAGAAGGTAAACAGTACCACAAATAGTTAGATCGTTGAAACCTCCCACTGAGGCAATTGATATATCTTAGTATCTTACTAAAAAGGTTCATGCACTGCTTAGAGTTAGTATTGTGTAAACGAAAAAGTGCCAAGGACACGACATACATATTCCCTCTTTAGGAAAATCCCTCCAAGGTTTCTCCCATTCTTGAAAACAAATAACCTTCTTAGAAGCATAAATGGCACAATTGTTGTTTATATTATGGGTTAATAACTGATTAAAGGGAAGATGCTGTACAAAATTTAATTATGACATAAATAAGCTAAATAAATATATATCTAAGTATTTCCATTGATACACAAACGAGGGTGTGATTAATTGAATTTGGAAAAGAGAAAGAAGGGAACTCATGACATGAAACATTTCTGACCTTGAAGCAAACACAGCTGGAAGCATTCCAATTTTGCTCATCCCTAGCAGTTGAAAAGCATCACTGCTCATCTCTGCTTCAAACAATCCCAGGTTAGACATGGCAGCCGCGGCCTGAATCCACACTTTCAGCCAAAATCCACCAATAAGCATCCCCACTTCAGCAAAATAGCCATCCGTCCACTCCGCCGGCGAAGATCTCAAAGCACCGGTTCCCGCAAGAAGCGGAATCAGATAGGAGGAGATCACCAAAACAAGTCCTCCAATAAGTGCTTTGGGGAAGGTTTTGGTTGGATCTTCAACCTCCCCTGCAAGAGTACTTGCCTTATCCCAGTAATTTAGATTCCAAAACATGCTATTGAAGTATCCACGCCAGTCCACCTTCTTCAGATCCACAACAAGCCACCTCCTAGGCCTAAGCTGTGGAATGGAAAGAATCCCCATTATGAGGAACGGGAAAAGCGAGAAAGCGGCAAGAAGAACAGCAGAAAAGCCAACAATGTGAAGGCCTCGGTAATTCAAGTAAGTGAGTGAAACTGTGATCCCTAAAAGAGCAGGGATTCGAACAATCATTGTGTCGAAGACTGGCAAGGAGCGTTTCAGGTAATCGAGGAACAGAACAGGGTAAAGAGCATTGTCCATGACCCCACTGAACCATTTCCAGAAACCTTCCTGAAAACCCCAGAAAGGTCCAAAAGCAGATGATATCCAAATAACATATCCACCATTTTCAGGGAAGCTTGTGGCAAGTTCAGCTGTGATGAGAGCTTCTGGAAAGGACCAGATGAGAGGAAAAAACAAGAATCCGAGCAAGGACAAGAGAGGACCACCACCAGCCCTGACAGAATCCTCTATGCCAAAAGGACCCCCAGAAACTTCATAGAAGATTAGAGCTACGAGAGGCAATAGTGTGAGTTTTGGATTGGATCTCTTGTTCACATCACTGACCATTCCCTCTTCACCCATCCACAGAACAGACAGGTGAGGTGGTGGGGTGATTAAAGTTGAAAACTTTCTGACACCCCAAAAGCTGAATCAAGCACATATGACAGACAGACATAACATAGCAGAAACCAAATTGAGCCTTATGTTACCCTCGAACATATTAAAAAAAAACACCAAAAGGAGATGGTGTCATGTCATGACATGAGAAGGGAATCGAGTACCTATTGACGAGGGAGGGTTAAGGAAGAAGAAGCTTGCGTGCCTTGCTCCCCGTTCTTGCGGACATACAGACAGGGCCCTCTACGTTAGAGAAGAGATCTGTTCCCAGGCTTATTGCCTTCATAGAAAAAAATAATAAATGATAATAATTACAAGCTCACTTTGCATCATTCAGACAATCACATCGCACCACCATATAACTTGACTTTCTGGTTTAGGGGAGTGAAGAACATGTTCTATTCTTGTTCTGTAAAACGTGTTCAACGCGATGCTTGACGGTGCAAAATGGAGATGATAATACAACAAATTAAGCAACTTCTGTTTCTAACCTTTTCAATTATACATAAATTTCATCTTAATAAAAATTTTCAAATCAATGTGATGCTAACAAAATTTTGACACTGTAATATTTTAAGTCTCGATATTAATTTAGTACTGATATTTTTATTTTGAGATTAATTTAATTATTATATCAAAATTAAAATCTAATAAATTAATTAAATTGATATCAAAAGTTAAATATTAGAATTAAATTATTATAAAAAATTATGTCAGGATGAAATTGATATCAGATTAAAGTCATTAAACATGTGAAAATAAATAAATAAAAAGTTATCCACTCTAATATTTATATTCTGGAAAAAGGCTTGCGTCCGAAACGAAGGGACAGTGGACGAAATTATTATGTGGTGTTTAAATTTTTCACATCTACACATCTACACATTAAACTGATGGCACAGATTAATATATTATATTAGTCGGTTGCTTATGATCACGTATAACCAATCTTCTGAAAACGGGATCGGACCGACCGATCGGACCGATTAAATCAGAAACTGGTCTGCTATCCGATTCTAGTTGATCCTTAAAATTGGTGGAGATCAGACTAGTCAAGACCCCCTTTGAACCGGTTGAGAATCGGGTAAACCGGCCTAGCCGATCAAATCTTTTTTTTTTTTTTTTACAAAAGAGATTTAAAATGACATTTTTTGATTTTTTTTTAATAAAAAGCCTAAAATATCTTTTTTTTTCCTAATTCTTTTCCTTTTCTAGTAATAGAATTAGTAACTTCAGATACTTAATCCATATAGATAATATTTATTTGATTAATAGATTAATTATGTTATATTTTATGGATTTTATTGATACCTAAATTAATTTTTAGTTATTTATGACATATATTTTATTTTATATTTTTATATATTTATATAAATACATGTTTTATTATATATCGGTTATATTCCGATTTAACTTTCGACTGAACCTCTAAACCCTTATCCTGATCAGTTTGATATCCGGTCCAATTTTCAGAACATTGCGTATAACAAACCATGTCTTGAGAAGTTATTTTTTTGTTACAGTTTTGAAAATTTTTTTACCGACACCATCGAATAGATGAGACCATCCTTGTGTATGCCTTATTGAAAGGGTTATTCAACAGAGAAGATAAAAAACAGAATTGAAAAAAATTGAAAAAATTACAAAGTGAAAAAGATAGACCAAATTGTAATAAACAACACGGCAAGTAGTCTTTTAAGTGAGAGAAAGTAACAAGGCTCTTAAATTAATAAATAGCATTACCCCCATATATTAAAGAGCTTTTAAATTGGTCTCTATCAAAAATACTTCCTAACAAAGGAAAATCTTAAATTAAGCCCTCAAGTGACTCAAATTAGTATTTTTTAAAAAATTACTATGTTTGATAAAAATATATTTTAAAGAATAAGTTATCAATACAAAGGACGAATCCAACTCATATTTTTCATTCTTAGGTATTAATTTAAAATTTTTTATTTATTAGAATGAATTTATCCAGTAATATTTTTGACAGGGTGAATATATCACTTTCAATTACTAGCTTTTTATATTTCAAATTGAGTAGTGTTATTTTGACTCACATTTTATAAGATGTTGTATCAACACATTCTCATCAACCTTTGAATTGAATGTGGACCTCACTTAGTTTGGGTCTCATGCCTCATTCAATGGTAGATATGAGTGTGTTGACACGATGTCCCTCAAAATGTGAGTCAAAATAACATTTCTCTTCCAAATTATTGCACTCTTCTGGCCTTCAAGACTGGAGCAATGTCATTAGTTCCTTCTGAAATATTCATTGTTCTCGCTTATCATCCTATACTCAATCAAGCTAATAATGATTTTTCTATGATAAATTATTTCATCCATTCTATATTAATAGTTACTCTTGAAAAATTATATAATTTTGATACATTAAAAAGTTAATGACTATTAATATGGAATGAAAAGAATAATTTAAATGATGAGTATAATGATTTTGTTCACATTCTTCATAATTCATTAAGTTGGTAAACATCCTTTTTAATATAGAAAATGCTCTCTCCATTTCATATTAATAGTTAGTATTGGAAAATCATGTGATTTTATGGCAAAATATATTCACTTTTTTTTTTCGGTGGGAAAAAGGGGCCGATTCCCAAAGAGCAAAAACAACCAAATGATTACACCTAGAGAGCGGGGGTAGAACATCCCCTAAGCATCATTACACAAGTATTCTCTAATAGCCTGAGGAGCTTCATTCCAAATAAAGGTCCCAAGGGTGCTTCCTTCTAAGCTTTCGTTCGCAACCAATCTGCGCATTTGTTGACTTCTCTATAGACCAAGTTGAACCGGATATCCCACTCCTTGTTAATGAGAGTTTTGATTTTATGGAGAAGGGTGCTATCAGTATGGTTACAGTCGGGCTTATGCAGCGCTTGAATAACAGCACTAGAGTCACACTCAAGAACGACTTTTCTATAGCCATGTGTCAAAGCTATTGTGAGGGTCAGAAACCCCCCCCAAAGTTCCGCATAATAAGCAGAACAGAAGTCAATGCGTCTAGCAAAACCCAGCACCCATTTACCTTGATGATCTCGAATGAGCCCACCACACCCCGCCATGCCCAAATTGCCTTTAGCCACACCATCCGTGTTCAGTTTTACCCAGCCCCCCATAGGCAGATTCCAATAGATCTCAATGGTTCTGCAAGTGGTTCTTGTATTCTTCATCTTCCCTTGACTGAAAGCATCTAGAATGTCCTTAGCTTGGTCTAAGATGATTTTGTGCCCACATGTAGGCCTACCAACATCATTTTCAAAAATTTCCTTGTTGCGCCAATTCCAAATTCTCCAACATCCTACTATAAAGAGAGTGCGCCAGTCCCAGTGGGCGTTAAGGCTTAAATTGGAAGATAAGTTGGTCTGGATCCAGTCAGTTAGATTGAGAGTGAAGAAATTGACACACTCGGAGCTTTTGATGAGATGGATCCATATGCCAACCACCGAGGGGCAGTCTCTCAGGACATGCAGAGTGTCTTCACACAAATTAGGACAACGATGACAGGTAGGAGAGGTACCAAACCAGTGATTTCTTCTAACAGCGGTGGTGATTCTGTCATGACCAATTTGCCAGAGAAAAATTTTCATTCTTTGGGGCCCCTTCCAATTCCAAATTAACTCCCAATCAAACTGATTATTCAGACCTGTTGATGGAAGATCTGCAAGAGATTCATAAGCTGACTTAATGGAGAACATTCCATCTCCCGTAAATCTCCACTTTGTACCCCTAAATATATTCACTTTTTAATATACTGAAATTACACAATTTTCTAAGAATAACTATTAATATAGAATGAAATAAATACTTAATTAAAATGATAAATCAACAGGCAAAAGTGCAAGACAGTAACAAAGTCATCAAAGGGTCTTCAAACCCTATACCCTGAACCTCCGAAAAACCTCTACGAGCTTAAGTGCCCTGTAGCGGTGGAAGTAGATTTATATTGTTTGTTTCTAACCTGGCGTATATAGTAAAGACGCTAGATTAAGGCTTTTTGAAAAAGTTTTTTCAACTAAATAAGTCATGCTCATATAATGTAAATAACCTATTAGACCTAATAGTTTAGCTTACTTGTATTATTATTATTATTTTAATCTATTTAAAAATATAGCCTTTACTCATTTAACAAGCCTTTTAACTAATTTAAATTTTTTTTGACATATTTAAAAGCCCTTTGACTTATTTAAAATAAACACTTTAGTCTGTTAAAAAAGATTTACAATCAAGTATGCCTCTAAATAAACTGGAGTCAGTCTCGACCAAGTTCGTAAAAACAAAACAAGTTAAAAAATAGACTCAGGCTGATACCATATTCTGGGAACACAGGCCAAGCCTACCAGGCTATTTAAGCCAAAACCTATCACAGCCTAGCCTCCCTCTACGCCTAGTGTCTTGCAATAGAATTACACTATTTGGGGAAAGACTTGCAAATTGTGTATATCACAAATTGTCCGCATTTTTGGTTTCACGGTGGGAGGGAGTGAAACCAATTCCGAAGTCATAAAATTGATTTTGGTTTTTCAAAAACATGTTTGGTTTTTAGATTGCAAAATCAATTTTCACTTCTAAAACTAACTCTGCGAAAAGTGCTAAATTATTATTTATATCAAAACTACTTTTAGAGAAACTACCAAATATAATTCACTTTATTTTAAAATCAGTTCTAACTAAATCAATTCTACCTGCAATCAATTCTTTTTGCAGAACCAAACAAGAGCTGAACATCCGAGATGGCACGTACAAGGATGGCGGATAATATGAGAGCTAATCATGTGATTAACTATTCACTTATAAGTTCTCACCAAGTGCAGCCACAACTGAACAACAATTACATGAACCACAACTAGACTTTAGGGCATGAACCAGAATCTCTCACATACAACCAGGCCATCCACAGGTAATCATCGCAGGGTGAGTATCACTTCCCAGGTATTAGATTCGGATTATAATCCTCGATCAAATACTTGATCAAAAGATACGCTCAAGGACTCATGTAAATTAGAAAATAATAGGCTCGGACTCAGAAGGCATGGGCTAGTGGTCCAAATGCAGAACAAAAAGTCCTTCACAGGAAGGAAGATAACTAGTAAAGCAAGGAGTTACGGGAGAACTAGAGGGAAGACTTGATTGATATAGTCTTGTCATCTGTTTGCCACACCATTCTTCCCAATAATGCAGACAAAAAACTCTGCAATTACAATTAGCATCGATACCTTTCTAATCAACTGCTTAGTTTGGGGAAAACAAAATTGAGAGTGACATATACTCATTTAATCAATTTTTCATCTGATTACATTTCATCACTGGTTGAGTATTCGAAATAAGCTTTGCCTGTTGGTACAAAGCAAACAGAACTCAACTATCAGACCACATCCAATGCAAGAACCATACCCCCAACTGTAACAAAATTGAGCACAGACAAGTGGTGCCAGCTTAGACATGTGAAAGGATCGGAAGTCAAGGAAGCTAAAGATGGAATAATTTTCATATGTTAACACAAATCTTACTGAATTTGAAAATAGCAGAAACCTCAGGAAGTCAGGAACTATATCATAAGACCATAATCTCAGTAATTCATCATAACAGTGTAGGAGTCTCACTGACCCCAGAGCTGTGGTTTGCGAATCATCAAATTACTAAGGCTACAAACGAGAAATCTTTAGTGACATACAAGGTGCAACTAGAACAAGAAAAATGAAGAAAAAGAACCACCGGAATTGATTTAGCCAAATTTACCACTTGTTAGGTGTAATTTCAAATTAGTAAAACATACCCAATAAAAACACTAGAGAACCTGCAAATCAAGTAGTCTAAACATTTATATTTCCCTTACTATGGCTTATCCAAATTCAGAATTAAAAGATCCCGGACCCACAGTGTAGAATTATATGGCTCTCTAAAAATCATCCACAAAATAAGCAAATAATCCCCAGCCTCTATCTACGTGAACCTAGAGGCTTCAGGTTGACTGTCTCCAACAGAAGGATGTTGAATTGCTCGAAATGGTGGGGCCTCACCAAATTTCAATATGTAGGCTACTTCATATACAGGACGCAGTTGTGGAACCACTTGAGCATCCAAGTAAGCATCACAGGAGAAACACCATACTGATAGATCACTGTTTTGAAATACGAAAAAGTGCATGATAAATGGGGCAGGCAGCACAAGCACAAGAATAGGTTCGCCCAGAAAATTTTCAAGTCAGTTGTCAAAGAACACAAAAAAGCCTTGTCAATTACCTACCTGAAGCTGAGCGCCACGGAATGATTTGCTTCCCGAGAATGCTGGAGCATATGCTTATTCACAAAACGGCTACAGAGCACGTCCTTACATGACAAACACAACCAGTTTTCACTTGGGTGTTGGCACCTGGAAAAGTTTGATTCGATTGAAGATTATAGAACAGCCTCGGTTTTATGCAGGACACAGATTTTGGTCTCAATGAAATTACGAAAATGGCTTTCTGAGCATCCAAAGGTCTAGCATTCCAAACCCTTTGAGGGTATATGATGATGGCAATCCAAATAAATAATGATAAATAATAATAATAATAATAATAATACAAATACAAAAACAACATGTAAGCCTTATTCCATTAAGTGGGGTTTAGGGTCGGCTACATGGATCAATCGACACCATAGAGCTCTATCATATATTCATATGTCATATGTTAAATTCATTAACATATAAATCTCTTCTGATTATAATAATGCTAATAATTAAAAACACAGACACGCACGCACTCTTCAGTGTAAGTAAGAAATTTGTGTTTATAGTCCAAGAGTAGATTTTGATGCAGCTATGATGATGAAGGAGGGAAGAATGTTGAATTGGGAAGAAGAGGTGAGGGGAGTGATAGAAAAGGTGTTTGAGGTACCTGTGGCAGGGAGTATGAGGGGTTGGAATGTGGGTAAGATCGGAGGATAAGGAGGCCAGGTGATCACACGAAGTTCGAGCTTCTACCCAACCAGATTCCGACCCATAGATTTGATCGTAATCTTCTTCTGGCAAACGCTCCTGATCATCAAGTAGAGATATAAATAATTAATAAGCCTCCGCACGGCATCATTAGAAAGATGGGGGAAAAGTAAAAAAAAAAGCGCTATTGAATAATATTTGGTCTGCTTTTTGATTGATTGATTTATGTGAAGGAGTGTCGAGTGGACGGAATAAGAATGAATGGATTATACCAGTTGAGACGAAGAGGAAGCCATGAACCTTGCTTCCTGCCACTGCCAACTTCACCTCAATATTCGCCCTTATTCACTCTCCGCTTCCTCCAATTTCTTTAACTGTTACGCTTCTCTCTCTCTCTCTCTTGGACGCACCGTTCCAGTTCTTCTGTGTTCACTGCTTGAAATACGATGCAAGAGGCAGCTGGTTTGTGCTGCTGGCTTCTTTTTTTTGTGGGTATTTTTGAAGCTGGATGTATTTTACTGTCAAGTTGCTATTGGGTTAACGGCTGTCAATGTGCTTCGTCGTGGCCCGCTTAACTAATTATGGACTGGCCCATGCAGATAAGATTGGGTTAGGCTTCATCTTGAAAATTTTAACTACCTAATGACCATAAAAAATATTGAAATCACCTTACGGTAGGTCCAGATTATAAGAACAATATTTTGACATGACCCAACCCAAAAAAAAAAAAAAGGAAAGTAGAATATTTTGACCGAAAAAGGGTGGAAGAATATTGACTTCGACCAAAATAAAAGGAAGAATATTGACTGATTTTTTTCACAAAAAATAGTATCAAGTCCAGATTGTCCTTCGAGACTTGAGGAGAGTAGTACGCACGACTCGATATTGGTTGAATAACCGATGAAATCAAGAGCAAAAAAATGAATTAGAGGGAATTTATTTAAAGATTTGAAATTATGCTCTCAAAGATCACATTTCGGGAATAATATTTTTAGGAATATTATTTTCAATATTTTAAACAAATTATTTATTTAGTATAAGAAGCATGTCATGCCTGGTATTCATTGGAGAGATGATAATCAACAATTAGGGATCCTTGTTTTCTTTTGTTCGTTCGATCATCTCATATTTCCACCCATTGTGCATATTTTATTTGCCAGTTACTTGTTTTTTCTATTAAATCTTTATAATGATATCTTGTCAAATTACGGGGCTTAGCAAGAATGGTCTATTGATATCCAAATTATCACGTAATGCGATTAGTTAAGTGCTACTCCGTTATCTTAAAGCATAAAAGTGGTACCACGATTGATCACTGTTGACTTTAGGCTTGCAGGTCATCTAGACTAAGTGCATCAACCATAGCATCTCGTTATAGTTGCCACACAATCTACATCAACAAGAAAATTATATATGCGATTATTTTTTTATTAAAAAATTGATATATTGCAAAATATCAAAAAATATTTTATATATGATACCTCATTTTCCATATTATCAATAAGCTGTCTCAGAGTTTTAAGATATTGAAGTGATCTGTCCCTTGGATTCTATGCTTAATACTAGCTGTGACATGTTATGTTTATTAGGTACAATCTCAACAATAAGAAATTAAAAATTAAATAAATATTGCCTCATAAAAGTGAAAAATCTAGTGCATTGGAAATGAGAGCAAAATTTGGGAGCCATTTCCATGCCTATATTTGTAATAGTATCAAGCAGCAGTTGATATTTGTTATTTTTGTATAGGATGTATGACACAAAGCCCACAGCTAGGCAAGCCGAACCCTAACTATGAGACTCAACTTTATCTAAATTCTTAAGCAATTGAAGATATTTTGCATGGACCTCATAATTGCTCTTGTTGGGCAAAAAAAATTGGTCAACAATAAAGGTATGAAATCTCAAGCATGGAATTGTATCTCCATCCCGTTTGTAATAGGAAGACGTGCAAGATGGTTCTTTAGCCAAGCTAATTTAATTGCGCCGCCTTCAATATCTTGTGGTCCACCACTAAGCAAATGACTACAATAGCAAGGGAGTTCGTCAAAGTTGTCAGTGTTAGATCCACTTCCCTAAGGACGAGGAGTCCAAGTTGACCGTGTAACATCTTACATTGCAACTGTACATTTTCCACATGGGAATTGAAACGTATGACTCTTTGGTCACCAACTTTCCACTAAAGCATTAATTAGAGACCGATTTAATTCTATATCAACTAGCTACGCAACACGATATAGACTGACACATTGAACATGGTGAACTATCACTGGTTTCATTACAAGAATAGACAAATGACGAGGTGTAATATTCTATTTATCTATTACAAACACATCTTTTAAGCACAAATATGACACTAATAAAGCATTTGTAATATAAAATAATAAAGTAATTACTATGAATTAATATTACATTTGTAAATTTACACTTTCAATCAACAAAAATATATAATTCTAAAACTATAAAAAATTAAAATAAATGTTAATGTCAACTAATTAAATATAGATTTTAGTTAAGAAAGGTGATTTAATAAATGATTGTCAATGTAGGACATTTAATTTGAATGCACTAAAAAAATATGTAAAAAAAGGAAAATGCCTTTTATAATTAAAAATTCAAATTTCATTTTGTTTAATTTACTAATACAAAATAATATCATAAACACAATAAAATAAGTGACATTCCCATAATTTCTCCACAATATGAAGCTATTGGTCCATTGTTTCATCTTTTTCCACCATTTTCTTCTTCTACTATAATTTTATTTTATATTTTCTTTTCTTTTTTCACTCACTCACTCTTTCCAAAAAACCAAAATCATTCAATGCAATCCCTCTCCTTTCTTTGGGAAATTATTTTTTATATGGGTAATGGGTGAATGATTATTATTGATATGGGTTTGGGTGAATATTACAATTATTTGGATTTCCAAATCTTAAAAGTGGCAAGATTTCAGAGATTACTGCAGTATACTGGCTTGACATGTGGCGATTAGGGAGAGGGTGGCATGTGTTATTTTTGTGAAAAGAATTTGTTTTGTTTATTTACGGTGTTAAGAAAATGACATATGATAGAACGGTAATTTCAAATGAACATGTGTCTAAGCAAATTCATCAAAATATTGTTAGTATTTTATGTTTAAATGCTAATGAAAATATTGTTTAATTTTATTTTTTTGATTTGCAATTCCTGCTACAGCATATTCATTAATTTTTTTGTTATTCATATTTTACTTTTCATGTAATGGGCAACGCCCGCAAAAAGAATAGAACTACCAAATATTTGTTATTCATATTTCTCTACTCTCTGAATATTTTTTTCGTCTCACATAACACTTTTTTGACACACAAATATTGAAATTTCTTTTTTGTCATAGGGCTACTAACATGAGGAACTCACCAACATGAAATAGACTAAAGAATAGAGAAGCAAAATGAGTGAGAGACCCAAATAACATTTTTTTTTGGAACAAAAAACAATAATAAATTGAAACAATTAGAGGAAAAAAGAGGAAGAGCTACCTATTTTGCACATACTTTAACCCATTTTTCCCAACTCTACCTCACTCTCTGTAAAACATGCATAGCATTCTAGGGACCTTTAAAAACCAAACATATCGAATGAGATGAAAAGAGACCAGAGTGAGTTTATATAGAAAGAGTCTAATATTTTAATATTTTTCTAAAATCTTGCCACTACCAATATTCATACTGAAAATCTTGCCACTGTCAATATTTATACTGAAATTGTCACTATCAATATTCTTATTGAAATCTTGCCACTATCAAGATTCTTATTAAAATCTTACTAGTGACAAGATTCCTACTGAAATCTTGCAGCAACCGAGACCCATGCCCACTGTTTCATACACTGAAATCTCGACACTACCATTATTATACATAGGGTGTGGCGAGATTAATATATAAAATCATTTATTTCAGTTTTGAAAAAAATGGAAGTGGCGAGATTTTATTAACATCATACACATGTAAATTAATTTTTAAACCCATATTAATGTATATTATAACCTCAAAACCAATATAAAAAAAAAGACCCCCTTTCTTTCACGGTTCCCTCTTCCCATCACATCATCTATTTATACACATTGCTTCTTTCACGATTTGAAGAAAGCAAGACTTTTCAGGCATGGGATAGGGATTAGGTAGCAGAGCAGGATTCACATGATATTGGCAAATATTCGCGCAGGCTTGCGTGTTGTGAGCAAGGTTCTGAAAATCAGATCAGATATCGAACGGGTTAGAGTAAGGGTTCAGAGGTTCAACCAGTTTAACTGGGGGTCTAACCAAAATATAACCGGTATATAATAAAACTTATATTTATATAAATATATAAAAATACAAAATAAAATATATGTCATAAATAACTAAAAGTTAAATTAAGCATAAACAAAACCCATAGAATATAACATAATTAATCTTGTAATCGAAATAAACATTATCCATATGGATCAAATTTTTCAAGTTACTAATTCTCATACTAGAAAAGGAAAATAATTAAAAAAAATTTGAGATTTTAGGAAAAAAAACCAAAAATGGTACCATTTTGCTTCTTTTATCAATATATTTATATAAAAGAGAGTTTATCTAAATAAGAAAAATGCCACATGGCAATTCATCCTTAACCCATTTTCTCATCCAAAATTTATAAACAAAAATATTTGATTTAGTTTAAAAAAATCATTTCATTCAATGTACTATAAATGATTAAATCCAAATAAATTATTCAAATCTCAATTATATGATTGTGATCTTAATGATACATATATATAAAATTTCATTCTAAATTAATTTATACAATATTTACGAACCTCAATCGTTGAACATTATTATTATTATTATTATTATTATTGCTAACAGTTTTATTTTTAATTTAATGCCTATCAATTTTTTTAAAATTTATTCTCACTTATTAAAACATATAAATTTTTTTTAGCTTATATAATCAGCTATAAAAGTCAAATTTTGAATTCAAAGTGATTTTCAAATCAATGCATATTTATTTGCATCTATCATAATAAATGTATATAATGATTTATTTCTTTTTATGTAACTTTTTTGAACTAACTAATCATATTTTTTCTCTATATATAAATCAAATTTGAATAGAATATAAATGCATAAAATCAATTAATTAATTTGTAATAAATGAATTTCAATCATATTTAAATGGTTTGAATGTTTTTGTTCATTCTCATTTGTTTGAAAAATAAATTAAAAATATATTATGAATATTTCCCAATTATTTTTGTGATTGGCCATGTCTTTTCAATTTTACATTGTTTTCTTTCTCCGAATATCAACGATCCTTTATAGATGAAAAATTTTCATTTTATTCATCCTAATCCATTGAACACCACAAGAGGTTCTATTTCAATTTCACCTTTTGACTTGATCGATGCTCATACATTTTTTTCTTTTTTTTTTATGTCCAAATTTGTTTACTCTTTTATAAAATCGTCATTCATCATCTTTTTTCAATAAACTTTTTCTTTATTTTTTTTAGTCTTTGATGAAATATTTTAATGTTATCGTCATTTGTTGTTTAATAAGTCAAATTTTTGGATTTGCTTTTTTTTTCTTTCATTTGTTATTTTTCTCTAAAAATATAATAATATGAATTTTGGATAATAGATTGCAGTGACATTTTATAGAATCAAGAGCATGTATTATAGCTTGACAACTTTGGAAACAATAGCAAAATGTGGGTTAATATTATCACCAATAAATTTCTTTTTAGCAAGTTAAAATCTTCCACATAAGTATCGACTCGCAGTGCCTTCTTTATTTGTAAGACTCTTTGATTAGTAAGTATTTTTTAATTAACATGTTTCATCCATTATTTTTAAAATTTTATTGGTTTTGTCAATTATTCTATTATTAGTTCTTATTAGATTTCAGGTAGAAACGAACACATTTTTTTTAATGAAATTTTTAAATTTGATTGGATTTAGTGAGAATTGAATAGATCTTTTCAAATTTATTTGGATTTGATGACTATTTTTTTTTTTTTTACTTGATTGGATTCAATCATGATTGATTTGATTTTTAGTTTAAATACAAATTACTATTTTTTTTATTCTCAGGGTATCCAATGTCAACAAAAGTGATTAATCCATTTAAGGTGGAAGCTTAGTTAAATCTTTAGCCATGGGTCTCTTTTCATACACACCACTAGGCATATATTTCTTTAATTTTTAATTAACATTGTACTTTCAAAACACGTCTCGATTGGGCTTTTATTCTTCACTTCTTTCCAATTTTATTATTTAATATTTACTTTCTTTTTTCATTATAAATTTATTTTATTATTATAAATTGACAATTTAATTATAAATGATGAGACTCTTTACATTTATACTGCCAGAAATCGAATCTCTAGCTAGATGTTTAAGAAAACAAACTACCTATCAGAATTTAATTTATTGTAAGAAGAAAATAATTCAAAATCTAATTAAAAAGAAAAAAATTATTCATTGATTATCTTATCTCATAATTTAAATAGGTGATAATATCAAACATATATTACTCATGTAATGATTAATTTATCTTGCACGGGTAATGCAAACATATAAATTGCATGGGTAACAATTAGTATACCATATACTTATTAACCCTGACAAAAGAAATTAATTATAGAATAGTTTCATTATTGTTTTTATTATTGGATAATACAAAATTCATATATTATATGAGTGATAACAAAGATGTATATTACATAGGTAATAATTTTGTTAAAATATAGGCATTATTTATTTATGCTTGATTAAAATTAGTTGTAGGTTATAACACACACACACACACACACACACATATAAAATATTTATCTTAAAAAACATATTTATCTCAAAAAGATCAACCTTGCTAAATTACTTTTAGGATAAATTGAAAAATTAATATATTATAATTCAATTTAATTCATTTTTTTAATATATTTTTTTATTAATTTTTTAACAATTTATAAATGTAAAATGTCGTGCATCGCACGGGCTAAAAACTTGTATATATATATATATATATATATAACGGTTTAGCCTAGGACTGGGCTTTGCTCTGGCTTACTGGGCTTTCAAATGGTTCAAAATGATTCTTAACTGATTCTTTTTTCAATGATTTTTAGGACCAACCCAAACCAGACAGCAAGTCAGTTCCCAGTTCAACCGATCAAATCCTATTTTTAGAACCTTGGTTGTGAGACAAATAGCGAGGTAGCGATTTGTGTGTGGGTCAAGATTCCCACCACCTCTCACAAATTGCCAAGTAAAGACTACAATTGCTGCAGTTCATCATTTTGTGTCAGTCACAATTCACTAAATCACTATACAGTGATTTGTATTATATGACAAATTCTACAGCTTTTTGTAATATACCACAAATCACCAACAAGTGATTTATATGTGAAAAAACTATATCATCCCAAATCTCACCATAACACAATATTATGTTAATACAATCCGTCAAACATCATTTTAAAAAAATGGCGATTATTCCATTCTCTCTATTATTATTTTACAAAAATATTTTATATTTTAGTATTTAAGCAATATTCCTTGAAAATAATTTTTTTAAAATAGATGTATGATGACATCTAATTAAAAATTAATTAATGATTTTCAGTAATTATTTAATCTGTTATAATTTGAAGAACAATCCAATTTAAGAGGAAAATTTTCCGTGTTATTTTTCAAAATTATTTTATTTTTATTTTAAAAAGGCCAAAAATTTATTAAAACAAAGTTTTTTTTTATCTATGTTTATTTATTTATTAAAAATTAGAAAAACAAAAAAATTGTTTGCAAAGCGAACACGAAGCACGCCCTAGGGTTCTGACTCTCCTAACTCCTCCTATATATGTTTGAGACTCGGTGCCTCTCGCAATTAGATACATACATACTCTCTTCTCTGCGACTGCGAGCTAGGGTTTACGGCTTCCGCCTTCGCCGAGGAGCAGATCGAAAGTAATGGGGCACTCTAACGTGTGGAACTCTCATCCCAAGAACTACGGTCCTGGTTCTCGCACATGGTATCTTTCTCCCCTGATGCATAGTTGAACACAATTTTTTGTTGTTGTTTTGGATTACCAACGAGGCTTTTGCTTTGAACCCTGTCTTTTGTTCCCACATATAAGATGATTGAATGCTTGTGTTTTAGAATAGTTATGGTATGCATCACTGTATACACAGGGATTTGAGTTGTTTTTATGATAATATGAGGATGTCCGTGGATTATTTGGCTAGCAAGCTTTTGAAATTGTTGATTTTAGTTTGAAGATGTTGAATCAGTCTTGATGCCGCAATAATTTGTGTAATCTGTCTCAAGTTATGATATTGTTAAATGTGTTTAGACATCATTATGATGTTTTTGTCCGATTGCGAATGAGAGATATTGTACTTCAAATTTTCTTTTTCTTTGATGATTTAGGAATCGTGTTATGATTTTATTCTCTGCAGTGAGAAATATTTTAATGACTTGATTACAGATATAGTTTACCATAGAATGCTGCTGCGTCCTTTGATCTATGTAGTTCACTCCACTTAGTAGGGCAATATTTGTAGTTTTTGTAGTTCAGTGTTCACATTTTAACCACGGAAGGTTGCTCTTGTAAACAATGAAGCAGTTGTTTTTCTTTTGCATATTATGTTCAAACTTCTTTTGTTTTGGGATGTACTTGTCACATCTTTTGCAGAATCTGTTGTTTGCCATTTGTGTTGTATTGTAAAACTGAAGTGATTTTGTTTTTTGAGATTAGACTGTTATATTTTAGATATTGTTAGAAGAAAGTCGCATGATTGATTTAAGATTGCATTGGAATTGTAGTTTGGTAATACTTGTATTTGATTTTGTTTGATTTTATTAGATGAAATTTGATGATTGTGAATGATGTTTCCTCGTCTCCCCTGTTTTGCAGCCGTGTGTGTGGGAACCCTCATGGATTGATCAGGAAGTATGGGCTTATGTGTTGCAGGCAGTGCTTCCGTAGCAATGCCAAGGAAATTGGCTTCATTAAGGTAAATATTAGGATGAGCATGTGTAGATATCTAATTAATCCCAACTTTCTTATGCGGAATCTCATTCTCAATTTTTTTTTTTGTGTTGCAGTATCGCTAATGGGCTAGTGGACAACCTACCCCACCGGTTTGAGTTTCTGGCATTGAATAATGATGATGCGGGGATGTTATTGTTTGAAGGAAGTTGATGTTTTTATTGGCATTTAGTTGAGTAAATTACCAAATTAAGTTTTGGAACCGAGCTTGGAACCATGAATATCTTTATTTCTTATATAAGTTGTTTTGATTGAGTTTTCTACATCCCTGTGGCATTTATATTTCTTATAATTTTTTTTCAAATACTGTTTGCCCATAACTACCCCAACTAATTACTGTTTGAGCAAGTCCCTAAAATGTTCTCCCAAAAGTAAACTTTTTACCGCATTACTTCCTCAAAAACACAAAATAGATGCCATGTTTATTCTTTCGCGTAACATCACCTTAGTCCCTTTGCCAACTGCTTTTGTATCTTTTGACTTTGATCGACTAGTTTTAGGATGTAAATTTTCAAGGTTTTAGTAGTACTCTTATTTTTCGAGGATTAGTTTAGAAGACCATGACTTTGTGATAGGCCCCACCCCCGACATTGGTACGGAGCTGTTTATCGCCTTCATACCCGAAAGAAGGATCTGCAAGTGTGCTGATATACAGATATCCATAATTTTAGTGGTTGCTGCAGTACGAGGATTGCTTGCAGCATTATTGGGGATTGAAATGATTATAGCATTCCAGGGAGATTCCATTCGGGTATGTGAAGTCAGGGGCTGAGATTTCAACTTTATTTCTATGCGGAGTGGAAAATTATAGGCCTGGAGAATCTCCTCACTACACACAAGCTTTCAGATAGGAAGAACCGTGAAAGCCAAACGTCAAAAGATCAAAGTTTGCTTCTTTTCACCTGTTCTTATCCTAATTATTGTAATGAGGGTCTTTAATTTATATATATAAAACGTAGTCAGAATTTGTTAGCTCTTCACAGAAAATTAGTTGCGGTGGTTTGCAACTTTGACCTCTTAAAAGTAACATGTATGTTCAAATGCTAAGAAAAATAACTCCTTTTAGAAGATTGCATAGTCGTTATTATTTCACAGTAGAACAAGGATCATCTCATGGGTGACTAAATACATTGATCGTGTAAGAACACCTCGTGGTTTCAAATTAATAAATAAATAAACAACTTGTTACGGAGTTACCCTTTTTCAGGTTTGACTATCCTGCAAAATGCAGTTATCCTTGAAACTATGTATTAAAGCCAAAATGTTTATAACTGATCTGTGCTTTAGAAAACGAGTCTGAATTATTCGATTACTCAAAGTTTTAGCTAAAAAAATCCAATTTCAAGAACCCATAAATCT
The DNA here is from genome assembly GCA_031216105.1 of Dalbergia cultrata. NCBI lineage: Eukaryota > Viridiplantae > Streptophyta > Magnoliopsida > Fabales > Fabaceae > Dalbergia > Dalbergia cultrata. Next base: position 14,052,220 of record CM062344.1, on the reverse strand, counting down.
TTGGCTTTAAGCATAGACCTCAAGTAATATAAGTCTACGAACATTTTTGACCATGCGGGACAGACGCCAATTTAGTCACCAACTCTTGTAAGCTAATAAACATCATATAAATGGCTATGTCGCAGTGGGTGTGCTACTTTTGTAAACTGATTACTCTATGGAGTCCTGTCACTTAGGTCACACCCATGTCGTCAAAGAATTATATCCTCGTCATTCCATGATAAATTTGGCTTGTATCCGTTAGGCAAACATTATGAGCATATCTTTTGTCTTCTAACGCTGAATGGGAAATTAGAGTCACTTTAGACCCTAAACCCTGCCGCCGTCATAGTTTCGCCTAGCTGATGATGAAGTAGCTAAAGGAGGATAAGTATCGTGGTGTAACTATTTATTAACTGGACGCCACGTATGAATTCATTCTCAAACTCAAAGTTCGTTCTCAATTGTCAGTTGCGAGTTTGGACCACTTGAAACTATTGGTACAGAGTTTGTCACTGGTCCCGGGCACATGCTAAAGCAATTGTTCTTGTGGGTACCATATTTCACAATTAAAAGCCCACGTTCCTTACAAAAGGAGAAAGGAATGCGTTTCAATGGATCAAAGTATTGTTCCAAAATGCTTCAATACGGATAAAAATTTTGAAACCGAGTAGTTATCCTAGTTTAACCAAAGTCCAGAATTCCACTCTTCGAACTACCTTATGGAGCCACTCAACTTAGAGCCAGTCTGTGGTAATAGTAAAGAATCAATTTTTTTGGTTTTTTTCGAGCCAATTGATTAAATAATTTGAGAGCAACGCCGTATGTCTAGGAAACAGACACGGTCTTAATATAAAACACAATATGTGGTCAGATCAAATAGTAGCAAGCACATTCACAGGGCAAGGGTGAAAAAAAGAAAGAAAAATTTGAAATTTGGGTGAGTTTGGATTACCATTATACATTTTTAGCTAACATGCCTATAAATCTACTATTGATTGCACAAGTTATGATACTAAAGAGCAAATGAATGTCTGTAGAAGGTGCAGAATGAAACATAATAAATAACAAGAGAAAAGCAACCAACACAATGTCAAGTTCGAGTCCTGGATATGGAAAAACTGATATGGGGAGAGTCATGCCCCTATGAGATCCCAAATGCTTAAACATGATTGCCACGATTGGGAGAATACCTGTGTGAAAGGGAAAAATAGAGAGAGATAACAAACTGGAGGATGCTGATAATTAACAGGAAATAAGATGCATTGAAAACATGCAATTAGTGGTGATGATGAAGAGAATAGAAAGAGATGTGGTGGATCTTATTATAGTTCTAATAATAACTTGATTATAGCTTAGCTTGCAAAAATCTCGATAAGGAAACATTGCCATTGTGGCTGTCTGGCTGATAATGCCTAAGCTTTTTTTGGCATTTTGTTGATAGCGTTTGCTTTGGCGCTCCTCCTCCTTCCATGAAGGTTATCTAATTCATCTCTTAATTTCCTCATTAAGTAATAGCGACTCTATCTCAAGCCACTTGGAGTGTCAAATCTGTGTACATACAAATGAATGAATAATACACGTGAAAGCAGGAGACATCAGAGTCTTGCACAGTGCTGAAGCACTTATCTGCATGTATTCTTCCTGTTTTAAAAATCTAACACAAGCCAACAGTCCACTCCTTTTTACAGATAAACTAATATTTAATGTTTCACTCCGACGTGAAGGGGACAGCCATCTGGCCACTGAAATAGCTACAGTAAGACGACAACAACAACCAAAAAAATTAAATTTCTTATTGGTGAGTTGAATCCTGCGACTTGCTAACTAGTCTGGCAAATTATCAAAACTGCCCGTAGAAAAATTAATCCTCAAGTACTAGGCATATAAAAAATAAGAAAGGAAAACAAGTGTCTGTGTCAACATAAATACATGTTAGTATGTTACTGTCTTTTTATCCACGTACTTGTATTAATGGAAAAGTATGATTATTGTCATACGCATATATGCAAGGTGTCCGTAGTTGAAGTGAAATAACATTTCTAGGTTTGGTAAGAAGGAATGAGAAGTAAGAAGAAAATAACTAATCATTGGACCGGATCCAACTGAGCTATCTGTTTAATTTTCTTGTTTGACTTCTTTTCATTTCCATTCCAAATCCCTTTTACCAAACAGGCTATACCCAACTAGTGAGCTAATTAAGATGTAGCTCAGGGAAAATAATGTCACACTAAAAAAAGCATAGCTGGAAGCATTGGGTGGGTTTATGAAACGGGTGTGAACTAACTCCATTGATGAGAATTTATGAAATCTATATTTCGTTAACAAAAGCTGGTATCCAAATAACTAATCATCAATAAAGTTTAAGGTAATATCCTATTAATTGATAAAATTAGCAAATAGTAACATTTTATTAGGAATGCAAACTTAAATCCGTAATCACCATCGATGGTACCTGTACAATGGTAGTGTGACACTTGTTACAGTGTCGTTATCGGATTTAATTGATGGCCCCAAGAAAACGATTGGGAAAAAATAGACACTTTGCCTTTGCCTCCACTGCTCTACATAGAGAAGTGGCCATCCATTTGACAAAGGTGAAATAAACTTTTAATTAGAGGAGGGAAAGAAAATGAGATAAAAAAAAAATGTAGAAGAAGAAAAGGAGGATCAGCGTCTTAGTAAAATAAAAGCGCCATTAGATTAACATATCGTTCCCGCAAAGATTCACAAAGACCAAAACCCAAAAGCTCAGCTACGGAACTCTACTCTCTCTCAAATCAAATCTGGTTCAGCTACGAATCGGCTTTGTTTCTCACTCACGATTTTGGGAGCACCATTTCCTGCTGTTGCTCTCAAGTGTTGCTCTCAAGTGCTGTGGTGGCTGAATCTTGGAATTTGTTGATCTGGAGAAAAAGAGCAGGGGTTTGGGTTTGGGTTTGGGGGATGAAAGAAAACCCCGTGTTGGCAATGTGAGCAAAAATCTCAAAAACCCTATAATGGTGGCTGCCATTTCAGGAGCAGGAGCAGCCCAACAACAAGAGCAGGAGCACAGGGCGCCACTGCTGCCTTCTTCGGAGAAAGGCCACAATGGCACCCTTCCCAATGCCAAAGCAGCAAGACCCAAGGGGAAGCAAAAGCAAGTGTCCTCCAGGTACATGTCTCCCTCTTCAACTTCAACTTCAACCTCTTCCTCTCGCCGATTCCCCTCACCAGTACTAGTTTCACGCTCCACCAATTCAAGCCTCTCTGCTAAACGTTCCCAATCAGCGGACCGCCCTCGACCCGCTTCCAGACAACCCAATCCCAATCTCAATGCGGCTCAACCATCTCAATCTGCCGCTGCCAAGCTTCTCGTCACTTCCACTCGGAGCTTGTCCGTCTCCTTTCAAGGAGAAGCCTTCCCTCTTCCCATTTCCAAAACCAAGGCCGCCACGCCTGCCACCCCCGAGCGGCGGAGGCCCACTCCTGTTAGAGGAGGAGGACATCAGGTGGCAGAGAACTCGAGGCCCATGGAGCAGCATCGCTGGCCGGCTCGGACCCGCTCCTCGAATCCCCAGCTGTCGATGAGTGTGGATTGCTCGAAGAAGCTTGTTGGGAATGGATTTGGGAGTGTGCACTCAACGACTCTCATAGATGATGGAAGGAGGTTGAGTTTGGGTTTGGATTTGGATTTGGATTTGGGCAAAGCTGAGTTGAGGAAGAGCCAGGGTGGTAATTCGGCAAATGAGCCTTGTTGTTTGCCTTGTGATCTCACCGCATCTGACTCTGAAAGCGTTTCCTCCGGAAGCAGCACATCTGGACCACAAGCACAAGAAAACTGTGCTGCTATTAAGGGACCGCGTGGCATTGCTGTTTCTGCCAGGTTTTGGCAGGAAACCAACAGCAGGATGCGCCGCTTGCAGGATCCGGCTTCACCCTTGTCAGCAAGCCCTGCTGCTTCAAGAACTTCTCTCAAGGCTACTCAATTAAGGAGGCACAACAGCGAAGGCTCCGTATTGTCCTCTCGGACTATGGCATCCCCTATCAGGGGCAATGCTCGTCCTGCATCGCCAAGCAAGCTTTGGGCATCTCCGGTGGCATCATTGTCGCCATCCAGGCGTATCTCCAGTCCAGCTCGGGTAAGAAGTGCAGTAGCCAGCTCCATCAATAGCAGTTCTAGTAATTCGCCTTCGATTCTTTGTTTCTCTGCTGATGTTCGGAGAGGAAAGATAGGGGAGGATCGGATATTCAATGCACATACATTGAGGCTTCTATATAACCGGTATGTGCAGTGGCGGTTTGTTAATGCAAGGGCAGATGCTACCTGTATGGTTCAGAAGCTCAATGCAGAGGTATGGTTAGCTTTATCTGAAGTCACACAGTGTGCAAGGCTTTATTGTGGTTTTTATTACTAGTAATTAATATGAATATCTCAAATTCATTTTTCATGAAAACAAAAAAATAGTGTCATATTGAATGCTTGGAAGTTGGAACATTCTTATATTGTGCTTTGGAATGAATTACCAAACTATAATTTGAGAGACCCTGTGCTAGGAGTTTAGGATTGACAAAAGACTTGAGCATGATACTGATCACATGATCCAGGTTGAGTAAGCATTTGGGCCAAATGGATGTTCATGATGCATTTCTTGGATTGACTAAAGAACTTGATACTGATAATTCAGTACTGTTATCTCTAACAATTTAGATCATGTTAATGCATAATGGCTCTACAAGGCCCTTCTGGACATAACCCTACCGGTTCATTTTGTATATCTATTTTTTTTTTTGGGTCAGCTAGGACTTCTATATTAAAATTCTAATCCACGTTAATGCATTATGATTTTAGGTAGATGTTTTAGATGTAGCCCTTCTGGTTCTTTCCAATCTATGTTATCCTGTGACTCATATGACTATTTACTTCCATCTACTGGTGCTTAACTCTTCTTCAGAACCTTGAGGTCTTTTCCATATTGAATTTAGGAAATTGGTAAATCATTTACAAATTGAAGAGTACTATTTTTATCTTCTGCTCAAGAGTCAATAGAAATAGTTGGTGGAAATGAGTATTTTCTTGAGTAAGATACTTGGTGGCATAGCTTGGTGTACTATCATGTTGTCCATGAGTCTGGTTCTTAGAGCATGTGATAGGTTCTAGAATCTACTAGTCTTGTCAAATTCAATAATTTCATTTATGTTTTTCAGGTTTTGGAAATATTAACAATGTTCTTAACAGTTCATGTGAGGAAGTCACACTTTATTCCAAAACTTATATTGTCTGCACCCTGGTTTGTAATTGCATATCTAATTTCATGTGTTGTGAATAAGAGCACTCCTAGAATATTCAGGATGACAATGGCTGTCATTGTCTGTTAACATTAGTACTACGTACATGATAACTTACTGTATGCTAAATGATTTTCATTATTCCAGAGACATTTGTGGAATGCATGGGTTACTATCTCAGAACTCCGGCATTCAATCATACTTAAAAGAATCAAGCTGCTATTGCTTAGGCAAAAGTTGAAGCTAACTTCCATCCTAAAGGGACAGGTAAGATTTAGAGTTTTATTTTTATTTAGTCCCTCTGGCCTCTAGTGGGATGCATGTAGCACATGAAAGTGCTAAGAAAATTCAAATTGTTCTTTTGCAACAATGGTTTTCTTTTAAAAATGCATGTTGAGTGCTGATGTGCCTGTTAAGACCTTAATGTAAAGTATGGTGTGCAATACATAGAGTGACAACTCAGCATTATGTTTATGTGAGAGTACAATCATGATTGGTCATTGGTCATAGATCTACTAATTATGTGAGAGTGCAGTCATAATTGATCTACTAATTATGCTGCTGCTGCTGTTATTATTATTTGTCATTGGTCATAGATGCCTTACTTGGAAGAGTGGGCCCTTCTAGATAGAGATCACTACAGTTCTTTGCTTGGAGCTACTGAAGCTTTGTGGGCTAGTACTCTCCGGCTTCCAGTTGTTGAAAAAGCAATAGTATGTACTACTTTCTTCCTTTCTTACATTTTTCCAAATAAAATTTTCAGATACTTGTCACCGTTTTAAAATAGACTGTCAAAGGTTAAACTGTTACTCTTTATCAGGCCAATGTACCAAACGTTAAGGATGCTGTGGGGTCCGCAGTTGATGTGATGCAGGCAATGTCATCCGCAATCCACACACTTTCATCAAAGGTTATTTTTCTTTTATTTTATCTTCTTCTGTTGTGCTTTTTTAGTATGGTGTATTGTTCATTTAAATTATGTGTGGGTGTGTGTTTTCTTTGAAACTTCAATTGCCGTCTTAGCTGTATGTACAAGGCAGTAGTGCAACCAATATGTTTAGCATTTACCCTCATCTACCGTTAATTTGTTGTAAACTAATAATTCTCTCAATCCTTCTACCATGGGCCACTCATGGATGCTTCATATATGGTATCTTAGAGGTTCAAATTATTGATTTCTTGTTATCAAAGCACAACTTTCCGCTTCAAGTAGTATATCTAAATGCATCTTTAGCAGGTGGAAGAAACTAACTCCTTGGTGATGGAACTTATAAAGTTGACTGCAAAAGAACGGCTTTTGCTTGAGCAATGCAGAGACTTTTTGTCCTCGTTAGCAGCAATGCAGGTAAAATCATATTTTTCTGAAGCTCTCTTGCTAATTTCAATATCAGTAGTCTTATTGTTATTCCGTATTGAACAATTCTGGCAGGTCAAGGATTGTAGCTTAAGAACGCAAATATTACAGTTTTGTCATGCACTACCAGCTTCCTGACAACACGTTTAGAACTGATCTTCTTTGACTACTCACTCGCAATGCTAACACTACTCCCAGACCTTTATTTTCTACGGGGTGGAGGTAACACACAAGGTAATAAGGATAATGGAATCAATCTCTGATTTTTGGTGTTCATTCGACAGTTTTGAGACCAGCTGTGGTCTTGTATGCTTCCGTGTGTAGTATATCTTTGTTTCTAGAATTAGAATTTACAGAAAAAAAAAGGGGTGACATTTTCTCTCACTAGTAATTAGTTAGCTGTATACAATTACCTTGTCCTTTGAGGAAAAGCCAGTGTCTGTGTATATATATTTTTTATATGTAATGAACTAATCGTTGTTTAGTAGGTTGTCTGTGGCCAATCTTCATTTGATCCTGGTACAAGCTCTGCTGCTTCGATTGATTTCTTACTACAGTTTTACGCTTTAACCAAACGAAACAGTGACGCAATGAAATCCCAGCCATATATATATATATAAGGAATAACTGAAACTTTCATCCATTAATCAATTTAAAAAATATGTATCTGTACACATGTTAAAAAAGAACCGCCAGTTGCCAATAATTGGGATAGTGCCTCTTCGAAGAACTCAAGGGCCAATAACAATCCTGTGTACGTCAGATGTTTTGGTAGCTGTTGTTCCGATTGCCTCATTATTTCAACAAAGATGCAGAGTAATGCAAAACCATCCCATTTGTCAGCTGTATTGTTAGAAAGATTCAGTTGTTTAAGGTCCATTCTCCTTTCAAGTTGCAATTTTCAACCCATTACAAACGATTCAAGGCTCATTCTTTGAGGGCAAACAAATACTTGCTTTCATATATGACTCTGCTTGAAATAGAGGCAACGTAATGTTGATTTGATAAGCCCACCACTTATTATTAAGATGATCTTAGCCCATGACATGACATTGTTCCACAAAATAGTATAATCAGTGCTAGAAATTCACACTATGATCTGGATATGTGTAATTTTTACCTGAGAAGATTCATTCTCAAGAGACCTAACATAGAAAGAGAAAGAAAGTAATCATAATGACAAATATCATTTTCATGCTACTAGCCATCATCCTCGTCATACCAAATTCTTTTTCATTATAGCTGTTATGATTGCCAATAAAGAAAATTAAAGTCACCAGAACAGATATAAAATTTTTGGTATTTTAATATAGATTCTATAAAAATGTAACTACATTTTAATTATTATCTTGACTTGATGGCGGGATCTGAATCCTCCTCTACAATAAGGTGGGAGGACGAAATGAAAAACAAAAATAGAAAGAAAAAAAAAAGAAAAGAAAAGAAAAGGTTTTCGTAAGGTGTGGTCTACTTTGAATGATTGTCAAAGGAAGAGCCTAAGGAGCTTGGGTTGAGAAGCAGAGTCTCCTGCGACGCTTGCCAAGGTGGTGGTGTGGGATTCCTCGGAGGGTGTGGTGGCTCTGTCGGCGGAGCCTGCTTCGAAATTCTCCAAGTTGAAAGCAGCAGGAGCCCTTCTCTTGGGCATCCTTGATCGCTGATGCGGATGCTGAGATTCAAAGGCAAATCCATCCAAGAACTGTGGCAATGGAGTCAAGGCCCCACCTCGCAGAACTTTCTCCACCCCTATCTGGCACAGGTGCCAGTTCCCCGTCCACAGCAGCCCCACTGCTCCATTTACTGGGTTTATACTACGTCCCACCGCTTCATACATCAGTGACCGAAACATAGCTGCCAATCCAATCCAATCCAATCCCATATATATTTTATTATTTCATTCACTGGCATGATAAATTAGTTTAAAATAAATTTTCTATATCTATGTATATATGGAATTTATATATAGATAGATACCAGATCTTTGGTTGGGGGGAACGGAGGAAAGAAAAGACATGAGGGTGGCACGGCCGAAGAACTTGGCGACGAAGAGTGTGGCGTGACCCTGTGCTTGTGGATTCTCTATCCACTCCAGGCTTTGTCTCAGCATGCACTCCTCGCTGCAACCTTTTCGGAGAACCCTGCAACCATTGCAGCTCATCTTCTTCCTGCTACAATTCGATGGGCCAATATATTACACCACACCCCTATCTGTATGTATATATCTGCAACACTATATACAATCAATACTAGACCAAATATTGTTAGGTAGGTTTCTTAATTTAAAAACGGCAATCGCTGCAGGCTAATTTGGACTTAAACCAATATGTATGTGGAGGAATGAAATTGAGCGAGGCTTATATGTATGTGATATATATTTATAAAAAGAGATAGATGATGATAGAGCCGAGCGTGCGTGGTGCATGTCATCTAGTAGTGGGACGGAATCTGCACATGTCATCAAGTAATTAACCATTGTTCACTTTTATTATTATTATTGTATAACCATGGTTGGGTTACTTATTGGGCATGCAGGGACAAACTGGTGATAGCAACAATGCATGCTTCCACAAAAATGGGCGATGAGAGCGGCTCTGGTTCTCCGCAAATGTTACAAATAAAAATGTTATTTCAAACACCCAAAAGTGGATGTCTAATTGGAACGTTCACTTCATCACAGTTGGATATGATGGTGGCCCAAACTTTCTTTTCACTTATCTATCACATCCAATAGTGATGGAATATAGTCATTTTTGGGTATTAGAATAACAATATTCATGTTACAAATATCCATTTACACATAGGATTCATCATCTCCACATACCACTTTCACGTTCTCTTTCTATTCCCGGTTTCAATACATCTAAAATGAAGCCTTTAATTTATTGTTCTCATCATGAGATTATTCACTGAACTTCCATAATTTAATTTGCCGCAAGGATTTATTTCAAATTATTTATCTCCATTTGAATGTTCTCCTAGTAATTTAGCTATTAATAGCTTGTTTGTTTTAGTGTTTGTGTAATGGTCAAATGGACGCTTGATAAACCTATATAAAAACATACTTTCGGCAAAAAGTCTTAAATGACATATCAATCATAAAACATACAGGTTATAAGTACGTGGTGAATACAAAAGTAACATGTTGGAGTACATTTAGTAGAAGAAATAGAAAATACAAAAAATTAATATATCAAACTAATCGCATGAAAGATAAAATACATGACATCCAGGTTCAAACTTATATGTTAAACAAGACAAACGATTTTTTATACTGTATATCTTAATACCTCAAAAAAGAGTTCTAAATTGATTAAAGTGATTCAAAAAGGACAGTACAATGCTATGAGGACTGCGTGAGTGTGCGGCTTGGTGGATGAATGGTGATGCATAATAAGGATGGGAACGAGGACGAGAATGATTGAAACTAGCATAGGCATAGAAATTACAGCCTTAAGTTGGATACGTGGCGTCTTTATCCATATTGGACCACAATTGCATACAAATAAAATGCGTTTAGCGCAGATTCCAACATAATTAATGTGTTTGTGGAGAATGGGATTCCAACTAGGTTAATCTTTGCAGCTCAGACTTTGGCATTATATGCTTCTGATTGTGGTTAAAGCTAAGACTCCACTATGGTATCAAATTGTTTTTACTCTTTAATTGGGGAGCTAGTCAGCTAGCTGCCCCCAATATATCTCCTACCTAAATATTATTATTTTTAAGTTTAGTTAGGCCCTACAGAGTTCAAAACTTCGAACTAGTTTAGTGTGTGAAGAAGATAGAGAGACTGTTCTAGGTGTTTCTTCATATATATCCGGCACAAACTTCCCAAGTGTCCCTTCGATACATTAGGAAGACAAATGGGATTTGGGAAACGGAATTGGGGGTACTCTTGCTTGCTCCCTAATTATAATTACAATTTTTGTTTGATTTCAAATCTCAGTCGAAGAGACCCTCCAAATTCCACTCTACTTCACTATTCCGTGCATAACTATGGTTTTACTATTTTAACACTCAACTTTCTCAAACACCTAACCACTTCACTCACAATATATATAGGTCTCACCATTTACTTTTTTTTTTCCCCAACTTATTCTCTCTTCATCACTCTTCTCACATCATATGGGACTCATATAGGTCTCTATACTCATGTGGGTGTTAAAGTATCATTCCTATATATATATATATTAAATAACCATTCTTATAACAATGATTTTAACTTTCATATTTGCTAAATGTATTCTTTATAAGTTTTCTTTTGTTTATACAGAAAACTAAACCATCTTATGGCCATGATCTGAATCATTTCTGTTTCCTTTGTAATAAACGCTTACATATTGAAGTTTTTTTAAAAAAATTTGATTTAATGTTTGCTTGTACAAGTGTACCCATTGATTTAGAGTTCGGGTACGTAGCTCCAAAGAAGCTGACCTACCTTTGACAGCAACGAAGCGTAGAATAGTAGAATTTGCACATCATTAGTACAACTAATTGAAGTTAACGGCTAGGCTATTAAATGATTCTTTAGGAAATTAACTATTGGGTTAGTTAAAACTAATATTTATCTGTGGATAGAGTTTGGTTAAACCTGCTGCCGTGGCACACAATTATGTGGCCTAATTAACATTGTTTTTTACTTATTGATAAATAGTCCACCTTACAAAGATGGGCATGCGGTTAATTGGTGCCGGATTATTATTATTATCAACGCTTGTGACGTGCATTTATAAGCATTTTTCTGTAGATTTTAGGTGAGCAATTTTGTTTCTTTCGATGTATGCTAGATAAACAAATCAATTGGTTAAATTGAATTTTGAGAGCTCTCACCTGCCACTTGTGATTGTTGTACTTCTTCAGCGGGGTCAAGTTGAGTTTTTCCATCTTTTTTTTTTTCTGCATATATGTTTGAACATGAAGGCCTAACTTCGGATTACATTTGCACCTATGATTTCCCACCATTGTGGAACGTTAAAGAGAATGAATCTTAAAAAGAATCATTGGAAAGTTTGTTATGCTTACAAATGGTCTTGGAGCCTATTCGGCCGATGTGTATTTAATTAAACAAATAAGTTAATTGATAATATAAATTTAATTTAAAATACATTTCTAGATTGTACCCACAAAAAAAAAAAAAAACCATTTATAGACACTTCATGTAATAGTAGTTTCCCAAGTTAGCAATTTAAAGCCAAACGACTTGAGTTATCAGTTAAAGTTTATACACTATGAAAATTTTAAATTTGTGGTGGTAATTTATCAAATTAAAATTTTTATATAACTTAGTACATTTTTTTATATAATTTAATTATATATTACATTGGCAAAGATATTTAAATTTTATTATTTATATTTAAAAAATTAAACATGTAACAACATACAGTCTAATCTAATATTAAAATTAGGCTAAGGCTACGCTACACCTACTAAAGTATAATGTACCACACACTAAGTTATCTAACAATTAGGATGTGAGAGATCCATCTACCAATGTACTGCCAACCCACAGTAAAGAATCAGTTTCTCTTTCACTTTTTTTTTTTTATTATTTTGGGTCAATCGCCAACATCTGGGGATTTTTTTTTTGTGGTCTTGACCAACGCCTGCTTCAAGTACCGGGTACTAGTGAGGTACCTCATAAATCATAATAGAAAATTCAGGCCGGCACCTCGTAGCCCAATTTATGGTGGTTTGGGTTACATCAGGTACCCATTTTAATTTTGGGCTAACTTGGGCCTTATTTTTGGCTAATGTCCGAACCTTCTGCACTGACCAAAAAAATTCTGTTACCCACCCGTTATGGTCCAAACTTTTCGATCCATTCATGCCATGAAATGGAAGGAACGGACCAAAAGGAAATACAATGTTTGACCAAAATCAACCAAAAATAAAAACTACCATGGAAGTTGAAAAAAAAGAAAAGGAGAGAGCAAAATTAATGCGAAAGACCCAAAAAAATGTGTTTTTCTTTTACTTGAATAATAATGCAACTCTCACGGCAAGGGGAAAAAAAATGTAAAAAGAAAGAAAGAATAACACTGCAACTCACATTCACATACCTATTTCTGACTCTAAATACTACCCAATTAAATTGTAGTATTAGTGGATAAAATTAGCATATTGTACAATGTGATTTTGTTTAATATATGAGCACATGGCTCAACCAAGCTCTCAACACAGGAGTTAGTCACTGTTCAAACAGTACAATGTGGATGACCAAAATAAAAAGCAGTACAATGTGATTCCACTGTGTAAACTACAATATTATATGCACACAACGTTTTTATAGTAAACTCCGTATAAAATCAAAACTATATATGATTGTGTGCCTAGCTATCTCAGTCTAAGTGAACTTCTGTTTCTGACCCCCAAAAAACATGAACTTGTGTAAAACTTGTTTTAAAATTATTATTTCAGAAGGTGGAAATTGCCTAATTGTTCCTTCAGAAAGTATCACTATCGGAATAGCGATCATCAGAAAAACAAAACTAATTGCCAAAGAAGTAAAGAACTCGCATTGCTCCAGATTGTCTAATAATCCAATGCACACCAACGCTCTTCCACTTGCTAGGCACCTAACTCCCCATCTTCGAATTTGTGAACCCAAATAAATTATATCAAATTAAAACAACTGCTTGATAAACTGTGTCATCTGTTTAACTAAAAAGAGAAAAAGACAACTGGGACAAGTAGCAATAGCCATCAAGGCAAAATTGTTGACGTGGACCAAATTCAATAAACTTTTTAATCGTCTCATTTGGCCTTATAATAATATTCTTTGGTTTGCCACTTGCAAACATTTAGGCCAATTTGGGAGTCCACTTCACAGCGGAGCTAACAGGGGATTCCGCTTGCTTGGTCATTTACGTGAACTGGCTGTGTCACTGCCTACCAAACAAGGTGGTCATGGCCCATGTCTAACAGTATAAAAAAGGAAAAAGGAAAAAGGGAAAAAAAGGTAGAAGAAAGAAAATATTCAATATTCTGCCGAATGAGATTTACTGATGAATTAATCTAAACTTGGGGCTCAAAATTTCGGCTGCTCAAATCATAAAACCAGATGCATAGTAGAATGGTATATGGTGAAGAAAATGCGGCTAACTGAATTTTTTATTCTTAGAGGTATTTTTTTTAAATAAATTTTATATATAGAATTCATCTATAAAATTTTTTTTTTTTTGTTTTGCTTTCATTTTCATTTTCATTGATGTGGTAGTTGTTTTGTACTACCTTTGATGAGAAATAACTGATAAGTAGTTGAATCAATCACGCGATTAATTTACCTAAGTTTTCGAAAGTCAACCATGTGTCAATTTAGTCAGACAACTAAGATTGCGTAGAACACTTCAAAAGAAAAACATCCATGATTATAAAGATTAATTTAAATGATGTCGAAGTGATTAGAAGGTTAACATCAAATTAGAGACTTGAACTATATATATACCTGGGTACAGCATGAGCTGTTTAATTAATTAATCCAGTGATTTTTCATCTTACTGTTACTCAGTGATAGTGTACGCATGGATTGGGATTATTAAATATCAACTTCAATATGTCTACCTGACGAAAGTTGAATGAGAAATATTATTAGGGATTTGATCGTTATGAACATTGATATATTCTCAAATATAATACTTTGGCAGAAGAAACAACATTACTGTCAAATGAAGTAAATGCTGATAATAAAGGAACTCGAATTACTTAAAATGTGCTTTTGCCACGAAAATTATGTGACGTGAAAATATAAATATTAAATAGTCGAAAGAAGATGACCGAAAACGAAGCTGATTAACAATATGAAAACGTTATACTTGAAGGCACCAAAGTGCTGCTACTCTCCCGTTTCTCGTGCCTTTCTTTGACGTACGCATTTCAATCATTTTCAGATCCACATCGTCTTTCTCTCGATTTCTTTATATAGATTAATTTAATCGAATTATTGGCAATGATTTGGTTTCTTGAGGTGATTATTGTACTGTGGACAATGTTAAAGAGAAAATAATAAACCAACACTAATCTACTATGTTTATAAAAGAAAAACTACTTCCTTATCAAAATCAAAGTTACCTCCCTCACGCAAAGGACGCAAATTCCTAGTACTTTTCATATATCATCAAAGCCTTGGGGAGTTGGGAGCCCAACTTTTTTATTTTTCTTTTACAAGTATGACTGTTCCGTGAAGCAATCTATGGCATCGTCATGCATCCTTTGGAATATCCAATAGATACAAGGAATATTGTACGTGCTGATTTTCAAACTTTGTCCTTCTTTAAACCCATTTGCTACCTTCAGAAGCTACCCAAAAAAATTCTAGGCTTTTTTTTTTTGTAAATAAAAAAAAAAACGAGGCATAGAAAGAAGCAACCATGTTTAAGTCCTGGCAGCCAGACGCTATTTTCCAAAACGGACATTCGGTTATAATTACTTTCCCTTGCTAAGTTAATTGAGAAAGAGAAGAACAGCAACATATTTGGCTAGACTAGCATATATAGGAACAAAATGTTACGAAAGGCCGTGTTTGGAGGAACGGACTTTAACAATACGGCAAGCATAACATTCACACCTTCAAGTCACAACTTCTTACTTTAAGACCCCTGATCTGGCTTGCATTATAGCCACATAAAGCCTAAGGTTACTTTGCCATTCAAAAACTGCGAAATTTTTGCTCATCATTACTCAGTTAACGTAGCTTAGTTTTTGAATGGCAGTTTATTGTTACAAAATATAAGACGTTGAAGCATTCCCCACACGGCTAATAGAGAGAATTCGGTCAGAATTGAGAATCAGTAAACAGAGCTCACCTGATGGTAATATATTATTAACCGTCTAATTTATACTTGAAAATCTATTTATATAGTGACATTAGATCTTATTACATTTACATCTCTAAGCCTAATACTACTAGAGATTCTGGATTTGTATAAGGACACGTTATTAATTAGTGGGCGCATACGATTTGCCAACCGAACAAGTACCAATCCTACACAAAATATGGAAAACGGTATATAATAAGAAATTTAGCCAAAATTTATGGTCAAAATCCTGAGGCATAATTGTAGGCTTTAGATGAATAAGTGGATTATACCACTTTATTTTATCAAATGATCATTGTGATTTTTAACAAAGATTCTGATTAAATTTTTTTGATTATATAGCATTACTCAATAAAGTTATAAGAATTGTTTAGCAAAAATTATGGTTTTTGATTAATAAGTATAGCCCCTACCCAAGAGCACTCCTCTCAAGTTTTGAACCCTTGGTCTTATGGATAAAAAAAAAATACCCAAAACTCAACTTAGTTATGTCAAGTTAATCCTATTAGATTTAAAAAAAATTATGATGATCCTTAGATAAAATAAAATAAACTGGTATGACTCTTTTTTTTTTATCTAAAATATAATAAACATGACACACCATTCCTTCAATTAATTCGATTAGAGCAAAATTTGTAGCTACTCCATCTAAAGTTTTTAGAGTAACAAATGGTCCTTAGCCACAAGTTAAAGATGCTGCAAATTCGGTATAATGATACCAACATGTGCATTAAAGGCGGGAACCACGTGGCAGGGTTTCCGTTCAAAGCCACCTTAGACTTCGCGGTTAGCCTACCTAATCAATCCCGGATTAGTAATTTCATAAAAATAATAAAATTATACAATAAATATATATCATATATTTAATTATTATTAAATATGATAATTGAATGGGATAAATAGGAACCATATATAACCATCTTAATATATATTTATCATCCAATTTTATTTCGGAACATTATTCTTGATCATATGCTTCGTGCTTTCACTAACCTTTCTTTTCTTTCCCCCCTTTTTCTATCAAAATAAGAGACAGGGAAGGGAGCCTTCATATTGGGATGAAAATGATCTGTTCTCGAATATTTCTACTCAGCTTTCCTCTTTTACCAGGTATATGTGAAAAAACAAAATGATCAAGTTATATTGAACTTTAAGGTTGCAACTTGTAGCTCAGCACCATTATTTTTGCAGTAAATCGCATACTCTAGTTGGCTTGGAAGACATGAATTTAAAATTGCACTTCATTTCTCTTTAAATAATTGTCCAATATTAAATACGTATTTGAATTAAGAAAATGACCGTGAAAACATCAAAGTTAGAAAAAGAGACTGAATTTAAGGACAGACAATGCTGATCCTTTAATCGTGTTGGATCAAGACGAGGCAGGTGCCATATGAAAAGTTCAATGATCCTAATTTATGGAGGCAGTTTCATTTCTGCATTCAACATCACCTAATTAACATTTTAAACAACCATATACCGGTGGCTTCCTGCTGTCCCTACGTTGTTCACACCGCAGTGGATTCTTCTTTTTCACACAGAAAATTTGGGTCCGGAGAAAAACCCCAGCTTGATTATTGATTAGAAAAGACTTTGACTTGATCCAACTCTCACCAGTCAATCAGTTCTGGACTTGTGGTTTCAGTGCCACCCACCATTAATGGAGTTGGCACATGTTTTGTTGTCATATTGAATGTTAATGAGTAGATTAATTGAATTGGCAAAACTACAACAACAGATTAGTTGCATACACTGTCAACGAAGAAGACCAAAAATGCTCAGTGTCTTTTCTCATAAACTTCCGCTCAAAAGGTGAAATAACATTAGTACGGCCTCAGTTTACCCATATCTATCTTATAATAAAACAGCTAAAATTTAATAAATTAAAAAATTAATTGTACCAAATGTTAGCTGTTTCCAATAAAATAGATACAAAATGGACGGAGGGAATACTACATAGTTACATACTATATTTATTTAGTTACATTCATATTTGATTGGTTTGTCGATCGATTTTTTTTTATTTGTCGATTTCAAGCATTGTGTAAAAAAGGGGGAAAAATAAAAGAAAACTAAAAATTTTATTTTGAGTCTAATTTTGATACATTAATAATACAAAAATATTTTACTCGGTTATCAACTCAAATATTTATGGTAATTATTTGTTTATATATAAATATATGATTGAACGACTAAATTTTTTTGTTATTGTAAACCAATCTGACATGAGTTAAATTAGCCAGGATCAGTTTTTTATATTAATAATTTATTAAAAAAACCAATTTAGTTACCATTAATTTGATATTAGTATAAAAATTAACATTTATACTTAATAATGAATTATCACGTTATTAAAAATTTAATAATTGCTCGTTGGTTTGGCAAACCATATACGCAAAGTATACATAACTGTGTCGTTTATTAATTATTTTTCCAATAAAACTTATATTTGCAGGGAAAGGAGTGGCGGAAAAAGTTAGCTAGTGAGAAACGAAACCAAACAACAGGAACAAAGCGTATACTCAAACCAAAGTAAATAATCCCCCATTTTACAATAATTATAAAAAATTAAATAATACACATATCAAGAAAAATAAAAAAAAATCTTGGTAATTATATTGATAAATGTAAAAAATTATATGAATTGATAAAAAAAAATTTATTTAGTTATTATTACTCATCTTGATAAATATGTTGAATACTTAATTAATACATTTATATCGAGGATATAAATGAAAGAAAAAAATTAACACTATCTAAATATTGTAAATAGAAAGATATTTTGAAACATAAAAAAAATAAAAAATCGACAGTTAATATAAAACGGAGGAAGAATAAAGATAAATAAATTAACAAAGAGAAATATTCTAATATACACAAGTTTAATGATTTATATTTATAAACATTCACAATAAAAATGAAATCCTTTAATTTTATTCAATATTACATCCATTTGTTCATACACGAGTTCTATTCATTTTTATATAAATCTATCTAAATTCGAGTTAATAGATTTGTGTCTATCCAACAAATTTCGTAATGGAGATGTATAAATTAAATGGGAATTCAAATACATGTATGTATATATGTTGGGTAAAATAGCAAAACAAAAATGATGATGGGAGAGAAGCAGGATTAGTACAGTAGAGGATAAAAGAATGAACAAATGTGTCTGTATACAACGAATGGAGCAAATAAATCTAGCAATAAAAAAAATAATTAATTAATACCCTGCATTTAAAAAAAAAAAAAAAGAAGAGAGAATACAGAAGACAAGAAAGAAGTGGCTGTGCAGCTAGCATGTAGTGTGAATTCATTGGGAGTGTGAGGAAGCTACGCGCAAAAACAAAGGAGCTGACTTGTTGTTGGGTAACGGGCTTTCGACCTCTTGTTCGGTGAGGGGGAGGGGTGGGGGAAGATTTAAGTCAAAGGAACGGTGGCTGGAAAAGGAGGAGGAGGAGGCGGCGCCGCCTTCGTAGTGGCATCGCTTGTGGCCGCCGAGGGCCTGGCCCGTCGGGAAAGCCTTGTGGCAGATGGAGCACTCGTGCAGCGCCGCCCTTCCAGTTCCTGCGGCGGAGGCTGGAGGGGGAGCGGTGGGGTTGTCGTACTTGCGGTGGCTGGCCTTGTGTCCCCCAAGCGCTTGGTAAGACGGAAAGGCTTTGTTGCAGACGCTGCACCTGTGACTCTGATCATCATGGCTAGAACTGGATTGCAGCTTAGATGATGGTGGTGGTTGATGAGGCTGATGATGACCAGTGTTGCTGTTGCTGCTGCCGTTGGCGAGCATGATGAGGCAGAGCGCCAGGTACTCCTCCTCTGTCGTCGTCGTGGATGCCTTCTGCATCATCATCTCCACGCGGGGGCGTTTCGAACTACGCGTCCTTTTCCCCCATGCCTCTTCCTCTTCTTGTTCGTACACCAAAGTCGTGTTTCCTCCTTTGCTACCAGAATTCAGAGCCTCTAAAGCCATTATTATTTATTAATTTACAAACTCTGATTGCGTATACAGAAAGAGAGAAGAGCGTGTAGGAGGGATCGGAGTGGTTAGTTACCGTGACCAGCTGCGTGTGATCGAGAGAGCTGAGAAGGTATATATGTAGCCAGGTTTGTGATATATGAGTTGTGGGGAAGGTTAATTTATTTATATTTATAGAGTGGGTTCTCAGCTAATTAAGGAAAGAGTAGTGCTATTCAAATACCTAAAAAGTGGATGTTTATTAGGACATCTATTTAATAATCATGGGATGTGATAAGATGGATAGAGTGTATGAAATTTACCATTATATTTAACGATTATTAAGTGGGTATCCCAATAAATATCCATTTCTTATATGTTAAAATAGTATTTTTGTTAAAGTAAAATGAATGGCCAATATACTCTCTCCCTCTATTTTATTTTAATAGGTACTCTTAAAAAAGCAAGTGATTTTAATATATTAAAGGGTAAATATATCTTATTATAAATATATGATAGAAGGAGTAGAGTGGAAGTGGGTCACTCAGCCATATATGCTTTAGCTAGCTACAATGCGCGCGGGTGGTGGGTGGATGGATAAATATGATAGACTGCATTATTATTTTAACATGGAGATAGTCAAGATGTGTATTTTATTATAATTAAATGTGATAGAATGATTAAAAAATAAGGGTTATTATTATATCTAATGATAATAAAATTTTATTTAGATATTAATTTTTAAATATTAAAATAATATTTATGTTACAGACAGAGTATATAGGAGCATGGCTTTCTTACAGGAAAAATAGCAGCATGACTTTTCCCAGGTCAAATAGTGTTAGGTTATACGTTTCTGATTCCCCTTTTTCTTTTTCCCTCACCACCCACAATGCGCACTAATGGTTTTGGATTATGAAACGGGGAGAGGGGTGGAGACGAAAGAATGAATGACTGCTTGTTAAGTACGATTTATTTGTTGATTGGAATACGGTAACTTCCATGGATGTCATGTTTTACCATTATATTGTTGGAATATTTTTCTTTTTCTCTTCTTCGGTACTGCCTTTGCTAGGTGCCATGGAAAATTTCCA
This sequence comes from Dalbergia cultrata, assembly GCA_031216105.1. NCBI lineage: Eukaryota > Viridiplantae > Streptophyta > Magnoliopsida > Fabales > Fabaceae > Dalbergia > Dalbergia cultrata. Next base: position 14,031,760 of record CM062344.1, on the reverse strand, counting down.
TGTTACTAATATTTACTTGAACATTGTGAGAATCGGGGTAAAACTCAGTTATGCATTAGCCCACAAATATAATTATAGGTACAGCCAAATTATATATAAATAATTCGCTTCAGTTTTAACTTTTAACCCTGTTGACTTTAATTAGCTAGTGTTACCCTTAGGATTTGATGGACTTAACATCCCAGCCCATAGCGTCTGTGATAGGTACAGCCGTTCAAGCTAGATGTAGTTTTGACTCTTTAAAGAAATAAGGTTGAGTCTTTGCTAACAGTTATAACTTTTAGCCTAATGGTAAGCGCTTGATTTTACAAACCCTTACAAGTATTTCATACTCATTTCAAAATCAGGCTCATTGTTCATCAATTATTAATAATTTAAATAATCTTGATGTTAAAACCAAACTCGCATAAACTTATTTTTCAAATTGTCAAGATTGCAGTGAATTATTATTTGTAATTCATATCCTAATTATGAACTGATGAGTTTTTTAATTCAATTTCTATAACTAAAACGGCAAATAATTGATTTTACTTATGGCACAGCAAGTGAATACGACCTACGACACACTAGCCATTTAACTACATATATAGAGTGTGGCTAAATATTGAATAGTGTGATTGAAAACACGTAAATTTAGTTACACGTATTGGAAAGTGTAGATACGTGTAACTAAATTAATTCATTACAGTTATGTATTTGGCCATATCTGACTACATACATGGCCGGCTCAAATACTTAATTATCCCCAATTGCAATCGACAGAAGTACTATTGCATTATTTTCGCATTCTTTTTATAACGATATATGTGATTCTACTTTGTACAGGTAATAGTTTCTTTAAAATCAACAAGTTATAGTAAAGTGAAGTATATCCGAATCTGAATGACCCAATATAATAGAAAACGTACATGTATGTATCCAGATGATGTGCTCCTTCGTGGCGATTGCAGCAGGTGTGCGTCAGCTCTTGGGTCACGATTCTTATCTCGGCCGCTGATCTGTCTGGCCTGAGTTAATGTTCATTTTAGTCCCTCACTTTTTATTGTTGAGTCATTTTAGTCCCTGACTTTTAAAATGGGTCAAATTAGTCCCTAACATTACAAAATGTGAGTCATTTTAGTCCCTTAACTCAATTGTAGTTAATTTTCTATCAATTAAATGATGATTGATAACATTAAGTGATACCTTGACATACTATATGTCATCTAAAGTAGAATATATTTTAAAATGACTTATTTTGATATTTAAAATTATATAAAATAAATCATTTAAATATTCATTATACATCATAAATTGACTTATTTTGTACAATTTTAGATACCAAAATAAACTATTTTAAACTCTATTACACTTTAGATGACACATGGTATAATAATATGTAACTTAATGTTACATATCATCATCTAATTGATAAAATGTTAAATAAAAGTGGAACAAGGGACTAATTTGACTCACATTTTGTAATGTTAGGATCGATTCTTCATTTTAAAAGTCGTGACTAAACGACTACGAAAGAAAAATCGTGATTAAAATGAGCATTCACTCGTCTGGCCTCGTTAGTTTGCTTGCACACTGAAAATACCAATACCAATACCAATTCTGTTGATGAGAGGCTCGCAAGCAACGTCGTCACAGGCCACGTCTATTTGTATCTGAACCAATGTTCTTTACTCCTTGTTTTCTTCTAGACGATACTATTTGGCCTTTTTCTTCTTTCTATGGTACTAAAAAGCTAAATAGCCAAAAATATTTATAAAAAAAAAAACAAAAGAAAAGAACGACCATACCCAATCAAACTGCCTTTTTGGCCTTCTCATTATTATGGTTCAACTTTCTTGGGCAATAATATTAAGTTCTATAATTATATGAAGGAAAATAATATAGTTTAATTCTTTTAATTTGACGGCGATAATAATTCTTGCTGTTTTAATTATGTTACAAATAAATAACTGAAAAAAAATAGGACTGTCATTTTTTTAAATAAGATATTAAAAATGGAGTATATATCTAATAAAATGTTAAATTTAACATCTTCAAAATCGCTTGTGATTGGTGACACTTAGCAGTTAATGGCTTAATTATAAGTGAGGGCATGTTTTGGAAAATCAACACTCATTTCGTCTTGAAATAATTATTTGTTTAAAAAATTTCTTATTAAAAAATAATTGGGCATTTTAAAAAATTTAAGCAACATTAATTATTTTTTAATAATATTTTTATTAAATACTATTAAAAGAATAGAGATATAGTAAAGAAATGGAGAGAAAGTCAGAATATTAAAAACAAATGAGGTAATTTAGTAAACTAGTTTTAACATTTTTCTAACTTTGATATTTTTTCAATTATTTCCTTAATACTAATGCGTATTTAAAATTAGAAAACTATTTAAAGATGAAAGGAGTAATAATATAGGGGAGAATGTTAACAGTTGATGTCATCTAAGGAGGTGAGTATGGGTTAGATAATTAAGGAGTAGTTGAATTATGTTTCCACAAATCTGCATAGGGTGTTTCGAAACACCAAAAATCCAATTCTACAAAGATATTGAATTCAAAAATATGATTTGAAAGCAAGTTAACCCTAAGAATTAAAATCATGTGAGAATCAAATTCCATTAAGAACTCCAAATATAAATAACATCCAAATGGGTCTGATTTGTTATTGAATTTGCTCAACAAAAGTAATACTCAAAATAACCTTACGTATTTATCTTATGAATCTCTTTTTCACCTATTACATATTAATGAAGGATAAGATAATTAAATTTCATAATTTAATTCATTTTCAAATACATTCTAAACCAAATAATTGAATACAATTATATTATTTATTGGCTTGTTCCAAGTATAAGAATTCAACTCTTAATAAAATTGAATCCAATTTTGGATAGAACTTATCTAAAACATTCCAAACTCCCAAGGAAAAAGATAATGTAATTTATCTTAAAATATATTATGTGATGCTCCAAAATAATTTCTCTCACCATAACACAAACCCATACCTACAAAACTTAAGCAAGAGTTCCCCAAAGTCATGATGAATATTTATTTTTTAATTTCAATAAAAAAAGAGGTAGAAAATAGGAATAATTTTTTATTTTCTAGTACATCTCTTGCCAAATATTTATTAAATTTGGACAAATATAAATATTAAGAAAGGTAATAAATATTATAGTGATTGAGTATAGCTATACAAAACTATGGTATATGGACTAATATACCTAATGATCATTATTTGTGGAACATATCAAAGGGTTGAAAATGGAATGTTTACACTAATGATCATTAATTACTCAGGAGTATTATTGAAATAAAAATTATATTTTATTAGAATGTAAAATTGATAGATATTTTAAAAGATTAAAATATGATATTATCTAAAAGTGGATATATATTCTGAAAGGGAGAGACTATTTAATTTATCAAATTTTTTATAAAAATTCTGTCAAAATTCGTTATTTGTAGATTCTTAATCAGTATATCTAAAATATTGATTAGTAAAAGTGTAAAACTTTTTATTTAAAACAATATATAGAGTTTATTAGTATATTTTAACTTGGTTTGAGTTAAAATAGTTCATTATGTAAGTGAAGTTTTCTGTTTACAAAAAAGTAAAATTGTTCATTAGACTTTCTAGCTTATAAAATGTAAAATTAATTTATATCCTCCAATATTTATGCTTATATTTCACAGTATTAGAGCAAATTAGTCCAACATAAATTTGCAATCCACCTTTAGTTTATACAATTATCTTTTTTTTTTCGTATCCTATTAAATGTAATTCATATAATCAAGGTTATTTTTGTGGGGTTTTCTCTCATGCCCTCAACTTTTTTAAGAGTAGCAAAGGAATTTCCTATCTTTGAAGATGTTGATATTTGTGCACATATTCATCCTGGAACGGTAAAATAAATTTAGTTTTCTATTGATAAATATATTAATATATATTAACAAGTTCCAATTTAAATTAAAATAATTCTTGACAATTGCATCACGCAATTTCTGTAAGAATTAATGTGATGTTAGTATATATTAAAAGACCGGCTTTTTTACCTGAATAAATTTTTAAAAAAATCATTATTAACCAAACTCCCATTTTGTGAAGATTAATTTTGCATATCCATTCTTTTTTATACAGGTAAAATTGGTTAAGTCAAAGTAGATTTCTAATGACCAAAATACACAGAAATTGGTTAACAGTAAATAGATTTCCTACTTTTATATTTTTTTTTCTTGAAATTGATTATGTGTAAGTAGATTCCTAGCTTAATTATTTTTTCCTTGAAACTTTTTAAGTGTTGGCCGATTTCCTACCTTTATCATTAGTGTTAATCAATTTCATAAATGTTTTTCTACGTTAAAGTCTTATGCCTTCTTGTTTGAGAGTAGACATAAATTGAAATACTAAAGAAATAATTCTATCGTTCTGTATTCTCTGTCTAAACAAGCAAATAAGAGTTTTTTCTAAAATTTTCGAATAAGCATTTAAAAGAAAAAAAATCTTTTAACAAAACAAGGCCTTAGCTATCGTTATTATGTTCGTGAACTTTTGTTTAGGAGAATGGGTATTTATGACACCTATAAACTTGATTGAGGTGGTTATATATCTTATAAGATGAGAGAAGGAATTGGGTAGAGCTCCACCATCATATATACAATTATATCAATTATGACCTCTATTTTTAAATAATTATTCAATTTTAAATGTTTACTGAAATTTTAAAAAAATGATATGAGAAAATCAAAATTAGAAAAATTTAAAAATAATTTACTAAATTATCTTTCCTCCATTAATTTCTCTCTCACCTTTACTAATGAATCAATAGCATTTAATAAAAATATTATTGAAAAGAAATAACTAATATAACTTAGATTTTTAAAATGAATAATTTTTTATAGACAAAATTTTTTTTAAAAATGGATAATAATTTAGGATGAAGGGAGTAATTATATCAATTGTTTAACCAAATACTTAAAATTTTTATTGATTGTAAGGTAAAATTTTCTTATTTTACTTCTAAAGTAAAGTTTTTACTTTAGAGAATCCAAATTTAACAAAATATTTTTCTTTTGTTGATGAGTTGAATTCCGTGTAATGATTGTTTTTTCTTTTTGTTTCTTTTCATTGATTTAAGCAAAAATATATTTATTTTTGACTCTATATATTTAAGATATTGTAGCATCTTAGTAATTTAGTGGGTGAACACCGTCTCTAATCTAAAATCATAGAACTAAATAAATCTAAACATGGCTATAATTAACATATGAAAAACTACATAAGTAAATGGAATACAAATTGTATTCTACTTTAGAGTGGGTACCAACACTTAATCGATTCCAAGAAAAGAAAAATAAAGTTATAAATTTACTTATACACAACTGATTTCAAGAAGGAAATATAAAAATAGAAAATCTATTTACTATAAACTGATTTCTCTGTATTTCGATTATTAGAAATTTACTCGGACTTAATCGATTTTGCCTATATAAAAAAAGAATAAATATATGAAATTAATCTTCATAAAATGAGAGTTTGATAAATAATAATTTTATTTATTTATTCAGGTAAAAAAGCATTAAAAGACCGCACTCAAATGTTTTTTGCAATAAAAATGAAGCTTCGGGAAACTTGCTAGAAAATCTGCACTCAGTCGACTTACCAAATGCGTTGCCGTGCTGACATTTTCTGCCACCGCCCTTGATAACAATAGAAGTTTCTTTTGAATTTTCTTTCGAAAAAAAGAAAAGAAGTTTGCTTTTATTATCCCTGAAAAAGTCTGCCATACTTTTTGCAGTCAAAGTTCTAATTTTAGTGTCTTATGTTATCTCGGTTGAATTTTACCTCATTCAAGATATTTTATGATAGGCCTTTTATTTTTAAATTTATTATAGATTTTTATTATTAATTATTAAATTAAACTATTTGATAAAAATAATAATAAAGAGTCTATAATGAGTCTATTTAATAAAAATTAATAATAAAGAGTCTATAATGAATTTCAAATTTTAATGTCCACTTTATAATTTAACGTTAATACTTTATTAGAAATTTCAGCTAACAAAATACGATAATGTTGCTCGTGGACATCTATTGATCTATGTGCCTTATCTGCTATGACTTCATAAACAAGTTTCCATTCTTATTGCATATGCAACGAATAAAAAAGGCAGCCTACTCTACAAAGCTCCCATCTATTAGAGTTTAAAGAAGGTAGATATATTGAGCCTAATCTTCACTTTACAAAATGATTGTTTTCATAATTTAAATCCATGTATACAAAAAATATTTGAGATTTTTATAGTCAATGACTTCCTTTAATTTTAACGATGTAGTATGTTAACTCTTCCACTCTTTAAAAGTTTAGGTTCACAAATCAAGTCAATATGCTTTGAAACTCCAATATGGGCAAGCAATACATTCAAACAAACTTGAATAAACTCAAATACATTTGAGTAAATCCATAATTTATTTAGTCAAAATTTGATCTCAAAATTCAATACTTAACATTCTAAATTAGAGCTCTCATACTTTAACATCATAAAATTTAATCTATTATTTGATTTATAATTTTAGTTTATATCTCATACTTTATATCCTGTATTTGTTTTATTATAGTGTTTTAAGCAAAATCTTGACAAGTACTATTTTTGGGTAGAGAAATCTTGGTATGAACTTGCTCTATTATAAATTTTAATATATATCTAAATATTAAAAATGTTTCCCAAGGCTGGGCATGCATCTCTGTAAAATGTGTTAGAGAAGCTCCACATGGCAGTCACCTGGGTTGGAAAAACCAAAAAGAGCCAGTCATCCTGAGTTTATCAATTTCATTTTACTTTACAAACAAAAACAAGTCAACAGCATTCACCAATTTCAGGGAAACTGGACAAACAAAACAGAGAAGCCTAAATCTCACCTCAGCTTGTAGCTAGAAATTAGCTAGCGCTTCACAAAATGAGTTTACATGTCAGTCTATGATGTTCACAAAAAGTAAACAGTAGAAATGGCAAAGAAAATAACTATTTTCAAATTACTATGAAGAATCAGTGAATCATGATGGAGGATTGGCATAGACTTTGGGTTTTGGCTTGACCTCTATCTCATTTACACTGCGAACGTAGATAGCATCTTGTTCATGGCTGCAAAATAAATGGACAACAACAGGTTGGAACTAGTTAAGGGAATGCGAGAGGAAGAGAGGGAGAAAACTTACGGTTTAGGCCCCTCTTCAAATGTGTAGCTTGAAGCAATAGCCAGGAGACGTCCATCTCTACTAAATGAAAGTGCAGCAATGCTAGTTGGATATTTTGAGTACTGGAAGATGAAAAATGGCAATTTAGTAATCGAAAACAGTATCATATGAAAAATGTGGCCTCTTAGATTAGTCAAGGCAGAAAGGAAAAAAAACCTGGTACAGCCTCTTCTTGTTGTTTCCGTCCCATACGTTAACATAACCATCACAGCCTCCTGTGGCAAATGTACCATATCTGCAGGAAGAAATTTCATAAAGCATTTTCTTAATCATTATTATACTAATACAATTTGATAATCCTAGCATGCTCAGGCCGTCCAGTTTCAGATTCCATTTAATGTGTAATCACTAATTTAATCTTTGGTGCCGAGTGATACAGTGACTGATACAGAAAAACCTATATAAACAATTAAGCAGGCATCCTCAAGATGGATACTCATTTCAATTCCCCAATATAAATATTTTGGTTAATTAAATATTGTAGCTGCGAAGAACATTCATGATATCTCTAAGTCAGTCCTTCTATCTGATTTTTGGGGCGCTGAGTTTCACAGTTAATCACAATCCCATCAGCAGTCTGTTCTCGTGTGACCAATCTTTCCCAGCATACTAGCAAGTATTTAATTTTCAAAACCTCTAAGTCATGCCGATCAATATTATGTGTGCAAGGAACTGCCACACGGTCAGTTTTGCAACCAAAAAAAAAAAAGGGAAAAAAAGAAAGAAAGAAAGAGTTTTGCTTTTGGTACAATACTGAGAGATTGGTCCTTTCCTGACCCAATCCATTGTAGTAACTCTCAGTTGGTAATCATTCTCTGGATCCAGAGACAAAATAGCTCATATCCAGAGGTTAAGTATATGGCCTACCTTATTGGCTTAAACACAATCTGTTTTAACTATTAATCCCCTCTTTAATAAGCCTTACTAATTAAGGAGAAATAGAGAAAAAGCTCCAGAATACTTACATGGGGTGGAATGCCATGGCATTTACAGGATAGACAATATCCCTTCCAGCTTCAGACTTTCTGTGACACTTAAAAGCATATCTGCACATAGTTTAGATGCCATTAACATTAGAAGGTTCACAACAGAAGCTATTTCATATATACAGAAGACAGGCATGAGGGACAAAATATTCATTCAACATTCATGGAAATGTAAAGCATGAAGAGATGAAATTCCATACTTTTTTGCTTGGCTAGCCTCAGAGAGGTCAAAGAATTCCATTGCAACCCGCCCTTCAACAGAACTAAGTGCATATCCTGCAAAATTAATTATGTAAGTACGCAATACATCAAATTCTAGGCTCAGAAACGCAATAGAAAAATCAATGTCAATTTCTAGTACTATAAACAATATTCAAAGCCCCGAGTGCAAGCAAACATAGACCAGCAATTGACAAAGACTGCTGGCAAGATTTTAAAACAAAATTGAAGGGCAAAAGTTAGGGCCTGTTTGGTTCCAGTACCTAGTTTTTAGTTTTCATTTTCAATTTTCCTCTTTTCCAAATTTTGTAAAGGAAATATTGAAATTTTGAAACTACAAATTCCAGTTTTCAATATTTTCTTCACAAAATCCTGAAAACAAAGTTCAGTTTTCAGTTTTTAGGATTTCGTAAAGGAAATACTGAAAATTGAAAATGAAAACTGAAAATTGAACTTTGTAATTTTCAGAAATTTCAATATTTCCTTCACAAAATCTGAAAAACTAGAAAACTGAAAACTGAAGCTAAACAGGCCCTTAGGTTTTACACATTATTCCACAGTGCGCTGAAGCTAGAGTTTACCTGTCCCGTTTGGGTAACAGCGCACACATCTGGTTTGGTATTTCAATGAAGATTCCCTTCGCTGCTCAGGTTGAGACATGTTCCTCAAATCATACACATTAACATGCCTTCCAGCTGTTGCTACAACCAGCCGATTTCCAACAAGAGATAAAGAGTAAACACGCTCAGGTTGTGGATATGTCCCAACAAGAGTGCGCTCTTGCCCACTTGCCCCTCTAGGGTCCCAACATTTTAGGGTTTTGTCCCAACTACCAGTGATCAATTGCCCTGTAATCATGGATAAGATACAATAAAAGATTGAGGCTATACCAGTGATCAATTGCCCTATGAGAAAACGAATGTATTGAAGCTACAAATCTCAACATTGTCAGATACAAGAACAACAGTTCCTCTAAAAGGGCATCGTATTTTAAGATCATGATAAATGTTAAGAAAGACCATTAAACGAAATATACAGCCTAACACATTTTCATTGTGTTTAATTTCAATAAATGGTTGTCATTTGTCAACCCTCAAGGCACATTTCAGGTGATGCTAACCTTATGCTATTCATTCCAATGAACATCAGATATACTGACCACAAGGTCCATTAATGTTTTAGAGAATAAGTGCTTTATCTAATTAACTTTCATGATCAATAAATACCACTGGTTATTATTACAACATTGCAAGGAAGAAGAGAAACAAGAGAGACGTACCTGCAGCATAAGAATACTCGACGCAGCGAACAGGTGCATCATGCCTTCCCAAAATATCCTCCTTATTGTTGCTGAAGACAAGCCTGTAAAGGTAAAAAGATTAGAGATTAAGGAAAACAAGATTTGAAACCACCAGATGAGAGGAAAGAAAAAACAGACCGCCTAACGGTGTTGTCAGCGGAGGCACTGAATCCGGAAGAGTCGTCGTGGAAGCAGCAGTCAAGGACGGGTCCGCCGTGGATGAACTCTCCTCTGAGGACATTGGCGCTGGCGTCGTACAAGCGCACCGTCTGCTCCATTTCATCCAAATGGAAATCGAAATCTCAAGGTAAGGAAGGTAACTAGCAAGCTGAGAGGGAGGTGAGGAGCACAGGAACGTACGTACCTTATCCCAAGAGGAGACGAGGAGGTGATCGCTGTGGTTGGAGAAGCGAAGGTTGGAGATGCCGTCCGACGGAGGGTTCGACAGCTCTCTCCCCGACGCCGCAGATGCCATGCCTTCTGATTCTGATTCTGACTCTCTGCTAACTAGTAACTAGGCTAGGGTTCACTTCACTGGGGGCCGGGGAGGGAGGGAAGTTGGTTTCAAATTTGTTAGCAGCGAGAGAGGGAAGGGGGGATCCGTTAATTCTTATTTGAACCAACGCCAACACTTTCTTTCTGTTCTTTTTCGCACTATCACAACGCTTCTTCTTCCTTCCTTGCCAGATATATATTCCATTCAATTCAATTCAAATTCGCGCTTCATACATACTCTCCCACCCTCACACACGTTGGCGTCGCTCGCGTTGGTTGGGAGGGGTGGTCGAGAAGGACGGACGGGAACCAATTCCCATTTGTACTGCCACGGACCTTTTCTTTAGGCCCATATCAGAAACAATCCAGGCCCAACTCGGCCCTTTTTTCTGTCCTCTTCTTTCTTGTTTTTTCCTGCTGTTGTCCTTCCAGAAAACCAAAAACAAACCTGTTGAGGCAGGACAATCCGTTGTTGTGTTCTGTGACCAATGGAAGAATTCTGTTTTTGTGTCCCTTCCCCGTTATTGAATCAGGAAAAATAAAAACAAAATAAAATAATAGACAGATAAGTAAACTGAATGAAACGGATCTGAATTGAGGATGAGCTGAGGCTATTGCTTATTGTCTATCGAGGCAGCGAATGTAATTTGTAATATGATTATCGTATCCAAAATTTTGTAATGGTGGGACTATTATAGTTATGGTAATAGCAATAGCCAATAGCAATAGGCGCTGCTCTTCTCTATGAAATTCATTTCAAATCTCTGAACTGAAGCTGCGTTTTATAACCTCATAGCATAGCATAGCGTACACCATTCCTTCTGTTCTCATCCATGCAAATGCAGTGGGGGTATGCAAATGTTGCATGATTTTCCTCTCTCATTAGCTCTTCTTTTCATATCCAAAACCCTCAATCTGCTTGCACAATTATGGTTATCAGCACCACACTTGAGGAAGCTATCCAACATGTTTAAGTTTTTACAACTCCAAATTAAGGTAACACACGTGAGGATCCTTCTTATTCCACATCTTGATCATAGCTCGCTGCAGAAAGCTTGTGTATGAAACCTTCGGATGGATAGACAGTCACTGAGATGTCCATTTAACAGCTTTTTAGCTCTCATGAGATGTGGATGTACTCTTCCATTGCTTGCAATGGAATGAACATTAATGCGAAAGTAAGTTATGTATTTCTAAATTGAGACACGTCAATGCCAATTGAATTCTTGAAAATAATAATGTCTGATTTCACTGAGCTCAATTCAATGGCATCTGTCATGCTAAATTATACACGAAGAAATACAAACTTGGGTTATTAATGAACAAATGTCATTTTGTCTACTAATTATCGAAACACATTATTAGCACTTTCAACTAGTGCAGACTATAGGATTGTGAATCTTTGCGACTCTGATTTAGGATAGAAATCCCTTATGCATAGCAATTCTCATCTTAAATCCAATTTCATGCAGGCTCCTCATATCCTAATTTTGAAATTTTCATTAGGAACTTCACATTGGGCATTAGTAACGCAGCCCCCACCCCGCTTCAAAAGGGATAAAAAAGGTCAACAAGCATAGATTAATCTAAAGTGAGAAGAATGATAAAGTGTTAAAAATGAGAGATTAGTGAAACCCAAATATAATGGCAGTTATTTATCCAATTATAATTAACCCCTCATTTTTTCACCTAATCACTCTCCTCACTTTAGAGGAGTCAAATCGGAAGAGGAATCTCCTGGAGCACTGAAATAACATTGGAATGTTAACTAACCTGTACCAGAAGCACGATAACTTACAATCTTGTGGGCAGAACAACACAGAAGTCCTACAATCTAGTGAAAATATCTCACTCCGCCCCTCCAAAATATACAACACGCAACATTCCCAACAAAGAGAAAAAAACGCAGGACAACATTATCATTTTCAGCGCTCAAAATTGGCTCAAATGGGGCACATTAAACGCCGCAACCATGAGATCCCAAGAGGCTGAACTACTTTATTCTTTCATGCTCTTTGATCATTGACATGATTCGGCACTTCTCCTTGGCTGTCCAACGGCATATATTGTGCCATGATAGCTCTTATTTCCGAATCCATGTATTGCTGCAAAGCAAAAACCACCAACAAAAATACCATTAAATGTAAATCACCAATGAAACATCTCTTGCTACTTCACTTGGCCAATTTTCAGTTAAACGAAGAGAGTGTAATGCAACTCAGTATGCTATAATAATGTTAAAAGAAATTTAGCATTAATAACATCTCACCAAACACAGAGAGCGCATCAGAGCTTACCCTTATTCTATATTTGTACACAAGGAATGCCCCACCAGCAGCCATAACTATGCCGATCAAAATGACCCAAAAAGCAGCCCAAGCAGATTTTCCTTGACTGGCAGTTTTGCCTGTAGATTATTCAGCAGGGGACATGAAAACAAGCATTACAACAAGCAAATAAAAATGTTGGTGCAAGTAAAAATGTCTAGTGCATTTAACTCACTTATGCAGGTATCATGGTCCTTGATGTATAGAAGACCCCCACTACAGGTGCAGTCATAGCTGCCCCAAGTATTCTTGCAGCTACATTCGGGGCATTGACAAGCTCTCTTCTCCTTGCATTCATCAATGTCTGTAAAGATTAAACAGAAGAAATTCAACTTTAGATATTCATTTTTTCTTATATGTTCAGTTATGCACAATAAATTCATTACGTATGATCAAGTTCCAGGAAAAAGAAATAGTCACAGGAAAATACAATATCAGTATCCTCACCTTCACAATTTTTTACCCCATCACCTCTAAACCCTGTAGGACACTGGCACTTAACCCCTCCATTATCCTGTTCCCACAGCAGTAACAACTTGCGTATTAATTCATGTTCTAATGTGAGGTTTACAAGCATGAATGGAGTTGGGTCAAGAAACTAAATAGTCACTAACCGAACAAGCAGAGAATGCATGTCCATTCCTAGCATCATGCCAACAGCCTCCATTATTTATCTTGCAACGCCCAAATCCACTAGCTGCAAAGCCAGAGTAAACTAGTTAAACAAAACTATAAATGCAAATGGAAACAAAAGAAAGTTAAAAAAAAAAAAAAAATCACAGATGTCCGGTGACTAAAGGATCTTCCCATCATGCAACAAACAGCAAAGAAGTGAGGGCAAGAAACACGGAATAGTAATAGAAGTAAATTTACGCAGACAGAAATGTAGACTTTAAAGGTATTTAACCTTCACAGGTTGTGTAACCATCTCCTTTGAACTGCACACCATCAACCAGGGGGCATTCACAGACTCGCCCACGGAATGTATCCTGAGCAGATATACATATGTTTAAGAACATAGAAAACCATAAACCACAGTGCTCTCTCAGGTAGCTGTTTACACAAAGACAAATACCTTGCATGCAGTGATGTTAGCTGCTTTATCCTGCCAACAACCACCATTGGATGTCAGGCACTCATTTGTCTCCATATCTGCCCAGAAAAATTTGACACTCCAAAAGAATCAGGTCCAGAGCAAACAAGGGTACAAAGCACATTCCCTTATATAAAAAGAAAGTAAACATTTACCGTTGCTCAAACAAACAGCTGGTTCAGTAGTTTCCTCAAACCCAGCACAAATAGCCTTTAGAACAGCAACTTTCTCCAATTTTCCTGGAAAAAAAATCCTTTTAGAATTGGAAGTACAGATCACTACCTATCAGACAGTCATGCAGTGTACAAACCTCGATATTGTCGATTATTGACAACAAGAGTAGGCAATATGGTGACATCACCCCGTGATCCCTTCCCAATCTACAGAAACTAGTTTCATTAAACATCTATATATAATTATACTGATACCGAAAAAAAAAATGATAACATTAGCTAGTAGCATTAGCAACAATAAAGGACAAAACCTGGGCATCTTGTTCTTGTTTCAAAACAGGATTGTCAGAATCAGCATTTGGATCTCCTATGCACTTTTCAATCTTGTCAATATCAAGACCTGCAGTTGTTGAATAATGTAAACATCCGTGAAGGTCATTGTCACAAACCATTAGAAAACATAACAAGCAATAGTGATTCACTCACCTAGTGATTTAATGACAGCATCAGCACAGTCCTTATTGTACTTTTTCTCCTTCATTGGGCATCTAATTTGGAAATCAGTGACATAGTCCCACCACACCCAAGGCTTTCCAGTTTCATTTGCCACCTTGAAAACACATAGCTGCCTTAAATTTTCCATAACCACATCTTTCCCATCATAACCTGCGCTGAAGTCTTGCTCAGGATCTGGAGCACAATATCTTCCTTGATTTATGCACTGGGACTTGCACTGTTTGCTTAATGTGAATGCCTGTGGACAGTACCAAGTTATATAATGGGGTGTAAACTGAGTGTAACCACCTTTCTCCAATATCTGCGCTGCACCCTTGAAATCCTTCACAAAGTCCATCAACATATCACATTTAACTCCACATTCATCATTGCTATTGGTCCATAATTCATACTCTACACGATCATCCGGGTGCGGGACAGCCTCTCTCCAATCAAGGTTTACATTGACCATATCACCTCCACTTATGGCATCCTTTAATTTTTCGCCAAAAGCTTTTCCAACAAGAGCAGATGGTATTGTTATGTTCTCTATGTATTTCGCAGATGATCCATCCTCCTCAGGTGTGTCCATAGTTATTAAAGGCTCGTCAATATTATCTGCAACAAGAACCGCAGAAGCTCCAGCCTTCTGAGCATTCCAGACCTTCAAAGCAAAGAAGCAATCTGCAACATGTGCAGAAGCACGAAAATTACCCCCCATGAGATAACATCAAATAAACATAACACTGCTATTCACATATCAAACCATTCAACTAAAACCTAGCATCTGATCATCCCATGAGTTAATCCAAATCAATTAAGGAAAATTTAAGGGTGCGTTTGGTTTCAGTTTTCTGATTTCCAAAATTTTGTGAAGGAAATACCTGATTTCCAAAATTTTGTGAAGAAAATACTGAAAACTCGAAATGAAAACTGGATTTTGTAGTTTTCACAGTTTTCATTCACAAAATACAGAAAACTAGAAAACTGAAAGCTGAATCCAAACACACCCCGAATGTGCGCAGAGCAATCAAGCTACGCTCTAACACACAAATATTCTGCATGTAACAAAGAACAACGCAATGAAACTACAACAGACAAAATCAGGCAACTTTGGCTCAGTAACAAATAACATGCAGAACAGTAAAATAATATAAAATTAAAAATAAAAAAAAAACCCAGTGAGCAAAACAAGCTACAAAATTCAGAACTACTAAAAAATAATTAAAAAGCATGCTCAAAAATAGTAAAGGGAAAAAAAAAAAACTCACTTCCGCGATCGAGTAAAACGACAGTGGGAAGAGCACCAGGCCTTGATTTGAATGATATATCGAACTCATTGAACTCTTTGCAGCCTTTCTTGTTATCCTTAGGGTAAACCACGTTCCCAGCCATGCTCCCTCCGTACTGAGGAATCCCGAAGTTCCCAATAGCACTGTCGTGCGTGCCTCTGATCTTCTCCGGCGAGGTCACCCTCAAGCTGTTCTTCTCCACCACGAATCTCGCCATCGACAGCGGCACCAGAAACCCCACAATCAAACTCACTGCCCATCTCCAAAGCTTCATTTTTATTTTTTGCGGGCAAGTTGCGTACCCTTACACCCCACCCACCACACTCAAAAGGGATCAGCAACTTTTACTGGGTATTCTGAATTTGAAAAATGGGGGTTTGCTTTGCTTTGCTGATCAAATCAAATTATTATGGATAAAAATTAGAGTTCTTTTTTTTATTTTTTTACTTTTGCTGAATTTGGAAAGTGAGTGCGCAAATGTTGTTTGTTTCAGGATTCAGAGAAACAAGACACTTGTTGCTCTATTTTTGTTCAACTAGTCAAGTGTCTGTCCTTTTGAAACGCAGAAGAATAGGTGTGTTGATACTTGAGTGTGGGAGTGTGATAGTCCACAAAAGAAGACAATCTACCCTTAACCTTACCCTCCTTAATTAATGCAGCTTTAATGCTTGGTCCCACAGGCCCAGTTGATGATAACCTTATCTTTATTTATTTATTATATCTGCATTATTTATGAAAACTTTAACTGAAAAAGGATGTTTGGTTACTATGAAATAACATTTTTTTAAAAACAAGCATCAATTCTTCACAAATTCAGAAGATCGCACTGTGTGCCCAAAATAAACGCATGAATTAATAAATAAAACCATACGGAACACATGGTAGCACCAAACAAGAATAAAACTTTTTATTCTCTTGACACTTGATATATGGGAATAGAATAAACTATAAGGTGGTCAATAGTTATTATTTGAAAAGGTAATTAACTAATTATAATTCTTTTTCTTTCCTCTGAAAAAATAGAAGTGGTTCGCATAGTTGTGGCCACTAGCCAAGCATAAAAAATCAGGTGCTGAAAGCATTTACAAATTGAATTTCCACAAATGCCCAAAAGTATCGTGTCCATAACGAGTTTCCACGGTATATCTTAATTGGTACAAAATTTCTTGGTAAAGGAGTCCACTTAAAAGTTTTATGAACCCAAAAAAGTTATGGGTTACTAACATTGTAAATGTTAGGAGAACTAGATTATTGTGAAATAAAACTCTTCTCAATACTAGTTTTATTTTATTATTATTGTTTTCAAGATTTGAGGTAAAAAAGTGTTCAATCACTAGAAAGTAGCAACAATGTGTTATTGATATTTAAAGGAATATTATTTATATATATGTATATAATAGACATAATACCGTTCCAAAAAAAGAGAAAAAGATAAAAGAATAGTCAATATTAAAAACAGCAACAAAACCCATAACTTTATATTTTTAGCTTAATTTTTTTCTTGAAAATAAATAAATTTTTTTATCCTTTTCCATTTAGTTTTAGTTTAAATATTTTTAAAATTATTTAATTGTATTTTCTATTATTAAATTATATATATTAAATGTTAAATTAATTAATGAATGGTTATGTCATGTAATTCTACAAAACAACTAGCAATCATATATGATAGAAACTAAAATTAAACAGTTTTAAAAATATTTAAATCAAAATGAAAGAAAAAAAATCAAAACAAACTAAATTTATTTACTTTTTAAAATAGAAAAATATATGCAGACTTATATGTATTTTTTTTTTGTCAATACTGTATTAACTGTTATGTGTAAATCAAATGCAAATCATACGCCTATTTTCCGCTTAGAAATTTAATTGCATGTTCCGTAAATATATATACACACACACTCCTATTGTTTAACGCGGAAAACGTTTCATTTTATGAGCTACAATGATTGACAAGTTTCAGCCAGTACCAATTTGACAAGTGCACTCAATGACTCACTCGAACCAATCCGATGAAAACACAATTCCATATCTCTTTATGGAGGAATCTTAGTACATAGTTAATTTATTCATTTTACATTTTTTTTTCTCACCGAGAGCATATAAGATAGATTTTACTTATTCATAAAATAAATAAAAATTATATATATATATATATATATATATAGATAAAGATTGGAATATCTAACCCGGTCAAGAGTCAAAAAAGAAAAATTTGCATTGGAAAAATAAGAACTTATACTTTTAAAGCATTGAAATCATAATAAAGTTTAAAAACTTAACTCTTTTAATGATTTTAACTAGCCAAACCCAAAAAGATTAGTTTTGATACATCATTCCTATAGTTTTAATAATAATATATGACTAAAATGTTTATAGAGTTTATGTACCAAAATGTTTATATAATTTGTTTATACAGAAATATTTCAAATTAAATAAAAAACAAAGTACCGTACATATGTAAAATACTTCTTAATTAATAACTATTAATTGTATTATGTGGAATTTAAAATCATCAGCACCCGTATAAAAACCACTTACAAGTTTTATACAACAATATTGTAGTAGTTCAAGGAGGAGAAGAAAATGACAACTATATATGCGTGGCATTTATCACGTGGTTTTATCTGTCTATGCTAGTACCACAGTGGTCCCCAAAATGAACGGCCTATATAGATTTTGTTATGAATAATGTTTGGCTGACAATATAATTCAACTACACCACAATATCATAGCGTGTTATTCTTGCCTTTTATTTCTCTATTTTTTTTCTTTGAGCCTCACCAGCTTTCATGTTCTTTTCACATAAAGAAGTAGGAACTAGGGGTGTCTAACAAGACTGTGTTATCATCCTAACATTATTCTTTTGTCGCCAATTTAAAGGGAAGAGAAAAGAAGAACATCCAGAGATATATAAGCTAGTTATGCCAAGTCCAGCTTTACTTCACAAACATTAAAAATATAAAATATAACACAACTAGTAAAACGCGAGGAACGGATAGGCTTATATTGCGGATTTTTTCCATTGCTATTAACGATGAATAATGATGGAATAGCAAAAAATAATATTTTAGTAAGGTCATTGTCACTGCCGTTAAGAACGTATTTCAAATTAATCGATCCTTCGCTTCAGACGCAGACTTGAGTTCGTTCAAGAATACGCTTGGATGATTTGTAATTGATCAGAACTCTTGCATGGTGGTTTGTCCTAACATTGCATAGGGACGAACTTTCCCCTAATCTAAACTTTTAATATATCAAAAAAAAAAATTGTCACTACTATTAATTCGGCCTCACAAATTCACCGATAATTCCCTCAGAAACAGTCAAGTTAGGTAGCGTTTAGTAAAGGGGACTGAGGGATGGGAATAGAAATACAGGGACAATAGAGATAGAGACATAAAAAATATTGTCTCTGTATCATATTTGGTTCTAGAGATAGGGATATATGTTGACTTTCCGTTGAGCGACGTTGACCATCGATGGCCGGCTGTTGACTAGTGATGGCCGACGGTGGTCAGCAGTTGACCGGTGGCCTGACCACCATTGGAAATTTGTGTCCCCATGTCATGTCCTCACTTTTTGGAGGAACAGAAATACAGGAAATTTTTATTTCTGGGACGGAAAATACCCCATCCCTCTTACCAAACACTACCTTATTGACGGATTTTTCTGCCTACAATATTTTCCGAAAACATTATTATAGTACGTTGAAATCTACCTAAAATTTCATTGATAACTAATTTTTCAGCCAAAAAGAAGAAAAATTCACCAGCAACAAGCTTTTTTTTTCTAGTAGTGTAAATATATTATTTCTGTATTGTTCATATATTTATATATCCTTTTAATTTTTAGAGTTAAAAGATTTTTTTTTGTGTCTAAAAAACTATTTATTGAGAAAGCAAGCCAATACTCATGGAGGAACATAATATAAAAGAGCATAGAATACACAAAATAAAATGGCACAAAACAAAACAAAATATCTAGACTTCATAACACCCCAATAAACCTGACTCCAAACCCCTTCCTCAATTTGTGCAAAACTTCTTTACATCAAATATCCCTTCGCTAAATAGAGAGCAATCACACAAACAAAGCTTCTAGCAGAAACTCTACGAATCCTTCTAGTAATTAACCCTTTTTCTTGGATTATACAAGTGCAAAGCCAACTCATCCCTAGAGATCAAACAAGTCGTGATGAACACACAAATGAAAAAGGAAACAACAAGAGTCCTAAAAAAATATCACTAATATAAGTTGTAGATTTATCACCTATATGACACAGTAGTTTGACATCACTAAAGTGTGAGCAACCACGAGAAAATAAAGATTCAAACTTTATTGCACAACTCACGAATCAAACACTATCATTGTCAAAAGGAACTCTTCAAAAGGAAAACTAAAAGTGAGGAGTTGAGGCAACATACAAAAGGAGGGAAAAAAACTGAAAAGGAGAGAAGGTTACGAAACCATCATAAAAAAACTCCATGAGGTTTGTTCCCCTAGAGGTGTTTTAACATAGGAGAGCTCTCTTGGGTTTGAGAGGATGTGGATGTTAGGTTTTCTAAATAGAGAAGGAAGCAAAATTCTAGAGTTAAAAAAGTTGGAAAAGTGTGTCATGACAATATTTTTCGAAGACGGGAGAAGCATGTGTGAATTCTAGAGTTGAAAGAGTTGGAAAATGTAGTATGACAATAATAAAATTGTGGAATCGTGGGATTCGACTCTCCCTCCACAAAAAAAGTTGTAGAATCTCTCTTTTGTGGGTTTTATCTATAAATATCTATAAAATATAGAGTACATATAAAATTACTCAAAATTTAAATGCGATTAAAAAAGTATACCCCATAGACCCCAAACCAAGACTAAAGCATTAACACATCAAGAAAAAAAGCATCAAGAGAAAGAAATCAACGAAGAAAACAACAAATATACCTCATTGCTATCTTGTTCGCTTTCTCTCCTCCCTCCTACTAAATATAGGCATGAACGAAAATGTAATACCTTAGTTTCAAATAGAAAGGTTAGAAAATTCTTTTGAATTAGGAAGGATACTAGTTACCCTTATATGTCATTTCAGGTCTTGAATTTCACTAAGTCTGGATCTCACACGTCCTTGGAGGGCTATACCATAGAACCACATTCTTGAGATCAAAAGTCCCGATCATTGTTCTTAAAAGGAAAATAAGTTAAAGAACAATTTTTAATGAATTTTGTGAAACCTTTACACTTTTTGTTTTTAACCAACAAGTTTACAAAATCTAAAAAACTTTTGAATTTGAATTAAAACCCAAAATTTGGATTCTAATTTATTGGGATTTAAATTTTTGGATATTTTATTTGAATCTAAATAGGGAGTATTTTCTTATTTACATTTATGTTTTAAAGTTAATGGAGAATAAAATAAATGAGGATATAGACAACTTAGTCTAATATATACTAACACCTGAATTATAACATGAAAAAGTGAGAAAACTTGATCTAGTGAGTGTTGCAATGCTCAATGTTTGGGTCCATCATGGACTCCCTATTTATTAATCATTGAATTAAACCATCTAATAAAAATGATATTTATCTAATGGTTAATAATAAGGGGTCTATGGTGGGGCTAAACATATGAGATCCACCTTATAATTTGCCCTTGATAAAATAATTCCATGTAAATAAAGGCGGGTTTTATGATGGATCTTGTATGTTTACGTTCATCATAAACCATCTATTATTATCCGTTGAATCAAATCATTCATTAAAAATAATAGTCATTTAATGACTGATAATAAGAGGTTCATTGTGGATCCAAATATATGAAATCTACCATATAATTTACCGTAAACAAAGCCTATTATTGAATGTAACTAACCTTTTATCTTAATTCTAAAGAGACCCAAAAAAAGTCAAGAGACAATTTGTTTTTGGTGGTCATGAGCCAATTTGGCGTCCTGAGTCAAGAGACTACGATTCACCATATAATGCCAAAAACGTGATTTGACATTTGCGAGGGTTCATTGGACCCACCAACCCGAACCAACATACATGAATTGGATCGAGTTATGAGTTTTATTTCGGTGGGTTTGAAATTCCCAAAACCGATTTTTGAAATAGTTTACTCATACCCTTTTGGGCCTAGTCCAAATGCTATTTTGCTTTTGAGCAAATAATGTTTACAGCCCATGTTTGACAATCAGCGCATTAAAATTAGATTAAATGGATTACACAAGAGGAACGGCTAGCAACTTCGACCGTGTGGTTAACAACGCTCGAACCAACTGATGAGCTACTCCAGCAGTACACATTACCATTTTCCAGTGTCAAATTCAATTATATAAATTCTGTCGAATTTTATGTACTTGGATACTTAATATATTTGACTGAGCATGCCAAATTGTGAATTCACGTTCTAGGCTATAGCATGTGACAGACTGTAAAATCGAATCGAAATTACATCAGTAACCACTACACATAACATTCACAATCTGATCTTGAAAGGTTATGACAAACTAAAATGTGTGAATGTGTGTGGAGACTGAAGATCACAGGGGATGATTACGCTACACATGTGAGTGGGGGCATCTTGACCATTTCTTTAATTTTACAGACAAGTTTCAACTGCTACCCTGGCTCCTATAATTGCCCAACTGCGGGGTTTGTACAAGACCATAGTGGGTTGATATTCGAATGTAACAAAAATACTACCAACTAAAACCACCTCTTACAATACATGATATTGATGGAACAAACAACAAAGCCTAAAGCACTCACTGTCCTCCTCCTCATCCTCACCATCCCCATCAATGCTTGGTTGGTCCATTCCGGAAACCTAGCAAGCTCTCCTGCGCTTGCACCTGGACCTGCTCCTGCGCCCGTGCGTTCATGCTATTTAATTTCCTATCAAATTTCTAATTTAACCTTATATATATATACACACACACACACACCCTTTTAATTTATTGTTTTTCTTGTGTAAATTAAATTAATCAATCGTCGTTCTGAAATTATTAAACATTTCCAGGCAAGTGTTGGCTTCGCAGCTTATACGAGGGGCTTGAACCCACATGAAGGAAGGAAGGCAAAACCAAGGTGGGGGTCATTTCCAACTACATGTCATTCGAAGTGCAACCAATGCAGGCCTTGTGTGCCAGTTGAGGTGTCGATCAGAACAATGGAAATGGAAGAGAATCAGTACTATCCCATAGCTTGGAGGTGTATGTGCAACAGCAACATATTCTTACCTTAATTAGCTAGGGCAACATTACTTCAACATTACTGTCAAGTTTCATTCTTAATTTACTTTTCCTTCAACAAAGATTTATAACGCTTAATTATAAAAGAAAAAAAAAAAGGCTTTCCATTTGCTTAAAGAGCAAACATTTCTAAATTCTAACCGAAACAGAGACAATAAGGAACTTGGGACTGGAAGTGACAATAAACTCCTCTAAGATGGAGCCACGGGAGTGGGAGGAGTTTTATCATTTAAAACGTGAGGGGCGTGTTTCAATTAATCTAAGTTTAAGAATAATCAACCTCTTGGCTTTTGTTGTTAAAATGTTCACTGTTCAATTAAGAAATTTGAAGCAAATTCAAACACAATGATCGGTTTTAACTGTTTATATTAAATTAATACCACCCAAAACTGAAAATTAACACCATGATAATTAAGTCAACAAACGTAATATACCACGGTGGTTGATCCCTTCATATTTCAAATTCGATATACTGCGACTGCTTTATGGAGTAATAGATAAGGGACTAGATACAAGGTAAATCTGAAAACTGAGAAAAGTCGTTAGTTCGAGGAAGCACAGTAAAAACTCACGTGATTCTCAATTCATGAAGAACTCAAATTTTGTGCGCAAGTTGTGGATAACGTTACAGAACTTGGCTGCTGCATTGTGGTTGTTTGTTACTTTCTTTATTTGTTTCTAGCATGATTGTCAAACATAGGCCTTTTGAAAGTGGCTATGAGCTGTTGAGCTTAATCTTTACTTACTAACAGGCATTATGGCATGGCCGCCTGTTGAAAGTCAAAGGGCCCCTATCGCATTACCTATGAAGATTCCAAAAAACACAGGGTCATTTCAACTTCAGGTTTTCAAAATACCCATCCATTGTTTAGTATTACATATCATATCTAGCAAAAAGTCAGAATAAGGGTTGATCCACATCCAGCCAGTTGTAATTCAATTTGCAGATTACCAAGTGAATTTACTCAAAGACCCCTCAATATACAATTTCCCACTTATTCGAACTGAATTATTTAGCAATATCGATCCATGCATCAATACATATTTAAAAATAAGTGTAATTGAGCAAAGATATTTTTTAGCAAAGGAAAAAAAATGAAGAAAAACAAATGACAAGAAGAAAAAAAATAAAGAAATATTTTCAATTTACACGTTTGTTCATTTTCACTTTTAACTTGAGCAATAAAACAATAAAAACAATAATTCAAAAAATAAATTAATTAAATACTAAAATGAGAAGCCCCTTTCATAATAATTTGTTCAGTAATATAGTTCTTTTACGACATTTTGTCCCTTGGGAGAAGTATTTAAAATTATCGTGATTATTATTACAAGGACGTGTAGGTCATTTTCACATAACCACTCTAAACGTTGGGCGCCTCTCCTAGCCATAGCCCATAGCGCTGGGGCCACTCAGCAGTATAAATAGATGTCTCTGGCAAGCTCAGGGAACACAAAAACCAAAGTTGAATAATTAGTTGAAGGCTTTCGAATCTCGATCAACATTCATAGCAAAAGAAAAGATTGCGTGTGAGAGAGGAGAGGAGAGAAGAGAAGAGAAGAGGAGCAATATAATGGAAGGCTTGATTCCATACATAATTGATGCCATCAGGGACAGGAAGCAAAAGCAGGCCAGGCACAGCAAGAGGAGCTTCTCCCGTTCAGGTAGCTCTAACCGCAGCTACCATTTGCTATTGGGATCCGACTCATTCAGAGGATCTGATTTCCATTCTGAATTCGCCGTGGTCAGCCCCAGACCCAGGGCCAGAGGACTTGTATCTGCTGCTGCTCCCAATGCCAGCTGTGTCGATGCTGCTTCTCATGGAAATGCAACCAATAACATTCGCAAACGATACCTTCTCACGCCCTGAGGGCAGGCACCAAACTTTTGATTTCCCTTTTTTTTTTTCTATTCTTTAGCGGGGCCAAATTACATATATGTATAATTATATATTATATATATATGTATAATGTTCTTTAATGTTGTTCGTTTGTTTGAGATGATGATGTTCGATGGACCACTATCATCTGTAATGTTCTATACTTCTGTAAGCTAAAATCAACTGTAATCAGTACTACTACCACCTGCTTTGGTGTGCTTCAATGAATGTTTATTTGTTGGAATACGCTTTATAGTCAGTATTCCTCCATTGTGCTCATACGCTAATTAATATTACATGGGTTAAAGGTCATGGACCACAAAGTAAAACGTAAGTGGCAGATTGGAGAAGCAGAAGAAACATACCCTTTTTTTTTTTATTTTCCCAGTAACGTTTATTAATAGAATTAGAGTGAATATTAAAATGCATATATATCCATTTTTTTTTTAACTTTGAAATAAGGTAAGGCTAATTATATGGTCATACTTAGAGTCGTCGAAATAAGCTAAGCTAACAGTTTTTATTGGGCTAGAAAAATAATAACAAAAAAATTTACAACCCGATTTGACCCGGTCCAAATAGTGGTGGGACCAGGGTACCCAATGGCCTGAATAACTTTTTTTTAAAATATATTATCATTAATTTTTAATAACCAAACATAAATTTGTAATATAAAAAATAATCTATAGGGCATGTTTCTCCACTTCGCTGCAAAACTAAAGTGTGGTACTATTTAGCTCAAAGACCAAAGTGACCCAAACTAAAGAGACTCAGTATTTATTTTTTACAAAAATAAATATTTTCCCAAAGCCTAACAAGAGCAAAAGTTGATTGGTTCTCTCCATTGCCACTAGTGCACTACATTGGGCTAGGGCTAGGTTCACAAAATGCTAGCCCGAAACTAACATAGCCCGATTCGTAAGTGGTCCAACCCGAAGTGGCACTTAGTCCAAATGAATCGAGCTAACCCATTTTAATAACTCTAGTCATACTGACCACTATTAATAATACAAGTTTGATTTTCACTCGATTATTTCAAAAGTGATTGGATAAGTGTAAACAAATTTTCATTGCTAGAATATTTAAATTAGAGTTTGATTTCTATTTAATCACATGTTATTTTATATTGTTATCTAATCATGTATTGTCATATTAGTAAAAGCGGTCAAGTTTCATGCTCACTACTTTAAAATTCTATTTGAAAAGTCATATAAATAAAATAATTTGATTGAATAACATTGTAAAAAAAATTTACACCATCAATATATCAAAATTGAACTCTTTAAATTAAATTCTATTTTTTATATAAATATATATTATTTTTGATAATTTTTATAAATTGATTATATATATTTGTAAGATAAAGTTATACTCCTTCCATTACGGTTTATTTGTAAAACAAATATACACATATTAAGAAGAGTAATAAATTAATTTTTGTAATAATACAAAAAAAATGGTGAGATTTTATTCCTTTTTTTTCATAAAAAAATAGTACACAAATCAACTAAATTAGTAAAGTACACATGACTTCTTTATTACACTGAAATCATTGTAACCTACAACGGAAGGAATGCCGCATGGATGTCTATTCAATTTGAAATCGTTTCGGGCTGCGAGGATTTCGTGTAGGAAATCGAAAAGGTGCATTTTCAGTAATTAATATTTAAAATGAGTGATATTGTAAAAAAAAAAAAAAGTTATTTTATTTATGTGAAAAATCCCCGCCAACGGCCAAACAAAGGTTTTTAATATTTTTGGGTCTCGCTGAACAAAGTTGAAAATTTGATTTTATCGCTAGAAAATAATAAAAAAAAAAGAGTTGGAAATCCAGTGGAAAATCAATATTGGGTTTGGGCCTTTGGGGTTTGACCCCAGAGGCCCCGAGCAAAGTTTCGGTTTTGGGGAGAGAGAGAGAGCGTGTAGTGTTGGCGGAGGAGGAGGAGAATGGGAATCCGATCGGTGTTCGACGCCGGCGACATGAAGAGGGAATTCGAGAGATGTGGTGTCGACCCAAAGTTCGTTTCTATTGTGTGGAAGCACGTCATCCTCAATCTCAACCAACACAGCGACGGCGATGGCGGTTGGGACTGGCACAAACACGTTCCCTCTTTGCCTTCACCTGCTTACTCCTTCCTTCGTTCCAACTTCAAAACCCCTCTCTCTTCCTCCCTCCACTCTGTTTTCCACTCCGCTGACAACCTCACCTCCAAGCTCCTCATCAAGCTCCATGTACACATTCTCTCTCTCTCTCTCCTGCTCCTTTTGTCTTTGATTACTTAATTATTATAACATATGCTCTTATTATGTGGCAAATAATAACTGGCATTCTTGAATAGTGAGATGATGTTTGATTCGTCCTAAGTTCTAATTGACATCAAAGAGAATGATGAAAGTTTCTCTTGACTGTGTATTACGTTTGGCCCTCAGCTTATATGTTTTATTGTCTGTAAGTCTTTGTCGATGCTAGAGTTCAAATTGCACTGTCAGTTAACTGTTCTTCTGAGCTTGTAATGTTTCCTCAAATCTCAATTTATGTCCTGTTCTCTGCTCATTAGTCGCTGGAATTGCCTTGTGATTCCATGCATGCTGCTTTATCTTCTTTGATAATGTAAACACGAGTAGTTATGTGCTTAAATAATTTTAACCACAATTGATTTTTTATTATCAGAATGGAGCTTTTGTGGAGGCTGTTATAATGAGGTATGATACACGTTTGGGAAAATATGCTGGCAAACCCCGTCCTGGTGGGCTAAGAGCAACTCTCTGCATATCTTCTCAAGTTTGTTTTCCAATCCCAAACCCCTTTCTCTATTCTTTCCATTTTCCCCTCGCATCGAATTGAGCTTTTTTACTCCTCTTTGGTTAGCAAGACTAAAATGCTAATGCCTCCTTTTTTCTGCAGGTTGGTTGTAAAATGGGTTGCAAGTTCTGTGCGACTGGAAGTATGGGATTTAAGAATAACTTATCGTCCGGAGAGATCGTCGAACAATTGGTTCACGCCTCTACTTTTTCACAAATTCGTAATGTTGTCTTCATGGTAATTATCTTTTTGTATCTTTGCATGACGAGAGGGGGGGGGGTGTTTGTTATAAATATCAGCTCTGCATCTTGTGGCACTGAAGCAAAAGACTTTAACTCCCATATTCTTCCTTTACTTTCTCTGCCCTTGAGTATATGATATTCTATTTATTACGACAATGTATGATTTGCTTTTTGTTCAAAAAGCTTAAACTTTTTTGCTGATTCTCACTTATAGGATCTCATCCCTTGTATGTTGTACTAATACCTGCTTGCACAAATTATTAGAAGACCAGATATGTCTATTTGTGTTTGTCCTTGTATACTAACAAAATTCTGGGAAAAGAGTAAGGGAAAGAAAATAGTTCCTGTCTGATTATCTTGCAGATTAGCACAAGTGCCAAAGCTGTAACAAATGCCACAAGTGGCGCTGTGATATAAATTAATACCCATTTTGCAGCTGAATCAGTTTTTTCTTACAGGGAATGGGAGAGCCTCTGAACAACTATTCTTCCGTGGTAGAGTCTGTTCGTGTGATGACTGGATCGCCATTTCGATTGTCATTGAAAAGGATTACCATCTCAACGGTAGGTATATTTGCTGCATCTTGCATCATTTTCTTCTATTTTTTCTGACCCAAACTAACGTTCAAAAACCTTGTGTTTTATTCCATTAGGCAGGTTCTATACTTTATGCCATAACTCTGTATTGTACCGAACAATATATACCTTCTACTTCCTTTACGAGACTAGTAGTGTTTATTAATTACAACCTAGCTAAAGATTCCTCTTTATTAAGCATATTGGTTACTGTTTCAGTAAAATCTAAGAATTGCCTAGGGTTCTAGAAAATATTATGTTTGTAGTGAGAGTCTGGGATATGTCTTTGCTTTGTCTGTTGTTGTTTTAAGTCATTTCTTTTACAGAAAGTTCTTGAATGACAGAGTTTGTGGCTTATGAAGGGTATATTTGCATCTTTAATAGGTCGGCATCATTCATGCTATCAAAAAGCTTCATAATGATCTGCCTGGTTTGAACTTGGCAGTCTCACTGCATGCCCCAGCCCAAGACATCCGCTGCCAGATAATGCCTGCTGCTCGTGCTTTCCCTTTGGAAAAACTGATGGACTCACTTCAAGAATATCAAAGGAACAGGTAATCACGCTTATTCATATTATTTATGAGGTTTATGTAAACTTTTTTTATCTTCAGCATTGTGAACAATTCAAGTGATTGTCGGCTCTTTAATATTTCATCTGTAACAGTCTGCAGAAAATATTGATCGAGTACATAATGCTTGATGGGGTGAATGACGAAGAGCAGCATGCCCACCAATTGGGGAAACTGCTAGAGACTTTTCAAGTGGTAAAACACTCAGACATCTATGCTTTGCTCCTCTTCTCAATTTTCTCAACAATTCTAACACAGTGGTGTCTCTCGAGAGTTTGAGTGTGTTTGGAATGGGAAAAAATGGAAATGAAATGATTTGTATTTCCATCAAATTCCATTCTTTTAAGATGCAGATCCTTTGATTTTTCATAGGATTTGGATGGAAATGAATGGATTTTAAAACTTAC
This sequence comes from Dalbergia cultrata, assembly GCA_031216105.1. Taxonomy (NCBI): domain Eukaryota; kingdom Viridiplantae; phylum Streptophyta; class Magnoliopsida; order Fabales; family Fabaceae; genus Dalbergia; species Dalbergia cultrata. Next base: position 14,002,411 of record CM062344.1, on the reverse strand, counting down.
ATACAAATCAAATCAATTCATTTCCAATTTTAATCATTCCAATCAGAATCCATTCTATTTTAAACATAAAAAATAGATTTCTAAATCAATTCATTTTCTATTTCATTTAATAATTCCAAACATAAGATATAACTTAAAAATCAGATCAATTCAAATCATTTCAAATCAAATCAATTCTCTTCTAATTTTAATCATTCCAAACACTACTTGAATGAATATTATCAATCAGATATTACAATTTGAGGGGTATGTGCTAAATGGTCAGATTTAGCATTTATTATGTACGCTTCTTCACGTTACCTAGTTTCATATCTTGCTGTATGGCAATTGTTGTGCACCTTGTCTCTGTTTATTCTTTAAAGATGATCATCGTTCCAAGTTACTCAAGAATGTTATAACCTTTTGCATACCGTGTGAATTATCACGCAGGTAGTGAACTTAATACCTTTCAACTCTATTGGCACGTTGAGTCAATTCAAACCTACTAGTGAGCAGAAAGTCTCAATATTTCAGAAGATTCTTCGGGGTACGTATAATATTCGAACAACAGTTCGGAAGCAGATGGGTCTGGACATAAGTGGTGCATGTGGACAATTGGTGGTTAACTTACGTGACAACTCTCTTGGAAATGCTGAACCACTTACTGACATAGAAGATCTTGTTAGTTAGTGCAGGTTAAATTTAATTTCTGGGCTGAATTTTAAATTTGTCTTCTTGTTTTTTGTATTGTTTCCAGTTTAAGATGCTTGATAAGTTGATATGAATGTTCTTTGGTCTTTGGCCCTCCAAATTTTGTAGAGTAATGCCACTTAGTTGTTGTCACTGTCATGCACTCAAGTCTCAACGTCAACGCATATGTAGATGTAACGACTGATGTTCATATCCTTGCGTAACCATAAGCATGTATGATGAATTCAAGTTCCTAAGATGTTCACTTAAATTCATGTGATAATAGTACATATACAAAAGTTAATGAAGGAAGATTGTTTTTTTCATAGAATTATTATATTCATCTTTAGATTTGTAAGGGTTACGATTAGGCCTTCGCAAAATTTCCATGCTATCCAACTTAGTGCATACACCGTGCTCTTTTTTTTCCTCTAAAAGGTGTCTCTAGACTCTAGCATTTTTCACACTAATGAGAACAGATAGTGGCAACCAAAGACAAAAAGTTTGATAACTCACAAGAAAATTTTGCTCCTCTAAAGTGAGGAAATTGGTAACTGTTGGAGCTGGATTAGCATCTCCTGAATCCACTGGAATCTTCTTCACCCTAAATGCAGGTCTTTTGCTCATGGTAGGAGGCGGATCACCTTTGCTTTCAGAAAAACCGTCTCTTCTCTCTGAAGTAGGATCATCTAGTTTAGCTTGTGATTTCTCATCTCTCTGCTCCCTATTGGGACTTGTCTCTGCCCTTTCATTATTCATTTATTCTAATTCCTTGGTCCTTCCACCATCCACGCTCTTGAACTAAAAAGCAAAGTTGGATTCTTTTGTGAACAACTAAGTTGTTAAGTTATATTAGTGCTTTTTGCAAAGAAAACACAACCAGCTCAAAATCTTTCAAGTGGGAGAAATTCCAATTCATTTCTTTCAACTGTTTGCCTTTTAATTTAGTTCCTCAACCACATTTTGTAACACACAACTTAGTCACATCACAATTGAAAACCCATTTTTTCCTTCATAAAATGCAAGGAACAAAGCACTTGTGTGACTAGAGTCAATCCAAAGGTCACCCATACATATGATTCCCCGTCATGACTGAAAGGATAACAATAAAACAATGACAAATATATACCCAAAAAAAATATATGGGAACTCACCAGCAGATTTTCTTTGACCAGAGCTTCGACCAACCTGCCCAGCACAACCTCGTTCATCACGCTGTCATAAAAACAAGCATACGCAAGCCTAAGATGGTTACGTTTATAGGGAGGCACTTGAAGGCAAGGGGGCTGAACATGAATCCCACTAAACCCCAGAAAATTAGTTTGCATAGTGCATACACTGAATAACAATCAAGCATAAACGAAGTTGGAAATATGTAGTTGAAAGAAAAATCTCCTAGTCCTCTTGAAAATGAGCATTATGTTGTCTTCTTTCACATGGAAATACATGTGACGATAAATACTCCAATTCCTCAGAAATTAGGGGTTGTAAGAACCATTGTTCACAAGCTACAAGATAATTGATTGCATGCAATCCAAGGAAATAGAAGAACTGTTGACTCAAGTTAATTGAGTCGAGGGGAAATTTTTTTTCCATAATGGTTATACTAGTGGTCCGAGTCTGATGCGGTTCTCTTCTAGGATATGACAGATCATGGATTTTAAGAGGAAGCAGGTGAATGAATTTTTTTTTTCTTTAGTAACATTTTCATTCTATCTTGACTGCGTAGTAGCTAGAAGAGCACCAAGCAGGCAAAACAAAAAGGAGTTGAAAGGGCAAGAACTAATAATATTTAGAGAACGAATCCTATGCTATTGTTCAACACCTGAACATAAGATAGAGATCTTGGTACTTGGTGGATGGGATCAGAGGCGTGTTTGGGTGCTTCATTATGATCACTGGGTTTGTTATCTGTATCTTTGTGCACAGCCCCAGATTGTTGGTTAGAATGAAGAGCTGAAGGTGGTTCAAGAGGTAAGGCATCATGCAGCAGGTGGCGGTGGTTTTTCTGGTCCCGACTCACAATATGGTCTCCTCCATTTTCAAGATTAGCACCGCTTGTTACTCTCTTTCTTTCTCTTTCTCTTTCATGTTCTCCATCCCCTCTATATCTCTTTGGGCTAGAATCAGCAGCAGTAAGTATTTGTTAATTGGACATAACTAAGTCATCTCCAACATCCAATTTGACAATAAAGGAAATGGAAAGAGGGGACAGATAGACCGCCCTAGGTTGTCGATCAAAGCCGGAATGGCGCCGCTTGGAATCGGAATCACGACGAGACATTGGCATTGGCCTGTTCTGCTTCTCTGCTCTATCCTCTCCTCTCATCAGCTCACAACTCAGAGAAGAAGAAACAAACAATGGATCAACCGTTAAGCTTTGTGTTGGTGACTTGTCAGCATTACCTCGTCTTATCCAGAGTAACGGATACGGCAGATTGTGATCCAAAGGACCTGACCACCTTCCACATTCTCTGCCTTTCAATTATTTTGTCAAGAATTATCTGCGAGTGTATCAGTTCGTTTGTAAACTAAAGGCAGGCACCATTTGATGTTCCAAAATACGGAAATGGTCAGTCTCTTCGACTTGAAGATGCTGTATAGCTTGAAGTAGATTGCAAACGAATACCAGCACTTGCGTCACATGAAGGAGATACTTTATTCATCATCAAGGTTTATATTACAACCTAATTTACAAATAGAATACGATATATGTTACGGTGAAGAATACACAAAATATACAATAAATTGATGTTACCGCTGTACAAACCGTGAACAGAACACAACTATAACTCGGAAGATTTTTATTACTCTTTAACAAAAAAATAATCAATGGGTCTATAACTGCCTTCTTTCTGCGACAGCTTTTGCTTCTTGGATTTGCTTTGTCTAATGATTCGATCCTTCTGATCACGACTGAGAGAACATACATTAATCAAAATTAAAACAAAACCTTTAGCGAAAAATGTGAAGAGACGTTTTATCTAATTTATATTTAACTAGCAATTGTAAAAAGTACAGTAAACTTATGCCAGGTGTACAAAAGAAATATTCTTACCTTTGACTCGGAACAGATGTTCGTTGGTGAATCCTAGATTCTTCCTTTTGAAGCTTTTCGGCTAGATGAAAATCAGAATGCTCTAATCTTTCCTCAACAAAACTAGGAGGCAGTTCTATTCCACAAAGTGAGCATTTGTAGTCATTCAACCACAACATTGTCTTTTCCTCACAAGAATTAAGTCGCTCATCCTTCAAGAGATTAGACCTCTCTAACTGCCCCTGAAATGAAAAAGTTGATCCCACTGCTTCTTCAACTCCACCATAGTTAGAACAAGAAGCATCGTTGCCAGGCCTTTGCACCTGGTACATATAGCAGAAAGCATAAATACAGTCACATGAAGAGATGAGTAACGCTTACAAAGATCCAACAATATATTTCTGAAATTGATGAATATTTCAGTTACGTTTAAGAGAGAGATTTGTGCGTGTATTATACATATATATATACCTCCTCTGAACCATCACTTTTCTGGAATGTGCAACTCTGGCAATCTACATCTAATGACTGATTCCCTTCAAAAGAATCTCTGCAATCATTGTGAGATGTCTGCCGACCGTCAATGGAAAGACCAGTTTCTGTATCACTGACAAAGTCAAGATCCGCAACATCAGGGAAAGAACAGTTTCTATTGGCATCTACTGAAGTAATGAAGTTGGTAATGGTCTTCTGTTTTGGATCAGATGTAGCACCACCATACTTGTCTCCATCAAAGTGTGATACTCTAAGGCCTAGGAGGAGAAGAAAAAAGTGTTACTCTCTGACACAGATAAGGCACAAATGTGAACTTTCTCATAGTCTACATCCCTAAACTGTGCGCCTCTTATGCCATAAGCTACACCTTAATAATTGTTGACAATTACAAACCTAGCAGAAACACAAACCTATTAGTCTTATTGAGATAGGAAGTTCAGCTTTTAGCAGCTTTGAAGCATGCTCCAAGATATCCTCACTCGAGCTGATGTACTTTCCTAAAGTCACAGCTCTAGACCGAACCTGTCGATTGTGCATTTATTAGCACTTGCAAGTACAGTATGATGGTAGAATGCACGGTGACAATGACATAGCACGAAGGGGGATTGAAAATAAAATAAAGAAAATTGAACAAATCATAATGTCCTTGAGATCATGAACATTGCTATTCAATAAGTGACTTTTTTTCTTCAATAAAGCTTTGTGTACAGAGGAGAAAAAGCCAATGTCAAGAATTGTTCTTGAACAGTGCTAGGAACTAATGTAAGAGAAAACAGAGTCAAGATGTAAATGGTACCTCAAAAGAAGAAGTTTTTAGTTTTAGAGTCAATGTTCGCCCACGCAGACCCTCTTTTTGCATGTCTGTGGACAGCATTTCAGCAAGCTCGGCTGCAAATAAAAGCTTTGCATGGTTCATATGTTGACAAACATAATTGAAGTCTAAAAAAAATCCGGGCTGAAACCCAACATCTCATAGTCATTGGCTAAACTTTTTGGAAAGCAATGCATATGTAATGAACTTAAGGCTGCAACCCAAACCAATTGAATGCCAGATGTTTGAGTTTCCACTTACGGTATGCTTGAGAGTTTGAATTTTGGAGGGGAAGGAAAGATTTGTGGTGTAAAACAGATTTGTGGTGTAAAACTTTGAAATCTTACACTACAAATCTTTCTTTCCCCTTCTCATCCTCTAAAATCTAAACTCACAATCATACCCTTAGGAGATTTTCCAATGAAAACATTGAACAAATTTAAGAAAATTCCCGGAAGACAAACAAAAACAGACAAGATCACAAGACATATACCCAATCTTTGATACAACAGCACTTCATCCTTGGTGGCAGAAAATGTTCTTTCATTACTAATACTTTTCCGAAATCTTTCTTGGGGAGAATCTGTCTTCCCAAGACCTAAACCCACAGAGTTAAAAAAATCTGCAGCAAATTAACAAAAAGTCACATGTTAATAAAGGATTCACAGAATCAATTTGAAATGAAGCACATTGTTAGGGTTGGAAAACCTTAGGGTAGAGGCTAAAATTACAAACTTGCCAAGAAATAGTTGTAGAAAACAGAAATAGAATACTCGAAATTGATGTCACAATGATTTGGAAATGAAAAAAAAAAATACAAACTCCAGTCGAACTGCCATGTAAATATAAGAAATTTCTATGGGAAGGTTAAAAATAAAAAATGCATACTGCTGCTTTTGCATGTTAAGTACGAACAGAGAGAGAATTGAACAGATAGCTAACCTGCTGTTGACTGAGAAAAAAGAGCATAGAGGTAGCCAGCCTTCTCCAGCATCTGCTCACATGTGTTAATTCCAAAAACACCCTTCAAAATGTGTTCAGTGACCTTACCAATGCCCCCAATCTGTCAGCAGTATGCATCATTATTAATCAGAAAGCGCCTCTTTCAAAGATATAAGCATACAAAACAGTCCTGCCCACAGCTAGACAGAAAACCAATACTGTGAAATCAGAAAATCTCAATAATTGATTAAATCAGTATACAATAAACTTAAACATGCCTTTCTGATAGGAAGGGAGGATATGAAGGTCATAACAGCCATGCGGTCATTTGGTAAAACATACTGTCCATTTGGCTTGTTGATGTCTGAGCAAACCTACAAGAGAGTAAAATGACAATACTGTAAATTCACTGCAGGAAATTTCCTCAAAACATCAAAAAATCACTCCACCTCTACTACTTTTTAGTTTCAATAGAACAAGAAGAGGAAGTGGTATTGATGCCCCTAGTTCACAATATTAAAAATAGGTAAAATAAGCAAGAGGAAGCAATGAAACAATGGAAGTTATATTCTTAAAAAGAAAGGAAGCATTTCATTTGTAAAAATAAAAATAAAAAGCAAACAGCTGCTCGCAAGCACAGAAGTGCATGCACAGGGGCTAGTATACTTAAAGTTAAATATACAAGAACAATAAGGTGCTTCAGAGCTTCTAATTCTGCAAATGAGCAGATAACAAATTAATGAGAAAGATATTTGGCAAATGGCATGCAAAACCTTAGCAAGTAAGCGATTTGGTGCTACTCCAGCACTACATGTGAGACCGGTCTCTTCATAAACACCAGCTCTGAGTTCTTCGGCAATCTACAAATTCCAAGTTTACGAATGAATATTAATACATTCAAATGCCATTTATTGCTAAAATAATTCAAAGTCTCAACTTACTTCTTCGCCTTTGACATTCTTTTCTTTGCAAACTTCAGTTATATCAAGGTATGCTTCGTCAAGGCTAGCAGCCATGAAATTGGGATCATACCTCCGAAAAACTAACAACAATAATTGCATGTTAAGCTACCATCAGTAATTTCAAGGCAATCTAAAACTAAACAGTTCAAACAAGAATACCTTGTCTGGTCAAATCACTGTAAAAGGTGTACTTCTTGAAATCTGTTGGGACAAATATCAATTCTGGACAAAGTTTACGTGCAATGAACCCAGGCATGGCAGCACGAACCCCAAATTTCCTAGCCTACATAAAGACATAATCAGGATTGGAACAGGAAATCCATGATAAAGTTCATGCAGATTCATTATTCAGATATCCACCAGATAGATTCAGATTCAGCAATCCTAAAAAACAACATCAAATTTATAATGCGTTGACATAATAAACCTCGTAATTGGCAGTGGATATCATAGACATGCTACCAACTGCCATTGGCTTGCCCTTTAATGTAGGGTTACTTAAAGTCTCAACTGCTGCATAGAAAGCATCCATATCTACATGTAACCAGATCCTTGAAAGATCCCGTGAAGCTTCTAGCTCAAGGATTCTTTTATCAGCCACCTGCCATTGGAAACTATATACTTTAAACTAATCCGCATGATTCTGAAAACTTCATGGTACAGAATTACTCTGTAGTGACAAGTTAAGCTGCCTATATTTAGGACTCAACATCCACAAGATTGAACATTTAAATGAAGAAAATAAAAGTTGACATTCAGTCAGCTCACTATACACACGAACATTTTATTTCATTAAGAAACAACAGTGAACAGAACAGATGGGATCAGCAAGTGTCCTATCACAGTGAATAAAGGACACTCACAGCGCACGAGGAACCCATAACGAAATAGAAAATGCATGAACTGAAAAGAGCAATCCAATCCTTTTAATTATCAGAAAAAGAAAGGTCCCTCATTTGTGAGTTTGGATGTTGGAAGGAAAGGGAGGAGAAGAAAGGGTTGCAGTGAAAGATTTTTCCCTCCAAAATTCAAACTCACAAACATACCCTTAACATAAGAAACAAGGAGCAGAAACAAAGTATGAGGGTAAGAACACAACACAAGGCTATGTATCTCAGAAGAAACTTGTGAGTAAAACATTGTATACAAGTGTTTGATGATTATGCTATGGATACCTTCTGGTAATAGGATAAGTCTGCTTGTGTAAGGTTAGCACACTGAGTTCGGAGGTTGTCGATCTTCTGCGTAATAAAAGCCTCCTTGCGTTCCTCGTTCTGAAAATACTTGGATCCTTTGCTCATTTCATACACTATCCTTTGAACCTTCTCCTTGTCAACGCCATCCATTCCTTCACAACAAACACATTACATACCATAATCATATATTATCACACTCAGTCAAAGACAGAATCAACCATCAACCAAATTGAGTTATAATTGAAACCGTCTTTCAATTTCTCATTTCCCAATTACAGGAATTACAAAACAGAATATAATTTCCGAATTATACAGACAAGGACGGTACCTGCTTTGGCGGTGGTGTAAACAGTGTGGTAGGACTGCCATGGACGGGAAGTAGCACCGTCGTCGTTGGTTTGGGTACTCTCCATCGCCACTCGCCAAGAGAAGTGAAGGCTTTCGCTTTTGGCTGCTGCGTGCGTATAGTGCTTGCTTAGCACGATTCCTTCCAATAATCTGGAGGCACAATGAGTGAGGAGCGTCAAGCCGCGAACCCCTCTTTAACTCTGTGGATCATCAGCCTATTCATACTTGGGCCATCCATCCTTCGACCTACCCCTCTCAAAAACTAAAAGCCTAACAAGTTACACCAAACCAAAAAATAAAAAGTGAAATCAGTAAACTAAATCCATGATGCTGAAAATCACAACAAAAAACAATCGCTACCCAATAAACAAACGAAACTCTGCCGCTTCTGAATAAAAAAAAAAACTCTTCGATTTAAATTTCGTCGAGTAAGCGTTTTTTTTATTTAATTTCTTATAAAAGTAAATATTAAAGTAATTAGTTGTTGTTTATGTGGGAAAAAATTAGACTAATTGATTTCAATCTTAGCATATACAATTTTATGCAAAACATTATTTTATTCCTAAAAGAGATAAATATAGGAATAGTTACATCATATATATATAAATAAAATCGGGTTCCATGAAAAAGGGAATGGATGACATGTTATTCAGCTGTGCACTTGATTTGCGGCCTATAATCAATGCACTCTATATCAGTCATCTCCTTGTATTGGTCATGTTAACGGTGTTAATTTGTGATTACTTTTTTATTTTATATTATGCCTATTTGTCCTCATTCTTTCAATATAATTCATTTTTACTCATTATATTATGTCTTACTTTTAACTTCTTCCTCCCCATTTCAGGCAATTATGGCTTAGAATTGATAAAACTCTACAGATTGAACTCATTGAAGAAAGGGAATACTTACATTTTATTGTGGTTGCTGATAATATGAGAAACTAATGGACAAGATCAATTTTTTTTTGTTTTTGATGCTTTCATTTTGAAGCTGTTTGTTGATTGTTATTCAAATTGTTAGTTTATCTTTTATGGTACAATAGAAATTATTTTTCCAATTTATTTTGTTGTTTAAAAAGTTGTTTTTCTTTTTTCTTTGTAACCGATGAGTTCAATCTATTATTGATTGTTGATAAACAAGTTCTCATTTAGATATAATATTTTGTTGGATAAGTTTATTAATTTTTATCGATACTATAGATGATTTAATTTCAAATTCATGGGATTGATTATTGTTATCTATAAACAATTCCCATATTCATGGAATTGATTGCCCATGTGAAATAGTAATTTTTTACACAAAAATATTTGATAAGGAATTGGAAAAAAATCTGTGAGATTATTTTGTTCATATTATTTTTTTTTAGAGAATTTATCAATTACAATAATTGTAATAAGTAAAGTTAATTGTCCTTTATTATAAACTGTGTATAATCATTTTTTATTGAATTGTTTTTCTAGAGAATATAATGTGTAATTTTTTTGTATTTGAACATTTTTAAAACCTCCTATTGAAAATTGATATTAAATAATTGGTAACCATATATATATATGTACACACACATAATTAATTGTTTAGACTTGATTCAAATGGGAAACAATATTTTTTGAGTTATTTGTTTAGAAATATATCATAATAATTGTAATCAATATAATCAATTATGTTGTATAATCAGTCATCATTCATAGTTTGTTTACTAAATAGTTTGTTTTGGAGAACATAATGTTATTTCTTTTAGATTTGATCATTTTTGAATTTAAAATATGATTAAATTATTAGTATCAATAAATATAGTTGACCGATTATACTCGATTCCAATTTCAATTTTATCCTATTTTTTGGTTAAATAAGATATACTAATTTCCTTTTGAATTTTATATTTGTGTTGAAAAAAAAATTTGATATAGGACTAGGAAATGGGAATTGATATAGTTTTTGGGGTAAATTTATAGTAAGTACAGTTAATTATATTTTATTATCAATTATGTAAAATAAATTTTAATTAGATAATATAATATTTTTTCTAGATTCAAACATTTTAAAATTTTGAATTTGAAATTGAGAATAAATCATTAGTAATCATACATACCCAAAAATTATAGAATTGATTGATTAGATTCAATTCCAATTTTATTATCAATTATGATTCTTAATTTTTGGGTAAATCAGATATATTAATTTTCTTTTAAATTAGATATTTGCTGTAAAGAATAATATTTGATATTATGCTTGAAAAAAATAAATGATATTTTTTAAAATTATTTTTTTGGATAATATATCATTTAAAAAATTGTAATAAATATAATTAATATTCATTTTTTATTAATTTTTTTAGATGAAATGATATGCAATTTTTTAGATTTGATTATTTTTTTAATTTGTGAATTGTATTTGAGATTAAATGATTAATAATAATAAATATAATTGACTTGATACTTGAGTTAAATTTTGATTAGCAATAATGATTCTTAATTGTTTCTAAAATCAAATATATTAGTTTCCTTTTAGAATAGATATTTGTTTTAAAGAATAATATTTGAAATAAGACTTGAAAAGATTAAATGAGATTTTTTTAAGGGTCATTTGTTTAGAAAATATATCAATTATAATTATTATAATAAGTATAGTTAATTATATTCTATTACCAATCATGTAGAATAATTTTTTATTAAATCAGATTTTTAGAAAATACAATATGTTATTTTTCTAGATTTGAACATTTTTTAATTTTTGAATTTTAAATTGAGGTCATATAATCGATTGATTGTAGTGGATTCCAATTTCATGAGCAATCGTGATTCCCAATTTGTGATTAAGTCAGAAGTAATAATTTCCTTTTAAATTAGAAATTTATTTTAAAAAATAATATTTGATATAGGACTTTAAAAAATTAAGATAAGTTTTCTTTTTTTGGTTGTTTAAAGAATGTATTGTTTATAATAATTTTAATAAATATAATTCATTATATTTTATTAAAAATCATGATTCACAATTTTTTTAGTCAATATAATATGATTTTTAATATAAAATTAGAATTAAATTATAAATAGTAATTAATATATACAGTTGATTGGTTATACTTGACTTCAATTTTATTACCAATCACAAATGCTAATGATTTTGCATACAACTCGATTGAAAGCATCGCCTGCTTCAACGAGTATTTTAAGTATTTTTGTTGCTAACAATTAACAAAATATTTTCACAAGTTTGTTTTGATAAATTATGCCTTTATTGTTTATTGTTTTAAGTCACCGCATGCGATGAAATGCGAATTTTAGAGTGAGAAAAGATGAGTTTGAGATTATGTGGTTCATGAATCTCAACTATTAAATTTTAATCTAACAATTGGCATAAATGCTTTATACTTTAAAAAATAAATCTATAATAATATATATTGATATTTTAATATTTATCAAAAAACTCATTACTAATTTTATCCTCTTCATTTTTATTTTTTATTTTTTCAAATTCCATCATCTCCTTCTTTCCACCCCTCTCCAAAACCAGCTCTACCTCCACCACCCCCTCTCCAGAACAAGTACTGAGTATTGCCACCACCACACCTGGCTTCTCATTGTGAAGCACCACATTGGGCGCTCTACTAGCAGTCAGTTTCCCAATCCCTGAGACCCAAATTCCATCTCCATTGTCGCTGCTGTGGGTGGCTTGGGCAAGTATACCAAGTAAAAAAGGACGAAGAAGGAACATGCATCAGCACTGGTCGTGGCAAAGCGATTGAGGAGGTGGTGGCGATTTGCTCCATCAATGAAATATATTTAAATTTAAATAATGTTTCCTTTTGTTAGATTGTGTTCACTGCAAAGACCATTGGGGACCCAGAGTTAATTCAGACCCCATCATGTATAGCTGGAACAAATGGTTGGCTGTACTTGTGACTTAGTTGTGTCATACTTCTAGTCAAATTTTTTCTTTTTATTCTTGAGAAAAGAAAACTAGATAATAGCAACTATAGAAAAAATTTAAAATATCTCATCATTTTCTGGGTGGTGGAGCAGCCATCATCGACTCACTGTTTGGATGGTGGTGGTTTTTTTTGGGTCGTAAAATGGTCCTGTGTGCTGTGAAAGGAGAGAACAAGGAAGAAGGGTAGCAGGTTGGAACAAAAATAAAATCAAGGATAAAAAGATAATTTGATATTTGTATTCTTATTATGATAATAATAAGTACCACCTAGACCCAAACTTAGGACTTGTTTGGTTTGAATTTCTAATTTTCATTTTCAGTTTTCTAGATTTTATAAAGGAAATGCTAAAATTTCTTAAAACAACAAATTTTAGGGTCTGTTTGCTTTGCATTTTCTAGTTTTAAGTTTTCAGTTTTTCATTCACAAAAACTAAAAACTGGAAAATGCAAAGCAAATAGCCCCTTAGTTTTTAGCTTTTCTTTTACAAAATCTTGAAAATTGAAAAACTAAAAATGAAAATTGAAAACTGAAACCAAATAGGTTGTTAGCTTGCCTTAATGTAGAAGTTGCGTGTGATTAGATGCTGTAACTTGCAACGTGTTTGAACTAAGGAAGAGAAAATCGAACCGAGTATCAAACCCAAGTAAGATACTCTTGCTCAAAGGTTAAGAGATCTAACTGGATCAACCAGGGTTCAATCGAAATATAATAAAATATATATTTAAATATAGACATATGATTAATTAGAATATAAAAAATATATTAAATCATTAAAATTAACATAATTAACACAATATATATATATATATATATATATATATATATATATAGGTTTATAAAAATAAACACAATCTATATAAAATTTCTCTAGTCTCAACTTCACAACACGGTCACAAAAGTATTTGAAAATAATATTTATTGGTGACCAACGAGGTTTATGGTGAGCAGCCTGTGAATGACAGAGAGAGAAGAAAGATAATCCAACAATCTTTGTTAGTGCCCTTCTTTGGTTCCATTTTCTTCATTTTTGCTCTATGATTGCCACAAATATCAGTATTTAAACTTTGAAACAAAAAAATAAATAAACAAATAAAAAAATAAAGGCTCTGAACCGGTCCAGCTCATTGATTTTTTTTATTTTCCCCGATTTTGACTACCCCCAATTTTTTGAGGTTAACCGGATCGATCAGATGTGGGTTTACGATCAAACCCAGTCAGGCCCATCTCAGATTTTCTCTTAACTGGTTTGAACCTTCATTGGCATCACTTAGAATTGATATTGAGGGCCTCAATTTAAATTTTGTCAAAATTTTATGTTGCTTGTATTCTAGATATTATAGTCCACTCTAACTTTTAAAATTGATTTTGAAAGAAGTGAAATATTTTTACTTTCTGTTACCATTAATTTAAAAGAATTATCAAATATAAATCAATTTCCTTTAAAATCAATTTTACCACAACCAATTCTATCTATAATTAATTCTATATATACAAAATTAAATATGCTATTCCCATGTGGATTATAGAATAGCAATTTTTTTTATCCTTTAGGTAAATGAATAACTAATTTGATGGATGTGTTTGTCCAAGTCTGAATCAAGGAGGCTTCTAATTGTATTTCATATATTTTGGCCTTTAAAATTTGTCTTCAATAAATTCGAACTTCATGTAAAGAAAGGGAAAAAAAAAATTCATTAGAATACTTTTCAAATATTTTATATTTTAGGTGTCAATTTTTGGTACGACGATTTAGGTGAATTAAAATATTGATAGGTAGGGCGGTAGGCATGACGCGTGATCGTCCCCGCTACTTTTCAGCATGCAGGGTGAGGGTGACTGTGAATGTGCGTGGAGGGAGAGATAAAGATGGATATGGCCATATGACGTATATGGGTTTGGTTTGGTAATTTTGTTGCAGCATGAACGAACGAAAGAAAGGGGTGAGCAGTGACCACTGAATTTAATTCCCAACGACCAATGAAAGGAAGCTGAAGTCGCTTTCAAGAAAAGTCCTTTCCTTTGTAAGCAGAATGAATGAATTGCCAACAGCCGCACCGCACCGCAACTCAACGCAACTCTCTCCATTCAAAAACAAACGGTCACCCTTCCACTCCACTCCCCGCCATTCGTTCACTTCATTACCATTACCATTACCCCCCTACTACTTTCCTTTCTTCTCCTTCCCCCCCTTTTTTTTTTCTATTTTTTTTTCTTTCTTTTTTTAGCTTCCCATAATTATATAAATTAAATTAATTAACTGAAACTGATTTTGCCCCCTCAGCCTCATTTTGATGCTCCTTTTTTTCTTTTCAATTCCCAAATTTATATATATATATATATATATATATATATATATATATGAAAAAACGAAGAATCTTAGTTGGAGTGCTTGTTTTTAACCTTTATCGTGTCTTTCAAAGCGGAAATGATTGTGGGGAGACCAAAGCTGGGAACCTGTCCCGTTCTTCTTCGTCTCGAAACGACGTCGTCTCCTCCCAAGCTAGGGTTCTTAAACCTCAACCAGGAGCATCATCATCATCATCATCATTTTCACGTTCCTCCCTCTCTGGTCCTCACCTTCAGATCGAGGGACTTGGTGCAAATGAAAGCCTCTGACAGCTCCAATAATCATCAGGTAGGCCTCAACCTCAATGTCGGTCCCGACCATATCCTAACCAATGCCAATGCCAATGGCCACGCTGCCAGATCCGGTAACCTCTACTTTCCCCCCTCTCACTTTTCCATTCCGGTTATGCCGCAAAATTGTAAAAAATAAATAAATAAAATAAATGTAGCTTATGATATGCAGCTTACTGCATGTGATTCATCATATAGATAGAACCTGCCATTTCGTTCGTATTTCCCAATGTGAATGCCACTGTTGTTGTATATCATTATGAATCAGGGACAAATATCAGCCAATTAACTACGGTTGGGAATTCAACGAATATTCACTGGCACAGCTGTTCCATCGAAAAGGTTGACAGACACAAGTTATTAGATCAGAAAGGATGCGTCATATGGATCACTGGTCTCAGTGGCTCTGGTCTGCTTACTGCTCTTCCCCTCTTAATTAATTTTCTCCATTTTATTGTTTTTTATTAAAAGAATTACACGCTATTCTCATTTATATAGGACTTTTCGTGGACCCGTTGGTTTTACTATTGTTTTACTTTCAGTTGATGACGGTGCTGCCACGCAATTTATTCCTCATGAAATTCATCAGCAGCATTAGGACTTTGAATTGTGTTGTATCATTCCTACATTGTACTATTCCTCTTTAATTTGCATGCTTATTATATTGGGTTTATCATATGAGTAAGTTGCTTTTTTTATGTCCGTTCTTGACAAGGATAATTTAGCTTTTGATTTTAATGGTTTTAGTATATATGTATTTTTTTGTTGATTTAAAAAACCGTATACATACTGTTATAGATTGATTAAAAGATAAATCATGAATATTATTACACAATTTACAGGAAAAAGCACGATGGCTTGTGCTTTAAGTCGAATCTTGCATCAGAGGGGAAAGTTGTCTTACGTTCTTGATGGGGACAATGTTAGGCATGGCTTGAACAAAGACCTTGGATTTAAAGCCGAAGACCGTGCAGAGAATATAAGGAGAATCGGTGAGTTGTCTGCGTTGCTTGTTTTTCTGTGGAGTTGCATGGAATCACTCTGTGACAATAGAAATGTTATCTGCCTGTTGTGCAAGTTTTGAAGGCATAGTTAAATATCAACTGCACGAACGTGATTTTTGCATTGTTTCTTGGTTTGTCCTTTGTTATTCCATCCAGGTGAGGTAGCAAAGCTATTTGCAGATGCTGGAGTTATTTGCATTGCAAGCTTGATTTCTCCATATAGAAGAGATCGGGATGCCTGCCGTGCACTGTTGCCAAAGGGAGATTTTATTGAGGTAATTCCTTCTTGTGACTGGTATTTGGCCTACATTACTTACGTAACTGAGATTTAACATTACAGGTTTTCATGGATGTGCCATTACATATCTGTGAAGCAAGAGATCCCAAGGGCCTTTACAAGCTTGCACGTGCAGGAAAGATCAAAGGTAGTCTTTGCACAGCCTTTTCTATTTCTAGTCTTCACTTTTGCTTCTTTGTTTCATCATGCATATATGATTATTATTGTTATTATTGACTATTAAGTGCTTCCAGGCTTTACAGGGATTGATGATCCTTATGAGGCACCGATTAATTCCGAGGTATGCATCTTGTTTTGATATTAATACATTATTATATTGTTGATTGACTTATTGGACATGCATGAAAATGGACATTTTTGTTTGCAAACAAGGGCTCCAATTCAGAATTTCTTATGCAGTTAATCATGTCTATTATTATTATTTTTGTTGGAGGGTGGGGGGTATATGATAACTCACCTGAACCTAGATCCCCTATTCAAAGAAATTCTTCAGAGGCATATGGTGTTTAGAAGTGTGCAACGAGGTTATCAAGGCCATTACTGCTAAAGAAACTTGTCATATGTTTGCATATAGAGTCTGCACCTATTATTTCATCGTTTTCATGCCAGAATTTCAACTGGTTTCTTTCTTCACTTATTGGTAGTATATTTTTGGAAACAAAAAATCTTTGTTTATATAAATTAGTGCCATGCATTTCAATTTTAAACTTATTAGCTTTCTGCTATCACAAAAAAAGAAAAAAAAAACTAGATAACAATTTTTGCCCTAATTTAGTTGTCAGAATAGGGGAATACACCCTACAGTTTTGAGTCAATGCCTTGGCTGCACTTACTAAGGTGAAAGACACAACAACATTAGGTATGTCAAAAGTCCGACAGAGAGGGGGGATTTTGGTTTTCAAAGAATGAGGGGAGGGGGGGGTGGTGATGAAGTGATGAAGTGGAGAAGTGAAACTAAAGAAGGCCGAGAGTTTCGATATTTAGCCACAGAACTTATTTCATTCAACCATGTTTATGAAATGTGATTAAATGTAACTGCAGTGCAAGGCATTGACTAGAAACTTTAGGTGAGAATCCGCCATCAGAATAATAGAATGCAAATTGACTCTAAAATGAATAACAGAATAAGTGAGTTATACTTCTTTATTTCTGTCAAAGATAATGACAATATTCTAGCATTCTCGCAAGAAAATCATTGGGAAATGTTTTTGGCTTTATCTCTCTTTTAAAATGAACAGATATTGCTGAAGCATGGAGAATCATGTGCTTCCCCTGCTGAGATGGCAGAAAAAGTGGTTGTTTATTTGGAGGAAAAAGGTTACCTACGGGCGTAAGATTGAGGTGCTCTTATCTTTGGCCACCAAAATTTTGACTGTACTTTGCTTAACGACCGGCTTCTGCAGCAGTGGTGATCCTCCAATTTACTCATTCCCTCCTTCCCTCTCTAGAGTTTTAGCTTATAACCTTAACTGTAAATGATATTATGAAATTCGATAGGGATATATACTTTTTAGTTTTTATAGCCATGATCCCCGTTTTGTAAATATCCTTTTCCATCTAAATGTAACATTGTTGCTTGTATCTTTTATTTTTCATTTTTATACATCAGAAAGTTTTTTATTGTATTGTTTATGTATGATACATTAATTGGAAGTTTTGCTCGTTAATCCGAAGACTCTGCACAATATTTTTATTTTGTTCTTAGACATTCAAAGTTAAAAACTTAGTTTCAAGTTTCAATTGTTATAAGGTCCATAACCCGTGACATTTATCAGAGGAAATATTTCAAGAATATTCAAAACGTAACTTTCTTATGACACGTATTTGCCTACTATACTACAAGGCAATTTGTGATCCCCAAGTAGCTGCCTGGTAGTTATGTAACTCGAAATCGTGATAATCCAATTTTCATCAAGCTATTGCTGTTGTTCGCCGGTTTCCTCTACAAGTCAATAATAAGGTTCGTTGTTATCCACAATAAAATATGTTTTATTTTCATCTACAAAAAATATACCATTCACAATACCAAATTAAGTAGAAGTAAAACACTAGTGTGAACCAAAAGCAAAACACTAGCAATCATTAACCGAAAAAAAAAAAAACAGTTGTAATCTATCCAAAATATAAAATATACTATTCGTTGAATAATTTGGCAAATATCAAATGTCCGGACAACTGTGACAAATATCAACGGCAATATCAGCCTTGCAAATATGACAAATGTAGCATCCTATAGTTGATAAGAGTACAGAACAAGTAGGAAGCGAGACAAAAAGAACTATGAATAATATAATATAAAGGGGGCATTCCGAGAATCGAACTCGGGACCTCTCGCACCCAAAGCGAGAATCATACCACTAGACCAAATGCCCATGATGATAATTGCTAACACAGTCTTGTATAAATCTCAGTGCACCAATGTGTTTTGATGTACACCTGAAGGAGAAAACTAAAACCTATTAAATACTGAATGACGTTTAACTTTCAAGAAATATTTACATAGAAGACACATAATTTACTATTCTGACTTTTTTTTTCTTTCAAAGAAAAGTGAGACACAACGTTGAGAATAAAGAGTCTAACCATGTAGTGCGCAACTAAATTGGAATGGACTCATGCTAAACATGATTTATTCTTGTCTCTAGCAATGACACCAGTTGAATATGCTTGGGCATCATTTTGCCTGCTGGCAGCAACTATGTATCATCGGTTTCGGTAACCTCGTGATTTTCATTCATCTCAATAGTTACTTTAACCCTTTCTTTGTTTCTCTTTCAGTTTTACTGACATCTAACAGGAACAGGATTACTTCGAGCCAATGCTGAGTTACTCCCAATCGTGATCTTGAGCACCAAGACAAACGTGTGCGTTGCAGAGAAACGGTCGACCATAAAACTTAAGAAATAGTGATTAAGCTTGATTTGATATTGCTGTAATTTTTTAGATCTGTCTAGCTTTTTGAACTCTTAGAGTCATTAATATAAAAGTTACTCTTGATAAATATGAACCACAATAGTAGTATAATGCTCTAAAAACCCAAAATGACAATAACAGATACAGATATTTGAAAAGAGAAATTTTTAAATTTATTATCATTAATAAGAATAAAATCATCTTAATATTTTGAATTTTTGAGAGTATAAATGAACTCTGAAAAGCACCTTATAAATGGTATAGCTCCTCTAAAATGCAGTTAAAGTGCACACGTACTAGCCTTTATAAATAATCAATGGTGAGAATGATTCCACATATCTTAATCACTTCACTTCAGACTTTTCAATAATTTTGAAAACAAAACTGAATTTGTCCAATATATATATATATATTGCAACTTCTGCAGGAAACCCCCACGTTCAACACCTTGCTTTCACGTAGCAGTTTCTTGGCAACTGGCTCACCATTGCCCTGCGATGATGGCATCCCATTATGCTTTGCTCTTCACTTGGCTCAAACAAGCCTTCATCACTTCCCGTGTAAACCTGCTCAGATTGTTAAAATCAATTTAATAAATAAAGTTGAATAGTTCCTTTGAGTGAAAAATTGAAACTTACTGTAACAATCCACCGCACCACCACAAATTTCTCAAACAATTACAAGAGAATTCTGAATGGTTTTGAACTCTGAAAACAAATAGTGAAGTCTCTCCTTTTTGTTTTGGTCGGGAGCCTCTTCATATTGCCACCATGCCACTACAACGAGCCCAAGGAGAAGTAGCGATGAAGGTTGGTGTGATCCAGGTGTTATGTCATCATGGCAGAGGCAAAGGTGGAACGTGGGGGCTTGGCATTTTTTTTCCTGACAAATTCAATTTTATTTTTAAATTACTTGAATAATTGATGATTGAAGTGAATTAATCAAAACATGTAAATACTCATCCTCACTCTCGATTATATCTAACGGCTAGGATGTATACACTTTAACCTCCAAAGTGCATTCTCTAAAGTGCAAAATACGCTTAGTTTTAAAAAGTCGAGAGCAAGAACACCACAATTTTTTTTTAAAAAAAAAACCAAAGAAAGAGCATGCGCCAGTATCATATATGGACAATCATCTCCCCTCCCTTGAAAGTTCCATTAAGCTGTATTCCCTCTGCTTTGAATTTATGTACACATCACCCTGGTCAGATTGTGCCCTCAATATCAGCTATAAATTCAGAAGTAACACCAACCATACCATTATACAGAAAGCCATGCCAGTAACCATAATATCACACACAGGAAGGAACATCGACTCCTATTCAACTATCAAGAGCCATCTTGGTTTGCACTGTCCCTCAACATCTGAGCTGCAAAAATCAAAAGCTCTACCATCTCAAGCCCTGCCGCAGAAACAGCATCTATCTTCTCATCATTGTATTCCTGATGCCCAGTGCCACCACCGACATTATCTCCCGTGTAACCGACATCTCCCTCCACCAACCAACTGATGGGTAGGGAGCTGCCAAGTGCGGTCTTTACAAGCTTTGCCTCGGTGATAATGTCATTGAGGACTTCTGAAACACTGCAAACTGTACCTTCAGCAGAAGTCACAGACTCTTTGGCCTAATAACCATATCAAACAGGGGAACCATATTAATACATTTCAGCATTCATGTTTCAAAAACTAAACATGGAATATGCAATCCCACCATGAGGAGACTTCCCTCCTCCGCTCCAACTCTTTCATATATGAAAATTTTAACAGCTGTGGAACAAAATATTACCATACCTTAAAAAGAGAGAGACGAAGCCTATGAATTGTTGAAATCAAATGCTCCAAGCTTTCTATGCTTTCCTTAAGAGTTGCATTCTCAATCTTCATTCTGATAAACAATAACAGGAGTTTATGTAAGTTAACAGAAGTCTGAAAGGAACACTATTAGTTGTAGTGGTGTCTTCATGCAAGCCAAATAGATTTGACATAAGCTTAAATTGAACAGCCACAATCATCCATTGATGCAACAAATTCAGAATAACCGACGCCCAAAATCAACACTTGCCTTGCAAAATCCATACTGCTAGATCTCTGATTGACGAATTTTCCTTCATTATTTGGATTACTGACAACTTCACTGCCACTAACATCAAGTGGGCCTATCCATCGTCTTAGATATGTTTTCTTCAGCAAGTTTTTTAAACTTCCATCTTTTTCACGAGTAACAAGCTTCCTTTCTCCAATGCCAACCACAGCTTTTCCGTGTTTAGTCTCATGACCCAATTTTCTGCACATACATTACATGAAATTTTGATTAGGCAGGCAAGATTAGACTAGGAGAAACAGGTTTTTTCTTACTAATTTCATAAATCTAATGTATTGCTTCAATTGGCATGCAATACAATTGAGTAACCATAGGGGGAAGTGGTATTGTTGGAAGGACAATTAAAGCCAACTGCACAGCATTAAAATTCTATAGAACAATAAGGGCCTATTTGGTTTGCTATTTTCAGTTTTTGTGAAGGAAAAACTGAAAAAACTAAAAACTGGAAACAGCAAACCAAACAGGCCCTAAGTCTTTTTCAAAAAAAATTGAGATTCAAACTTTCAGTTTTGTACCCCAAAAAACTAGTATACTATTTTCCATGGGTGTTCTTCATATTGTTGTTTAGTTTTTTACTACAAGGACAATCAAAATCAACAACTAAGAAAACATACTTGTCAACAAACAGTTGACTACAACACATGTTAATGGCTTAATGCAAGTTTATCCTTCAAACTTACATTGAACATAATAATGAAGATATTGCTATTTTTGATAAACGCTTTTCTGTTGATGAAAAAGGTATACATGCTTCAAAAAGAAGAAAAAAAAAACACAAAATAATGATTGAACAGTAACGGATTAACAATATACAATGATGCAAAAATATTGAATTTATAGCCATCATGAGAAAGCAATCATACTCCAGAAGTAACTGATGCTCCTGCTTTAACTGTGCCAATTCCATGAGAGCTTTCACCTTTTCATTGGTAACCTGAATTAAAAATTAACAATTCACAAATCAAAAAACTATATAGACTACTTACCACCACCATAAATCATTTTCTAAGGTCTACCAGCACCAAAATCTACCGGCATCTCAATATTCCAAGTGTCCGAAGCAAAGATGAGAGAGACAATCACCTGCAACAAATTCCTCTGAAGCTCTTCAGTCTTTCTTTCAAGGGCTCCACTCACATTTCTCTCCAATAGATGTCTTTCCTCCTGCTGTGATAAGAGCAATAATGCATCAACCTGCAAGATACAGCATGGTAAATATCGAAATACTAAATTACCATAAATACTTTGGTCAGTGAAAAGGCTATGAAGTAAAAAGAAAATTCAATAAATGGTGATCAAAAGAAGATATGAAGATGGTGCAAAGACCTTTTCTTGCAAAGCCAGTGCTAAAGCATCGGATGCATCACCTTTTCCACCAGCTTCTACTTCCACCAAGCTAGGATCATTCCCCTGTAATAGCAATAAAAAGAACTTAATGAATACAGGGATTGCATCTTAGAACAGTCAACAAAAATCAGTTAAATAAAGCTAGACTCTAACCTAGACCAAGATAAGACATTCACATTGGAGCTCAAAACTATCAAAAGATCAGAATAGCTTTTTGCATGCAGTTTCTAACCTTGGACACTGAGACAGGTTTAGCTTGGGGGCTTATATACACATCCCGACACTCATGATCTTCTAGTCCTGCATCTCTTGGAGGGGCCAAATATGGAACTGTACTCTGATAAAAACTCCGAACTCTTTCATCAATTGCATTGATTATGGATTTAATATTTAATTCTCCATCATTAAGTAAATTCATAATATGTTCTCTGGACTGAGAATGACAGTGTTTTAAGTCTGCTATGCCATTATCAATCTCTTTGACCACAGAAATCTGCAAATGAGACATCAGACTGCAGAATAAGCAAATAGATTAAAATGATTTTTTTCCCCTTCAAATTTTAAAAGCACTCACTTGTTTCTTTTCCAGTATATTGACTCTCTTCTTCCAATGATTTTCAATTTCCAAGCCCTAAAGCATCCAAAACAGGAAAAGAACAACTGATGACTGAAAAATAAGGTTAAAGAGGCAAAGAAGGCAAAGGTAAACTAGATCATACCACCCTTAGTTTATTTTGAAGGTAATCTACGGAGTTCCTCAGTGTCTCCAGCTGTTCTTCTAATGCACTCTGTCTGAGAAATAGTTATTCACAATATGTACAGAATATAGAGTTTCAATACAATAATCTAAGCTTCATTTTGTGTAGCATCCCAGGTATGTAACAACAGTCATCTGTCAGCAACAGAAGCTAAGAGAATGCCAAATCAAAACTATTTTAAAAGGGTGTATAGAGTTGTAGCATGTCTCATACTGGACTCCACATTGAATAACCATCATAAGTAGGAAACAGAATAGTGAAGGAAACATGATACCAGGGTTTCAAAATCTTACAATGTATTTAGAGGTGGAAGCATCGTTAAAACTCCACATCTCATCAGGGTCATGCAAAAGACATTTACATTTATTATCCCAACTTATATCTTCAAATTCTTTCAGAGAACCTTGCCTGATCTGAAAGAACTTGTTAATCACCTGTAAATTCATAACAAGTATAAAAAGAAAGGCCAAAATAAACATGAAGCCTGTAATAAACAATCAACTAGGAGAACAAATATCATACGTCACCTGAATGCATAACTAATAGCAGATGAGCACATTCACACACAGCAAAAATAGATATTAAGTACTAATTTATCTTGGAACAAATAAAAAATTGAATCTTGCAAGCATAACCTTGACATGCTTTTTACCAGCACCATCAAAAATATGTTTAATACCAATAAGATTTCAACAGCCAAGAAAATACTTTTTCAGTAATTAGCATAACAAACCAGTGAAAAAAATTCGCTCGTATTCTTCGTTCAGTTAGATGTTGTAAAAAATATTTTGTTATGTACTGCATGATGAAGAAATCAGTAAGAAATGTGTAAAACAACCCAGCTCTTGGATTATTACTTTTCTGCATCCTAAGAAACCACTGGATAGGCTCTGAAGTGAATGGCACAGGAAGTTAAACACAGAGAGAGAGAGAGAGAGGAGAGGAGAGTGGGGAAGGGGAGGAAGGGAGAAAACATTACATTCTTGAAATTTTCACTCTGCTCTATATGCTTTGCTAGATCAATCTGCAGAGCATCATTAAACTCCTTCAATTTAAGACAATCTGAGGTGAGCTCCTCTACCCTGTATACCAGATGGATTCCACAGAAATTAACAAAAACTGTTTTCCTAGGTAAATTATGTCATATATATATATATATATATATATATATATATACACAAAAGCAACATAACATAGAACAGTGTCATAAGGATTCATGCAATATGCACTCAAGTTTGAAGTTTCACATTTTCAATCTTGCCTAAGAAGTTATCATGATAAAACATTTCACTCTTGACCTCTATAACGTTATCCCCTATACCAAAATAGGCTAAAGAATTGAAGATAACAGAATCTAACAGATAACCCGATACCCTCATTTCTTTCTTTTCCCTTTTCCTTTGGTTTGGAATTTGTATCATCTTGTTCTTGTGTAATCACAATCAGCATCCCATACAGGTATCCAAGGTTGCTAGGATCGCTATCTTTCTTGTAAGATCGCACGAGTTTACAATCTTGAATGGCTTCTCCAATCCCGATCCCATGGTAGAGCTTGGACTAACGGGATTGTGGTGGGATCGCCGAGCTAGATCGCAAAATCGGTAGAATCGGGCGTTTTTGCAAGCTGGATCATCCTTTTTTTGTGCAGCAGCAGGGCATTTCTTATATTACCCAACCCCATTTCGGTCCCTAATGAGCATAGGGAAGGAGCAAGAAGAAGATGGAAACAACCGAACCAAGGGCTGTTGGCGATGACACACTTGGAGCAAAGACAGAGATCAAGAAAAGGAGAAAGGGAAGTAGCCACAGAGAGTGAGAACTGAGAACAGGGGGATCCTCTTGGCCGAGTTCCCAATCTTTGATCCTTCTTTGTCAGTTTTAGCCGCATAGGCACTGTGCTGCAAAACCCATCAGTTTCTTTTGTGCGGTGCAAACCCATCATCATGTCGCCTCACCTATGACCTAAGCTAAGCTACTATTTTAGGGTTCTCTAAAGGCATGTTTATTTTTCTGGAATCTTTTTTTTTTTTGGGCTGAACATAAGCTTATCTGGGCTGGCTTGTTCCTTTTCCCTTCTTATTGGGCTTCTGCCTTTGTTTTAAAATAAAAACTATTGGGTCTTTTGTTAAAACAACTATTAGACAACCAAAAAGTTAAAAAAAAAAAAAAAAACTATCAAGTCGTGAGGAAACCTAAAATAACTTTTTAAGATGGATTTATTTTAAGAGCAAAAAACAGATAGACAAAGTGATGATTCTTCAGTTGCTATGAAATATATATGTGTATGTTAGTTCTGGTAGGATCTTACGATCCATGTTACGATTTCACGTTTTACGATTTTGTATCTCCCATCCAATTTCAGGTAAGATCTCGATCTTAGCTACCTTGCAGGAATCAAAGGTGCGTAATGAAGTATTGACACAAGACAACAAAAAATAAATATTGCACATAGAAAACAATTAACTTCTCTCTTAGAGAGTTCACATGGTCTTCCATATACAAAAGAAGAAAGAATAGACAGAGTCGGAGGCAAGGTTTCAGCAGACATAAAGGTAGAGGAGACCATGAAAATACATCATTGCTATATAAAAAAAGATTAGCAAAGCACTTCAAATGGAAATCATTGGTTAGGAAATGTCAGACACATCTCTTCCATTGACCATAGAACATTGCCATAATTTTTGGTTTGAACTTCATATATTCATCTCATAGCTTCTTTGCTACACCAAATGTAATCAAGCAACAATTGCGGCATGCCATCATCATCTAGTTTTAAATGAATTAAAATTACAAAGAGGAAAAACATTATCTGCCCTCCCACATCATCTACTTTCTCTTTCATCTTTCTTAGATAACAAGTTATTTTAGTTGGTAATAATAAATATGCAGTAAAATGACAGGAAAATCCATATTACCTTTTATGGATGCCATTTATTTGTTGTGACATTGTTTCCTCCATTTCCTTTGCCTTTTCAGCCTGTTAGTATAATGTAGAATATACAGAATATCAACTTACCAACTACCACAACACTAAGAAGTACATAGAAGACTGAAGATAATATTCTTCTAATGAAAAACGGCAACTATAATAACCTCAATTAATGCATGATCCCTTTCAGCAAAAGCAGCAGCTACGCAACCCTGGAAAAACTTAACCTGCTTCTCTGCTTCCATATTCTGGAGGAATAAATTTGACAGTCAGTGTGTGTTTGGTTCTACGTTTGTAGAATTGATTTTGGATGGAAATGATTCTGTTATAATTAATTTTAGTTAAAGGTGATTTTGAAATAAAGAGGTTTATGTTTGGTAGTTTGATGTGAAAATTAATTTTGGCAAAATTGATAGTGTTAATTTTGACCCAAAAGCAAAAACAAGAAAATACTGCTTCTGGTCAAAATCAATTTTACACCCTGAAATCACTTTTGAACAAAAGGAAGTTCAAAATTCTCCAAAATCAATTTTGGCCCTCCAAAATAAATTTTGAGGCTTGCAAACTCAAATTCAAGCATGGACTAAGTCATTTTGCTCACATTACTGCTCATGTATGATGGAGTCAAAGTATATAAAAGACCATAATACTCAAAACAGAGAAAACTCTGTTAATTCTTTTGATAAACTCAAGAACTTGCACAAGCAATTTGTAAACTGGATTAAGAACTCTTTCCATCATGCTCTTGCCAGCAAAATTTTCAAGCAAGACCTTCAGCTTTAGAAATTTTGGATGGAATAAATGTAGAAACTAATAGCTGCCTGTACCCAACAAATCTCCACAAGTTGCTAAAGCAGGACAACAGATCCACAATGCAATATCTATTTCAGAGTGTCTGACAATCGAAGTACAATAGGAAAGGGAAGGGAAGAGAGAAGAGAGACCTTAGAGACCTCAGCACTGTGTAGATCAGCCAGTTGACCCTGAACACAGTAAAGAGTAAGCAAGTTAACAAAACAGAAGGAATAATTTATTTTAAGCAACAGACACAAAAAGTTCAATAACTCACTTTAATTCTGTAAGCCTCTGAAAGCTCCTCTTGTAGATTTTGATTGTCTCTTGTACAAGCAGCAAGCTTCTTTTTCAAACTCTCAATCTCCTGCTCCAATCCAGCTGTCCTAATTGGGCATGAATTTCAATATAAATATATAATGGGTACCCTTTGTTGGCCTTAACACAACAGATACTCACTGTACGTAGATTGCCCATGGACAAACGAAAATGAATAGATACCTTTGAAAATGCATTCGAGTAGCCACCGCAAGGTAGGCAGGCCCAGCTTGCTGCATGCATAACTGTTCGATATCTTTGCGTAATTCATCACGCTCTACAAAATCATATGCTCTATAAGTTCAATATGTACAGTTATTGAATTAAAAGCCAGATAAAAAAGTATGTGGTACCATACCTTTGTTGTGGCAGCAAAAAGAACCCACAAAAACACACAAGGAGAAGATAAACAAAACACAATAAAAGAACATGAGAATTTGATGTGGTTCAGTGACTTCAACCTATGCCCACAACCCTCAAAGGGATAAAAATAATTTCACCAACAAAACTTTCAACTTACAAATTTTGCATAGCTAAAGTTGCAAACCTACCGATGTGGGACTTGGCTCACACACACAACAACAACCTAGGCTAGAACAAGGAGCACATATTACAACTTACAATAGACCCATTAATAGAATGATTGTTCTAAATTATTATTTACTGTCTGCTTGGTATCAAAGAACGTGAAGCAACCTAAGGAAGCAGGCTTTCCCCCTTTTGGCATTACAGAAAGTGAGGAATTTGGGGCGATGATATTGCTGTAGTGCCCCCCCCCCCCCCCCCAAAAAAAAACCCCAAAAAAAAAAGTTTCTGCATTGGGATGGGGATGAACTCATCCCATGATTTATTGATTGACACTCTTGAGCTCAACAAACAGACATATTATAAAATTTTACCTCATAACTCGACTCGAATTTTTGAAACAAAATCATAAATGAACAGTACAATAGTCAATCAGTTCAGCATTGGTTTTATCCCCTTTACACTGCAAGAGAGTTAAGTTAACCCGTACAAGTATAGGAAAGTGCACATACGTACCCTGTTCCAGCTGTTGGATGCGAGCCAACAATGTCTCATCATTGGTACTCTCAGGCTCAGCCATTCTGCAAGAACAAAGGCATCAGCATCCATCAAACCAATAATAAATTGGAGAGAGAAGAAGCTCAATCCTTGTCAAAACACACAGAACTCATAGTTATAGCACTTGGCAATGTAAAGTATATACATAAAAGATTCACAGATGGGATGAGGAGGAATTCCACCTGAAGTTTTGGAGCGAGGAATTGAAAAGCCGCAAGAGAATTCAAATTAAGAAAAGCTGAGAAGAAAGCCTGCCTCTCCAGGAATCGAAGTCGTGTGGCAGTGACAGAGCAGCCAAGATGAAATTCTATCAAGTGTCTCCGA
Organism: Dalbergia cultrata; assembly: GCA_031216105.1. Taxonomy (NCBI): domain Eukaryota; kingdom Viridiplantae; phylum Streptophyta; class Magnoliopsida; order Fabales; family Fabaceae; genus Dalbergia; species Dalbergia cultrata. The sequence continues at coordinate 13,973,513 of CM062344.1, read as the reverse complement.
TATCGCTCGCAAATGGAAATCAGAAATCTCACCAGCCAGGCACCTTTACTAACGCCAACCCGGCCACAGGGTACAGTACAGGCCTCAACACAACCACTTAGGTTACAGGTTATCCTACGATTCCACGATCTGCGCTGTTTCGTATTTTCCCACAATTTATTTATTTATTTATTGAATTTAAGTTTTATGTGATCGTAAAAGAATTTTTCATAAAAACAATTATATTATAATTCTATCAAACTTTTATTTATATTATTTTTCAAATTTAAATATTAAATTAAATATTTATCTATTTTTTAATTTTCAAATAATAATAATAATGACAATAATAATAATAATAATAATAATAATAATACTTTCTATTAATAATGTATTGTAATTTAAATATACTATCAATAAAAAAAATTATACAGACATTTAATTATATATTATTTTATTAGTTGGAGTGTTTAACTCAACTATTTATGATCTTAAAATTCTTACTAATGGAAATATATGATTAAATTTAGTATAAATTTTTTTTATAATATTAATAAATCAAAGTTATATTATTGATGATGATGATGATAATAATATTCATTCGTATTCAATGTATAAAAGAAATAAATTTATGTTCATGTTGTTTTGTGAGAAATAATATTTCAGCTAGAATTTATTTTCAATTTTTATTTTATTTTTATTTTTATTTTTTTATCAAAGAAATGTTGCCTTATTATTACTAGATGAAAAGTATATTCACTTAACATTCCAGATGTATCGATTGATTTCTCCTAATTTTGGCAGTCCGCTGTGTGGAAGAAGGCAACGAGGAAGATAACTCTCCGTCTTCCACCCCGACCCGAACTCATTTTGCTTAGGTCCGACCCCGACCCGATCTCATTGGCTCCGTATTCACTCACCTTCTGCTTGGGCCAATTCTATTATTTAAGCAAATCAGCTCTTTCTTCCCGTCAGATTGCAAGTTCCTGAGTTAATGGTGATTTTAGCCCTCGTTTTATATTTATGCGTCATTTAGTTTTTAATTTTTAAAATAATTTAAATTAATTTTTAACATTATAAAATATAAGCCAAGTTAATCTATTATTCCACTTTTATTTAACATTTTATCAATTAAATAATTATATATAATATTAAGTGATATCATGTGTCATTTAAAATATAATAAAGCTTTGACTTCTTTTAATATATAAAATTACTCGACATGAGTCATTTTATAATTTGAAAATGAAATTTTAATGACTTATTTTGTGTAATTTTAACCATCAAAATGACTAATTTTAAACTTAATTTTACTTTAGACAATATAATATATGTCAGGATATAACTTCAAGTTACACATAACTCTCAGTCTCGCTTAGCGAGCTCATCAAACTCCAGAATCTTTCAAGAAGAAAAAATGTTTGCCTAACGAAATTACTTTCAAAAACACCAATTCTACATATTTGTTATCATTATGCATCTGGGGCCTTTTTGACAACATAGGGTGAGTTCTGAAGGATTCTAAGGCTGTGCTAGACCTGTTTACGGACATGTGGACCTAAGTCATTAGTTTATTACATTAGCCATATTAATATATTGCTAACATTTTATTTAGTTGTGACCTAAATCTAATTTTGTTACTATAGATGATAGTTGTTTCACGAACTGATGAGTCAATTCTAAAACACACCTGGCGGTGGTAGGCTATATTTAGACCCTTGTGATTGAGAAGAATCCATTCCTCAAAAGAAAATAATAAGAAAACAAGATTGCTATGAATTGAACTTAGCCTCTCACCTTGAATTGAATTTGCATGTGTTTCATTCGAATGAATGCCTCTTCTCTTCTTCTTTCTATTGTTCTGCTTCGCTATTATTCTTTCTCTATTTCTCTGAGACACCTATGAGTTGGGAAATGAAAGTAGAGCAGAATGAAGAGATAGCGTTGTTTGGCTTGTACTTCAAAACAAGTTTTATTTCTTTTCATAAGATATTCATCTCCTTAACTTTAATCCCACTATTAACCATGTTTTCAAGTTTTCAAACATATTCCTGCAAGTAAATGCTTGTGAGGCCATTAAATGCATATGTTTCATTCCATTGGTTACACATCAAAGCTTCATTGATAAAGCGCTTTGGAATGAGCTTCATATGAGAAGCCACTTTATTTAAAAATTGATTTTGCCAAAATTAATAGTATTAATTGTGAGCAAATAAAACTAAGTAAATATTGTTTCTCCTCAAAATCAATTATAAATCTCAAAATCACTTTTAAACAAAAATTAATTAAGTCTAAAGTCCTCTGAAATCAATTATGGTCCTCCAAACTCACTTTTGAGCTTTCCAAACACAAATCCAATCATGTACTCAACCTACCCCTTTCTTGATTTCTCTTTTGGGTTAATTACTCTTTCATTCTAATTACTCCTTAATTATTTAGAGTACCTTTTTAATCCTATTTAAACATTTTTCACCATTAAATTTATTGAGATTGAACATATTTTTATTGATTATCGGGTAGGCAATAAGAAAAACAAAGATGTTAAATAAAATTTTAACGAACTCATTCAACTCTCGATTAAAAATTAAAGATTAAGGCTTGTAGGTTCACATTTAAGCAAGTCTACGAAATATACTTAACCCGCAGAAATTGCAAATTAAACGAGCCAACCCAGCTGCATGTGACTTGTTTACTCGACTATGCATAGTTTTTTTTTTTTTTGGGTCTGTTTTAGCAGGTATTATAACCTGGACTTCTTCTAACAGATAGTCAGTATTTGGTGCAAACGCAAATCTTTTGAAGGTATTAAAAAAAAAAAAAGAAAAGAAAGGCTTGTGACGAACATGCATAATTAATTATGTTACAAGCTAGGCTGACGATGAAAATGTGTTGGCAATTGCAGTGGTCTGCTTTTGCTTTGATAACGCAGTGAGGTAGATGAGGACCACGAAAGAACCAGTGTTTCACATTATTTAATAACAAACGGTACGTCAGCAAGGAAAGGGGGTAGAAAAATAGACCTAGAAACAATTAATATTCACTATGCTCAATTTTAAAACACACTTCAATAATCCAATTTGTGCAAGGCGTGTAATGTCTTCTCAGAAGCACGCATCCAATAGGCAGCAGCAACAGAGAGCAGCCAAACTGCACCAATTTATTTACAAAAATTTGAGCAGATCAGCATCAGCAGTGTAGAAGACCGTGGATCGACAATCACAATTTAATATAAAGCTACGATATATATCTATGTTTGCCTGAAACAAGAGACTGGCTATAATAGTATTCAACAACGGAGTTAATAATTTCGGTAAAGCTTCACGCATAATAAATTAATAATATAAAAGTCTCTGAAGTTATCTACTCCTAAATTATTTTGCAAGACTCTACATGAGATTTTTTTTTTCTGAGGTAAGAGTTAAACTAGCATAGAAGCCAATATAGCAGGAGTCTAATCCTAATAATATAATATATACGTATTGCTCCCGTCTTCCGAATACAAGGTTTTAACAAAAGCTCATATAGATTTTCTTTCCATTTTACTAACTTTATTTATTTTTTTTTATCAATTTTGAAAACGAAAGCTAGAAATGAGATATGTTATTTTCTATTTGATGACTAAAATATATTTGGGTGTACGGAATATTGTCTTTTTCTTTTTTTAAGAATAAGGAAAAGAGAAATGGTTTTACGGTGTTCATAAATCATAGCATTATTATGAACCAGAAATAGAAAGAAAAAAAAAAAGAAAAGAAAAAGCGAGAAGTGAAGTGAACGTGGAAACGAGAAAAGCATGAGGGTGGAGTCAAAAAAAAAAAAAGGAAGCCTAACACTCCTCCTCCTCCCCTAAAGTTGGAGTGCCCGTGCGTGATGTACGGAGACTCCAAGGAAGGAACAAGTTAAGATTAATCTGCTGATTAACCACTCACACACATCAATCCCACGCACTAATCTCTAATCTCTCTCTCTCTCTCTCTATATATATATATAGACTATATATAGCTATTCACCGAGTCAGACAACTCAGCCGATCTGAGTCGCCGGCAGGAACGATTCAAATTCAAAATGTCATTGAGAAAGAGAAAGAGATCACTGACCAGCCTTGCAAGCAACCACAGTCGGATGAATTTTGTTGTTGAGGAGGTGGGCACTGATGATGAGGGTACTGAGGTGCGCACTGTGGAGGATACCCCTGTGCTGGGTACGGCGGCGGAGGATATCCCTGTGGTGGTGCGTACCCCGGCGGAGGATACCCTTGCTGCGGTTGGTATCCCGGTGGCGGATAACCCTCCTTTCCGTAACCTTCCGGCGGATAACCTATTAATCCCACAAAATTCAAATTCACAATATCAGATTAATCCCATTCTAATTCCAAGGATATATCCCTCATTACAATGTCACCCCAATTGCAGACTCATGACATGCATTAATTCATTCAACATATCGAAGAAATGAAAGGAAAAAAGAAAAGAAAAGAAGGAATGCGTGAGGTGAGAGGAAAGGGATCGGAAGCACCTTGCGGTGGTGGAACTCCGACAGGGGGCTGCTGTTGGTTGTAATAACTCATTGTGGGATGTGTTGTGTTGTTCGATGAGGTTGAGGACGATGAAGGACGGAAGGTTGTGCCTGTGCCAATTTGTGTTTGTTTTTGTGCTTTGCATGCGGATATTTATTATTTATATTTTTTTTATTTGTTTATTTGTTGAAGAAGTGTGCGATGCATGTGATTTTGTCGCTAACGAGTAACGGCTGAGTGATACTCACCCCACTTCTCCCGATCATGACACGTCATCAATTGCAAGTAAGTTAGCTCCCTCGTCAACGGCCAATGCGTTATCGAACGAACTTGCTAACCATTCTATTCGTTTTGTTTATTTGTGTTATACCATTCGGTGGGACCCTATACTCTCTCAAATACGTATTCTTCTACATCAGTCGAGAAAAGTTTTTTTTTTTTTGGCACATCAGTTGAGAGAAGTTACTGTGGCAACGAAAAAACAAAAACAAAAACTGCAACAATTATTTAATAAATCTTAATTATTAGATCAACTAGTGCCAATTATTAGATCAATTAGTACATGTCTCTCTCATAAAATTATCCATATCCTGATATAGTTTGACGGTTTAATTTCTATTGACAGTTTATGTAAGTGGCGTAATGCCACATTTGTTTGAAAAAAAAAAAAAAAGAGGTCAAATAAGGAAAGCGGAGGCACATGCATTGTGCAAAATTTTCAAAATGTACAGTAGAATTTCTACTGTGCATGCATGTTATTGGCAAATTTTCAAACGCATACGAATAAAGCTTGCAAGCACATGTGAGAGGTTCACAGACCTATCGAAATGCATGAAGTTCTATCATTGATTGTCAGACAAGAACTTCCCGAAAGATCTATAAATGAAAATACAGGCTCATAGCATCAACAGAAACGAAGAGAGCATGATAGAGAGAAAAAATATATAGTGTCTTCTGAGAGTTTCTTCTATTTTTATAGAGAGAGGTGTATTCTCCTAGTACAAGAGAGAGTGTTATTGTTCTCACCTTATATTTAGAGAGAGGTGTAATTTTATCTTCCACATAGTGAAAATCTTTCTCAGTCTTGCCCGTGGTTTTTTCCCTCATCATTAGGGGGTTTTCCACGTAAATATTGTATGTCAGTTCTATTACTCTCAGCTCTATTTTAGTTGCGTTGATCTGTTTCCATTACTCTGATACCCAACAGTTGTATCAGAGCTTTGGTTTGGTGGTATTTATTCTTAGTATGCTTCGTATTGCAAATTTAGGTACGATCTTCCACATCATAAAAGAATTTTTACCTAGTACTTATCAAAGCCATTGGTTATAGTTCACGCTGCGGGTTACTACTCTTGGTCACTATTTATACGTGTAGTTGTATACTTTTACAGTATTGTTAACGTATACTGGATTTGTTCCATATACGGTATAAATATACGATACTGTTCACGTATGTGGTACTATTCACGTAAAAGAAACTATTCACGTATACGGCACTATTCACGTATACGGCATTATTCATAAAAAAAAGTGACTAGTCTAGTAGAGAAACAGATTCCGGTAAACACCATGGCAACAAAATTTGAGTTTGAGAAGTTCAATGGGAATAATTTTTTCCTTGTGGAAATTGAAGATAAAGGCAATCTTGAGGAAGGACAATTGCTTACCAGCAATTGAAGGCAGACCAGCCGAAGTTACTGATGAAAAGTGGAAGGAGATGGATGATAATGCTGTTGCCAATCTGCATCTTGCAATGACAGATTCAGTATTGTCCAGTATTGCAGAAAAGAAGACAGCAAAGGAGATTTGGGATGCTCTTGTCAAATTGTACGAGGTCAAGTCACTTCACAATAGAACATTTCTAAAGAGGAGGCTGTATACTCTTCGGATGAATGAGTCCACATCAATAACGGACCACATCAACAATCTAAACACATTATTCTCCCACTACAAAGATCATTATAAAATAACTGAGAATGAACGTGCATTTTAACTTCTACTTCAAAGTCTACCACTCATATGATCAACTCATTATCAACATCACAACATAATAATATTGCCAACTATCTATCCTTTGATGATGTCATGGTACTATTCTTGGAAGAAGAGTCCAGCAGGAATAAGGAAGATAGATTGAGAACTCAAAGCATGGAGAGGCATTGTTGGTGATGAGAGGAGATCAATGGAGCGTGATTCCAAAGGGGAGTCATGGCCTGAGTAGATCAAAGTCAAGAAGAAGGAAGAACTTCAAATGCTACCAGATTGTGGCATGAGAGGGCACTCTGAAGAAAGATTGTCAAAATAACAAGAAGAATGCGATAAAGCCCTACATCAACCTCTCAAGGATGTGTTGCAAGTACCTCTGAGGATGGAGAAATCCTATGTAGCGAGGCAGCAATTGGTTCTAGAGGGAATAAAAGGCTCATTGATGTTTGGATCATAGATACAGGAGCATCATGGCTATGACTCCACACCGCGGATCGGGTTTTTACAGTTATGAACCTGTCTCGGAAAGATCTGTGTTCATGGGAGATGATCATGCCTTAGAAATTGCTGGTGTTGGTACTGTCAAAATAAAATTATTTGATGGTTCCATTTGAACAATTCAAGGAGTGCGACACGTGAAGGGTTTGAGGAAGAATATATTGTCTATTGGGCAACTAGATGATCTTGGGTGCAAGACCTGTACTAAAGGGGGAATCTTGAAAGTTGTTAAAGGTGCTCTTGTGTTGATGAAAGCAGAAAAGACCACAACAAATCTATACAGACTTCAAGGAGATACGTTGCAGAGGCGCGATCAATTGCATCAGCAAGTGAAGAAGAAACGACGATGATGTGGCATCGCAAACTAAGCCACATGTCGGAACGTGGTTTGAAGGTTCTTGCGGAACGTAATCTCATTCCTGGGCTCAAAACGGTGAACTTACCGTTTTATGAGCACTGTGTTACAAGCAAACAGCATAGATTGAAGTTTGATAGGTCAACTGCTCGGAGTAAGCACATTCTAGACTTGATTCATTCTGATGTGTGTGAGTCACCAGAAATGTCCTTGAGAGGTGCAAAATATTTTGTATCATTCATTGATGATTACTCCAGGAGACTATGGGTGTATCCAATAAAGAAAAAGTCAGATGTGTTTCAAATATTCAAAGACTTCAAAGCAAGAGTAGAACTGGAATCTGGAAAGAAGATCAAATGTTTGAGGATAGACAATGGAGGAGAATACACAGATGGAGATTTTCTAGCATTTTGCAAGCATGAGGGTATTCAAAGGCAATTTACAGTTGCACATACACCTCAGCAAAATGGTGTAGCAGAAGCGGATGAAACAGGACTCTTCTAGAAAGAACAAGAGCAATCGAGAACGTAGGTTTAGCTAGCCAAGTCTTTCAAGGCGTATAGCAAAAATCGCCATATGTGATTAATCGGTCACCATCAACCGCAATTGGTTTGAAGACACCAATGGAGATGTGGAATGGCAAGTTGGTAGATTATTCTTCTCTACAAGTGTTTGTCCGACATATGTGATGTACAACTCCCAAGAAAGAACAAAGTTGAACCCGAAGTCCAAGAAATGTATATTCTTAGACTATGCTGACGGTAAAGGGGTATCGCTTGTGGGATCCCACGCCTCAAAGGTTATTGTCGCCAGGGATGTTATATTTGCTGAAAATGAACCGCAAAGTGAAGAAAGAAATGACAACACTATGAGACCACTACTATTCGTGATAGATGAGAAAACTCAAGAAAGAGATTTACGGTAAAACCAGAGCATGATGCCTAGAGGCCAATGATACGTAATAGCGATCATCATGCTGCATAAAGCCACCTTCATGGCATTTAGACTATGTTATGGCAAGCCACGATGCATTTGTCTTCTAGCAGAAGAAGGAGAGCCATCAAACTTTTCGTGAGACTTTGAATAGTCCAGATGCTTTCTGTGGATGGCAAAGATGCAGAAGAAATGGAGGCCTTGCATAGGAATAAAACATGGGAACTTGTTGCACTTCCAAAAGGTCAAAAAGCCATCGGCAACAAATGGGTCTATAAGATCAAACGAGATGGCAATGGTCGAGTGGAACGATATCATGCAAGACTGGTGGTAAAAGGATTTGCTCAGAAGGAAGGTATTGATTTCAATGAGACATTTTCTCCAGTTGTCAGACTTACCACTATCAGAGTAGTATTGGCTATGTGTGCTGCATTTGATTTACATCTTGAGCAGTTAGATGTGAAAACTGCTTTTCTTCATGGAGAACTTGAAGAGGAGATATATATGCTCCAACCAGAAGGCTTTGAGAAAAAAGGAAAAGAAAACTTGGTTTGTAGGTTGACCAAATCTCTGTACGGTCTAAAGCAGGCGCCAAGGTGTTGGTACAAGAGATTTGATTCCTTCATAATTGGTTTTGACAACAGATCGAGTTCACTCATTGTACATACTATAAGAGGTTTGATAACAATGTTTTCATCATTCTGTTGTTGTATGTAGATGACATGTTGGAAGTAGGCCCCAACAAAGATCGAATCCAAGAATTGAAGGTACAATTGGCTAAGGAGTTTGATATGAAGGACTTGGGACCCGCAAACAAGATTTTAGGGATGCAAATTCACCGAGATAGAAAGGACAGGAAGATCTGGCTTTCACAGAAGAATTACTTGATGAAAATCTTGCGACGCTTCAACATGCAAGATTGTAAGCCAGTATCAACCCCACTTCTTGTGAACTACAAATTATCCTCAAGCATGTGTCCTAGCAGTGAAGCAGAGAGGATGGAAATGTCTCGAGTACCGTATGCATCAGCGGTGGGAAGTCTTATGTACGCCATTATTTGTACTAGGCCAGATATTGCTCAAGCAGTTGGATTGGTCAGTCGGTTTATGGCAGATCCAGGTACTGAGCATTGGAATGCTGTGAAGAGGATCCTAAGATATATTAGAGGAACCTCAGGTGTTGCACTATGTTTTGGAGGATCAGAGTTCGTTGTCAGGGGATATGTTGATTCAGATTTTGCAGGTGATCTTGATAAAAGAAAATCTATTACAGGCTATGTGTTTACACTTGTGCAGAGTCATTTGGTTATCCAAGTTAAGGATCGCTCTATCTACTATAGAAGTGATATATGGCAGCTACACAAGCTTGCAAGGAAGCTATTTGGATTCAAAGGTTAATGGAGGAACTCGGGCACAAGCAAATAAAGATTACTTGTGTATTGTGACAATGAGTGCCTTGCATATTGCAAGAAATCCAAATTTTTCATTCCAGGACAAAGCACATAGGAGTTCAATATCACTTTGTTCGAGAAGTAGTGGAAGAAGGAAATGTGGACATGCAGAAGATTCATACGAAAGATAACCTAGCAGATGTCATGACAAAGCCGATCAACACTGACAAGTTTAAATGGTGTAGATCTTCCTATGGCCTATCGTAAAGCGTAAGGCGAAAGATGGAATTGGCAAGATGAGAAAAGGTTTTGAAAGCTCACCAAAAGTGGCTTTAAGTGGGAGATTGTAAGTGGCGTAAAGCCACATTTGTTTGAAAAAAAAAAAAAAAAGGAGGTCAAATAAGGAAAGCAGAGGCACATGCATTGAGCAAAATTTTCAAAATGCACAGTAGAATTTCTACTGCGGCATGCATGTTATTAAGCGTAATGCCAAAACGCACAGTAACAAAGTTACTGTGCACATGTGAGAGGGTTCAGTGCACCTACCGAAATGCATGTGAAGTTACTGTGCATTGATTGCATAGTAACTTCCCGAGCATCTATAAATAGAGAGCTGCTGAAGGCTCTCATAGCATCAGCAGAAACGAAGATAGCATAATAGAGAGAAAAAATATATAGTATCTTCTGAGAGTTTCTTCTATTTTTATAGAGAGAGGTGTATTCTCCTAGTATAAGAGAGAGTGTTATTGTTCTCTCCTTATATTTAGAGAGAGGTGTAATTTTATCTTCCACATAGTGAAAATCTTTTCTAGCCTTTGCACTGTGGTTTTCCCTCATCATTAGGGGGTTTTCCACGTAAATATTGTGTGTCAGTTCTATTACTCTCAGCTCTATTTTAGTTGCGTTGATCTGTTTCCATTACTCTGGTACCCAACAGTTTACACCGTCCATTGATAGAAATTGAAGGAGAATGACAAATTATGGTGGCTTAATTGAAGAAGAAAATCAAAATCATTCTTTATCAGTCTAGTTTAACTCAGTGCAGTTGATCTGTTATGGAGTGTTTTATTATAAAATGTATATTTGTTTTCCTCTTTTTTATGATCCAATTAGTAATAAGTTTAGTTATTTAATTTGATGTATTGTTGTAAATGACCAAAAAGAAAAATTAAACCAAACCAATTATTTTAATAAACAAAAAATGAAATTATTAAATTTTGTTTTGTTTTTGTTTGCTCAATTTGGCCTTTTGATTTATATTGTTGATCTGCAGTCATGCATCATGCAACTCGTTTTACTCATTTTGCATGTGCCAGTTACGTCAATCAAAATGGTTTTGTTTTTTCCATTCTATCCTCGTCGTTGTTTTGGTACTTTATCTTCCTTCATTCTATCGATCTCATTGTAACTAGCAGCTCCATTTCTAATGACGCATTTTTCACGCTCCTCACCGGGAAATCATTTCTAAGCAGGGATATGTCCCTCTTTTTTTTAAACTAATAATAATCGTGTTGCTTTAATTAACTTTTCAAGCTGATGCACCATAGATAAAATGTTACCCTATATTGAGCTCACCCCTAACGCATGCACTTCATTCATTGAAAGCGGAGCACACTTGCAATAATACATGACAGTTTCCATCCCAGCATACAAGGATGCAACCACTTCTCACATATTCAACAAAACAATAGGTATATGTATCTTTTAAAAATTAAAATGATGTAAAAAAAAAATTTAAAGATTAAATTAATGTCCCTTATATTTTTCAAAGATTAAATTAATGTAAGAAATTTTGAGAGATTCAACTAGTGTTATTTGTCTCTCTCAACAAACCATGGCATTGTTAATTGTTGCCGGAAAGGATAAAAAAAGGGCAAGCAGATGCAATTAAGGGCGAGTTAAACCTATTTTCAACTTTTTTTAGTTGTACATATAAAATTTTGGTTTTATAATTTTTTTTAAGAAAATCAAAACAAACCCACCCTAAATTCGATTAATGATTCGATTGATACGCTGAAATGTGATTTATTGGCTGTCATTGTGGCCTGGCCACGTGAATATATTGTACTTTTTGCTCTGGTTCTTGAAAGTTCCATTATTGGATGCACCAGACCAGTCGGCAGGTGTCCACAACAGATCCTTTTTATTCTCAGATCTCTTTAGAATCAAATCAAACACAAAAAGGAGCTCGAATATAGAAGATTGTCAAAAGAGGAGTGACATCCCACTTACCTATTGTCACTATATATTAAATACTTTTATCTGCATTTTTTTTAAATAACCTTAATCTTATTTTAATAGTTAGACTTTTACATTTTAAAAATTAAATTAAAAATCATGTATTAGAATCTTTATTATTTATTGTCACTTTATTTATTATTTTTATTTGTGACATTTTGAAATGTCTTTAATTAAAAATTTATTTAATTTTGTATTTATAATATTTTGCTGCTATGAAATTGTAAATTTATATTCAATAATTGTACACTATATTTGACATAAAAATTAACTATAGTTACTGAATTTGATTGTAGTTTCTCTTCATATTTTCTTGTGATTTTTGAATTAACTAAGTAACTTTTCATCTATTGGCTGGATATAGAGTTGGGTATATGGGTCGTGATCTGTGGACCAACCCATTTAACTGACTACCTACATGAAAATGGACAAAAAAAATTTTAGCCCACCAACCGGTGGACTTTTTTTATCTGCCCCGCCTAAACCGCGGGCTAAACAGGCCTAGGCACGGATTAGCTGACCAGCCCACTAGCCCGCATAGAAATTACTCTAGTGCAATGGTCCTGGAGTGCTTGGCAATTGAATCCACGGACCATTTCTAATTTCACTACTAGGCGTGAAACATATAAGCCCAAGCAACCCAAGGGGATGTTTAGACTTTATAATTAAGTGGCCCAACCCAACATAAGTAAGGGAAAACAATAGGGTTATAATTGGCTTTGAGTTAGAGTTCTTCTTCCTACTTCTTCCTGACTCCTTCTAAGCAACTCCCTCTCTCTTTGTCTCTCAACTCACCCACATTGTGTGACCTTTCCCTACCCTCAACTCAGCCACCATCAGCCTCATTGCCTTAACCTAAGTCAAGCCCTCTCTTACTCTCGAGTCTTTTCTCTCAACTCTCTGTCTCTCTCATGCCTGTAGATCTCCGCAGGTTGCTGCGTTGTGCTTTGCCAAGCCATCGCTGCTCTGAGAGAGAGAGAGAGAGAGAGAGCAATAGCCATCTCCTACCCATCAAGACACACACACTCTCTCTCAAAAATTAAGAAAACATTTTATATATTTCTTAATTTTTGTTGGAATTTTTGTTTGCAAAGGTTTTGGGGGAAGAGATTTATCAATGGTTGAAATGGAGAACGTCGGAGAGCTTCAAGAGTTCATTTAGTGTGAGTATTTTGCCCTTTTTTGTTTCTTTTTTTTGTTTTATTTCTCTCTTGCGTTTGGAAAAATTATATTAGGACAAAAGCTTTTTTATTTTTTGAAAGAGCTGACTAATGATTTATTTGATTGTAAGCTGTTAGAAAACAAAATTAGCTGATGCAAAGACACTCCAAGTTGTCTTTGGTTTGGTTGGTTTAGAGTTGAGAGTTGACATTGCGATGCCTCAAACATTTAGGAATTATCTTGAGGAAGCTTGATGGAAGGTGGGACGGTCTCCTATTTTTTGGACTGTTATTGCAGCTAATGAGAATATTAAGGTGAATGGTTGAGCAGAGCAACGTGAAGCTAGTCCGCGGGTCGGTCCTAATTTGGTACGCGAGCCTTTTGCGGGGCCAAAAATTTGAATTGTACGTGGACTGATCCGCAGACTTGATGTGGACTGGTCTGTGAACTTGCAGGCTTAGGTGGGGTGGACGCGAATTGGACTGGTCCACATACCCAGCTCTAGTTGGATGTCACTATATAAAGCTTATCATTGAGGGAGACAAAGCAGTTTAATGGTTCATCGTCTTTTTTGCTAATGTGTCTATTTTTGTGAATTTTGAGGGACAGTAGGAAGGTTTTTAAATCCATAATGATTAATTTATATTATATGATATATGTCCGGACCAATCTACAATTCTACTCTTTGAAGTATAATAATAAAATGAAATACAGATGATATAGATATTTAATTCCGTTTTATTCAAGATTTTTTTCCTTAAGTTATCACAAAATATCTTAACATAGTCTAAAAATGCTATTTTTTCATCAAAAATTTAAATGTTGTATCATGATAACTCACGAATAACTTTTTTCACATACCTACTGTTTATAAGTTTATCTTTGAAACTTAAAGTTTATTTGGATAGTACAATTTATGATTTTTTAACTTTTTGGAAGCCAAAAGTCATATTTTCATATTTTGTTCTGCTTAATTAAACAACTTATCACTTCTCTAAAAGATATTCTTAATACTTTTTGAGAAGTTAAAATATCTAACTTCTTAAAAAATACTTTCTAAAATATTAAAAATAAGTATTTTTATTATTATGTACTTAAATATAAAATAACTTATTCACAAATTACTTTTCAAACACAAGTTACTTTTCAAAAATTACCTTTCTATAAGTGCTTAAATAAATTGTTGACCCAAACAAGACTTAATTAATCTAGTGTGTGTGTGTGTGTGTATATATATATATATATGAGATAAATATTTTTTATTTAGAAAAACTTTGAAATTTAGGAGAATTGGAGTTCATGCGAAATTTCATCAGGGATTAAGGATCTAAGAATTTTAGCTATAGATAAAACACATATTGGATAAAAGTGTTAACTATTATGTGATGAGAGGAAAAATATCAAAGCAACTTGTAAGTTTTCCTTCCTTTTTTATTGGTACAAAGTAATATTAAAAGAAAAACTAACGCAGGAAGACCACACTTGGAGCATCAGCAAGCAGGAGGATGTTGCGGTCCCGGAGTTGGTTCATGGAGCATCCTCCAATTCTGGTTTTGTTCAACCCCCAATTGTATAATTTAGTTTTCAAAAAATAAAAGGTTAACTATTAAACATAAGTTTAAGGACATTATAGGAGTAGCATAAATAAAGACATTTAATATGGTGTGAAAATAGACAAAAGGAAGTGGCACATTAAAAGGCCTTGGCTGCACAAGTTATATGTAGTGTTGGGATTTACCGTGTGAAAGATGAAGGCTTATATAGCTTTAATTTAGTTTAATTAGATATTTAGGGTATGTTTGATTAGAATTTCTAGTTTTTAGTTTTTATATTTAATTTTTTAGATTTTTTTTGTACTTAATTTTTTAGATTTTATAAAAGAAATACTAAAAATTTTGAAAACTATAAATTTTAATTTTTAATTTTTATTTCCAGTTTTTCAGTATTTCTTTTATAAAATCCTAAAAATTAAAAAATTAAAATTAAAAACTAAAAATTGAAAATTAAAATTGAAACTACCTTGAGTTCCATCGCCCAATGATTAAATAGTAAATACTGGTCCGGTCGAGCATCACTTTCTCAGTCCTCTCATCAAATGACGGGTATAGGACTTCTAGCGTGTAAATTGCGCATGGGATCTGTTCATGTGTCTATCAACAATTCAATGAAATATTCGATTGATGATTAATTAGTTAATGCTGTAAATCTGAAGATTTCTCTTATAATGGCACAAAGTTTCAACGGTGCTGCTTACGTTGGAAAAATTTACAACATTTAGCACAAAAATATTTTAATGTTATCATGAGAGGTTTTTATACACTGTAGAGATAAAGGTACCTATTTCAACGTTATTTTTTATTTACTGAACTCAAATTTGAAATATTGTTTTAAGAGTAACATAACGGGAACAATAAAATTGAACAACAAATACATACCACATACTTTATCATCATTAGATGTGATGAATGAGTGGAATAAGTGGAGACCACTCATCATATCCAATGATAATAAGACGTGTGGTGTGTATTTTATTATATAATTTTATTGTTTTCATAATATTGCTCTTATTTTAAAGAAAGTAAATACCAATTAAATATCTCAAGTTATTTTATTAACGGTATAAACTGAGACATAGGCTCATATTGTGATTTTAAATTTTTTTCCTTTAACGTAGGATATTCAATTTTAGAGGCATCATTGACTTATCCTCTTCATACAAATTGCTAGATATCAAACTTGGTCCTGAGCGGTAGTTTAAGGAATCCAACTAACTATTAACTGTGTTAGATCTTGTAATTATGTTAAATGTCTTTTAAGTAATAAAACGGGAAATCTGGTTTGAGAAAAATTTGCGTATGATGTTTCATAAGTTAACACTAAATTTTTATTTATTTATTTTCAACAGAGATTCATTGATTGATAATTGAAGGCAGCCTAGATTTAAAGAGAGACCAAAATAACATAAAATATGATATCAACAAATGGGGTCAATTTGTAATGGGCTCAATTTGGGATGGTATGTGTGATGGCATGGGTTGTCTTCTCATTAGCCCATTGGTGAAGGTCTCAGACAAATCTCTCGGTCACGATAACTGAGCAACTTCTTACCCCGACAGAAAAATATTTCTGGACATAAAACAACCACCTCACAGTTGCATGTTCGCCAAAGAGCAAAGAAAACTGTTTACCAAAAAAAGAAAAGAAAAGAGAACTAGCAATCGGTTTGTGTTGCCAAAAAAAATAAAAAAATCAAGCTATTAACGACTTGTTTTGTGGGCTATATGAATATAGAGGTGTCAAATGGGCCAGCCCATCCCTATTTGGCCCTCACCCATGTGGGTCAGGGCTGAAAAGCCCATAAGGCCAAAAAGCCCACAACTATGAAAAGCCCACAGGGCCAAAAGCCCATGTGGGCCAGCCCACTTATAAAAATCTAAAAATTTATCAAAGTTTAAAATAAATTGGCCCAGGGTTGACCCACCTATGGACTAATCTCAACCCACCTATAAATTAATCTTAGCCCACATGGGTTAGTCTATAACAAATTTCAGATTTTGAGTTTGTTTTTTGGTGAATTAGAGACTACATACACATATTAACTCTTGCATAAATTATCACAACCACCCTTTTAATTTTAATGAAATTCAGAATTTCATAAAATTTTTCGGTCAGTAGCGTTCAACATTTCAGATGTTGAACCGCATGCTTGGTCAAATTTTAATTGTACAAGGAAAAAGAAAATGTAAAATTTGATCTCATATACTAGTTTTCTTCACAAAATTGTGTATCAGTTATCACTTATCCTCAAATTGAAGTTTAAGACAAAAATCCCCACATGTGTAAGCATTAGAGTTTGACACCACGTGTTGTCCGTTCACTTACAATAGGAGTTAGGTACAATATCAAAACGACATCATTTCCATCACGCAGTTACTCCTCTTCTTCATCTTCACGAATCACGTCGCTCTCTCCGCCACATCACCATCGTAACTTCCTTCTTCAGCGACTCCCTCAGATCTCATATCTCGTTCTCTGCCTCACAATTTTTGATTTGGGCGTACATGTGGAGTGGGTTTTGGTTTAATGTATTTTTTATTTGTGTTTGGAAAAATTACAGTTAGTGAAATGGGGGCTGGCCCATGGGCCATCTACTTACAACCCACACATTTGGGTGGGTTATGTGGGTCAGGGCTTAAGAAGCCCACTAAATTTGTGGGCCACTGTTGATGGGGGTCAAATGAAGAGGGGCTAGGGCTAGCCCCAGGGTCATGGGCCATTTTGACATTACTATATGAATATGTGAGGGCGAACTTCTTGTGGTCCTTGAACACTTGATGCGAGGACACTCCTTACTGGAGAGCACGTTAACGTACGCACCGGTGTTGGAGTGTGGGGTGAGTTTGGGCCTTAGAGTGCTGGGTGAAAGGTTTCTGACAAGGGTGAAATTTTTCTATGCTCTTAGAGCACATTTAATATATAGCATACACATCCATTTATTTCAACTTAGGATCATGTTTAAAAGTAATATGAAAACCTAAAATGAGTGACTGTGTAAATTTGTGGAATATGCAAAAGTGTTGTAGGAGCATGGAAAAATTTCTCCTGACAAGGGCATGGTAAAGTACCTGAAAATAACATCATGCCCTTCCATTGCCAGTGTCATAAGCATGCAAGCAGCTCTTCAATTCCAGCAAAACGCATGCTTCAGTTGTATTGCTCGGACTACGTACTCAACTCTCAACACCTGAATTATTTCACATGCAATAAAAAAAAATGTACACTTGATTATTTTTTTTTTTAAGGACTGCATATAAGTTAATCTAGTTTTGTAGTGATCTATGCTTGTACGTATGAATTGCTCCAAAATTATTTGAAAATAAATCGACTTATTTATTAGGTGCTTTATTTTGCTTCAAATCTAGCTGATATATGCACAACTAATTTGTTAGTTCATGATTTTATTTTGAATCGTGAAAGTTTGCTTGTGTGTAGGTAACTTGTTTCTCTTAATACTTCATCCATTTCGTATTAATAGTCACTCTTAGAAAATCGAGTAATTTTGATATATTAAAAAGTGAATATATTTAGCCAAAAATGGGTAAAACTAAAGCTCATTCTGAACAATTGGCTGGGAAATGGAGGCCAATTCAAGGCAAGTTGCTAGATTGCTTGGTTGTATGAGTGACAGACATGAAAAAGCAGAAGCGGAGCTATATGGTCTCCAGCTAGCTAATATTGAAGTTGACCCATTCGAAAGGGGAGATGGAGTAGGTCAAAATAGCCACGGGCTCGATGCTCTATCTTGAGAAAGCCCCATATCGATACCAATCTCCATGCGTCAAATGGGTGGCCCATATGAGCTGGATTTGATCTGGGTGCATTTGCAGTTTACCTAGATGGCCCCCCCACCCCCCGTTAGGGAATTAAAGTGAAAGTAACGCAAGAGAAATTTTCCAATTATTGTGCCCTTGATTGGGAAAGTCCCCACAAGGACATGTTTGAT
Source organism: Dalbergia cultrata (assembly GCA_031216105.1). Classification (NCBI taxonomy): domain Eukaryota; kingdom Viridiplantae; phylum Streptophyta; class Magnoliopsida; order Fabales; family Fabaceae; genus Dalbergia; species Dalbergia cultrata. The sequence goes on along the minus strand of CM062344.1, from coordinate 13,954,954 downwards.
GTTAACACCAGCTTTAGATATTAGATTTGTTTGCACTGGCCTCTGCCCATTTAGTAATAATGAAGCGCATCAAAGGGAAAAAACTGCACATGCATTTCAAAAGTTTTATCCCTCTTTTAACATTCTTTCTCCCTCAAGTGGTCTCTAGCCAGGTAGCCATGCACGTACTAGTTTATATAGTGGGGTTTACCATTATTCTATTTCAGGCTTTTAGCTAGCTAGGCTCTGGGCTCCTGGGGCTGCTCCCTCATGTATTCTACCCCTTCCCTCAACAACCTCAAAAAGAGACCGATCAACAACCAGAAGCTTCGTTAATTCATCTTTCAAGTTAAGTACGGAAAAAAGGTAAAAGCATTTTAAAGTAGATGGGTTGATAGAGTATTGGTTTTAACCAAACTTTGACCATTTTGGTCTCTTAATTAACTTTTTAATATTGATGATGGGTTGCTTGACCTTTTACTAGTAGGGCGGTTCGGTCTATGTTTAGGTGGAGCACACATGGAAACAACTATAATTAATCTAGTGGCAAAAGTTTGAATAGTATGTAATAATTTAAGATTTTGTTATCATCAATATAATTTCGTAAGTACCAAAAAGGATAGGGCAAAGGTGGGTGAGAATTGGGAAAAAAAAAATTCTCATACTAAATTTTATATGATTTTATTATGTGTAATTTTTTATTATTGATCTAAAAGGTGAGATAAGAGGATTAATGATGAGATATCTCATATAATCAAATCATGTAAAAATTTAACATGAAAGAATTTATTTTCAGACTTAATATGGCCACTAATAAAGAAGAATGATGATAATTAACTTAATAAGAGTTACATAAATATTCATATATATGTTTGGTATTATTTTGGACTCGGATAACACTTACAAAATAAGAGTGAGGATTCATACTCTTTTTGTTAATGTGACACCCATTATTCCACCAAGCTAGTCTCTTAAAGTTACTTTATGTTTCAACAACCAATATAATATATGTGTGACTGTATTAACATAAAAAATATGTGTGATACTGTGATTATGTAATAATTTCATATGGTAATGCGATGCTCTATATTCGTTCATTATATTCCCCTTAATTTTTTTTTTTTGGCAAAGGTAAAGAAATTTTTAGAGCATTGCGTATGTATCCAGATGTTTTTTTTTTTTTCCTTTTCCAAACAGAATTCAAATCCATATAGTGCTTGCTCGTATTTATAATTTTGATTTTCATTCACTCCGCAGGCAAAATATAACACTTTTATGCGAGGAATTGGTATAGTTAAATGGGTCAGAATATTTATAATTCATTTTTTATGTGAACAGAATGTTTATTTCAAAAAAGTGTTCAAAACGTCCTTTTCATTTAAACTCTTGAGCTACATTTTTTTTCGGATGTTTGCGGCTCAATTTGCTAAGAGTTATTGTTATCGAATAACTAGAGAATGGAATGTAATAAATAAATAATAGTTAATACATTAATAGTTTGGGGTAGGGGATGGATCTTTCTCGTAAGGGAAATGAACAGAATTCTATTTTTTTTTTTTGGTTACCCACCCGATAATCTGAATTCGAGTACTATAGGATCCGACTGGGGGTGACGCTCCATTCTCATCCCTTTAATAATTCTAACTTTAAATTAAGTAGTTGTCTAAAGAGTTTTGTAGTTATAGCAATTCAATGGCATCCTACTGGTGGAACCAGTTTCACATAAACTTTTCATGCAGATTATATGACAATGAATGAAATTTGATTACTGAAAGAATTTCAAGCATCGACTGTGTCTATAAATTGAAATAAATGTAATAAAAATTAAAATTCTACTAATAGATATTCTTTGTAGTATGAAAATGAGCTCTACTTTTTTCTTTTTTTTGTTTTTTTAATGGACATCTCTTTCTCTTGTACCCATACAAATTTGGATGTATTTACTGCACTTTATTGATGAATGAGTAGACTTGATCTGTCCTTTCCTTCTTGCGTTCTGTTTTAAAAGTTTTAAATGGATTCAACGTTTTCTTTATTCTGTCTTTTGAAGTGTGTGGATCGGAAAATAATCAAGCAAAGTATGCCTTAGCACCACCCTTATTTGGCAATCAGCACGTGCATAACATCTTTTACGATAGGAAGCATAGTTCATGTACGTCAAAATGATATTGGCGGGATATTCCTTGATTGCCAAGTCGATTCTCAATAAACATTTTAAAGATAATCATAACTAGACCCTTCTAATTAAGATAACAATTTTTTATTTCATAATTTTTCACGTTAACCATGTTGAAGGTGATCATGACTAGACTTTTGTTTTCCAGAAAAGAAAAAAAAAAACATTAATAGAAAAGTCTAACAACTTTTAAATTGAAACAATACATTGGATACAGATTGAATAAAAAAAATGCATTATACAATTTGAATTAACTAACGATTTGTGGCTTTGTCTCTTGCTCAAAGACCATTAATGTTTAACCATTCACATTGGAAACTATCACAAGAAGTGCTATAACTTGAAGAATGTATCACATCTCTTTTTCAATATAAATCTAAATACGTCCCTATTTGTAAGATTATAAAAAGAAAAATATCCCCAAGGAGAAACCAAAACACCCATGAAAAAGAAAAATAAAACACTATAAAGAGGATAACGAGAACACCATAAAAAGAATAACAAAACAAAATACAAAATCCTAAATAACATAAAGAAAATAAAATGACGGACATACCATCAAAAAATAAATTAAATATGACAGCCCCCTTCAACAATTCTCACACTGTTGAGATTAAGTGTGAGAGGTGAAGTCCCATATTGGTTAAGAATGGACTAATGTGGGATGAGCTACGACTCATTGCCTTAAGATTTTGGGTCAATATGTGACATCTGACCTGATGTTATGATGCACTCACTTAACTTGCTGGTTGTATATCTGCATGTTGGGCTCCCCCACCCTAACACACACAACGGAAGATCATTGAAGAAGAGAATCATAACTAGAGTTTGCTAAGTAAGGTAGTAACTTTCGATATTTTATAGGTGAGAATTAATTTACATATAGTTTGAGAAGACATTGGACCTTTTATACAGCTTTTATAAAAAATAAAAAGTTATTTAATAACTATTATTTTACCCTACTCAAAATTTTTTTAATGCAATAAATATAAGTCTAAATTTCCAATTCAGTCCCTCATATTTATAATGAAAGATAAATTAGTACCTTAAATTTTAAAAATTTCATAGTAGTCCATCAAATTTCACAAATTGAGACAGGTTAGTTTATCTGTCAAATTATTATCTGAACTGTTAACAAAATTGTCTTACGTGTACTGTTAATTTTCACAATGGGTCATAACTGTCTCACTCTTTTATTTTATGCAGAACTCTTTTGTTATATGCAGAGTGCAGAACAAACAGCATATTAAAGTTAAAATCTTTCTTTTGATAAGAGAGTTATGGTGGGAGAGAAGATAAAGAAGAAGGTTTTAAATGATTTCATTTAGAGGAGTGAGACAAGTTATAACCCATTATAAAAATTAACAATACACAAAATTTAATGATGAACTAACTTGTCTTTATTTATAAAATTTGAAGTACTAAATTCAATGAATTAATTTGTTTCCCTGAGTGATTGTGTTGGGATTTTAGTCAAGATATAAAAATATTTTTTCTTTTGTTGTAAATACCATTGTTAAGATATATATGAAATTTCAAATAGAGTAGGAAGGGTGATGGGTTTTTTTTTTAGAAAAATTAAGTATATATATATTTTAAAAAAAGTGACTCCCACATTTATTGAGTACATTTATATATCATTTATCATTTTTGTGCTGTGTTTTTTTTTTTCATCTAAAGCAGCTTCCTATCTTCTTTTCAAGATAAGTAGATAATTAATTATTATTTTTTTTTCTAAGAAGCCCAAACAAACAATCAACTGAAACTCTAAAAATCCTTTTTTTGTTCCCCTTAAAATGAAATACCTCTTTCTCCTAAAAAAACACAGACGAACAAATTAACAGACTTAAAAAATAATATGACAGTATACACGTAAAACACTACACATGAACATCTTGGTGTTAACAGAAGAATATCACAAATGACAGTTTTAAATTCAACTTTCCACAAGAGACTGTTTAGATAGAATCGAAGTGCGTGTGCACGTGCAGACATGTGTTTGAATATGTGGAAGCCCGCATATGAATATTATGCACACGTGCCCACATGCCTCTGTGAATCCTAGTAGAGTAAATTCTTGAAAAGGAGGGAAGGAAACGATTGTGAATGTGATTGCATGTGGATTCATAAAATCCCCAGTCAACTGCACTGTGCCCCAAAATAATTTTACAGTCTCCCTTGTTGTAGTTCTGCCAAAAGCAATTTTTATTTATTATTTTTTTTCGCTCTTTGCATGCGTAGTTATAGAATCTCTACTTTCTTTTTATTTCATTTCATCCTCTCTCATCAATACACAGACACAAAATAAAAATGGTTGGTGGTGGTGTGTGGTGTGTTTTTATTTTGGAGGATGAGAACCACTGACATAAAAAACAACCGGCACATTTTGCTCTGAATCTTCTCAATAAATGGTAGTAGTACAAACCATAAAAGAGGGCTATGTTTCCCTTGAGTCATTGTTTAATCGTCACACATGATGGGCACAGAAAAGGAAAACCGGAGCACAAGGATACTGAATAATATGTGCTGTTTGTATCCAGAACAGCATAATTCCTTTCCTCATTTGAACAATAAAATCAGATTTATGGTGTACTAAAATGAAAAACCCGAGTTTAAAGGACCACTTATCCTCCACTATTACTGCTCTAAACAAACAGCCTTTCCTAATGCTAATGATATCTTAGTTAGTAGTAATATCTTCACCCAAATCGGGACATATGTAATGGGGTGTGTAGAGTGTACAGAAAGAGAGAGAGAGAGAGAGAGAGAGGCATTACTGCTGAAGGGATAGGTGTCCATACGCTGTGGGAGGGGAAATGGACGTGTACCCGGTTTTGCTAAGAGGGTACACAGTGCCTCGCTGTCTAGCATGTGAAGGGGTTGTGAGTATTTCCCCTCATTTTTTCTTATTTCAACATTGAATGTCTATTGGGACATCTACTTTATTAGCATTAGATATAATGGATAGATGAGATAAATAATAGTCATCATTATATCCAATAATAATAAAATAGGTGTCCTAATAGACATCTATTTTTTAAATATTGAAATAGCATTTCAGTTTTCGGTCTCTCTCTCTTGCATGCACCCACTATAACCCACCCAACTGGCAATTTTGATTCATTTCACTTAGAAAGCCGAATGGGAGAAAAGTCAGGACAAAAACTAGTCTAGGATTTGAGTCCCGATTCTCTTGGTTTTCTCCACCACCTATCCCACTCTCTCAATTTTTATTCAACTTGGAGAAGTGAAGTGAAGTGAAACACCCTACAACCTTAACTACAAGTCACAAACAACAAATTAAACACATTGCCACGCAGTTATAATATAAACTACCACTTTTTTCATCCTTTTTTACCACACACTAGCCACTAGTTAGCTATGCTCTTTCATCATAAATTGGAATTGGACACTCCTATATAGTAGCTAGAGACCACAAAAGCCCCACTCCAGATTATTCTTCTCAGAGAATCGATCGACATCATTCTAAGGAAGATGAATGCACTTGCTTCTTCCGAATGCAGTAGCGGGTGTGAGTCTGGTTGGACTCTATACCTGGAGCACTCTTTCCTCGACCAGAATGCTTCACGGAGAGGGACTCATTTCATGGGTGAAGATGATGATGATGATGGCTTTTATGACGAAAAAAGCAAGAAGAAAAAGGCCAAAAGTGTGGACTATGCTGGGGAGGAAGAGGACTTGTCCATGGTTTCTGATGCTTCTTCTGGGCCTCCACATTTGGCAGAAGATGAGTCTTACTTCAACGCACAAGATAGTAATAATAATGGTTGCTTTTATCCTGCATCATCTAAGGCAACAAAGTTGGCCCAGAGAAGTAAAAAGAGGCAGAAAGCAGTAATTAAAGAAAACCAACGCCTTCAAGATCAACAGCATCTTCCTTCATTTCTTGATGACACTGCTAGCTCTCCTGTCTTTGACTTCTCCATGGTGAGCTTGACCATGCGTTGCTCTATTATCTCATCATTTTGTTCGTACTAAAGAATAAATGTCACAGTAGTTGTGTGATCTATTTTACTTACTCATTTGTCTCATTGACAATTTCTCAGAACAATGCTACTGTGACCAACCAACAAACTTCCACAGAGAGCATGCTAGATTACTCACAAGGTTTCTCTGCAACTTATTTTGAGGTACCTGGCTTGTTTCTTTCCTTCTTTTCTTTTTTCTTGTTTGAAGATTTGACGCTTGGTTTGAACTTTGAAGTCATATATCTTAAAAACATTTGTGTGCTCTTGCAGGGGAGATCTTCGTTGCAAGACCACTATGGTTTTTTTACAACCACGTCTATCAGAAAATGAAGTTCATGGCAACAAGTAAGCAATTGCTTAGAAAACTCTACAAGTTAAATAGTTACTGAAGTGGTATCCCAGCAGCATTTTAAATTCTTCATTGGTGATCATTCAGTTGCATTTTTCCGTGAGCATTTTAATGCAATTAAATTATTTTGCATTGTATGTTCAGCAGATGCTACGGAGGGAAAGGGAAGGGAATGATGTAAACAACAGTTTCTACATATCAGTTATTGAACATGTTGCAATGGAAGTTACTGAAGATATCATGGATGGTGGTGTAGAAAGAATTTGATCTCAAAGGGGATTCTGTTCCTTTGTTTGCTTTTCTCTTCTCTTTTTGCTGTGAGAAACAACCTGAAAGGAAAATTTAGAAATAAGCATTTATTTTATTTTATTTTATTTCTCTTTCATAATTTAATTCTCTTGTCAATGAATAGTGCATACAAGATATGTAAGTTAGGCAGGCTCTGTATAAGCATGCTCAACCCCTTTGTTTTTAATGAAGCCCCATGCTCAATTTATATCAGCAAAGCGGCACTTGCCAAACAAACAAATAAATAAAATAAAATAAAATAAACTATTTAATTCTACCCCATCCTCCAAATATGAAATGACCAAAACTACGATTTTTCTTTTAATTTCTGGGTATGAAAAATTAATCCCGCTACCAAGTTATTGCAAATGCCTAGTTGGGTTTGGTTAGAGTGTATGTATATCTTGTGTCCGTATATATTCAAATTAAAATTCGTGGGAGCAGAATACCTGCTTTCAGTGCTTTGGAAATGCTAAATTTATTTAACAGATATATGCAATCTCGGGGTTGACGATATGTTCCACAGTTTTTCCTGTATAGTAGTATAGATCTCAGCTGCTTACACAATAATCACTGTGGTATAGAAGATGGCTGTAACGTGCTCCGATATCACAGGAAAATTGTAATCAGAACTTTTAGTTGCTAAAGGAAATCATGAGACCTAACAAAAAGACCTAACACAGTTTATTGCTGAGTGGATTCTTTAAAGATGATTGGATTCTTGACAGTATGTATATGGAAAACGTTTCGTGACTAGAGGTTTATTCTCCCCTAATGGAGCTCTAAACCTCGAGGTGATTAGTCTTGGTGACAGGCAATAGATAGTTTGGGAATCCGGAGAAAAAAAATGTTAAAGGAGCTCCAAAAATTACAAATTAATCCAAGCAATTCGCGTAACTAGGAGAGGAAGATGCCATCCATCATGAATCAAAACTATGCGCCTAGCAATAATGCAATTGGGTGATTTCAGTGTTACTGGTTGTAAGTCTGTCGTTTTAGAATTTTAACTACAGGATAAGGGGCTACTCATACTCATCAATTCAGGGAGAGTTTTACCTAATATTTATCCCAATCCAAAATTACATAAAAAATTTCTCAAAAAAAAAAAAAGGCGAAGCGAGACAAAATTAAATGCTGCCCACTAAGTTTTTAGATACTAGATGCACAAAAAATTCAAATAAAAGCTATGTCATACTCGTTAATTAGGTAGGATTTCTTTATATCTTCATTTGGATCTTTGTATTATCAGTAGTTGCGAATAAATTAACAAATAAGAGTGATGTTAAGTGTACAATTAAATTGTACAATAAATACACACAATACACCTTATCATTATTGGATTTGATGAATGAGTGGGATGAGTGAAGATCACACATTACATCCAATGGTGATAAGGTGTGTAGTGTGTATTTGTTATGTAATTTTCTTGTACACCAAATATTAGCATATAAAGCTAGGCTTAACCATTAATAAGGACAAGGCCGTCATGCACGTTTGGAAGAGTACAGACGTGGCTCCATTTATTCTGAAAGTTCAAGTGTTTCCTAGCTACTAACTTCAAAATTAGGGCTTAATCTGCTTCCATAAGGATAAAAGATGATGCATTTATATATGCAGGGCTATGAAGTATGGGCAAATAGGAGAGTGTACAAAGATGAGGAGGAAATGCCAATATTAGTGTTGGAATATTTCATATGCATTTCTTTAACTCTTTTCTAGGCTCAGGAGATCCTGCCTGAGATCTTCCTGACCCAGAGGAACATGCCCCATTTTGTTTAGTATGTCAACTTTATCTTGTTTGGAAGGATCCCTATTTTAAAATATCATATTATGATGTTTGTTTATATGGGTTTTTGCTACCTCCAAGTCTGTCTGCTTGGAAGCTGTCATAGGACTTGATGTCATGCACAATTATGTGTCTTGCTTTCATTTTTTTCATATTCCTTTGCACTTTACTTATTCCCAGCCAGTTCCGTGTTCATATTAAAAAATTGTAGTATATGAGGCCAGAAAGGCTAGAAAAAACTAAAGAAAAGAAAAGATGGCTATTGAGAATTTAGGACTTCTAAATAAAAATCTCTGCCCTCGTGGCTGTTTTCTTAATATATAATTGAAGTCCGGCAATGGGAGTCTTTGATGTAGTAAATAAAACAAAAGGCTAAAAGATAATGGAGGGAAGCTAAGCTAAAGACAAATCACAGTCATAAACTTCTAGAGAGCAAAATTAATTTAAACGTGTAAATAATAGTCATTGCTTAGCTGCATTCCATCAAAATGGATAAGAATCTAAAAGGGTATGGGAAAAACATTTCTGCCCTTCCAACCACCGCCCAAACCAAACCCCTTCTATCCCTCGAGTGAGAGGAGATAGGGAAGGGGCTTGGTTGCTTCCTAAAACATGTTTCGTGTTTGATCTTCTATTTATGTGACCATTGCCAATTTAGTTTGGTTGTCGCCATTTCCCGTGACAACGCTCCCTGCATCCCTGCGGCTTGTTTAAGCTATCTGCCAAGGACATGAATGAAATGAATGAATGTAGTGATGCTACTGCACACTCAGAATGGGTTGCTAGAAAAATCATTGCAATATATTACAAACGTGGCAAAATTTGAGTGGGAATATGAAACTCAGATATCATAAAAAATTATGATGTATCCATCGGACTATTACATGTGTCACTTAATTTAGGTTCCAAATTTCCGAGTGAGTAGCATTTATCAAAGTGAAAACTACAAAATAATAATAACTAGAAGTAGAAGCAAGCAAGATCATGTGATAAGTATAGACTAAAAAACCAAAAGCTAGAAAATGATTGACTAGCTGTGAGTAAAATCTTGACTTCTACAAATTGCCACAACTTGTCTTATGTTATGGATTTCTGCAGTGTTTTATTTCTCCTATAATTTCTAATACACTGGCATTGACAAACCTAATCCAAGTTAGCAGAAGGTTGTCCTGGTTAAAACAATTTCCGCAGCGACTTAAGGCATAACAAAAAAAAAAACTAATTAACTTCTTTGCCCACAAAACAGAAAAGAAGAGGTACTGAAAGGTGCAGTAGGCAGATTCATGTCAAAGTCAGGATTATTCGCCTGAACTTAAAATCCACAATTGAAGCCAAAGGAATTTTAGTTCCTTGGGAGTGCAGGAATCTTGTAACAGATTTTTACTGTTCTAACTTGGACTTGACAAGTATGATACAGGACTGTTATCCTCTGATCTTGTACTTGTGGATATGATGACATAATAAAAATTCCAGCACTACAGTTTGTGCTGTAGGATGAGACTGTGTGACTGGTCACAAGGCATGACACAACTATGTTGCACATATATTGGCACAGGTATGGTGTATGATATGAGTACAATATGAAGATACAATATAAATTAAATTAAAAATATGTAAAATATAATTAAGAGTATTATGTATGACATGAGTACAATATGAAAATACAATATAAATTAAATTAAAAATATATAAAATATAACAAAAAATATCCAAAAGTATTGGTTAAGTATTCAATATGATATTTATCCTGAAAAAGTACATAGACTATTCTAAATAATTCGTGCGCCAGCAGAATTGGTAAAAGATAGAAAGCTTTGAATGGAGATTACATAAATGCATATAAGGGGAATTCAACTCTTAAAGCAGGGTTCCTTCCTAAAGTTACGTTGATCCCCCTAAACACGGGGACTATGCCAAGGTGTTCCGAAGTCATGGGGAGACTGTGCAATCCTAAAAGTAACATAATGGGAAATGCAAGTCACATGATGTCGATGCACCACAAGGACCACAAAGCACTTCCCAAACGACAATTTGAGCAAAGCATGTGAACAAAGAAATCAACAAAACAAGGATCAGGAGATTTATTGAGATAGTTTGTTACATTTGTATTGTCTATTTATTTTTCAAGAATTTAACTTGTGAGTAATTGAGAAATAAATTATTTAAATTAAATTGATTTGAATTTATTAGTTTTGAGAGAATAAAAAAAAGTAGAATTTAAGAAATATAAAAAATAATTGATAAAAATTAATATTTATAAAATACAATGGATAAGAAAATATTTTTGTTTTGGTACCGTATGGGTACTAATACCTTATGAATCTAAGGGTTGTGATTGAATCATGAGTGTTTAAAATATTACTAAATTTAAATTTAATTTGTGAGACACGTGTCAAATTTTCTGCTACAAATTATATAAAAAGTACCGATACTCATGAATTTTATAAGATACCAAAAAAATCTCGATAAGAAAATAATATTTTTGATATACTTTAGTTGAGGTGGGACGTCCCACTTAAGTGGAGAAATGATAATTGTACTTATAAAGTATGAGATATTATATCGATTCACGTATCATCTATTATTGAATGAACTGTAGATTTTACTTGAATGGGATCCACGTCCTATCCATTAGTGGATAAGGGTGTAAATCGAGATGATATCACACATTTCATGAGTTCAGATAATAGTACTCCGGACTGTTTCCTCTCTCTCGCATCCCAGTTTTTGTTCTCCAACAGTCGTCCCAATAGTGTCTTTGACATACAGGAATGGGACGGTGAAATTGCACCACTGTAGGTGCTCTCAGGACCGAATCTGCCAAAATATTTCTTGCCCCTAAAGTCATTTCAATCCATTGAAATTGGTATATCTTATTAGTGGCGCATCTTGCAAAGAACAAAAAAAAAAACTGCATCCTTATCCTGATATATACGAGGAGAAAACATATCAGAAAGAGAAAGGAAGAAGAGACCCAGAAGGATGGTATTGGTGGAGTCAATGAAGTTTGAGGTTCAATTTACTGTTGAAAAGATGAGATGCCAACCTGTGTTGATTTAGGGTTCATGTTCATCGAATGTCATAAGGATTAAGGACTAGATTAGTAAACAACTATAGCTAAGCCTTATTTCGCAAAATTTTGATGTTCTACCATAAATATGTTAATTAACTAAATTATTTATTGATAGGAAAAAAATCAATTTTCCCTTAAAATATTTCCATTCTACTCTGTTGAACTAATTTAAAGCTATTGATTCAAGCATTTCCATATTTATAGTGGGACGACATCAATTATAATAAGATTTAATTAATATGTAAATGCTATAATTTTAATCAATTTTAAATTAGATTTTGATAATTTAACTTATTTTTTAGTTAAAGCCCCACTTCGTTAAAAACTTTGTATTCTAGAGCATTGTGCCACTGCAAAATTTAAAAATAATAGACACCTAAAATCCTAATTGACTAGAACAAGGACTTACTCTATTTCTACCAAAACATTTGAAACTTCAATTTTTGTTATGACAAGTTGCTCAGAGACTTGATTACAATAAGCTTTACAACAAAGGGACTTGATTATGGAGAACTAATTGAAATTTGGCTGAAAACTAGAAGAAGATTCAGATTTGTTAAACCTTAAAAGAAAGATAAATATACTTAAATATCTTTATTGACTACCCCCATATGTATGGAGACAACCATCCATCCAGGGTTAATACTGGCCATCAAATACTCTAGGGAAAGGTTGCTAACTCAAATACACGAACAATCTTGAAAGTTTTGGGAACAAGAAGGCAATATTACAAGAGTAATGATTCTGCACTTAGTCGGTCAGTACCCAGTACAAACTCTAAGGAGAAACAAAGATGTGAATTGTTATCCAGTAGTCTGAACTTTGAATGGAAGTTTGTAAGTATGTTCAGTTCAAGGTTCATTTGCCCTGGTATCAATTCATCAGGGGCTCATCGTCAATGCCAAGGTTATCAATCCTTCAAGGATATTCTTTCTCACCCCCATTCGCATAAAGCCATTTAACAGACATTGCCAAGCTCCAAGTTCTCGGTAACCAGGATGGTATTAAAAACAGTGCCGGCCAGAAGAACACAATGGTCCACCAGCCCAAAGTCTATATTCTTGGAAATGCAGTATGCATACATGAAATCAATGTTTCTGTCCACAGCAGAATAAGTTGCAAAACGAACAAAGTACTTGAAGGATCACAGATAGAGAAGTACCGGGTACTGTAGCAGTCTCGCATTAGAATTTCTAGCGCAACAATGACAATTATGTATTACATTACACTTCACTATGGAACACAATGCAACTGGGCACCCAGCTACTCGAGCAAGCGTTTGTGCTTACACCAGGCAATGGCAACCACATACAAGAAAATGGTCCCGGCAGTGCTGCCACCAACCGTCCACAAGAACTTCCCATCAGGTTTTGAATCGAATAGCCCAATATGAATGTTCATGCCAAAAATACCAGCGACAACGACAAAGGCACTCACAACCAGAGTTGCCGTGGTCAGCATGACTCCCATTTGGAGGAGATGGTTCTGTTTGTCATCCAGCATAATGTTGATGTAATCCTCTGTGTCGTCAACATACTCCCTTAGCTTCAACAGGACAACCAACAAAACCATAAGTAGTAGCAACAACACAGAAGTCAATTCATCATTCAGGTAAAATCATGTCAAACTATTATATATCAGATCAGAAATGTTAGTTAATTTTTTTTTAAACTTTTATTTGAAAAGATCATAACCTAAAACTACCAAGCCACAAGACCTGCTTATTCCATCTTGCTTGCCATATTCCCCAGCTTAAAGACCATATCAAAAAAAGGAGTAGCTGGCCCAATGATTTTTAAATTAGCAGTGAGTATAGTTATTCAACCTCGAATGCTTGTGTCTTTTGCTAGCAATATCAAAAGTATTCCTATAAATCCAAGGCCTTAATTAGAAACCAGAATTCCCAAGCAATAATTCTCGGAAATGGGAACAGTAGCTCATCTTATGAATTCTCCTCCAACATCATGATAAATTTCGATGTGTCTGCATCCTCCGAATAAGTTTTTACTAGCATAAAGATTTTTATTTATTGAATTGCAACCTCTATGTTTGTGGTGAATCATTTTGGGCTCTTCTAGGTACTCAGTGGCGAAAAATAGTAAAATAGGGTAATAAAAAAAGTACAAAGGTCCATAACAGAGAATGAAAAGAATAACATGAAGCAGCATACCGTAGACAGCTTGTTGAGTGTGCCATCAATTTGCACAAAGTATGCTTCCAAGAGCATCTCAAGCTCCTCTACATCGAGATGCTTAGTTGTTGCACTGTAGGTAGTGCTAGCACGGGTTCCATGGCTTTCCCTGCCAATGCTGTGAATGTATCTGGAGTTGTCAGCATTTTGTTGATCTTCATAATTCTCAGCAGCTACACCAGCTTCCAATGATATTTCAGGTGGAATGCTAAAACAAACAAACAAAATACATAAATTAATTAATTAATAAACGGAAGATAGTTGATCTGGCCAGAGGCATATTTGAGCACGAACAACAAGAATGACTGATTTACGTGCCTGTCATCAATATCTGGTTGAAGAACTTGATTATTATCCATGTCGTCATCCTCATCATTCATGGATGAGGCAGAAGAACTTTCGACCTGCTGCTGAACTAACTTGTCAGTGAGATACATCTCAGCCATATCTTCATCATCATCCAGCAAGTGTTCTAATTCATCCCTTACCTGAAGAGTGAAGACAAAGGTTTTTTTTTTCTTTTCTTTTGGCAGCATAAATCAATGCAAATATTCCACATGAAATGCATGCACCGGTAAAGAGAGAACCTTTTGAACACGACCAGTTATGGCAACTAAGCGGCTCTTAATTTGACGAACGCGTTCCAAATTGAGAGTACTGATCTTTGAAGTGAGCTTATCCAAGGCTGGATGAGCTTCCTGCTCCAACGTTTTTGCCTGCCAAAACAAGAAAGGATCACAGAAAAATCAACAAACTAAACAAGAGAACAAAAAGCTCTAACTAGTTCCTATTTTAGATAGATAGAACAAATTAAGAAGAGACAGAAAGAAACCTCATTTTCTAGGACACTGCAAGCAGCCTCGAGGCAAGCCTCAAGGGCGACAAACTCAAAGGGGAGAATCTTCATGCCATCTCGATTCTGGAGATCTGATTGCTGCTTTGCGTGATCAGCTTCATCTTGATCCTGCAGGGGGGGACTAGCAGCCCTTGATTGGGGTTCTTCCAAGTTGTAAACTTTAGTCCAATTGGAGTCACCATCACCAGCACCTGCAGAAGAAGCAGCAGATCCCTCCTGTAACAGACAACAATAGTAGTAACAATAATAAGCATGATGAAGGAATTTACATCACACGGGAATAGAATAGAATAGAATAGAATAGAGAAAGACCTGAGGAGGGTGGTTAGCGGTGGTAGTGGCTTGGTGGTGGCGGAGGATGCGGGAGTGGAGCTCGTCGACGAAAGGGATGACGGAGGGGTCGCGGGAGTTGAGGAGGAGGACCTCGTGGGCGGTGATGATGGCCTTGATGTGCTCCAGGTTGATCACGATGGCCCTCTCACGCCCCAGCACCGTCGAAGGGTACGAAAGGAGAGGGTCCAGGATGCGGAGGTCGCGGGCGGGGAGCCCCGTGCGCCGCATGATGGCGTGCTTGCCTTCCTCCACCACCTGCTTCTGCCCCGTCGCGTCCAGAAGCAGCCACGCCCTCACCCCCGTCCCCTTCTTCCTCATCGGAACACCACCACCACCAACCCCAACGCCGCCGCCATCACCACCCTGAGGAGCAGGTTGTGCCCTCATATTCATGCTTCTCTCTCTCTCTTTCTCCCTCTCTCACTTGCTCATTCAAGTCAATAATTCAGTTCTATTCGGCTATGGCTATTGTTAATGGCATAGTGTCACCCACCCGCACCCCTGACCTCCTTTCACTGTAAGAAGTATTAATTGCAATAACATAACTAATTAAACACTACATGATTAATAAGATTGCCTAATAAAATATAAACTAAATCAGTAATCCTAATATTATATATGCAATCTAATCCTAACATTATATAAGCAATCAACGTCAGATATAAAAAAAATAATATTTATATTTATATAATTGTATTTATATATTATAATTTTAATCAATTAAATAATTTAAGAATAAGAATATTTTGTCTAATCTTAAAATAAATTTAGTTTTATTTTTGTAAAAAAGTAAAACTCAACCCCTAACACTTTAGTTAAAGTATTATTTCAATTATTTTTATTATTTAAATTTAACTTGATGAAATTAAAATTATTATGTTGTACCATATAAAGTGTCCTAAAAAATTAATTTTTTTTAGAATATTAGGACCATATTCCTTTAAACTTGGCTATTGAATAATTCAATAGTCAAAATATTTTTATTCTACTTTAAAAAAATTTTAAATGCTGTGCAAACTAATTTAAAAAGCAAAAAATAATTTACATTTATATAATAATATTTACTTTAAAGTTAATATTAACTATTTTCTAATAAAATATATTATAATTTTAATCAATTGAATAATTCAAGACTAAAAATATTTCGTGTAATCGTAAAACATATCAATAAATATATATATATATATATATATACCATATAAAGTGTCCTAAAAAATTAATTTTTTGAGAATATTAGGACCATATTCCTTTAAACTTGGCTATTGAATAATTCAAAAGTCAAAATATTTTTATTCTACTTTAAAAAACTTTTTAAAAGCTGTGCAAATTAATTTAAAAAGCAAAAAATAATTTACATTTATATAATAATATTTACTTTGAAGTTAATATTAACTATTTTCTAATAAAATATATTATAATTTTAATCAATTGAATAATTTAAGACTAAAAATATTTCGTGTAATTGTAAAACATATCAATATATATGTGTGTGTGTGTGTGTGTGTAAAATTCACTGATACAACATTTAATACAGTGTATAATCAAACTAAAAATGTATTAATATTTATATTATGATTACATAATTTTAAGAAAATTCAATGGTCAAATTTTTTTTAACCATTAGTAGTTTAGTTTTGAATAAAAAACTCAATGGTTAATGATCAATGGGTTAGTTGCATAATGTAGTCAATAATAATTTTTTTTTTCAGTTACAATGGATAGAAGATATTTAAGATCATATGATATATTTTTACTTTGATTTAACAATACATTAATTATTCTACTTAATCGTGAAAGGTTCTAAACTATCTTTTAGAATTTCATAACTCACTATGTATATATTGAAATTGTGCTAATTATTGCAATAAATTCTTTTTTAATCATTAGTAGTTTAGTACACATTTTTTTAATAGAAAACTCAATGGTCAATGATCAACGGGTTAATTGTAGAATGTAGTCAATAATAATTTTTTTTGGTTACAATGGATAGAAGATATTTAAAATCATATAATATATTTTTACCTTGATTTAACAATACATTAATTAGTCTACTTAATTATGAAAGATTCTAATCTGTCTTTTAGAATTTCATAACTCACTATGTATATATTGAAATTGTGCTAATTATTGCAATTATGTTTGTTGATATATTTTGTATTTAGTTTTCGAACTACTTTGCTAACAACTGAGTATATTATAAATATTAATTTATTTTCCTTTTTTAATGAGAAGATTCCTATTGGGCTTCTCACCCGTATATTTCTTATGTTCATATAAACAGGCATTAAAATCACCCGCCATGAGCCACACATAGGCATTATTCTTGGACAAGCCATGCGATTCTTCCCAGAGTACCTCTAGCATTTTGTAACAATATTGTTATTGTGTTCTATTCCCTATGATAATACATGTATTGGAAATAAAATTATTTGTATCAACATAAAAATATTGCATATATATCTCACTTTTAGCATTGCTTTTATATTTTATTGGTTCTTCTTTCCATATTGTCATATATATTCTTTTTGTTATATTGGAGGAACCACATTCACTGAAATTACTGTATTGAAATTATTGTATATGGAAATGGTAGGATCTGAAACATGATTAAACCTTTGGATTCTGACTAAAACAAAAAAACTTCAAGTTTGGGTGAAATCGCATATTGTCTCTGACAGTAAATCTTTGGTGACATGACTTTGATTCTACTGCTCCAATGAATGGGTAATACATGATGTGTATACTTAATGCATGTTGAACATAATCTACTTTTCATATTATTATATCTTTTTATTTTATTTTAATTAAATCAATTATATATACATGGTAAATAAAATTTTCCAATAGCTGATCAAATAAGTAATTTTATGTGTTTTTGGATATAGAATATAAAATTAGTAGTTTGTTAAATTAAATCAATTTTCAATTCATTTGACCTTTATTGAATATTTTCTATATATTACATGTATTGGATTATTTTAACTCACTATATAAATATGATCATAAATATTAAAAAACATTTTCAATATTTTTTCATTTAAAGTGAGATATGAGTAGTTTATAAATGAGTTTTGAGAAATGTGTTATGTCTTATGAAATTTAGTTTGATCTTATTAGTGTTTTCAATATTGGTTTACTAAATCTATTAATATATGAACATATTTATGTTTCGGAAATAATAGTGATGTTATCTCATTTGAGTTAGTACTACTTTTTTATGGTATGCCTTTTTTTAAAAAAAAAATTGATTCCCCTATATTCAAATTCTCAAAAAAAATATTAATATTAGACTATAAATCCTTTTTCGAAAAAATATTATTTGACGATCGACACCGAAATAAATTTAGTAAATACAAATAAATTAATTAAACACAAATCTCATTATTAAAAATATAAAAAAATTATCGTTATAAAGCTACTTAATGTAGCACTAATGATTAAATTTAAATATTACAAATGAATAAAATAAAATTGTATTATTATATTTAATTCTATTTTATATTCATAAACTACAATTATAATTTTTATTAATACGATATTATTAACATAGTTTGAAAAAATTTTGATCTCCTATTTTGACCTGATTTTAAATTTTTTTAAATTTTGATTGTGTTTTTAAGTTTAAACGTTTTATACATATTCCATTTGTTGATTAAATGATCTTGCATTATTTTTATTCTATGATTAAAAAAAATTTAGTTTAGCAGTAAATGAAAATTAAGCTCCACTATATAAGACTATTGAATATCACACTGATGATTAGAATTTACATTTATTATTAACGTTTAGTTCTATTTTATATTTATAAAATTATGAATTTTATTAATAATTTTTATTATTTTAGTATTTAAATTTTATATTTTCCTATTTCTAATATGATCTAAATCAGTTTTCGTTGAGATTATTATTATTATTTTTTCGTTGGCTGGCTTATTTTCTTTATTCTTATCGATTTATTACTCCTTCACCCATCTCATTCATTTAACCTACATTTATTATTCTTCTTTCTTGATCGTCCATTCCATTTTAGTCAACCTTTAAAAAAGAAGCATATCAAGAATTTGCAACCTTTTCAATTATCTCAGCGGATGCATAGTATAAAATAAGATTTAATTGTATTATATACGATGGTATAAGATATGATATAAATTTTGAGAAAATTACACTAATCTCTCTTAAATTTGTCAAAGTACAACCCACATATCCTCTACTTTTAAATTTTACATGTCAGGTCCTAAGTTTTGTAAAGCTCTACATCACATCCCCTATTAACATTAGTCCACAAGTGAACTTAATAGAACAGTACACATGTACACAACATATTACTAGTATTGTTGTAAATATTAAAGACTATTATAACTATTAAATGATGATATTATATTTTATTTTAGAAAGTGATCAAAGCACACTATCTTTCCATTTGTCCTTTTTCAAAGCATGGGAAAGGGGTGTGCTTTTATCATTTGATAAAAGAATAATATGTTCATTCAATATTTATATTCATATTTAATATTTACAATAATGTCATTAAAGTTATGTGTTGTGCATCTATATACTGTTATGTCAAAATCACTAACAGACTAACATTAATAGTCAGGTCAATGTAGGATTTTTCAAACCTAAGGGATTTTTCATGCAAATCTTTTGGATAGAAGGAGTGCAATTTGCATTTCACCAAACCTCAAGAAAAGTGACTGTAATTTCCCCAGAGGTTTTTATTTTATCCAGTGTTTAGTGTACCACATGATTAGCAGTGGACGAGCAGGCAGGTAGGGGGTGGGAGCTAACACAAAAGAGTAAGTTATGGTAATTTGGGATTGACTCGTAAAAATAACACTTTGATGTGTAATCAATAAAAGTTATTAAATATTACACCCACTACTTAAAAAGTAATTCAAATTGGATGATTTGATTAGATGATCTGTAAAAAAATTTTACTCTATCAATATATAGAAATTATATTTTTTTCATTCGTTTTATTGTCAATATAACTTTGCATGATCATTATAAATTCTCATTCATTTCATGAATGATAATATTTTAATTAAATGTTTCCCCTGGACTCAATATTTTTTTTCTTGTTAACTGATTTTTTTTTTATGATCATACATGAGTGGTTATAATTAAAATTTATTTGATGATAATTAATGATCACATACTCATTTAAAAAATCATATCATTTTATATTTTAATCTTTACTAACAATCAAGATTTGTTCATCTCCATATAAATCAGTGCTCTCAAATATGAGTCAATTCAATTCTTCTTAAAAGATCTCTTAACACATTTATTAGTTAGTAACACTATTTGCATGACTTATTAAGTAGTGGGGTATAAGAGCACATCATTATAATTGATAACAAATATAACAATACATGATTATGATTAAAAGATTTTAAATGACTTGCATAAGGTTTAAATTTAAATCTCATTGCTAATGTTAAAAAAAAAAAACCACTTCATTATTTTAAAATTAGATATCTTATCATATCAATATATCATTGAATATGGCTGGTTTATAATCTGATTTTTAAATGATTGCCAGTCTAAACACTTTTATTTTTTCATCATTCTAAGCTATTAAAAGAAGAGAATTATAAAATCTCCTATCGTATCTTAATTTTAACATTGGATGTGTTAAAGTCTCTTCCTTTGATATTCTTATATATTCAACTATGGTGATTTAATCATAAAGTTTATATATCTTACACATAATTAAAACATAATTTTATAACTTGAATTGGTGAGACACAACTACTTTGTAATCACAAATAATTAAAAAGTATTGATACTTATACTCTTAAATTTTATAAATATACTAGAGAAACCTCTATGTTAAAATGACCATTTTCAAAACATAGTTGAATGGCAATTTTTTTAAGAAGATTATATAATTTAATAATGCATTTTTTTTTATAAATTATTTCTTATACCCATTTTTTATTATATATAAAGTATTGAAATAACTTTTTTTAAAATTTTCCTTCTTTTTAAAATATTTATATAATTATCGTAGGTTATTTTTTAAAATAAAGTGTATGTATTTTTTAACTGAAAAATATTTTTCTTAAAAAGGTATGATAAACAAAACTCAAATTTTGAACTAACATGACTTTTTGTGTTTGGATGGATGACGATCAATAAAGTGCCACTTTGGAGGGTCTAAGACTGAGAAGGGGAATAGTTTCTTAATTAATTACTGTGTTTTTTTAATAAATAAATTTAATTTTTATGCACGGATGGTATCAATTTTTTTTATATTATCATCTAATTATATATTGTTATATTAGTAAAGATAGTTAATCTCACATCTTCACTATTTGAAAAGTTATCCAAATAAAAAGATTAATTAAAATGTAATATAAAAAATTGTATACTGTTTAAACTCTTGTTAATAACCAAACTCATTATTACTTATATATGGAAATAGGATAAACGTGAAAAACAATATTTTATTTTCTTCCTTTCTATTCTGTTATATTATAAATCATCAAATAAGAGTTGAAGCCTTGAGGACTCTTCTTTGTCCTTCAATTTAACTTCCAAAACAATGGTGATAAATAAACCGTTGTTCAATTTTTTATTAATAACTCCTGTCCATCCTTTAAAATATCGCAAAAAGAACCTAAAGCACTTCTTTCTTTCTTAGCTAGATCAAGCTTCAACACATGGAAGGTCAATTAGGGTTTAGGGTTTAGGGTGAGTTTGTTTCGGATTTTAAAAAAAGTGATTATGAAAATTAAATTTTATATATAATTGAAAAAGTTGAAAATTAATTTTTTTTAGAAGCGGCTAATTTTAGCTTCTAAAAAAAACTAAAAATTAATTTTTTTAATTTCAATTATTTTTCAAAAGTTTTCCAAAATATGAAAAATAACTTTTTAGGTAAAATAAGTAATTATTTACCCAAATAATCAGAAACAAATACACCCTTAATTGGCTTTTCGAGAAGGTCCAAGTTTATTATCTATATTTAAAGTGACAAGTACACGCGACGGTTTGTGTCATGAAGAGATAATTCTTCTTCTTCTTCTTGTATTTATTTTTTGGTGCGGAAGAGATAATTGTTTTTTATTTGATTAATATGAAGAGACAATTCTATAGTTAGGTAGTAGAGCAGTAAAAAGGAACGTTTGAAAAACACATTTGGGACTCTGGGCTTAAATTAAGACAAACTGGAAAATGAAGGTGACATTTTAAATACTAATGCTATGTTTCTCGGAACAAAACGTCGAAATTGTTTTGATAAAATAAAGTAGTACAATTTATTTATTTGAAAGTTAACATGTATGTCAAGTTATCTTTATTTAGAGTAAGATGCACTTACCTTTTTCAGGTATTAAAAACTGACACTTCATCTTATTAGTTTAAAAAAACTTCACTCCATCCCATTTTATTAAGGGTATGTTTGGTGTATTATTTTTGATGATTTGATTTTTATAAATTATATATTAAATAATAAAAATAATTATAGAATAAATAATGAATGTAATTTCTATACAATGATTTCATGTTGTTTGACATTTACAATGCATTAAATAAATTTATCTATGATAATCACTTTTATATATTAAAATGATAGATAATTTCAAATTTTAGAATTAAATAATCATTTCAATAAAAATTTAATAATAAATATTTAACATAATATTACAATATATAAATTAATAAAAATAATATATAAATTTATAATACATTATAATAATATAACATTTCATATAAAATATAATTATATAATAAAAATAAAAATTTTAAAATTATTGTTATAAATTTATATTTTAATTATCAAATAACATTTCATATAAAATAAAATTATATATGATAAATTATTCATAAAAAATATTACTTTGGTATGTTTTTCTATGTTGATTACACGTTTTATGATAAAAATATAGAAGTTAGAAATATTATAAGCAAAAGAAAATGATATATATATATATATATATTTGATATTATATGAAAGTAAAATATTACAAAAATAAAATTATAAAAAAGTAAGAATTTAATTTTAATACATTAATAGTGTAAACTTTTTTATATTGTTATTCAATTAATCGTTCCATTTAAATGATTTTTTCAACGGTGGATATAAGAGTAAATCACTTTGAACACGTAGCAATTCATGCCTGAATACATTATAGAATTTATTTATACTATTAGTACATCAAAATTAAATTCATAAAATAATAATTATAAAATAAATCAATTAGTAGAAATTTGAAAATGTGTCAAATCATACTAGATAACTACCCACTATGAGAACTATCCACCATGGTTTGATAATTTTTAGAATTTTTATTAGTTGACAGTATAAAATCAATTGTACACTATAAAATAATAAAAATTAAAAATAGTGTGAAATCATCCTAAATAATTAACTATTAACTATGATAATTACATTATTGATTTATAACAATTATTTTTAATATTTTTAATCTCATTCATATAATTATATTTTATATTAATATTATTGATTACCAATATTATGTATCATGTATTATTTATTTTTAAAAAATAAATAACAATTATTTATATATTTTAATATTATTCTCAATATTTGTTTAATTTTTATATCTTCTTCATTTAAATTTATTATTAATATTAATTTTAAAATAATTATTGTTAACTTATAATATAATTTTTAATATTATTTATGGATTTAGTTTTTATGATCTGACAGTATAAAATATTTTTAACCATGGATTGTCGAATTCGATACAAAGTTATTTACCAATATTTTATTTTTGGTTACCGATATATAGAAATTAAATTTATTACTTATTTTATAATTATTTTTATTATTTAGCATATAATTTATAAAAAAACAAATTATAAAAGAGAATTCACCAAAAAAAAACTTTAATAAAATGGGTGGAGTAATGATTTTTCCAATAAATGGGATTAAATATCACTTATTAATATCTCAAGAAAGTAAGTGTATTTTATCCTTTATTTTAACAAGTAAATTCAAACAGGAAATATTGAATATCATTTTCTTTATTTAGGTGAAGAGGATGATGAGAAAAAATTTACTGAAATAAAATTCTAGCGATTTCTCTAGTGCTGTCGTCGGTCAAAGAGTTCAGTGGTGTTGCCGATGTGCAGCACTATACAAATGATACGTATCTGCAATTTTGAATTTTGTGCATCACGTTTAACAACATTTTAGAAGTGTAGTTAAATACAAATAAAAATGTTGCTATCCTCCCCCTGCTCCTCTCATCTCCCTCTTCGACTTCGGCCTTAACTCTTCGTCCCTCCTCCGCCGCACCTCTCCTCTTCCTCCTACTCGCCGACGCTGCCTTCCTTTGGGACAACATTACAAAGAGTAGACATTACAAAATCTCCAATTTTGTATGAGAAATGGGTCTCCAAAGATTGCTTCTTTTCTGTTAATCATTGCTTTAGCTCTCTTCAATATGGAACACAATGCAACTGGGCACCCAGCTACTCGAGCAAGCGTTTGTGCTTACACCAGGCAATGGCAACCACATACAAGAAAATGGTCCCGGCGGTGCTGCCACCAACCGTCCACAAGAACTTCCCATCAGGCATTGATTTGTATAGCCCAATCCTAATATTCATGCCAAAAATACCAGTGACAACGACAAAGGCACTCACAACCAGAGTTGCTGTGGTCAGCATGACTCCCATTTGGAGGAGATGGTTCTGTTTGTCATCCAGCATAATGTTGATGTAATCCTCGGTGTCGTCAACATACTCCCTTAGCTTCAACAGGACAACCAACAAAACAATAAGTAGTAGTAACAACACAGAAGTCAATTCATCATTCAGGTAACATCATGTCAAACTATTATATATCAGATCAGAAATGTTAGTTAATTTTGTTAACTTTTATTTGAAAAGATCATAACCTAAAACTACCAAGCCACAAGACGTGCTTATTCCATCTTGCTTGCCATATTCCCCAGCTTAAAGACCCTATCTGAAAAAAAAAAAACAAAAAAAGGAGTAGCTGGCCCAATGATTTTTAAATTAGCAGTGAGTACAGTTATTCAACCTCGTATGCTTGCGTCTTTTGCTAGCAATATCAAAAGTATTCCTATAAATCCAAGGCCTTAATTAGAAACCAGAATTCCCAATCAATAATTCTCGGAAATGGGAACAGTAGCTCATCTTATGAACTCTCCTCCAACATCATGATAAATTTCAATGTGTCTGCATCCTCCGAATAAGATTTTACTAGCATAAAGATTTTAATTTATTGAATTGCAACTTCTAAGTTTGTGGTGGATCATGTTGGGCTCTTCTAGGTACTCAGTGGCAAAAACTAGTAAAATAGGGTAATAAAAAAAGTATAAAGGTCCATAACAGAGAATGAAAAGAATAACATGAAGCAGCATACCGTAGACAGCTTGTTGAGTGTGCCATCAATTTGCACAAAGTATGCTTCCAAGAGCATCTCAAGCTCCCCTACATCGAGATGCTTAGTTGTTGCACTGTAGGTAGTGCTAGAACGGGTTCCATGGCTTTCCCTGCCAATGCTATGAATGTATCTGGAGTTGTCAGCATTTTGTTGATCTTCATAATTCTCAGCAGCTACACCAGCTTCCAATGATATTTCAGGTGGAATGCTAAAACAAACAAACAAAATACATAAATTAATTAATTAATAAAGGGAAGATAGTTGATTTGGCCAGAGGTATATTTGAGCAGGAACGCCAAGAATGAATGATTTACGTGCCTGTCATCAATATCTGGTTGAAGAACTTGATTATTATCCATGTCGTCGTCCTCATCATTCATGGATGGTGCAGAAGGACTTTCGACCTGCTGCTGAACTAACTTGTCAGTGAGATACATCTCAGCCATATCTTCATCATCATCCAGCAAGTGTTCTAATTCATCCCTTACCTGAAGAGTCAAGATAAAGGGTTTTTTTTTTTTTTTCTTTTGGCGGCATAAATCAATTCAAATATTCCACATGAAATGCATGCACTGGTAAAGAGAGAACCTTTTGAACTCGACCAGTTATGGCAACTAAGCGGCTCTTAATTTGACGAACGCGTTCCAAATTGAGAGTACTGATCTTTGAAGTGAGCTTATCCAAGGCAGGATGAGCTTCCTGCTCCAACGTTTTTGCCTGCCGAAACCAGAAAGGATCACAGAAAATCAACAAACTAAACAAGAGAACAAAAAGCTCTAGCTATTTTCTGTTTTAGATAGATAGAACAAATTAAGAAGAGACAGAAAGAAACCTCATTTTCTAGGACACTGCAAGCAGCCTCGAGGCAAGCCTCAAGGGCGACAAACTCAAAGGGGAGAATCTTCATGCCATCTCGATTCTGGAGATCTGATTGCTGCTTTGCGTGATCAGCTTCATCTTGATCCTGCAGGGGGGGACTAGCAGCCCTTGATTGGCGTTCTTCCAAGTTGTAAACTTTAGTCCAATTGGAGTCACCATCACCAGCACCTGCAGAAGAAGCAGCAGATCCCTCCTGTAACAGACAACAATAGTAGTAACAATAATAAGCATGATGAAGGAATTTACATCACACGGGAATAGAATAGAATAAAGAAAGACCTGAGGAGGGTGGTTAGCGGTGGTAGTGGCTTGGTGGTGGCGGAGGATGCGGGAGTGGAGCTCGTCGACGAAAGGGGTGACGGAGGGGTCGCGGGAGTTGAGAAGGAGGACCTCGTGGGCGGTGATGATGGCCTTGATGTGCTCCAGGTTGATCACGATGGCTCTCTCACGCCCCAGCACCGTCGAAGGGTACGTAAGGAGAGGGTCCAGGATGCGGAGGTCGCGGGCGGGGAGCCCCGTGCGCCTCATGATGGCGTGCTTGCCTGCCTCCACCACCTGCTTCTGCCCCGTCGCGTCCAGAAGCAGCCACGCCCTCACCCCCGTACCCTTCTTCCTCATTGGAACACTACCACCACCAACCCCAACGCCGCCGCCATCACCACCCTGAGGAGGGGGAGGAGGAGGAGGCTGTGCCCTCATATTCATGCCTCTCTCTCTCCCTCTCTCAGTTGCTCATTCAATCCAATAATTCAATTCTATTCGGCAATGGCTTTTGTTAATGGCATATTGTCACCCACCCACACCCTTGACCTCCTTTCCAGTTTCTATATCTAGGCTAGATTCGTTTTAAATTATTATTATTATTTTTTTGCTTTTTTGTTGGCTGGCTCATTTTCTTTATTCTCATCGATTTATTACTCTTTCACCCATCTCATTTATTTAACCTGCATTTATTATTCTTCTTTCATTATCATCCATTCCATTTTAGTCAACCTTCTACAAGCCCGGTCTTACCATAAAATCACAATAACCATCTAAGCATATCAAGAATTTCACGACCACAAAAAGAAGCATATCAAGAATTTGTAACCTTTTCAATTATCCCAGCCAATGCACCATATAAGATTTGATAGTATTAAATATAACAATATATGATATAATAATATAGTATAAGTAATCTATTATATAAATTTTGAGAAAATTACACTAACTTCTCCTAACAATTGGCAAAACAATCCACATATCCTCTGTTATCAAATGTTACATGTCAGGTCCTAAGTTTTGGAAAACTCTACATCGACATCTTCTATTAACATTAGTTCACGAGTGACTTTAACAGAATAATACACATGTACACAACACATACTTTTTACTAGCATTGTTGTAAATATTAAAGACTATTATAACTATTGGATGATGATATTATATCTTTTTAGAAAGTGATCAAAGCACATCATCTTTCCATCTGCCCTTTTTCTAAGCATGGGAAAGGGGTATGCTTTTATCACTTGATAAAAAATATATATATTTATTCAATCTTTAATATTTACAACAATGTCATCAAAGTTTGTGTTGTGCATCTGTATACTATTATGTCAAAGTCACTAACAAACTAACATTTATAGGTAGCTCAATGTAGATTTTTTCAAAACTCAGGGATTTGACGTGCAAATTTGTTAGATAGAAGAAGTGCAGTTTGCGTTTCACCAAATCTCAAGAGAAGTGACTGTAATTTTTCCAAAAGTTTTTATTCTATACAATGTTTGGTGTGTCATATGATTGGCAGTGGACGAGAATGCAGGTAGCTAGGGGGTAGAAGTTGACACAAAAGAGTAAGTTATGGTCATTTGGGATTGACTCGTAAAAATAACACTCTGGTGTATAATCAATAAAAGTTATTAAGTATTACACCCATTACTTAAAAAGTAATTCAAATGGGATGATTTGATTGAATGATATTATAAAAAGATTTTACACTGCCAATACATAGCAATTATATTTTTTTCATTCGTTTTTATTGTCAATATAACTTTGCATGATCATTATAAATTCTCATTCATTTCATGAATGATAATATTTTTATGGGTTTCTAAAGGTTAAATGTTTCTCCAAGACCCAATTTTTTTTCTTGTTAACCAATTTTTTTTTGGAATGATTATATATGAATAATCAAGATTAAAATTTATTTAACAATAATTAACGATCACATACTTGTTTAAAAAATTACATGATTTTAAATTTTAATCTTTACTGACAATCAAGATTTGTTCATCTTCCTATAAATCACTGCTCTATATATATATATATATATATGAGTCACTTCAATTCTTCTTAAAAGATCTCTTAACACATTTATTAGTTATGAACATTATTTGCGTGACTTATTAAGTAGTGGGGTATGAGAGCATGTCATTATAATTGATAACAAATATGATAATACAGTATTATGATTAAAAGATTTTAAATGAATTGCATAAGGTTTAAATTCAAATCTTACCACTAATGTAAAAAAAATTACTTCATTATTTTAAAATTAGATATCTTATCATATCAATATATCATTGAATATGGCTGGTTTATAGTCTGATTTTTAAATGATTGCCAGTCTAAACACTTTTATTTTTACATCATTCTAAGCTATTAAAAGAAGCGAATTATAAAATCTCCTATTATATCTTAATTTTAACATTGGATGTGTTAAAGTCTCTTCCTTTTATATTCTTATATATTCAACTATGGTGATTTAATCATAAAGTTTATGTATCTTACACATAATTAAAACATAATTTTATAACTTGAATTGGTGAGACGACTAATTTTTAATCACAAATAATAAAAAAATATTGATACTTATACTCTTAAATTTTATAAATATAATAGAGATATCTCTATCTTAAAATGTACTAAAAGAAACCATTTTCAAAATATAGTTGAATGGCAAATTTTTTAAGACGATTATATAATTTAATAATGCATTTTGTTTTAGAAATTATTTCTCAGATCCATTTTTTATTATATATAAAGTATTAAAATAACGTTTTTTGAACTTTTCCTTGTTTTAAAATATTTATATAATTATTGTAGGTTTTTTTAAAAATAAAGTGTATGTATTTTTCAACTGAAAAATATTTTTCTTAAAAAGGTATGATAAACGAAACTCAAATTTTGAACTAACATGACTTTTTGTGTTTGGATGGATGACGATTAAGGAAGTACCATTTTGGAGGGTCCAAGTAGGGGTGGGAACAGGCCATGCCAGGCCAGGCCACACCCTAAACAGGCCAGGCCTGTAACAAAAACACTAGGCCTGAACTTGACCTGTTACCGGTTAAAGGTTTTATTTTCGGCCTGGCCTGGCCTGCTTATGAGGCCTGGCCTGACCTGAAGCCTGTTTATAAAGCCTATTTCTAATATTCATAAAAACAAATAAAAAAATATGCTATAATTTACATAATAAACCTTCATGAAGGTCTAAATACACTCAATTAAATATTACATAACTAAATAAAACATAATTTTCAAATAAACTTAGCAAACTAATAAAAAATCAAATCTTCAAAATGATCTCCTCCTCTTTTTCAAACTCAAGTACCTTGAAAATAAAAAATTATATATAGTTAGACTGTGCCATAAATTAACTACTACTATAAAAGATAACATTGTAGTATATAATGTTCATACCATTTGCTTCTTCTTCAGATTATATTTGTTGCGTAACCAATCTCCGCCACAAATGAGGGCCATAATAGATGTTTCATTTAATCTCGAACGAAACTCATCAATTACTCTTCCTCCAGCACTAAATGTTGATTCAGATGCAACTGTTGAGATTGGAATGGCTAGAATGTCAGCGACCATCTGTGACAAAATCTTATATTTCAAGCTATTGCTTTTCCACCATTCCAAAGCACTGAAAGAATTAGTGCTTTTGTCAGGAATATGAACATTCTCCTCAAGATAAACCTCTAGCTCAGATTTCATTGGGGGAATTGCCTGCTTGTCACGAACAAAACTCATAAATTCATCAGCTCCAGTGATTTCTAGTTGAGAATTAATCTCATTGGAAGGATCGATATTGTCAATGCCACCATCATCAACTTCACCACTACCACTAGCAATTCCCTCTTCCTCCCACAATTTAACGTACTCATCGTATAACATATTCAATGAAGTCATAACCATATCCACATTCTCTCTAGCCACATAATCAGGTTGATATATCAAAGGAAAACAATATTCAATAACATGAAATTTGAACCTGGGGTCCAAAACAAGAGCAATGGACATTAGCAGATTGCACTCCCCCCAATATTTGTCAAACTTAGCTTTCATTGAGGCTGCCATATCTCTTATGAAGTGGTCTTCATCTGTTGCTGCTTTGTCAATAACTTCTTTCACCCTCCAAACTTCAGGCAGATATAAATTTGCAGTTGGATAATCACTACCTGAGATGACATTAGTAGCCAGATTGAATACCCTCAAGACTTGGCAGACTTTCTCAACCTTCCTCCAGTCCTCTTGTGATGGCTCATAGGAATAATGTGGCTCTCTTTCCTTATAAGCTTCAAATACCATCTTAAAATTAAAGGCAATAGATAGCATCTTGTAGGTAGAATTCCACCTTGTTGGACAATCAATAATGAGCTTTCTTTCTTTCAAGTGCTTTTGCTCCACTACATCACAAAATGCCTTTAACCTTGAATCATTATAATTAATATACTTGACACTCTCGAGAATATTATAAATAATATCCTTAATTCTTCCAAGGCCATCTTGTACCAACAAATTCAGAATATGTGCACAGCATCTGACATGAAACAACTTACCATTAAGCACTAATTTGTTACTTAGTGATAAATTGTCCTTGAGAGTCTTTAGGCATGAGTCATTATATGAAGCATTATCAACAGACACAGAAAACACTTTGTTCTCAATGCCCCAAGCTTTAAGGCACTTGAAAATGGCATCGGCTACATCAATTCCCCGTCTAGGTGCAGGCACTTTCACAAAGCTTAAGACCCTTTTCTGAAGATTCCACCCCGCATCAATGAAATGACTGGTTAAAACCATATATTCAGCTACTTGGTGACTAGATTTCCACATATCTGTAGTCAAGCTTATTCTGTTCACACCTTTCAATAAGGCCTTCAAGCTTTTTTTCTCTGCCTCATAGATTGCCAAACAGTCATTCCTAATTGTTTTGCTAGTAACTTTCTTGAATTCAGGATTAGCATATTGGAAGCCCCACATCAATATTTGATCCTCAACAATGCTAAAAGGGTACTCATGCACCATGATTGAACTAGCAAGTATTTCTCTCATCTTTTCATTTGTATACCTAACTCCAGGTGTTAGAAAAGGATTAAGATCCAAGCTGGAAGGTGGAAATGGAATGGGGGGCTGCTTCTTTTGTAAGGCCATGTATAGCCTCCTTTGTAAGCAATTTTCTGTATGCCTCTTCAAATGGCTAATGCTAGCTCCCTTCCCTAAGAAAGCAAATTGTCCCTTACAATGATTGCAGACAGCTTTTGTCACTCCTTTAGAAACTTCAATCTCTTTGAAATAATTCCAAACAATTGATGTCTTTTGCCTCTTTTTCTTGATGACACAATTTGCACCATCTTCTTGAGGTTGGCTTGAATCTGTTAGTGTCATTGGTGTGACTCCTTGTCCACTGCTTTCGATAGGGGCAGGGGGGTGCATACCAGATGACATTGTCTCATCAATATGAATTGGAGAAGCCATTGAATAAACCTGTCATATAGTAGATTAAACAAGTATGTTATTTAAAAGAATTTATCAACTAATAGAATTTATCAAAATAATATTAAATATAAAATAACTATTCAATATGTCAATTATTATAATCATTCACTATGATTCATTATTTTGGTAAAATTTTATTAATTGATATCGTAACATAACAAGAAACTCTAAAATATATATCATGCATGTATAATATATTAACATTACTCTTTATTTTTTTTTGTACATAATGTGGATCTCTATTCTCTAATTCTCTATGACTAAATTTGAAGTATAAGTGTGTAACAAATCCTAGTCTATTCTTGAGATAATAGCAAGAAAAAGAAAAGGTGACCTGATGAAAAGATTGACTAAATAAGATATTATATATTTATATAGATGCTAGGCAACCTATTACTTTTTAAGCTTGTCTTCTCTCCTCTAGTCCTCTTAGAGCACTGATATAGGTACGTAAAACATCAACGCATTTATGGACAACTTTTTAAATGAACCATTAAAATCATCTACTTTACTTTAAAATTTCTTATTTGACTTTTATCAAGCCATCTGAGGGGTGCGTCTAAAGGAATGAGACGAAAGTGTAAGTACATAAACCATTTCTCCTCTTAATATATAAACAGGAACATGTAACTATAGCAAGCATAGATTAAACAATAAATAACAAATGACAGAAGAAGCTCACAGCAGAGCACTTCTCCTACGCGAGTGGGTGCGTGACAGTAGAACACGAATCTGCACAAGGGGATGGTGGAGCACGGATCTGCGCGGCCAAGTGGGTGAGCGACGGAGGGGATGCAAAGCACGGATCTGCGCAGTGGAAGGGATGGCGGACTCTAATTCAGGAAGGTTGTCTCTCACCAAGGCCCATGCTTTCTTTGTAATCACGACCAAAAAAACAAACTTTGTAATAATTGGGGGTTGTGGCTTGTGAGTTGGGCAAATCTAGATCAGGCAGATCTCTGAGTGTGAGGCATATACACACTATGATGGATCTCAAACGAGAAGTTTCTAAAATTGGAAAGAATCAGATGTGATATTAAAGGAAAGAGTGTTCCCGGATCTCAACCATATACTTAAATATGGTTTATTTAAAATGTAAATGAAAGTAAGCACTAACTATACTATAATTATAAACATGTTCAATATAGATAACAAAAACACATGGTGGCATAATGGTGAAATGGAAACTTATAAGCTGGACAACCTTTGTTCCATTCCCATTTCCAAACTATTTTAAATAATGAAACATATTTATCTATATAAATTAAATAGGCCAGGCCGGCCTAACAGGCTCAACAGGCTTCATAAAGAGTTCAGGCCTGGCCTATTAACGTAAACAGGCTTTTAAAAAGGCCTGAGTCTAGTTTTAATTTTTAAACAGGCCAGGTCAGGCCAGGCCCAATATAAGCCAGGCCACAGGCCCCTAGCAGGCCGCCTGGTCTGTTCCCACCCCTAGGTCCAAGACTGAGAAGGGGAATATTTTCTTTTAAATTTGATTTAATTACTGTGTTTTTTTAAAATAAATAAATTTAATTTTATATATTGACAGTATAAATTTTTTTTATATCATCATCTAATTATATATTATTATATTAGTAAAGATAGTTAATCCCATACCCACTACTTGAAAAGTTATCTAAATAGAACGATTAATTGGAAAATAATATAAAAAAAAAATTATACTGTGAGTACATGAGAATTAAACTCTTATTAATAACTAAACTCATTATTTCTTATATATGGAAATAGGATAAAAGTGAAAAACAATATTTTATTTTCTTTCTTTTCATTCTATTATATTATAAATCATCAAATGAGAGTGGAAGCCTTGAAGGACTCGTCTTTGTCCTTCAATTTAACTCCCAAAACAATAGTGATAAATAAGCCATTCTTCAATTTTCTATTTCATTTTATTAGTAATAACTCCTGGGCATCCTTTAAAATATCACAAAAAGAACCTAAAACACTTATTTCTTTCTTTCTTAGCTAGATCAAGTTTCAACACATGAAGGAAAGGTCAATTAATCGGCTTTTCGAGAAGGTCCAAGTACACGCGAAGGTTTGTGTCGTGAAGAGATAATTCTTCTTCTGCTTCTTCTTTTATTTATTTTTTGGTACGGAAGAGATAATTGCTTTTTATTTTATTAATATGAAGAGGCAATTTTTTAGTTAAGTAGTAGAGGGGTAAAAAGGAATGTTTGAAAAACACATTCAGGACTGTGGGCTTAAATTAAGACAAACTGGAAAATGAAGACGGCATTTTAAATAAAAATGCTATGTTTCTCAACAAAATGTCGAAATTATTTTGATAAAATAACGTAGTACAATTTATTTTTTTGAGAGTTAACATATATGTTACGTTACCTTTATTTAGAGTAAGATACACTTACCTTTTTTTAGGTATTAAAAACTGACGCTTCATCCTATTAGTTTGAAAAAACTACACTTCACCCCATTTCATTAAGGGTATGTTTGGTGTATTATTTTTGATGATTTGATTTTTATAAATTATATATTAAATAATAAAAATAATTATAGAATAAATAATGAATGTAATTTCTATACAATGATTTTATGTTGTTTGATGTCTACAATGTATTAAATAAATTTATCTATGATAATCAGTTTTATATATTAAAATGACAGATAATTTCAAATTTTAGAATCAAATAATCATTTCAATAAAAACTTAATAATAAATATTTAACATAATATTACAATATATAAATTAATAAAAATAATATATAAATTTACAATAAATTATAATAATATAACATTTCGTATAAAATATATTATATAATAAAAATAAAAAATTTAAGATAGTTTTTATAAATTAATATTTTAATTATCAAATAACATTTCATATAAAATAAAATTATATATAATAAATGATTCATAAAAAATATTACTTTGGTATGTTTTTCTATGTTCATTACATGTTTTATGATAAAAATATAGAAGTTAGAAATATTATAATAAAAAGAAAATTTTATATATATATATATATATATATATATATATATATTTGATATTATATGAAAGTAAAATATTACAAAAATAGAATTATAAAAAAGTAAGAACTTAATTTTGATACACTGAAAGTGTAAAAGTTTTTTACATTATTATTTGATTAATCATTCCATTTAAATGATTTTTTTAGTAATGGATATCAGA
Organism: Dalbergia cultrata; assembly: GCA_031216105.1. Lineage (NCBI taxonomy): Eukaryota > Viridiplantae > Streptophyta > Magnoliopsida > Fabales > Fabaceae > Dalbergia > Dalbergia cultrata. The sequence goes on along the minus strand of CM062344.1, from coordinate 13,919,728 downwards.
GTAAATTGCTTTGAACACAACAATTTAAGCTTGAATACATTATAGAATTCATTTATACTATTAGTACATTAATATTAAATTCATAAAATAATAATTGTAAAATAAATAAATCAATAGAAATTTGAAAATGTGTCAAATCATGTTAGATAACTACCCACTATGAGCATTATCCACCATGATTTGATAATTTTAAAATTTTTATTAGTTGACAATATAAAATCAATTGTACACTGTAAAAAATAAAAATTAAAGATAGTGCCAAATCATCCTAAATAATTAACTATTAACTATGATAATTAAATTATTGATTTATAACAATTATTTTTAATATTTTTAATCTCATTCATATGATTATATTTTATATTAACATTATTTACTACCAATATTATGTATCATGTATTATTCATTTTTAAAAAATAAATAACACTTATTTATATATTTTAATATTATTCTAAATATTTATTTAATTTGTATATCTTCTTCATTTAAATTAATATTACTATTCATTTTAATTAAAATAATTATTGTTAACTTATAATATAATTTTTAATATTATTTATAGATTTAGTTTTTATAAATTGACAATATAAAATATTTTTAACCATGGATTGATGAAAATTCAAGAAAGTATCAAATTCAATACAAAGTTATTTACCAATATTTTATTTTTTGTTACCAATATATAAAAATTAAATTCATTACTTATTTTATAATTATTTTTATTATTTAGTATATAATTTATAAAAAAGTAAATTATAAAAGAGAATTCACCAAAAAAACCTTTAATAAAATGGGATGGAGTATAGATTTTTCAAATAAATGGGATTAAATATCATTTATTAATACCTCAAGAAGGTAAGTGTATTTCATCCTTTATTTTAACAAGTAAATTCAAAAAGGAAAAATTGACTATCATTTTCTTAATTTAGGTGAAGAGGATGACGAGAAAAAATTTGCTGAAACAAAATTCTAGCGGTTCCTCTAGTGCTGTCGTCGATCAAAGAATTCGGTGGTGTTGCCTATGTGGAGCACTATGCGAATGAGACGTGTCTCCAATTTTGCAGTTTGTGCATCACGTTTAACAACATTTCTGAATAAAAATGTTGTTATCCTTTCCCTGCTCCTCTCATCTCCCTCTTCGACTTCGGCCTTAACTCTTCGTCCCTCCTCCGCCGCACCTCTCCTCTTCCTCCTACTCGCCGACGCCGCCTTCCTTTGGGACAACCTTACGACGAGTAGACATTACAAGATCTCCAATTTTGTATGAGAAATGGGTCTCCAAAGATTGCTTCTTTCTGTTAATCATTGCTTTAGCTCTCTTCAAATATTCTAGAGGATCTGAATTGTTGCTTCCATGTAGGCAGGCGAATCATTCCAAATCTGTTACCCCACTGTCCTCCCAATTGCCTCTCATCAAATTGGATACCCGCAGTTCTAGGATATCGGTATTCATCATTCTTATGCGGCCTCGATAATATAGTTTGAGCATAACTTCAATAATAGCTAAAAATATTAAAAAGCAAGCATACAAGAAAAGTAAAATTTCAGCAAATCAAAGTAGACTTGCAATTCTGGCTATTTTTCTTAAATTGACCATGGCTAAACCTGTAAGCTGAGTCCTGTCTCGCAGCTCTTTGAGGGAGAAGAAGAAAGGAATGAAACACAACAACAAGAGAACGGCGTCGTTTTATCGGAGTTCCCTTCCACCAAGCTTTGGCTACAGCGCCTCTCCACACAAACTCTAGACGGTGACGCTTTGCATTCCTCCATCGACTACGTCTCCAACGAATACGACACCGTTCTCCTCCACGTTCCCTTCGAGGTCTTGGTGTAAGTTATAGTTTTTAAAATTCTTAATTCAGAAACTATCATTATATCAACTTATAAATGGATCTTAAAATTCATGATTTTCACATATAATAATTTATGGAGTCCAAGAACATACCTTAATCCATAATGAAGATGAATAACAACAAATTGAGAAAATTGAAATTGTGCAGAAAACTGATTTTTATTTCTTGATATTCTCTTTACTCTCTTATTTCTTTAGTGATGATAGTAAAATTGAGAAAAGATCTCCATACATAGGAATAGGACTAGTTAGTATAGATGTAAAACTTTCAGAAACCAATTTCCATCAAGTTAGTAACCACTCTAATAACTTCCCTTCTAGTAATATTACTATTTATTTATTAAACCAATAAAATAAAACACATGTTTAATGACACATGAGACATATTTTCTCACACTTCGTTCGCGACAAATCGTAGAACCAGCGCATGGTGTCGTTGAACTCTCACGGATTGTTTCATTTCGAGCAATTAAGGGAGAAAAATGAAGGTATCTGGGTGGCGTCGACAATGGATCCGTTGTTTTTGCTTATTTATTTATTTTGAGCTCTGCGTGTGTGGGTGTGTGTGTTTGATTTCTAAGAAAGGTTACACATTCGAGGTTTTGTAAGGTTGTCTCGGAGGAAGGCAGAGCCGGCGAGCAGGAGTAAGAGGACTGGCACGGTGGCGGAGGGGTGCAGAGGGGTCGGGTGAAGAAGGGAGATGAGAGGAGCGGGGGGAAGAATGTTGTGTTGCACCTTTTTTGACATTTAACCACATTTCTAAAATGTGGTCAGACGCGATGCACTAACTCCACGTGGCTTTGGCCCGTATAGTATGATTCATCAGTAGTAGTCCCTTATAGCGTTTGGAAATCTTTAATTTAATAAGGTAAAATTGAACTAAATTTCATTAAGAATTAAATTTTGTTAGGAATTGAATTAAATTCTTATGTTTGAAATTAAATTCAATTCTTTAATTTGAAATGAGTCTAAAAATGAATTAATTTAATTATTTTTACTATTTTATCCTTCATTAATAGATTAGGAAAGAAACATTATATTTAAATAAGGTTATTTTGGTATTTTTATATGTTAGAATTCAATTCTCATACCAAATCACATCCCTTTGAGTCTGATTTCAATTCCTTCACTTTGATTGCTTCTAAAACATGAAATTCAATTTCAGGAGTTTCCACACACCTTGTTAAATCAAATTGCTAAATCCAGCTAACCAATGGATTTTGTAAATTATTGTTACACCAAATAATGTGAAAATATTTTATACTATTAGTGCGTATAAATTATATATTTTTTAATGTGAACAAGTAAGTACAAAATAAGATCTAATGCCGTTTGGCATGTTGTCCAACTAGACAACAATTTTGACGGAAAAAAATGGGTAGTTAACAACAAAAACACAAAGTCATACTTGATTGCGGTTTGGTTGGTTTCAAAAGGAGTAAAGTATAAATTTCGTCCCTAAAATTATACGTGTGAGTCACTTTCATCCCTAAAATTTGAAAATTAACTATTTGGTCCCTGAAATTGTAATTCGTGAGTCACATTAGTCCCTAAAGCCACTCCTATTATCGCGCCGTGATGGATTTGCTAATAGGCACATAACGTTACACTGTGACTTCCAACTTGTCATTTCACGTTTTTCACAATACCAAATGTGTCAACTTAGTACTCGTACCAAAGCCTTTCACCTTTTGCTGTCCACGTACCAAAACTGCTCTTCATTTCACCCTTAACCAAAACTAATATGCAAGATTCGATCGAGCAGAAAAAGGAAAAAAAAATTTGAATGATTAGAATTGGGCAATGGGAGGAAAGAGGACTGGATTTCTCCCATCACATTGTTTCTTGCCATGTTTCTTCCTTAAATGGAGGGTTTTTCTTTTGTTTTTTGAGTTGCTGACCAGGTTTTAATCCCCTTGCCTCACAACATCCCTACATAGAGAAATTTGCTTTTGTTTATGGAGTATGCACTTATGTTTTCAACTCAAATTCTTAACCATTTGTGCCTAATTCGTGTAGTGTGCAGAATAGGAAGTACTGGAAGGACTAACTATAGTGCACACACCTACGAGAACCTTAAGAGGGAGCCTTACTGGCCATCAGAGAAGCTCAAGATTTCCATCATTGGGGCTGGCGGGTTTATTGCCTCACACATAGCGCGGTACCTTAAGGCCGAGGGGCATTACATTATTTCCTCTAACTGGAAGAAGACTGAGCACATGTCTGAGTACATGTTCTGTGATGAGTTCCACCTTGTTGATCTCAAGGTCATGGATAACTGCCTCAAGGTCACTAAGGGGGTTGGCCATGCCTTCAATCTTGCTACTGATATGGGTGGGATGGGTTTTATTTAGTCCAACCACTCTGTCATTATGTACAACAACACAATTATTAGCTTCAACATGATCAAAGCAGCCAGGATTAACAGCATTAAGAGGTTAACAATCTTGAGCACCATTTCAGTTTATATGTTTTTGGACCAATAATTGAAAGATTCATGTTTTGGTTTCAGTTTTAATTATATGATGATATACTTTACCAATTGCTACAATTTGTTGTTCAGGTTTTTTTATGCCTTTAGTGCTTGTATCTACCCTGAATTTAAACAATTGGAAACTACTAATTTGAGCTTAAAGGAGTTTGATGCTTGGCCTGCTGAGGTTTGTCGATGATACTTCCAATTGTTCAATTTAAGTTGGTTCTTCATTCTTGCAATAGGGTTTGGGATTAATCTGTTTAACTTTATGACTATCTTCAGCCACAAAATGCATATGGTCTAGAGAAGTTTGCAACAGAGGAGTTATGCAAGCACTATAACAAAGATTTCGAAATTGAATGCCACATTGGGATTGATTTCCTCTACCTATCATCTCTGACAACGAAAGTATATATATCGTTTGGGGAGGATTTGGTCGACAATGACGCGAAAATGTAGAAGAAGATAGATGAGAGATTTGGTTTATGATTTAGGAAGAATGAGGGGTTAGGGAATAAAACGAGAAAGAAGAGAGATTTGGTACAGGGACTAAGCTGACACATTTGATATTGTGGAAAAACCTGAAATGACAGCCTAGAAGCCACAGTGTAACGTTATGTGCCACATCAGCAAATCCGTCACGATCCATCACGATCCGTCACGATGCGTTAACGTAACGTGACTCACGGATTACAATTTCAGGGACCAAGGAGTTAATTTCCAAATTTCAGAGACGAAAATGATACTTTACTCGTTTCAAAAGGTTTCGGTAAAGGTAATCATTGAATCGTCGTGCTTTCCAATTAGGGAAGAGAGAAGAGAGAGAAGGTTAACTCCTCTAAACTTAAAAGATTGGTAAAATATATATATAAAAAAAGAATTAATTACTATTGGATCAATATTTTTAATTATATGTGCATTATATATGAATTCCATGAAATAATTCTAGGATAATTAACCCTTAACTTTTGCACTTTATCAACCTTCTCATATTAGAGGAGTTAAATCCAAGTTTAATTATATATAAAAAAAAGATTGGTAAAATATTAAAAAAAATATAGTTAATCAATGTTGAATCAATAATTTTAATCATATGTGCATCATATATGAATTCCATTAAATAATCCAAGGGTGATTAACCCTTAACTTTTGCACCATACCAACCTTCTCATATTAGAGGAGTCAAATCCAAGTTTAACTATTTTTATACATGTTTAAAATAAAACAAGTGATATTCCTAAACAAGTAAATGTTTTTTAAACAAAGTTGATAGCGCCTACTTTTATTATAAATGTGTGAGAAATAAAATGTTAAACTTGTAATCATATAAAAGAAAATAGAATAGAATAGAATAAATGTTTTAGTCTAATATTTGGATAAAAAAGAAATGCAGATAAAATTTTGCTGTTATTTAAAAATACAATCAAAGAAATAAAACAATAAGAATTTTAAGTTATTTATCCATTTTATTTTATTCCATTCTATTAAAATTAGTGAGAAGAAAATCATAAATATAATTTTTTTATTAAGATATTAGGAGATATGGATGAGATAAGAGTCGAATGACACATGTAGAAGTCTATCACTACTTGCCATTAAAAATCCTATTTCATTGTTTTTCATCAATCTAAATATAGGCTTAAACTATATTAAAATTGAACCAGCAATCAATACAGTAAAAAATAAAAGAAAAACTCGCACCGTGAGCAGGACTTATTAACTTAAAAAAAAAAATATGTATAAAATATGAACTCGAAAAAAAGAAAGAAAGAAGTCCTTCCTACAATGATGGCGAATCAATCTTGGCAGTGAAAGTAGTTAAGTGCTAATCATGGAAGAGCACTAGCTGTTTCATTAGCAGGATCAAGCTCACTCAGAAGAGCACGAAAGTTGGTATGGTACCTAAAGAAAGTAATAAGCAAACCACCTGCTAATCACGTTAAAGCATTCCTTGGGCTTGTACTCTGGAGCTTTGTGACCTCCTCCCTAAACAAAGCACATGCATCTCATCACACTTTACTGTTCCATTCATTTTTATATTATCATAAAAATGACAATTGAAGTGAATGTATAGCTGAAATGGGTTCGGTGTGGTCAATGATTTTCTTGCCTTTACAGTAGCAAATGTTATACTGTACTTTTTCCATGTGTATGTCTCCGTGTAACTGCAAAAGAAGATCACAACTGAATCCTATGTTGTTGAGCATTTATTGATTGGTTACCAAATATTGCGTGAAGCTAGAAAATAACCAGAAGAATACTTATGTAACCACAAACCCTGCAACTTGTCCATCGAGATACCATGGCCTCCACTCGTCATTGGAAAAAACAGTCAAATTCAGAGATTGTATCCATTCCTCGGTGCCCACATATGGAACAAGCAGATCATGATCTCCACTGTGCCATAAGTAGCAATTTTGTTCTTGTCAGACTTGCGAACAAACTAGCAAGAACTCACATGCGCGATACTCCTTCTGTTTGAAAATAACCGTTGCTTTGGATAAAGTGGCAAATTAGAAAGTCAATGTATCTGAATAACTGTATACATTTAGTACAATCGAGATACATTGAATTTTTTTATGTACAACTGTGTCCAAAACCGACAATTATTTTGAAACTTAAAAGAGTATAATACAAGAAAAGAGATGTAGAAAAAGTGGCGGTGGCTGTGCATTTCTGTGACCAAGCGGTTGAAAAAATCAAAAAGAGATTCTTGTGCACATGCGGTAATGTAATCTGATTATCACCGAAATATGCACGATAACATACACAGTAATTTTCAAAAATCATCTATAAATAGAGCCTTGAAGCGAGCGATTTTGCAATCTGGCGAGAAACATTTCCTCAGTTGTAAAGAAAGAAGCAGTGTAGGCTTCTTGTAGTGAGAGAAAAATAGAGAGTGTGTGTAAGAAAATTCCAAGAGTGTAGTGTGAGTATACACTGGGGGATTTTGGATATATTCTCTAGATCTCTGCCAATACTACTAATTGTAGTAGAGAGAGTCTCATTAGGGGATACACTATATTGTAATTACTCTTTAAATATAGTGGAGTATTTTTGGAGTTTGGCAGTGGTTTTCCCTCAAAAGTGCAGGGAGGGTTTCCGTTAAAATATTGGTGTCAGATTCTCTTGATCTATTTTGTTGGTGTGAATAATGCGAGTACTATTCATAAATAGTAAGTGGGTCCCCTGCATAATACTATTCAGCGTGAATAGTGACATGGCCCCCTTTGCAAATTACTATTCAGGTGCTCCATTTTTAGTCTCTCTTCAATTTGGTGGCGCTTAAAGCTCACATCGGAAAGTGTTTATTACACTTGGGGTGTACCCAGGCTACGATGATATCATAACAAGTGGTATCGAGTTTTTGGATCGGTGGGATTTATTCTTAGTATATGCTCTTTGGTTGCGGCTTAGTCGATCTTCCACATCGAGAAAAAGTTTCTCCTAATGCTTGAGATCACCTTTTGGTTCTTATTCTTTGGAAGGCAGTGTCATCTTGTGAGAGTCTGATTTGAAGAGATTCTGGCTAAGGAAAGACTTGGTATTTAAAGCGTGTCCATTGTGACCCACCTCTCTTTCTGGGAACCCTCTTGGTGCAGTTTCTGATTGAGTTGCACTATTCGATGAGCGGTTAATAGTGTAAGGTTGACTAAGATCAGATGTGGGTGCCAAAATTTGAAGTCGAAAAATTTGACGGGTCAATGACTTGAGCTATGGAAGCGAAAGTCACGAGCATTGCTAGTGAAGGTCTTGCGAGAGATGTTGGAGGACCAAAGGGTCATTCACGATGACAAGAAGAGGAGATGATGGTCAAAGCCAGAGTGCAATCTGATTGAGTCTTGCGGACAATGTTCTGCGAGAAGTCATGGATGAAAAAACGATTCACTATGGAAGGCTTTGGAAGAAAAATATTACGTAAAGACCTTGTCCAACAAACTTTGCTCAGGAAAGCGTACCATTCAAATGTTCGGAGGAAAATCAATGCAAAGACATATGAGGCGACTTCAGCGGATGATCTCGATGTTGGAGGCGTGAGGATTAAAGTTGAAGATGTTGATCAAGCTATGATCTTGTTGACTTCACTACCTCCGAATCTTATGATAATTTCTGTGATACCATACTTTATGGTAGATCCGATATCTCGATGAAAAATGTCAAAGAATCGCGATGATAAAGGAACATCGAAGTTAATGGCCGGATCAATGTCGAGTCTGCCAGGATGGATTGTTCGTGACGAGAGGCGTAGTCAAGAAGAGGATCGGGAAGCAAAAGTAAGAGAAGATCAAAGTCGGAAAGCATAAATGCGAAGTGCTTTCATTGTCATGACGGGACATATCGGAAGAAATTGCCCGAGAAAGGAGAAATCGGAGATTACCTTAGCGTAACAATTGAAAGTTAGAAGATAGTGATGCCGATCTTTGGTTCGACCTTGGCAGTATTCACGGGTGACCAGAGAAATGAGTGGATCCTGGATTAAAGCGCATCCTTTCACATGACACCTAATCGAAACTTCTTCTCATCCTATAAAAGATGGAGGGAAAAGTTAGATTGGGAGATAATAGAATTATTATTCTTTGGTGAAGAGGAGATGTGCAGAAGTGAATTTGGGCTGATGGTACTAAAGGGCGTTTCATGCATGGCATGTACGAGTGGGTAGAAATCTAGTCTCATTGAGTGCCCTTGACAATCGAGTACAAGTTCTTAGCTGGAGAGGGTGGCTTCTTGAAGGTATTCAAAGGCTCAATGGTGAGTTATTGAAGGAAAGGCTGCGGGCGGGATCTATCTATTGCTAGGAAGACGGTCGATGGAGCATTTCTTTGTTCTATCCTCTGAAAGAAAGGATGATGCTACGATTGTGGCACATGCGGCTTGATCATATGGCGAAAGGAATGACCATACTTCTTTGGCAAAGGCTTGTTGAAGGCGAAGAATTGTAAACTTAGTTTTACCTTGAAAGCTGTGTATTTGAAGCGGCTTGGTGAAGTTCAATTACGGCAAACACAATAGCAAGGGGATATTGGAGTATGTCCACTTTCAGGCGTTTGGGAGGTCAGCCTGTTAACTCTTTAGGTGGAGCTCGCTATTTTCTTACTCACGATAGATGATTATTCGAGAAAAAATGCGGATTTATTTCTGAAGAAAAAGAAGAAGTGTTAGACAAATTCAAGCAATGGAAGGCCATGGTCGAAGCAAGCCAGGACGGTCGATCAAAGAGACTAGGCCCGACAATGGCGGAGGAATTTTTGCGACAAAGAATTTGAGGAGTTACTGCGAAATCTTTGGTATAGTGAGGCACCATCATGCAGGAACACCACGACAAAATGGAGTTGAGCGGATGAGCAGAACACTTCTAGAGCATGCAAGATGTATGCGAATCAGCGCAACACTTCCCAAATCATTTTGAAATTTGAGGCGATCCAATGACATTTGTATGTCGGTAAGCGGATCTCCATCAAGCGCTATTAATGAAGATTCCACAGAGGTATGGTCAGGTCGACCAGTAAACTATTAGATTTAAAGATATTTGGTTGTCTGCATATGCCCATGTGAATGATGGTAAACTTGAGGCAAGGGCAAGAAGGTGTATATTTCTAGGATATGCCACGAGGGTGAAAGGCTTACAAGCGTGGTGTATAGAAGGCAAG